>CM054063.1:232100188-233560093 GCA_028641055.1 Alopecurus myosuroides | reverse complement strand
TAGTCATTAGAGCACAAAGGTAATGTTTGTTCATACCTATGTGTTTGTTTCGTCCATGGAAGTTAAACTTTGACTACTTTCTCAGAACATGCATATGTTATAAACTCACTGTCTGATTCGCTATCCCTTTGAACCAATGTGTTTCTCCTGACGAGATCTACAAACTAAGACGAATGTTGGATGCATCAAGATCTTAAGTATATGCGGATCTTTTACACGCATTGCCATTGCTTGTTTAGTGGTCTTTATCGTACAATATTTTTGTATATTTAGTCATGATCACCCCACGACTAATATCAATTTGTTCCACTAAGAAACTCATGGCCATAACTTCACTACAACATAATACAAGGAAAAATAGTACAGATAAATTCTTGCCAACAGAAGAAAAATGGTGTGGGTAAGGCACGTGTGGTATCTTGGTATAGGAGGAAGGATAATTTCATTCAATTTTTTTTTCTCTTACATGCTATATGTGGAACCTTCATATGGCCAATTTACATTTTAGTAATGCATGGTTAGGATTAATATGCCTCTTAGGTTCTTACCTTTTAAGAGGTAAGTTGGACATCCAACAAGAACTGCCTCAATAACTTTAAACCTAATAAATTACATATAGCAAAATAACTTAGGATGTTTCGACTGAAAACAAACTTAGGATGTTTAGCGAGTGGCCTATATTTTTGCATATGAAATGCTACAATGCATGGATAATTTACTACACCAAAGAATATTTGATAAATCTTATCTACCTTCTTCTTTTGATCATCATCCAGAGTACCGGGCATTGTAGCATCCAACATATTCATCACAAGACTTGCGGATTGTAGCACTTGACCTTTTTCATCATCTTCAGAGCTCTCTTCTGAGTCCTCTTCATCTGAATTTTCGCTAACCCTGTCAATGTCACCATTATCTTCTAACAGCCCAATTTCACTGTTTTCAGCACCTGCATATCCATTTGCAGAACCATTATCTTCTAACAGCCCAATTTCATTGTTTTCAGCACCAGCATATCCATTTGCAGAACCAGTAAGCAACCCATTTGTTCCATGTGGAACATTATCATCAAAAATCAACTGAGATTGCTCACGAACATTATTATCTTTCGCGATCTTATTATTTGGTTGAGGTTCAACAAATGCTAAACTTTTGGATGGGTTAATAGTGATGTCTACATCTTTGATAAGCGGATGGCGACCCTTCAGAAGAGCAAACTCCACTGCTGACAACCACTGCATACAAAAAACAAATTAAAGCAACGGCTGAAAATGAGCAACATGGAATAAGTAAATGCACACATGATCCATAAGAATGTTAAATACTATTGAGTACTACAAGAAGTGGTGTTCGGCACAATTGCTTAAAATGGATACGTCAATGGTTAGCTAACTCCTGGTAGATCAAAAAAAGGTCCAGGAGATCGCTTAAGCCCATTATGAGTGAGCACCCACATACTTGCCCATACACCCAGCACACACAGACCAAAGGGGAGGGGGAAGAGATCAGGTAAAGGTTTAGAAATATGCATATAAACTCCTCTTTGAGGTGGTACAAAAAATGCCTCCATTTGGTGTCAAATGAAGAAAATGACAATGTTTACCTCTAAGGTAAGATTCTGGCACCACAACGCAGTGTACCTCTCAAAGGTGAAGACACTGGAATGTAAACAAGAACAAAGAAGAAGGCTGGTAAAAGGATTTTCTGATATTAAACTGCGTGGCACTGACAGAAGTGGCACCGTCCCGTCATCACTCTGAAAAATAGGGCTTCAAATTAGATAACAAAATAAACGGTGTTGACAAAGCCTGAAGCAGGGTCAGTATTTAACATTTGGATAACTTGACATTAGATTAACATGATATGCAGTGACATGACATATTAACTATATTTTGAACTTATACCTGTATAAAGAGTACAGGTATTTTCACATGGGCAACTGATAGCCTCATACTATTTTCTGCGTAGAAGTCATCAACTGTAGCAAACCCATGTGAAACCATGGATATTGCTCCATCAAAGTCCCGCAAACTGTTGGCTGACAAAGCCTTCTGAACATTAAAGTCTTTATCCTTGCCTTGAAAAAGTTCCTGAAAAAATAGAACATCATTTATCTCGACTATCTTGGAGAATAAAGACTGCTCAGAAATGCAGTGAATTTTTCAGACCATCAGGGACAGCTGGTTGGTCAAGTGATTCAACCTGTAGGGATTGCATTCTCTCTAATTACATAGAATGCTACAAAAGTACTACTAGGACCAGTTATTTCTACAATGACTTTTCACTTGAACTGTGCATTGCTAATGTGCGTATGAGAAATTCCGTCATACCAAGATATGCAAGTGCATGAGTAGGGAGGGGGGGGGGGGGTATAGAGTGTGGTGTCAAAACCTTGTTAGCGCGCAGAATATCAACCAAGCCAGACGTGAGTTTTTTATCAAGAGCGACATTATGAGGAAATGTTCTTGTTGCTTCTTGTAGGTCAAAAGGATTGTCAATACAAACAGCAGCGGTAAGAGGAGTAGACTCTCCAACTTCGACAAGGTACTTTGTCAGCATATTGGCACCAAATCCCCACCCAACACCCATCATTGTCGTCCACGGTCTTTTGCTGTTGATGAAGTGTATTGTTGTGCTGATATCATCACTGTCAGCCGCTGTAAATAACCTACAGAAGCAGTTTGTTTAGAAAGTACAATTTTAGGTAAGATATCCATCACCACCACACCTCAAAAATTGTATATAACCATCAATAGAGTACATTATTGCAATGAAATTCCTATATAAAAGAGATGCATCAAATCAACAGCATAGCCATCACAATAGTGGACCCTGATGTTTCCGAAGTATCCAGGTACCAGTGTACCACAAATCCGAAATGATTGCTAATGGCTTCATTACTGAATTGATGACAGGTAAGAAGCTACAAGTATGATTGACTAATACTGTCTGAACTTTACTTGACAATGTCCTGCTGCCAGTATTTCCTACAGCTCTGAAGCTACACTCATTTAGTTGATTTTTTCCCTCGAGAACTTGAATTTCTGACAGAAGCCCTAGTTTCAGTAAGAGAAGTAACAGCAAGCATATGTCATCCCCTGTTAGAATATCTTAAGTCGGTTTAGTGATTAAGTTTGTAAGAGATGCATTTTTTCCTACAAGGGAAGGGCCATGTCTCCACGCAGTTCACTCCACCATTCACTGCTGCTACCACCCTGAAATAATATTTTGTTATTCTCCAGTATTAACCAAACATCTTGTTGCTTGCGGTTACATTCCAGTACTGATAGTAATTTAACTTCAGAATAGACACCATTTATGCTAGTCTAGATGATAACAGTTGGCACGGCCTTACATTTTGGATCTGACAAACATGAGCCACAAACTACGAATTACGAACCTATGAATACTTGGGAGTGGTGAAAGACACATAGCTTTCTTCACTGCTGGTAATTTACTCTAACTCTTGTATATGTGTGCTAAATGTGCAGAGTTTTAGAGTGTAAAATGCTTTCACCTCGGTGTAGTAAGTGGCGAGCCGCCGCAGCCTCTGGGATTCATCACGATGGGGAAGTAACCATTCTTCAGTGCATCCAGCATGAACATCTCGATGCCCCTCTCCATGCTGCCCTCCGTAGTGCCAGGCACGACAAGCACCGTGGAATCAAGCCCATGCTCCTTATCCAGATCCAAATTCTCGGGCCAATCGAGCGCGATCACCCCGCCGTCCTCCGCGGGGATGCAAATCCTCTGGTAGGATATCTCGCCGAAGCCTTGCCCATCGCGCGTCGCGGGGATGCGGCCCCGGCTCAGGTTCACGTAGTGCCGCTCCTCGGTGAGCAGGCGGTCGTTGACGCCGTCGAGCAGCACGCCCCCGTCATCGAAGGACACGGAGGGGCACCGCAGCAGCACGCTCCGGTTGAACGGCGTCGGGCTGGTGAAGAGGATCCACTCGCCCGCTGCGTCCTCCTCGCAGCCGTCGTAATCCGAGTTTGGGGCGGGCGGAGGGAGGCTGCTCCGTAAATAGGAGGAAGGGGACAAGGAGGAGAAGACGGCGGCCGCGGCCGCGGCCGCCGCGGGGCCGACGAGCGCGAGGGAGGTGGGAAAGCTGGCGAGGATGTCGGGGAGGGAGGCGCGGAGGAGGGTGTACGGGCGGTGCCGCCGCCTTCGCTGGCGTCGCCGGAGTACGAGGAAGAAGGGGGCGGTTGCGGGGCCCGCGCTCCTGCGGGCCGCGGGGCCCGAGAGGTGGCGGCGAGGCGGGGATGAGACGGGGCGGAGAAGCATCAGCGGCGCTTCGTGAAGCTGGTGATAGAGTGGGAAGAGGGAGGCGGCTACGGCGAGGGAAGCGGTGGTGGAGAGAGGAGGCGGAGCCGGATTGGGAAAAAGGGAAATGCGACGTCGACCGGGAGGAAAGAGCTCTTGGGGCTTTCGAGCGAAAAGCTCCCCCAGTTCGTCGATATACCACCGGGAGGGCCCACGGGTGTTGTCGCTGATTCGTGGGTCCAGATTGCAACTTGGCGCGCGTGTCGACCTGTCGGCGAGAGCTACGTGTTCGGCGCCCCCGGGGCGTGGGCAAGGAGGCTGTGAGGACCCGTGTGTCAGTGAGAGAGGGAGAGGGCCCGTTTCCTTCTAGTGGGCGGGAGCAGGTGTCCCAAGCCTCTCGGGATGTGGCGGGGAAGAGCAGCAACGAGCGCGTGGCGCAGCTCGTTGGCGTGCATGCGTGCGATTCTGTGGCGGGCTGGACAAGTACAAAAGGAAGAACGTTCGAGCGTCTAGGAGGGTCTTCCTGTTGGACTTTGTGGTCTTTTTGGCCGAATTGTAGTTCTAACTAGATTATGTTGGCGCGCGTTGCCGCGCCCCGTCTATTTTGGCACTATTTTTATAGTTTCATCTTGTGTAATGCATTGTATCCCAAATTATGGACATGCAATACAATTAATAATTTTAACTTTAAGTTCTTCGAATACAGTCAAGTAAGTTTATATAATTATAGTCTCCAAAATAAGATGGTTGTGCTACTTGGCAACATCATGCCAATATTATACATCTTCCTCACAAAATAAGTACTCCCTCCGATCCATATTAATAGGTGTTGAAATGGATGTATCTAGCAATAAAACATGTCTAAATACATCCACTTCAGCACCTATTAATATGGATCGGAGGGAGTATGACAAATGAATAGTATTTTTTCACGAAAGAGAAGACGTAAAGAAAAAAAAATATTTATTTGTTTGTAAGAAAGAAAACAGAAAGGGCCATAAGTTCAAAAGGTTGTCACAACATTGTTTGAACCGTTTATTCAAACTTGAAGGCTTCTTCTGTTTAGGTAATGCATTGTAAACAAGAAATTTAACCAATAGAAGTACGATCCTCTAGTCCAACAGTTTATCTACAAAAACCAATCAGAACTAACTCAGCAAGCACAAAAGAAATAAGTTGAATCTTGGACAATCAAGTTCTATGTACGCTGGAGTTGTGGGGCAAGATACATACGGACGATATGAGGTCGGATAATCTGATATATATGTTAAGCCTTCAGTGTAAATCACATCCAATTCATGATACATAAAAGCAGATTTTAATTCCCAGCACTGCGTGTGGGAGATCATGTCTGATAATGCTATGGATGAACACCGCATGAGATTGCATTATGATAAAAGAGGGGAGGGTACCTTGATGTCCTCGACGTCGGCATAGAGATCCGTGAAGTCCTTTTGGTTACACCAACCACATCAAGTTGTTTGACTACGAAGTTATCAATGTGAAATTGCTTACTTGGCCCTGCAACATAGCTCGTTGTTATTTAGGCAATCTATCTTTTATGTTAGCATAATGTCAAAACGAAAAATTAAGTATGTTTTTGAGAAATTGAGATACATATCTATCCAATCTTTTAGTTAACGTGATATCCACACAATCAAAGCACATATATTTTTTGTTTATGAATAAAAAACAATCAAGCCACACATAGCCTTGAGAAATTTGTGACACTACGAAGCTTTATCATTATTAAATTGCCACCATTAACCTTGTATCATGTATACTCCCAGTATTAACTTTGGCTTATTAAAATGTTGTTCAGCAGAACTATACTATATTAAATTAAATGCGCAACTGAGGTAGAGTTGTTAAGCTGTGAATACATCATCTGTGAGTAATAAAGATTGTTACTGAACTAATCTTGAGAGCACCACTGGCATGTTAATCACATACCCCATCTCACGATTCCAGTGCCTCATCTATTTCTAAATTCAATGATACAAATATTAAAGTGAAAAGTTCCAGTTGCTCTTGACCCAACACATTTGTACTGGAACATATTTCCTTTGGTAAACTTCACATGAACATCAACTGCAATGATGGACTATGGAGGCTCATGGCATCTTCTATAGTGAGTCCATGCTATACTCAGACACAGAAAATGATGACCCTTGAGTACATTGATTCCTCTTCTGCACTGCATGATAATCCGGGAATTAACAACCAAGAAAATCAGAGCTTGTCGTAAACCCAACTGAAACAAAACGGCTGGAGGTTAACTCGAATGGTACTGAAATGATTTGCACAATCAACTACCAAAAGGCATACTAATACTAAAATATCCCACTACACCTGCAATTCTTCACCACACAATACAAACACCTTTATCAATTTGTGCATCTGCAGAATATATGTCCACAGTAAGAATTAACAATGAAAATTTGTGAAATGTAATAAATCTTAAGAGTATGCTATGATCGTAGATAGTAGCCTCCCTTGTCAAATGAAATGGGCAAAAAGTATTTAATAATGAATTTGGCAAAGGCAGAAATTTCAAGGTGGGAAATAGGTAATGGGGACCCACGCACCAACCAGTTTAGGCTGTGAGAGAACTGAAAATAATCATCTACCCAGTTTTAATCAATAAGGAAAAGGCAGGCAGAAAGCATATTATGACAAATGTCTCTGATTCTTACAACAACATTGTAGTACTGAGCCTTATGTCTCTCTTTAGCAGTCTTGAAACCGTTCTGCACCTTCAAGAATTCAGACCCATGTAACAAGCGTGCCAGTTGACGGAAAAGATGTTTAATGGACTATGAAGAAGAAAACAGAGAGGGCTATAAGTTCAAAAGGTTGTCACAACATTGTTTGAACGTTTATTCAAACTTGAAGGCTTCTTCTGTTCAGGTAATGCATTGTAAACAAGAAATTTAACCAATAGAAGTACGATCCTCTAGTCCAACAGTTTATCTACAAAAACCAATCAGAACTAACTCAGGAAGCACAAAAGAAATAAGTTGAATCTTGGACAATCAATTTCTATGTACGCTGGAGTTGTGGGGCAAGATACATGCGGACGATATGAGGTCGGATAATCTGATATATATGTTAAGCCTTCAGTGTTCATGATACATAAAAGCAGATTTTAATTCCCAACACTGCGTGTGGGAGATCATGTCTGATAATGCTATGGATGAACACCGCATGAGATTCCATTATGATAAAAGAGGGGAGGGTACCTTCATGTCCTCGACGTCGGCATAGAGATCCGTGAAGTCCTTTTGGTTACACCAACCACATCAAGTTGTTTGACTACGAAGTTATCAATGTGAAATTGCTTACTTAGCCCTGCAACATAGCTCGTTGTTATTTAGGCAATCTATCTTTTATGTTAGCATAATGTCAAAACGAAAAATTAAGTATGTTTTTGAGAAATTGAGATACATATCTATCCAATCTTTTAGTTAACGTGATATCCACACAATCAAAGCACATATATTTTTTGTTTATTAATAAAAAACAATCAAGCCACACATAGCCTTGAGAAATTTGTGACACTACGAAGCTTTATCATTATTAAATTGCCATCATTAACCTTGTATCATGTATACTCCCAGTATTAACTTTGGCTTATTAAAATGTTGTTCAGCAGAACTATACTATATTAAATTAAATGCGCAACTAAGGTAGAGTTGTTAAGCTGTGAATACATCATCTCTGAGTAAGAAAGATTGTTACTGAACTAATCTTGAGAGCACCACTGGCATGTTAATCACATACCCCATCTCATGATTCCAGTGCCTCATCTATTTCTAAATTCAATGATACAAATATTAAAGTGAAAAGTTCCAGTTGCTCTTGAGCCAACACATTTGTACTGGAACATATTTCCTTTGGTAAACTTCACATGAACATCAACTGCAATGATGGACTATGGAGGCTCATGGCATCTTCTATAGTGAGTCCATGCTATACTCAGACACAGAAAATGATGACCCTTGAGTACATTGATTCCTCTTCTGCACTGCATGATAATCCGGGAATTAACAACCAAGAAAATCAGAGCTTGTCGTAAACCCAACTGAAACAAAACGGCTGGAGGTTAACTCGAATGGTACTGAAATGATTTGCACAATCAACTACCAAAAGGCATACTAATACTAAAATATCCCACTACACCTGCAATTCTTCACGACGCAATACAAACACCTTTATCAATTTGTGCATCTGCCGAATATATGTCCACAGTAAGAATTAACAATGAAAATTTGTGAAATGTAATAAATCTTAAGAGTATGCTATGATCGTAGATAGTAGCCTCCCTTGTCAAATGAAATGTGCAAAAAGTATTTAATAATGAATTTGGCAAAGGCAGAAATTTCAAGGTGGGAAATAGGTGATGGGGACCGACGCACCAACCAGTTTAGGCTGTGAGAGAACTGAAAATAATCATCTACCCAGTTTTAATCAATAAGGAAAAGGAAGGCAGAAAGCATATCATGATAAATGTCTCTGATTCTTACAACAACGTTGTAGTACCGAGTCTTCTGTCTCTCTTTAGCAGTCTTGAAACCGTCCTGCACCTTCAAGAATTCAGACCCATGTAACAAGTGTGCCAGTTGTCGGAAAAGATGTTTAATGGACTATGAAGAAGACGTGGAGGACAGACCGGAAGGAAAATTCAGTCTTACACATACATTGTTTTCTGTAGCTGATTGTTCTAGTAAGAGAAAATACCTCATATTTCTCATTATACTCCTGCATATAATGTGCGTATCTGAAAAAGATATCAGTTAGTTGCCTTGCGAGCACTGGCGGGATTTGGCAACGAAAGGTGTCATCCCTTTTGACGGGCCGTGCCTTGGGACACCTGGATTGTTTACGCCGCCGCTAGGCGAGCTGGCTAGTCGCAGTGGGTGCCTGCTAAACTACGACGGTAGAGCGTGGCCTGCCTGCGTGAGAAGGACGAAGAAAATGATCGCAACCGGGATAGATAGGAGGCTTTGCCAGCCGGGAAAAAGGTTCGGACGCCGGTACCACCACGTCTCTCTTTGTGGCAGATGGGCAGCATAGGCGATGCACCACGCCGGTACCGTCAGTTGAGGAGGCGATGCTCTCGTGCATATCCCGTTCGAGATGTAATCGGTTCGATACGGGATGGGAAGAAGAGGGCGGCATGGGAACTGGGAGGTCGCGTCGCTCGCGTTGCCTACATGGGCTTCAGCGAGAGGTTTTCGGCCCAGTTCACTACAGAACGTTCATTCGATGCCCAGAGACCCGTCCCTACGGGACAATTGAGCGGATGGCCAGATACAGTTAGAAATGACCATCGGACGGCAGAAAAGGTACATGTTGCGAGAGCTGTTGTCAGAGCTCCCTTTTGTCCCAGTTTTAATACCCCTAATTTATTTGCTTGACAAAAATAATAAAAAATGACCCCTCAATAGATGCATCGGACATACAACTCCATGCGCTCTCCGTCGACGCTAGGCATACGGTGGAAAGGACCTCATTCTCACATGGGGTGTTGTTACCGCCTCACCACCCGACAAAACCCCTGCCGGCGATTGGCCGGGATCAGCCACACCTTCAAGGGTTGAGAGGCCGTCGGCGGACTGACGACGTCACCAGTGGAGGGAACGGAACACCTAGTCGCCTCGGGGAACACACTTCTTTTTTGTCCGCTCGTATCTGTTGGACCCGTTTCTAGATGGGAAAATGCTTATTTTAGGGATCTAACGTTTTCAAACTTAAGTCGCTTGCTTTGCTGGGTTCTTTTGTGCGTGAACAGTCTACTTGGGCCAGTATGACTAGGTCCAATTAGCAGCAATTTGATTTTTTAGCCCAATTTTCGTCTCAGAATATATTTTTCAACAGCCAACTACATGTAGTTATGTACGCTAAGTGTCTTCGTCATTTTTGTTGGATGTTGCGTACGTCTTTAAATTTTGTAACAAATTTGCACGTATTTTGTTGAGAAACCACAAACGATATGTTGCAATGTTTTTCTGGATGATTTTGTAAGAAATACGTATATGTGTTCAGATTTCATTTGGAATGATATGTTTTTATGCGCTCTTCACATGTTGTAAACATGTGATTTTATTGTTGATATCGTTTTGTTTTTTTGTTGAAATGGGGGATAATTTTTGTTGCAACTGGAACGGTGACAAATTATTTTGTTGTTTACCAACTTTTTAATTGATTCAAATATTCTTTTTTGTTGCAAAAGGTTGTGATTTTTGTTGAATTGTTTGAACTTTTTTGTTGCAACGAAACAAACACATTGTTTAACTATTCTCTGTAACATTACTTACTTTTCGAATATTTTTTGAAATAATTTGTTGCAATACTTTTTTTTTACACGGGGCGATAATTTTTTTGCGATACCAGTGAATCTGTTTCAATGACAGTTTTGTTGTAATTACTGAGATGACCAGGGGCAACACAATATACCCCTTCGCTTAAGTAGGACTGTTGTGGAGTGCGGGTTCTATATACGAAAAACAGAGGGGCTAAAGTGCAAAAGTGTGTTGTGCTGATTTTTGCGCTTTGGATGACGATCGAACGACTCACGAGGGGATCTAGATTTGCCAAATCAAGGACGACCTACGCAGAGCACGCGCCTTTCTAGATTGCGTGTATCCTTGGGGATCACCATCTATGGTTCTCTTGGCGATGTTTTCGGATGACTTGTGTTGTGTGGTGACCCAGCACACCACTGCATGTGTAGTGCGCAAGTCGATGACATAATACTCACAGAAGGACTTATCCGTGATTATTACATCCCTCAGAGTAGTACAACAGAAACACAGCGGGACCAGGCCAAACTATAGGATACAAACCTCATTACAAAATCTTGAGAATCTCCTTAATGAATCAAGAAGATCTCCTGCAAAAGTAACATCAGAAGAAGCAATTCGAAGCTCCGAGCCGGAGAAGAACTCTAGCTCCGAACTAATCCACTACGGCTGATGTCAGCCCTAATCTAAGGCTAGTAAATGCTAAGTCCAAGAATGGTCTCTACCTACACCTTGATAGCTTCTCCTCCACCAGCGTTGTTGATGACGATACTTTACCGACTAAGTAGTATAAGACTCCACCTAGCTTCATGAGGTAAAGATGGCTTCACGATGACGACTTCCATAGGCTTCAACTCTAAGCAAGGGATCAAACGGGATAGAATGAGTAACGAGCGTTACTCAGCAAGTTCATGATATACAGTGGGTGGTTGATGCACTAACTACAGCTTTAGCCTCGAAAGAGTCATAAACTAATGCAAGGTTTTGTAAAACTTTCTTCAAGAGGTTGCTTTTAATTCTGAAAACTATGCCCGCCAGATCTTCACAGGATTAGAACTTTCATGGAGTTGCCTTTCCTGCGGCGTTCGCAGCTCCTTCCCGGAACAGGGGGTAACATGCCACATCCTTTTACACTCTGCAGAGGTGCGTTACTTTACCCATGGACGACCAAGACCATGTTGCACAACCAGGCGATCGTTCCTGTCCACGCCCACTCAGGTGTGGGGCCCGGTAGTTGGTCCAAGCCAAACCGTGCTTCTCCGCACAACGCATGCCCACCCATTTCTGCCAGCAGGTTGAACGCCTGATTCCACCCCTCACGATGGAGATCTACGCGCCCCTGGCAGACACTCATAGACCCCAGAGTCCGTGGGACGTAAGGGCTCCCACCCATGTGCATGTAGTCTCGCAAGACCTACAGCGTACGTCTCTGGCGCGTCCGTTGACATGCGAACGAGAAAAGTATCACGGTTGACTTACTCCCCCCATAGAAGATCCATGGTCAACGCGAATTTACGGCGCAAGAATCCTGACGGCAGTTGTTGTTAATTCCTAGGTAATACGTTCCCGTGCAGATGGAACCTTCCTTTGACCTATTCATCTTACCATGGTTCCATCCGCCCACCAAACAGAACACTACCACTCGGGTAGTCATTCAATTAGTCATATTATTATAAAAATAGGATCATGCATTCTTTTGAGAGTAGGTGATAAGACGATAGGGTTTTTGCAATTAGTTTGTTATGAAGTACTGCAAAGGATATGAACAAGTGATGAACTTGCCTGAGATTTGAAATAACCATAATAATAATCCAGGTCTTCGGGGTTCGAGGGTCGAATAGAGAAATCCAAATATCTGAAAGATAGCAAAGTAGTCCCGGTAAGGACTACAGAAAACACTGGCAAGATGATATATGCATAGTAATGAGATGCATCGTGAAATCCCCTGGAAAATACCCCAGCTTACAAGTGTAAGCCACGTTTGAAACGATAACGTATTCACACCATTGTTGAGTGACTTAGAGTTGTTTCATTACTTGTGGTGATGTTGTTATTTCTTTTAGGCTTAAGTGTGTTTCACTTTTATTGACCAAACACTTGTTATCATGTTAAAGTAGAAGTGTTTATTACTTGATTAGATAACAAAACAATAACACATAGAAAACAATTATTAAAAAGATAACAGACATATTTTATTTCATATTTTAGAGTGTAGAGCTTATGTCAAAGGTTGAATGAAAAATGAGTAACTAATACAACCAATTCTATCATCACATAACTTGCTATTGCCATGTGATGATAGGTTTAGTAGATGTGAAAACATGAGGGTTTTATTAATTAGAAAAATAATATTTATGGTAATTGTTTATGGTTATAATGGTATATTATAGAATTTCCATTATGCCCTTTAAAACAATTTTATAAATTGAACAAATGTTTTATGTTTAACATATTTGAATTGGGAATGCTTTTCTCTTTAATTTGATATCTCATTTGACTTATTTTGAAAATATTTGAATAAGATTTTAATTTATTGATTTTAAATGAATTAAATTATTAGGCAAAATATTGCACCCATGAAAACATGGTCAAATGACCTTAAAAACATCATAGATGAGTTGTATATGTTATTTGAGCATTTTGGTATATAACTTGTATTTTTCTGATTTTATGAATTATTTCCTATTTTTCTCAATTTTAAATGATTTAAATTAATTAAGGAAAATGTTTAATTTTAAACTTTATCAAATTATTTTTAAAAGTTGATAAATAGATAGGTTTTATTTTTCTGAACACAAATATATTTTATTTACATTTTTTTGATATGTAAATTAAAAGTTATTGCTTTAATAAGATTTATTCTTTTTCTGCCTTTTTAAATTGACAGGTGGGACCCACCTGTCATATATGATTTAATAAAAAGAGAAAAGAACAGGATAATGCTCCTGACGTCATGCTGATGTCATCCAAGCATCATCAGTGGACAGAATCCCCTCTGTTGGATTGCAATTCACGAATTGACCCCAATATGGCTCGATTGAACTTCACTACTAGATAGATGGGGTCGTGACGAGTTCAGGGGAGGTAAGGAAGCGACCAAATGGTCACCGGAATGGCTCCGGCGACCACCGGCGCGGCGGCGCAGCACGGCTTGCGGTGACACGATGAACCCGTCGACGAATTCCAGAACGGAGAGTACCCAACGGTTCCCCAGCTCACCGTGAGTGCGTGGAGATGCTCGATGAAGCTCGATGTGGCCGGAGTCGACGGTGCGCTTCCACGGCGGCCGGCGGTGGAGCAAAAAGGAAACGGCGCGATTCCGCGGTTCCCGTCCTTCCCAGATTCCGCGCGAGCTCGAGGGAGTAGAGGAGATCACGGCGCATCATCTAGTATCATCAATTTCACCGGAGGGGACCGGAGTTGACGACGGCGTGCGGTGGCCGTAAGGGTTAGGGTTAGGGTTTGCTGCAGAGAGAGATAGAGAGAGATGGAGTGAGGGAGAAGAGAGGCGACAGAGGCCAAGTTGGAGGGCTTCACCTCCCTCTTATCCGCGCGGAAGGACGGCCACGGGGAGGTGGCAGCGCGGCGTCGGAGGCGGTGACACGCCTCTGGCCTTCTGGCCAGAGGTTGAAGAAAGAAAAGAAATGGAAATTTTCCATAACCCCCTGTAATTTCAGGAATTTGCTTATTGGTCCTTCTGTTTAAAAGAAACCTTGTTTTCAGGACTTTTCTGTAATTATAAAAAATAATAAAAATCAGTTTTGGAATCCTTATTGAATTTCCAAGCTCACTATATTCTTATTCTTCAATTTTGAGCAAGAGTTGGATTTTATACCTAGGGTGCTAGATTAAGTGATTTTATTGTTTTCACTTTATTTAATTTATTAAATGTCTTAAATCTATTTTAGGCATGAATATCATCTTCACACCAAACACATGGGGTTCACCAAGTGGTGTGTTCCCATTGGAACTTTTAGATACAAATTATTTTAGAAAATAATTTGATCACATTACTTGGTATTGTTTCTATACATTGTTCTGAAAACAATTTAATATGGAATTTATTCCATGTCACACCACATGATTTTAATGGGTGAAGAAACTTGTTTTCCTTTTATAATACTATGTTATTTTCATAGCTAAAACTCTTAGCAATTTTGGTTGGCATTAAACTTAGGTGTGTGCAAGTCATGTTGATTGTTTTCAGTACTTGACCAGGTGGAAAACATGAGTGGTTTTGAGAACTTATTTGTTTGTTCTCCCCATAGGTTCCAATTGGTAATAATATCTAATGTTGTTTAAAACATGTAATCATTTACATGGTTATATGTAGATGAATTTTGTTATCACCTGTTAATCTTATCTATGAAAAGGATTTGGAAAACAAGGTATTAAGCTTGTTTTCATCCACCTCCACAGATCAAGACATGTGGATATAATGGTTTGTTATTATCCCATACTTGATATTTGTTTCCAATAAGGATATTATTATGAGTTCCTCATCTCTGATGAGCTTGACAAAGGTTAATGATTCTTCTAATATTACCTAATACTTCACTGAATAATTTCTTATACTCCCTTTCTGAGGCAGTGTTACTCCTTGTTGTCTTCTGTTCTTTGATGGTCTTCTCTTTAGTTGCCACTTGTCTTTAGACATTGCCTTGGTCCTTTGCAAGTAATATCATCCTTTGATGGTCTCTTGACTTCAGGAATTCACCACTAGAGCTGATAATATATATTAAGTGGTTCCTAGATACTAATTTCAGTAGTAAATTGTAGCTCCTGATGAAATGAATTCATTTGATTCATAACCATTTCCTTCTTATGGTGTATTCAATTATGATGAAAAATAGATTATTGAAACTCAGTTGTTCTAATGCTTACATGAATATTCTGTTCACAAGGTTGATCTGACCTTGTAATCAAATTATTCTTATATAACATCAAACACTTGGATTTCAACATGTTACTTGTTTTTTCCTTTCCTTGGTTTCTTCCTTACTCACAAGTGGTTCAAGTTATAATGTGGTTTATTATTTTCTCCTTGTTATTCTATTCCTTTTATGGATCATGGTTTTATACATAATAGAATGTAGGTGTATTTTATAACATCAAGTTACCATATGCATATAAGTAGAATTTGTTAACAAGTGGATCAGACTTGCCTCCAAATTACTAATCATATACAATAGGTTGAGATGTACTAGGTGATTCCATATTCTGTTTGTTTGTGTATGACACTCAGTTGTTTGAGTATACAAAAGTGATCTGTTAACAAGGTAGCTAGTCTTGTTATCAAACTACTTCTATATAACACTAACATTAGAGTATCACACTCTTTCAAGAGAGTTAATAAGATCAGATCAAGATATAAGGTTTCCAAATACTCTTATAATAGATTAGAATAGCACTTGCAGTACATCCTAAAGAATCTTCCTGAAGATCTTCTGGTGGTAGTTCCTCTTTTCTTATGGTTGCTTCTCTTGAAGAATGACTTTGAGAAGATTGGAAAACAAGGTAGAATGATCTTGACAACATAACAAGATCTAGACTAAGAGTTAGTTCATGCTTTTACTATCCTTCCATATACTTCTTATTTTATTTCTCAAAAGATATGTACTTGACTCACACATGATTAGTTTTACTTAGCTTTCCATTCAATTCCTCTAATAGAGGTTATACTTGTTGTTATCCATTACTTGTATCCAGGAATACTTGATTTATTGATTTATTGAATTTGAGTGGAGATGTGGAATACTTATGGAATGATGAATTAATAGTAAATGATCAAATGGTTCATTGGTGTGTTAAGATTTCATATGCTCACTTGTATGAGATGATTAAAACAATGAGCATGTGAAAGTTATTGGGTTTAATGACTTTGATCATGGTTGTTACTTTATATTCTTCATTTGTATTCATGATGAAGACATATAATTTTGGAAAGATCATAGGTAATGATCAAGGTTTAACAGTAGTTTTAAAAAGATTTATTTCTTCTTTTGGATACTTATTTTATGGTTGAGGAGATATGTACATATTCGATAAATATGTTAATAAAATTATTA
Organism: Alopecurus myosuroides; assembly: GCA_028641055.1. Taxonomy (NCBI): domain Eukaryota; kingdom Viridiplantae; phylum Streptophyta; class Magnoliopsida; order Poales; family Poaceae; genus Alopecurus; species Alopecurus myosuroides. The sequence continues at coordinate 233,543,457 of CM054063.1, read as the reverse complement.
TGTCATTTCCCACTTGTGGGTTTTGAGTTAACACTTGTTTGTATCACTTGTTTTCTATTGAAACTTTGTTATTTACTTATGAAGGTTTACTTAATGGTTATGAGATAATTTATAGAGATGTTGTGTGGATGGTTTATAACTTAAGAGTTATTGTTTGAGAGGACATAACACCTCTGTTGATGAGATGGTTCAGTTATGCATTACTCATTAGTGAATGTGTGATCATCATTTATGAGATTTGGATTCTCACCCCTCGTTGAGTTCTAGATACTTAGTGAATTATCCCAAGTCACTTATAGACTTGAGGTTTAGGTGGTTGAGAATTTGTTTTTGGTCATAACCAATTATGATTTGTCTTATCAAATGATTTAGTTTGTAGAGATACAATGTTATAAAGATCACTCCAAATGAACTCCTGACTAGATGAACTAGACCTAGTTCATCATGTCAAGTGAAACTTTGGTCACTTTGATTCGTTTAAACTTTCGCGCCAAAATTTCCCGTACTTTTAGATGCATGCTTTGCAAATGCACATATTAAATTTAGATCCTTATAACCTCCCAAACACTGGGATGTTACAGTATCTCCCCCTTAACAAGAACTTCGTCCCGAAGTTCAACCTCTCTCACGTAAAGATAGGTCGAGAGAACATCTGTAGACCGTTGAATCTTCACATATGTTTCATGTGTTGACCTTGGCATATGTATCCTCTTGTCTTGACTGTTCACCTTCCACTGTCTTGTATGATAATCTAATAGTATGCCAGTTGTTAGGACAACTTTATCTTTTTACTAGGCCTTCCTAATGGTATTACGAAGAACACGTGGTATTTCTATCATATAGTGGATACCAAGTTTCATTCTCCGATGAATAGGTATGGTTTCCTACCTCTCAACACTTTCTAAAGAATAATTGGTACATCCACCAGGTGATGAATAACCAATAAGATTCTTCCGATACACTGGATATCGTCTATGGTTTGGACTCCATTTGGTTCAGTCTAATGGTCTCAAGATAAAGAATTTTCAAAGAAACTTGTACAAGGTAGTGTACACTGACTTAGACTCTTCTAATTAGTAAAAATATCTTCGAGTTTCCTCGAGTTTTAACTCATCTTTTAGGTGATTATAACCTATTCCATTGGTTACTTCCTATGGTCCTTCTACATCATTGGTTTTCAACTTCTATAGGGTGACTCTATAAGTTAACTTATCGAACTTCTACATAATTCCTTCTAGGATATAACTACTCATGTTATTGTCTTGGCATCACTTGTGGTATATATCCATGTGTTGCTAAAGTATGCCACCCACTCCAAACAAGATGTGAATGTGGTCCATTCCCATGAATGGCTTCATTGATTTCTGCCTTCTTAACTTCAAGGACTTCCAGAGCTTTGATAGTTGCTTCAATCAGTTGAGTTTTCAGACCGCTCTCAAACTAATCCTATACCCTCTAGACCAGTAACATCAAGATAGAACTCAATGTTTGCACATGCATTTGCACATCAGATTCAATCTTCATGTACAGATCTAGTCAATCAAAGATCCAAATAAGAAGCAATAAATCCCAAATGTATTTATCACTCATGCATCAAAAGCCTGTGAAATAACAGTACTTAGAGTCGAACATCTCAAGTACCAAGGCTCTCAAATGCTATACACTAGAAATAGGTATATATTATCTTGTAATCCTATTCTACACAACCACTCTTTGCCCGGGTAATTACTCCAATTGCGTGCCTTAGTGCAATGGAATAAACCAAGACAAAATGATCCTATCGTAGTTGTTGTCTAACTTGGTTCCATGCAGATCTAAGTATTATGTAATTTAATTGCTTCCTTTTGGTTTTGATAACTTCTCATGGCATCCGTTGATCCTTCATGTTGTTGATCACCTCGTAGGAGTATTAATATAGCTTCCGTCAATGCTCATGCCTTCTCCTAATTCTATACTATACGATGATGATTCACCTCTAGACTTGATAACAAAGGATATGGTATATATCCCATGGTTACCATGGTCTAATGACTCTTCATTATTCTCAAACATCCCTTCTGAATGACTCCTATATTTAATCTATACCATGTTCTACTCCATCCTATTCATTCATAGAATGGGGTAATCATCACTTTGACTTAATCATCTCTGACCATGTCAGAACTCTCCTTATCACAATAGCACTAATACATGCTAGACTTCTAATTGTTCCTACCTAAGTATAAAGATAATAGATAAGTAAATTTACTCAGGTTGAGTAAGAATAATTCTATACAAATATGATTAATCATTCTCAAGTGAATGATCATCATGGTTGTAGGAATGTGGTTTAGATAAGATGGCTTCTTATAGACTTTACCAACCTACAGATCTCCTAAAAGGTTTTAAACCTAAGGTCGCTTCGCTCTGATACCACCTGTGAGGACCCCACACACCACTGCATGTGTAGTGCGCAAGTCAATGACATAATACTCACAGAAGGACTTATCCGTGAATATTACATCCCTCAGAGTAGTACAACAGAAACACAGCGGGACCAGGCAAAACTATAGGATACAAACCTCATTACAAAATCTTGAGAATCTCCTTAATGAATCAAGAAGATCTCCTGCAAAAGAAACATCAGAAGAAGCAATTCGAAGCTCCGAGCCGGAGAAGAACTCTAGCTCCGAACTAATCCACTACGGCTGATGTCAGCCCTAATCTAAGGCTAGTAAATGCTAAGTCCAAGATGGTCTCTACCTACACCTTGATAGCTTCTCCTCCTCCAGCGTTGTTGATGACGATACTTTACCGACTAAGTAGTATAAGACTCCACCTAGCTTCATGAGGTAAGATGGCTTCACGATGACGACTTCCATAGGCTTCAACTCTAAGCAAGGGATCAAACGGGATAGAATGAGTAACGAGCGTTACTCAGCAAGTTCATGATATGTAGTGGGTGGTTGATGCACTAACTACAGCTTTAGACTCGAAAGAGTCATAAAGTAATGCAAGGTTTTGTAAAACTTTCTTCAAGAGGTTGCTTTTAATTCTGAAAACTATGCCCGCCAGATCTTCACAGGGTTAGAACTTTCATGGAGTTGCCTTTCCTGCGGCGTTCGCAGTTCCTTCCCGGAACAGGGGGTAACATGCCACATCCTTTTACACTCTGCAGAGGTGCGTTACTTTACCCATGGACGACCAAGACCATGTTGCACAACCAGGCGATCGTTCCTGTCCACGCCCACTCAGGTGTGGGGCCCGGTAGTTGGTCCAAGCCAAACCGTGCTTCTCCGCACAACGCATGCCCACCCATTTCTGCCAGCAGGTTGAACGCCTGATTCCACCCCTCACGATGGAGATCTACGCGCCCCTGGCAGACACTCATAGACCCCAGAGTCCGTGGGACGTAAGGGCTCCCACCCATGTGCATGTAGTCTCGCAAGACCTACAGCGTACGTCTCTGGCGCGTCCGTTGACATGCGAACGAGAAAAGTATCACGGTTGACTTACTCCCCCCATAGAAGATCCATGGTCAACGCGAATTTACGGCGCAAGAATCCTGACGGCAGTTGTTGTTAATTCCTAGGTAATACGTTCCCGTGCAGATGGAACCTTCCTTTGACCTATTCATCTTACCATGGTTCCATCCGCCCACCAAACAGAACACTACCACTCGGGTAGTCATTCAATTAGTCATATTATTATAAAAATAGGATCATGCATTCTTTTGAGAGTAGGTGATAAGACGATAGGGTTTTTGCAATTAGTTTGTTATGAAGTACTGCAAAGGATATGAACAAGTGATGAACTTGCCTGAGATTTGAAATAACCATAATAATAATCCAGGTCTTCGGGGTTCGAGGGTCGAATAGAGAAATCCAAATATCTGAAAGATAGCAAAGTAGTCCCGGTAAGGACTACAGAAAACACTGGCAAGATGATATATGCATAGTAATGAGATGCATCGTGAAATCCCCTGGAAAATACCCCAGCTTACAAGTGTAAGCCACGTTTGAAACGATAACGTATTCACACCATTGTTGAGTGACTTAGAGTTGTTTCATTACTTGTGGTGATGTTGTTATTTCTTTTAGGATTAAGTGTGTTTCACTTTTATTGACCAAACACTTGTTATCATGTTAAAGTAGAAGTGTTTATTACTTGATTAGATAACAAAACAATAACACATAGAAAACAATTATTAAAAAGATAACAGACATATTTTATTTCATATTTTAGAGTGTAGAGCTTATGTCAAAGGTTGAATGAAAAATGAGTAACTAATACAACCAATTCTATCATCACATAACTTGCTATTGCCATGTGATGATAGGTTTAGTAGATGTGAAAACATGAGGGTTTTATTAATTAGAAAAATAATATTTATGGTAATTGTTTATGGTTATAATGGTATATTATAGAATTTCCATTATGCCCTTTAAAACAATTTTATAAATTGAACAAATGTTTTATGTTTAACATATTTGAATTGGGAATGCTTTTCTCTTTAATTTGATATCTCATTTGACTTATTTTGAAAATATTTGAATAAGATTTTAATTTATTGATTTTAAATGAATTAAATTATTAGGAAAAATATTGCACCCATGAAAACATGGTCAAATGACCTTAAAAACATCATAGATGAGTTGTATATGTTATTTGAAGCATTTTGGTATATAACTTGTATTTTTCTGATTTTATGAATTATTTCCTATTTTTCTCAATTTTAAATGATTTAAATTAATTAAGGAAAATGTTTAATTTTAAACTTTATCAAATTATTTTTAAAAGTTGATAAATAGATAGGTTTTATTTTTCTGAACACAAATATATTTTATTTACATTTTTCTGATATGTAAATTAAAAGTTATTGCTTTAATAAGATTTATTCTTTTTCTGCCTTTTTAAATTGACAGGTGGGACCCACCTGTCATATATGATTTAATAAAAAGAGAAAAGAACAGGATAATGCTCCTGACGTCATGCTGATGTCATCCAAGCATCATCAGTGGACGGAATCCCCTCTGTTGGATTGCAATTCACGAATTGACCCCAATTTGGCTCGATTGAACTTCACTACTAGATAGATGGGGTCGTGACGAGTTCAGGGGAGGTAAGGAAGCGACCAAATGGTCACCGGAATGGCTCCGGCGACCACCGGCGCGGCGGCGCAGCACGGCTTGCGGTGACACGATGAACCCGTCGACGAATTCCAGAACGGAGAGTACCCAACGGTTCCCCAGCTCACCGTGAGTGCGTGGAGATGCTCGATGAAGCTCGATGTGGCCGGAGTCGACGGTGCGCTTCCACGGCGGCCGGCGGTGGAGCAAAAAGGAAACGGCGCGATTCCGCGGTTCCCGTCCTTCCCAGATTCCGCGCGAGCTCGAGGGAGTAGAGGAGATCACGGCGCATCATCTAGTATCATCAATTTCACCGGAGGGGACCGGAGTTGACGACGGCGTGCGGTGGCCGTAAGGGTTAGGGTTAGGGTTTGCTGCAGAGAGAGATAGAGAGAGATGGAGTGAGGGAGAAGAGAGGCGACAGAGGCCAAGTTGGAGGGCTTCACCTCCCTCTTATCCGCGCGGAAGGACGGCCACGGGGAGGTGGCAGCGCGGCGTCGGAGGCGGTGACACGCCTCTGGCCTTCTGGCCAGAGGTTGAAGAAAGAAAAGAAATGGAAATTTTCCATAACCCCCTGTAATTTCAGGAATTTGCTTATTGGTCCTTCTGTTTAAAAGAAACCTTGTTTTCAGGACTTTTCTGTAATTATAAAAAATAATAAAAATCAGTTTTGGAATCCTTATTGAATTTCCAAGCTCACTATATTCTTATTCTTCAATTTTGAGCAAGAGTTGGATTTTATACCTAGGGTGCTAGATTAAGTGATTTTATTGTTTTCACTTTATTTAATTTATTAAATGTCTTAAATCTATTTTAGGCATGAATATCATCTTCACACCAAACACATGGGGTTCACCAAGTGGTGTGTTCCCATTGGAACTTTTAGATACAAATTATTTTAGAAAATAATTTGATCACATTACTTGGTATTGTTTCTATACATTGTTCTGAAAACAATTTAATATGGAATTTATTCCATGTCACACCACATGATTTTAATGGGTGAAGAAACTTGTTTTCCTTTTATAATACTATGTTATTTTCATAGCTAAAACTCTTAGCAATTTTGGTTGGCATTAAACTTAGGTGTGTGCAAGTCATGTTGATTGTTTTCAGTACTTGACCAGGTGGAAAACATGAGTGGTTTTGAGAACTTATTTGTTTGTTCTCCCCATAGGTTCCAATTGGTAATAATATCTAATGTTGTTTAAAACATGTAATCATTTACATGGTTATATGTAGATGAATTTTGTTATCACCTGTTAATCTTATCTATGAAAAGGATTTAGAAAACAAGGTATTAAGCTTGTTTTCATCCACCTCCACAGATCAAGACATGTGGATATAATGGTTTGTTATTATCCCATACTTGATATTTGTTTCCAATAAGGATATTATTATGAGTTCCTCATCTCTGATGAGCTTGACAAAGGTTAATGATTCTTCTAATATTACCTAATACTTCACTGAATAATTTCTTATACTCCCTTTCTGAGGCAGTGTTACTCCTTGTTGTCTTCTGTTCTTTGATGGTCTTCTCTTTAGTTGCCACTTGTCTTTAGACATTGCCTTGGTCCTTTGCAAGTAATATCATCCTTTGATGGTCTCTTGACTTCAGGAATTCACCACTAGAGCTGATAATATATATTAAGTGGTTCCTAGATACTAATTTCAGTAGTAAATTGTAGCTCCTGGTGAAATGAATTCATTTGATTCCATAACCATTTCCTTCTTATGGTGTATTCAATTATGATGAAAAATAGATTATTGAAACTCAGTTGTTCTAATGCTTACATGAATATTCTGTTCACAAGGTTGATCTGACCTTGTAATCAAATTATTCTTATATAACATCAAACACTTGGATTTCAACATGTTACTTGTTTTTTCCTTTCCTTGGTTTCTTCCTTACTCACAAGTGGTTCAAGTTATAATGTGGTTTATTATTTTCTCCTTGTTATTCTATTCCTTTTATGGATCATGGTTTTATACATAATAGAATGTAGGTGTATTTTATAACATCAAGTTACCATATGCATATAAGTAGAATTTGTTAACAAGTGGATCAGACTTGCCTCCAAATTACTAATCATATACAATAGGTTGAGATGTACTAGGTGATTCCATATTCTGTTTGTTTGTGTATGACACTCAGTTGTTTGAGTATACAAAAGTGATCTGTTAACAAGGTAGCTAGTCTTGTTATCAAACTACTTCTATATAACACTAACATTAGAGTATCACACTCTTTCAAGAGAGTTAATAAGATCAGATCAAGATATAAGGTTTCCAAATACTCTTATAATAGATTAGAATAGCACTTGCAGTACATCCTAAAGAATCTTCCTGAAGATCTTCTGGTGGTAGTTCCTCTTTTCTTATGGTTGCTTCTCTTGAAGAATGACTTTGAGAAGATTGGAAAACAAGGTAGAATGATCTTGACAACATAACAAGATCTAGACTAAGAGTTAGTTCATGCTTTTACTATCCTTCCATATACTTCTTATTTTATTTCTCAAAAGATATGTACTTGACTCACACATGATTAGTTTTACTTAGCTTTCCATTCAATTCCTCTAATAGAGGTTATACTTGTTGTTATCCATTACTTGTATCCAGGAATACTTGATTTATTGATTTATTGAATTTGAGTGGAGATGTGGAATACTTATGGAATGATGAATTAATAGTAAATGATCAAATGGTTCATTGGTGTGTTAAGATTTCATATGCTCACTTGTATGAGATGATTAAAACAATGAGCATGTGAAAGTTATTGGGTTTAATGACTTTGATCATGGTTGTTACTTTATATTCTTCATTTGTATTCATGATGAAGACATATAATTTTGGAAAGATCATAGGTAATGATCAAGGTTTAACAGTAGTTTTAAAAAGATTTATTTCTTCTTTTGGATACTTATTTTATGGTTGAGGAGATATGTACATATTCGATAAATATGTTAATAAAATTATTATGTCATTTCCCACTTGTGGGTTTTGAGTTAACACTTGTTTGTATCACTTGTTTTCTATTGAAACTTTGTTATTTACTTATGAAGGTTTACTTAATGGTTATGAGATAATTTATAGAGATGTTGTGTGGATGGTTTATAACTTAAGAGTTATTGTTTGAGAGGACATAACACCTCTGTTGATGAGATGGTTCAGTTATGCATTACTCATTAGTGAATGTGTGATCATCATTTATGAGATTTGGATTCTCACCCCTCGTTGAGTTCTAGATACTTAGTGAATTATCCCAAGTCACTTATAGACTTGAGGTTTAGGTGGTTGAGAATTTGTTTTTGGTCATAACCAATTATGATTTGTCTTATCAAATGATTTAGTTTGTAGAGATACAATGTTATAAAGATCACTCCAAATGAACTCCTGACTAGATGAACTAGACCTAGTTCATCATGTCAAGTGAAACTTTGGTCACTTTGATTCGTTTAAACTTTCGCGCCAAAATTTCCCGTACTTTTAGATGCATGCTTTGCAAATGCACATATTAAATTTAGATCCTTATAACCTCCCAAACACTGGGATGTTACATGTTGTACCGAGGCAAGACGAGCCTAGCCCCTGGTTCACATACGTGATGTTTTTCTATGACTTCCTTTATTCTAGGCTACACAAAAATAACAAACTTAGAATTTAAAAAAATCAAATGTTGAACGGTTCACTACGTCTGGTCCCAATTTTATCATTTTTGTTAGCCTAGAATACAAATTATTCTGTACGAACCCTCTCCCTCCCCGAGGCCTAACCCTAGCCGCCGCCGGCGGCGGCCGGCCCGCCCCGTCTCTACCTCCCCCCTCCACTCCTCGCTCCCGTCGCCCTCCCCGCGGGCGGCCGGGGCGGCCCCTCCTCCGGCGTCTACTCCACACCCGCGTCCCCCCTTCTCCCTCGCCGTCGCCGGCGGGTGCTGCTGGGCTAGGCCCAGGGGGCCGGCGGCGGCGGGATCGACTTTCCCCGCGCATCTAGGCGACCCGACGGGGCGGGAGCCTCATGGTGGCGGTGCACTTCGGGCGGCGGAGGTTCGGCGGCGGCCGGGGGCGGCGTTACGGCGGCGGCGCTTGAGGATCTGCGGGCGGCGCAGGGATGTAGGCGGCGGCGTGCTGCAGCCTGGCTGGTTGACCTCGGTTGGCCCAGATCGGGGCCCTAAGGGCCCCATCTGGGTCGGGACTGGGTCTGACCGGCCCGGGCTGCAGCGTGCTCGGCTGCGGACGGTGAGGTAGAGCCTGCAGCGACAGCGGCGACGGCGGCCGGCCTGTTGCAGCGTGGTGACGGACTTCACGAGCCTGATCTCGACCTGGTTGGACCCTGTTAGGACTGGTGTGCCCTCATCAGGGCTTTACGGATCCGCTGGGTCCGGCCGGACCTAACGGGGACTAGTGTGCTCTGCCACCATGTCTGGTCGACTACCGTCTTCGGCGGTGGAGGTAGTGCCCTCCCGTGCGGCCGCGGGACTGCTGTCTTCGGGTCTCTACTTTTCGCCTCCGTTTTGATGTCCCCGTGACGGTTGCTTCGGGAAGACGACGACGCTGGTGGCTCTTTTTCTGTGGTGGTGCATGTTGGCGTGCGGTGTGTTCGGTGGTGGCAAGCACCCTCGCAGGCTGCTGATCGCTCGGGGTGCAGACTTGGTATTCGGGAGAAATCCTTGTCGGCTCGTCCGACACCGGCGCGGTGACGCCCTTGGGTGTCATCATTCCTTCATGAAGGGCGTCGTGGCTACCATTTGTCTGCTTCCCTGTGTGCCGGGGGAAACCCTAGGACCAGTGCGCTGGTCCGGGCAACAGCTAGCGCTTTCCTTCTTCAAGGTGTTGCTTGGCACTCGGCGGTAGGAGCGTGGTGGTGATTCTCCGGAGGGCACACCGGTTTCGGGCCACCGTAGTTTAGTCGATCCGCTTCTGTCTCCATTTTTCTTCTTCTTTTTTCTTTTCTTTGGGTGTGTGTTTGCTGCTGCCCCAGCATGTGTGGGGTGCGTTTGTATGCGGAGGTTGTATGGTGGTCGTTGCTTTATTTATAAAGCGGGGCGAAAGCCTATTTCGGCAAATTATTCTGTACTGTTTTTTCCGCACCGGTAGAGGTCATCACCTAAAAAAATCTGAATGTTTAAAACTTACAAATGACATTTTGAATATTTTAAATAAAGAGCTTCATAGAGCACGAGCTCCAAAATGGCGCACTCAAAGCAAACTCCTTACACAGTGACAAGAACAATGGCTTAAGTAAGAAAGAAAGGGTAAAATCATTCACCAGCCCTTGAAAGACATTTACATTCCACTACATTGGAGCATTGCGCAAAATAATAGATCAAAGAATATTTTTGTAGGTGAAAAATAGCTATGTACACTAATCTTTTAAATTCTACTAGGAGATCAGCATCCTAAATCCGAGAGCCTCGTCCTCTTCCCTCTCGACTTCATATCAAGCTTTATAGAGCACTTCTGGGAGATGTGAGGCAGTGCAGATAGTTGTAGAGCCTGCAAAACATATACCACTCGTCTGAGTTCTGGGCAGAAGCATGGACATGTAGATTAACGATCGCAAAATAGAAACGTTCGGTCAATAGATACCTTGCGTGCAGTTGCAAACTTGATCCCTTCCCGGAGCACTATATCGGTGTAGTTCGTTGCTATCGTGCAGTCGAGCGTGAACTGCAACACAAAAACATCACGAAATTTAGACTGACTGAATTCAGAAGAATTGAACTTCGGAAGATGGAACATATTTCGAAAAAACCTTTTCTGAAGACAGAAAACAAAGTATGGAGTCTGAACCTGAATTTTCGGCAAAGGGAAGTTCATGATGTGCGTCGTGGCGTCGATTCTCCCGGCGATCCTGATCTCGAAGAGCTTCCTCTGCGCCGACAGCTCGCTGACGACGAGCCGGCTGACGTTGGACTCCTCGAACACGGCGTGCATGAGCACCGTCACGTTGCTGCTCCGGGGCGGTTGATAGAACACCGGCACGTCCATGGCGCCGACCGACTCGTTCGCGTAGGCCACCCCGAGGTCCGCCGCGCTGTACCTTATCCCGATCCCGTTTGGGTTCTGCGCCGCGAACAGCAGCGACGCCACCGTGCACGACGACGGGGACGTCCCGTTGTCACCGCTGCTGTTCGACGACCGGAGGCTGAACGACTTGTCCATCTGGATGGATTGCAGGTAGAAAGTCGGCTTCTTCAGCCTCGTGACGAAGACGACGAGCAGCACGGCCGCGACAAGGACGAAGAAGATCAGCGAGAGCAGGAGGTAGAGGCAGAGGCATTTGGCAGAGTGGGGACGGCGGCAGTGGCGACGGCAGCTCTCCTTGCAGCTGTAGCCTCCTCTTCTCCTGCTGCTCCTGCTGGTCATGATAGGATCCATGGACATGTGTGCGTCGATCGAAACAGTTCGCTAGGGAGAGGAGGCATGGATCAGAGTGAGATGACTGAATATATGTGTTATTGTATTGTACCAAACGAGAGTAGAAGACCGGAGGGCTTCTCCATGGTCGCAAGCCTCGTGCAATACTGGGTTTGGGTTGCCTTTATTCCTTTCTTGGAAAGTTTGTCTGAATTTGAGCTTCTTCACGGAGAAGATGGAGATCACTTGACGAGGTGACTAGTATCTGGTCTCCGCCGCTGGGATACTAAGCTTGATTGAAAAGTTTAGCTTCGCGGCAAGTATTGCTTATAAGTGTCCACACGTGGAATTTTTCCGGAAAGGGGTGTTAACCGCCCTCATATCCATATACTCACTCCGTCTCATATTAATTGTCTTAACGTTGGACAAAAGTAGATGTATGTGACACTAAAATATGTCTACATACCTCCCCTTTTGTCCAATTTTGACACAAATAATATAGAATTTATTTCATTTACTATTCAACATATACTCGCAAAGAGCTTTACAACGAACGATGATATAAGCTAAACCCACTGAACAGTAAAAAGCACCACAACTAGCAGAAGCCATAGATGAATAACGGGGCCTGATTCCCTGGCCACATCCATTGCCGGCCCCTGGCCCAGTCTAGAGGTAGCGTCTTGTGCACCCGCTTTGGAAGTCACCTCCACTATCTTCCACCAACCCATTTTAGAGCGTAGATTGATGTGAAGACCTTCTCCATGCCTGCGATCGACGCCGCCAAACAACGCCCCATCCTACACTTCCCACATCACGCTTCTGCCGCGGAGACTCACAACGTCGATGCAGTAGATGGAACGCCGCTCCACCGCTGAACCTCAAAAGGAGGATGATACAGGAGCATCGCCATCATCTGATCAAGAGATCAAGGGTTTCCTCTCGAGTTGCTTCGGGTAAAGGAGCACATCACCTCGATAGTGCCTTCAAGGAGGAACGACGCTCGGGAGCGTTTTCATTGCTTGTTGACATGGACCACACGTTCGTTGGGAGACCCTAAGAGAAAGGTATGATCCAACGTAGCAGTATTTCCCCCCAAGTTATGAAATCAGGGTTATCAATCCAGTAGGATATCGAAGTCTCTTGTTAGCTTGCTTGTTGTCTGGCACTTCAACAAGCGTGGATCTACATATAAATACAAACTCTCGCTTGCTCCCAACTTTCTGAAAAGGTTTTTAATCTTCCTGTATAGCTGAAAATTAGAGAATTAATTGTATCGAATGATTGGGAAAAATTAAATGAAAACGGAACAACGAGCAAGTGATGATCAAAAGCAAGTAAATGAGGTTGTAATCAATGAGGAAAATAGGACCGCGGGCCATAGTTTTACTTGTGGTGTCTCTCCTAGAAACAATAAACACGATGGGTAAACAAATTACAGTTGGGCGATTGACAAATCATGAACGTACAACAATACTATTATGACGAGATATAGTTCATAGGTTTTAACATTATAGGCATTACGTCAAGGTAAATAGACCGTCATGCTACAACATCTATTACTAAAAGTCCACCTTGAGACAGCTATCCAGCGAATCTCGCCGGTATTAAGCTGCAGCAACGAAGTGATTGCTTTGTGTGAAAAATACAAATGCATTAAGAATATTACGTAAAGTAAGCAATAAAAAATTGCATTCGTAGACAAGGACACCGTTGTTTTCTCCCTAGTGGCAACATCACGTCCCCCGCCTGTCAAGTTTCTGTCACTCGAGCAAAGATGAAAAGGAGGCATGAACCCACTATCTAACATATAAACCCTCTCTTGGAGGTGCATACAACAGCTTGGCCAAGGAAATCATACACTCCGGAGAGAATTGCAAGACAAGATTAAAACTCTCTAAAGATATAAGTGAAGCATCTCAATATGACATGAACAAAGTAATCATAATCTCATGGTTCATCGGATCCTAGCAAACACAACATGTAGCAATTACACAACGGTGATCTTGATCATGTTAGGTAGCTCACAATATCTCAACATGGTGGCACAAAATGGAGAGAACGTCATCTAGCTAGTACTATGGACCCGTAATCCCGGGATGAACTACTCACACATCTGTCCGGAGGCAATCATAGCGATGTAGACGCCTCCGGTGAAGACCCCCCCCTCTTCGGCAAGGTGCCGAAGCAGGACTCCAGAAGGCCTAGATTGGACTTTCAAGGTGACGATGCCTCTGTATCTGTTTCGTGGAAAATTTCTGTGTCCCCGACGTTTTTAGGGTTGACGGCAATTTATAGGCGAAGAAGCAACGGGAGGGGGTGCCGCGGGACACCATATGACCCCTAGGCACGGCCTAGTGCCAGGTCGCGCCTGTCGAGACCTTGACTCGGCAGATCCCTCGTATGAGATACTAGGGTTTGTAGATTAGGAGACGAATACGTGCTCGTGATCTCGACGGCTAACAGGGGGTGCGGTTTACCCAGGTTCGGGGCCCTCGTAGAGATAAAAACCTTACTCCTGCTTGTCTGATCTGTATTATGGCGAGATAGTCAAGTTGTTACAATGGCGATGCCGTGGTGGTGTGTACGGGGTATCCCGTGTATTTTCTAGTCTAGGATTGCGTCTACTTGTGGCTTGTCTCTTGTCTCATGTCTCTCTTTTTCTCTGCTCCCTCCTGGCTTTATATATGCATCCAGGAGGGGTTTACATGAGTCCTAGTAGACTACGAATAGGAGTTTTTTTCTTGTGCTTCAAGAAATCGACTATGGCTTCTTGGACTTGGATGGGCCTTCGAGTGGGATCCCCGTAGCGTAGCAACCGGTAGGATCAAGTAGGGGGCATGGAGAGTGTTCCCACGTCACTAGCCCCTGAGTGTCTAGTCGACTCGTTTGAGTAGGTTAGAGACTAAAGGACAAGCTTCGATTCTAAAGAGTAGTTGATAAGTTGTCGAGCCTTTAGCAGCCGATAAATCGTTGAGTTAGAAGGACCCGATAAGCCGTGGAGGACTCGAAGCTTTTTTTTAGAGTCGATGACGTTTGATGTTTGAGGGCCTATGACTTGGAAGTTCACATAGCTTAAGGATGTATGTATCCTGTTGTGGGGACGTACAGGTCCTGTTGTGAGGATGTATGAATCCTATTGTGAGGATGTATGCCGTTTTAAGAAATTTGTAAAGGGATGTGGCTCAGCCGCTTGGTTCACTCAATGGATCGTGATCAATTAATTGCACCTGGGCAAAAACAGTACTGACCTACACAAATTCGAGTCCCCCGACTCGAATTCGGTAGGTGATCGTTGTGACTCGGGCCGTGGAGGTCTTATCAAGTCGAATTTAACCTTTAAAAGGGTACCTAGAGCGTCCGCCAGGATTTTTCATCATGCCGCTAGCACGGAAAATTGCCAGAGGACGCAGCATGAGTGCGATTCCGGGCCCAAAAGACGGATCCTTGGGTCTTACCGTCGCATCCGTAGAATGCGGCATCCAGGCGTGACGCGTTGGCTGTATGACCCGAAATTTGAGAATGATGCGCGATGTGTATGTACTTCGGAGTCGCGATGTCTTCAGTGATGATTGTGGCGAGTGTCTTTTTATGTAGTGGAGCCGCGATGTTTTCGGCGATGATTGTGGCGAGTGCCTTTTTGTTTGAAGATTCCGAAGAAAATAAGCCTGCTGGCTGACGCGCGCGTGATGTCGTGGTGCACTGAGAACTCGTTCTGCCTTCCGTTGGGACGTGGCGAGAAGTGTTAGAGACTATACATGTTGGAGTCGATGTGGTGGAGGTGTACATGACACGGCGGACGGAGTCGACGCGGTGCAGGTGTACTCGACATGGCGGACGGAGTCAATGCGGTGGAGATGTACTTGACACGGCGGACAGAGTCAACGCGAAAGCCATCGGCTTCAAATAAGTTTCTCAAATAAGTTTAGTATTCCATGATTTTTCTTTTTTGTTAGCTCATAAGCTTAGTATTCTCAAATAAATTTGTTTGCACCTTCAAGGAAGATTGCATGATTGGCTTTATCATATATGTTTTTGTTTGTTTTACTTCAATTCTTATGCTTGCTACGCAACCTTGCTAGCCAAAAACCTGTACTGAGAGGAAATGCTTCTCGTGCATCCAAACATTGAGCCCCAAAATCTTGCCATTTGTGTCCACCATACCTACCTATATGTGGTATTTCACTGCCACTCCATGTAAATTGCTTGTGTGCTACCTTTAAACCTTCAAAATTACACCTGTTTTGTGCCCCTGTTTTAGCTCATGAGGACACAAATAGAGAATATTTATCTGACTTATTGATTGGATTTCACACCCTAGACTAGTGGCTTCATCTGCTTATCGAAATTCTAGAAGAGCTGGCAGCGGTGAAAGTACAAGGATGCCGCCTAGAGGGGGGTGAATGGGCGCTTTAAAATAATTACGGGTTAGGCTTGAGTAAATGCGGAATAAAACTAGCGTTTAATTTATCAAGCACAAAACCTATACAACCTAGGTTTACCTATGTGCACCAACAACTTATGCTAGGCAAGAAATACAACTGTGTGATAGCAAGATAGATGACTTCAAGCACGATGGCTATCACCAAGGTAAATATATAAGTAACGAGCTAGAGTACAGAAGTAACCGAAGCACAAGGAGACATCGATGTGATTACCGAAGTTCCTTCCCAAGGGAAGAACGTCTTCGTTGGAGAGGTGGGGAGCCACCTAGGCACTCCTCAATAGCACGGATGTGCATACCTTATTCTCCTTGAGCTTCTCCGGTGAGGGAGATGCTCGTTTCCACTATGAGGTCGACTTGAAGGCGTTGACCAAACCTTACACGGGGTTGAGGCTATCTCCACAATTCAATTGGAGGCTTTCAACGAAGCTTCTTGCAACAAGGTGGAAGCTCCAAGCACTAACCGTCTAGGGTGCTCAATACACCCAAGAGGAACAATCTCTCCGGTGACCAAGAACCCAAGAGTAACAAGCTAACGAACTTCTCTTTCACGAATCTCGTGGGGAACTCAAACCGATGCACCTAATGCAATGGCAAGAACACACAAAGTGGTCAAGAACTTCTCTCCCAAATACCACCAAAGCAATTAATGCTATGGAGGGAGGAAGGAGGAAAAACAAGGAAAACAACAAATGAATCCCTAGATCTATATCCAATAGGTTCCCCTCACAAAGAGGAGGGATTGACTGGTGAAGTGGTAGATCTAGATCTCCTCTCTCTTTTCCCTCAGTGGAAGCAAGAATCATTGGAGGGATTGAGAAATAGAAAACTTTTGGAGGTCAACAATGGAGGTCAAACTTGCCCAAAAGGTTAGGAAACCATTGGGGAAGAAGGCCCCTTAAATAGGTCACCCAAATATCCAACCGTTGGGGGCAAAATCGCGCAGGGGCGATATCTCCGGTGAAACCACCGGAACTACCGCCCCCGGATGAGTTAGAACACCAAAAGAGCTGGAAAACTGCCCCAGGCACCAGAACCTCCGGTGGTTTCACCGGAGGTTCCGCCACGGGCATCCCGAAAGGGTTTCCGGCGGTGCTGGAAAAAAAAACCGCAGAACACCCGGTACGAAAACGGTCATAACTTTTGCATCCGGACTCCGTTTTCGATGTTCTTGGGCTCGTTGAAATCGCAACGACGAGCACTACAAGAATATGCAGAGAAAAATCATACTCCAAAATGGTAATATAAAACCAAATAATGAAAGGTTTGACCTATCAATAAAGGACAACCGGTAGAAACCTCCAACAACAAAAATGCGATAAGTCTTTCATACGAAATCCATTTTTGATGAACTTGAGCTTGACATGAAGAACATGACAAGATATAAAACCTCACATGGAGAAAACCCAAATAAGAACCAATAAGGATGATGCCAAGTATTCAAAAGTTTGAGCTCTCTACGATAGATACGATTAAGATATGCATTCAAGAGCCCCTCTTGATAGTACGGTTATCTATCCTATAATCCGGTCTCCCAACTAGAATAATGAGACAAGTAAAATAGAAACCCTATCTAAGTCATACCTTTGCCTTGAGCAATCCAATTGAGCTATATGATGACGATCTTAATCACCTCAAGTTGGACCACCTTTCTTGATTGCGCTTCGTTTCGTGAAGACTTGTAAATTGCTCCCCATAAGCTAATATTAGAGAGCTTCTCACATGACCATCTTCACTTGACCATAAGCTACATATGGGTGGAAAGCTTTGCACACCTACTTGATCAACCAAGTATCTTCTCTTTATTCATGATGATGATGACTTGAAGGTAAACATGAATATTCACACAATCTCCTTCTTCAAGACATGCTTGTAATATGGTCAATAGTAGCATGGAAATTCTTATATTGATCATATAGATATATTCATTAAGTGGTTATCTTGATAGCATTCAACCTTGAATCCAACACATGGAGTTCAAGTGGTGACAATGGACAAACCTATAAGAATGTCTCAATGCAAACATTAGTCCATAAGGATTGTCATTAATTACCAAAACCATACATGGGGGGACCATACACTTTCAATCTCCCCCATTTTGGTAATTGATGACAATCCCTTTTACGAGGGTTTGTATAATGAATTAAGAAAACATGCAGAGCAATACACATGGATGCATGAGAATGGAAGGCAAAAATTTCTTAAGAACAAAACCAAAGCATTAAACCAAATTCCCTTAAACCCTCTAGTTATCCCCCATTGGCATCCATTGCCGAAATGGGCGGGAAAATGTAGAAGGCCAATATAGTAAGAGCTCCCCTACAATTTTTGCATTTCTCATAATATGAGTGAAAACAAATGCATATTCAATGACGAATAGATGGGAGGAGATCAAACTATATTGAGGATCCAAAGATTGCAAATAAGATTACATTCCTTTAACACTTCTTCCGAGAGGAGGAGCACAAAGAAAGGATCCGAAAAACCAATGGAACCAAAGATTTTATGATTTTAGCAAAATAGTGTTCTAAAGAAAATCATGAAACTCCCCAATGTTCATGCACTACTTAGAGTTTGTTTTTGCATTTGAATACAAAGTGCACAAAGATGGGATCATCACTCCCCGAATATCCTCTAAAACACAAAACAAGTGCAAGAGAGCATAAAAAGCAAACTAGGCATAGCACTTGAAGAAAATAAATGAATGATTGAGCAAAAATATACCAAATGAATGGAACACCATGAGGCAAGGCTCAACCATACATAAGGAAACCAACATGCCCACCAAGGTAAGCATGAGAGACAAAAAAAAACTCAAAAACAAATGAATGCATAAGATGAAATAATATAAGACAAGCACTCATAAGGAAAATACTTTCCGGAGTCACCAAAAATGAAAAGGGTATAAGAATGGTGGAATCCAAAGGAATGTGATACCAAAAAGAGATGTAACTCCTCTCATGTGTATAAGTTTCTAAGTGGACACAAATCATGATAATATGTATCCACAAAGAAGCATGTACACACGAAATAGTTACGAAAGTGAAGAACATGATATCCAAGAGAAAGTCGTAAATACACCAATAAGATTTTTTTATTGAAAGCATAGCACATAGCTCAATTTTATCTTAAAAGGGGATAAATTAGTTTCCAAGACAAACACACCAAAGACATCACAAATACCAATAGGGAAAAAATAGATAGTTGCAATGTTTTGGAAGAATCAAGTATCACAAAAGGAGAATAATTTTACAAATAAAGAATTTTCATGCCAAGATGCAACCTACACAAGGTTGAATACAAGAATACTATGCATGAGAGATACTTGTTACCAAGATCACATTGGAGATGTTGGTGTGGATAAGAGTTAATCTATCATCCTAGCTTGACTATTATAAGATCATGGTGACAACACCTTCCTTAAGAATAAGGCAAGCATCCAATGCATCTCAAATGTACCTAAAACACATTTAAGCACAAAATGATCCCCAAACTTATTGGGTCCAAAGTAGTTAGACAAACTACAATACATAGGATAAGATCCACATAAATATGTGCAATAGATACTCTTACCCAAACCATCCATTACCCACTTTCCCGCACCAGCGGTAGTACCGGTGTTACCACCGGTACTACCGGAGTGGCGGTCAGTGTCCCAGAGCTGCTCACCAGTAATCCGCAACACCAAAGGTACCGGTGGAATCAGCAGAACTACCGCCCACCGGTACTACCGGTGGCCTCCATCATTGCCTCCACGATGTACCAACAGAGCGTTGGTTTGGCGGTACCAACACCGGTACCAGCAGCGGTGGTGGACAGCCCCTAGAATCCTGAGGAAACGCCGGAGGTACCGGTGGCACCAGCAGTACTACCGCCCACCGGTACTACCGGTGGCCTCCGCGATGTACCAACAGAGCATCGATTTGGCGGTAGTACCACCGATACCGCTGATGACCCACAAGTGTAGGGGGTGTATCGTAGTACTTTCGATAAATAAGAGTGTCGAAAACAACGAGGAGCAGAAGGTGTTGACAAGCAGTTTCGATGAAGGAATAACTGTAAATACTGGAAAACAAATTTGTAGGGTTTTTTGATATTGAAGATAAATAAAGTGCGAGTAAATAAAATGCAGTAATAATAATTGCAGCAAGTGGCCCAATCCTTTCTTTAGCAAAGGACAAGCCGGTGAGTTTACTTATGATTAACAAACGTTCTCGAGGACACACGGGAGGTTTCTGTCAAGTGCTTTTGTTCCATGCAGCTGAATAATGTTCAGGTTTTTGATAAGTGTTGTGTGGGTGAATCTATGCTAATGTACCGTCCCGTCACAGACTAATACATACTTGTGATTATACCCCTTGCAAGCATCCGCGACTGCAAGAAAGTAATTAAGAAATAAATCTAACCACAGCTTTAAACTCCGGGATCCTACGCTCCCTCGTGTAATGGTTTCCTAACGGGGGTTTAGGTTTCTGTCACTCCGGCAACCTCACAATCAGTAGCCAAATACACAATGCATTCCCCTAGGCCCATAAATGGTGAAGTATCATGTAGTCGACATTCACATGACACCACTAGAATAATAACACCACAACTTAAATATCAAACATTAAATATTATTCAACATTACTTCACTACTAACAACTTGACTTCTCCCATGTCCTCAAGAACAACACGAACTACTCAAAAAACATCATATGGATCATGATCAGAGGTGATATAATGGATGATAACAATCTGGTCATAAAGTGCAAACACCGATAAATCTCACAAGCATCAACTACTAACAAGTAATCCACATCGGGAGAGAGATCTAATGCAAAACAATGATAGAGGCCCCTGATTGTTACATCGGGATGAAGGTGGGTGATGAGGGTGATGGTGCTGGTGGTGATGACAATGATTATGACGATCTTGATGGTGCCCGGAGTGATGACGGTGATGATGGCGGTGATTTCCCCTCTCAGGAGAGGAATTTCCCCGGCAGATTTCTCCCTGCCAGAGAGCTTTTCTTTCTCGGGTGTTTTCCGCCCTGCAGCGGCGGCGGAATAATTCTTCGAGGATGGAATGAGGCTTAGGGTTCCCTCGGGGTCAGGGGGGCCAAAGATGACCCCCGGAGGTATGCCAGGGTGGCCACACCCGTAGGTGGCGCGGCCGGGGGGGGCACCCCTAGGTGTGGGCCCCTGGTGGCCCCCCTTTGGCTCTCCTTCTGGCTGAGTTCCTCCTATGGACTTTTAGGAACCCCCGGATGTCCCCCTTCTTCTTCTTATCTTCTGAAATATGGTATCTCGACGGTGTTTTTTTCATCAGATTTCTGGTCCCGGTGTTTATTCTCCAAAAATTATAAAACATGCAAAATAAGATAAAATAACATAAGAGATGCATCATAACATGAAATATATCGATGAATAACAGAAAATTATGACATAAAATAGTGATGCAAAATGGACGTATCAACCGCCTCCGGAGGTTGCCTCCCTGGAGATGTGCTGGAGAATACCGGAGGCGGTACTACCGGTGGTTTCACCAGTACTACCGCCATCTGGACAAAAGACTGGCCAACTTCCTGCTTTTGAGATTTCTGCCGATTTTGGATTTTATGGAGTTTACCCTACATAACGGATCAAAGAAAGTAAAGTATGCCATGATAAATGCATTAGTAAATATGCATGCAAATACCTTCAACAACCAAAAGGGATATGATGCGGACAAAAACACCAAGAAAACCAAAGAGGGCGCATAAGATTGTGACACGAAAAAAGGTTGTCCAAATCATACCAAAGATCCAAATCAACACATGGTTGATAAGAAACCAATTTGAAAATAAATCAAGTGAAAAAGAGATACACAAAGAACCATTTAACACTTGAAAGAAACCAAATAAGAGTTAAATCGAGAAATGAGATATTGAACTCCCAGAAGAGATACCAAAAGAAAGATTCATTAATGAAAAGAAGTCCATTATCCAAAATAGATCAATTTGAAATAAATCAATGGGAAGATAACCAACTCCCAAAAAGAGCAAGGTTCCAAAAACTAAACCAAACCCTCAACACTTTTCATGATGGCACAAAGTACCAAGATGAAAAAGGTTTGTCTTCCAAATAGACACGTCATCGGGATTAAATACCAATTGAGAAAGATATAAAGATAAATGAAGAAAAATAGTGTTCTAAATAATATAGGAAAGCTCCCCCATGACTTGTGCATTACTTATAATTTTGTATTTGAATAGAATATGCAGACAAGTGGGATTCTTGCTTTAGCTTTACCAATTAGAACACCAACCAAATACGAGTAGACCAAAGAGATTCTGAAAAGGCAAGGAAGACAATGGGAGTGAGCACAAAGAAATTACATGGCAAAAAATATGGGAAAAAAGAAATATCCCAAGTAAATATTATCAATATATTATACCACAAATAAGATTATCACTTGTCAAGGACAAGGGGAGGAGTTATTACTCGGTGGTATGTTGCATACATATTCATGATCATATTCACAAAACAAAAGCTTACGAGAAGGATAGGAATGAAAACACCATGCTTAAATGGAGATTCTTGGTGGCTTCAAAAGTCGAATGATCATGCAAAGCAATGATTAATATAGAATGAAGCAACCGGTTTCTGAGAGGGTAAATACTAGTGCATATTTGAGGAAAACCGCACCAAGAAACTCTCTTACAAACAAGATACCAAAAGATGAGTAAATAAAATCATTTAAGCAAATTGAAACTTGTTTGAGCACACATGCCACATAGGAACAAGATAATTAACAATATCAATTCTAGGTGGCAAAACCTCAAATGTTCACATTCTTTAGGCTTGTGTTATGCACAAAGTATATTACTCCCCCATAATGTGATAACCCTTATCTTCTTAGCAAGAGGCAAACAAATACCAACTAGAGATAACTAATAGACATTAGAATTTGAATTTCTCATGAGTATGACATACCACATAGAGACTAGATAATATTGAAATATAAACACTAAGTGGTATTCCTCATGTATACACATTTTAGGATTTTGAAGTGCTAAAGGCATATTACTCTCCCAAAATGGGATAGTCCATTAATCACTCAAAAGATCCAAATAAGATACAAACATGATGCAATTAGGCTCAAAGAAAACTCATACATACATGTTGTGTGAACCGACAAACACATACTAGATTACTCAAGGATAAGTAAGTAGTAAGCACAACATATACAAAATACAAGCAAGGTACAAAACCGATACATGCAAAGGGGCAAGCAACTTTCAATGTTTATATATAATGTAAATACAAGTTACCACAAGAAGGAGCATGGAATATGAGATAGAGACATGATAATACAAATGACTTGGCTTAAGGAAAATATACATGATGAAGATCCATTAGTTCTTCATGATATAGCCAAGACTCCAATACCCTCCAATAACACCTATTGATCAAGTTTGAGCTTGTTGGTCCCCAACCAAGTTGGGTCCTAAGAGGTTAGTTTGACGTGGGACAGACTGAGTCTGGTACGTTTACGTGATAGATGGTCTGAGTCTTGAAAAGGGCGAGGACCCGTCTTGAACGCGTTGCTTGTGGCTAGCGTCTATCCCATTTCAACCGGAGAATACTCCTCGATCGGGTTACGTTGTCTCGGTCGGATTACATACTATGTTGTCTCGGTTGGATTATGTTGCCTCGGTTGGATTACGTTGCCCCGTATACACGAAAAACTATAGGCTTGGCAACCCAAATGGTTCTTTTCTTGACACCACTTTGAGTACCAACATATTTGGCAAACACATTGCCCACATTATCCTTCTAAATGGAATAAACATCATCAATTATGATTGGGTTGGATAATGTACCATTAGTGCATTAAGAAGCAAGATGGCCCTTTTCACGACATAAATAGCAACAACGACTCCTTCCATTCTTCTTAGTTGATTTCTCAACTTGATAAGCATTAGCTTGAGTCTTCATGGGAGGAGGCCTTTCTTCAACTTGAAGTTGAGATTGAGGTTGGACTTGTGGCCGC
The DNA here is from genome assembly GCA_028641055.1 of Alopecurus myosuroides. Lineage (NCBI taxonomy): Eukaryota > Viridiplantae > Streptophyta > Magnoliopsida > Poales > Poaceae > Alopecurus > Alopecurus myosuroides. The sequence goes on along the minus strand of CM054063.1, from coordinate 233,519,533 downwards.
TTCCCTTGTTGCTTCTTCTTCAAAGGGCATGATCTAACATGATGCCCTTCAACCTTGCACTTGAAGCAAACAATCTTGGCCAAATTCTTGAATTGTTCATGGCCCTTCTTCTTGTCGACCTTGGACTTGTTCTTGTTATAGGAAATGAATCCAATTCCTCTCTTGTCATTGGGGGATTTTTGTACACTCAAAATATTGTCAAGTGTGGACTTCCCTTTATGACACTTCTCCAAGTCTTTCCTCAATGAAGTAACTTGGGCCTTGAGCTCTTTGATTCCATCTACATGGTTAGTATCAACACAAGAGCTAGAGGAAGTAGATGCATCATTATTAGAGCAACAAGGTAAGGAAAGCAATTCATCATAACATGTGGGAACATTATGAGAGGATGAATTACTAGGACTAGCACAAGGAAATATAGCATTTAGAGTAGAGATTGTGCCTTTGTCCGCATGAGGCTCACAAGATGTTACCTTAGTTAAAATAGCCTCATGAGCTAATTTTAGCCTCTCATGGGAGACTAGAAGATCCTCATGAGAGATTGAGAGATTTTCATGAGTTTATTCCAATTTCCCATAATTACTAGTTAGCACTCAATTTGAGCCCGTAGCTTAACATTCTATTTTAATATGGATGCTTCACAAGAAATAGACTTAGTAGCACAAGCATCATCATTTTTAGCTTTGAGGTCATTAGCAAGATAAAGAGATAATTCATTGTCCCTTCTAAACTTAGAAACACTAATAGCATAGGTTTCTTCTAGACTATATAGTTTCTCTTCAAGACAAGATCTAAGGGACCGCTCTTTCTCAAAATCCTTTTCAAGCTCTTTGTCATTGATAGAATGACTACCACTATGACTTTCCAAAGTCATGATGATATCCTCCTTTTCATCTATAAGAGAGTTAGCCTTATCAAGTTATTCTAGGAGAGCATTCACATTTTTCTTGGTCTCACCATCAAGGCTAGCTAACCACAAAGCTATCCACTCATTTCTATCATCATGAGATATATTGGGGTTCAAAGTAGAAGGTACCTTTGAATCCTTGGCCATGAGGCAAATGGTGGTAGATGATGATAGATCATTACTTGAGGCACCACTCAAGTCCACATCTTGTTCCATAGAGAGTTGGGTTTCCTTTACATTGTTAGCCATACAAATACTAGAGGAAACACAACCATTTTTATGATGGGAACAAGATAAAACAAACATATCAACATGAGATTTAGTCAAGCAATGTCGACATGATATGAAAAGACTATCAACACAAGGATGTAAAACATTTTTGGTTCTAGTTGTGTTTAAGTCCAAAGATGAGGCATGACAATAAGATAGAGATGAAGGATCATAAATAATAAGCTCACTATCATTATTGAAAAGCCTATCACTACTCACCATCTCATTAGTTTGTGGCTTACCACATGTTGATGAAGTAGAATAAGTTGAGAACACATCACGACCGGAAGTGGAGGGATAACAATCATCCTATTAAATATTGGACACACCATATTTATCTTGAAGCTTTGTCCATAACTCATGAGCATTCCGGATAGAAAAGAGTGGTTTAATAACTAAAAGGCTCACAAGAAGGAAAAACACATTAATAGCAAGAGCATCGAGAGATAAGTTTTTATCTTCCTCTAAAGTTGGATTTTGAGGATCCTTTGGAGGATAAAAACCCATCTCTATAATTTGATCCATATGTGGGTCCATGACCCGAAAATAAATAAGCATGCAAAATTTCCAAACATCATAGTTTGTGCCATCGAAATGAAATGTGGGATCGTGCACTAATTCACTAAGCAACATCATTGCTCTCAAGGCGGTGAAGCCTAACAATGAGAGCCCTGGATCTGATACCAATTGAAAGTACAAGGATGCCTCCTAGAGGGGGGGAATAGGCGCTTTAAAATAATTACGGTTTAGGCTTGAGTAAATGCGGAATAAAACTAGCGTTTAATTTATCAAGCACAAAACCTATACAACCTAGGTTTACCTATGTGCACCAAAAACTTATGCTAGGAAAGAAATACAACTATGTGATAGCAAGATAGATGACTTCAAGCATTATGGCTATCACAAAGGTAAATGCATAAGTAATGAGCTAGAGTATAGAAATAACCGAAGCACAAGGAGACACCGATGTGATTACCAAAGTTCGGGAAGTACATCTTCGTTGGAGAGGTGGGGAGCAAGAATCATTGGAGGGATTGAGAGATAGCAAGCTTTTGGAGGTCAACAATGGAGGTCAAACTTGACCAAAAGGTTAGGAAACCATTAGGGAAGAAGGCCCCTTAAATAGGTCACCCAAATATCGAACCGTTGGGGGAAAAATCGCGCAGGGGCGGTACCTCCGTTGAAACCACCGGAACTACCGCCCCCCGGATGAGTTAGAACACCAAAAGGGCTGGAAAACTGCCCCAGGAACCGGAACCTCCGGTGGTTTCACCGGAGTTTCCGCCACGGGCATCCCGAAAGGGTTTCCGGCGAAACCAGCACTGGAACTTCCGGTGCTGGAAAAAAACTGCAGAACACCCGGTACGAAAACGGTCGTAACTTTTGCATCGGGACTCCGTTTATAGTGTTCTTGGGCTCGTTGAAATCGCAACAACGATCACTACAAGAATATGTAGAGAAACATCATAGTAAAAAATGGTAATATAAAACCAAATGATGAAAGGTTTTACCTATCAATAAAGGACAATCGGTAGAAACCTCCAACAACAAAAAATGCGATAAGTTTTTCATACGAAGTCCATTTTTGATGAACTTGAGCTGACATGAAGACCATGACAAGATCTAAAACCTCACATGGAGAAAACCCAAATAATAACCAAGAAGGATGATGCCAATTATGCCAAGGTTTGAGCTCTCTACGATAGATACGATCAAGATATGCATTCAAGAGCCCCTCTTGATAGTACGGTTATCTATCCTATAAGCCGATCTCCCAACTAGAATAATGAGACAGGTAAAATAGAAAACCTATCTAAGTCATACCTTTGCCTTGAGCAATCCAATTGAGCTATATGATGACGGTCTTAATCACCTCAAGTTGGACCACCTTTCTTGATTGCGCTTCGTTTCGTGAAGACTTGTAAATTGCTCCCCCCATAAGATAATATTAGAGATATTCTCACATGACCATCTTCACTTGAACATAATCTCCATATGGGTGGCAAGATTTTCACACCAACTTGATCAACCAAGTGTATTCTCTTTATTCATGATGATGATGACTTGAAGGTAAACATTAATATTCACACAGTCTCCTTCTTCAAGACATGCTTGTAATATGGTCAATAGTAGCATGACAATTATTCTATTGATCATATAGATATATTCATTAAGTGATGATCTTGATAGAATTCAACCTTGAATCCAACACATGGAGTTCAAGTGGTGTCAATGGACAAACCTATAAGAATGTCTCAATGCAAACATTAGTCCATAAGGATTGTCATTAATTACCAAAACCATACATGGGGAACCATACACTTTCAAGAGGGGCTCCCAACCCCAAATAATAAAACATAATTGTGTAAACAAAAGAGAGAGAGGCATGGCCTTCTATACCAGTTGCGTCCTTCTATGGGAGCCGCTCTTGTGAAGTCTAGTTGTCTTGTGACGTACTATATTTTTTGGTTGCCATTCGTTGACATAAACATACACATCTCTCAAAATTAGACACTCTTCCATGGTATGTGATTGTTGGCAGGCACCCGAGGATTCGGTTAGCCATGGTTTATGTAAGAAAGGTTGGGAGGAGTGTCAACCATTTTATACATCTGTTTTACAAAATAATAGCTCTAGCACATGAGTGATCCATGATTCCCTCTACGAAGCGTCTATCTTTTACATTTATGCTGAGTCAGTAAACCTACTTCTTTCTGTCTTAAGAAAACATTTGAGTTGCTGTGATTCATCCAGCTATATGTTGATTTACTCAAGCATGTTCCTTATTCTTCCTTGTTTGTACAAATGTTTTTATTTGTTTGAATACCACTTTGAAAGTTACCAATGTCTACAAAGAGACCGTTATAATTGAGCATGATAAACTCTGCAATATAAGCTCTAGTATACAGACTCTGATCGAAAGATAAGTACACTGTTAATTGTTCTATGACCAAGAACGAAGTTTGCCTTTACCAATTTTGATTTACTTTTTGCACCTTTATTGTTCCTTTACTTGTTTCAAGTTTGATGATATGATAGGAAGTTTCTGTCTAAAATGACTTGTTCTTTGTTAGATGGGATGCCTCTTGTCCGTATTTTATTTATCGACACCTCACTCCATAAACCCGTGGTCTTGTTTACTGAGCTCAGTTTCGCTTGGGGACAAGCGAGGTCTAAGCTTGGGGGGAGTTGATACGTCCATTTTGCATCACTGTTTATATTGTTATTTTCTGTTATTCATCGATATATTTCATGTAATGATGCATCACTTATGTTATTTTATCTATTTTGCATGTTTTATAATTTTTGGAGAATAAACACCGAAACCAGAAATCTGATGGAAAAAGCACCATCGAGAGACCCTATTTCAGAAGATCAGAAGACGAGGGGTGACACCCGGAGATGTCTTAGAAGTTCAGAGGGGGAGGCTAGCCAGAAGGGGAGCCAGAGGGGGCCACTAGGGGCCCACACCATGGGGTGGCGCGCCCCCTGGCCGCGCCGCCAGGTGGTGTGGCCACCCTCGCCCACCTCTGGTCGCCCCCTTTTCGCGTACTTGACCCCCAGGGAACCCTAAGCCCCAGAATATCATTGAAGAATTATTCCGCTGCCGCCTCGGGGCGAAAAACACCAGAGAGAGAAAAACTCTCCGGCAGGGAGAAATCTGCCGAGGAAATTACTCTCCGGGGAGGGGAAATCATCTCCATCGTCACCGTCATTGCTCCGGGCATCATCAAGATCGTCATTGTCACCATCATCACCACCAGCACCATCACCCTCATAATCCACCTTCATCCCGCTCTAACAATTAGTGGACCCTATCGTTTTTTACATTAGATCTCTCTCTCGGTCTGGATTGCTTGTTAGTAGTTGATGCTTGTGAGATTTATCGGTGTTATCACTTTATGACCAGATTGTTATTATCCATTATATCACCTCTGAATATGATCCATATGATGTCTTGTCAGTAGTTTGTTTAGTTCTTGAGGACAGGGGAGAAGTCATGATGTTAGTAGTAAAGTTATGTTGAAGTAATATCTCGTGGTTCGGTATTTAAGTTGTGGTGCAATTCTTCTAATGGTGTCATGTGAACGTCGACTACATGATACTTCACCTTTATGGGCCTAGGAGGATGCATTGTGTATTTGGCTACTAATTGTGGGGTTGCCGGAGTGACTGAAACCTAAACCCCCGTTAGGAAACCAATGCACGAGGGAGTGTAGGATCTCGGAGTTTAAGGTTGTGGTTAGATTTATCTTAATTACTTTATTGTATTTGCGGATGCTTACGAGGGGTATAATCACAAGTATGTATTAGTCCTAGTTGGGCGGTGCATTAGCATAGGTTCACCCACACAACACTTCATGAACCAATTGATATTAATCAACCGTAATGAAATGAAAGCACTTGATGAAATTCCCATGTGTCCTCGAGAACGTTTGGTAGTCATAAGTAACACAATCGGCTTGTCCTTTTCTATAAAAAGGACTAGGCCACTCGCTGCAATATTATTTACTCGACTTTATTTACTCGCACTTTATTTATCTGCTATATCAAAAACCTCCAAAAACCTGTTTGCTAGTGTTTACAGTGAATCCTCTATCCATCCTGCTTGTCAACACCTTCTGCTCCTCGTTGGGTTCGACACTCTTATTTATCGAAAGTACTACGATACAACCCCTATACTTGTGGGTCATCAGGGGCTTGTGCATAGCATGCATCCATTTGCCTTTTATCATCGATTTTTCTTTGTTTTTTAGTTGAAATCTTTATTTGGTTTATTGTTGTAAACCCTGGTTCCTATTGTAAGACTATGTTATTCTCGGGTTATCTATTTTATGGTGAAGACTATAATATTCTCGGATTATCTATCTTATGGTGAAAACTATGGTGAGATGAAATTATATCCTTGATTACATAGTGATTGATGTGGGTACATGTCTTACCCTATTATCTTGATAAATGCCAATGGATCTAGTATATAATTCTCTAGAGCTGAATTCCTACCTTATTATCTTGTGGTTATCGAAAAATGATCTATCTCCAGAAATAATCTTGGCCTATAAAATCTATGGGAGGTAGGAACCCCATTTAATTGTTCCCCTTTGAATAACAATGAAATTTATAATTATGGGCACACAAATAGAAGGAGATCTTCTATATTCTTATTCCCTTGCAAATGCTTCAATCAAATATCTTTTTTATCCAAATCCTTGTGTTGTAATCAAACATAAAAAAGGGGGATGTTGAAAGGAAATTTTTTCCCCTAATCTTATTTTGATGTTTGATCACAACACATGGAAGTTTTAACTAATTTTCCCAAGTGTTTTAGGAAACAAAGCTTAAGAGGCGAATGGTTAAGGACACAAAAAGGGAGAAAGTAAAACAAGTCAAAACATATATTGTTGAATAAAACAATAAAAGGAAGAAGAAGAAGAAGAAGAAAAAGGAAAAGGAAGAAGAAAATGGAAACTGCCTAGCCGTCCTGGCCGGGCTGGGTGTCTCCCAGGCCGGGTAGCTCGGGTGAGTGGTCGTCCTCGGCACAGGATTGCCGGCCCAGGCGGGACTCCCTGCTGCCAGGCGGGGCTGTCTGCCTAGCCATCCTAGGCCGGGCTGGAGGTAGGCCTCCCTGCATCTCAGGCCGGGCAGCTCGGGCTGCAGTCCGGCCTCCCGACCGGCCAGGCCTCGCTCCAGGCCGGGATTCCTGCATAGCTAAAAATGCCCCCCAACAACCACTTTTCACCTACCACTATAAATAGGGGTCTTCTTCTACCTTTAGAAGGTGTCACTTGAAGATTCTCTCTCCATCATTTGTGACCACCTCAAATCTCATAGATCTCTCTAAATTTCCAACCAAAGATCTTGATTTCTTGGGGTTTGGAGGAGAGCCACTAGAACTACAACTTCACCAAATTGATTTTTCACCACCCCACTAATCCTTTAGGGATCTTGAAGTTCCTCGTTCATTGGAACCGAGAATCTTGTTGCTCTTAATTCATTGGATCTTGGAGCATTTTTGGTGTCCTCAAAGCTTTGGGAGCTCGTGGATCTTGTTGCTCTGAATCTTGGAGGCTTCCGGGATTTGGTGAGGACCCTCCAAGTTGTGGAGTGCGCCTCATCCTTGTAAAGGTTCTAGTTTTCAACCTCACTGGCAACATAGTGATTCGTGCCCTATTCACTTTGGTGGTTGGACACGAAGGAGATATAGTGTGCCATTTGACGGCTACTCGGTGTTTCACTTTGTTGGCACCACACCACTCCGAAGGAGATTATCTTCCATTGGGAAGTGAACTTCGGAATAAATCTCCGTGTCATTGTGTTCGGTTATTCCTCAACTTACCTTTACTTGTTACTACTAGTTTAGTTCTTGAATATCTTGTGCTAATATTATTTGCTCATCATATAGGATTGTTACACTGGTTGCATAATCTAGGCAATCTATATTTGAGCAATTATCCTTAATCAAAAAAGAAATAGAATTTGTAGTTAACCTATTCACCCCCCGTCTAGTTAACCCTCTCGGTCCACTCAGTACTACCGGACCAAATCCCGGTTGTACTGGGCTCTCTGCTTCGCAACGGTCAAAACACTTGGGCGCTCCTTCTTCAGCTTCCCTGGTAGTACCGGAGGTAGAGTTGGTAGTGCCGCAAAGGCAGTAGTGCCGGGCCACTACCGGACCGAAGACAGAGCACCACAGTGTCGTGGCCAGCCGATCCCGGTACTGAAGCTAGTAGTACCATAGTCAGCGGTAGTACCGAAGTAGATACGAAGTATCGTGATGGAAGCACTACCAGGCTACTACCGGACCAGTTCTAGTACCCTCCAGTTCCATGCCTAGTCAATCCCGGTACTGGAGCCAGTGGTACCACAGTCAGCGGTAGTACCTGAGTTGACACCGGTAGTACCGTGAAGGCAGCACTACCGGGCTACTACCGAACCAGTTCCAGTACCTTCCATAGACGTGGCTAGCCTATCCCGGTAGTGGCAGTAGTACTACCGACAACCCGGTACTACCGGGCCAAGTAGCGGTACTACCGTGCTACAGAGTAAAAACATCTTCTAAGGGATTCTGCGCACTCTTTTTTTGGGGAGGAAAGACACAATGTAAGCATGTGGACTTAAGAGGCACAAAGACATAGTTAGATACCCTAACCGTGTTGTCGTCAAACTAAAAAACAGATATAGTACAAAATGCACTTTCAATCTCCCCCTTTTTGGTTTTTGATGACAACACAAGTTAGTAGACGGGAAGGTTATATAAAACATAATGACCACAAGCATAAGGATAGGAATTCCCACAAACTAAAGATAAGCATGTCAAACAATACAAATGAAGTTTTAGGAGAGACAACATAAAACAAATGAAACAATTTCACAAGGTAGAGAAACAACCAAACATAAAGGAGCTTGTGGACCTCTCATGCAAATGCCCAAAACCAAATAAATCACTTCTCCCCCTTTGGCATCAAGACACCAAAAAGAGAGAAGTGTGATGCTAACATCCCGGGAAGATCACCCACGAGCACTCCGGTGTGACACCCCGAGATCGGGCACTATGCAGATTTCAGCATTTCCGCCAAAATCCACATAATAACCGATTTCAGGTTGCCACTTGTGATAACGTTACAACAGTTCACGAATAATCCACAACAACAACAGAGGAGGTATATACAAGACGACTCAAACGAGTCAAGGATACAACTGATACAATACAAAGATCCAAATAACAGCGGAAGAAGCAACACAGTGTCCGACTACAGACAAGATACAAATTGGACTAAGAGTCCTGAAGATAACCGATGGCGTCCAATCCCTGCCCAGGCCAAGCCGGAGGGATTCCCAAGCTAACGTCGTCAGACTTCAAACCTGTTGACTGCAATGTGGAATATGCAGCCACGAAATGGATTCGTGGGTCAGTACTATTAAGTACTGGCAAGTGGATAAACCATACTCACAAGATACCAGCGTAACCAATCATCACAAGATACAAATACTTTGGGTACAACGGAAAGGAAGGGATTATTGCAAAGAAGCGGCAGCGGGCTGCACTAACTAACTACAGAGACGCGCTACAACCTCCGGCTAACAGAAAGGGATAAGATAGCGCGACAAAACCAACTATAACTACTCACCAAACAATACCCATCCAGTGTTACCCCCTACTAAGGAAGCAACCCAAGGAAACTCACACGGTTGATTAAGGTGACATTCATTTTTATGGTGGAGGTAATCTATATTACTAGTCAAGTTATTATCGTTAAGTGTAAGTTGTCTGAGTACTTGTTAGCCAGCACTTTCACCAAGTCATCCATAACCGCGGACAACACGGCTTCTCGAGAAGATTAACCCTGCAGGGATGCACCAATTTGGCCGTACACGTAAGAATGACCCGCCAGATGGAAAGGCCCTTCCACCAAGCGAGAAACTCAACACAACCCAACTCTTCTTCGCATCAAGCCCAAAGAACCCCGTGCAATTGAGCGCACGACTAATCAAGCCCCACGAAGAAAAGGGGACCCTCATAGCACTCTAAGAACGTGTCTCCCTAAATGCCGACTACAAAAGTTCCACCCTGGCGCCAAGGGTTCTCACCTGCATATTCATGCAGCAAATGGAAAACCCGAACTAAATGAGGCGATTTGGACGAGATGCGAATCGAATCAAAGTTGCGGGGGGCGCCCATACTCGCTTCCCACATACGGTTAGCGCGCTCATCATGGATCGGAGGACAAGACCCTTTTCCTAATTAAGGTCGACACTAGCAGGCCTCAAAACCACGTCGGGCCTCCTGTCGGTGCCTTATCATCAAATTATTATTACCCCAAGCATTAACATGTTGTTGATTGAGTTGAAACCCAACTATCAAACTAAACAGGTGATAAGACGGACAGCAAGACTTGAGCGCAAACAACACTAAGCATGCAACTACGACACGAGGGTCAACAAGGTAAACAAACAACAGGTAATAGGAAGTGGAAGGAAGGCTATATCATGGTTTCAAGGTAAACATACGATAGGATCGAGACACAAGCATCGAATCATAAGGCTAGAATAAAGGCAACGGGAAGAATCGGTAACAAGTGATGGAAGGCAGCCATAGGTAGCAAGTGAGTATACTTGCCTGAGATCCAGCAAGTAGAGGTACATCCGTAGAACTTGTCGTTACTCACATCATCTCAACGTCCTATCTGCGAAGAAGCAACGAACTAGAAAAAACACCGGATGCAACAATTACTTCTACGGCAAAAGATCCAGCATGATCAAGATATGGATGCATGACATGCGGGGATGCAACTTAACCAATTTAAGTTGAGACAAAAGCCCAACATTTAATTAGGAAGGTTTAAGTTATTTATCTAACCATCAATTTAAATGTTGATTAGCATGGATAACAATTAGTGGGTGAGCTAACCAAATTTAAATGGAATAGGGCAACAATTGGATTAAATACCCCAACACATTCCACATGTTGTTACTTAGTTGACATGCATAATACAACTAAAATTCAAGATACAATATGCAAACATGAGCATGGATGGCATATTAATATTCCTTGCATTATTCTGGTTGGAAAACATATTTTACATGTTGGAATTGGATTTAAAATAGGCAAGTTATGAATTTTATAATTAAAAAGGTTTAATTAAAGTATTGAAATATTGCATAATTTTTATTTGCCCAAAACATAGAACAAATTGCATATTTGGAAAATTCAGAGAATTTTGAGTGAAATACATATTTTACTTTTCAAATTTGGATTTTGGATGACAAAGATATGGGCATTTGAATTTTAGGGGTTATTCTGTAAAAGGCAGGGGCGGGATTGTGAGAGAAACTGAGTGTGGAAGTCCTCCGGTGCAAAACTGGAATGGCCAGGGGCCTGGATGCAAGATTACAGATCCAGATCTGGATCTAATAATTCTGTCACCGCGGGGCTAGCCAGCCGGAGACACTGACGAGCGGGCCCTGGGGCCACGCTGTCGCTGACGCGGATGGGGTGGAAGCGGAGGTAGCTTGGACGGTCACTGACGGGTGGGACCCGGCAGTGAGGTGCGCGGAAAAGAAGAAAAAGGTGGAGGCTTTGCCTCGCATAGGATTCGAACCAGGGATCTGGTAGGTGGATCGACAAGGATCAAGCCACTAGGCTGGTTGCGGGTTCGTGTTAGGACTTGAGACGGAAACAACAAGACATTACCAGCGGATGTTAACTGAACTTTTAACACCCGAGATTCAGACTGACGGAACGCACGACGGCCGGAAACGAGAATGACCACGACCGAACAGGGCGGCAGAGGTCGCGACCAACAACGACTAGAACGGACCAGGGCGTCACCTCGCTTGGTCGTCGCGGAACGGGGAAGGCTCGTGCGGTTCAGAGCCGAAGGCGAGGATGGCGAGATACAGTTTGTGCGTTGGCGGAGCCGGATGTCGACGGGAAGAAGAGCGGCAGCTCGGGGCTTCGCTAGCGCTCCTCCGGCCTCGAGGTGCAGCGCAGAGCGAGACGGGAGCACTGGGATTCCATTCCCGTGCTCGGAACGGCACGGCAGCGACCAAGGAGACGGCGCGGAAAGAAGTTCAGTTCGCGGATATTACTGACGAAACTGAATTTCTCGCGTGCAGGGACGGAGACGCGCAGAGAACCCGGCCGCCGGCGACACGAACGCAGGCGGCGCGTGATGGCGCCGCTCCAGAGCACAGAGAGGGTGGGGAAGAGGGCCCATGGGGCGAGGCTCACCTTGGGGTCGCCGTGGAGGGGGTCGAACTCGACGCGGAGGCGATGCAGACGACGACGCAGTTGCCCGCGCGTACGCACGGCCGGCGAAAGATCTTGACGGCGCGACGCTCCTAATGCCTCTCTGTGTCGGCCGAGGAGACGAGGGCGAAGAGGGCAGTGCCCAGATTCCATTTCCGGACTCGGTGTGGCCGGATGATGACCACAACGTCGGCGCCAACCACTCCAGTTTCCGGCCATGGAGGCTTCGTCAGGAAATTTCAGAGAAACACAAAAATTCAGAGAGCGATTTGGGAGGAGATCTGGGAAGAGGAAAAGGGCAATGGCGGCACCCTGGGTGGAGGAGAAGCTAGGGTTGAGGGCCCTCGGAGAGCTTCTTGTAGAGGGGGGCAAAGGGGGAGCGGGTAGGGAGAGGACGTGGAGCGCTGCTCTCCACAGGAGCTCACCTGCTCCTCGTCCCTTCTGTCCGTACGGAGAAGACGGCAGGGTGGGCTAGGTGCTGCGAGTTGGGCTGGGGTTGTAGGTGGGCCAATGGCCTGCCTCCCCCAGCTCTGTTTTTTTTTTTTTTTGTAGAAAGAGAAAAGATGGAAAAGAAGGGGGGTTTTGGAGTTCAAAAATTATGGGGATAATTTTTATGGGTTCATTATTGCAAATGCCCAGTTGCACCGCTTTTAGTTTTTGAAATTTTCAAATATTGGTGAAGATTTGAATTTGATTGAATTTTGGGTGAATTTTTAAATTGGTTTGAATTTTTAAATGATTTTGACAAACAAAGTGCAATGCATATGATGCAATGCAATGCGAAAAGAAAAACAACCAAATCTAATTGGGGGAAATCCCCCGGGTGTTACATCCGGGTAGGTGTACGCTCCAGATCTTCATCTCTGTTCTCAGGGGCCTCAGTCTCAACCTCATCATCCCTCCAAGAAACACCATGAGCGCGGAGCCAAACTTCTTTGTCACGAGGAGCAGCAGACACGGGAGAGTGAGGAAGCTTCAAGGCACTCATGATGGATTTTTGACACTATTCTGAGTTGTGGGCGGCCAAGTGAGCATCATAGAGACAATCATTCCGGAAGCAGACGGATGCCATGACCTTGGAAAAAAAACTTAGAGAACCACCTGGGTCTCTCATCGGGAACACCCATGGAAGAAGTAGCGGCAGTGTCAGCAGCAGATTTGCCCTTAATCTTGGACCTCTCCAAAGGAGAAAGGTGCTCTTTGACACAAAGACTCTTGGGCTTGTGAGGAGTCAAGGTGAGTCCATCCACAAGATTGGCCCCATTCTTAGCCTCACCCCACTTGGCAATGAGCAACTTCATGATATAAGGGCCATATGCAGGAGAAGTTCTATCAAGCACCATGAACCATATCACCTGACAGATAAAATCCGTAACATCAAGAACCTTGACCTTTCCCTGTTGCTTGAATGATAGAGCAAGGAGATCAAACACATAGCCATGAACCTGATCCCAGTTTCCCATGTGGGGTGCAATTGTCTCTTTATAGATATGATGCATGATCTCCAATGTGGGCACAAGATCCTCAGTTTGCCCACAAATGCCTCCCTCCATAGTGATCTCTCACAGGACCTTTCTCCAACCGGATGTGCTCTTGTCATGACAAGGTCACCCGTCATCCTCACCGGTGATGTCATAGCCAAGAATAGCGGCAAACTCAGCCCAAGTAGTGGTGAGTTTGGTGCTCTCGGTCATCCAGGTGAAAGACTCCGTGTCATCATCATGAAAGTAGACGGTAGAGTAGAACTGATTGATGTAGTAGTCATCACAGTCTTGTTGGACCTTCATGATTGGGATGAGGTTGAATTCTTCACACATGTCAAGGGCCTCAGCAAAGTATGCAACATGTTACTCTGTAACATCCCTGATTTTTGGAAAGTCCAAAAATCACTAAAAATTGAAACCTTTTGTTTTCATGTTTAGTAAGTCACCAAAAACCAAATGAGAAGCAAGAAACAAAGGAAAACAATGCATATTTCAATGAAATTGAAATTACTAATCCTATTATACCTCTATTCCATAAACCCTAAAACCCACTCAAATGAATTTTCTCACATAAAGAAAACCATTTTATCTTTAGCAAACTTTATTACATAAAAGGTTTTCAATTCAAATATTACCTTGAAATTATTTTATGGCAACAACAATAAAATATTTATAACCCTTAATAAAGTCCTAAGCCTCAAAAATATTTGATGAGAATAAAATGTTTTGATAATAACTTTTAGTTGTTATTCCAAGTTTTAAACATGAAGGGGTGAAAATGAAATGCATTGCTTTGAAAATAACATAACAAAAGGTTTTGAAAACAATATTATGACTTATGGTTTTATTCTAAATTTTATTGATCAACAATAATAATTAATTGTGATGAACTAATTAAATTGCATTAAGTTACTATTAGTAGATCCTTCAACTCCTAAAAATATAAAATGTGAAAGTGGTTTAAAAATAATATATGACTTGTAAAATGTCTCTGAGATTTTATTTAGACAATAACATCAATTTATTATTTTCTAAATTTTAAAATGGAATAAAGTTACTATTAGTAAATCACTGAAATCTTAAATTTATAAAATATAAAAGTGATGTGAAATGACTTTCAAAAATGGTATTTGACATGTTTAATGTCTCTAAAAATTTATTTAATCAAAAACCCCATTTTACTATTTTCTATTTTAAAATGGTATTAAGTACTATTAGTAAATTAATTATATTTTCAAAACATAAAAGAGATGAAAACTCTTTGAAATGGTTTTGGAAAATGGTATTTGATCTTTATAAAGCCAATGAAATTATATTTGACTAATAGTTGTATTTTATAATTTTCTAAAATTAAAAATCATATTAAGCTCTATTAAGGAATTATATCAATTTTCAAAATTCAAAAATAAAAATATTTTGAAAGTTTACAAAAATGGTACTGTTAGAAAGTATTTGAAATAATATGATTTTAGAATTTTGTTTCATATTAATTGGATTATTTAAACAGAAGTTATTAATGAAATAAGAAAACAGGAAATAAAAAGAAAAGAAAAAGGAAAATGAGGTCAGCGATGACGTCATCGTCATCAACCTCAGAAACTGATTTTTCGCCCGTTTCTTCCGAAATTGTTGCACTTGATTGCAGGAGCATTACGCCATGATTAATTGCAAGGAAGTCACCCCTATATAGCCCCCGCTCTCCTCTCGTTTTCCCCTCTCCCATCTCAGTAGGTCGTGCCCTGAGCCTACAACGATTGCTCGTCGGAGTGTGCACTGCCGCCACCGTCCATGGAGGATTCCGGTGACACCAAAGCATGGAGGCGCTCCTTTTTCGTTTGTTTCTCCCTTCCTAGACCTTGCGCATCTTCTGATGCTTTGTTTCTATTTTTTTGGCAGAGAAACGCGGAGAACAACCACGGCCGAGCTCGCCGGCCGTGCACACCGCCCCGTCCGCGTTGCTCCATCTTTCCCGGAAGCGCGAGCAAGCGCCGTGGCCACCCGCGAGTTCGCCGTGCCGCGCTGAGCGTCACCGTGGTCTCCCCGAGCCCGGAGGCACACCGGAACGCGCCACCGTCAACCTCCCGTGAGCAGCACCGCCGCCGTCGCCATTCTCCGGCGAGCTCAAGCCCTAACCTCCGGTGAGCCCCCTCCTGTCTTTTCTCGTCCTTTAGATCTAGATCGGACGGTTTATTTTGAATCCGAAGAGGTACGCAATCCAGGCCACGAGATCTTGATCCAACGGCGCTGATGAAATCACTTATCCACGTCACCCTAGCCTAGTCAGCGGTCCAGTCAGCGCAGTCAACCAATCAGAGCGCGCCACGTAGCCCAGCTGTTTTTCTATTTTTATCCCGAATAGAATTTATTTGGTAGTTTTTGCAGAAAAGCCCCTAGACCTTTGAACCATCATATCTTTTCAACCACTTAGCCAAATTTAGCAATCTTGGACTTTTTGAAAAGCCCTTGATATATAGAAACTTTTGGCACTGGCCAAATTCAAATTTGAAAAACTTAAATTTGTTCAAATTCAAATATGCTTGTTTGATGAAATTTGGCATAATTCAAATTCTACAAATCCAAAAATTGCAAATAAAATATATTTGGAAACCTTAGGATGTGTAATTTCATATCCTCTGTCCCAAAATAATATTTGAACAAATTAAAATTGAATTTAGAATTTAGTTGTCTATTTTAGTATTTTTGACATAGATTAATTTCTATAAATAATTTCAATATAGTTCCTTTTGCAAAATTGTTCCATTTGACAACCTTGAACCAGAAACAACCTTGCCCAACCATTTTGGACATCCTTGGACCATGGCCATGTGTTTTTGACCAAAAACCCAACCTAGTGATTCATCCATCTTTACCATGTCTTAGGAATTGTTTTCAACTGTTTTTCCTTGATGTTATGTCTAAGTGGAGCCAAGCCAAGTCCTTAGAATGTATCAATCACATATAGTACCAAATAGTGAAATTTAGTTTGCTATCTACTTTCCACTCCCCTTTCATGCTTCAAGATTTCATCAAATTGGGATTTGTGAGAACCATGAAGTGCAATGGAGGACTTAACCATCTAGAGGTTTTGCAACATTAAGATAGAAGACCATTGAAGGACTTGGAAAATAAAACAAACTTCATAAGAATCTCCAAGAAGTGGAAGCACTAGAAGAAAACCAGAGAAACTTCTAGAGGACTAACCCCCTTTCTCTCTAAGTCTTTTTCCTTCCCTTTTCTGTTCTTCTCCTTTCAACTTGATGGCAACATGAAGAGGAACAAGGAAGATCATTGAAGAAATGACTTAGGCTCCACAACAATCTGAAGCATACTACATCAAGTTCAAGTATATGAAGAAATGAAGAAGAAGACTCACCTCTCCCATTCTATCCTCTTGTCCCATTTCTCCTCTATTTTGACTTAGTGATATTTTCACATTTGTTAAATAAAACACTTAGTTGTGACCACACCACTTGGGAAAAAACTAGTGAGAAAACCATGAATACTATCAAGACCAAGAGAAGCACCACACCAAGGAAGGAAACAACTTAGATGGCATGATGATGATCTTCAAGAAGGCAATCACATGAGGCCTAGAAGCAATCCATACAAGTTGAAGAATAACAAGTTATTTTTGTCCAACCATTGACCCAAATGGAAAACCCAAGACTTAGTAATATTTTCCCTTTGATGATGAAGTTAATAGACCTACCCTAACCAAAATGGAAAATACTAACATAGTCACTCAAATATTTTTGAAGGTGAATATGACCAAGTGTTTGCATGTAATACTTTAGTTGAAGAAGTAATATGTTTATTCTAAGTGAACTCTTGGAACTTCCTCGACAAGTATGATTATAATGAAGTTAGATCCCATCAAACTCAACCTAGTCCATCCCAAGTAAGCCTTTGGAATTTTACTTAACAAGTTTTGGATCATTAATGAATGAATCTTCTCAAAATCAAACCTTGACCTTGTCCTAACCAACTTGGTTAAGCCCCTTTTGATATGTTAGTTGCTATGTATGTTTTATACACTTGTATGTTTGTTTGTTAGGATGCTTGTTTATTTGGTTTTTGTTGTCAATGAATAGATTGTACGGAGAGCAACGATCTTTTGTGAAGAGAGTGTGATATCTTCACCAACTTCAACAAGGCAAGTAACACACCATCAACTACCCATTATTTTCTATATGCATTAGTTGATTTTGAGTAGCATGCATGATAGGAAATTTTACTAAGTTATATTATGCTATGCTATTATCCTAGTAGTGTGTAGCCATCTCTTTTACCCTTGTTGTTTTGATATCCTTTGAACTTAGTAGATGCTATGCAATGTTACAAATTGTTTTACTAGATGTTGAGGAAAAATTCTAAGTATAACTAATGAATGAACCACCTGGGTGGAAGTGGTAAGACTGGTTTATGTTGAGTGTTGCCTCAGGGCCCTTGCCTAAGGGTTATTCCACTTGAGGTTGTCACTTGCGGATGGCCACCCAGGAACAAAGAGATTACTATGTCCCTCTAAATCTAGTAGCTTCCTGTGCAGCCTTTTGACATTATGGGCTCTGTCTTGATCAACTAAGTTGTGAGAGTTCGGCCCAGGCTTGACAAGCAGATGTAGCAAAATTATAGGTGGAACGGGTCTTGCCGGTGGGTTTGAATTCTTCTTCTGAAAGATCTCGTCTCAATTCTCTCCTTTCCATGATGCACTCCGGGTGTATAGGATGTTTGGGCTAATTGAAGACAAAGGGTGAAAGTGCACAACCTCTGCAGAGTTAGAAACTAAGATCTTAGCCGTGTCCCCGGTTATGGACAACTATGAGCAGCTGGACAAGGATTGACGGAAGAATCTCATCATCAATTTCAATAAGTAAAATTTTGACCAAGTGAACAGTATTTGTGGTGCTTGGATTTCAGTCCAATGATGCCACCCTTTGAAAAGAAAAGTTTGTTTTACAAAAGAGATAGGACAAAACTGGCTTTATGCAAACTTAGCCTAAACTCCACTCAGCCAAATAAGCATGTAGTACTAGTCTTGCCATTTATATCCACCATAGTGTTACTTGCCAATACATTAAATTGTATTGACTCCCTTGTGGCTGCATATTCCATATTGCAGATATTTCTGAAGACGAGTGAGGATTTCGTTTAGGATCTCGAGACTATCGCCAACATGTTTTGCCTGTGGCACATGAAGAAGATGGGCTCAATGTTGTACTATGTTTTCCGCTGTATTTCTTTGTTTTCTGCTAGTCTTCTAAGACTATGCAAGTTGTAATCCTATTTTGTAAAGACTGGATCATGCGATGTAATAGAATTTGATGCATTTGCATGATATTTCATTTTGTACTGTGGTGCTAGCAATTGATCCAGGGACTAGCACAATAAACACAGGTATTCCATCTTTATTAAAAGTTGGGATGCTACAAAATGGTATCAGAGCATTGTGTTGCCTGTAGGATTCGAGACCCTAAGTTTGGAAAAGGCCCTAGGATTGAAAAAATTTTATGTTCAAACTTTCTAGAAACAAAACAATCATCTTAATCTTTCTCATATCCTCTCATCTACTATTCACCTTCAAAATTTTCTAGATGACCTACTTCTTGAATACCATCAAGGCAAGATTGTTGATGACCATACCAAGAAGTGCAAGAAGTATTTTCACCATATGAAGCCCTACACTCAAGATTTTTGAAGAATTTGAAGAAAAACATAGACTTCCCAACAATCAAGAACACCTCAAGACATGGAGAGAAGAATATGAAGAAAAGCTCAAGAAGATATAGATGAGACCACCAATCTAGTTCCTTTGTTAGAACAACGTTAACATGTTAGTGTATTGATCATATCAATGAGTGTGGTATGACAATGTTAGTATTTTCTAAAAACCATGTTGTTTGGTGTGGTGAATGTGTTGCTATATGTTTGTTATGTGTTGTTTGTAAGATGAGTTTCCTTGATTTGCTATTTTGGATAAGAACCTTCCTTAGCCATCTTTCTAAATCTCTACTCATTCCTACTAGATCAAACCCAACACCATACTCATTCACCAACCATAGTGAGAACCATTTGGAATCATACAACCTTTACCCTATTGATACACAAGCCATCCCATTTGAGGAATGCTAGTATCAAATTTCTTTCTTCTGTGTGAAGGAACAATCACATCCATGATCAATGACAACTGCCTAATAAGGATCAAGCTAACCTTGGAGCTATCAAGCAATGTGAGTTTTCCTACCATGAGAGTTTCCTTAGAAATAGCATGGTGTTTGCCTTCAAGGATGACAACAACAGGATGAAAGATTTCCAAGGACATCAAAAGACCAAGTTGAGAGTGAACCAAAGGCTTTTGATTGACCCAAAGAGTGACCCCTCAGTGTCAAAGGTAGTTCAACATACCTATGTTGGTCTACAGCTCTACCACAAAGGAAAGATCTACTCAAGCCAATCTCAAATCAATCTACACTCCAATCTTATGGAAATAGACTACCCACAAAAGTTTCTTTTAAGGGTGGTAGCCACCAAGTTTGTTCTGGAATCCAGTTACCCAAACCTAATCTTTCTTTCTATCCTTCCCAAATCTCGAGACGAGATTTCTTTTAAGGGTGGTAGTCTGTAACATCCCTGATTTTTGGAAAGTCCAAAAATCACTAAAAATTGAAACTTTTTGTTTTCCTGTTTAGTAAGTCACCAAAAACCAAATGAGAAGCAAGAAACAAAGGAAAACAATGCATATTTCAATGAAATTGAAATTACTAATCCTATTATACCTCTATTCCATAAACCCTAAAACCCACTCAAATGAATTTTCTCACATAAAGAAAACCATTTTATCTTTAGCAAACTTTATTACATAAAAGGTTTT
Source organism: Alopecurus myosuroides (assembly GCA_028641055.1). Classification (NCBI taxonomy): domain Eukaryota; kingdom Viridiplantae; phylum Streptophyta; class Magnoliopsida; order Poales; family Poaceae; genus Alopecurus; species Alopecurus myosuroides. The sequence continues at coordinate 233,499,254 of CM054063.1, read as the reverse complement.
CAATTCAAATATTACCTTGAAATTATTTTATGGCAACAACAATAAAATATTTATAACCCTTAATAAAGTCCTAAGCCTAAAAAATATTTGATGAGAATAAAATGTTTTAATAATAACTTTTAGTTGTTATTCCAAGTTTTAAACATGAAGGGGTGAAAATGAAATGCATTGCTTTGAAAATAACATAACAAAAGGTTTTGAAAACAATATTATGACTTATGGTTTTATTCTAAATTTTATTGATCAACAATAATAATTAATTGTGATGAACTAATTAAATTGCATTAAGTTACTATTAGTAGATCCTTCAACTCCTAAAAATATAAAATGTGAAAGTGGTTTAAAAATAATATATGACTTGTAAAATGTCTCTGAGATTTTATTTAGACAATAACATCAATTTATTATTTTCTAAATTTTAAAATGGAATAAAGTTACTATTAGTAAATCACTGAAATCTTAAATTTATAAAATATAAAAGTGATGTGAAATGAATTTCAAAAATGGTATTTGACATGTTTAATGTCTCTAAAAATTTATTTAATCAAAAACCCCATTTTACTATTTTCTATTTTAAAATGGTATTAAGTACTATTAGTAAATTAATTATATTTTCAAAACATAAAAGAGATGAAAACTCTTTGAAATGGTTTTGGAAAATGGTATTTGATCTTTATAAAGCCAATGAAATTATATTTGACTAATAGTTGTATTTTATAATTTTCTAAAATTAAAAATCATATTAAGCTCTATTAAGGAATTATATCAATTTTCAAAATTCAAAAATAAAAATATTTTGAAAGTTTACAAAAATGGTACTGTTAGAAAGTATTTGAAATAATATGATTTTAGAATTTTGTTTCATATTAATTGGATTATTTAAACAGAAGTTATTAATGAAATAAGAAAACAGGAAATAAAAAGAAAAGAAAAAGGAAAATGAGGTCAGCGATGACGTCATCGTCATCAACCTCAGAAACTGATTTTTCGCCCGTTTCTTCCGAAATTGTCGCACTTGATTGCAGGAGCATTACGCCACGATTAATTGCAAGGAAGTCACCCCTATATAGCCCCCGCTCTCCTCTCGTTTTCCCCTCTCCCATCTCAGTAGATCGTGCCCTGAGCCTACAACGATTGCTCGTCGGAGTGTGCACTGCCGCCACCGTCCATGGAGGATTCCGGTGACACCAAAGCATGGAGGCGCTCCTTTTTCGTTTGTTTCTCCCTTCCTAGACCTTGCGCATCTTCTGATGCTTTGTTTCTATTTTTTTTGGCAGAGAAACGCGGAGAGCAACCACGGCCGAGCTCGCCGGCCGTGCACACCGCCCCGTCCGCGTTGCTCCATCTTTCTCGGAAGCGCGAGCAAGCGCCGTGGCCACCTGCGAGTTCGCCGTGCCGCGCTGAGCGTCACCGTGGTCTCCCCGAGCCCGGAGGCACACCGGAACGCGCCGCCGTCAACCTCCCGTGAGCAGCACCGCCGCCGTCGCCATTCTCCGGCGAGCTCAAGCCCTAACCGCCGGTGAGCCCCCTCCTGTCTTTTCTCGTCCTTTAGATCTAGATCGGACGGTTTATTTTGAATCCGAAGAGGTACGCAATCCAGGCCGCGAGATCTTGATCCAACGGCGCTGATGAAATCACTTATCCACGTCACCCTAGCCTAGTCAGCGGTCCAGTCAGCACAGTCAACCAATCAGAGCGCGCCACGTAGCCCAGCTGTTTTTCTGTTTTTATCCCGAATAGAATTTATTTGGTAGTTTTTGCAGAAAAGCCCCTAGAACTTTGAACCATCATATCTTTTCAACCACTTAGCCAAATTTAGCAATCTTGGACTTTTTGAAAAGCCCTTGATATATAGAAACTTTTGGCACTGGCCAAATTCAAATTTGAAAAACTTAAATTTGTTCAAATTCAAATATGCTTGTTTGATGAAATTTGGCATAATTCAAATTCTACAAATCCAAAAATTGCAAATAAAATATATTTGGAAACCTTAGGATGTGTACTTTCATATCCTCTGTCCCAAAATAATATTTGAACAAATTAAAATTGAATTTAGAATTTAGTTGTCTATTTTAGTATTTTTGACATAGATTAATTTCTATAAATAATTTCAATATAGTTCCTTTTGCAAAATTGTTCCATTTGACAACCTTGAACCAGAAACAACATTGCCCAACCATTTTGGACATCCTTGGACCATGGCCATGTGTTTTTGACCAAAAACCCAACCTAGTGATTCATCCATCTTTACCATGTCTTAGGAATTGTTTTCAACTTTTTTCCTTGATGTTATGTCTAAGTGGAGCCAAGCCAAGTCCTTAGAATGTATCAATCACATATAGTACCAAATAGTGAAATTTAGTTTGCTATCTACTTTCCACTCCCCTTTCATGCTTCAAGATTTCATCAAATTGGGATTTGTGAGAACCATGAAGTGCAATGGAGGACTTAACCATCTAGAGGTTTTGCAACATGAAGATAGAAGACCATTGAAGGACTTGGAAAATAAAACAAACTTCATAAGCATCTCCAAGAAGTGGAAGCACTAGAAGAAAACCAGAGAAACTTCTAGAGGACTAACCCCCTTTCTCTCTAAGTCTTTTTCCTTCCCTTTTCTGTTCTTCTCCTTTCAACTTGATGGCAACATGAAGAGGAACAAGGAAGATCATTGAAGAAATGACTTAGGCTCCACAACAATCTGAAGCATACTACATCAAGTTCAAGTATATGAAGAAATTAAGAAGAAGACTCACCTCTCCCATTCTATCCTCTTGTCCCATTTCGCCTCTATTTTGACTTAGTGATATTTTCACATTTGTTAAATAAAACACTTAGTTGTGACCACACCACTTGGGAAACAACTAGTAAGAAAACCATGAAGACTATCAAGACCAAGAGAAGCACCACACCAAGGAAGGAAACAACTTATATGGCATGATGATGATCTTCAAGAAGGCAATCACATGAGGCCTAGAAGCAATCCATACAAGTTGAAGAATAACAAGTTATTTTTGTCCAACCATTGACCCAAATGGAAAACCCAAGACTTAGTAATATTTTCCCTTTGATGATGAAGTTAATAGACCTACCCTAACCAAAATGGAAAATACTAACATAGTCACTCAAATATTTTTGAAGGTGAATATGACCAAGTGTTTGCATGTAATACTTTAGTTGAAGAAGTAATATGTTTATTCTAAGTGAACTCTTGGAACTTCCTCGACAAGTATGATTATAATGAAGTTAGATCCCATCAAACTCAACCTAGTCCATCCCAAGTAAGCCTTTGGAATTTTACTTAACAAGTATTGGATCATTAATGAATGAATCTTCTCAAAATCAAACCTTGAACTTGTCCTAACCAACTTGGTTAAGCCCCTTTTGATATGTTAGTTGCTATGTATGTTTTATACACTTGTATGTTTGTTTGTTACGATGCTTGTTTATTTGGTTTTTGTTGTCAATGAATAGATTGTACGGAGAGCAACGATCTTTTGTGAAGAGAGTGTGATATCTTCACCAACTTCAACAAGGCAAGTAACACACCATCAACTACCCATTATTTTCTATATGCATTAGTTGATTTTGAGTAGCATGCATGATAGGAAATTTTACTAAGTTATATTATGCTATGCTATTATCCTAGTAGTGTGTAGCCATCTCTTTTACCCTTGTTGTTTTGATATCCTTTGAACTTAGTAGATGCTATGCAATGTTACAAATTGTTTTACTAGATGTTGAGGAAAAATTCTAAGTATAACTAATGAATGAACCACCTGGGTGGAAGTGGTAAGACTGGTTTATGTTGAGTGTTGCCTCAGGGCCCTTGCCTAAGGGTTATTCCACTTGAGGTTGTCACTTGCGGATGGCCACCCAGGAACAAAGAGATTACTATGTCCCTCTAAATCTAGTAGCTTCCCGTGCAGCCTTTTGACATTATGGGCTCTGTCTTGATCAACTAAGTTGTGAGAGTTCGGCCCAGGCTTGACAAGCAGATGTAGCAAAATTATAGGTGGAACGGGTCTTGCCGGTGGGTTTGAATTCTTCTTCTGAAAGATCTCGTCTCAATTCTCTCCTTTCCATGATGCACTCCGGGTGTATAGGATGTTTGGGCTAATTGAAGACAAAGGGTGAAAGTGCACAACCTCTGCAGAGTTAGAAACTAAGATCTTAGCCGTGTCCCCGGTTATGGACAACTATGAGCAGCTGGACAAGGATTGACGGAAGAATCTCATCATCAATTTCAATAAGTAAAATTTTGACCAAGTGAACAGTATTTGTGGTGCTTGGATTTCAGTCCAATGATGCCACCCTTTGAAAAGAAAAGTTTGTTTTACAAAAGAGATAGGACAAAACTGGCTTTATGCAAACTTAGCCTAAACTCCACTCAGCCAAATAAGCATGTAGTACTAGTCTTGCCATTTATATCCACCATAGTGTTACTTGCCAATACATTAAATTGTATTGACTCCCTTGTGGCTGCATATTCCATATTGCAGATATTTCTGAAGACGAGTGAGGATTTCGTTTAGGATCTCGAGACTATCGCCAACATGTTTTGCCTGTGGCACATGAAGAAGATGGGCTCAATGTTGTACTATGTTTTCCGCTGTATTTCTTTGTTTTCTGCTAGTCTTCTAAGACTATGCAAGTTGTAATCCTATTTTGTAAAGACTGGATCATGCGATGTAATAGAATTTGATGCATTTGCATGATGTTTCATTTTGTACTGTGGTGCTAGCAATTGATCCAGGGACTAGCACAATAAACACAGGTATTCCATCTTTATTAAAAGTTGGGATGCTACAAAATGGTATCAGAGCATTGTGTTGCCTGTAGGATTCGAGACCCTAAGTTTGGAAAAGGCCCTAGGATTGAAAAAAATTTATGTTCAAACTTTCTAGAAACAAAACAATCATCTTAATCTTTCTCATATCCTCTCATCTACTATTCACCTTCAAGCTAGAAAATGACCCAAAAAGAGTGAAAAAGGGCCATGAACTTGTGTAGGGAATATGTAATGGACTTTTATGGGATGAGAGTGTGGGCTTAGGATAGAGGAAGTGACTGTCATAAGTATTAGGGTATATGCACCCAATTTTTCAAGATCGAAAGAGTATAGCCAAAAAGGGGTGTTTTTCCAAAGTAGACATATAAATGACCTATATCGTCAAGATAAGCAAATGAAGAGCAAATAAGAGCCAACTCCTCATGCGAGGAGGTCGGTTGCTGTAGCCACCATGTTTGAGTGTGTGCCTTGGCGCCACAAAGATATTTCTTGGGCCCAAAAGCACTACTCACATTGAAGCACAATATGTGACAAAAATAAATAACTAGATGTGCATGAAAGCTTAATTTGTGCATAATAAGAGGAGTGTACACTCATGAATTGAGTTACGCTCCCCCTATGTCCATGCGTACATCCAAACCTAATAGCAAGTATAATAGAGGTAATTGTGCAGGATATAAAGTGAATTTAGACGAATCAATGAAATTTAGTTCATTCCTCAAATCCCAAAAACTTGGTGCATCAAGAGCCTTCATGAAGATATCGGTAACTTGACCCTTGGTGGACACATAAGAGAGATCAATATCACCCTTCTCAACATGATCCCAAATAAAGTGATAACAAATCTAAATATGCTTCATCTTGGAGTGTAGAATGGGGTTGTAAATGATCTTGATAGCACTTTCATTGGCACATAGAAGAGGCACTTTGTCGAAATTGACACCATAATCCCTTAAAGTTTGCCTCATCCATAGAAATTGAGCACAACAGCTTGCCGCGGAGATGTACTCGACTTTGGTGGTTGAGAGAGATATGCAATTTTGCTTCTCGGAAGACCAACACACCAAGGAGCGACTAAGAAATTGGCAACCCCCGCGTGTGGACTTCGTATCCGTCTTCTGTCCCGGATAATCCGCATCCTAATACCCAATGATCTAAAAGCTAGAACCCTTGGGATACCAAAGACCAAAATTTGGGGTATGAACTAAATATTGAAATATTCGTTTAACCGCTTAAAAATGAATTTTCCTCAGAGAGGCTTGAAACCTTGCACACTTACGAACAGTATACATGATATCTGGTCTAGATGCACAAAGGTGAAGAAAAGATCCAATCATGGAGCAGTATACCTTTTTATCTACCTCCTTACCATCCGGACCGGGTTTCAAGTCAATGGTTCTGGACATTGGGGTATTCATAGGCTTAGCTTCATGTATGTTAAACCTCTTAAGCATGTCCTGGGTATATTTGTATTGCTTGATGAAGGTTTCTTCGGGATGTTGCTTGATTTCAAAGCTAAGGAAATACTCCAATTCTCCCATCATGGACATCTCAAACCTATCGGTCATAAGCTTACAAAACTCTTTGTAGCGTTCCCACATTTAAATAATGTAAGGACACCTGTGTTATTGTGCTAGTCCCTGGATCAATTGCTAGCACCACAGTACAAGATGACATATCATGCAATTGCATTAATTCTATTACATTGCAAGATCCAGTCTTTACAAAATAAGATGACACCTTGCATAGTCTTAGAAGACTAGCATAAAACAAAGAATTACAGCGGAAAACATAGTACACCATTGAGCCCATCTTCTTCATGTGCCACGGGCAAAACATGTTGGCGATAGTCTCGAGATCCTAAACGTAATCCTCACTCATCGTCAGAAAACATCTGCAATATGGAATATGCAGCCACAAAGGGGGTCAATACAATTTAATGTATTGGCAAGTAACACTATGGTGGATATAAATGGCAAGACTAATACTACATGCTTATTTGGCTGAGTGGAGTTTTGGCTAAGTTTGCATAAAGCTAGTTTTCTCCTATCTCTTTATAAATCAAATTTTTGTTCTGCTAAGTTTTGGGATTCACGGGTAAAACCCCAGTGATCCTGTGACAATACACGGTAAAACCCCAGCATGTCAAGAGACATTTTCAGTAAAACCCAAAAATGTCCCTACCTATGGTTACAAGTTTTACATTTAAAAAGGTGATGTGATTCTTCTGTCCTTCCTTGTCCAGCTGCTCATAGTTGTCCATAACCGGGGACACGGCTAAGTTCTTAGTTTGTTGACTATGCAGAGTTTGTGCACTTTCACCTTCAGACTCAAATCAGCCCAAACATCCTATACACCCTGAGTGCATTAAGGAAAGGAGAAGATTGAGACGAGATCTTTCAGAAGCAAGAATTCAACTTAATGGCAAGACCCGTTCCACCTATAATTATGCTACATCTGCTTGTCAAGCCTAGGCTGAACCCTCGCAACTTAGTTAATCAAGACAGAGCCCATATGACTAAAGGCTGCACTGGAAGCAATCTAAACTTGGGGAACATCATAATCACTTTGTTCCTGGGTGGCATTCCTCAAGTGAACACCCCTCAGGGAGACACTCAAGTCTCATCGGCCAAACAACCAAATCCCCCCAGGTGGTTCATTGAATGGTATACTTAGAAATTTTTCCTTAACATCTAGTAAAACCATTTGTAATGTTGCATAGAATGTACTAAGTTTTAAGGCTTTCAAAATAACAAGGTAGAAGGAATGGCTATAAACTACTAGGATAATAGCATAGCATAATATAACTTACTAAAATTTCCTATCATGCATACTACTCAAAATCAACTAATGCATTTAGAAAATAATGGGTAGTTGAATGGTGTGTTACTTGCCTTGTTGAAGTTGGTGAAGATATCACACTCTCGTCACAAAATATCGTTGCTCTCCGTACAATCTATTCATTGAAAACACAATGACAAAATAAACAAACATTCTAACCAACCAACATACAAGTGAAGAATTATACAAAGCAACAATCATGGAAAAAGGGATGTGACCAAGTTGGCTAGGACAAGGTCAAGGTTTGAGTTTTGAAAGATTCATTCTATAATGGTTCAATACATTGGGAAGAACTAGGTTGAGTTTGTAGAAAACAAACTTTGTTATAACCATACTTGTCGAGGAAGTTCCAAGAGTTCACCAAGGTGATCTAACTATCTCAACTATTGTAACATATCACAATGTGTAACACTTAGTCATTTTCATCAAGACATTTGAGTACTCTGAGTTAGTATTTCCATTTTGGTTTAGGGTAGGTCTAGGTTCAACTAACTTCATAACAATGGATATAACAAGTTAAAACCTCTGGGATTTTCCATTTGGGTCAATGGTTGGGCAAAAACAACTTGTTATTCTTCAACTTGTGTGTATGGCTCCAAGTCTTCACATGCTTGTCTTCTTGAAGTTAATCTTCATGCTTCTATTGTAGTTTCCTCCTTGTTGTGAATTGTAAGGACCCCAGACCGGCAGTCTGAAACCCTACGTATGCATACATTCACGATCCCAGAAAGATCAGTCGTGAACAACATACACAGTTGGCACACAGAAATACATCATCCATTACACGAATACATAAAGGTATTACACAAATGTCACATGATCAAGTTTAACGCAACTGCCACATGGGGCAGGCAACTTATCAAACACAGCGGAAGACAAATAAAACACAACGTAGTTGAGCCCAAGTCACGCCTTAACCTACAGGCTGCTGACCCGGAGACGATCCTAGTTCGCAAAGCCGTCAACTCCGTACTTCTCTTCATAGATATCCTTTGGAGGCTCCTTCTCCAAATCTGATAAGTAGATACCAGGGGCGAAACCATAATGAGTACATTTGAATGTACTCAGCAAGACATCCATCATGTCACTTACCAAACATGCAAATATGCTTATATGGTGGAATAGGTAGGCTATAAATATGGTTCACTATCAATGGTGTTCATATATGATGACACCACAGTTGCAGTCAGGTTAATCTGTATCTTCGTTGAAGAAGATACTTCAGAGGAAAATAATATATAGCTTTATTTCTCTTGTCGATATCACATGTACAAGAGGTTTTGTAAGACTTTGTTAAAGAATATTTTCTCTTTGCAAAACTTCTTGGAATCAATTTCCAGAATTCTTGCTTAGAGTAGAAAAGGTTTTTCTTTGCAAAACATTTTGTTTTGAATAACATCATCTGGCTTTTCATCATCGACGATACCTCCACGGTATAAGTTTCCATTCCTTTCCGAACTTCACAAGTTCAATACTTCCTTTCCAAAGATTCCCTTTCAAAAACTCTTTTTGAAAACATTGACACAATGCTAGCTACATGGCCATTCAACTGTCCATATCCGAGGACGCGGCTTCTTCGAAAAAGTTGTACTCTGCAGAGGTGTACACATCCACCAGATCCAGTACACCTCCCGTGAAACAACCACGGACTGTAACAACAGTATGTAAACATCAGGTATCTGATCATAACCATCCACTATGTTCAAGCTAGAATATGCCTATCTCTCAGTTTTAATCTCCTCGGCACCATGTCGCACATCGCCATGACAGGAGACTCAACCGATGCACCCGGAGGGAAAATTAATCCCACACTTTTTATGTCTCAACATTGGGAGTTTTGACGACATTCGGTTCGAGGGTACGACGCCCCTTATAGCAAGTGAGATAGCACACACTAATAAGAACAAACTTCAAGTTAAGCCCCGTGCCCATGTTAGGGTAGGGTGGCAGTACGGTAAAGGTTGTCCGGCGAAGACTAGGTTATGTTTCATTTTTGAAAACACCACTTTCTCAAAAATGACCACTTCCACATTCCTCCGGAGAACAAGGATCCGCCTTTTCTCCGGGTTTTTCCGTAAAGCCTTTGTTTCGTAGAATCACAATTTTAGGGTGTCCACTTAGGGACTAGTATATTTGATGGTAATAAATACCATATGGTGGCTTATGGGCTTGGTATTACCAAGTTTAACTATTGGCATGATAGTAACCTATAATATAGTATAGTAGTAAATTCCACATCAAAAATAGTTTTGATAATCAAGTTTTTTTGTAAAACTTCAGAGGTAAAACATGCATGATATTTAATGGTAAGTATTGTATCAGCAAGCCATCAGGATGCTTGCCTGGTATCTCTTTGTGTCCCTGGTTGTTGGAGTGACTGGAACTTGAAACAGAGCTTCACGACACTCCCTTCCTCTTCGTTTGTCTAACGCCGTAAAAAGAGAATAAAGGACACACATTCAGAACCAAACAAGACAAACAATGCTACAAGTAATACATACAGCAAGCAATCAAGAAGTACCACCCAAGTTCTCAATTTTTCCCTTAAGAAAAATTGGCATAAAAACTATAGTTGAAAAGTCTGCTTTTTTTCCTAGTGTTTATGTGTGGCCAATTCAATGATTTTTAGTTAAGAACACCATGGACCAGTGGGGTAAAGCACATGTTACTAGACAGTAGGGTGTCACATAAAACACATTTTTATGTCTAAAGACTTCCCCAACAATCTCTATGGCTAGCACATATAATTTGCTAAAATACTCAAGTGGTGAAAAAGGCTCATGACAACAAGTCAAGCCTATTTTCCACCATGATGCAAAAGTACCAGTGGGTGTTCCACTAGCACAAATGCTCACCCAGAGGTTAATAAGCCTCTGGTCACTTTTATAAAAGTGCTCCAAACAAACAATCTAGCATCCAAAAACTCCTACTCATACTAGTAGAAAATTTAGGAAAAATACTAGACTAGTTTAGGCTACACTAGTTAATTTTATGCACAAGTGTGCAAGCTAGCAGAGGCAAAATACTCCTCTAACCAGTACCATAAATGCTACTGGATTTCACAAAATAACATAAAAAGCATATCTAGGAAACAAGGAAAAACTATGCTTAAAATGCTACACATGTGAGGAGATTAATTCCTAGTCATCCAAGTGTTACTCATGCTTTTATGCTACTTAAGAGGAAACCTATCAGAGGTGAAAACCCTAAGATAATAATGCCACAAGGACATTCCATCCTCTGGTTTCCATACCAAAGATTCATATTTTCCCTAGGGGAAAACAAGACAAAAAGCATACATGAATATCCTAGTATGAAATTTAGACTTTAAGCATTTCTATTTAAATCTATTTCAAACACAAGCACCAAGTATCTAGAGGTGCTATAACCAAAATAACAGTACCTAAATGGTACTGGTTTCATGAGAATTAATCTAGCAAAAATCCTAAAAAGGATTTAAAGATCTACTCAAAACATATATAAAAGAAACACATCTAGTGTGGGGGAAATAATGTTTCCACCAAAAATGCAATGAAACCAGTGGGTGTTCCACTAGCATATCAAAGCATTAAGAGGTCACAATGCCTCTGGTCCACTTGCTAAAATTTTTACAAAAGACTAAACAAGCTTCTAGTGCAATAACAATACTAGCAGAAAATAACAGGGTGCTTAAATAAGCAAGGCACTGCCACTCCTGTTATTGTTTTCACACATGTGAAAACCTTAGGTGTCAAGTACTCATAACAACCTTATCAAAATGCTACTGGTCCTATGAAAACAACACAAAAATATGTGGCTACAAAACCACAAATGATTATGTCAAAATTCCACACATGAGGGAATTTTTCCATAACCATTCTCATAGTAAGGATTAAGCTACTCATGCTTTTATACCAACTCAAATGCAATCTAGCAGAGGTGATAACAACACCAAATCAGTACCAATATGGTACTGGATCCAATCAACAAACCCAAGTGTTTGCACATAATTTTATCACTCAAAATTATATGCAAGTATTAAACTAGAGAATAAACATATGCTACTAATATAAATCCTATTTCTTCTCCACTCAAGTCCACACATTCTAACATGCTAAAATAGCTAAGTAACACTTATAAAACAAGTTCACACAACTTATACATGCTAGAAAACAATATTGCAACACAAAAATATAATTACTCAATTTAAATACCTAAAATGCCAAAATGGCAGAAACATGTAAAATAAAGATATGTCCACCAAATTTTATATGAGGCTCTAAAAATTAAACCCAACTAGTTTTGGATAGACCTAAACATATACAAGACCATCCAGTTGAGTTTGCATCAAAAATCATTTTTAATAATTTTATAAAAATCACCAAAGTGCTCTCTGGTGTTTTACCAAATTGCATTCCATTTAAAAAATACAATGAATTTGGAAACTAGGTTAAATGCTCCTGTTAGGAAATTTCAAGGGCTTTCCAATGCAATTGGCCTCACTTCATTATGAGTTGTAAAATAAAAATGGTGCTCATTTTGGTGTTTCTGGTAGCTGTTACCAAAACATTTTTCATTTCAAAACCATTCATCCAAAAGTAGATCTACAAGTTGTAGGTGGTTTAGATTTTGTTTATGTACCACTGTGATTTTTGGTTTGGTCAAATTCATCTTTTAGGTAGGTTTTTAGATCCAAAAGTAAACAGATCTGTTTCTGTGAAAAATAAAAGGGAAATCAAACTAGTCCTGGGCCGGATCTCACTGTTGGGCCGGCCAGAGCAAATCCCACCGCGGCGGGATCTAGCCGCTGAGGCTGACCTGCGGGCCTGGCGCCACGGTGGCTGCCACGCGCGCAGAGGCGAGGCCCACGCGCAGGTTCAATCTGCTCCCGCGCGGGTCCAGGCTGCTGACGACCGCATGACGCCATCGCCGGCGGGGAGGAACTCCGGCGAGGCCCTAACGAAGCAATCCGTGCACGGTTTCGCGATTCGAGGGCATCTACACGTTGCTAACGACATGGGCAACCATCCTAGCGGGGACTCGTTTCCTGGGAGGGCACCGGAGAGTGGCTGCGTCGACGGCGCACGGTGGCCGGAAAGAGACCACGGCGCGGCGAGGTTCTAGAGGGGGAGGGAGAGGGGAAAGTGGACCGGGAGGGTCTCGAGCTCACCCAGAACGCGAAGGAGCACACGGCGAGGGCGTAGGAGGCTCGAGGCGGCGAGGATGGCTCGCCGGAGCCCGCCGGACCCGCAGAAGGGAACCGGACGGCGCGGGCTCCTCGCAGCGCTTCAGCTCGATTCCTTCAGCAGGGAGGGCCAGCGCGTCAAGGCGGAGGGAATGGCTCTAACGGCGACCGGCGGCGAGGTCACATTAGGCCGAATCGACGGCGAGGCCCTCGGGCTAGGGTTTCGGGTTTTGATACAATGTACAGAGAGAGAGGAGAGTTCGAGGGGGGAGAGAGAGGGGGTAGATAGCTGCACATGGGGGTCTTTATCTACCTAGAAGCCTTCTACTCGAAGCAAAGGAAGCATGGGCCTCCATGCCTGCTACTTCGTCATCTACAGGAAGAAGAAGATGACCATGTGACTCAGCTTACAATTAAGTCCCTGGAAAATTACAAGTAGGTCCCTGTACTCTCTGAAAATGGATGTTTTCCCTAAGCAAACAAAGTTAAAATTTGAAATCCTTTTGCCCAAAATTCTTATTAGTTAAGATATACAACATATATGAAAATTGGCTCCATTGGATAAACTTTATAATTCAAAGTTGTTTAAATTTGAATTCTTACATAAATGGACATTGAATTTATTAACCTACTTAGGAGCTTCCAAAAATTATAATTTTTGGCACACATTCCTTATTTTATGTGTTCCTTATGTGGTAGAAAATTCAAGTCATTTAGAGTTACTTCATAGAACAAACTTGTTCAAATTTCAAAAAGGTGCTGTGAAGAAAACAGGGGTTTTTGGAAACTTAAACAATTCAAAAACTTGTTTCCTTTTGGTTTTCATCCTTATTTATGATATAGAGCATGTGGTATTTATTTCATGGCATTTGGAAAAAGTTTGTAGAACAAACTTGTTCAAAATCCCAAATGTTGCTGTGGAGAAAATTCATGTTTTCAGGGCTTTAATGGATTCAATTTTTGGCCTCCTCTTGTGTGTGTTCCTTATTTGATATAAGGAAGCAATGGTATTAATTTCATCTCATTTTAAGAAAGTTTCCAATAGTAACTTGTTTTAGTTTTCTGTTTCTGGAAATATTGGAATTTCTATTTAATAAAGCACTTGGCTTTTCTTTAGCAATGCTTTGCCAAAATATTTATGTGACTAGAGATAGCAAGTCAATGCTCTCCAATACCTTTGTTTTTAATCCTGCAAGGTTGGAAAAACATTTGATAATATTTTGGTGAAGCATTTAAGAATGCCTCTTTTTCTGATAATCCTTTATGGAAATTTATTAAGTGTTTCCTCTTTCTTAATTTAGGTCTTGGAAATAATATTCAACAAGTATGAGATTCATAAGATGTTTTTGGAAAACTCTTTGATCAATATTTACTTTAGAAAATATTGTCAAAGTCATTGGAACAATATGTTGAATATTTTTATCCCTGGAACAATATGTTGAATATTTTTAGTTCACTGCTTTGCTATCCTTTTAAGTTTGCAAGTTTATATAATTAGTTTGTTTAGTTGCACTTAAACAACCACAAACAAACACAACCAAGGTTTATTAGTAAAGCAATTAGCAAAACAACTGTGTTAACAGGTATTCCAAAATTGGGATGTGACAGGTCTTCCCCCCTTAAAAAGAATCTCGTCCCCGAGATTCACAAGCGAGGACTAAGGGAGGGCCAACAAACAGAATGTTAGTGTTGGAGTGCAGGTGCTTCTCCCCTTTGACTTTTCTTGGGAGGTGGGGTACATCCCTAAATTAGCAAATTTACTTTAAAAATTTCTCTAGCTATCACTTTACTCAACCACCAAATTTTAAAATTTTCTGATAACATCACTACTGCCAACTAGTTCCTTTTAGTGCAGAACTACCTGGAAATGTACCGTAAATTTTTACATGAGTTCCTAGCTATATACCACATCTTACATAACACATATGGAGTGGTATACCACTCTCATAATAAGGTATATAATAAGGTAAAAGTATAGCTTGTGGGTGCAAAAAGGTTAGGTTGCTAAGGTAAAACAAACAGACAGAACAAATACCCATGGCAGTGGTTATTACTCACCACAAGCAACTATCACTTAATGTGTTCATGATTTTAGTTGGATGTTTTAGATTCTTAAGATACTCTTAAGCACAATCATAACACAAGTATAAACTCATGGTAAGGTAAAACATTTAAACAAAATCCAATAAGCAAGCAAACAACACCACAGATGAATGGACTATTTATTCACTAGGTTATTGTTTATTAGAGGTTTTGGAATCCATCAATCATGAACAATTAGCAAACAACCAGTAGCTAAAAACCAATTAATACAATCATAAAGTTATTCTAAAACACCATCTTCACACAAGATAAAACTCCTATTTCACAGGCATAAAAAAAGACTACACAAATAACACACTAGTATGAAAAATCAACACCAGCATGCTATAAGAGATAATCATATCCTATAACCATAGGACATGCAACTAAATAATTCATGGCATGATAACAGAAGTAATAACTTCCTAAACATGCTATATCAACACATATACTCATAAAATAAAACGAGGGTAATACTAGAGCAAAAATCACCATTTTCTAGTGGTGAAACTAGTGTCACTCTAGAGGAGCAAACAATGCTATCATGATGTTTAAACTTAAACAAGCAAGTCATGAACATAAATGTACCTAATATCAGTACCCAAAACTTACTCATGTTAGTAAGCACAACATCAAAACAATCCCATGATACAACTATTAAACATGCAGAATGTTCTTCTAGCAATTTCTGTTTTTCTTAAACAATTACTAGCAAATAAGCAAGGTATAACTCACACAACCAGTAGCTATGAAATTAATGAAAAGTTATCTAAACCTTTTCAAAAATCCATACACTCAATTTAAAATTATTCACAAACAATGTACCAATCAAGAGGAATTTATTTTATTTTTGTGAACAATTTAACTTTAGCACACGATAGTGAAACATTTCTTAACATGATACCCCTAAGGAATATTATGCTAACAAAAGGATCACGCCTAAACATATTAGTATTTACTAATAAGAGATAAACTTCTCACTTGCATAAGTGAAAAGAAACAATTATATTTTCCATGGTGGAAAATAGAAATCAATCACATAGTGAAACATGCTATTTTCACACATGTGTATGGTTGGGGATTTTCATCCTCAAGCCAAAATACAATGGGACCAGTGGGCTATGGCCTACTAATACCAAGGCAAAATAAGTACTAAACCTCTGGTTACTCATGAAAAACTTTGCATACCAGATAAAAATATAAGGCTATTTAATCTAGTGAAGCAATACTAGTGCATACTGATAGTAATGCTTACACATGCTTTACTATTAAGAGACATGCAAGCTAATAGAGGTACAAGCATCAAAATATCAGTACTTAAATGGTACTGGACTCCAATAAACATAGCACAAAATTTATCAAAGCATTCACACAAAGGTCTAGCTTTCACAATAATTCCAAATAATAAAAACTGGAAAAATAGCAAATGTTACTCATGCTTTGCTATAAGATCACATGCAAGTTAATGAAGATAACAGCATATAAATAACAGTACCAAAATGGTACTGGATCTATCATAACCATAACAAAACTCTAGGTACAAAAAAATCTATAAGGATTTGCCCACTCAACAATCCAAATAATAAACTAGAAGGTAACAAATGCTATTCATTTTTTTTCGAGTTTTCAGTCATGCACACACTTTCTAGGGTAGATTCATTGTAAGAAAATAACATAATAACAAGTCCTACCAACTCCATATAAGTTAGGAAGCAAGATTGAATAAAACACAAATTTATTTCAATCAAGAGCACACAAAGAAACAAAAACAGGAAAACTGTTGTTTTCTTGGTCTATCATAAACATTCCATCGTTCACTTAATTTCTAAACCTCGAATTTCATAGTACCTACAATGTCTACTACTATTTGGTTTCCAAAGTAGATACACATGATATCCTATTGACTAGTAAACGAATAGGTCATCATCTTATTTTCTCGTGACACCTCCTTTTTACCAACTATAATAAAAGGTGTTGTAAGTCACTTAATTTCTTGATTTAGAGAGAGTTGTCAGTAGTTCGCATGCTTTGGTTAGGTGTCAACCTAAGATTAGACCAAGCATGTTAGTTTTGTTAACTTTCTATTTAATCATGTTTTTCTGACAAGATACGACTAGTGTCATCGTACGTCGAATATTGAATTGTGCTCTTTTGATTGGCTTTTTAGGGGGTTGCGCCTCATGGCATGTGAAGAATTCTTTTTCACCTTTCTCCAGAGGAGGGAGGTATACAACTTTTTAAAAGGGGATTTCTCTAGTTTGGTCTTTTAAAAGGGGACATAATAAGGTGCAATGTTTAGCCAACATGGTAAAAAGAGTCTTTTGCAAACAGGCAAAACATAGAGGTTTTGGTCAGTATAGGTTGGTTTTCTTCATGCCTTTTCTTCTTTAAAGGTTGTCGTTGTTGGAGCTTTATATGTTGGAGTGCATCACTGGTAGCAATGCTATCAGCTCGGGTGGCTTGATGGTCCTCTATTATTAGGCCCAATGGTGCTTTCATTAATGGTGGTGGTTCACGACGGGTCGCATTAAGAAGCGAAAACAAGTCTAAGTCTAAGCAACAAATTCTTGTTTTTGAATGCTATACAAACATTTTTGCTTGCAAAAATTTAACAGGAGGCGATTCAAAAACAAGAGCGGGGCAAGCACAAATCTGCAAAATTTTGAGCACCCCACAAACAATATAGAAGCCTAGATGAACCAAAATCTACACCACACTATAGCACAAAGCCCTATGAACACACATAAGCAAGCCATAACACACAAACAAGGCTCCATTGGAGCTACGTCGGGGGAGACGACTCATGGAGTTATCGCTAAATTACTCCAAACTAGACTAATCCAAAATCCTAGGAGTGGCTGAAGAACTATATCTACTTCTGACCATCATCACTGTAGAGCTAGGCAATTATTTTGGTCTTCTCGGGACATCGGCAAGTATAAAAGTTTTTGTATGAAAACAAGATAATAGGAATAAAGTTTTGATAAAACTTTATGCAACAATCTGTTTTTGAAACTCCAACTATTTTCTGGACAGAAAATTTCAAATACGAGAGATGTTTCAAAAACAGAGCGGAGCAGTTGCAAACAAGTAAGAAATAAACTCTTAACCGAGAGAGATACTAACTCTATAAGGCCCGCCCTTCGAACCACTGTTCAAGGACGCCCTTGATATGCATTTAGAATCTTTTGAAAAGATCAGAAGGAGGGAAAATATACTAAAATTCCCTTAGATAAAAATAATTTAGATAGTAAATAGGTTTTTACTCAAAAATACTTTCCTTTCCTATCTGACGTCCATGCTAACTAAGGTCTCCTAAGGTCAGGATGGCTCTGATACCAACTCTGTAAGGACCCCAGACCGGCAGTCTGAAACCCTACGTATGCATACATTCACGATCCCAGAAAGATCAGTCGTGAACAACATACACAGTTGGCACACAGAAATACATCATCCATTACACGAATACATAAAGGTATTACACAAATGTCACATGATCAAGTTTAACGCAACTGCCACATGGGGCAGGCAACTTATCAAACACAGCGGAAGACAAATAAAACACAACGTAGTTGAGCCCAAGTCACGCCTTAACCTACAGGCTGCTGACCCGGAGACGATCCTAGTTCGCAAAGCCGTCAACTCCGTACTTCTCTTCATAGATATCCTTTGGAGGCTCCTTCTCCAAATCTGATAAGTAGATACCAGGGGCGAAACCATAATGAGTACATTTGAATGTACTCAGCAAGACATCCATCATGTCACTTACCAAACATGCAAATATGCTTATATGGTGGAATAGGTAGGCTATAAATATGGTTCACTATCAATGGTGTTCATATATGATGACACCACAGTTGCAGTCAGGTTAATCTGTATCTTCGTTGAAGAAGATACTTCAGAGGAAAATAATATATAGCTTTATTTCTCTTGTCGATATCACATGTACAAGAGGTTTTGTAAGACTTTGTTAAAGAATATTTTCTCTTTGCAAAACTTCTTGGAATCAATTTCCAGAATTCTTGCTTAGAGTAGAAAAGGTTTTTCTTTGCAAAACATTTTGTTTTGAATAACATCATCTGGCTTTTCATCATCGACGATACCTCCACGGTATAAGTTTCCATTCCTTTCCGAACTTCACAAGTTCAATACTTCCTTTCCAAAGATTCCCTTTCAAAAACTCTTTTTGAAAACATTGACACAATGCTAGCTACATGGCCATTCAACTGTCCATATCCGAGGACGCGGCTTCTTCGAAAAAGTTGTACTCTGCAGAGGTGTACACATCCACCAGATCCAGTACACCTCCCGTGAAACAACCACGGACTGTAACAACAGTATGTAAACATCAGGTATCTGATCATAACCATCCACTATGTTCAAGCTAGAATATGCCTATCTCTCAGTTTTAATCTCCTCGGCACCATGTCGCACATCGCCATGACAGGAGACTCAACCGATGCACCCGGAGGGAAAATTAATCCCACACTTTTTATGTCTCAACATTGGGAGTTTTGACGACATTCGGTTCGAGGGTACGACGCCCCTTATAGCAAGTGAGATAGCACACACTAATAAGAACAAACTTCAAGTTAAGCCCCGTGCCCATGTTAGGGTAGGGTGGCAGTACGGTAAAGGTTGTCCGGCGAAGACTAGGTTATGTGTCATTTTTGAAAACACCACTTTCTCAAAAATGACCACTTCCACATTCCTCCGGAGAACAAGGATCCGCCTTTTCTCCGGGTTTTTCCGTAAAGCCTTTGTTTCGTAGAATCACAATTTTAGGGTGTCCACTTAGGGACTAGTATATTTGATGGTAATAAATACCATATGGTGGCTTATGGGCTTGGTATTACCAAGTTTAACTATTGGCATGATAGTAACCTATAATATAGTATAGTAGTAAATTCCACATCAAAAATAGTTTTGATAATCAAGTTTTTTTGTAAAACTTCAGAGGTAAAACATGCATGATATTTAATGGTAAGTATTGTATCAGCAAGCCATCAGGATGCTTGCCTGGTATCTCTTTGTGTCCCTGGTTGTTGGAGTGACTGGAACTTGAAACAGAGCTTCACGACACTTCCTTCCTCTTCGTTTTTCTAACGCCGTAAAAAGAGAATAAAGGACACACATTCAGAACCAAACAAGACAAACAATGCTACAAGTAATACATACAGCAAGCAATCAAGAAGTACCACCCAAGTTCTCAATTTTTCCCTTAAGAAAAATTGGCATAAAAACTATAGTTGAAAAGTCTGCTTTTTTTCCTAGTGTTTATGTGTGGCCAATTCAATGATTTTTAGTTAAGAACACCATGGACCAGTGGGGTAAAGCACATGTTACTAGACAGTAGGGTGTCACATAAAACACATTTTTATGTCTAAAGACTTCCCCAACAATCTCTATGGCTAGCACATATAATTTGCTAAAATACTCAAGTGGTGAAAAAGGCTCATGACAACAAGTCAAGCCTATTTTCCACCATGATGCAAAAGTACCAGTGGGTGTTCCACTAGCACAAATGCTCACCCAGAGGTTAATAAGCCTCTGGTCACTTTTATAAAAGTGCTCCAAACAAACAATCTAGCATCCAAAAACTCCTACTCATACTAGTAGAAAATTTAGGAAAAATACTAGACTAGTTTAGGCTACACTAGTTAATTTTATGCACAAGTGTGCAAGCTAGCAGAGGCAAAATACTCCTCTAACCAGTACCATAAATGCTACTGGATTTCACAAAATAACATAAAAAGCATATCTAGGAAACAAGGAAAAACTATGCTTAAAATGCTACACATGTGAGGAGATTAATTCCTAGTCATCCAAGTGTTACTCATGCTTTTATGCTACTTAAGAGGAAACCTATCAGAGGTGAAAACCCTAAGATAATAATGCCACAAGGACATTCCATCCTCTGGTTTCCATACCAAAGATTCATATTTTCCCTAGGGGAAAACAAGACAAAAAGCATACATGAATATCCTAGTATGAAATTTAGACTTTAAGCATTTCTATTTAAATCTATTTCAAACACAAGCACCAAGTATCTAGAGGTGCTATAACCAAAATAACAGTACCTAAATGGTACTGGTTTCATGAGAATTAATCTAGCAAAAATCCTAAAAAGAATTTAAAGATCTACTCAAAACATATATAAAAGAAACACATCTAGTGTGGGGGAAATAATGTTTCCACCAAAAATGCAATGAAACCAGTGGGTGTTCCACTAGCATATCAAAGCATTAAGAGGTCACAATGCCTCTGGTCCACTTGCTAAAAATTTTACAAAAGACTAAACAAGCTTCTAGTGCAATAACAATACTAGCAGAAAATAACAGGGTGCTTAAATAAGCAAGGCACTGCCACTCCTGTTATTGTTTTCACACATGTGAAAACCTTAGGTGTCAAGTACTCATAACAATCTTATCAAAATGCTACTGGTCCTATGAAAACAACACAAAAATATGTGGCTACAAAACCACAAATGATTATGTCAAAATTCCACACATGAGGGAATTTTTCCATAACCATTCTCATAGTAAGGATTAAGCTACTCATGCTTTTCTACCAACTCAAATGCAATCTAGCAGAGGTGATAACAACACCAAATCAGTACCAATATGGTACTGGATCCAATCAACAAACCCAAGTGTTTGCACATAATTTTATCACTCAAAATTATATGCAAGTATTAAACTAGAGAATAAACATATGCTACTAATATAAATCCTATTTCTTCTCCACTCAAGTTCACACATTCTAACATGCTAAAATAGCTAAGTAACACTTATAAAACAAGTTCACACAACTTATACATGCTAGAAAACAATATTGCAACACAAAAATATAATTACTCAATTTAAATACCTAAAATGCCAAAATGGCAGAAACATGTAAAATAAAGATCTGTCCACCAAATTTTATATGAGGCTCTAAAAATTAAACCCAACTAGTTTTGGATAGACCTAAACATATACAAGACCATCCAGTTGAGTTTGCATCAAAAATCATTTTTAATAATTTTATAAAAATCACCAAAGTGCTCTCTGGTGTTTTACCAAATTGCATGCCATTTCAAAAATACAATGAATTTGGAAACTAGGTTAAATGCTCCTGTTAGGAAATTTCAAGGGCTTTCCAATGCAATTGGCCTCACTTCATTATGAGTTGTAAAATAAAAATGGTGCTCATTTTGGTGTTTCTGGTAGCTGTTACCAAAACATTTTTCATTTCAAAACCATTCATCCAAAAGTAGATCTACAAGTTGGAGGTAGTTTAGATTTTGTTTATGTACCACTGTGATTTTTGGTTTGGTCAAATTCATCTTTTAGGTAGGTTTTTAGATCCAAAAGTAAACAGATCTGTTTCTGTGAAAAATAAAAGGGAAATCAAACTAGTCCTGGGCCGGATCTCACTGTTGGGCCGGCCAGAGCAAATCCCACCGCGGCGGGATCTAGCCGCTGAGGCTGACCTGCGGGCCTGGCGCCACGGTGGCTGCCACGCGCGCAGAGGCGAGGCCCACGCGCAGGTTCAATCTGCTCCCGCGCGGGTCCAGGCTGCTGACGACCGCATGACGCCATCGCCGGCGGGGAGGAACTCCGGCGAGGCCCTAACGAAGCAATCCGTGCACGGTTTCGCGATTCGAGGGCATCTACACGTTGCTAACGACATGGGCAACCATCCTAGCGGGGACTCGTTTCCTGGGAGGGCACCGGAGAGTGGCTGCGTCGACGGCGCACGGTGGCCGGAAAGAGA
The DNA here is from genome assembly GCA_028641055.1 of Alopecurus myosuroides. Taxonomy (NCBI): domain Eukaryota; kingdom Viridiplantae; phylum Streptophyta; class Magnoliopsida; order Poales; family Poaceae; genus Alopecurus; species Alopecurus myosuroides. The sequence goes on along the minus strand of CM054063.1, from coordinate 233,476,620 downwards.
CCACGGCGCGGCGAGGTTCTAGAGGGGGAGGGAGAGGGGAAAGTGGACCGGGAGGGTCTCGAGCTCACCCAGAACGCGAAGGAGCACACGGCGAGGGCGTAGGAGGCTCGAGGCGGCGAGGATGGCTCGCCGGAGCCCGCCGGACCCGCAGAAGGGAACCGGACGGCGCGGGCTCCTCGCAGCGCTTCAGCTCGATTCCTTCAGCAGGGAGGGCCAGCGCGTCAAGGCGGAGGGAATGGCTCTAACGGCGACCGGCGGCGAGGTCACATTAGGCCGAATCGACGGCGAGGCCCTCGGGCTAGGGTTTCGGGTTTTGATACAATGTACAGAGAGAGAGGAGAGTTCGAGGGGGGAGAGAGAGGGGGTAGATAGCTGCACATGGGGGGTCTTTATCTACCTAGAAGCCTTCTACTCGAAGCAAAGGAAGCATGGGCCTCCATGCCTGCTACTTCGTCATCTACAGGAAGAAGAAGATGACCATGTGACTCAGCTTACAATTAAGTCCCTGGAAAATTACAAGTAGGTCCCTGTACTCTCTGAAAATGGATGTTTTCCCTAAGCAAACAAAGTTAAAATTTGAAATCCTTTTGCCCAAAATTCTTATTAGTTAAGATATACAACATATATGAAAATTGGCTCCATTGGATAAACTTTATAATTCAAAGTTGTTTAAATTTGAATTCTTACATAAATGGACATTGAATTTATTAACCTACTTAGGAGATTCCAAAAATTATAATTTTTGGCACACATTCCTTATTTTATGTGTTCCTTATGTGGTAGAAAATTCAAGTCATTTAGAGTTACTTCATAGAACAAACTTGTTCAAATTTCAAAAAGGTGCTGTGAAGAAAACAGGGGTTTTTGGAAACTTAAACAATTCAAAAACTTGTTTCCTTTTGGTTTTCATCCTTATTTATGATATAGAGCATGTGGTATTTATTTCATGGCATTTGGAAAAAGTTTGTAGAACAAACTTGTTCAAAATCCCAAATGTTGCTGTGGAGAAAATTCATGTTTTCAGGGCTTTAATGGATTCAATTTTTGGCCTCCTCTTGTGTGTGTTCCTTATTTGATATAAGGAAGCAATGGTATTAATTTCATCTCATTTTAAGAAAGTTTCCAATAGTAACTTGTTTTAGTTTTCTGTTTCTGGAAATATTGGAATTTCTATTTAATAAAGCACTTGGCTTTTCTTTAGCAATGCTTTGCCAAAATATTTATGTGACTAGAGATAGCAAGTCAATGCTCTCCAATACCTTTGTTTTTAATCCTGCAAGGTTGGAAAAACATTTGATAATATTTTGGTGAAGCATTTAAGAATGCCTCTTTTTCTGATAATCCTTTATGGAAATTTATTAAGTGTTTCCTCTTTCTTAATTTAGGTCTTGGAAATAATATTCAACAAGTATGAGATTCATAAGATGTTTTTGGAAAACTCTTTGATCAATATTTACTTTAGAAAATATTGTCAAAGTCATTGGAACAATATGTTGAATATTTTTATCCCTGGAACAATATGTTGAATATTTTTAGTTCACTGCTTTGATATCCTTTTAAGTTTGCAAGTTTATATAATTAGTTTGTTTAGTTGCACTTAAACAACCACAAACAAACACAACCAAGGTTTATTAGTAAAGCAATTAGCAAAACAACTGTGTTAACAGGTATTCCAAAATTGGGATGTGACATGAATCTTCTCTTGTACTTGATAAATCTTCATAATCTTCACTTCACTACTTGGTTTAGGTATGGGATGGGCACAAATACCACTATGTCAAAATGGAAAGAATATAATGAGAAAGATAGAAAGAGAGAGGGAGATGTTTTCTTCTGAATTCCTTCACACTTGTACTTCTTGAGTTTCTTCTAGGTGTGGAGTCCAAGTCTTTTCTTCAAAAATTCTTCATTGATCTTTCTTGTAGTTCTTCATGCTGTCACTAAGTTGAAAATCAAGTTTTCTTATTGTGCTTGAGTCTTGATCTCCATTTTGATAACTTGATGATTTCTTGAAGCATGAAAGGGGAGTGGAGAAGTAGATAGAAAGCTAAGGTTCTCTACTTGGTAATATATATTATTACCATATTCTAAGTACTTGGTCTTGGATCCAAATAGCCACAACATGGCTAAAAATGGATGTATCACTATGTTAGGTTTTTGGTCAAAAACACATGGCCCTGGTCCAAGGGTGTCCAAAATGGTTAGGCACTAATTTCTCTGGTTCAAGGTTACCAAATGGAGCAATTTTGCAAAAGGAACTATATTGAAATTATTTATAGAATTAAATCTATGTCAATTTTACTCAAATATACCACTTAATTCTAAATTCAAATTTAACTTGTTCAAAAATTGTTTTGGGGCAGAGGGTACGAAGGTACACGTCCTAAGGTTTCCAATTTTTTTTTCAATTTTTGGTTTTGTAGAATTTGAATTATGCCAAAATTCATCAAACAAACATATTTAAATTTGAACCAATTTAAGTTTGTCAAATTTAAATTTGAACAGTGCTAAAAGATTCTATAGATCTAGAGGATTTCAAAAAGTCCAAGTTTGCTAAATTTGGGCTTATGGATCAAAAGTTATGATAGATCTAAGATGCAGGGGCTTTTCTGCAAAATTTACATTCTAATTTTATTCGGAAAATAAAATCCAGAGGAAGATGGGCTCAGATCTGACATTTGCCGCGCAGGGCGATGGATAGGGACTGGGCTTGGGCCGGCTACGTGCTGAGTGGGCGACAGATAACAAAACGGGCGCTGCCAACTGGGCTCACACGTGGCGCGTTCCTATTGGCTCGTACCCCTTCAGTAAGTGATCTAATCTAGGCCACTGGATCTAGATCTAACGGTGCAAAAAAAAAACAGAGGTTAGGGTTCCTCACCTCGCCGGAATGTTGCCGGAAAATGGCCTCACGGTGGCCGGAGGCGCAGGGAGTCGACGGAGACGGCGATCTGGTGGTCGTCGGGCTCGATGGAGACCACGGTGAGCTTCGTCTCGAGTCGGTGAATCCGATGGTGCCCATTGTGTGCACGGTGGCAGCCTCGAGCGGTGGCGCGGTGTTGTCCCGAGGCGGTGCAACTCCGGCGAGCACGACGCGGCGAAAAGGCTGCACGAAAATCACCCAAGTGTTCACAGAGGTGCACGGGAATGAGAGGAAGAGAGGAGGGCAAACGAGGGCGGCAATGACCTTCTGGCCTTGCCGGAATTGCAAATCGCGGCGGCAGAAATGACGAACTCCGACGAGCGAAATCGTTGGATCCGGGCGATGAAATGGAAAACGGGGAGGGCAAAAAGAGGAGGAGCTCAGGGGCTCTTTATAGGCGCAGAGATGGAAGGAATTCACGGCCTTAAAGACGCGGAATCAACGAGATTGCAAATCGACCGAAACGGCCGTGGCCTTCCTTCTGTGAGGAAGAAGAAGGATGACGTCAGCTGACGTCATCTTTTTTTTTTCTTTTCTTTTTCCTGTTAAATAAAAACCTTAATAAATTCTGTTTTAAATATCCAAATAACATAAAACAAATTTGTAAATTCTTAAAATAAAAATATCTTTCAACTAAGAATGTTTGTGGGTAACTTTGGACACATTTAAAAATTTTAAATTTGAAAATATGATTAACTCCTTAATAGTACTTAATACCAATTTTAAAAATAGAAAAGGTAAATAAATGAAAACTGGGTTCTATAAAATTTACAGATACCTTCTACTTGTCAAAAAATATTTTTGAAAGTCTTTTCAACACATTTTCATATTTTTATATTTTTAAAATATGAGTGAACACTAATAGTAACTTGAGGCCATTTTTAAAATGGGAAAAATTAATAATTATTAAAGTGACTTAATAAATTTTGGAGGAAAAACCATAAGTCATAATATTGTTTTCAAGGTCCTGTTTTATTTTATTTTCAAAGCAATGTATTTTATTTTCACATCTTTATGTTTAAAACTTGGAATAATTATTAAGAATTATTATTAATATCTTTTGTTCTCATAAAATAATTTTGAGGCTTAGAACTTTATTATGGGTTATAAACCTTCTAGTTTTGTTGCCATAAAACATTTTCAAAGTAATAGTTGATTTGAAAACATGTTTTAAAATAAGGATTTCTAAGAGAAAACAATTTCTTTGAATAATGAAAATTTTGAATGGGCTTTTAGGGTTTAGGAAAATAGAGGCCTAATGGATTCTTAATTCCAATATCATTGAAATATGTATTGTTTCCTTTTGTTTCTTACATCTCATTTGGTTTTTGGTGACTTACATAACATGAAAACAAAAAATTTCAATTTTTTGTGATTTTTGCACTTTCCAAAAATCAGGGATGTTACAGACTACCACCCTTAAAAGAAATCTCTTCCCGAGATTTGGGAAGGCTAGTAAGAAAGATTAGGTTTGGGTAACTAGGTTCCAGAACAACTAGGTGGGTGTGTGTACTCTATTTTCATTAGATTGGAGTGTAGATTGATTTGGGATTAGCTTGAGTAGAACTTTCCTTCGCGGTAGAGCTGTACACCAACATAGGTATGTTGAACTACCTTTGACACTGAGGGGTCACTCTTTGGGTCATTCAAAAGCCTTTGGTTTATTCTCAACTTGGTCTTTTGATATCCTTCGCAATCTTCCGTCTTGTTGTTGTCATCCTTGAAAGGAAGAAAAATGCTATTTCTAATGAAACTCTCATGGTAGGCAATATCTTCCATTGCTTGATACCTCCAAGGTTGGCTTGATCCTCACCGAAAATAGTACGTTTTCAGCCACACTAACTTAGGGTCATTATTGTATTCTACCATTCTATGGTTTAGGTTTAACATCATCGTCTCTCTAATAGGTATGTCACTCAGATTTAACATTCCTCATAGCAAGAGTGAATAATGTGAGTAGTCACCATGGGGGCCAATCCATGTTGCACTCAATCATTACCTTGTACTTGGATTGATGAATCCTTTTTTTTAACACTAGGTCGCCTCACTTGTCTAACAGAAAGTTTCCAATCTGTAAGACAAAATTGAGCAAAACTATTATTTCTCAACTAGTGGATTGCTCTGAACTGTTGTAGTTTTCTTCATCTCTTATCCTCCTGGTGTGGTAAGCTACCATTCTTCATAGCTCATGCAACTTTGAGTACACTTGTCTATCTTCACTTGTTGATTGGCTTGATGCTCCTTATGAGGTAGTGGGCATTGATCATGGATGTGATTGTTCCTTCACATAGAAGAAAGCAATTTGATACTAGCATTGCTCAAATGGGATGGCTTGTGTATTTATAGAGTACTAGTCATGACATTCTTGGGTGAAAGGTTTGTTGCACTTCATACTCTAGTTCACTAGGGTTGTTGAATAGGTATGGGATTTGGTTTGGCTTAGCATGGATTAGTAGAGATTAGAAGAGAGCTAAAGAAAAATCTACCCAACACAACAGATCAAGGAAACTCATCTTACAAACAACATCTAACAAACAATCTTCACACCAAACAACAAGGTTTTTGAAAACAAACTAATATTGTCATACCACACTCATTGGTATGATCAATACTCTAACACGTTAACATTGTTCTAACAAAGTAACTAGATTGGTGGTCTCAGCTATATCTTCTTGAGTTTCTTCAAAAACCTTCTCTCAATGTCTTGGGGTATTCTTGATTTTTGTGAAGTATAGGTATATCTCCAAGTTTCTTCAATTGTCTTGAGTGTAGGTCTTCATGTGGTGAAAATACTTTCTTGCACTTCTTGGTATGATCATCAACATTCCTGTCTTGATGGTATTGAAGAGGTAGGTCATCTAGAAAATTTTGAAGGTGAATAATAGATGAGATGATATGAGAAGAATTAAGATGGTTGTTTTGTTTCTAGAAAGTTTGAACATAGATTTTTTTTTCAATTCTAGGGTCTTTTTCCAAACTTAGGGCCTCGAATTCTACAGGCAACACAATGCTCTGATACCATATTGTAGCGTTCCCACATTTAAATAATGTAAGGACACCTGTGTTATTGTGCTAGTCCCTGGATCAATTGCTAGCACCACAGTACAAGATGACATATCATGCAATTGCATTAATTCTATTACATCGCAAGATCCAGTCTTTACAAAATAAGATTACAACTTGCATAGTCTTAGAAGACTAGCAGAAAACAAAGAATTACAGCGGAAAACATAGTACAACATTGAGCCCATCTTCTTCATGTGCCACGGGAAAAACATGTTGGCGATAGTCTCGAGATCCTAAACGTAATCGTCACTCGTCTTCATAAAACATCAGCAATATGGAATATGCAGCCACAAAGGGGGTCAATACAATTTAATGTATTGGCAAGTAACACTATGGTGGATATAAATGGAAAGACTAATACTACATGCTTGTTTGGCTGAGTGGAGTTTTGGCTAAGTTTGCATAAAGATAGTTTTCTCCTATCTCTTTATAAATCAAATTTTGTTCTGCTAAGTTTTGGGATTCACTGGTAAAACCCCAGTGATCCTGTGACAATACAAGGTAAAACCCCAGCATGTCAAGAGACATTTTTGGTAAAACTCCGAAATGTCCCTACGCATGGTTACAAGTTTTACATTTAAAAAGGTGATGTGATTCTTCTGTCCTTCCTTGTCCAGCTGCTCATAGTTGTCCATAACCGGGGACACGGCTAAGATCTTAGTTTGTTGACTATGCAGAGTTTGTGCACTTTCACCTTCAGACTCAAATCAGCCCAAACACCCTATACACCCTAAGTGCATTAAGGAAAGCAGAAGATTGAGACGAGATGTTTCAGAAGCAAGAATTCAACCTAATGGCAAGACCCGTTCCACCTATAATTATGCTACATCTACTTGACAAGCCTAGGCTGAACCCTCGCAACTTAGTTAATCAAGACAGAGCCCATATGACTAAAGGCTGCACTGGAAGCAATCTAAACTTGGGGATCATAATCACTTTGTTCCTAGGTGGCATTCCTCAAGTGAACACCCCTCAGGGAGACACTCAACTCACATCAGCCAAACAACCAAATCCACCCAGGTGGTTCATTGAATGTTATACTTAGAAAATTTTCCTCAACATTTGTAATGTTGCATAGCATCTACTAAGTTCTAAGGCTATAAAAATAACAAGGTAGAAGGAATGGATATACACTACTAGGATAATAGCATAGCATAATATAACTTAGTAAAATTTCCTATCATGCATACTACTCAAAATCAACTAATGCATATAGAAAATAATGGGTAGTTGAATGGTGTGTTACTTTCCTTGTTGAATTTGGTGAAGATATCACACTCTCGTCACAAAAGATCGTTGCTCTCCGTACAATCTATTCATTGAAAACAAAATGAAAAAATAAACAAACATTCTACCCAACCAACATACAAATGAAGAATTATACAAAGCAACAATCATGGAAAAAGGGATGTGACCAAGTTGGCTAGGACAAGGTCAAGGTTTGAGTTTTGAAAGATTCATTCTATAATGGTTCAATACACTGGGAAGGACTAGGCTGAGTTTGTAGAAAACTAACTTTGTTATAACCATACTTGTCGAGGAAGTTCCAAGAGTTCACCAATGTGATATAACTATCTCAAGTATTGTAACATATCACAATGTGTAACACTTAGTCATTTTCATCAAGACATTTGAGTACTCTGAGTTAGTATTTCCATTTTGGTTTAGGGTAGGTCTAGGTTCAACTAACTTCATAACAATGGATATAACAAGTTAAAACCTTTGGGATTTTCCATTTGGGTCAATGGTTGGGCAAAAACAACTTGTTATTCTTCAACTTGTGTGGATGGCTCCAAGTCTTCACATGCTTGTCTTCTTGAGGCAGATGGGCTTAGATCTGTTATTTGTCGCGCAGGGCGATGGATAGGGACTGGTCCTGGGCCGGCTACGTGCTTCGTGGGGGACAGATAACAAAACGGGCGCTGCCAACTGGGCTCACACGTGGCGCGTTCCTATTGGCTCGTACCCCTTCAGTACGTGATCTAATCTAGGCCACTGGATCTAGATCTAACGGTGCAAAAACAAAACAGAGGTTAGGGTTCCTCACCTCACCGGAATGTTGCGGGAAAATGGCCCCGCGGTGGCCGGAGGCGAAGGGAGTCGACGGAGACGGCGATCCGGTCGTCCTCGGGCTCGATGGAGACCACGGTGAGCTTTGTATCGAGTCGGTGAATCCGATGGTGCCCACGGTGTGCACGATGGAGGCCTCGAGCGGTGGCGCGGTGTAGTCTCGAGGCGGTGCAACTCTGGCGATCACGACGCGGCGAAAAGGCTGCACGAAAAATCCACCCAAGTGGTCACAGAGGTGCACGGGAATGAGAGGAAGAGAGGAGGCCAAACGAGGGCGGCAATGACCTTCTGGCCTTGCCGGAATTGCGAATCGCGGTGGCGGAAATGACGAACTCCGACGAGCACAATTGTTGGACCCGAGCGATGAAATGGAAAACGGGGAGGGACAAAAAGAGGAGGAGCTCGGGGGCTCTTTATAGGCGCAGAGATGGAAGGAATCACGACCTTAAAGGCTCGGAATCAACGGGATTGCAAATCGACCTAAACGGCCGTGGCCTTCCTTCTGTGAGGAAGAAGAAGGATGACGCCATCTTTTCTTTTTATTTTTCTTTTCTTTTTCCTGTTAAATAAAAACCTTAATAACTTATGTTTTAAATATCCAAATAAAATGAAACAAATTTCTAAATTCTTAAAATAAAAATATCTTTCAACTAAGAATGTTTGTGGGTAACTTTGGACACATTTCAAATTTTTAAATTTGAAAATATGATTAACTCCTTAATAGTATTTAATACCATTTTTTAAAATAGAAAAGGTAAATAAACGAAAATTGGGTTTTATAAAAATTACAGATACCTTCTACTTGTCAAAAAATATTTTTGAAAGTCTTTTCAACACATTTTCATATTTTTATATTTTTAAAATATGAGTGAACACTAATAGTAACTTAAGGCCATTTTTAAAATGGGAAAATTAATAATTATTAATGTGACTTAATAAATTTTGGAGGAAAAACCATAAGTCATAATATTGTTTTCAAGGTCCTGTTTTATTTTATTTTCAAAGCAATGTATTTTATTTTCACATCTTTATGTTTAAAACTTGGAATAACTATTAAGAATTATTATTAATATTTTTTGTTATCATAAAATAATTTTGAGGCTTAGAACTTTATTATGGGTTATAAACCTTCTATTTTTGTTGCCATAAAACATTTTCAAAGTAATAGTTGATTTGAAAACATGTTATAAAATAAGGATTTCTAAGAGAGAACAATTTGTTTGAATAATAAAAATTTCGAATGGGCTTTTAGGGTTTAGGAAAATAGAGGCCTAATGGATTCTTAATTCCAATATCATTTAAATATGTATTGTTTCCTTTTGTTTCTTACATCTCATTTGGTTTTTGGTGACTTGCATAACATGAAAACAAAATTTTCAATTTTTTGTGATTTTTGCACTTTCCAAAAATCAGGGATGTTACATTATTCATTGAACAAGGTGTTAGTAGACCCAAAAATGATGTCATCCACATAGAGTTGGCATATGAAGAAGTCACCTCCAAACGTCTTGGTAAAGAGGGTGGGGTCGATTAAACCAACATTAAACCCTCGATCTACGAGAAACTTTTTAAGGTGTTCGTACCACACATGTGGAGCTTGTTTATGTCCACAAAGCGCCTTATCAAGCTTATAGACGTGATCGGGTGGTTGGGATCTTCGAAACACGGAGGTGGCTTGACATATACTAACTCATTAATGGGACCATTTAGGAAAGAACTTTTAACATCCATTTGTTGTAATTTGAAATTATGATGAGATGCATATGCAAGCAAGATACGAATGGATTCAAGACGAGCTACAGGGGTAAAGGTTTCACCGAAATCAAAAACTTCGACTTGAGAAAACCCTTGAGCCACTAGTCTCACCTTGTTCTGAATGATGATGCCATCTTTGTATTGCTTGTTCGTGGACACCCACTTGGTGCGAATAACATTCTTGCAATCCTTGGGTCTTGGCACTAACTTCGAAACCTTGTTGCGCTCAAAGTTCTTGAGTTCATCATCCATACCTTCAAGCCAATCTTTATCTTCGAGAGCTTCATATACTTCCTTGGGCTCAATGAAAGAGAAAAAGGCATGAGCTTTGCTAAAATCTGCTAATTGCTTCCTAGTGACAACCCTTCCTCAAACTTGGCTGAGAATCTTGTCTTCCATGTGACCCACACGCTCGAGACTTTCTAGCCTTCTTTTTGCAATGAGCTAGAATCTCCTCCAAAGTTTACTTGGATATAGCTTGAGCATCACCTTCTTCATCGGAGTCATCTCCATCTTGAACTTGTCCTTGATCATCAATGGGTGAAGAATAAAAACTTGGTTGAGCTCTCTCAACAATGGGAGGATTGCCTTGTTCATTATCTTGACGTCTTGGTGCATCTTCTTGGATAGCTTGTGTATCAATGGGTGTAGTCAATTCCTCCACTTGAGTAGAGCATAGTCCTTCTCCCTACGCCAAAAGGTGTCCTTCAACGGGGATTATTTCACCAATCCGCATTCTTCTTACGATGATGGGATGAATTGCATCTCCTACAACACCATGATCTATGCCCCCCTAATACGTTGCAAACATATATATAATTTTTATGCTCCATGCTTGTTTTCTACCCAATACGTTTTGTTTTCCACATGTTTTCTTCTGCTTTTCGGATGTTTTCACATACTAACCTATTTGTAACATCCCAAGTATGAAAAAACCACCCTAGAATGTTTGATTCTTGTTTAATTATTGTTTTGCATCATGGCATCTTAATCATTGCATTTGTTTTCCTTTTGTTTGCATCTGTTTTTCTTTGTTTTCACAATTGAAATTCAAACAATATTCAAACCTTTGTTTCATACTTGTTATGTTACAATTTTCCAAATAAAAAGTTCAAATAAAACAACCATTTGTTTCCATTAAACCATAAGGTTCAAACTATTTAAAATTGGCTTTTAATAATTCACCTAATTCAATTTGCATTCAAATTCAAATCAAATTCCAAACAACAACCATTTGGAATTTATGAAACTTACAAACAAACCAATCACTTGATTCAAAGAAACTTGAATTTAAAAACTTATTTTTTGCTTAAGACAATTATTCAATTAATATTGATTTCACTCAAATTTCAAACAAATTTCAAAACAGCAACATAATTTAATTATTTTGGAATTCTAAACTTGCAAGTTGTTGCTGTTACCATAATAAGCAATATAAAATTTATCCCTAATTTTTCTAAACCCCAAAACCTTTCTTTCTCTTCCTATTTCATATCAGCAAAAAAAAAGAAACAGAAAAATTAAAAAGAAAAAGACGCGCAGAGGGGGAGAGAGGCAGGCCAGTGGGCAGGCCCAGCCCACCACACTGGCCCGGTACCCCTTCGATCCCCCTCGCCCCTTCTTCCTCACGTACGGCAGCGCATCCGCGCTGCCCACGTCGACGCCGTCGCGCAGAGACGGCCAGCAGCGCGCCTACGCCCCTATATAGCCTACCCCTAGGGTTCCCCTGCAGCCCTAGACCCCCTACCACTCCTTCTCCCTCGCAGAGCGCCGCCGCTCCCTCTCTCTGCCACGATCCCCTCCTCTCTCTGAACCTCACACCGGCGCTTCCCTCTCTGAATCCATGGCGAACGCCGGTGACCTACTCCTCCTCCCCTCGGGCTAACAACTGGAATCAGTTCCCCGCTGCTCCGTCTACCTCTTGGACACCTCAGCGAGCCCAGAGAACCTCTGCTTCCACGCCGCCGTCCTCGACGTCGACGCCGCTGTCCTCTGCACCGAGCATCCATCCAATCACCGCGAGCATCCAATCAGTGAGCACGCCATCCTCCTCCTCATGTTCCCTCTCTGCATCCTCACACGCGCGCGCAACCACAGCCAGCCGCAACGCATCCAATCACCGCGAGCATCTGCGCCGTTCGCCGCCGGCAGCCACCGCAAGGTTCAGTTAGCGCGCATGTCTTCATCAGTTTCAGTTAGCTAGCTGAAACTGAATCATAACCTGTTCGCGCATCCTATACTGTCAAGGAACAATCGCCACCGCAGTGGCAGCGGAACCGCGAGCGCGCAGCACGCGCGGGTTCGAGCCCTGCGCTCGCGAATAAAACCCCAACCTTTTTTCGCTAGGGTGCTGACAGGCAGCCCCCCTGTCAGCGACCACTGCTGCCACGCGGGCCACCGTGGTCCAGGGGCCCCTCTGTCAGTGGCTGGAGCTAGCCACTGCGGAGTGGAATAAGTTTTCAGCTTTTTCTTTTTCAAAATAAGTCCATTTCTTTACAGTTTGGTCCCTAATTTTAAAATGCTAATAACTTTTAATTGCTAAATCCAAATAATGCAAATAAAATATGTTTGCTGAACCAAATTAAATTCTCTACCTTTTTAAAACATTTGTATTCTGTTTTGAATATTTCAAATGTATTCAAATTTCAAATTCAAACAAATCATCTTAATTTTTGGTTAATTCCGTAAATAATTCAAATAACACAAATAAAATATGTTTTCCATCCCATTTTTTATGTACTTTGCAAATATAAACTTTGTTTCATGTTTTGAATAATTAAAATTGCTTAAATAATTTAAACCTTGTTTAAATCATTTAAATTTGATAAATTCATAACTTGCTCAAATTAAATTATTTTTGAACATATAAAATATGTTTTCAAACCAGAAAAAAATAATCTTTTCAAATATGAATTTGGTTTGATGTTTGGAACAAATAAAAATTCAAATAAATTCATATTTGAATTAAATTCAATTAAATCATGTTTAAACTTGTTTAATTCATAAGTAATTCATTCTAAATCCTTTTTCAACAAGTGAAACATGTAATCCACCCAAAATTTTGTATACTTTCCAAATATGAACTTTGTTATCTATTTTGAATAATTTAAATTGGTGAAAACAACAAATGCTTGTGTAACACCTTTAAGGAACCAAAATTCCATAACTTAATAAATAAAATTCCAAACTTGGTAAACTTCAATTCCAATTGTTTCTATTGTTGTTATTTTTCTGTTTTCCTCATCCATGCATCATACTAATCCACTTTCACCTGTTGATTAGTTGTAAAACAAATATTTCAACCTAAATTCATGGGCTTTCCATATGCAACCCCAAATTGCATAGGGGTCCATTTAATATTGTTACCATGTTAACTAGCTTACCTTTGATGCGTCAATTAATTTGCCATGCATCATCCCATGATCGTGCATTATGCCATGTTATTGATTGTTTGTCTCTCTGCGTTGTTTGTTTGCTTCTTCTCGAATAGACGACGACGTTGAGACAGACAAGCTTTACGACACCCCTTCTGAGGATCTAGCTCAGTACCAGGCTACTGAGTTTGCAGGCAAGTATTCACTCACATGAACCATTGTGTTCTTGTCCACATTGGATACCGATACTTTCCGTTGTCTATTCTGCTAGCCCTATGAATCGTTGCTTCTGTTACGAACCTATCACATGTTATCCTTTAACCCTGATATAGCCTCACCTCCACACCTATAACCCCATTGATTGTTGCCCGTGTCTTACTAGCATGCTTAGGGTTGTTTTGCTCGAGTCTGTTACCCGTTAGTTTCTGTTACCATATTCTATTATGTTCTGGGGCTCGATGTTAAACAACAACCTGTTAATTTTGAGGTACTAATAATTTGCTGATAAGGCACCGGCAGGAGGCCTGGCGTGGTTTTGAGGCCTGCTAGTGTCGACCCTAATTAGGAAAAGGGTCTTGTCTACTGATCCATGATGAGCGCACTATCCGCATGTGGGAAGCGTGTATGGGCGCCCCCCTCAATTTGATTCGATTCACATCTCGTCCAAATCGCCTCATTTAGTTCGGGTTTTCCATTTGCCGCATGCATGTTTTTGCGAGCCCAGGCCAGGGTGGAACTTTTGTAGTCGGCATTTAGGGAGACACGTTCTTAGAGTGCTATGAGGGTCCCCTTTTCTTCGTGGGGCTTGATTAGCCGTGCGCTCAATTGCACGGGGTTCTTTGGGCTTGATGCGGAGAAGAGTTGGGTTGTGTTGAGTGCCCCGCTTGGTGGGAGGCATTCCATCTGGCGGGATATTCTTACGTGTACGGCCAAATTGGTGCACCCCTGTAGGGATAAATCTTCTCGAGAAGCCGTGTTTTCCGCGGTTATGGTTAACTTGGTGAAAGTACTGGCTAACAAGTACTCAGAACAACTTACACCTAACTAATGATAACTTGACTAGTAATAGTCTTATTGACACAATAACTTGAACCATCATTAATCCAACTGTGTGAGTTATCCTCGGATTGCTTCTTTGGATAAGGGGCGAGATCCAGGATGGGTTTGTTTGGAGTTAGTTAGTAGTTGGTTACGATACGCTATCTTATCCCATTTCTGTTAGCCGGAAGTTGTAGCATGTTTCTGTAGTTGGTTAGAGCAGCCCGCTGCCGCATCTTTTGTATCACCCCCCTTGTCTTCTGTTGAACCCAAAGCATCTGTTCTTGGTGTTGACGGGTACACTTTGGTGAATTGTGAGTCTTGCTTGCCAGTATGTTTATGTACTGACCCCTTTGGGGCTGTGGTTTCCGCAGACTACGCTTACGAGGATCCCCGTGATGGCTACTACGTGGAGTTTGACGAGGCTGCTGACGAGTAGATAGCGGACCTGGGCAGGATCCGAGACATCGTGGATGGGCTCCGTCTTTTCGTTTCCCGGCTTCTTAAGCCTATTTGTGGTCTTGTCTGTAATCATACCTTTTGAATGCTTCCGCTGAGATGTAATGATGATATGTTGGGACATGTGTCCTCTGGATGATTGTATTTGCTATCTCTGCTCTAGTGAGAGCTATTTGCAACTTATTTCTATTTATTTGTGTCTTAGAGATATGTTGTGCTATCATTCTGTTAAACGCCGTTGACGTACCATGTGTGTATGGTATGAAGTACGTCAATGGTAGTATCCTGATTTCTATGGGATGGTTTACGTAGACGATGAACAGTAGGGGTTGGTTGTCACACATACGTGTGTTGGCCTACTCATAAGAGATGCGGGTTCCGGTAAGCCCCGTAATCCAATCAACTACTGTTCAACGGATTTGCGAGTATCCTCTAGAAGTCCGGGTGCGACACTATTAACAAGGTGCCCCTTGCCAGTTGTTGTGTTCTGCTGTTTTTCTATTTCAGAAAAGTTCTTAAGGAGATATTCTCAGAAAGTTCCGAGTTATTTTCCACGAAACATACCGAGAGGTGCCATCACCTCGAAAGTCCAATCTAGGGCTTCTGTAGTGCTGCTCCGGCACCCTGCCGGAGGGGGAAATCGTCACTGGAGGCCTCTTCATCGATGTTGCTGCCTCCCAAGATGATGCGGGAGTAGTCCCTCCGCGAGGCCGAGGGCTAGTGCGAGTAGCTATGTGGTTATTTCTCTCTCTATCTCATGACGTGATCTTGATTGTGATCGTGTGCTATACTATCATTGTTGAATCTATGATGTTTCCCCCTCATTATGTAATGGATCCGATGTAGTCAATTGGTTTTATCTAGTATAATTCTCCGGAGTCACCTTTGTTCCACTGTGCCACGGTGACAGTGCGGGTGCCGTGTGTGACTCCATGGACCCTAAATTAGAGGGATAATTATCATGAACTTGTTCTTACTATGTTGGATTGAATTGGAATCATGAGGTTTCTTGATGCTTCTGTTTAGTATAATCTCTATAGTACCAAGGTGACAATGCGGGTGTTGTAGATTGATTAGAAAGATACTATTCAAGAGATAGGTTGTGGCGTTTATTTGTACTATCTTTGGATGCCAAAAGTGACGCGCTTGTGTAGCCCTACACGATTCTCATCCTATTTGATTCACAAGGAACGGCTACCGAGCTATGTATTTCATGCATGTTGTTAGAGGAAGTATTATGTGTTTAATTATGTCAATGTTGTTGAGAGTGACCACTAGTGAAAGTATGATCCTAATACGTCATAAACGTATCTATAATTTCTGATGTTCCATGTTGTTTTCATGCCATATGCTACATGTTTTCCTTACACTTTGTGTCATTTTTATCAATTTTACGGAACTAACCTATTGACAATATGCCACAGAGCCAGATCCTGTTTTCTTATGTTTTTTGTTTCAGAAAAGTTGCCCTAGAAATATTCGCGGAATTAGAAAATTCGAAGCCCGGAAGTCTTAGAATTCCCGAAGGTTCCACGGAGTCCCAAAGAGACACGGAGGGGGGCCCTGGAACCCCCACATCATGCCTCCGCGTGGATGGGCCCCTAGCCGCGCTGGCTAGTGGTGTGGCCCCCTCGGGCGCCCATCGATGTTGCCCTCTCGCCTATATATGCCCCCGATGCATAAACCCTAAAGATATTGGCCCCCTTCCATGAAAAGTTCCGTAGCTCCGCCGTCGCTGCCGACAAGTTTCGGGGGACATAAATCTCTGTTCCGGCACCCTGCCGGGATGGGGAAGTGCCCCCGGAGCAATCTCCATTGACTCCACCACCATCTTCATTGTTGTTGCTTTCTCCCATGACGAGGAGGGAGTAGTTCTCCCCCAGCGCTGAGGGCTCTACCGGTAGCTACGTGTTTCATCTCTCTCTCCCATGGTGTGATCTTTATGTGATCGTGAGCTTTGTAATCTAGTTGAGTAAGTAGATGCTACTCTTCATCTGTTAGGCTACTCAAGTGGTTTTGATATGAGATCTCCGTAAACACTTTGAGTAAGTAGATGTTACTCTTCATCTGTTATGCTCCCCTGGCTGTTTCCCCTCTTTATGTTGAAATTTTTGAAGTTGCACTTGTTTTGCCTTCCTATGCTAGCCACTTTGTGCTTTATTAACTTGTTCTTCTACAAGATTCTTTTTCATAAGAAGTGGGTTACACTTAAATTTGTTTTACATTTCCTTATTGATGCTCTCTTTTGCTTCAATTCATATTTCTCATGTGAGCATCTTCTCAAATTATCTCTCGAAACAGGCTTTCACCCCGCTTTATAAATAAAGCAACCGTCACAACAGTCATATAGAGTATCCGATACAACATCAAACCGCAAACATGTAGCACATGCTGGGGCAATAGCACCACAATTCCCAATAGAAAAGAAGAGAAAAAACAAAAAGCAATAAGGTGGCGAAGGGGGGGGGGGTCGTGTGGGTAGACAGGGAATAGAGCCGCCAGCGGGGGAAAGGAGCCTCAGGGTGGCACTGCAGAGGTGATGCGGCGCGCGGAAGCTAGGAGTCTGCCGATATAGCCATCAAGCCGCGCCCTATCCCATTGTCTATAGAGCGGGTACCACTGCTGCAAAAGAGCCAAACATTTGAACAGAGAGTCAGAAGCATGTCGCAGAAAAATCTTCTCAATCACCATCTTATTGCGAGTCGTCCATATAGACCAAGTCAAAGCTGCAAACACCAGCTAGAAGAGGCGAGTGCCCCCTTCGGCTCGGTGTGCCTGGACTTCCAAGAATTCACCGAGGTCCGAGGCCTGCCACGTCGGCCCCAGCACCCCATGAGAGAAATTACACCGAAACCGGGCAGCAGGACACACAAAAAGATGTGTGTACTGGACTCCGGGTACCTACATAACGGGCACATGCCATCCCCTGGGCCATGGCGTTTTGCCACTTCAATCCCAAAGGGTAGCCTGTCGCGTAATAGTTGCCAGACGAAGATCTTAATCTTCAGAGGTAGAGGGGCCTTCCAAAGCGGAGTGGCCCAAGACCTAATCAGCCCAGAGAACTGGGCCCTATACGCCTATTTAACCGAAAAGGACCCCGAGGGGGCCAAGGACCATGACACCTGATCAGGGCCCCCTGGGAGGGAATCAGGTAAACCGCCCCTGAGAGCCTCCCACTCTGCGGTCTCAGCCGTCCCAAAAGTTCGTCGGAACAAGATGTTCCAAGTCCCATTCTGAACCACCAACGCCACCGGTTGGGAGGGCTCAGAGCAGATAGCAAAGATTCTCGGGAACTTGAGCTGAAGCGCCCGCTCCCGAAGCCATGGGTCCAACTAAAACATAGTACCCCGCCCATCGCCAACGCTGAACCTAGCCCCTTTCCTAATATCCTGCTCAATCGATTGAATGGACCTCCAAAATAGAGATCCCTCCTGTCGATCGCAGGCGAGGAGCAGGCGGTCATGCGGGTATTTGGATTTAAGAAGCTAGATCCATAGGCCCCCCACCTCCTGCAGAATGCGCCAAACCCATTTCAGCATGAGGGAGACATTCATCTTACAGGACGCCACAATCCTTATGCCTCCCATATCTTTGGGGGCACACAGATCCGCCCATTTGACCATGTGATATTTCTTTCTCCCTTTAGAATCTTGCCATAAAAACCGCAACAGTTCCTTGTCAAATGCAGCATGGACTCCCTCTGGTAGGGAGTAGATCCCCATCAAATAGGAGGGGATACTAGAGAGGAAAGACCCAATCAGCATAGACTTGCTTCCCTTAGAGGTAAAGCGTCCACGCCAGGGTTCTGCCTTATTTCTTACCCTTCCCACGACGGGCTCAAGGTCTTTGAGGAGGATCCCAATGTCGCTCAGGGGTACCCCCAGATAATTAACAGGGAAGGTGGTCACTGCAATTGAGGTTGTCCGCTATCCGCTGTTGTTCCTCCGGGGTAAACCCGAGGACCACCACCTCGCTCTTATCAAAGTTGATCTTGAGGCCCGACATGGCCTCAAAACATAACAACAAGAACTTGATATTGACAATATCCAATCTCGATCCCTCAACCATAATCATAGTGTCCTCTGCACACTGTAGGTGGGTGATTCCTCCCCCGGGGATGAGGTGCCCAACCACACCAGAGATGTGGCTGGCTACTCTGGCTATATCCAAGATCGCCGCTAGGGCATCCACTGCCAGGTCAAACAGGATGGGGGAAATAGGATCCCCCTGCCTCACCCCACAGGATGACCTAAAATAGGGATCAATGTCCCCATTTATGTTGATCGCCGTATTGCCACTCATGACGATTTGCATAAGCCATGTGTTTGGACCTATCATCAAAGCCGCAACGTTGAAGCACTTGATGTAGGAAAGCCCAGTCTAGGCGATCATACGCTTTCTGGAAATCAAGCTTCAGAAATACCCCTCTGTGGTGTCGCACCTTGACCTCATGGACAATCTCATGAAGAGCGAGGATCCCATTATGGATAAATCGCCCCTTGAGGAATGCAAACTGAAAGGGGTGCGTAATCCGCTCAGCCACTGGGGCCAGGCGCATCGCACACACCTTAGAGAAGATCCTCTGGATGACATATATGACCGTGATGGGCCTAAATTGGCGGATATCCGTGGCCCCAATAACTTTCGGGATCAAAGTCACCACTTAAGCGCGACATCACGAGAGTCCCAGTATAAAATTCCTAGAACATCAGCATGATCACTTCCTGAAGAGTCTCCCAGAAGGACTGGAAGGAGACCGGAAGCCCATCCGGCCCTAGGGCCGAGTTAGCTCTCATCTCCATCACCGCCCGCTGTACCTCCTCTGGAAGGAACAGAAGCAAAAGCTTCTCGTTCTCCTGCGACGAGACTACGGTCCCTAGGGACCACGTCTCCTCTTCCAGCGCCGCCCCAGAACATGGGCTAGAGGAGAATAGCTCCTTATAAAAGGAGTAGATATGGGCAGAAAAATCCGCCTCCATCTCCAGTAGCACCACGTCGGCCCAAAGGAGAGGGATGGAGCACCTCCGGCGCCTTCCATTAGCGATGGCATGGAAGTACGCCGTGTTGGAGTCTCCCTTGAGAATCCAGTTCTGGTGACTACGTTGTCGCCAGAAGACCTCCTCGTCCTTGTAGATCTCCATAAGGGAGGCCTCCAGGGCATACCGCTGGGTCCACTCATCCGAGGTAAGCCCCCTGCGTCCGCTGCCACGTCCAAACTCTGGATCTGGCCAAGAAGGAAGGCTTTATTCCTACAAACCTCAGCGCCGAAGTTGGTCCCCCACCCCCGCATGAATTGGCGGACGCTCTTGGAACATAAGTGCCACAAGTCCACCACATTGAACCGACGCGGGGGAGAAGCTGCCGCCGCCAAACACTTACCACGAACCGCGTCCCCAAATCCAGGCTGACCAAGCCAGCACTCTTCAAAGTGAAAGCGGTTTTGTCTGGGAGAAACTGCCCCACTAGTCGAAAAGATTAGGGGGAGTGGTCTGATCCCACCCGCGTGCTGGCACGGAGCGAGCACAACGGGAAGGCCGTCTCCGACTCTACCGAGACTAGCACCCTGTCCAGCACACTACGAATAGGATCCGCTTGGTTATTGGACCAGGTGTATCGCGCCCCCACCCTCTTGATATCAATAAAGGCCATATCAACGATGAAGTCATTAAACATTCGCATCCTCAGGAGGTCCACATTATCTGAGCTCTTCTCCTCGGGAGATCGGATTAGATTAAAGTCTCCCGCCACAACCACCGGAATAGTGCAGCGGTCGACCTTCATCCTCAGTTCCTCTAGGAACTCATGAGACCTACTATGATCCGCGGGGCCATAGACAATAATCACCTCCCACCGGAAGTGAGTCTTTCTGGGGGTCAGGGACATGCTCAAGAAGAACTCCCCGCGGTCCATATCCTCTACCTCTAAGGTATCCTCCTTAGCTCCAATCTTCTTAAATTCTTCTCAAATTATCATGCCTAGCTAAAAGGCTTTAAAGAAAAGCACTTCTTGGGAGATAACCCATGGTTTTATTTTCCTTCGTTTTTCTATGTTTTCTTTGAGTCAAGTTGTTATTTACTTCTGTAGAAACTCATTTGTATCTTTATTTTCATGTATTAGTTGTGCCAAGTAAAATTTCTAGCGAAAGTTGGTGTTGGTTTCGCTTTTCTGGGCAGGAAACAAATTTCTGCTGTCCACCGAAAAAATCGTATAAAATCCAGAAAGATCAGTATGACCTGAATTATATTTTTATTATTCCTTAGCTAATTCTGAAACTTTTTCGTTCTTTTATGTTTTTCTATCTGAGCAACGTAAGTGCCCTGAAAAAATCGTCTTTACAGACTGTTCTGGTTTTGGCAGTTTCTGCCATTTTTCTTGCATTTGCTCTTTTACGATGTCAACTGGATTTATTTGCTTCATGAAACATCGGTGATTGTAGCTAATGTTTAAAAGTATCAATAGAAATTGTGCCCATGCATAACCCATGAATTTTTGATTGTTGCACTAACCCTCTAATGCGAACCACGTTGAGTTTGGTGTGAAGGAAGTTTTCAAGGGTCAAGAGAAGAGGGTGATATAATGTGATCAAGAAGAGTGAAAAGCCAAAGCTTGGGGATTCCCCCGTGGTTCATACCATAAAATTCTAATAAGACTCAAGCGTCTAAGCTTGGGTATTCCCAAGGCATCCCCTTCTTCATCAACAATTTATTAGGTCACTTCTAGTGAAACTATATTTTTATTCGGTCACATCATATGAAGTTTACTTGGAGCGTATGTTTGTTTTTATTTTGTTTTACCTTGTTTTCTTTTGTTTTCCTTGCTGCAATAATATAGTTGGAACCTATCATTATTTGTGTGGGAGAGAGACACGCTCCGCTTTTTCATTTGAATACTTGTTATGCTCGTATTCTTAGTTTTTCTTCTAGCTGCTGCAAAATTCTTGTTTAGCTCTCGTTTTTCTTGCATCTCTTATTTAGAGTTGTTAGTTTTATTAGAGTTGTGTTAATACTCTATTGTTTTATTGCTATATCTCTTGGAGAGTTTTTGTTTTTTGGCGTTTGGTAGAAAATTCTACGTGCGGTAGTTGGTATAATGAAAAAAAGCTTGCATATTTTTGGAGATCATTAAACTGGTTCACTTAATTATTTGCTGTTGTTTTGAGATATTAATTTGCTTAATGTTAAGCTTGCTGGTTTAGTAGAGTAAAAACAACTAATGGTTAGTCTAGAAGCTTGAAACTGTGCCACACTCAAATAACCAGTTGATAGGATAATGGTATATGACTTCCTTTGCTGATAGCAATCGTAATGGCTTTTTGTTACGCTACGGTCGGGGTAGCTAACAGTGACTTGTCACTGCCACGGACCCTGTTGGAGTGATTTTCATTATGCCTTGTGATATCGTGATTTTATTTGGAATCTTTTAACTTGTGAGTTCTATGTTGCGGTTTTCTGGCACTTCCACCATCCATATTTTGTAGCCTCTTCGGTACTGTGCATTGCTCATTTTCACATTGAGAGTTGGTGCAAACTTCGCCAGTACATCCAAACCCCGTGGGAGAACTTTGTTCTTCTACACATAAGCCAAAATTTATCTTCCTCAAAACATCCACCATACCTACCTACCATGGCATTTCCATAGGCATTCCGAGATATATTCCCATACAACCCATCATCATTATGTTACTTGTCATGCTTCATTTTTATTTTGCATACTGCTATACTGGCAGGAGCATTTAATTTTATACATCAGAGATATTTCAGTTTGAGTTATGAGTACTAAAGGTGTGTTGATTCATTGTAAAATAGAGTGTTTCCCCTTCTAGTGAGGTTATATATATAAAAAAAGAGGCAAAAGAGTGAAAATAAAGAGAGAGGGGCGAGCACTACTATCATTTATTCCACACCTGTGCTTTGTTTAGCATCATTA
This sequence comes from Alopecurus myosuroides, assembly GCA_028641055.1. Lineage (NCBI taxonomy): Eukaryota > Viridiplantae > Streptophyta > Magnoliopsida > Poales > Poaceae > Alopecurus > Alopecurus myosuroides. Next base: position 233,454,009 of record CM054063.1, on the reverse strand, counting down.
CTTCAGTTTGGAGAGATTTTTCATATTATGACTTGCATAACTATGTGGGAAACTTACATTATAGAAATTGGCTTGTATATTCCAATGATGAGCCTCCTCAAAAGAGGTCTAGGTCTTCATGAGCAAGCAGGTAGGATACACCCCCACTAGTTCCATTGGAGAGCTTTCATACACTTATAGCTCTATGTGCATCCGTTGTGTGGCAATCACTACTCCTTGCATAACTTTGATTATAAGACTTCCTCTTGTCCAATGATCACTTTCAGTTGTGTGATACTTTCTTCCATTGACCATCCAACCCCCCCCCCCCATAATGTTCTTTTAGCCATAACATCCTGGTGCCAGGAACCAATACAGAACACTTGCTTGTTTTCAGTGCAATATTATTTGAATGATTTTCCTATGTGCATATTGTTGTCACTTGACTTGATCCTAACAGGAGTTGTTGTAAGAGTTTGATGCCTTAGATGATTATATTGTTGTTATTGAAGCTTAAATCATCTCTAATATACTTTCCATAGTGGATTGTCTTTTAATATTGATTAATTGAAAGGTTTTACTTTGTTATTCCTAATGGTTTATACATTACTATTCGATATCAACTATAAACCACAACATTTATTCATTTGATCCTAGTTTACATGCTTTACATTACGATGATGATCAAGTTTATGTTGGTAGCATGTCACCTCGAAAATTATTTGTTTTGTCGTTTACCTACTCGAGGACGAGTAGAAACTAAGCTTGGGGATGTTGATACGTCATAAGCGTATCTATAATTTCTGATGTTCCATGTTGTTTTCATGCCATATGCTACATGTTTTCCTTACACTTTATGTCATTTTTATCGATTTCCCGGGACTAGCCTATGGACAAGATGCCACAAAGCCAGTTCCTGTTTTCTGCTGTTTTTAGTTTCAGAAAAGTTGTTCTGGAGATATTCTCGGAATCGGAAAATTCGAAGCCCGGAAGTCTTAGAACTCCCTAAGGTTCCACGGAGCCCCGAAAAGACCCGAAGGGGGGGGGGGGCTGGAGCCCCCACACCATGCCTCCGCGTGGGTGGCCCCCTGGCCGCGCCGGCTAGTGGTGTGGCCCCTTCGAGCGCCCACCGACGTTGCCCTCTCTCCTATATATTCCCCCCTGATGCATAAAACCTAAAGATATTGGCCCCCTTCCATGAAAAGTTTTGTAGCTCCGCCGCCGCTGCTGACAAGTTTCGGGGGCAGAAATCTCTGTTCCCGCACCCTCCCAGGACGGGGAAGTGCCCCCGGAGCCATCTCCATCGACTCCATCGCCATCTTCATCGCCGTTGCTGTCTCTCATGACGAGGAGGGAGTAGTTCTCCCCCGGGGCTGAGGGCTCTACCGGTAGCTATGTGTTTCATCTCTCTCTCCCATGGTGTGATCTCTATGTGATCATGAGCTTTGTAATCTAGTTGAATATGTAGATGTTACTCTTCATCTGTTATGCTACTGAAGTAGTTTTGTTATGAGATCTCCGTAAACACTTTGATCACGGTGTAAAGGTGACTGTGTGTGCACCATGTGGTTTAGCATCATATTTATATCTTGTGTTGGATGACCCTATGAAAATTGTGGTGTCTATCTAGTACCTTCTAGGGCGCTCAAGTTGACAGTGTGGGGTTAACTAGACATGTGAATGCGACTTTAAGGAGTGCTGTTACAGTCCTATGCAATGAATTGCTGTTTGTTATCCGACCGGAGAGTGGTTCAAAGTAGCATAGTGAAGAGATGATATTTCTGCATTCAATTATGTTATCATTGTTGAGAGTTTCCACTAGTGAAAATAGGATCCCTAGGCCTTGTTTATAAGCATCAAAACACCTTTTACAATCAGTTCTACTACATGTTTGCTTGCTGCCATTTTTATTTCAGATTGCTATTATCACTTACAATCATCCATATTACTTGTATTTCACTATCTCTTCGCCGAACTAGTGCACCTATACAATTGAAAATTGTATTAGGTGTGTTGGGGACACAAGAGACTTCTTGTATCGTAATTGTAGGGTCGCTTGAGAGGGATACCTTTGACCTCTATCTCCCTCAGTTCGATAAACCTTGGGTGATCCACTTAAGGGAAACTTGCTGCTGTTCTACAAACCTCTGCACTTGGAGGCCCACCACTGTCTACAAGAATAGAAGCATGCGTAGACATCAGATCCCTAGGCCTTCTTTTCCACCATTGCAATATTGTTTTCTTTCAGTTTTACTACTTATTTGCTTTCTGCCATTTTTATTACAGATTTAATACACCTTGTTTTACCATCCATATTACCCATATTTTATAATCTCTTCGCCGAACTAATGCACCTATACAACTGACAATTGTATTAGGTTCTTGTATCTTAATTACAGGGTTGCTTGAGAGGGATAAATTCAACCAATACTTCGTTGAGTTTGATAAACCTTGGGTTGCTCACTTGAGGTAAATTAATTGTTGTCCTATACAAACCTCTGCGCTTGGAGGCCCAACATAGTCTACAAGAGTACTGACGTGTAGTAGACATCGAGCTCTTTTCTGGCGCCGTTGCCGGGGAGATTATTACTTGAAGGTATCTCTTTAGATCTTGCAATTTTTTCTTTTTGTTTCTTGTTTTTATTTTCACTAGTTAGGATTATTTTTTACTTGTTTCTTCTTACATGTTGTTTTTTATTCCTGTTTGTTATTTTTCTTTATTATGGAAACCTCTACTATTAGTTGGCTATTTAGGAATGACCCCCCAACCACTCATGTGGTAGAGAAAAGTCCTCCACCTACTGAAATTGTTCCTTTCACAATACCTATGGGGATAATCGACCGTGTTATGAATAACTGTTATGCAGAAGATGGACTTGTCCATCCAAGTATGCATCTGCTTAATATTTAAGAATTGTGCGAGTTGTTGAAAATTCCAGGTGTGTCACGTGAATTAATCATGAGGAAAATATTTACCTTATCACCGAAAGATAAGGAACGAGATTGGCATATGCTACAAGACGATTCTCACTTATTGGATTATAAGGATCTTATGTCTCTCTTTTACTCTAAATTTGGTCCTCTTCATGAAACGCATCAAGACAACAATTATATATATAACTTTTGGCCTCGTGATGGAGAGGGAATTGCTCAATTTTGGGGAAGACTTGCATCATTAATGTTTAATGCCCCAATCATAAATTCGTGAGGACAAAGATATGCTTGATGCTTCTTCAATGGGTTCTATTACGAACCAGAGAGTTGATGTTAAATGGGACCTTTTTTTTGAAAGGATTCAACGCAACGCTAAAGATTGGGAGATCAACAAAGGTAAAGAATCATGTATAGATTATGAGTACGATTGCATTAAGTCCTTTGTTGAAACTGATAATTTTAGTAAACTTAGTTCTAAGTTTGGACGTGATTTTCAAATAGGTCTTTATTTTTGCAAATCTTTTGCTTCTCATATCAATGTTCCCAAAACTAATTGGACCAAGTATCATGAACCTATTAAAGAACTTTGCAAAGAAAATGAAATAGTTGATAATGATTGCAATAGACATGATCCATTTTCTAAAAATAATGCTTTATATAAGCATGTTAATTTTTGTGGAGTGCATAGACCTTGTGAAAGTACTCGGGTTGAAGAACATAATTATTGTAAGCAACATAAGCATGAAAAACTAGCATATGGAGTAAAGATCTAAATGAATTTGCTGAAGAAGTGCAAAACCACTATCCTTCTATTTGTGAACTTTGCAATGAAGTGGGGCACTTTAATTTCCAATGCTTAGAATTTTGTGATACAATCATTAATCCCCTTTGTGATGACATGATCACCTCTGATATTTATGATGAACTTACATTATTTTTGGGGTGTGAAGAGTTATTAGGAAAAACCTCTGGGTTAGACATGAATACTTTGGGGATCACGAACATTTTGCAGGGATGCTACTCTTATTGTGTTGAGAATTGCCATGAAAATCTCCTTACATAGAAAAGATTAGAATGTAACATCCCTGATTTTTGGAAAACTCAAAAATCACAAAAATTTGAAACTTCTGTTTTCATATCAATACAAGTCATCTAAAACAAAAAAACTCAAACACAAATGAAATATTAGGTCCTATACCAAGTAAATTGGATTTGGAAATCCAATTTATGTCTCTGATCCTTAAACCCTAAAACTTTGTTCAAAAATAAGTTTATCTATATAAAGGGAATATTTTCTTATTAGAAAACCTCTTTACCTAAAATGTTTACAACTCCAATATGACTTCGAAAATATTTATGGCAACAAAAATCAAATATTTATAACCCTTAATAAAGTTCTAAGCCTCAAAAACAATTGATAAGAATAAAATATTTTAATAATAACTTTTAATTATCATTCCAAGTTTCAAACATAAAGGTGTTGCTTTGAAAATACCATAAAATAGGGCATTGAAAACAATATCATGACTTGAGGTTTTATTCTAACTTTTATTAAGCCACTGTAATGATTATTAGTTTTTTCTATTTTAAAAACAAATGGCATTAGTTTCTATTAATAAATCACTTATATCTTAAAATATAAAATATGAAAATAAGTGGTAATGATCTACAAAAATAATATTCCACTAATAGAATGTCACTAAAATTTTATTTGACTAAGTTTTACATTTTATTATTTTATATTTTGGAAATAACATTAAATCACTATTAAGGAATTATTTAAATTTCAAAATTTAAAATATAAATATGTTGAAAAGTTTACAAAATTAGTACTGTTGGAAAGTATTTGAAATTTTAAGAATTTAGAATTTTGTTTCATGTCATTTAAAACAGAAGTTATTAACATTTGATTTAAAACAGGAAAAATAAAAAGAAAAACAACACAAAAAAAGCAACACAGGTCATCGCCCAGCTGGGCCAGAGCCCATTCCCCTTTAACTCCCGCACGCGCAACGCATAGGCCCACGACCCAGCAACATCACAACAGCCCGCGACCCAGCTCCCCCTCTCTTTCTCTCCCAGACAAAGCGGCCCCAAAGTGATGTAATTGATGACATCACGCCTTCTTCCTCCCCACTACGGAAACAACGACAATCACGGCAGAAATTACGTCGCGCTAATCCCTCACCATTAAGGCCATTAATACCTCCCTCCTCTGACTCTATATAATGCCCACGAGCTCCACCTCATTTCCCCTCTCTTTTCACTCCGGGTTGTGCCCCGAGGCAGAAGGAATCCCTCGTCGGAGTTCCATTCGGCCGCCGTCGTTCTCTCTCGTTTCCGGCGACAACAAGGCAAGGACCCGCCCCATTCTGACCCCTTCCCTTCTTCCTCTCTCGCGCGCACAATTTTTTTCGCACAGAAGAAGCCGCTCCATCCACTTCGAGCTAGCCGGCGCTCCGAGCATCTTCATCTGCACCGTGCCAGCGTTCTAGGAAGCGGGAGACGACGCCATCATCTTCATCGCATTCGTAGAGTCGCACTACACGTCCTCGTCGCCTCCCTAGGGCCAGGGAACCACCGCAGCATCGTCACCATCAAACATCTGCGCCTTCGGCAGCCGCGCGACATTTTCCGGCGACCTAGCTCCGGTGAGAACCTCCCCTCTCTTTCTCTACCGTCAGATCTGACGGACGGCCTCGATTAGAACCCACCGAAGGGGTACGTAGTCGTTGGATCTAGATCCAACGCCCCAGATTTAATGAAACCTGCACAGTCAACGTAGCCCAGTCAGCAGCCACGTAGTGCACAGTCAGCACCAGGATCCAATGAGAGCACGACACGTGGCCACCCCTTTAATTCGAATATTTCTCCCGCTGGAATTAATTGGCAGTTTTGCAGAAAAGCCCCTGCATATTAGAATCATCATAACTTTTGATCCATAGGCCCAAATTTAGCAATCTTGAACTTTTTTATAACCCCTTAAAATTTAGAAACTTTTGGCACTGGAAAAATTCAAATTTGACAAACTCATTTTTTTCAAATTCAAATATGCTTGTTTGATGAATTTTGGCATAATTCAAATTCTACTAATCCAAAAATTGCAAATAAAATATTTTTGGAGACCTTAGGATGTGTAATTTCAAACCCTCTGCCCCAAAATAATTTTTGAACAAGTTAAATTTGAATTTAGAATTAAGTGGTATATTTGAGTATTTTTTACATCGATTTAATTCTATAAATAATTTCAATATAGTTCCTTTTGCAAAATTGCTCCATTTGGTAACCTTGAACCAGATACATTAGTGCCTAACTATTTTGGACACCCTTGTACCATGGCCATGTGTTTTGACCAAAAACCCAACATAGTGATACATCCATTTTCACCATGTCTTATAAATTATTTCCATCATTTTTTCTTTGATGTTATGGCTATTTGGAACCAAGACCAGGTCCTTAGAATGTGTAAATCACATATAGTACCAAGTAGTGAACCTTAGTTTTCTATGTACTTCTCCACTCCCCCATTCTTGCTTCAAGAATCTCTCAAGATTACAAAATGGAAGTCAAGACTCAACCACAAGAAGGAACTCCATCTTCAACTTGGTGACAACATGAAGAGCTACAAAGAAGATCATTAAAGAATTTGAAGTAAGGGAATTGGACTTCACAACAACTAGAAGCAACTCAAAGAAGTACAAGTGTGAAGAAATTCAGAAGAAAACATCTCCCTCTCTCTTTCTATCTTTCTTCTTATTTCTTTCCAAATTGACTTAGTAGTATTTGTGCCCATCCCATACCTAAACCACGTAGTGAAGTGTAGATCATGAAGATTTATCAAGTTCAAGAGAAGCTTCACAACAATGAAGAAACTAAAATAGAAGCATGAAGATGAACTTCAAGAAAACAAGCATGTGAAGACTTGGAGCCATCCACACAAGTTGAAGAATAACAAGTTGTTTTGTCCAACCCTTGACCCCAATAGACAAGCCCAATACTTCATCTTGTTATCTCCATTGATATGAACATAGTTGAACCTAGACCTACATTAACCCAAAATGGAAATACTAGACTAGACCACTCAAATGTCTTGATGAAAATGACTAAGTGTTACACATGGTTATGTGTTACAATAGTTGAGATAGTTAGATCACCTTGGTGAACTCTTGGAACTTCCTCGACAGGTATGGTTAAAATAAAGTTAGTTTTCTACAAAACTCAACCCAGTCCATCCCAAGTAAAACCTTGGAAACTCCTTAGAACGCGTTGAACAATTAGAGAATAAATCTTTTCAAAATCAAACCTTGACCTTGTCCTAACCAACTTGGTTAAACCCCTTTTGATATGTTAGTTGATGTGTATGTTTTCTACACTTGTATGTTTGTTTGCTAGGATGCTTGTTTATTTTGTTATTGTTTTTTTAATGTATAGATTGTACGGAGAGAAACTATCTTTTGTGAAGAGTGTTATTTCTTCACCAACTTCACAAGGCAAGTAACACACCATTCAACTACCCATTATTTTCTATATGCGTTAGTTGATTTTGAGTAGTATGCATGATAGAAAATTTTACTAAGTTATATTATGCTATGATATATCCTAGTACTGTGTAGCCATCCTTATACATTATTACTTTTGAAGACTTGGTACTTAGCAGATGCTTAGCCTTGCTACAAAAATTGTTTTACTTGATGTTGAGGAAAATTACTAAGTATAAACTTCAATGAACCACCTGGGTGGATTTGGTTGTTTGGCTGATGAGAGTTGAGTGTCTCCCCGAGGGGTGTTCAATTGAGGAATGCCACCCAGGAACAAAGTGATTATGATGTTCCCCAAGTTTAGATTGCTTCCAGTGCAGCCTTTAGTCATATGGGCTCTGTCTTGATCAACTAAGTTGAATGCACTCACTAGGCTTACAAGCAGATGTAGCATAATTATAGGTGGAACGGGTAAGCCAAACGGTGGTGGATTTTCTTCTGAAAGATCTTGTCTCAATCTTCTCCTTTCCTTAATGCAATCAGGGTGTATAGGATGTTCGGGCCGATTTGAGTCTGAAGCTGAAAGTGCATAACCTCTACAGAGTTAGAAACTAAGATCTTAGTCGTGTCCTCGGTTATGGACAACTATGAGCAGATGTACAAGTATGGACGGAAGAATCACATCACCATTTTCAATAATTAAAATTTTGACCAAGTGAACAGTAGTTGTGGTGCTTGGATTTCAGTCCAATGATGCCACCCTTTGAAAATAAAAGTTTTTCTTTTACAAAAGAGACAGGAGAAAACTTGCTTTATGCAAACTTAGCCAAAAACACCACCAAGCCAAATATGCATGTAGTATTAGTATTGACATTTATATCCACCATAGTGACTTGCCAATACATTAAATTGTATTGACCCCCTTTGTGGATGCATATTCCATATTGCAGATGTTTCTGAAGATGACTGAGGATTTCGTTTAGGATCTCAGGACTATCTCCAACATGTTTTGCCTATGGCACATGAGGAAGATGGGCTCAATGTTGTACTATGTTTTTCGCTGTATTTCTTTGTTTTCTGCTAGTCTTCTAAGACTATGCAAGTTGTAATCCTATTTTGTAAAGACTGGATCATGCGATGTAATAGAATTTTATGCATGTGCATGATATTTCATTTTGTACTGTGGTGCTAGCAATCGATCCAGGGACTAGCACAATAACACATGTATTCCATCTTTATTAAAAGTTGGGATGCTACATAGAAAGAATGGAACTTTACAAAATTATGGAAGAAATAATGTTTCTTTTTATTGCCACTAACGGAAGGAAAAAAAAATATCCCAAATTTCTCTTATTGTTTCTAATGATAAATCAAATTACGTGGAGAAGCTTACTTTCCCAACACTCTCCCCTAAGGCAGCTAAGGAGAAGAACAAAAATAAAAAGAAGAACAAGAAGAGGATGAGGAAAAAGGTAGAGGATATGGTACCTTCCCCTAAGAATGTTGCTCTTCTCATGGTTATTCCTGGTGATTATGATTTGAAAACTAATATTGAAGATGATATTCATGATTGTTATATTGGTTATTATTGTGATGTTAAGTCTGTAGGCACTATTGAAGATGATTATTTTATGCCTACTACTGAATTTTATGATCATGATTGGGACAATGATGATACTACTTATAATATTGAAACTATTTTTGGCACCAATCCTGAAAATGATGATATTAATAATTGTTATGTTATTAGTTCTAACCATGTTCTTTCTAATGATGATGATATAATAACTGAAAATGAACTTGTTAGCTCACCTAGATTGGAGGAGAAAATTGAGTATGATTATAATATGCCACCTATTTATGATAATATTGTCAAAAGTGGGTTTGGAGAGACCGTGACTTTATCTAATGATGATCCCACTATTTTGGAGAGTAATAAGAATCAAGTTCCTTTGTGCTTCAATGAGTTATTTCTTTACAATATTATTTTGCATAGGAAATGGGTTAGATTTAAATTTATTTTATATTTGCTTCTTGATTCTCTATACTATTATTATTCAATTCTTCTTCTTATGTGAGCATCTTTTAAAAACACTATGCCTAGATAATTTTTTTTTTGAGTTTTGGAAGTTTTTGCCTCTATAGCAACCACTCCTTATCCTTTTTATTTCATTTGTGTGACAAGAGTAACCTCTAATCGAGAGGTAGTGCGATTTGGGGAAGTTGCTGTTCTGAAATAGATTCCTGGGTTGATACCAATAAATTCATATCTCTCGGCCAGAACGTCGGATTTCTTTGAAAAAAATAGACACATGAACCAGGTTGTTATCTAACTTTATTTAGTTTCCCACTTTTTTATTTGAGCAACAAAATATTTTTGAAAAAATTCATCTTTACCTACTATTCTGTTTTGACACATTTCCGCCAATATTTGCATTTGTGTCTTAATCTCTTTCTTTTTTACGTTCTTTTAAAGGAAAGAGCTTTTAAATAATTTGTGGTAGTAGCTAACGTTTTAAATGTAGTGTGAGACTTGTGTTGAATCCTAATTAAGTGGCTTTATTATTTTCATTACACTAATGTTGCTAATGAAGATTGTGAGAAGTTTTAGGCGGAGGAAGTTTTCAAGTGTAGGGAGAGAAGTATGATATGATGAGATGAAGTATGGACAAAATCTCAATATTTGGGATGAGAATGTCACCCCAAGACATATTCAAGAATTACAAACGTCAAAGCTTGGGGATGCCCAAGGCATTGTCTTCTTCATCAACAAAAATATCAGGTTTCTTTCAAAACACTATAGCTTATTTTTATTTTGCTTTCTGTTTTGTTTAGTTTTATTTACTGTAGCTTTTGGTTGGATCCTAAAACTTTTATCTCGGGAGAGACACGCTCCGTGTTCACTGCCTAGAACACTCTAGTTTGCACTCTTATTGTTCTCCGAGTGTTCATTTTTTTCTAGTACTGCGTTTAGCTCACGTTTTTCACTCGAATTTTGTTCAGAGCTTGTTGGTTTGCTTTAGTTATATTTGATTACCTCCCTGGTATTTGATGATTATTTGCTTTGATAGTTGTTTCAAATAAGTTTATTGGTGTTGGAGAAGAGTAACTTGTTTCATGCTTATAATGGTGCAATAGGAAGCTTGTTTTGACTGTGGCTTAGGCTTTGGCATGTAATATTAGATTTTATTTTAATTCTGTACTTACTAGTTTATCATGTATCATGACTAGTCTCAAATAGCTAAGAGTGCTTAATGTGTCATAGAATTTAATCATGTATTGTTCTCTCATATTGAAGCATGGTATTGTGGTATTTCTCCTTTGAATGCTTTATCTGGATTGACCTAGCGCATTCTCACACCATGTTATGAATACAAACAAAATCACTTTTAGCCTTGATGATCATTTAGTTTTTGACCTGTAATATCACTTCATGCTTTAATTAATGATGTTTTGTCGCTATGCATGGTCGCTCCCAGTATTTTGCTAGCCTTCACCTATATTGAGTATGAGCTCTACTCGTGCATCCAACACCCAAAAAACCAAAGTTTGCCAAATGTGTCCACCATATCTACCTATATGTGGTATTTAGCCGCCACTCCAAATAAATTTCTCGTGTGCTACCTTTAAAACCTTCAAAATTATTACATGTTTTGTGTTCTTGTTTTAGTTCATGAGGATGTAGTTTAAAGTTTATTATGGTTTGTGTCAAGAAAAGTTCCTCTTCCTTCTTTCACCCGATGAGTATGGAATCCGTGCTCGTCTAAATTTGCAGAGAGTTGGTGTCAATTAATATAACAAAAAGGCACTTCCCCATGGTTTGATGAAAGCTTACGGGTACCAGTGAACACGGCTAGCCCTAGTTTGTGAAAGAAAGGTGGGGGGGGGAGTGCCAAACTAATAAAACAACAAAACTGCTCTCAAAAGTCTAAACACTTTTCTTGACATGGATTATGATAAGTTTTTCATTACCATTCATTGAAATAAACATACACCTCTCTCAAATTGTTTTCAATATCTTTATTTTATCAAATAAAAACCTCTAGCACATGAGTAATCCCTGCTTCCCTCTACGAAGGGCCTTTCTTTTACTTTTATGTTGAGTCTTCATCTTCTTACTTTATGCACCAGTTAAAAGAGCATAGTTTTCATTCTGAGTATAATGTGCATAGTCTCAAAATTTATAAATGATTGAATCATGATTTGTGGTATTGCTTGCTCTCAAATTATTTGTACCTAGTCACCATTCAAACTTTGAAGGTGTCCTCACATTTATGTTTTTTTTACCACACGAAGCACTAGCTGGATACCACTTTATTATGTTTTTCTTTATGATTGAAACAACCGTATCACTTTCAATGTTTCATTATTCATTTTATTTTGTTTGTGTTTCTTTTTCATGTGCAACATGGTTGCTAAGTTTACATTGGTTGAAATAATATTTATATGCCTTTGTTAATGTACTTTGATCTCAGCTTTGCAATGCTTTTACGTAACGTTGATCAAGATTTGTGTTGGCTTCATGTCACCTCAAAATTTATTTTGTTATCACTTACCTAGTCAAGGTCGATCAAGAGTTAAGATTGGGGAAACTTATCTATAATTTTTTATGCTCCATGCTTGTTTTGTACCCAATATCTTTTGTTTTCCACATGTTTTCTTCCGTTCTCCTTTGTTTTCGGATGTTTTCACAGACTAACCTATTAACAAGATGCCCCGGGCCAGTTGCTGTTTTTTGCTATTTTTCTATTTTAGAAAAGTTCTTAAGGAAATATTCTCGGAAAGGGCTGAAAATCCACGGAGATCAAATTTTACCCAGAACGAAGACAGAGTCCAAAGGAGAGACGGAGGGGAGCCAGGGGGCCACCAGGTGGGCACCAGGCGCGACCTCTTCCTTGGCCGTGCCCAGTGGGCCCTGGCCACCGCCTCATGTACCCTCTTCGCCTATAAATTGCCTTTTACCCTAAAAACTTTCGGGACGAAGTTATTTTCTATGAAACATACCGAGAGACGCCGTCACCTCAAAAGTCCAATCTAGGGCTTCTACAGCCCTGCTTCGGCACCCTTCTGGAGGGGGGAATCGTCCCCGAGGCCTCTTCATCAATGTTGATGCCTCCCACGATGATGCGGGAGTAGTCCCTCCTCGGGTTGAGGGTCATGCTAGTAACTATGTGGTTATTTATCTCTCTCATGATGTGATCTTGATTGTGATCGTGCGCTATGTTATCATTTTTGAACCAGTCATGTTTCCCTTCATTATGTAATGGATCCGATGTACTCAATTAGTTTTATCTAGTATAATTCTCCGAGTCACCTTTGTTCCATAGTGCCACGGTGATAGTGCGGGTGTCGTGCGTGACTCTATGGACCTTGAATTAGAGGGATTATTATCATGAACTTGTTATTACTATGTTGGATTGAATTGGAATCATGAGGTTTCTTGATGCTCGTGTTTAGTATAATCTCTATAGTGCCAAGGTGACAGTGCGGGTGCAGTAGATTGATTAGAAAGATACTATTCAAGAGATAGGTTGTGACGTTTATTAGTACTACCTTTGGATGCCCACAGTGATATGGCTGGGGTGTTCTTTGGTAGGAACATGAACTTTGAGGTGTGCTTGTGTAGCCCTACGCATTTCTCATCCTATTTGATTCACGAGGAACAGTTTTCGAGCTATTACTCTCACACATATTGTTAGAGGAAGTATTATATGTTTACTTATGTTAATGTTGTTGAGAGTGACCACTAGTGAAAGTATGATCCCTATGCCTTGTTTACCACCATTGCTATATCCTTTTCTTTCGGTTTTACTACTTGTTTGCTTGCTGCCATTTTTATTACAGATTTAATACACCTTGTTTTACCATCCATATTACCCATATTTTATCATCTCTTCACCGATCTAGTGCACCTATACAACTGAACATTGTATTAGGTGTATTGGGAACATAAGAGACTTCTTGTTTCTTAATTGCAGGGTTGCTTGTGAGGGATAAATTCAACCTATAACTCCTTGAGTTCAATAAACCTTGGGTTGCTCACTTTAGGGAAATTTTCTGATGCCTACAAACCTCTGCACTTGGAGGCCCAACATAGTCTACAAGAGTATTAATGTGTAGTAGACATCACCCCATTGGGAGCCATTATCCTCATCAAACACCACGTCTATAGCTTCTTCAACTTGTCTGGTGGACTTGTTGTAGACTCTATAGGCGTGAGCATTTGTGGCATATCCAACAAAGATACCCTCATAAGATTTGGTCTCAATTTTTGACAAGCATTTACCTTTCCAACAAAGACCTTGAAGTAAGATACATTCGGCTTCTTGCCTGTGAGAATCTCATAGGGAGTCTTTTTCAAGTTCCTGCGGAGATACAACCGGTTGCTAGCATGACAAGCCGTGGAGACGGCTTCGGCCCAAAAATTATAAGGAGAAGGGAACTCCGCAATCATTGCCCTTTCCGCATCCATAAGTTTCCAGTTCTTCCTCTTCGCTACACCATTTTTTGAGGGGTATAGGGAGTGGAATATTGATGAGAAATCCCCTGTTTACTAAGAAAACCCTCCACGCTGTAGTTCTTGAACTCGGATCCATTATCACTCCGATGGACATGATGCTTGCATTATGTTGGTGCTCAACCAAAGTGATAAACTCAATGACTCTCTTTTGAGTCTCACTCTTCCTCTTGAATAAATACATCGAACAATATCTTGAATAATCATCCACAATCACCAAGCAATACTTCTTTCTGCCAAGACTATCATAGGATAGTGGACCAAAAAGATCCAAGTGAACGAGCTCGAGAATTCTTGTGGTGGTGATGGTGGTCTTTCTAGGATGGTGTTCTCCATGTTTCTTTCCAAACATGCAAGAGCTACACACACAATCTTTGGCAAACTTAGCATTGCTTAGTCCTAGAACGTGATTACCACTTTGTAGGTCTGATGAACCACAAGTATAGGGGATCACAACAGTCTTTGAGGGAAGTAAAACCCAAATTTATTGATTCAACACAAGGGGAGCCAAAGAATATTTATTAGTCTTAACAACTGAGTTGTCAATTCAGCTGCACCTGAAAGTAGACTTGCTCACAATAATTTATGAGTGGTAATAGTTTCAGAGCAGCAGTAGAAATAAAATAACAATAGTAGTAAAATAGTAACAGAAGTAGCAATCGCAGAAAACAGTAGGTTGGGAAGTACCGTAAGCATAGAAGGAATGGATGAACGGGGGTTGCATGGATAACATAGGTCATGTAATAATCTAAACATGGGCATTGCAGATAATAATAATAATAAAGCATCCAACTTTTACGCAAACCATAGGCATGTGTTCCAATATAGTCATCCGTGCTCGCAATGACAACATATTTTGTCCTACCAGTCCGTGGCAGCAGGGCCTCTAGGGAAACTACTGATAATTAAGGTGCTCCTTTTAATAAAGCACCGGAGCAAAGCATTCACACTCCGTGAACACACGTGATCCTCACATCACAACCTTCCCCTCCGATTGTCCCAATTTCTGTCACTTTGGGGCCTCGGGTTCCGTACAATGACATGTGTAAACAACTTGCAGATATGATCAAGAAACATAATTATACTCATGAAACAATAACATGTTCAGATATGAGATCATGGCACTCGGGCCCTAGTGACAAGCATTAAGCATAACAAGTTGCAACAACAGTAGAAAACACTAATAATGGATACTAGGAACTATGCCCTAACAATCTGGCATTATTACATGATCAATCTCATCCAATCCATTCCATCCCTCTTAGCCTACAACGGTGTTTACTCACACATGGACGGCGGAAACATGGATGGTTGATGGAGAAGAGGTGGCGGTGTCGATGGAGATGATCTCCTTCGAATCCCCGTCTCGGCAGGGCACCAGAACAGGAACTTCTAATCCGTGAATCAAGTTTCGAGGTGGCGGTGGCGCTCTGTTGTGTTTCTGTGGAATATGACGAACCCCCCTCGGTTTTTAGGTTACGAGGCATACGTAGTCGAAAGGGGAGTCCGAGGGGGTGCCGGGGTGGCCCACACCACCTAGCGGCGTGGCCAAGAGGGGCGTCAGGGGGTGGTGTGGCCCCCTCCTGGCCCCTCTTCAGGCCCCCTTCTGGCTCCCGGGGTCTTCTGGTGTTTTAGGCTCAATGGGATCTTTTCTGTGAAATTTCCCGAAAGTTGATTTTTCTGCACAAAAATGAGACACCATGGTAATTCTACTGAAAACAACATTAGTCTGTGTTAGTGGTATCCAAAACTCACAAGTTTAGAGGAAAACAATAAGACAAGTGTTCGGAAAAGGAGATACGTTTTGGACGTATCAACTCCCCCAAGCTTAGCTTATTGTTTGTCCTCAAGCAATTTAGTGACAACTGAGTGCGATAAAAGAAATTTACAAACACATTGTTTCATATGATGTAAATATACTCACTATATGATCAAGTGCTGAGGCAATTCATAATAAGATGCATGGAAAATAAAAGTCACCTAACAGTTATGCAAACCATGAAGATATGCCAACAAACTAATAATAGACAACATGAAGTATATCGATATGCAGGATTGCATTGCTCATAATAGGGTATGATAAAGTGTACTCTCTTTCCCTTAATAATGGAGCAAAACACAAATGCTAGGGCACCTCTGAAGTTAAATCAAGACTAGAAATAAAGATATCAAAGATACAAGCATCAAAGTTATACCACAATCAACCGTGTTTTGGGACAAGCACATTACACTAAGAATGACAGCCATGCTCTCAACAAGGTGAATAAAGCGATAAGGTGAAGACTCAACATAAATATAAAATAAAGGCCCTTCGCAAAGGGAAGCAGGGATTCACTCGTGTGCTAGAGCTTTTATTTTATTAACCAAAGGTATTGAAAACATTTTTAAGAAAGGTGTATGCTTATGTCAAGGAATGGTAAACAGACAATACAGTACGTCGCAAGCCAACTAGACTTCACAAGAGCGACTCCCATAGAAGGACGTATATGGGTAGAAGGTCATCCCTCTTTCTCTTTTGTTTACACAATTATGCTTTGACTGATAAATCAGGGGCAAAAATAGTGAAGAGAATTTGTTTTATTAATTTGGGGCTGGGCACCCCGCTGCCGGATCTTCTATCATTTGGATAAGCGGATAAAGCCACTAGTCCAGGGTGTGAAATCCAATCAACGGGGAGCGGAAATCAAGAGAGGAACAATTTTCATAATCATGCTTGCGACAAAACAAAATTAACAGGGGCATAAAAATTATACAAATACTCTCAGGCAAAATGAATCATCGAGGCTTAATTGACGTTTTGTTTTCAGTCATAGCATGCGTGAGCATGTGCCAAGTCAATTCAAGCGAAACAATCAGAGGGAGATACCACAATGTCATACCCTTCTATGAATAAAACAATGCAAGCAAACATTCATACGACATGCTGTCTTATATTGATAAGTTGGAACTAAACACACGAGAGCACAAACTATTAAGCATCAATTAAATAACATACACCTTACATGAACGAACTAAGCATGTTCACACGGATGAGTATATGTACAAAAATAAAACAAATAGAGTTCATACCAGCCTCTCGCCATAACTTGGATTATCGTAAACCGTCATTACTTATCTTCACTTGTGTGGATCGAATAATATAGAATGATAATCAAGTTCCAATGGAGACACGAAAGTCCGATGAATTTTGCAACAAACTTTACAAAACCAAAGAAGAACAACAAATATTTTTGGGTTTTCGAATACTAAAACGAAACGAGAAAAGAAAGCAAACCAACAAAAGAAACTAAAGAAGCAAACAACGACAAACAACATAAATATTTTTGGTCTTTTTGTGTTTTGGAAAACAAGAACAAAAAAAATAAAACAAAGAAATGAAAGAAGCGAAAGAAAACGAAAACAAACGAAAGAAACAAAAACATGGATATACAAAGAACCAACCGAACAATGATATAACGACGAGTGTGATGTCGGTATACCTCCCCCAAAGCTTAGGATTTTTTCCTATTCTTGATTACATTATATCACCCTCTTCTCTTGACCCTTGAAAACTTCCTTCACACCACACTCAAAGTAATTCGCATTAGAGGGTTAGTGCACAATCAAAAAATTCATGGGTTCTGCAAGGGAACAAGTTATATTGATACTTTTTAACATTAGCTACAACCACTGATGTTTCGTCAAGCAAAGAAATCCACTCGACATAGTAAAAGAGCAAATGTAAGAAAAAGAAAAATATGCCAAAACCAGAACTGTGTGTAAAGACGAATTTTTTCGGGGAACTTAAGTTGCTCAGATCGAAAAACATAAGAACGAAAAAGTTTCGGAATTAGCTAAGGAATAAGCACAAAAAGTTTCAGGTCATTTTGATCTTTCTGTGAATTATACGATTTTTAATGTGGACATCAGAAATCTATTTCCTAAGCAGAAATCCAAAACCAACTCCAACTTTGGCTAGAAACTTTACTTTCCGCAACTAAAACATGAAAATAAAGATACAAAGAAGTTGCTATTCAAGTATACAACCCCTTGACTCAAAGAAAACAGAGTAAAAATAGTGGAAGTGGTGAAAACAAAAATGTGGATGGTGAAAACATGCATAACCACAGTAAGGAGGGTGAAACCATGAGAAAAACATGACTATGGATGATGGAAAACATGATTATACTAAAGTAGCAAGGTTATAACAGAAGTTGACATGGTGAAAACATAATTGGGAAGCTGAAAACATAGTGAAAACATTGCCCTCTTCATTAAAAATCATTCTGCTAACAAGGGTGATTAAGTCTTGTTACCAGAACCATTTTCATATGAAGCAAAACTTTATTGGTCACTAAATAATTATGTTACCTCAACCTTGATAGACATAGTCCCAATCATAATGATTTCATATTCTTTTGCTGGCATTGGAATGAGACAATAAAATTCTCCAATCTTAATGGTCTCAATATTTTCAATTGAATTTAAACCATATCTTCTATCAATCTTCTTGGGAAAATAAACTGTATGCTCTTTATCATTGATATTAAAGTTACTTTTCCTTGATTGCAATCAATAACAGCCCATGTAGTGTTAAGAAAGGGTCTCCCAAGAATAATAGACATATTATCATCTTCAGGCATTTCCAACACAACAAAGTCAGTTAATATCAAACAATTAGTAGCAACTTGAACAGGAACATTCTTACATATACCAACAGGAATAGCAGTAGACTTATCAGCCATTTGCAAAGATATATCAGTGTGTATTAATTTTTCAAGAGAGAGCCTCTTATAGAGAAAGAAAGGCATAACACTAACTCCATCTCCCAAGTCACATAAAGCAGTTCTAACATAATTATTTTTAATAGAACAAGGGATAGTAGGAATACCAGGATCTCCAAGCTTCTTTGGAACCTTGCCATTGAAAGAGTAATTAGCAAGCATAGTGGAAATTTCCTCATTAGGAATTTTACTTTTGTTAGAGACAATATATTTCATATATTTAGAATAGGGAGGCAGTTTAATAGCATCACTCAAAGGGATTTGCAAAAACAGAGGTTTCATCCACTCACAAAACTTGTTATAATGTTCTTCTTCCTTTGATTTGTGTTTCTTATTAGGAAAAGGCATTGCTTTTTGTACCCAAGGCTCTCTTTCATTACCATGTTTATTAGCAATGAAATCCTCTTTAGTATACTTTGCAGTTTTAGTTTGCTTTTCAGGTTCACCTACAGTTTCTTCTTTATCTGAAGCATCACTTTTATCATTACCACTTTCAGTTTCAGCACTAGAAATAGATATACTATTAGGACATTTAGTAGGTTCAGGAGATTCTACAACATTTTTATGTCTCTTCTTCTTTTTCTTAGAAGGAGAACTATTATTTTTAGGTTGTTGAGAATCTTGTTCAATTATTTTAGGATGTCCTTCAGGAGACAAGGGGTCCTGAGTAGAAACACCACTTCTAGTAATTATTTCACAAACATGTTTTCCTCTAGAAGCATTAGCTAGCATGTCTTTTTGCACTTTAGTAAGTTGATCAATTTGAGTTTGAACCATTTCAAAATGTTTAACAAGAATGTTAACATCATTAGAGGTTCTCTCAATAATACCATGCAAATTATCAATAGCTCTAGAGTTTTCCATAAGGTGATTTTGTACTCTCATATTAAAGTTGTCTTGCTTAACAACATAATTATAAAATTCATCTAAGAATTGATCAGGTGGTTTAGAGTAGGGAATATCTCTATTATCAAAGTATTGGAGAGAGTGTACCTCAACAGTTGATGGATGAGGAATAGGCTTACATAATTCTTCTATAGGAGGTAAATTCTTCACATCTTCAGATTTAATACCCCTATTTTTAAGAGATTTCTTGGCTTCCTTCATCACTTCATCATTTAATTCAATCATCCCTCCCTTCTTGATTGTTGGTATTGGTGTTGGCTCTGGTGTAGGTGTAGGCTCAGGTATATTCCAAT
Organism: Alopecurus myosuroides; assembly: GCA_028641055.1. Classification (NCBI taxonomy): domain Eukaryota; kingdom Viridiplantae; phylum Streptophyta; class Magnoliopsida; order Poales; family Poaceae; genus Alopecurus; species Alopecurus myosuroides. Next base: position 233,434,139 of record CM054063.1, on the reverse strand, counting down.
CATCATTATTTTTTGGCTATTTTAGGCACTAATTCCTCAGCCTCTTCTGGAGTTCTTTTCCTCAAAACACAACAAGCACAACTATCCAGGTATGTCCTAGATTCAACGGTTAGTCCATTATAAAATATATCTAGGAGCTCATTTTAGGTAGTGGATATCCAGGGCTAGCTCTTATCAAAGAACAAAATCTTGTCCAAGATTCAGGCAATTTTTCTCCTTCAATTTGCTCAAATTTAAAGATGTCCTGCACAGCAGCATGTTGGGCACTAGCAGGAAAATATTTTTTTAGAAAGCATTAACAAAATCCATATTATCAATAATAGACCGAGGTGACAGATTGTTAAACCAAATTTTAGCTTCATATTTCAACGAGAAAGGGAATATCTTGGTAACAAAATAAGTATGCAGCTTAGTATCATCAGAAAATAAACTACTCAAAGATGAAAGCTCATTCATATGTTCCATAGCACTTTTACTTTCAGTTCCACAAAAAGGTTCCTTCTCAACAATACATATATAAGATAAATCTAAAGAGAAATCATAATCCTTGTCTCTAATGTGTATGGGAGATGTGGCAAACTTAGCATCAAGAGAAGATTTATATTTCACAACATGTCTTGCAAGAAGACTCTTAAGAACACTTGCACCAGTAGTAGCATGAGCTTCTTCAATAACATCATAATTAAGTTGAATATAAGTTTCATCAAGATCATCAATAGACTCAGGTGAATTAACATGTGTACCAATATTTTCAACAGAAATTTCAGCATTTTTAATTTGTTTGGATTTAGCAATAGTAGCATCTAGGAAAGGGCCTAGAGAACCAGTATTATCAAGCATAGTAGAAGCATCATCAAAAGTATCAGAAGAATTTTCAGACTCAGCAAAAGTAACAGTACGTGTAGCATGTCGTGGACTAAGAAGCTTACTCATAATAGACGGTGAATCAAGAGCAACAGAGGTGTTCAGAGTTGTACCTCTCCTTGTAGTGGATGGTAATATAGAGACTTTTCCATCACGATTCTTGCCCATGATGAAAGGCTTGCAGCAAACAATATCACGATCAAGTGAGCAAATAAATAAAGCTATGCTCCCCTGCAACGGCGCCAGAAAATAGTCTTGATGACCCACAAGTATAGGGGATCGCAACAGTCTTCGAGGGAAGTAAAACCCAAATTTATTGATTCGACACAAGGGGAGCCAAAGAATATTTATTAGCCTTAGCAACTGAGTTGTCAGTTCTTATTAGTGGTAACAGTTTTATATCAGTAGAAATAAAATAACAGCAGTAGTAAAATAGTAACAGCAGTAGCATTCGCGGAAACCAGCAGGATGGGAAGTACCATAGGCATAGAGGGAATGGATGAACGGGCGTTGCATGGATAACATAGGTCATGTAATAATCTAAACATGGGCATTGCATATAGTAATAATAAAGCATCCGACTTCTAGGCAAACCATAGGCATATGTTCCAATATAGTCATACTTGCTCGCAATGAGAAACTTGCACAACATCTTTTGTCCTACTAGCCTATGGCGGCGGGGCCTCTCGAGAAACTACCGGTAATTAAGGTGCTCCTTTTAATAAAGCACCGGAGCAAAGAATTAATACTCCGTGAACACACGTGATCCTCACATCACAACCATCCCCTCCGGTTGTCCCAATTTCTGCACTTTGGGGCCTGTGGTTCCGGACAATGACATGTATAAACAACTTGCAGATATGATCAAGAAACACAATTATACTCATGAAACAATAACATGTTCAGATCTGAGATCATGGCACTCGGGCCCTAGTGACAAGTATTAAGCATAACAAGTTGCAACAACGGTAAAAAACACTAACAATGGATACTAGGCACTATGCCCTAACAATCTGGCATTATTACATGATCAATCTCATCTAATCCCTTCCATCCCTCTCAGCCTACATCGGTGTTTACTCACACATGGACGGGGGAAACATGGATGGTTGATGGAGAAGAGGTGGCGGTGTCGATGGCGATGATCTCCTTAGAATCCCCGTCCCGGTAGAGCGCCAGAACAGGAACTTTTGATCCCCGAATCGAGTTTCCAGGTGGCGGCGGTGCTCTGTTGTGTTTATGTGGAATATGACGAACCCCCCTTGGTTTTTAAGTTACGGGGCATAAGTAGTAGAAAGGGGAGTTTGAGGGGGTGCCGGGTGTCCCACACCACCTGGCAGCGCGGCCAAGGGGGGTGCTAGGGAGTGGTGTGGCCCCCTCCTGGCGCCTCTCCTGGCCCCCTTTTCTGGCTCCCGGGGTCTTCTGGTGTTTTAGGTTCAATGGGATCTTTTCTGTGAAATTTCCCGAAAGTTGATTTTTCTGCACAAAAACGAGAAACCAAGGTAATTCCGCTGAAAACATCGTTAGTCCGTGTTAGTGGTATCCAAAACTCACAAGTTTAGAGGAAAACAACAAGAAAAGTCTTCGGAAAAGGAGATACATTTTGGACGTATCAAGGTCATGCAACTTCCTCATATTAGTGTGGTCTAACCGGCGATGCCAAATCCAACCCACATCAACTTTAGCCATTAGACATGTCGCGGCACACGTGTCTCCTTTAGAGAAGTCCACTACATACATGTCGTTCTCAACATGCCCAACAAAGGCTACTTTAAGAGTCGTTTCCCAAGTGAAAATAATGTTCTCTTTATTAAAGAAAGAGGTAAAGCCACAATTTGCAAGTTGAAGAACCGACATAAGATTATAGCCAAGGGACTCAACAAGGAGAACATTCTAAATTGATGAATCATTTGAGATAGCCACCTTGCCTTGTCCCAATACCTTTAGCTCGGAGTTACCATCAATAGTGACGCAATTGAGATATGGTGAAGGAGGATTAAGATCACTCATTTCGTCTTTGCTTCCGGTCATATGTTAGGATGCACCACTATCCATCGTCCATTTACCTGACCCGGAAGCACTTCCCTACAAGAGATAAATTTCTTGATTTAGGTACCCATCCTTCAATGGGTCCTCTTTTGTTAGCAAAAAGGGTCTTAGGAACCCAAATAGTGCAATGATAATCATCACCATGAGAAGTACCAACATATTTAGCATAAACATGACGATCTCTAGATTTCATAAGAACATAAGAGGGGTTATATTTTCCGGCAAAGTCATTGTGAATGGTGCTCCCCCTAGAGGTCTCACCACCCACAATGGTGTTGGTCTCCTTCTCCTTGATCACCTAACCTTCCTTCACAAAGGTAATATATTGTGAAGGAGAAGTGACCTTCTTCTTCTTGTTTTTGTTCTTCTTCTTTGGCTTAGCAACAAAGCCAAGTCCCTCCTTTCCATTAGTGACTCTTTGATATTTTATCACATCATTGAGAACTTTCTCACCTCCTACAATGTAGTTGTAGCACAAGAATTTCTAGATGAGATAACAATACCATTTGAGGTGGAAGGTATAACTTTCTTATTAGAGTGTTGATCTAGAAGTTTATCACGAGACTTGGTAAGTTTGTCATGAAATTCTTTAAGAGATGTGTACTACTTTTCTAGTTTTCATGACTATCAACATGTCTATCATGAGAAATCCCTAGCTCAATCTGTTCACTTTCACGAGTTTTAGCAAGAGTAAGAGATAGTTCACTGTCCTTTCTAATATTAGAAACACAAATAGGATAAGTATCTTCAAGACTAAATAGTTTATCCTAAAGAGAAGCTCTAATGGAACGCTCTTTCTCAAGAGCCTCTCCGAGATCTTTGTTACTACTAGAATCACCTCCTCCATAACTTTCCAAAGTCATGATGATTTCTTCCTTTTCATCTACAAGAGAGTTAGCATCATCAAGTTGCCTTAAAAGGGCATTCACCTTTTCTTTGGTTTCACCTTCAAAGCGAGCCAACCATGAGCCTAGATCTTTAGACTCATCATCCTCCTCACCATCATTTTCAACACAATCCCAAAATGAAGGAGGATTAGTGGCAATAGACTTGGAGGTGGAAGAAATTACCAAAGTTGATTTTTCCATGAGACATGTAGGTCGGATAGGCACGTTCTCATTTGGAGATTAAAATAGAGAGACCTATGAAGAGTAAGACGTAGCTATGGCGACATGGGCCACAACTACAACTTCATCTTCTCCTTCATCTCCGAAGATGTATGTTTCCAACATGGCCCCTTATTGAACATATAGAGCCCTTGGAACTCTTCTAGCAAAGTTCTTGTTTTGCGGAGCATTGGTCTTGTCCTTGCAAACAATCTTGCCTTTGTTTTATTCTCTTGTCTCAAAAGGACACTCTTTGACAAAGTGATTTTCACTTCCACAATTTTAGCATATCCTTGGACGCTCCCCCTTCTTCTCATAGTTCTTGTTTCTTGGAGCACTTGACTTATGAGCTTCCCATATCTTCCAATAGCCATGCATGGAAAGGGAAATGCACTTGTGAGCACCCTTGTATGTGTCTTCATAGTCCTCCTCTTAATCGTCATGCTCCTCAACCTCTAATAATCAAGCAACCACTTTTGACTTCAAATATAGGTTGGAAGACTTTCTCATTCCTCTTAAGCGGGCAAGGGCATCATTCACACTCTTGTGATATAGAGATATTGCAATGAACTCACTGAGAACACCAATGGAGTTGAGAGAGTTGTAGTCCGCTCTTGTCAGAATGCTAGTGGCGAGGTTCTTCTCTAAAGGAGTGACGTACTTAACAAACTTCCTCTTGATACACTCATCGGCGATCTTCTGTTTTCCGAAATCCCTCAATTGAATTGCGAGGGTGAAATTTATTCTATAGAGATCTTCGGGAGTCACATCCTCTTGCATGACAAAGTTTTCGGCCTTGTCAAGAGCAACATCATACTTGGAGGATTGGATGCTTTCTTTTCCTTGGAACAAGGTGTCAAGACTATCCCAAGCCTCCATGGCGGACTTGCATCCTCGGATGTGAGTGAGATGATTTCGTGGAAGATCCTTTTGAATGATGTTGAGAGCAGTCTTGTTGAGTTGATACTCAATGTACTCTCTTGGAGTCAAATTTCTTGCATCATGAGGATGGAATCCATACACCACACTTCTCTGTGCATGAGCCAGAAATATGAGACTCCATTTCGAACTTCCAAGAAAAGAATTAGTTAGTGTTAAGCATGGCAGGAAGTCCCACATTTAAAATGTGTGGCATTGAGACAATGTGATGGATAATGTCATAATTGGGAGGTGATGGAACTCTTGAGTTAATCCCCGAATCATTAGCCGAGTGAGACTTGGAGCCTTCGAATTTCTCCTGAACCTTAGCCTTGTTCGTGGATTTTGCCTTGGCTTTGGCAATGTTAGCTTCCATTTAGGCAATATCCGGAATCGATTCCTCATCCAAACTCACCTCATCGGAAACATAGGAGGTTCCTCAGGACCCTTAGGTTTACCTATCATGTCCTCCAACATCTTCTTTATGCTAGAGACCTTCGAACCAACACTAGAGCTAACCTTGGACAATTCGGTTTGGATGGTTCCACCCGTCACTTGTGGGGTAGATATAGTGTCGGCAATTTTGGACATATCCTCCTTAGAAGAATCGGGGTCATCTCTGTTGACCATAATACTCTTAGGCGGTTAAGCCCGATATAAGAACCAAGGCTCTGATACCAATTGAAAGTACGGTATGGTCAACTAGAGGGGGGGGGTGAATAGGTGACTAACAATTTTTCTTGTTTTCTTTTTTAGCTTGGGATAAACAAGTAAAACACAATGTTATCTAGATGTGCAACTAGGTGAACAACCTATGTGATACAATACAAAGTACGCAATGGAAGCAATATGTAAAGTAAAGATAAACCACAAGTGTAAACAAGGAGACACAGACATGTTTCATGTAGTTCCTTCCCAAAGGAAGTAGGTCTACGTTGGAGAGGTGGGGAGACACCTAGACACTCCAATAGCATGGATGTGCACACCTTGTTCTCCTTGAGCTTCTCTGGTGAGGGAGATTCTCGTTTCCTCTATGGGGACGACTTGAAGGCGTTGACCAAACCTTTACACAAGGTTGAGGCTACTCCACAAGATGGTTGGAGGCTCTCAACGATCCGAAGCTTCTTGCAACAAGGTGGAAGCTCCAAGCACAATAATTTCCTCTAGGGTTTCTAGGCCCTAAATATATTTCAAGAACCGCTAGGATTTGGTTCCTTTGGTGGAATCACACATCTCGCTCTCGTCAAGCACTCCACAAAATATTGGGTCGATTCGGTGGATGGAGTGGAAGATCTAGTAAGTTGAGGCTCGCATTAATGGAGGAGAGAGAATAGGAGTGAAGATTATCCAACTAGGAAGAAGATGGGTGCTTTAAATACTCTCTCTCCAAATGGTCAGTTGTGCATAACCCGCACAGCCGGTACTACCAGACCAAATCCTGATAGTACTAGGCTCTCTGCTTCGCAACGATCAAAACACCTCGGTGTTCCTTCTTCCGCTTCCCCGGTAGTACCGGAGGTAGAGCCGGTATTACCGCAAAGGCCGTACTACCGGGCCACTACCGGACCGGAGACAGAGCACCACAGTGCCGTGGTCATCCGATCCTGGTACTGAAGCTTGTATTACCACAATCAGCGGTAGTACCGAAGTAGATACCGGAAGTACCGCGATGGCAGCACTACCATGCTACTACCGGACCAGTTCCAGTACCCTCCAGTGTCATGTCCACCCGATCCCTGTACTAGAGCCAGTAGTACCGAAGTCAACGGTAGTACCGGAGTAGACACCGGTTGTACCGCGAAGGCAGCACTACCGGGCTAATACCGGACCAGTTCCATGTCGCACCCTGATTTCTAGGGGATACTCACCGTACGAACTGGATAGCAGATGCTTGGATTATGGGGCATAACTGCTCCCACGTCCCAGCTTCCTGGTAGGCCTGCGCTTATGCGCGACAACACAAGCCCTGCTATTCCATCATCGATGTAAACTATCCACTAGAGATCAAAGGCACTACTGTCGACGTACTTCAAACCAATCACACATGGTACGTCAACAGCTGTGAACAAAGGATATCACAACAGATCTCTACGACACAAAAGATTGAAATAACTTGCAAATGGCTCTCATTAGAGCAGAGATAGCAAATACAATCATTCAGAGGGCACCTGCCCCAACAATACATCATTACAATACAGCGGAAGCATTCAACATGTCTGAGTACAGACAAGAACCAAATAGGCCTAAGAGGCCGGAAACAAACAGACGGAGCCCATCCACGAAGTCTCGGATCCTGCCCGGGTCCGCTATCTAATCGTCAGCAGTCTCGTCATACTCCACGTAGTTGCCACCATGTAGATCCTCGGAAACGTAGGTCTGCGGAAACCACAGCCCCAAAGGGGTCAGTACTTAAACGTACTGGCAAGCAAGACTCACAGTTCACCAAAGTGTAACCCGTCAACACCAAGCACAGATGCCTTGGGTTCAACGGAAGAGAGGGGATATAAAAGATGCTGCAACTGGCTGCACTAACCAACTACAGAGATTCTACCACTTCCGGCTAACAGAAAGAAGATAAGATCGAGGATTGTAACCAACTGAAAGATAACTTCAAACAAACCCATCCTGGATCTCGCCCCTTATCCAAAGAAGCAATCCGAGGATAACCCACACAGTTGAAATAATGATGGTTCAAATTATTGTGTCAATAAGCCTATTACTAGTCAAGTTATTAATCATGGGGTGTAACATGTTTGATCATTATGTTTAAGTTGTCCTGAGTACTTGTTAGCCAGTACTTTCACCAAGTAATCCATAACCGCGGAAAACACGGCTTCTCGAGAAGATTATCCCTGCAGGGTTGCACCAATTTGGCCGTACACGCAAGAATAACCCGCCAGATGGGATGCCTCCCACCAAGCGGGGTACTCTACACAACCAACCATTCTTCGCATCAAGCCCAAAGCACCTTGGGCGCACGGCTAATCGAGCCCAGAAGAAAATGGACCCTCATAGCACTCTAAGAACGTGTCCCCCTATATGCCGACTACGAAAGTTCCACCCTGGCCTGGGCTCGCAAAAACATGCATGCGGCAAATGGAAAACACGAACTAAATGAGGCGATTTGGACGAGATGCGAATCAGGTCAAGTTGAGGGGGGCGCCCATACTCGCTTCCCACATGCGGTTAGTGCGCTCATCATGGATCAGTAGACAAGACCCTTTTCCTATTAGGGTCGACACTAGCAGGCCTCAAAACCACACAGGGCCTCCTGCCGGTGCCTTATCATCAAATTTATTATTGATAATAACATTAGCATGATTGATTGATTAAACATCGAGCCCCCAGAACATAATGGAAATAGTAACAGAAAGTAACGGGTAACAGACTCGAGCAAAACAACCTAAGCATGCTAGTAAGACACGGGCTCAAACAACGGGGTTATAGGAGTGGAGGTGAGGCAATATCAGGGTTAAGGGATTCATGTGATGGGTTCGTAACAGAAACATCTACTACTAAGGCTAGCAGAAATAGACAACGGAAAGTATCGGTAACCAATGTTGAAAGGAACACGATGGTTCATGTGAGTGAATACTTGCCTGCAAACCCAGTAGCCTGGTACTGAGCTAAGTCCTTAGAAGGGGTGTCGTAAGGATCGTCGGTCTCAACGTCGTCGTTTATCCGAGAAGAAGCAAACAAACAATGCAGAAGGATAAACAATCAATATCATGGCATAGTGCACAAACATGGGATGATGCATGACCATTTAATTGATGCAACCAAAAATAAACTAGTTGACAAGATAACAACATGATTAAATGGACCCACATGCAATTGGATTGCATATGGAAGCCCATGAAGTATGGTTGAATTAATTGTTTTACAACTAATCATCATATGAAAGTGGATTAGCATGATGCATGGATGAGGAAAACAGCAAAATAACAACAATAGAATCAAATAGAAATAAGGTTTAACAAGTTTGGAAATTCATTCATTAAGTTAGGAAATTTTGGTTCCTTAAAGGTGTCACACAAGCATTTGTTGTTTTCACCAACTTAAATTGTTCAAAATAGATAACAAAGTTTATATTTGAAAAGAAAACAAGATTTTAGTTGGATTACATGTTTCACTTATTGCAAAAGGATTTCAAATGAATTATTTATGAATTAAACAAGTTTAAGCAAGAATTAAATGAATTTAATTCAAATATGAACTTATTTGAATTTTTATTTGTGCAAAACATTGAGTGAAGTTCATATTTGAAAATTTTATGCTTTTATGGTTTGAAAACTTATTTTATATATCCCAAAAGAATTTGTTTTGATCAAGTTATAAATTTAGCAATATTAAATGAATTAAATAAGATTTAAATTATTTAACCAAGTTTAATTATTCAAATCATGAAACAAATTTTATATTTGGAAAGGTGGTTTAATTTTGCATGGAAAACATATTATATTTGTTGAAATTGGATTTAAAATGAGCAAGTTATTAATTTGGCAATTTTAAATGCAATAATTTAGAAACAGTTGTTTTCAGCAATTTAAATTATTCAAAACAGCAAACAAAATTTATATTTGGAAAGTACATGAAAAATTGATTGGAAAACATATTTAGTTTGTTGAATTTGGAATTTTTATGAACAAGTTATGAATTTTGCAAAATTAAGTGATTTAAACAGGAATTCAAATATTTCAACAATTTAAAATATTCAAAACAGTAAACAAATTTTATATTTGGATAGATCATTCAATTTGGGACAGAAAACATATTTAAAAAGTTAAAATTGGAGTTAAAATGATTTTCTTATGCAATTTACAAGATTTGGGGTAAATCTGCCATTTTTAGTAACTAGGGACTTAGAAATAATTTTACAGGGGCCTAAAAAGAATGTACAGGGACTTATTGGTGATTATCAGGAAGTTTCTGTACCAATCAATTGGAAAATAAAAAGATTTGGGTTTTTGGGGCGCAGGGGGATCGAACCCTGCACCTCCTGCTGTGAGCGCTGGGATCAGAACCAGTAGGATGAGCTGCGGCTTGTGACAGGGAAGGGGATCTGTGGGGGTTATGGTTCAGGGAAACGAATACTGAACAATTCGGAATAATAAGCAGTAAAAAGGGGGTGGGGCTGGGAATCGATCTCGGGATCTCTGGGTGCGCGAGGAGAGGCAGTACCAGCTGGTCTGCTGCGATCGTTTGATTGCCTATGGGGAGCTATTGGTTTTGAACTGAGCACATCGCTGTAACTAAACTGCACACGAACAGCATGTTGTTGCCCTTCTCTGACGGAAAACAAACACAACCAGGCAGCGACTGCCTCCATGGCCGGCAACATCGAGATGCAAACAACAAGTAGAGGAGGGGGGGTGAGTAGGGGAATGGAAAGGAGATGTTACCATCGTCGCGTGGGAGTCCTCGGGGTGGCCGGAGGCGGTCGGACACGGCGCCAAGCGGAGGAGAAACTCCGGCGTGTGCTCGGTTTTCAGTGGAGTTACAGGGGGTGGTGGTTCCGTTCCGATACAGAAGAGAATCGTGGGGGGGGGGGGAGAGGAGCGACGGCGGCGCTAGGGTAGAGGGGAACAGGGGCCTAGAACTAGGGTTTGAGGGGATCGGGGTAGATATAGCATCGAGGGAGCATGTGGAGCTCGGTGCTGCGCTGGCGTGCGACGGAGTCATCAGTACGGAGCTAGGAGAAAAGGGCCAGCAGGCCGTGAGGGGTTAGCGTGCTGGGGTGGTGGGCTGGGCTTGGCCCAGCCTGCTTCTCCCCCCAGCCGTTTCTTTTTATCAATTGTTCTGATTTTTTTTTTTTTTGCAGAAAAGGATTTGGAAGAAAAGGAGATGTTTTAGGTTAGTAAAAATTGTAGGAAAATTAGGTTAAGCTAATTAGATTAAAAGAAAACACTGCCAAGTTTTTGTTTTACAGAAAGTTTGAAAATAAATTGTTGTTTGGGATTTAAACCAATTTTGGGAGAACTTTTTTAATATTAGAGATCATTGATAAAACCAAGAGTTAAATAGGGTAACCCCTATGACTAATTTGATTGAAAGTAGTTGATTTGCTTGTTAAAGTTTATAAGTTCAAAAGTGTTCTTGTTGGATGCATTTGATTTGAATTTGAGTAATTTAGAAATTAATAGATTAATATTGAAAACAAGGATTTTAATAGGGTGAACCCTATTGATTAAAGTGATTAAAAAATGAGTTTGATTGTTTTGGAGATTTGTTATAAACTCAAGTTGATTGATGTTTTGAAGATTTGATTTGAATTTGAAATTATTTGGAATTAATTGATTGAATTAATTGTTTGATTAAAACCAACAATTTAAGGAGTGATCAACATGGAATAAAATGGAACAATTTGGTTGTTTTCATTTGTTATTTTTATTCCAAAAGTTGTAACAGAACAAGTATGAAAACAAAGCAGTTGAAATTGTTTGATTTTCATTGTGAAAACAAAGAATAACAGCTGCAAAACAAAAGAAACAAATGCAACAATATGATGACATGATGCAATACCTTAATAAACAAGAAATCAAACATTCTAAATGGTAGGTTTTCATACTTGGGATGTTACATTCCAGTACCTTCCAGAGTCGTGGATAGCCAATCCCGGTAGTGGTGGTAGTACTACCGACATCCTAGTACTACCGGGCCAAGTAGCGGTAGTACCACGCTACAGAGTAAAAACATCTTCTCACGTATTCTGCGCACTCTTCTTTTTTTTGGGAGAAAAGAAACAATGTAAACTTGTAGACTTAAGAGGCACACAGACACATTTAGATACACTAACCGTGTTGTCGTCAAACTCCAAATGGATATAGTACAAAAAGCACTTTCACCTCCCATTTGCATGATTTGGATCAAACTAACATGGACTAACAATGTTTTTAGCAGAATTACCCTTGCCCCCTGTTTGGATGTAGGAAATTTGGCACATAATCGTTGATTTGGAATTGCCTGACCCTAATTCGTTCGTTTGGTTGGCTCTAGAATTGGGCATTGGAAACTAGAGGCAATTCCGAGCCCCGCCACTTTGCCTACCCTCTCGCTCGAAAAGATTCCGAGCTCGCAGCCTTGGAAACGCTCGGAAAAATAGCCTCCCCCGTGTACCCCTTCGCTCGAACAGAAACATCGCAACCCGCGCCGCCCCACGCGACTTAGAGCTCCCGCCCGACCTGGAGCAAGAGGCAGCGACGCTGTTTCCGTTGAGTCCCCCTGACCCTCTCCCTTTCCCCGACCTCTGACCCCTCTCCCATTCTCATTCCCACTCGAAGGATAGCTGGTTGACGCCATTTGTCCCTTCCACAGCCCCGCCCATCCCTAGATCGACCGCCGGGATGGAGAGCGGTGGCGGCTATGGGAAGGACGGCGGGAGGGGAAGGGCGTCCACTCCGCTGGCTCTCCAAAGCTGAACTTCTCCTGGCCTGCCCCTAGGCTGGCTCTTCCCTGCCCAGCCGAGTTGTTGCCTGACCTTCTTTTCCCTGTAAATTTTGTGGGTACTCGGAACTGAACAAACATAATTGAGTTCATTTCTCTTGTTTCTTCTTATACAACAGTTGAGTTCATGTTCCTTATTATAAATATATGCATCTTTCTTGTCCAGGGGTGCAATCTGAAAGGCATGGTAGTTGATGTGTTGTCCGACATTGGTTCGACACTGGAGTCATGCGCGAAGGGATTGATCTTGGAAGTAACCAAATAGAGCAGCTTCATCCTGTTCCAAGATGAAAATATGCTGCTATATTTTGGTGGATGATTCTAGCAACTGTATTTGTCAGTGTTGAGAAGATGTCATATGAACCATATTAACATTATTCCTAGATAGGGTTGTACCTATGTAAGAATATAGACCTTATTCATAATATTTTATGTTATTTTGTGTGCAACATAATATATAAACAGTCAAATATACACAAAATTATTTTACATGTACAAAAGTTTATAGTAAAACTCAACAAAACATCCAAATCCATGGTTTGTACATCCAAACAGGAATTGGAATTGGGTAATACCATTTAATTCCAACCGTAAATTTCATGCCCAACCAAACAACAGAATTCGAATTGGAACCCATTTCCTTTCCACCTTGGATTTGGAATTCTCAGTCCAATTCAATTCCGAGAAGTTTTTCCTACATCCAAACAGGGGGTTGGTGTTTAGTTTTGTGCAGAAAATCAATTTCGTCAGAAAATTCCAGAAAAAAATCAGAAAATTATTGTTCCCTGAAAGACTCTCGGAGCCCGAAGGACAGCTCGAGGAGAGCCACTAGGCCTCCAGGGGGTGCCAATCGCGTCCCCTTATAGCCGCGCCTGGTGGGCCCCTGGGGACCTGGGACCACCCCCAGGGTCCCCTTTGGCATAAAGGTTCCTTTGTCCCTGACACGCAGAACCTGCAGAGGATTTTCCCGAATACGATTCGTAGCTCCACCGACACCTGAAACCCTAGTTTGGGTGACAGAATTTCCTCTTCTGGCACCCTGCCTGGACTGGGATTGGAGTGAGATCGTTGCCATTGTCATCACCAACACCTCTCCATCAACACTCCATGATTCCCCATTTGATGTGTGAGTAATTCCCTGTTGTAGGCAAAGATGATGGTAGGGATTGGATGAGATTAGTCATGTACTAGATCACGAGATTGCTAGGGCTTGATTCCGAGTATCCACTATTGTTGTTTTGTTATCATTGTTGCAACTTGGGATGCTTAATGGTTGGCACTTAGGGCCTGAGTGCCATGATTTCAGATTTGAACATGTTATGTTTTCACGAGTATAATTGTTGTTTTGGATCATATCTACGAGTTGTGTACACTTATTATTGGCAGGAACCCGAGACCCCAAGGTGACAAGTTGGGATATCAGAGGGGATGGACTCTAGTTCGAGGATTACATGTTTCCACCATATGTTAATGCTTTTCTCCGGTGCTTAGTAGAAAAAGTACCTTAATTACCATTAGTTCCTTTTTAATCCCGCAACAACGGGATGGTAGGACAAAAGACGTCGTGCAAGTTCTTATTGCAAGAACGTACGACAATTTCCGGGAAACATGCCTATGATAGTTTTTGACTTAGATACTCTCTTTTATAACTGTGCTGCCCTTTGTTACCCTTATTACATGGTTAATCTCATTCATGCAACGCCCATACATCCATCCCTATGTCTACGGTGTCTTTTAGCACTGTCACTTAATTTGTTTACATTTGATGTTACTATTGCTACTATTGTTTTACTGCTATTGTTATTATTACACTACTGCTGCCATCATATCACCGTTACTACGAATAAATTGTGTGAAGCAAGATACTTTTCAGGTGCAGCCGAATTGACAACTCAGTTGTTAAGACTTATAAATATTCTTTGACTTCCCTTGTGTCGAATCAATAAATTGGGCTATATTTACCCTCGATGACTGTTGCGACCCGCTACATTTGTGGGTCATTAGTGTATTGTTTGTCTTATGACGTTGTGCTCCAACTTATGGCCCAACAACTCGAATACTCATGGTCTTTGATCGATTTGATGTCAAGGCTACTGTTGAGACTTCTTTGTTAACATAAGAAACCTACTAATCTAGGATTATGTGTTCTCATCATAACGATTGAAATTTTCTTAAAGTATTAATAGTATGACACCGCAGTTATAGAAATTCTATCTTCAATAGTTGCAACATATGGTATTTTCTATTCCATCAACAATTCATCGACTACGTCTATTTTCACGATTTCACCATCAATCCAGATCATTTTCTTTAAAATAGATGCGATATTGGCGCTATGTTGGACCAAAAATTATCATACATTCTTAGCTACCTCGAATGACGAGTATACCATGTCCCGTGTCATATATTTCTTAAAAAATATGCATGGTCCAGTCCAACTACAATGGTCAACTCAACATTTTGGAACAACACCAATATGCCCCCTTAAACCTTTCTTTTGCAAGCCAACAAACGCAACCCATTTTTGAGTGGAGCCCATTTTGGCAGTTCAACCTCTTTATATCAACCAATCATTTTTACCCATTTTGTCTCGAGGTTAACATTTATCCGCTTTGGGCCAAGCCCATTTTGCGTTTTTCATGGTTCTTACCTTTAAACCCAATCATCTGGTCAAGTCTAATCATAGGGCCCACTTAAGATCCACCTAGATCGAATCCAATGGTTGTGACCCCTCCTAGAAATCTTTCAAACCCTAGCTTTCC
Organism: Alopecurus myosuroides; assembly: GCA_028641055.1. Taxonomy (NCBI): domain Eukaryota; kingdom Viridiplantae; phylum Streptophyta; class Magnoliopsida; order Poales; family Poaceae; genus Alopecurus; species Alopecurus myosuroides. Next base: position 233,418,997 of record CM054063.1, on the reverse strand, counting down.
CCTATATATACACCAAAAACCATCCACCTATTTTGCGCCGCCACTATCGCCTAGGTTAACAAACCAACCACATACCCCCTCTCCCACCCCCTCATTTCTACCATGATCCCAACCATCACTATCGCTTGTAGATCTGTCTCACCGATTGATGCCCCCAACAAATTTGCCAACTCTAGCTTCCCTAGGCATATATGTTGTTTTTGTGAAGCTAGACATCTCCACCCTCGCGGTTGATCTTGTTGTTGATGTTTTCCTCAAAGGGAAGCACAACGGCACAATCCCCGCCCAATCATCATACTGGCCACAATCGTCTTCCACCTTCTTCAAACGGTAAAACACTCCAATGTTTTTTATCTTTACTTTTTTCAGCTTTGATGTCAATAATAATATGTAGCCGATGCATATATAATTTTTGTTGGAAGAAATTGTTTGTTGGCACCATTAAATGGGTTGACCACTTCAAGGATGATGATGTCAGAGGTGGAGTGGTTGCCGAGGGTACGGCGGGGGCGGTTCTAAATTTTTTGTGAGGTGATTGGGATGCGGACGATTACATGGGGCGGTTGAAATATGTTGTAAAGGTAGTGTATTATTTTCTTTTGGATCTGGTGTAGCAAAATGTTTTTTTTACTTAAATATATAACAGTTTTTTTATAAATATACTTACCAGATTTGATAATGCTTAGCAGAGCTTGCCGCTCTGTCGGTGTAGCAAAAATGTTGATTCTTAATTGGAAACAAAATAGAATGGGTTAGATCGACTGTTTTTTAGATGAGATTACTTTTTTGTTCTATGTTACGTACTTCTTATTTCGGTAATTGACATGATACTTTTTTACCTACTCGTTTTGCAGTATATTTATTTAGCAAGATAAGTCTTGCTATCCCAGCACAAAAAAAGCACCTTCCTATTCAGCACGATCTGCATCTCTGGAAGGAGATTCGGATTCGTACGTCTGATTTGGATCCGTTTAGGTGTTAGATTGACAGCTGGTAAACGACTCGGCGCCCAAGAAACCTTCTTATATACGTCGCCGCACTTCCTATTGTGCAGGTCATGAAGAAAAATCTCTCCTGGCGTGCAACCTATTTTTAGATCGACGAAATCCAGCTAGCTAGCCTGCCACACGCGCAAGGAGAGCGATCTCGTCAACTGCAATGGAAGAAGAAAATTTGCAACCTCCTCCGGGCCACCAGCTCGAGCCAGCTGAGGAACTAGAAGCCATCGTCACCCCTGGCGCCGCCGCCGCCGCTGCCAATGCTCCCGTCTACGACGTCTACATGGACGAGGAGGAGGAGGTGGAGGTGGAGGCGGATCAGCAGGCCATCGCGGCTCCCGCCAACGTCGTTCACATGATGGGTGTGGCAGCGAAGGAGGAGGAGGATCAGCAGAATCGTGCCGCCGCCATTGCGGCCGACGAGGAGATGGCGCACCGCCTGTACATGCAAGAGCTCATGGAGATTGATGAGTGGCAGCTGCGCGACATAGACCGCCCCTCACTCCGGGCTGCCCTAGAGTTGCCGCTCGGCGAGTTCCCCACATCCTCGTCCTCGTCCTCCCGCGCCGGTGTCGGCTTCAACACCACCCGCCGGGCTCCGGGACGCCACATCATCGGTAATGCGTCGAGCGCAAGCAATGACGGCTCTTCGTCCTCGAGTCGCGAGGAGGGAGCAAACACCACTTCTAGACCAATGTGGCCCGGTCCCCGTGATTTCCCCACAACTCCAGCGAGACAGACCGTCCTCTCAAAAGACGCCGCCGGCTCTTCGTCGTCAATCCAGCAGGTCCCCGGAGACGGAAAAGCCTCCTCTGTGGCAAGCAAGACCCCGGCGCCCGCCAACGTCGTCCCATCAGGAGGATGCGGCGCTATGTACCGACCGGCAAGACCGACCGCCCCTGCCAACGACGGCCCCGTTTCCACGAAACGACGTGCCCTCCTTGCCGATGACGACTCGGCGATCTTGTTCGCCGGCATGGAAGAAGGGCCCAACAACAGATGGTACGAGTCCATCATCGTCCCCGACGACGACGATGAGAAGCCAGAGCAGGTGGAGGTGCAGAGCCTCAATGAATCTTTGCAACAATGTCTTCCGAGATCTGGACCCTGCAACCCGGCCGCCACGGTCACCGAAGGGCATGAATTCTCGCTCCAGGACTTCTGCCAGAGGTGGGGCGTCACCCCGTCCGACGTGCATCCTGATGAGCCCGGCCCGTCGACAAGGGCGCCCAAGGTGCCCCCTCTCTCCGACCAAGAGGTCCCCACGTTCAATTGCGGCATCTGCATGGACACCCTCCCTGTCTTCGACCTCTTCCACGGGCTCCCCTGCAGGCACAAGTTCTGCGCGCCGTGCATGACTACATACGTGGAGGGCAGGATCCGCTCGACCGAGCTGCCCATCCCGTGCCCCGACCCGGCATGCGGCAGGGGCGTGGAGGGTGGCGGCCGAGGCATGCTCCAGCCGGAGAAGTGCAAGAAGGCGATCGACTATGGGGCGTTCGTCGACTGGGGCGCGCGGCTCGCTGAGAACGCGCTCCGGCCGGACCGGCGCGCGTACTGCCCGAACAGGCAGTGTGGGGTCCCGCTGGAGACCACCGGCGAGGTGGAGCCGGCCATGGCGGCGTGCCCGGCGTGCGGAGAGACTCTGTGCGCCACCTGCGGCATGCAGTGGAGCTCCGACGGCACCGGTGTCGGCGGACACGACTGCGCCAAGGGCCCGGACGCCGCGCTCTTCAGGAGTCTCGCGCGCGAGCACCGGTGGAAGGAGTGCCCGAGCTGCAAGATGTTCGTTGAGAGAATTTACGGATGCGATCGAATGACATGCAGGTACTGCTCTCTTCTCATATCTGCCTTATAAGCGAAGTTCTTACATATGCCTGTACATAACTATTTAGTACCCCCTCCTTCCAAAATGTAAAAGGTTTACATTTTGGAACAAAGGTAGTAATAGTCTATCAATCCACTGTTGTAGGAAATTTTATTTCGTTTAGTCAAAGACAAAAATATCACTTAATCGTGTATTTGTTAGTCTATGGTTTCAATTTGATGGCGTGTAAATTCTAGCAAAACTTAACCAGGCTATATATATATCATGAAGTCTACGTTTATTTTTATTTTGGCATTGACATAGTCTCTACTTTTCACATCATCCCTATGACTATGTCTGTTTGAATTTTTTAGCTCATAAGTAGTAATAAATTTTGAAAATACATTCTCCAGTGATCAACTTATATGTCATTTCAGCTTTTTGAGGGAGTCTCTGGTGCTAGTGCTACAATATTTGATATGACCTTTTCTTTTGGCTTGGCAATTCTGATGATACTATTTTATTTACTGAGCTCTGCTAACTTCTCTGTCGCGCTTTCAAATGTTCTGCAGGTGCGGCTTCGTGTTCTGCTACCGGTGCGGGAAGCCCCGCTACGGGGGCCAGGTGGGAGGAGCAGGCCTGGAACCATGCCGGTGCAACGACGCCGGGCTCGCCTTCGCCATGGGGCACCTCCACCAGGCCCACCCCAACATTGTCGACCAAAACATGGAGCTGCCGCCCATGGAGGTCGACCTAAACCAGCAGCCGCCCATTGAGGTCGCCCTAGACCCGCCCATCTGGGACGTAGACCCAGCGGAGGACGAGTGATTAGATTAACTGGTGTGTCAGTTAGCAGTAGCTGGTGCATGCAAGTAGCGGAAGAGTAAAAACATGTATGCATGATCCAAGTGTTTTCTTTCCATGTGACAATGTCAATTTCCTAGTTGGAATTTTTGAAGGAATTTATAATTCGGATGTTTGGAATTGGTTGAGTTTGTCTCATTTCGGCACTACACGTGTTGCAGTGGGTGGCAATAAACTTGTATTGATGTGGTTCTAGCTGTATGGTGGGAGCAACAGATGATTAAGTTCCTTGGTTTCTGTTTGTTTTCCTTTTTTTTTTTTGCGTTCGATTTTCCAGTACCTCTGGATCATTTTATTCCGGTACCTTCGACCAATTGAGTTTGGGAGACTAGCAGAGACCTACTCTTGATGGTATCAGTATGTTCTCGGAACCTCCGGCCCTTCATGAAGTTTGTCCAAGAAAGCCTATTGTACAGACCGTCACTTCTGAGTCAAATCCAGCCGGTACCCGAGGAGAGACTTAGCAATTTTCAACCCTACTCTAGGACGTTTTGTTCGATTCGATACCTCTCCGAGGTGATTCTCATGTCGGTATTACCAAAATCTCACATTTTTAGGACATAAACTAACCATTATTAGATTCTCCGTACCTCGGGCTTCATTTTTTCCGCTTGTTAATTCAAAGTTCTTCTAAGTTCACCTAGAAGAAAACTGTGGCTAAAGATAAGGTTTTTTCCTTGGTTTGCAGATGTAATCGGTGAAACTAAACACAAAATGGGTGTGAGTCTTATTTGTAGGGTAAAAGCGATCTATATTAACTGAAAATAGTGGATTAACTCCATTCTTAAGAAGATTAGTGACCTCATTTTGAGATATCACCTTTCGTTTTCAAAGAATTTGTTCACTATTTACTCCAGACCGAGAAATAAAACTTGAAGATGGAGTTGTGAAGATCAAGATGGTCTTGCAATAAATCTTCTCCTCCTGGCATGACTGGTCTCCTATGGTGGTGAGACTAACAAACTGATGTTCTTGGGCATGGATGTTGAGTCTGGGGCTTTACTTTTGGGTATAAACTTCTATTGATGTAGTTGTAGTTGTCTGGTGGGAGCAACAGATGATTAATTTTCTTGGTTTCTGTTTGTTTTCCTTTTCGTTTTGTGCTCGATCTCTAGGTACCTCCGGATTGTTTCATTCTGGTACCTTTGATTGAGTACCAGAATGAAACGATCGAAGGTACCTTCGACAACATACTTCTGAGTCAATCCAGCCGGTACCTCTGAGTAGAGACTTAGCAGTTTTCAATCCAACTCTATTCTTAAGGTTTTTTTTATTCAATTCGATACATCCGAGGTGATTCTCATGTCGGTACTACCAAAATCACACATTATGTGGACATAAACTAACCATCATTAGAACCTCCGGTACCTTAGAATTCAATTTTTTCCGCTTGTTAATTCAAACTTTTAACATGTCTGGTACCTCTGGTTTAACCATTCGCTACTAACGGACTACAACTAACGATCGAATTTTATTTTTCCCTATGTAAATAGCTAACCTATGGAAAAAATGAAAGTTGTTCCAAATGGTTTTTATGACGAGAGAGGCGCCTACTTGTTTTACTTTTATTCTATCACTCATACAACCATACCACCACCCCATAGTTTGTCAGAACTGGAGTGTCTTTCGAAGCATCGGAGTAACCGACAGGTTCTCGTGCCCCTCGCCCCCTCGTCCTTGGCCCTGGACCCTAGGCAAATTCCAATCCAACTGTGCGAAGCTTCGCAGTCAATCTTTGTCCCGTCCTCTCGTGATTCTTACGTTTTGTCTGTGCATTTGGTTGTGTCGCTTTTGCTAGCAAGAACGAGGCTAGTTATTTGGATTAGCGTGTGTTGCTTTGGGCAAGCTGACGGGCCAGCTTAAGATCAACTATATAATATACAGATATACTCCATCTGCATCAAAATATAGGATGTTTTATCTTTTTCTACACAAAATGTATCAAGACATGTTGTTTTAGTGCTAGATACGTTTTGTCTAGAAAAAAATTAAAAAAATTACATTTTGATACGGAGTGAGTACATATTAAAGGTATACAAGTATACGAAATAAGTGATTTGTTGCAGACGAGTTCAACCAGCTCAAACGGTTGGACGTTGATTTTCTTCCGCACGTCGTGGTTTTGCCATCAAGGGCTAGCCGAATCGGCTTTCCTAGGCGAGCAAGCGAGGCTACTTTGCTCCTGAAATGCCCCGGAATCAAACGCTCCCTACTCGCTACACTTACGGGTTCAACGTATGGAATAATCTTCCGCGACTACATGGGAAAATCACGGGGTGGCCCGGAGTGGAATTCACCGGCGCGGGGGAGGGGGGTTGATGAGGGGATAGTAACCCGGTAGACTAACTCCCGGGTGTGATCCGGCCCAAGCGACGGCTGGGCCCAATCTGGCTGGAGACAAAGAAACTTCTGGAAGGCCCAGGGTTTGTGAGGTTCGTAACCCGGATTGTGGGGCACGATAAGGAAAGCTAGAGTTCGCATGTAGAGTTCGAGTAGGACTCAAGGAGCGCTTTGTAGGGCAAGCCAAGGGGGGGTATGAGTGCTATATAAACCAACCCCTAGGCTTCGCCTAACAGAGATTCAAGTCGTAGTTGTAACACCTGTTATCGAGTATCTAGCATAATTCATATTGAGATCCGGCGAGTTATTTTCTGGTTCTTAGATCGCTTTCGTCATGTCTTCCTTCGAGCTAAACCCTCTCCCGAATACCTGTGTCGACTTGCCCCAAGATCAGTTACCCCCGGTAACATCTGCCGTGATTATCCCACGACAGTTGGCGCCCACCGTGGGGCCTGCGTCCAAAGGTGTTTACATCACGGGAGAAGCTCGGAAGAACATGAAGAACTTTGTCATCGGCGAGATCTACTCCAATGACGAAGGAGAAAAGATAGTGGACAATTCCGGATGGGAGTTGGAGCCGGATCACTTCGAATCCGGATCCATGGTGTCAATCGGCCAAATCAGTATCTTCATCGGCATGGTACGTACGCTCAATTTGAAAGGACAATATCATGTGCATGTTACAGGGATTTCCAGCAGGGACAAAAGGGCGTTGAAACAAACAGTGAATCCAGCCTTCTCGAGCCTCAACAAATGAATGGAGGATGTGCATCGATTTCACGAGCCTCAACAAGCATTGCCCAAAGGATCCGTTCGCGCTGCCAAGGATAGACCAAATCATAGACGCGGTAGCCGGAAGCGACTTGCTATGCTTCTTAGACGCATATTCGGGATACCACCAGATTAAACTCAAGAGGGAAGATTGGGAGAAAACGTCGTTCATAACCCCATTTGGGGCCTTCTGCTACAAAACCATGACGTTTGGATTGAAAAACGCGGGTGCAACTTACCAGCGGTGTATCCAGAAGTGCTTCGAGGATCAAATTGGGCGCAACGTGCACGCATATGTAGATGACGTGGTTATTAAGACCCGGAAGGCAGAGACATTCATTGATGATTTAAAGGAGACGTTTAAAAACTTGAGAAGGTATCAGATGAAGCTCAACCCAACGAAGTGTGTATTTGGAGTTCCTGCCGGGAAGTTACTCGGCTTTATAGTCTCCGAAAGAGGAATCGAGGCAAACCCGGACAAGATCAAGGCCATCCAGAGTTTGAAGAAACCAGAAAATTTGAAGCATGTTCAAAAGCTCACGGGCTGCGTAGCAGCCTTGAGCCGGTTCATATCCAGGCTTGGAGAAAAGGCAATACCCTTGTACCGGCTTTTGCGGAAATCAGATAAGTTCGTATGGGATCAGGAGGCAGATGAGGCGTTTGAAGCACTAAAAAAGCAATTATCTGAAGCACCAGTACTAGCGGCGCCAGGTCCTAAAGAACCTATGCTATTATACGTGGCAGCCGGTCCCAAGGCCGTCAGCGCAGTAGTTGTCGTAGAACGTAAGGAGGATGGGAAGGGTTACCCGGTCCAAAGGCCGGTTTATTATGTCAGCGAGGTGCTATCGGAAGCAAAGCAGCGTTACCCACATTGGCAAAAGTTGGTGTTTGGGGTCTTTATGGCCAGCCGGAAGTTGAAGCCATATTTCCAAGAACATCCCATAACAGTGGTTAGTTCAATACCAATGTCGGATATCATCAGAAACTCGGATGCAACGGGAAGAATAGCCAAATGGGCGATAGAGATGGGGGATTATCATATCAGCTACGAGCCTAGATCGGCAATCAAGTCACAGGCTTTGGTTGATTTTGTTAACGACTGGACGCACACTGGAATGCCTACCATAGTTCCAAATTCCGAGTCATGGACCATGCACTTCGATGGATCAAAGCAGTACGAGGGGTCAGGAGCTGGAGTGGTGCTGACGTCGCCAAAGGGGGACAAACTAAGTTATGTGCTACAGATTCACTTTGATTGTTCAAATAACGTGGCCGAGTATGAGGCTCTACTGCATGGCTTGAAGGTAGCCAAGGAGATGAACATTAGAAGGATACGATGCTTTGGGGACTCAGATCTTGTGGTGCAGCAGGTATCAGGAACCTGGGATAGGAAGGATGCCACTATGGCAGCATATCGCAGAGAGGTTGATAAGGTTGCCGGGTGTTTTTCCGGGTATGAAGTAGAGCACATAGACAGAAGAAAAAATGAGGCAGCGGACGCACTCGCCAGACTCGGCTCGCGTAGGGAGCCGGTTCCACCTAATGTTTTCCTGGACGAGCTATGGCGACCATCAGTAAAATCCGAGTCTGAGGAAGAACTCGCGAATCGAGACCCGGATGTGGAGTTTGTAGCCACAATACGTGCTGTGCCCGAGTGGACAGAGCCATATCTGGCCTACTTATCACGAGGCGAACTGCCAGAACAAGAAGTATTAGCAAGGCAAATCCTGAGGCGGGCAAAAGGATATACTATTATCAATGGGGAGTTGTACAAGAGAAGCGCAGCAGGAGTCTTTTTGCGCTGTGTGACACCAGAAGAAGGCCGACAGATCCTTAAGGAGATCCATGAAGGCGATTGTGGGCATCATGCGTCCACAAGATCCCTTGTGGCCAAGGCCTATCGGCATGGGTTCTTCTGGCTCACGGCTCTAGCAGATGCGGAGCGGATAGTGGCAAGGTGCGACGGATGTCAAAGGTACGCTCGCCAAACTCATGTGCCGGCTATGGAGTTACGGACCATCCCATTAACTTGGCCGTTCGCTGTTTGGGGTATGGACATGGTTGGTCCCTTCCACATGTCACCTTGCAAGAAAACACATCTTTTAGTGGCTATCGATAAATTTACCAAATGGGTGGAGGTTATGCCGGTCACCAATTGTGAAGCAGCCACAGCAGTCAAGTTCTTGAAAAGAATTATATACCGGTTTGGATATCCCCACAGTATAATCACCGATAATGGAACCAACATGTCCCTTGGAGAGATGGAAAAATTTTGTGGCAGCAACGGAATCAGGCTTGATGTAGCATCAGTGGCACATCCGCAAGCCAACGGGCAAGTGGAGAGGGCGAACCAAGAGCTACTTCGAGGATTGAAACCACGACTGAGGGTTCCTTGTATCAGGGCCGCCGGGGCATGGGTTGAAGAACTTCCTTCCGTGGTCTGGGGTATCAATACTACGCCTAACCGATCCACCCAGATGACACCTTTCTTCATGGTCTACGGCGCAGAAGCAATATTACCAAGCGACATCATTCATGATTCACCAAGAGTGACAGCCTATGTCGAAGTGGAGAACGAGAAGAACCGGCAAGACGCTGTGGATATGTTAGAAGAGCAAAGAGAGCAAGCCTTGGAAAGGTCAGCCATATACCAGCAGGATTTGCGAAGATATCATAGTCGGCGGGTGAAAAGCCGGGTCTTCCAGGAGGGAGACTTGGTCCTGCGCTTGGTTCAGACAAACGAGGGAAAGCACAAACTATCGCCACCGTGGGAAGGACCTTTCATCGTAAGTCGGAGTCTACATAATGGGTCATATTACTTGATAGATGCAAGAGAAGAATCGGCTACAGTCAACGATACTGCCCACACTACTGCACCTATGCAAGAAAGAGATAGACCATGGAACGTGGCTCAGCTACGTCCGTACTATACTTAGCAGAAAACGATGTAACAGGCAGCAGGTTTCAGACGCACTCTTTTCCTATCCGGGGCACCCTTGGGGACTGGATGGGTTTTTAATGAGGCGGCTTGCTGGCCTAATTTTCTCATATCAAATAAAAAGGGGATTATCAAGAAAAGAGGCAATTGTTATTTATACGGCGTGCATATTCAGGTCTTGAGGGCTGGTTGCTCCTACAAGCACAGCTGCAAACTCAAAAGAGACCCGGCCTTGATGCCAATGAGTTATAGGGGTCGGCTACTCGAAAAAACGAGTGCGGCTACAATCTTATAACCGGACAAAGAAGTCCAAATTTCTCGGCTATTCTTACTTAAGCTCGATGTGACTCGCAACAAAGTGGCATGATTTGTTCGCCTACGATTACCGTCAGTCATGAGACCCAAACGGGACTTGCTTGACCCCGTTTTCGTATTGATGTAACAACATGGTATCCACGCGAAAGCCGGCTTATAGTACAAGATAGTCGAAAGGGTCATCTAAACCACAAGTTATGCAGAGTATAAGGCCGACAGCCGGAAACTCAACGATTATCAAGCATAACTTCAAACCTCATAAAAAGCTGTCCTGAAGTCGTGGGCATTCAGCGACAGGCGATTCGTTTCCTTGAAAGAAAACAATCATGTGTCCTAGACGCGGAAACCCGGACTGGGGACTTATGAGCTCTAAGGAAGAAACAGCATCATCCAGCCGATAAAATTACAACGAGCCACGCATCCGGGTCTCAGGAGCTTAGGGATTCAGGTGTAAAACCGTTCCCTAGACGCCAACGATACCCGGAGGATGGGTCTTGCTAAGGAAAGTATAAAAAAAAAGTATAAGGTATCGAGAATAAAGCAAGTGGATATCAAGAACAAGCAAATGCAAAGACACATTCATCAAAAGCCCAAAGGGGCGCAAAGTGCATCGGGAGTTTAAATAAAAGTATTACAAAAACCATAAAGTATCAAAAGAGCACAGGCGCTCTGCTTAAACGAATAGTAAAGCTGTTTTAACGATGCTTTGCCGGCTGACGTATGTGGAATGATAGGTATTACTTCAAGCTGCAGGGTCCATCTTGGCCTTGCCCTTGTCGCCACCGGTAGTTGCGGCGCCACTCGGGTCAGCAGCAGTCCCGGGTTGTGCAGCAGAAGTTGCAGGAGCAGAGTCGGCCTCGGTCTTCTTGGCGGCTTCTTCCTTCATCTTGATCGCCTCCTCCCTCCAACGGGCAAGCATATCGAACGGCTGGGGGCGGTTCGCCTTGACAACCTTGTCATTAGCATCATAAGCCGGGAGAATCACGTCAATTTCTAGGGCATCAGCGATAACACTAGCCGGATGACGGACTTCTTTCTGAATAGCCTTGAAGTCCTTTGGCAAAAACTTGGACCCATCCAAGTTGAACTCTGGGAATCCGCTCATAAGTTTGGCCAGCTCTAGCTTGGGAGCGTAGGCCTTAGCCAGCGCGAGTCCCCGGGTTACCCCAAATCGGCAGGAGGACCGTTTCCAGTGCCAAATCCACTCGGGGATTGTAGAGCAGCATTCCAGTAATCTCTTCATGTTATCTGGCCTGACACCCGGCAGTCGCAACTCGTCAAGTATCCAACTGACTCCGCTGCAAAGTTGGCGAAGAGTATTCTTGATGGTTTTAAGCTTGGCAGCATCATCTTCTTCGGGGGCAGCATCACGTGGGCCTGCTAAAAAAGGCAAAAGGAGCAAAGATAGTAGGCAAGCAAGTGCAGTTGTTCAAATCAAAGCAATCCGAGTCATAAAAAGGTGAAATTTAAAAATCTTACCAGTCGCAGTACGGTGAACATCAGCAATTTGAGCAGAAAGAGTTGTAAGTTTGTCCTTAGCCCTGTGAGCTCTCTTCCTGTACTTTATCGTCATCTTTTGGCACCTGCGAGCCTCAGTCTCAGCAGCTTCACGAAGGGCCGTTTCTTTTTCAATACGCTTGGTGGACTTGGCCAGCTTCTTCTCCAACTGTGAAACATAGTCCTGTAAAGAAGCATGAAGAGGGATCAGCCAGAAACATTATACAAAGTTCCAAGCAAGTTACCTAGTAATTTACTCGGAACTTGGGGACTATGTATGGAAACAATTGATGATTAGTCGGGATTACCTCGTGCTTGGTTATTAAGGCATCTAGTATGTTTTCTTCGTCACCCTTCAAGGTATGGAGGGCATCTAGCATTTGAGCAAAGGTCATGTCTTCAGGGCGAAGTTGAGAAGGGCCGGAGGATTGGCCCTCTTGTGGAGGAGTTGTTCCGGGTTTGGGGGTCGAAGCCCGGATTGTTTGAACATCCGGGTTAGGAGAGCCCGACTTGGTCTCCAAAATGATGTCTTCGTCCACTTCTTCAGAGGGCTGGGGTGATGCAGTCTTTGGTGGAATTGGGTCCTTAAAAGGATCTTCTCCATTTCCGTCCTCGGCCTCGTCCTCAACCTCAACGTCCATGTCATCACTCGGCTTCTCTTCTCCCTGCTCTTCTGATTCAGGGATATCCGGGTCGCTCAGCGTAACTGTGGCGCTGAAGAGAAGAAGGGAGACATTGATCAATGGAATATACGGAAAAAAGAAAGGTAACCAGTACGAGAAAATGTAAGTAAAGGTAGTTTACCCGGTGTTCACGGCATAATCCGGGGGAAGCTCGCCGCTGGAGGCGGATGACGTTGGTAAGAGCACTGGCTGCGGTACGCGAAATTGCCCGGCAAGTGGATGATTAGGAGACGGATGACGTTGAGGAGATTGGGAAGGTTGAGCTGGAGGGGTACTGGCTCGACGAGTGGGTGAAGTGGAGATACCCGGGTTAAGGGGATCATCCCCCGGAGAATTCCGGGTCACCCTACGTTTAGTCGGGAGAGGGTCCTTCAAGAAGGGTGAATGTGATAATCGCTCGTTAAGTTCATGCATAGCAGCAAAGGAGTAAGGCGCACGAGACATGGAAGAGAAGGGAACCTTTTCAACTACCCCTCTAGCCTTCCCTTTGTTTCCAACTGGGAGTTCCTGGTCAGACTCGGTGGCTTCCGGGTCATTTTCTTCTTCCTCCTCTTCATCCCCCGACCCTGAAAGCCGAGTAAGTATCAGATAAGAGAAATAACACAGATGAAGGGCAGGTGTAAAGGGTATGGGAGAGTACCCTCATCATCATCAACAGACTCGGTTTCCTCTTCGGGGTCTTGAGAAGGAGGAGGGTTTTCGACTTTCCAGAAGGGATCGTCAGCCTGTGAACAAATAAACACAAGTGGTGGTTAGAGACTATAACGGACGAAAGTACCGAAATAAGAAAAAGGAGTCAGGTCTTACCGCTGGGGCGGGATTTTCCCGAGTAAACGGGGGTAACCCGGCAGTGTTCTTTATAACATCTAGTCTCTCCATCAGGAAGCCCTTGATGGTCTTGTTGGTGTTACCGGCAGGGAAGTTCTTGGTGGAGTAGCGGAGGGAATCTGTGACGTGACCCGAATATTCGTGTAACAGCTTCGAGCGAATTGAGTTGGGCTGAACCCGGAAGTCTACCCAAGTCTTTATTAGATTGAGCCCAAGAAGGCCGTGGGCTGAGAGAGCTGCTAGTTTGGCCAGAAGGGGCTGAATCGCTTCCCTATCAAGGTCAGATGCAAAAGCACTGAAAGACTCGGAGGGCTCGAGAAGGCTCTCCGAATAACCCGGTAGTTTCCTCTCACCATCCGGAGAAGTGTCGTGGCAATAAAAGAAGGATAATTGCCAGTTTTTGGCGTTGGAGTTCAGGTTAAGAGGTGGCATCAATGAGTGTTTGCGGCGCTGGATGGATACCCCGCCGCAGGTAAGAAGCGTTCCGTCACCGCTCTCATGGCATGGTTCGCATTGGAATAATTCGGTAAAAAGAGCAAGGTTTGGTGGAGTGCATAAGTACGACTCGGACAAAACTATGAAGTGGGTGATGTTCAGCATAGAGTTAGGCCCTATGTCGAACACCCGGAGGCCGTAGTGGCTCAAGACTTCCCGGAAAAAAGGGTGACCCGGAGGACGGAATCCCCGGGTCACATGCTCGGTAAAACAAATTACCTCGTTCCCGATGGGAGCGGGACGGGTCTCATCGCCAGGAGCCCTCCAGTGTATTTCCTTTTGAGAAGGAAGGATTCCTAACTCGGCCATCCCATCTAGCTTGGCCTTTGTCGTTGAAGACCGACCCCAGTTGGCAGAAGTGGTTCGAGAGGCCTTTGCAGAAGCCAGGTGTCTTCCTTGTCTTTTAGGAGCCATGGAGTTGACCTGCAAGGGACAGGAAATGTATGGAGTAAGATTCGGAACATCAAATCATTCGAGTCTGGAGACGTCAAGGCGTTGAGGGCTAAAATGAAACCCGGATAATGCACTACGATGTTAAATGCGGAAGATTTTCCGGGTGTCAGATGAGGTTGAGTAAATTGTTAATTACTTACGCGTTGAGGTGAATTGGGTGAACATGGATGGTTGCCCATACCTTTATTGTGGAGGGATTAGCTGGAAAAAGAGGATTTTCCGGGTGTTAATGCGACAGGCGGAAAGAACAAGGTAGAATGGATCTAGATCGAAAAGCTTGCAAGCAATCTTATGCAAAGTTGGATGGCCAATAAAGGCGCGGGGATGAGCTGCGACTACGCATCAGGTGATTAAAGGAACTAAGGTCTATCGAAGCGGTTCAATTTGATGATATCAGAAAATTAGTTTACGGGTTGACCCAGATCCAATCTTGGTCAGATTGAAAAGGCTGCGAGTTTCAATTGAATGGTTGAGAAAGGCTTACCAAAGGAGTTGAGGTCCGAAGTGAGGGTGGTGCGTGGCGCGGCTTGAGTGTCACGTCACGGCCCTCGATGAGGAAGCGCGGGTGTGACAGCGATGCTTAATGGCGGTGCTGGATAGCTCGAGGACGAGTGCGGCCGGTGGTGGCCTTATCTTTCTTGGAGCGTGCGAGCCCGGTGGCAGAAATTGCGAGGGAGCGTGGAGAAAAGGGATGATGAAACGAGATGAATGGCTTAGGGTTACCATCGGCTGATATTTATAAGGGAGGTGGTGAGCTCACCTACGGCCCGAAAGCCGGAAATTACGGAACAGTAATTATCCGCGAGGATCTGGCGGCATATGCATTCGGAATTAGGCAAAATATCCCGTTGACGGGGGGAGTGCGGCTTGCCCCGAGATATCAGGGATCTTTATCGAGTAGGGCCCTGACATTTTAGGGTTTAAATTTGGAAAGGCCAGTTAAGCATTCAAGGAAGGATCGAGCTATCACATGACAGACATGGAGCTGTGCCTGGTCATCTGTTAAAGCAACTTAACCCGGTTCCCATAGGCTTGGGCGTTTCACATCTTTTTCAGGGAATAGCGAGCGCTCCGAGGATGAATCCGTGAAGCCCGCGCTATCCTGGGGACTACTGATGAGGGGATAGTAACCCGGTAGACTAACTCCCGGGTGTGATCCGGCCCAAGCGACGGCTGGGCCCAATCTGGCTGGAGACAAAGAAACTTCTGGAAGGCCCAGGGTTTGTGAGGTTCGTAACCCGGATTGTGGGGCACGATAAGGAAAGCTAGAGTTCGCATGTAGAGTTCGAGTAGGACTCAAGGAGCGCTTTGTAGGGCAAGCCAAGGGGGGGTATGAGTGCTATATAAACCAACCCCTAGGCTTCGCCTAACAGAGATTCAAGTCGTAGTTGTAACACCTGTTATCGAGTATCTAGCATAATTCATATTGAGATCCGGCGAGTTATTTTCTGGTTCTTAGATCGCTTTCGTCATGTCTTCCTTCGAGCTAAACCCTCTCCCGAATACCTGTGTCGACTTGCCCCAAGATCAGTTACCCCCGGTAACATCTGCCGTGATTATCCCACGACAGGGGTGGTTGTAGGAAGGTGGGGCCGAATAGGTGATGGACACGTACATCCGTAATGCTGCCTCCGTAGGCGTCCGTAAGTATAGGATTTCCACGGATATTCGTCAGTTTAGGCCAATCACGAGGATTAATTTCATTCAGCGATCTTCGCTAAGGTTTGTGCTCTACGGTTGGCACCAGTGGTGCAACGGTTAACTCAATCATATGAGTTCGCCTTTTTTAAGCGACCATATATCCATGTCGGGATCCTGACACTTCATGAGATAGTTCATGAAGTGAAGGTTTAGACACCTAAAGGGTGTGACCCTGAAGCGGGATTTCTAGAAGGCTTATAATCGTTTGGACCATACGTTTCTACATCAGATCCTCGAGCGACGAGGGTTTGATGACCACGTCATCTGCTGGATTATGCAGATCGGTACAAGCGTCAACACGGCGATTAATATAAATAGGGAGATCGATCCCTATTTTAAATCTTCCTGCGGGGTGAGACAGGGGGTCCCATATCCTCTTCTCTCCAACCTTGCGGTTGACTCCCTTTTGACTATCTTAGACTTGGCTAAGGTGGCCGGCCACATCACCGGCGTGTTAGGGCATCTTACCCTCCACCATAATCATGGTATCATATGCATATTGGAGGTATTATGGTGGAGGGCTCGGAACTTGACATTTACAATCTTAAGTTCCTCCCCCTTTGCTTTGAGGCTATGTCGGGTCTTAATATCAACTTTGACAAGAGTGAGGTGGTGGTCTTGGGGTTCTCCCCAGAAGATCAAGAACAGATTGCTGACAAGTTCAACTGTAAGTTGTCCTCGTTCCCGGTTGAATATCTGGGGGTCACCCTTGGAGACTCTAGGATCCTTATGAAGGACTTGGAGCCTCTCATGGCTAGGGTTAAGACAAAGGTCGAGCCATGGCGTGATAGGTTCACCTCTAAGACGAGCAAATCAATGCTTATTGACGCCTGCCTGTCATGCCTTCCCATATATATGATGGGCTTTATATCCTTCCGCGAGGGGCCCATAAGGCTTTTGATAAGGAACTCTCGCGCTTCTTCTGGTCGGCGAGCCATGGCTAGCAGAAATATCACATGGTCAAATGGGCCCACTTCTATGCCCCCAAAGATTTTGGGAGCATAGGGATATTAGCTTCCCGCAAGATGAACATCGCCCTATGGCTCCAGCTTATCAAAGCGAAAAATTTTACATGCCATCCTTTACTCCCCAGTGCTCGTCGGGAGGGATCCAAGTTCTGGCAATCCATCAAGCATGAGATCCGAAAGGGTGCGCGATTCACTGTCGGGATGGTAGGAACACCCTCTTTTGGTTGGATTCATGGCTGGGCGGCAGACCGCTCCAATTTGAATATCCGGACCTATTTGCGATTTGCTCAGACCCACAACTGCTAGTTGTCGAAGCCGTGCGTAATGGGAATTGGAACACCTCGTTCCGAAGAATATTTGGCACGACAGAGGCGACAATTTTGGATGAGCTTAGAGGGGCATTGCCGGGGCCCCTAGGGGGGAGGGTCCGGATAGTATTTCCTAGCAATTGTCCCGTCCGGACTGTTCTCTGTTAAAACGGCGTACCGCGGCCTGTTCCATGGGCCGAGAAGTTCTTGGTCTTCCCCTCTGTGGAAAGCCCCCTTACCCCTAAAAATCAAGATCTTTGTCTGGCAACTATTATGGGATCCCTTCGGGGGTGGAAGTGTGAAAATGACAAGGGCCCGGTAATGGCACGTTTCCGTTTTGTGGGACTCCCAAGACGGGAACCCATATCTTGTTCACATGCTCTGCGGCCCGGTTCCTATGAAACTTTGTCCATGAGGCTCTGGGGCCCAAGTGGCGGGCCTTAGACTTGGTCGAGTTCATGGAACTCCAGGCGAATCATTTTCGCCGTGATGACGTGGACGCTATGGAAAATTAGGAATAAGATGTTATAGAATGGATCTTCTTGCGACGAGATGTCGACTCGATGTTTAAATGTCTCGCTTTTTTGCAACAGTGACACCCGTTGTGTAGACAGCGGGACAGAGCTCAGGTGGACGACATGTTGGATCTCTTGGTGGGACTGCACGTCATATCTCCGCCACACCTACGAGCTGTGCCCCGCTTGTGTGGGGGGAACTTATCTTCCCCAGTCTCTCCTCTCTCCCTTTGCTGTTACCGGGCTTACCTGTGCTGATGCCCCAACAAGTTATTGTCTACTTTTACTCTTTCTTTATGTTGGTTCCTGTTGTATGAACTTGATTTTGGTGGTTTCTTTATTTATAAAGTGGGACGAATAGTTTTTTTCCCTAAGTATAGGATTTTCGATACACAGAACTGCGACCAGCGATGACTTGCACTTGCATGGATTTTATGCAACCGAACACTAGCCCACTTCCTTCCACAGACGGACACACGCAGAGTCGCGGACCACACTCGCGCCCCACTCCCATGTCGATCGCCGCACACAAACTCGACCAGGAGCTGTCCCTGGAGGAGCTCATCCGGGGCTCTGTGCTGGACCTATTGCCGTCATCGTCGTCGTCCCGTGTGCCATCGCTCAGCGATGAAGAGATCGGCCTCTTCTACTACAGTATTTGCATGGAGTGGAAGCTCATGTTCGACTAGTTCCCCCCACCGACTCGTGCTTCAGTTAAAATAGGTATAGTGCTTTCAAGGGCAGTGCTTGTTAGAAATAAAAAATCCTAGGCTAGATTGTAACATAACCATACACCGGAGTTGCGAGACCATGTGGCCAAAATAATTGTAGCTCCAAACAAGAAAACCACAAGCCTGCACCACATGGCACAAGCAGTGCTTCAAGTTTCAGTCCTTTAAATAGAGAGCATGTTTAGTTCCTCTCTTCTTGACCGTGCTAGCTTGAAGCACACAATATTGGAGTGAAGTTTACCGGGAAATGACAAGTGAGAGCTTTCTTGTATCATCAACATTCAGAAATCACATAAGCCTCAACACCTCAGTGTAATTACATTCAGAAACGAGACGCCTATTTCCACGAAAGTACATAAGATATACTACAACTGCATTCATGGTCAAATTACATAAATATAATAATAACATCAAATATAGCATTTATAAAAATCTATATTGTTATCAGTTAAAGATAAATATCAAAATAAATTTAAATTATATTTCACTCTACAACTGATAAACAGAGCCCTATAAAGATAGCTTCATTTCCAAGCTACGTCATAGGTTGTTCTGAATATTATACGTGCAACGAATAGTTGGTTAGTCAAAGTTAGAATAGTAAACATGATGAATGAAAAAATAGGAGTATCCAATTTTAATTCATATTGGGAACAAGGAAAGTATAAAACAGTTCCGGAGTGGATTGGAGTCATAGTAAAAAGGGTATATGGAAGCAGACATTTTATCGTTTGAAGAAAAGATACTCAAATAGTTAGCAACTGAGATCAATAAGCACTCCAAAGTGATGAAAATATTTGCAATATGACACGGAAAGTCTACACACCCCGGCCTCGGTAAGCAGGATACATTCCTCTTTGTTTCCTTCAACATAAAGGTTCAAATTTATTCTTCAGTTTTAGGAAACTTTGTATCATACATTTCCTTTTCGACAACCTATATTAGCTGTCAGTGCATGTACTAAGAGTATGGCACCAATTAGAAATATACAACACTACAAAGCTGGGCTTAGAGGGAGTTTCCACTAAGTTTTGACAACTACAAAACAACATCTAAATGTCCGAGATGCATCTTTGTAGGCAAAGATGCATAGTGCTCCAAGAAGGAAGCTCTTTCAAATCGTACATCAATAATACATATATAATTCACATTCTTCTAGTTGCCAAAGTGGAAACAGCCTACCTTGGAATGAACAGAACCCCGTACATAGAAGTCGAAGTATAGTGTGAATGTGATTACTTGGACAAGAGAATTGTAAAACCTCGGACGGTTGAGTTCCCCTCTGGAATACGAATCAAGAATAGAGAGGACTCCATGAGAAACAAAGTTTGATATCTACCAAAAATAAATATTGATCGGTTCTCCCGGATCACATGGTGATGGGAAACCTGCCATTGGTATAACTCAAAGCCAAAGGAATCGCACCATATTTAGAAGGACGAAGGGGGCGCAACAAGTTTGACTAGATAATACGTCCATATCATGTATGCAAAACTACTACTTTGCCAGCCTTTGAGTTTCAGCAACTGTCCCAATATAAGAATTGAAGGTCTGAGTTCCATAAAAAAAAACTTGAGATGCACATGCAAAAAATGTCGCAACCCTGCACGAGTTGTGGTGGTCCACACATTGTAAAGAAAAAATTATGGATAGATGACCAACGCAAATAATAGCCAGACAAGAACAAATGATTCTATTTCTCCAAATAGGGAAGCGTATGTAAAGATAAAATTATAGCCAGACAGCTTACATTAAGCATGAGCTCCCATATGGAAAAATCATTGATCCCTTGTGATGCACCCATCAATATATTAGAGATAGATGCCAACAAAATACCAAGCTAACAAAATTCATTGGAGAACAACAAAAAATAGTGATCAATTACTGGGTATTCCGAGGTAAAGCTATCAAGAAATTACTCACTAAAGAATTAACATAAAGCATTTACCTTGATTCCCATTAGCTAATGGGCCAGATTTTCTATCTATGTATGTGAGCAGCCTAGAGCAGAACAAGTGAAACAACTCTTAGTATTTAGAAAGAAAAAGCAATTAAACAGAGAACAAATGTTGGATGATGGACCCAGGCTTCACCCAATCAATTTTCTGCACTCTTCTCTTGCAAAGATGGTAGACAATAAAAATAAATCCCTAAAAATGTTGTACATTCAATTATCTTCGTATACCTTCAATTCTAGCATCGTCTTCCAAGATAATAACATTAACTGAAAACAAAAAAACACAAACTTTAGTATGTAAAAATGAATGAATACCTGTCGAATAAAAATAGAAGCCTATCAAGTCATCTGCATGCTAATAATTTTCCCAAATAACCGAAGATTATGAGATTTCATGATCAATGCAAGAGCCATAAGTTGCACATATAAACATTCTTCCAGCTTTCTTCGGGCACTGTATAGTTGTACACTAAACCTCTTTTTAACCGTTGACTCAAATCAAAGTGGGAACTATGTGAGCATAATTTGTTTGTTCACTTCATTTACAAATATTTGGCATATCCTTCCACTGTGCAAGCTCTCTAGGATTTCCTAATGAAATTTTATTTCAAAACAAGAAAATGATCTACGATTTTTTTTTAAAGAATATGCAGTGCAGGCATAACCATACAACTGTATTCCTTGTCCAAAAAGTAAGAATTCCTGCAAGGAAATTCCACAAGGCCTATATACTCTTAACACATTAGGATTTCAAGGTCAGCCCACCACAATGTGTTGTTCCTTGGGATCAAATGATCTAGAGAAAATCCAGCAATCCCTTGTACCCATGCCACTAGCGGTCTCAGCCGCGGGTTATCATTTATGCACAATCTTACCAGCTCTGTGAGTGATCTGGCCTGCTCCTCGGGGACTATTTTGAGTGTTGGGTCCACAATAGCTACCGAGGGATTTTCCCAGCAAGGTTCCATTGTACCCACATCATTAGGAGCATGATGCCATTGGAAAACAAACACCTTTAGAGATTGTCTCGAGCATAAGCAAGGAAAATCATACACTATTCTGCACTCATCAGGCTCATCGAATTCGTCTTCAATGTTGTTCTTGTGACCATCAAATCTATGTTAGAGACTCATCTTACAACATGAAAAAACATCTAAGAGACTCATCTCACAACATGAAAAAACAGTTGAACACCAAAAAAAGTTGCATACCTTATTATTGATTTGGACTTCAGTTGTAGGAGACCATCCATATGCATGATTTACCAATGTAGACACATCATCTTTTTTCGCTCCACATGGGAGGGTCCCTTTATACAATGTACATCAGCTATTGTACCAATTACGTTTCTGAAATCTTCACACACTGTTTCGAGTTCTGACTGTCTGGACAAAGTTATGCCTGCAAAACAGAAACATAAGCCACCTATAATTTTTTGTTGAGTGCGTTAAAAATACACCATATTATAGAAAATACGGCAAAATTATAGACAATTTACTATGGAACATTAATAAAAATTGAACAAGAAAAGGAAAATGCACCAGAATTCTAACCTCTCAGGCTAGTGGTCTCCTACGTGAAGATAAGGACTAAACAATGCTAGTCTTCCGGCGGCGGTAGCAAAAAAATATCATAGCTTACAAGGATAGAACAAGAGAACAAATTAAATTGCAGCTTCTACGAATCCAATGCTAGTGAAGAATTCCCTTTGCTCTTGTCTTGCAGCTTTGTCTCCGTTGAGAGATGCAAGAGGAGCAACAGAAGGGACATGTTAAGAAAGGAGTGGTGCCAGGCGAGGACTTGGCCGAGCTGGTAATGTTTAGGGGGACGGAAATAGTGGTATTGGATTCTTGTGGGGAACTTCAATTGAGAAAAAAGGGGTCACGTTTGATGGTTCCCATACAAAATTTTCAGAACCAAGCATCTCGTTCTTCGGAGAATATTTTTATTTGCTGGCTAGAAGTCTTCTGATTGAAAAACTCTCCTTTGCTCCTACAAAAATGACTTAATATAAGGGGGAACAAATGATTGAGTTTGAAGTAAAATATAAACAAAGAAAAAAAATCAGGATAAAGGTTACTTTGTAGATAAAACTAACGAAAGTTTGTTCAGTGAAGCTACATTAATCAAGAAACCTTTATAGACCTCCAATTTTAGCTCCCACAAGTTTGTACACTTAGGTCAGATGTATAGCCAATTTAAATGACAAAGCATGCTAGCAATATATTTATGATAGAGCAAACTCATACCAATTTGCATTTTTAAGACCGTGCACCCTTTAGATTTTAAGTTCGTAGATGTGCATAGGTTAATTTTTCTATGAAAAAACTCCTCAACAAAATATTGTGATCCAGCTGTAGGCTTCACCTACACTCCTAAATAGAAAATCAAGCAATATAGATATCGACAAGATGTCACCAGGTACAGTGTGTATACAGAGAACTGTATGCTCACAATTTCTATACACAAATGGCCTGAACTAACATCTACTATTGATGATCTAAATTATGTTAATGCACATATATACACTACCAAACATTTATTTAACTCACTGACAATAATTCTTAGCATTGCCTTTGTTTCTAACCTCTCTCAATTCCTCACATCAACATGGCAAAATGATATAACTCATGTTTTATGGTTACACTAATATCTTAATGTGCATGTATGTGTAAAAAAATATACTCAGTACAAAATTTCAGAAGTAAAGGAACAAATGTTATTTGAAACCCAACTAGATTAAACTGAACTGAATCTACATGTATAAATGCACATACACCGTTCTCTCTAAACAATACATTACATGCGAATAAATAAT
The DNA here is from genome assembly GCA_028641055.1 of Alopecurus myosuroides. Taxonomy (NCBI): domain Eukaryota; kingdom Viridiplantae; phylum Streptophyta; class Magnoliopsida; order Poales; family Poaceae; genus Alopecurus; species Alopecurus myosuroides. The sequence continues at coordinate 233,396,010 of CM054063.1, read as the reverse complement.
AAAAACGGGAGAAGTTCGGAACATGGAAGATTGTGTGAGGAGCTTATGCAACTATTCAATTATTCATCTAAAAAAATATACAGGGAAGGTTGCGTGAAGTTGAAACTACAAGTTTGGAACTGTGTTGAGATAATTTGCAAACTCTGGTCCACCAAAAATTCCCATATGAATTTAATGGATGGAAAGGTCCAAAAATGGGAAAATAAAAAGAAATATGCAAGGCATCAACTCACATCAACAAAATGTATCAGGTGATCCATAGACATGAAAAGAATAATAATAGAATAACTAAACAACAATACTAAAGAATCATTGATGTAACACAAATAAAGATTAAACACGTCAGTGACCGGAAACCATGACCATCACTTTACAAACTAAGCAAGCAGATGGGTTATTAATCAGGTCTTAACGAAGTCGACTACCACTAAGTAACCAACAAGTCATCTAGTGGGAAGAGGGTTATAAATATTATAAACCTTGTCGGTTTTCTGCATGTAATGTTTTACAACATGATAGATTACATGAACAATTCATAGAAGTTGCAATTTTGCATTAAAAAACATTAGATCCAGCCAAAAAAAAATCCACCCGTGTAACAGACTAAGATTGAGTTCATGTTCCTCACATTATTAAACTCTTTTCGAGTCGCATACACGGTGATAACACAATATTATCATTATCAGGCAATAGACCTAATAGTCGACATTTCCAACAACATGATTATCAATTTCTATGAATGGTGCACTAGGGAGTGAGGATCTAGTACAACACATGGAGAAGTGGTTACCATCAGAGCCTGCATTTCTGGGGAGACACCCCCAAAGTTTTCTAGCATTTCTGGGGAGTGCACTAGGGAAATTTCCAGAAATGATAACACAATATTATCATTATTAGGCAAAGACCTAATAGTCGACATTTCCAACAACATGAATATCAATTTCTATGAATGGTGCACTAGGGAGTGAGGAGCTAGTACAACACATGGAGAAGGGGTTACCATTAGAGCCTGCATTTCTGGGGAGACACCCCCAAAAGGGGGAGAAACCCCTTCTCCTAATAGTCGACATTTCCAATAACATGATTATCAATTTCTATGAATGGTGCACTAGGGAGTGAGGAGCTAGTACAACACATGGAGAAGGGGTTACTATCAGAGCCTGCATTTCTGGGGAGACACCCCCAGCACAGTATTGCAACACCGGTGAATTGCAAATTTTAATTTGATCACCCTCATCGACAGCTATAAGGTGTATCCACTCAATGATTAACCTTCTTGCACCACCACTTCTAAGAAACCGAAATAGGGGAACCATCGGTGTGACCAACAATTGCATGTAGAGGGCTATCTTATTGTCAAAAATTTGTAAAATCCGAGTCACTTCAGACACAAAATTCCCATCCAAAACTTGAGGGGAGCAACGGATATAGAGAGATCGGGACGAACCAAGGTAGCAAGAAGCGGCAAAGTCAAGTCTAGTGACATACTCACGAGAAACGTTTGCGAGAGAGCATGCAGATTTGACAGCAGCACACACAACTCTTGTCGACGTTTTATTTTGCCTCCTGTATAATTTGGCATCCACATCAGTAATGCATTACATCAGTGTCTAAGCATGTTACTTATTATATAAAACTAAAGAAGTCACCATCATACAGCGTCTCGGTGTTACAAGGAGCTTTAGATTGAGATTTTGTTCCTGAACATGTACAAATTCAGAAGAGCAATGGACTCAACCATCCTGCTCCAAGATGAGAAAAAAATACAGAGTGGGGGACTAAACCTTGTCTTGCTCGGGGACATGGCCTGGAGATGATGTTGTGCACGTGGTTCTCAAATGAGTGACATCACCATGGTTTCCTCTACCTCCTCCCTCGCCTCCTCTTCTTCCCCATTCCATATCCTCTCTGCCTCGTCTTCTTGACCCCTGGTTTCAGAACAATAACAAAACACAACACAAAAAGGCATTGCCTCAAAATCCAGGGAATGTCGTACAAAGAATTGTTCAATCGGAGAAGGAAACATCTCACAAAATCGCCCTCTCCTGCGCTGCAGCATCGTTACACGCTCCTCTTGCCCAGAGTTGTGCAGGAGAGGCGGTTATGGATAAAAATAGGCGCCTTGAGCCTGGGACGGCTGATGGCAACGTCGCCGCAGATGGTCATCTTGTAGCCGGCTCTTACATAAGAGCGAGGTGGAGGCATGGATGGAGTGCCCTGCAGAGCAGCGACCTCCTTCAACTTCTCCCAGCAATAGCTTGGCCCGAGGCAGCGGTGGCCTGGTTCCACCCGGCGATGATGAAGGCGACGACTTGCGCTCCTCCCGGGGATGATGATGACGTGACATAGTAGCGCAAGCGGCGGCCTGTTTCTCCTCTGGGAGATGGCGATGACACGAGGCAGTGAACAAATAGGTGGGGACTCTGGGAGAAACCAGAGGGGCCGGCACGTGCGCCGAGCGGGCGGCCGGAGTGGCTTGTGGTGCCGGCGGTGGATGGAGGAACCCTAGATTTTACCCACTAGAGGATTGAGGGGGAAGAGAAAGGGGAGATAAAGGGGCAGCCTACCAACGAGACTGAGGGGGAGCGCGAGAGGCGGCGGTAGCGAGGAGGGCGGGAGCACGAGAGGCGGCCGCGTGAGGGCATGGGCTAGGGTTCTTTTCGTCGGCCAAATCGACGAGCTGAACAAAACAAAACAAAAAGTGCCCAGCGAGAGCGTGACACTCGACTATCATTGATAGGCCTTGCGGAACGCACACACACACCAGGGCCCAACCAGTGCCCGCCACGTCGATAGCGGCAGAAGTCTGGCAGGTCCTTCGGGATTACTTGTACTCGATATGCACTTAGGTAATCTGCCAAGGCGATACGCACTCAAAACCACGACATCACCACTCGGCGTCCCGCCAATAATTGGTGAATTCAAACATTTTCATACAAAATGTTGGTTTTCCGATACATGGCACAACTGCCCTAAACGCTCCCTACTATTCAGCTCGGTATGTATTGCTGATAATATTGTGCTTATAAATGTGAGCTGAATGTCTATAGCTTGGTGTTTGAAGAAAAATACTTGGGCTTTCCTACACCAGAAGATAGAATGAAGGTGGAACAGTTCCAACCAATCAAGGAGAGGTACTTAAAAAAAGATTAACCGGTTGGTCGGAACGATATATGCCTCTGGTGCTAAGAAGGTGCTGATTAAGAGTGTAGCCCATCCCTTCCAAATTATATTATGGGCCTATTCAAATTGTCAAGTCAATTTTGCGTTGCCTACACGCAAAAAGTGCGGAATTTCTGATGGGGACATGATAAGGACCAGCGAAAAGTACACTAACTACCGTGGGATAAGTTTTCCCGTCCCAAAGCACTTGGTGGCTTAGGCTTCAGAGATATGCAATATTTTAACCAAGCCTTACCTTTTTTTTTTTGAAAAGGAGCATATATTAATATCGCAGAGATACCAATTACACCTAGACTCTGCACCAACTAAATACCCTAATGGCATTACGGATGCACACAACTGGAAAAAAAGAAGAAACTAAAAAAGAGAAGTCCCGCTATAGAGTTCCAGTCCTTGGAGCAGAAGCACAACCACCACCAAGACAATATCTGATGTCTAATTTCTCTAAAAGAAACTCCTATAAGAAGGAAACATTGCACAAGCGTCGTCGTTTCCCGATCGAAGATCTTGAGCTTTCACCCTGAAGATAGTCCCCGCTCTCAAAACAATGCCTTCAATAAGACCATTTCCAGGCACAACCAATTAAGGCCAGACTTTGATTTTCACCCTGAAAGGTAAGAATTTGAACTTCCACTATGCTTCTGCCCTCACTTCAATAACGATGACATAGTTTCTGAAACTCCAAGCTGGTTCCTCATCGACACAAAGACTCACATAACCATTCCTAGTCCTTCAATCTCAGCTTCCATGACATTCTCCGCCTCTGACTTCACAATGGATTTTTCCCATGGTGGCAACAGAAGCAGAGCTTCGCGCTGCTCCGTGCGTTGCAAACGAATCCTACCTGATCTAGCAATCACCATGCATTTACGCCCGTGGGAGATCGCCGGTAGAGCCTTCCAGAACCCGACACTCTGGCCAGATCAAAGGGGACATGTGTGAGGCAGTCCTTCGTATTGGCGCAAGAGGAACCCTAGGACCTACGCCTTTATTTGAGCACGCTAGCAGGCCCCCACGCAGTTGGGCAGCTTTCGGCAAACAGATCGAGCCATCAGGCACACATGACAGCGATAGGAGGAAGGCTACAGTGCACCCTTGGCATGCGCAATAGCACCATCACCGTAGGTTCCGCACCGTCACTGATACGTCCAAAACGTATCTACTTTTCCGAACACTTTTGCTGTTGTTTTCCTCTAAACTTGTAAGTTTTGAATGCAACTAACGTGGACTAACGTTGGTTTCAGCAGAATTACCCTGGTTCTCATTTTTGTGCAGAAAATCACCTTTCAGGAAAATGTCCGGAAAAGGTCCTGAAGTTCTTATTTTACCCGAGGACCCCGGAGCCAGAAGATGAGCCGGAGAGGGGCCAGGAGGGGCCCACACCACCTGTTGGCGCGGCCCCCTAGGCCGCGCCACCACATGGTGTGGCCGTCTCAGGCGCCCCTTGGCCTCCCCTTTCGACTACATAAGCCCCATGACCTAAAAACCCGAGGAGGTTCCACATATTCCAGAGAAACGCACCCGAGCGCCGCCGCTACCTTGAAACCCAATTCAGGGATCAGAAGTTTCTGTTATGGCACCCTGCCGGGATGGGGATTCGGATAAGATCATCGCCATCGTCATCACCACCACTTCTCCATCAACCATCCATGATTCCCCCATCCATGTGTGAGTATTCCCCACTGTAGGCTGAGAGGGATGGTAGGGATTGGATGAGATCGTTCATGTAATAATGCCAGATTGTTAGGGCATGATGCCTAGTATCCGTTGTTAGTGCTATCTATCATTGTTGTAACTAGTTATGCTTAATGCTTGTCACTATGGCCCGAGTGCCATGGTCTCAGATTTGAACATGTTATTGTTTAGTGAAGATAATTATGTTTTTGATCATATCTGCAGGTTGTTTACACATGTCGTTGTCCGGAACCCGAGGCCCCAAAGTGACAATAATTGGGATAACCGGAGGGGGTGGCTGTGATGTGAGGATCACATGTGTTCACGGAGTGTTAATTTTTTGCTCCGGTGCTTTCTTAAAAGGAGCACCTTAATTACCAGTAGTTTCCCTTAAGGCTCTGCTGCAATGGGCTGGTATGACAGAAGATGTTGTGCAAGTTTCTCATCGCGAGCACGTAAGACTAAATTTGGAACACATGCCTATGGTTACCTAGTACTTGGATGCTTTATTATTATCTATCTGCAATTTTCCATCTTTTAATTATTATATGAACTATCTTATCCATGCAACACTCGTTCATCTATCCCTATGCATACAGTATTTTAATCTTGTGTTTCCCACAATTGCTATCGTTGTTTCTATTTTATTCCTCCTATTATTTTACTACTACTACTGCTATAAAATTGTTACCACTCATAAACTGTTGTGAGCAAGTCTACTTCCAGGTCCACCTGAATTGACAAGTCATTTGTTAAGGCTTATAAATATTCTTTGGCTCCCTGATACATTCCATGTTGTTTTCATGTCATATGCTACATGTTTTCCTTACACTTTATGTCCTTTTTATCGATTTCCTGGGACTAACCTATTGACAAGATGCATAGAGCCAGTTCCTATTTTCTGTTGTTTTGAGTTTCAGTAAAGTTGTTCTCGAAATATTACTGGAATTGGAATATTCGAAGCCCGAAGTCTTAGAATTCCCGAAGGTTCCACGGAGTCCCGTAGAGGCCCGAAGGGGGCCACACCATAGGGCGTCGCGCCCCCTGGCCGCACCATGGGGTGGTGTGGCCCCTCGGGCGCCCACCGCCATCGCCCTTTTGCCTATTTATTCCCCCCGATGCGTGAACCCTAAAATATACCACTTTTCCACGAAAAACACCCGAGGCCCCTGTCATCGTCAACCCGAGATCGGGAGGGTTCTGGAGTTCTCCCCGGCACCCTGCTGGGAGGGAAGATCATCACCGGAGGGATCTACACCACCATGCACGCCTCCGGAGTGATGTGTGAGTAGTTCATCCTTGGACTACGGGTTCATAGCAGTAGCTAGATGGTTGCTCTCTCCTCTTTATACCTCATGTTTAGATCTCATGAGCTGCCCTACATGATCGAGATCATCTTATTGTAATGCTACATGTTGTGTTAATGGGATCCGATGATTATTGAATGCTACGTCTCTTGATTATCTATCTATCATGTTGTCTTCATGTTTATGTTATTTATGATCTTGCATGCTCTCTGTTGTTAGTAGATGCTCTGGCCAAGTAGATACTAGTGACTCCAAGAGGGAGTATTTATGCTCGATAGTGGGTTCATGCCTCCTTTGCATCTGTGCTCGAGTGACAGAAACGTGAGGGATGGAGGATGTGGTGTTTCCATTAGGGAGAAAACAACGATGTATACATTGTTTACATTACACACTTTGCTTACTGCGATTATCTATTGCTTGCAACTTAATACCCAAGGTTTGTTCGGATGATATTCTGAGGGTGGATTATTAGTCATAGATGCAGTTGAATAACGGTCTATGAGTCTTGTTGTAATCCCCGCATGAATCACATAGTAATCATCATGTCATGCATGTTTCATTATCTATCAATTGCCCAGCTGTAAATTTTTCACCACACATGTTATCTATCTTCTATGGAGAGACACCTCTAGTGAACTGTGGACCCTGGTCCATTTTCTCATACTGATAGTACAACCACTTCTTCCACTGTTTTCACATTGTTCTCATACTATTTTCCACACCATACATTGAACCTATTTGTTATCAGCAAAACCAGTGAGATTGATAACCTCGCTTCTATTTCATCCATGTCTGAAGCACAATCCTCTTTGATCAATAGAATGACTTTAAAACTGGAACTATAGATGAGAATCCTTTTGCTGCTACTAATGCCATTCAAACTCGAATTGATGACAATGTTAGGATGTTAGCTGAATTGCATGCTAGATGGGAAAGAGAAGATGAAATAGCTAGAAAGAATAATATAGCTAATGTTTGCACCATTACCACCACTAGTAAAAATGAATCTGCTCATGCTAGTAGACCTTCTACTATCAATGGTAAAGTAATTGGTGTTGGCAATACTCCCACTTCTGCTGTTAAACGTTCAAAACTGCCTGAAACTGCTAAAAATGTTCGTGATAAAAGTGCTGAATTTTTTAGAAACATGGGAGACAATGGTCCCATTACTTTGATAAAAATGATCTTCGACTTTGATGATTGCAATATAACTGAAGTGATTAAGTTCCTACAAAAGTTTGCTAGTTGTCCTAATGCTAGTACTATGAATATGGCTTTCACAAAACATATTACAAATGCTCTTATACAAATTAGAGAAGACGAATTAAGGTGTGAAGCCTCTATCCCTAGGAAGTTAGATGATGGTTGGGAAACCATCATTAAAATGAAAGTGAATGATTTTGATTGTAATGCTCTATGTGATCTTGGTGCCAGTATCTCTGTTATGCCTAAAAGCTTTATGATATGCTTGATTTTCCACCTTTGGAGCACTGTTATTTGGATATTCGTCTTATTGATAATGTTAGAAAGAAACCTTTGGGGAGAGTTTATGATGTTCTTATTATGGTTAATAATAAACTTGTCCCTATTGATTTTATTGTTATGAATATTGAATGCAATGCTTCTTGTCCAATTGTTTTGGGAAGACCTTTTCTTAGAACTATTGGTGTTGTTATTCATATGAAAGAGGGGAATATTAAATATCAATTCCCACTCAAGAAAGGTATGGAACACTTTCCTAGAAACAGAATGAAGTTTCCTTTTGATTCTATTTTTTGAACAAATTACAATTTGGATGCTTCTTCACTTGAAAACACTTGATTCCATTTTTCTGAGCCTAGTTAAAAGGCATTACAGAAAAGCACTTTTTGGGAGATAACGCATGGTTTTATTTTTTGCTTTGTTTTTATCTGTTTTGTTTGGGTCAAGGGGTTGTATACTTCTGTAGCAACTCCTTTGTATCTTTATTTTAATTTATTAGTTGTGCCAAGTAAAGTTTCTAGCGAAAGTTGGAGTTTCTTTTGGATTTCTGCGCAGGAAACATATTTCTGTTATCCACCCTAAAAAATCGTATAAATTGCAGAAAGATCAAAATAACCTAAAAGTTTTTGTGCTTATTCGTCATCTAATTGCGAAACTTTTTCTTTATTTATGTTTTTCTATCTGAGCAACTTAAGTGCCCCGAAAAAAATTCGTCTTTACAGACTGTTTTGGTTTTGGCACATTCTGCCATTTTTCTTGCATTTGCTATTTTACAATGTCAAGTGGATTTCTTTGCTTCACGAAACATCATTGGATGTAGATAATGTTTAAAAGTGCCAATAGAACTTTTCCCATGTAGAACCAATGTATTTTTTATTGTTGCACTAACCCTCTAATGCGAATTACTTTGAGTGTGTTGTGAAGGAAGTTTTCAAGGGTCAAGAGAAGAGGGTGATATAATGTGATCAAGAAGAGTGCAAGGTCAAAGCTTGGGGATTCCCCCGTGGTTCATCCCAGTAAATTCTAATAAGACTCAAGTGTCTAAGCCTGGGGATTCCCAAGGCATCCCCTTGTTCATCAACAATTTATCAGGTCACTTCTAGTGAAACTATATTTTTATTCGGTCACATCCTATGAAATTTACTTGGAGCGTCTTTTATTTTTCATTTTGTTTTAATTTCTGCAATAATATTTTTTGAACCTAGCATTCCTTGTGTGGGAGAGATACATGCTCTGCTTTTTCATTTGAATACTCGTTATGCTCGTATTCTTATTTTTCTTCTAGTTGCTGCTAAATTCCTTTTTAGCTCCTGTACTTTCTTACATCTTTTATTCAGAGCTGTTAGTTTTAGTAGAGTTGCGTTAGTACTCTCTTGCTTCATTGATGTATCTCTTGAAGAGTTTTTTTAGTATAAATTATTTGGTGTTGGAAAGCAGTAGTACAGTTTTCGTGCTTATAACAGTGCAAATAGAAGTTTGTATAGACCGTGGTTAGATGTTATTTTAGTTCTTAAACCTATTGGTTAATTTTGTAGCATGATTTGTCTCAAATATCTGAGAGTGTTTGATGTGTCATTGAAAGAATCATGAGTTGTTGTTGTCATATTGAAGCATAAAGTTGTGTTGTTCTCCTTTGAATGTTTTATTTGGTTGACTTGGCGCATGCTTACACCATGTTTATGACTACAAACCAACCACTTATAGCCTCCATGAACATGTAGTTTTTTTAACTTGTAGTACCACTTATGCTGTGATTAATGATGTTTTTGTAGCTATGCATGATTATGGCCATTATTGCTCTCTTGATTTGTCGCTCCCAATCTTTTTCTAGCCTCCACATGCACTGAGTATGAGCTCTACTCGTGCATCCAACTCCCAAAAACCAAAGTTTGCCAAATGTGTCCACCATACCTACCTACATGTGTTATTTTACTTGCACCCCAAAGCAAATTGCTCATGTGTTACCTTTAAAACTTTCAAAATTACTCATGTTCTGTTCTCCTGTTTTAGCTCATGAGGACGTAAATAGAGAATCTTTATCTCACTTGTTGATTGGACTTTCACACCCTGGACTAGTGGCTTCATCCACTTATCAAATTGATAGAAGAGCTAGCAGCGGGGTGCCTAGCCACAAACTAATACAACAAATTCTCTTCACTATATTTGCCCCTGATTTTTCAGTCAAAGCATAATTGTGTAAACAAAAGAGAAAGAGGGATGACCTTCTACCCAAATGCGTCCTTCCATGGGAGCCGCTCTTGTGAAGCCTAGTTGACTTGTGACATAAGCATACACCTCTCTAAAAAAATGTTTTCAATACCTCTGTTTAAGAAAATAAAAAGCTCTAACACATGAGTTGATCCCTGCTTCCCTCTTCGAAGGGCCTTTATTTTACTTTTATGTTGAGTCTCCATCTTCTAACTTTATGCACAGTTGAGAGAGCATAGTTGCCATTCTGAGTTTAATGTGCATTTGTCCCAGAAACATTATTAATTGATTCATGATGTGTTATTATTTGCTCTCAAATTATTAGTTCTAGTCTTCTTCTTAAACTTTGAAGGTGGCCTGGCATTTATGTTTTGCCCCACTCTTAAGGACAAGTGAAATATCACTTTGCTATGTTTTCTCTATGCTTGAAACAAACGTATAACTTTCAAGCGCATTATTATTCAAGATCTTTTGTGTTACTTTTATTGATGCAAAGTGATTGCTATGTTTCATTGTTAAAATTATATCTATCATGTTTGTGTTTAAAGTAGTATGATCTCAGCTATACTTATGCTTTTACAATCTAGATGATCAAGTTTATGTTGGTAGCATGTCACCTCAGAAATTATGTGTTTTTATCGTTTACCTACTCGAGGACGAGTAGGTACTAAGCTTGGGGATGTTGATACGTCATAAACGTATCCTTAATTTGTGATGTTCCATGTTATTTTCATGCCATATGCTACATGTTTTCCTTACACTTTATGTCATTTTTATCGATTTCCTGGGACTAACCTATTGACAAGATGCCACAGAGCCAGTCCCTGTTTTCTGCTGTTTTTAGTTTCAGAAAAGTTGTTCTGGAAATATTCTCCGAATTGGAAAATTTGAAGCCCGAAAGTCTTAGAATTCCCAAAGGTTCCATGGAGTCCCGAAGAGGCCCGGAGGAGGCCACAGGGGGCCACACCATAGGGCAGCGCCCCTGGCCGCGCCATGGGGTGGTGTGGGCCCCTCGGGCGCCCACTGCCATCGCCCTTTTGCCTATTTATTCCCCCGATGCGTGAACCCTAAAAATATACCACTTTTCCACGAAAAACACCTTAGGCCGCCATCATCGTCAACCCGAGACCGGGAGGGTTCTGGAGTTCTCCCCAGCACCCTGCCGGGAGGGGAAATCATCACCGGAGGGATCTACACCACCATGCCCACCTGCGAAGTGATGCGTGAGTAGTTCATCCTTGGACTACGGGTCCATAGCATTAGTTAGATGATTGTGCTCTCCTCTTTATGCCTCATGTTTAGATCTCGTGAGATGCCCTACATGATCGAGATCATCTTATTGTAATGCTACATGTTGTGTTTGTTGGGATCCGATGATTATTGAATGCTATGTCTCTTCATTATCAATCTATCATGTTTTCTTCATGTTTATGTTATTTATGTTCGTGCATGCTCTCTGTTGTTACTAGATGCTCTGGCCAAGTAGATACTAGTGACTCCAAGAGGGAGTATTTATGATCGATAGTGGGTTCATGCCTCCTTTGCATATGTGCTCGAGTGAAATAAACGTGACAGATGGAGGATGTGATGTCGCCATTAGGGAGAAACAACGATGTTTACATTACACACTTTGCTTACTGCGATTATCTGTTGCTTGCAACTTAATACCCAAGGTTTGTTCATATGATATTATGAGGGTGGATTATTAGTCATAGATGCAGTTGGATAACGGTCTATGAGTCTTGTTGTAATGCCCGCATGAATCACATAGTAATCATCATGTCATGCATGTTTCATTATCTATCAATTGCCTAGCTGTAATTTTTTCACCACAGATGTTATCTATCTTTTATGGAGAGACACCTCTAGTGAACTGTGGACCTCAGTCCATTTTCTCATACTGATAATACAACCACTGCTTCCACTGTTTTCACACTGCTAATGATGTTTTCACATTGTTCTCATACTATTTTCCACACCATACATTTAACCTCTTTGTTATAACCAAAACCGATGAGATTCACAACCTCACAGCTACGTTGGGGCAAAGTGAATTGATTGTGTTGTGTAGGTTCCACATTGCTGCCGAAACGGTAGTGCGCCCTACCACATCAACTGCATCAACCTCGAAGTTGCCCCTTCTCCTACTGGTCGATTCAACCTTGGTTTCTTTTCTGAGGGAGAACTTGTTGATGCACTCTTCACACCTTGCGCTTGGGGTCTCCCAATGAGCGTGTGTCTACACTCCATCACTCCCCTTGTGTCAAATCAATAAATTTGGGTTTTACTTCCCTCGAAGACTATTGCGATCCCCTATACTTGTGAGTCATCAAGACTATTTTCTGGAGCCGTTGCTGGGGAGCATAGCTTTATTTATAAGATCACTTGAACATGGTATCGTTCGCTGCAAGTTATTCATCATGGGTAAATCTCGTGATGGGAAAGTCTCTATATTGCCATCCACTACAAGGAGAGGTACAACTCTGAACACCTCTGGTGCTCTTGATTCACCATCTGTAATGAGTAAGCTTCTTACACCACCACATACACATGCTACACACACTGCTACTTCTGCTGAGTCTGAAAATTCTTTTGATAATTTTGATGATGCTTCTACTGTTCTTGATGAGGTCCTTTTCTAGATACCACAATTGCTAGAGCTAAACAAATTGAAAACACCGAAATTCCAAATGAAAATATTGGTACACGTGTTAATTCACCTGAGTCTAGAGATAGTCCTAGTGATGATCTTGAAAAAACTTATATTGATCTTGATGATGACTTTATTGAAGAATGTCATGCTACTACTAGTGCAAGTGCTATTAAGAGTCTTCTTGGAAGACGTGCTATTAGATATAAACCGTCTCCTGATGCTAAGTTTGCTACATCTCCCTTATGATTTCTCTCTAGATTTATCTTACATATCTATTGTTGAGGAAGAACCTTTTTGTGGAACTAAAAATGAAAGTGCTATAGGACATATGAATGAGCTATCATCTTTGAGTAGTTTATTTTCTGATGGTATTAAAAAACACAGTTACTTTGCTGCTATTTTTTTTCCTTTATCATTGAAAGATGAAGTTAAAAATTGGTTTAATAACTTGTCTCCTGGATCTATTGATAGTCCTATTGGTTTTGTTAATGCTTTCTTTCATAAATATTTTCCTGCTAGTGCTCATCATGTTGCTTTGCAAAGAATCTTTAACTTTAAGCAAATTGAAGGAGACAAAATGCCTGAATCTTGGTCAAGATTTTGTTCTTTACTTTGAGCTAGGCATGGACATCAATTAGCTAAAAATGAACTCCTAGATATATTTTATAATGGAATAACTGTTGAATCTAGGACATACCTGTATAGTTGTGCTGGTTGTGTTTTCAGGAAAATAACTCCAGAAGAAGTCGAGGAATTATTGGCTAATATAAGCAAGAATCATGATGATTGGACTATACCTGAACCAACACCAGCACCAACACCAACACCAAAGAAGAGAGGAATGATTGAATTAAATGATGAAGTGATGAGGGAAGCAAGGAAATCTCTTAAAGACAAGGGTATTAAATATGAAAATGTGAAGAATCTACCACCTATAGAAGAATTATGTTAGCCAATTCCTAATCCATCCACAATTGAGGTACACTATCTCCAATATTTTGATAATATAGATATTCCCTATTCTGAACCACCTGATCAATGCTTAGATGAATTTGATAATTATGTTGTTAAGGAAGAGAACTTTAATACGAGAATGCAGAGTCATCTAATGAAAAATTCTAGAGCTATTGATAATTTGCATGGTATTATTGAGAGAACCTCCAATGATGTTAAAATTCTTGTTAAACATTTCCATATGGTTCAAACTCAAATTGATCAACTCACTAAGGTGCAAAAAGATTTGCTAGCTAATGCTTATAGAGAAAAACATGTTTATGAAATAATCACTAGAAGTGGTGTTTCCACTCAGGATCCTTTGTATCTCGAGGGACATCCTAAAATAATTGAACAAGATTCTCAACAAGCTAAAACCAATAGTACTTTTTTTAATAAAAAGAAGAAGAAACATAAAACTGTTGTAGAATCTCTTGAACCTGCTAAAGATCCTAGTAGTATATTTGTCTCTAATGCTGAAACGGAAAGTGGTAATGATAAGAGTGATGCTTCTGATAAAGACGAAATTGAACTTGAACCTGAAAAGCAAACTAAAAATGAAAAGTACACTAAGGAGGATTTTATTGCTAATAAACATGGTAATGAGAGAGAACCTTGGGTACAAGAATCAATGCCTTTTCCTAATAAGAAATACAAATCAAAGGAACAAGAACATTATAACAAGTTCTATGATTGGATGAAACCTTTCTTTTTCCAAATTCCTTTAACTAATGCTATTAAATTGCCTCCTTATTCTAAATATATGAAAGATATTGTCTCTAACAAAAGGAAGATTCCTAATGAGGAAATTTTCACTATGCTTTCTAATTACTCTTTTAATGGTAAGATCCCAAAGAGGCTTGGAGATCCTGGTATACCCACTATTCCATGTTTCATTAAAAATAATTATGTTGGAACTGCTTTATGTGATTTGGGAGCGGGAGTTAGTGTTATGCCTTTCTCTCTTTATAAAAGCTAGGAAACGTGCCCGTGCGTTGCAACGGGGAGACAAAACTCTGCCGGTGGATCTTTTTAAGATCGAATTATGCACAAAAGATCATAGTTTGGGGTAACTATTTGGAAACAACACAAATTTGATCCTTAACATTTTTGTCCTAAATTTTGCTGGAGTCGGAAGAGATTCCCTCATCCACTATGCCTACGCACCTCCTACCACTAAGACGGAAGAGGTTCGCTAGCAATCGCGCCTCCATTCGCCGGAGCAGGAAAAGATTGATTTCCCGAATACCGTAATTCCTTTCCTTGAAGGTGTCAGTGGTAGGTTCTGCATCCCGCAAGAGAAATAGTTTTTTTTTCTTATTTCTTATAAAAAAAATTGTATGTGTATTGCATTTTTTAGGATTAAGAGAGCATGTTTTTTTTGTTGACCCAATGGTTTTTTATGGGAACGCTTCTACCGTGAAAAAAATCGTTTATAATCAACAAACCAACTGTAACACCTGGGGTGTTACCCTAATAGAGAGTTGTTTTTTTTTTTTTTTTGCTTGCATCATATGCATCACATTGCATTGCACCATGTTTGCATCACAACTGAAAATTCAAAACAATTTAAACTTTCACCCCTTGCTCAAAAATTTCCAATTTCAAACTTGCAAACTAAACCACTCATTTGTTTTTTAGTAGTTTGAAATTGTTTTAATCAAATTGCCTGTTAATAAAATTTTCCCCTTTTGTTTAAAAAAAAACCCTAATGGCAATTCAAAAATTCAAAGCAACTCAATCCTACTTATCATATTTCAATATGGGTTTAAATATTAAAATTTTGCAAACCAATTAAATTCAATAATGTTTGTATAATTGATTGAATTTATTAAATAAACTTTGTTTATTTCCAAAACTCCAACCCAAACACTATTTGAGAATCACCTAACAATTTAATATCACCTTAATAATTAAAGTTGTTGAAAGTAATTTTAACCTACCTTGTTGTTGTGTTGCCAAATCAATAAAATTTATTTATCAAATAAATACCCCAAACTCTATGGGAAAAATTCACTTAACAAACTTTAAATCAAATTAAATTTTCAAATTGTGAAATAATGTTAACTTTTGCTTTAATTGCTGTTTTGGAAAATTAACACAAATATCTTCTAAAAGAAAAACCCTAACCCTTTTCTATCTCTCTCCCTTTTATTCTTTACAAAAAAAAATCAATCAAAAAAAAAAGAAAAGAAAAGGAAAGGCAGAGCAAGGAGAGAGGCCAAACCACAGCCTTTCCCCTCCAGCCCACTTTTCCCAAGCCCACACAGCCCCTTCTCTCTGTTGTCGTCTTCTTCCACGGTACGATCACCATCAGAGCCATTCGATCACCTCCTCCCCCTCCAGGATCACTGCCGTACCTAGATCCCTCCCCGATAAAAGCATCCACCACCTCCCCCCCTCTGCTGCTAGCCTAGCCCTAGAACCCTAGCGCCGCCACTTCTCTCCTTCCCTTTTCCCCCACCGATTTCCTCTGCTTCTTCTGAACTGCACGAGAGGGTTACAGAGAGCAGGGAGCTCGCCACTGTTCCCCGTCACCCCCGCCACCACCGGCCACCTCGAGGAGCAACCAATGATGGGAATGGAACCGGCTCTCCACCCGCTCCAAGTTTGGTGTAGGCATCATCGGCTGTTACTGCCCGAGCCGCCGCCGCCGTGAAGTTTTGCCGCCGGCCAAGCTTCTGCCTGCACCGACCTCTGTCCGCCCCGATCCGCCTCCTTCCAGCCCCCCAAGGTGAGCCTCCTCCTTCTCCTTCCCTCCCCTCATCTCTCCCTTGGCCACACCCCCACGACGCCCCCTCTCCGGCGAGCCCACGGCGAGCAGCCGCTGCCGGCGATCCTCGTCGATCTGTCCTCTCGAGTGCAGCAGCGAACTGAATAAAATTCAGTTATCGCGCGCAGCCACAGCTTACCTACCCGAGTTCCCCTCTCTGTTCACAAACCGCAGCTAGCCCAACTGGTTCTGGTTCCCTTGCGCGCCCAGGAGATTGGGGGTTCGATCCCCCACTCCCTCAAATTAAACCACCTTTTATTTTTCAATTGTTTGGTCACAGAACTTCTCAGTAATCGCACATAGGCCCCTGGTAATTAAATTCTAGCCCTGCAAAAATTATTTCTAGGTCCCTAATGGATTAAAAATGGCAGAATTGCACCCAATTTTGTAAATTGCATAAGAAATTCATCCCAACTCCAATTTTAACTTTTTAAATATGTTTTCAGTCCAAAATTAAATGTTCTATCCAAATATAAAATTTGTTTACTGTTTTGAATATTTTAAATTGTTGAAATATTGAAAACTTGTCAAATTCACTTAAAATTGCAAAATTCATAACTTGTTCATAAAAATTCCAAATTCAACAAACTAAATATGTTTTCCAATCAATTTTTCATGTACTTTACAAATATAAATTTTGTTTGCTGTTTTGAATAATTTAAATTGCTGAAAACAACTGTTTCTTGTTTATTGCATTTAAAATTGCCAAAATAATAACTTGCTCATTTTAAATCCAATTTCAACAAATGAAATATGTTTTCCATGCAAAATTAAACCACCTTTTCAAATATAAAATTTGTTTCATGTTTTGAATAATTAAAATTGGTTAAATGATTTAAACCTTGTTTAAATCATTTAATATTGCTAAATTCATAACTTGGTCAAATTAATTTCTTTTGGGACATATAAAATATGTTTTCAAACCATCAAAGCATAACCTTTTCAAATATGAACTTCACTCAATGTTTTGCACAAATAAAAATTCCAATAAGTTCATGTTTGAATTAAATTCATTTAATTCTTGCTTAAACTTGTTTAATTCATAAATAATTTATTTGAAATCCTTTTGCAACAAGTGAAACATGTAATCCACCCAAAATCTTGTGTTCTTTTGAAATATAAACTTTGTTATCTATTTTGAACAATTAAAAGTGGTGAAAAAAACAATTGCTTGTGTGACATCAATAAGGAACCAGAAATTCTTAACATGACAAATAAAATCCCACACTTGGTAATTTCCTTTTCCTTTGCTCTATTGTTGTTATTTTGCTGTTTTCCTCATCCATGCATCATGCTAATCCACTTCCACCTATTGGTTAGTTGGAAAAACAATTGTTTCAACCATAATTCATGGGCTTTTCATATGCAACTCAAATTGCATATGGGTCCATTTAAATCTGTTTATCCTGTCAACTAGTTTACTTTGATGCATCTTTAAATTGTCATGCATCCATATCTTGATCATGCTGGATCTTTTGCCTTAGTAGTAATTGTTGCATCCGGTATTTGTTCGAGGTTCGTTGCTTCTTCCCGGATAGGACGTTGAGATGATGTGAGCAACGACAAGTTCTGCTACCTTGCGGGATATCAGGCAAGTATACTCACTTGTTGCCATATGGCTGCCTTTCATCACTTGTTACCGATTCTTTCCGTTGATTCTTTTCTGCTATCCTTAGTAGTTGTTGTTTCTGTTACGAACCCATCACATGAATCCCTTCACCTTGATGTTGCCTCACCTCCATACCTATAACCATTGCTTGTTGCCCGTGTCTTACTATCATGCTTAGGGTTGTTTTGCTCGAGTCTGTTACCCGTTACTTTCTGTTACTACTCTATTATGTTCCGGGGGGCTCGATGTTAATCAATCAATCCTGTTAATGCTAATGGTAATAATAAACTTGATGATAAGGCACCGGCAGGAGGCCCATGGGTGGTTTTGAGGCCTGCTAGTGTCGCCCCCCTAATTAGGAAAAGAGTCTTGTCTACTGATCCATGATGAGCGCACTACCCGCATGTGGGAAGCGAGTATGGGCGCCCCCCTCAACTTGACTCGATTCGCATCTCGTCCAAATCGCCACATTTAGTTCGGGTGTTCCATTTGCTGCATGCATGATCTTGCGAGCCCTTGGTACCCGGGTGGAACTTTCGTAGTCGGCATTTAGGGCGGCGTGGTCTTCCAGTGCTATGAGGGTCCCCTTTTCTTCGGGGGCTCGATTAGCCGCGCACGCACAGCACGTGGTGCTTTGGGCTTGATGCGAAGAAGGGTTGGGTTGTGTTGAGTGCCCCGCTTGGTGGAATGGCCGTTCCATCTGGCGGGTTATTCATACGTGTACGGCTAAATTGGTGCATCCCTGCAGGGTTAAATCTTCTCGAGAAGCCGTGTTTTCCGCGGTTATGGTTGACTTGGTGAAAGTACTGGCTAACAAGTACTCATGACAACTTGAACTTAATGATTAACCATGTTACACCCAATGATTAACAACTTGACTAGTAATAGGTTTATTCACACAATAACTTGATTCACCTCTAATACCACTGTGTGAGTTATCCTCGGATTGCTTCTTCGGATAAGGGGCGAGATCCAGGATGGGTTTGTTTGGAGTTACTTTCAGTTGGTTACAATACTTGATCTTATCTTCTTTCTGTTAGCCGGAAGTTGTAGTATCTCTCTGTAGTTGGTTAGTGCAGCCCGATGTCGCTTATTTGCAATAACCCCTTCCTTTCCGTTGACCCCAAAGTATTTGTATCTTGTGATGACTGGCTACGCCGGTATCTTGTGAGTATGGGTTTTATCCCCCTTGCCAGTACTTAACCGTACTGACCCACGAATCTCTTTCGTGGCTGCATATTCAACATTGCAGTCAACAGGTTTGAAGTCTGACGACGTTAGCTTGGGAATCCCCCCGGCTTGGCCTGGGCAGGGATTGGACGCTCTCGGTTATCTTCAGGACTCTTAGTCCAATTTGTATCTTGTCCGTAGACGGACAATATGTTGTTTCTTCCGCTGTTATTTGGATCTTTGTAGTGTATCAGTTGTATCCTTGACCCGTTTGAGTCATCTTGTATCTATCTGTTGCTGTTGTAATTGTGGAATATTCGTGAACTGTTGTAATGTTATCATAAGTGGCAACCTGGAATCGGTTATTATGTGGATTTGGCGGGAATGCTGAAATCTGCATAGTGCCCGATCTCGGGGCGCCACAAAATGGTATCAGAGCCTTGGTTCCGATTCCCGATATTGTTTCGATACGAATGGCTATCGAAGCAACGGGTCCGCAAAGCCTGTAGGATAACCTCGCTAACGGTCGTTGTTTCTAGAATGTCAAAACTATTTTCCGCTAAACTATTTTGGAAAAACATCTCAATAGGATTCTTGTTTTTCTCCTTATCTCTATTCTATTCCCCTCCCATCTTATTTGTTTTGGAGTCTTCCCCCTTGTCTATCTTTCAAAGTGTTAGGATCCTACGTGGGTGGACGTTTTCTGAGCCTTTAACCTAATAGGTTCGATCATCGGAAGATTCCTGGTGGAAGAACATCGTCGTCACTCCGAGCAAGAATCCCTTGTTAGTGGTGTCGAGAAGCCCTTGTTAGTAGTGTCGAGGAGATCAACTGGAAGCACGAAGAATCGATAGTCCAACTTCTTTCCCCTCCCGGGTTAGCAGGTGGATTGCGAGGGTGCAATCCCTTGTTAGTGGTGTCGTCTGTAACACCTGGGGTGTTACCCTAATAGAGAGTTGTTTGTTTTCTTTTTTTTTTGCTTGCATCATATGCATCACATTGCATTGCACCATGTTTGCATCACAACTGAAAATTCAAAACAATTTAAACTTTCACCCCTTGCTCAAAAATTTCCAATTTCAAACTTGCAAACTAAACCACTCATTTGTTTTTCAGTAGTTTGAAATTGTTTTAATCAAATTGCCTGTTAATAAAATTTTCCCCTTTTGTTTAAAAAAAAACCCTAATGGCAATTCAAAAATTCAAAGCAACTCAATCCTACTTATCCTATTTCAATATGGGTTTAGATATTAAAATTTTGCAAACCAATTAAATTCAATAATGTTTGTATAATTGATTGAATTTATTAAATAAACTTTGTTTATTTCCAAAACTCCAACCCAAACACTATTTGAGAATCACCTAACAATTTAATATCACCTTAATAATTAAAGTTGTTGAAAGTAATTTTAACCTACCTTGTTGTTGTGTTGCCAAATCAATAAAATTTATTTATCAAATAAATACCCCAAACTCTATGGGAAAAATTCACTTAACAAACTTTAAATCAAATTAAATTTTCAAATTGTGAAATAATGTTAACTTTTGCTTTAATTGCTGTTTTGGAAAATTAACACAAATATCTTCTAAAAGAAAAACCCTAACCCTTTTCTATCTCTCTCCCTTTTATTCTTTACAAAAAAAAATCAATCAAAAAAAAAAAAAAGGAAAGGCAGAGCAAGGAGAGAGGCCAAACCACAGCCTTTCCCCTCCAGCCCACTTTTCCCAAGCCCACACAGCCCCTTCTCTCTGTTGTCGTCTTCTTCCACGGTACGATCACCATCAGAGCCATTCGATCACCTCCTCCCCCTCCGGGATCACTGCCATACCTAGCTCCCTCCCCGATAAAAGCATCCACCACCTCCCCCCTCTCCTGCTAGCCTAGCCCTAGAACCCTAGCGCCGCCACTTCTCTCCTTCCGTTTTCCCCCACCGATTTCCTCTGCTTCTTCTGAACTGCACGAGAGGGTTACAGAGAGCAGGGAGCTCGCCACTGTTCCCCGTCACCCCCGCCACCACCGGCCACCTCGAGGAGCAACCGATGATGGAAATGGAACCGGCTCTCCACCCGCTCCAAGTTTGGTGTAGGCATCATCGGCTGTTACTGCCCGAGCCGCCGCCGCCGTGAAGTTTTGCCGCTGGCCAAGCTTCTGCCTGCAACGACCTATGTCCGCCCCGATCCGCCTCCTTCCAGCCCCCCAACGTGAGCCTCCTCCTTCTCCTTCCCTCCCCTCATCTCTCCCTTGGCCACACCCCCACGACGCCCCCTCTCCGGCGAGCCCACGGCGAGCAGCCGCTGCCGGCGATCCTCGTCGATCTGTCCGCTCGGGTGCAGCAGCGAACTGAATAAAATTCAGTTATCGCGCGCAGCCGATGCTTACCTACCCGAGTTCCGCTCTCTGTTCACAAACCGCAGCTAGCCCAACTGGTTCTGGTTCCCTTGCGCGCCCAGGAGATTGGGGGTTCGATCCCCCACTCCCTCAAATTAAACCACCTTTTATTTTTCAATTGTTTGGTCACAGAACTTCTCAGTAATTGCACATAGGCCCCTGGTAATTAAATTCTAGCCCTGCAAAAATTATTTCTAGGTCCCTAATGGATTAAAAATGGCAGAATTGCACCCAATTTTGTAAATTGCATAAGAAATTCATCCCAACTCCAATTTTAACTTTTTAAATATGTTTTCTATCCCAAATTAAATGTTCTATCCAAATATAAAATTTGTTTACTGTTTTGAATATTTTAAATTGTTGAAATATTTGAAAACTTGTCAAATTCACTTAAAATTGCAAAATTCATAACTTGTTCAGAAAAATTCCAAATTCAACAAACTAAATATGTTTTCCAATCAATTTTTCATGTAATTTCCAAATATAAATTTTGTTTGCTGTTTTGAATAATTTAAATAGCTGAAAAAAACTGTTTCTTGTTTATTGCATTTAAAATTGCCAAAATAATAACTTGCTCATTTTAAATCCAATTTCAACAAATGAAATATGTTTTCCATGCAAAATTAAACCACCTTTTCAAATATAAAATTTGTTTCATGTTTTGAATAATTAAAATTGGTTAAATGATTTAAACCTTGTTTAAATCATTTAATATTGCTAAATTCATAACTTGGTCAAATTAATTTCTTTTGGGACATATAAAATATGTTTTCAAACCATCAAAGCATAACCTTTTCAAATATGAACTTCACTCAATGTTTTGCACAAATAAAAATTCCAATAAGTTCATGTTTGAATTAAATTCATTTAATTCTTGCTTAAACTTGTTTAATTCATAAATAATTTATTTGAAATCCTTTTGCAACAAGTGAAACATGTAATCCACCCAAAATCTTGTGTTCTTTTCAAATATAAACTTTGTTATCTATTTTGAACAATTAAAAGTGGTGAAAACAACAATTGCTTGTGTGACATCAATAAGGAACCAGAAATTCTTAACATGACAAATAAAATCCCACACTTGGTAATTTCCTTTTCCTCTGCTCTATTGTTGTTATTTTGCTGTTTTACTCATCCATGCATCATGCTAATCCACTTCCACCTATTGGTTAGTTGGAAAAACAATTGTTTCAACCATAATTCATGGGCTTTTCATATGCAACTCAAATTGCATATGGGTCCATTTAAATCTGTTTATCCTGTCAACTAGTTTACTTTGATGCATCTTTAAATTGTCATGCATCCATATCTTGATCATGCTGGATCTTTTGCCTTAGTAGTAATTGTTGCATCCGATATTTGTTCGAGGTTCGTTGCTTCTTCCCGGATAGGACGTTGAGATGATGTGAGCAACGACAAGTTCTGCTACCTTGCGGGATATCAGGCAAGTATACTCACTTGTTGCCATATGGCTGCCTTTCATCACTTGTTACCGATTCTTTCCGTTGATTCTTTTCTGCTATCCTTAGTAGTAGTTCTTTCTGTTACGAACCCATCACATGAATCCCTTCACCTTGATGTTGCCTCACCTCCATACCTATAACCATTGCTTGTTGCCCGTGTCTTACTATCATGCTTAGGGTTGTTTTGCTCGAGTCTATTACCCGTTACTTTCTGTTACTACTCTATTATGTTCCGGGGGGCTCGATGTTAATCAATCAATCCTGTTAATGCTAATGGTAATAATAAACTTGATGATAAGGCACCGGCAGGAGGCCCATGGGTGGTTTTGAGGACTGCTAGTGTCGCCCCCCTAATTAGGAAAAGAGTCTTGTCTACTGATCCATGATGAGCGCACTACCCGCATGTGGGAAGCGAGTATGGGCGCCCCCCTCAACTTGACTCGATTCGCATCTCGTCCAAATCGCCACATTTAGTTCGGGTGTTCCATTTGCTGCATGCATGATCTTGCGAGCCCTTGGTACCCGGGTGGAACTTTCGTAGTCGGCATTTAGGGCGGCGTGGTCTTCCAGTGCTATGAGGGTCCCCTTTTCTTCGGGGGCTCGATTAGCCGCGCACGCACAGCACGTGGTGCTTTGGGCTTGATGCGAAGAAGGGTTGGGTTGTGTTGAGTGCCCCGCTTGGTGGAATGGCCGTTCCATCTGGCGGGTTATTCATACGTGTACGGCTAAATTGGTGCATCCCTGCAGGGTTAAATCTTCTCGAGAAGCCGTGTTTTCCGCGGTTATGTTTGACTTGGTGAAAGTACTGGCTAACAAGTACTCAGGACAACTTGAACTTAATGATTAACCATGTTACACCCAATGATTAACAACTTGACTAGTAATAGGTTTATTCACACAATAACTTGATTCACCTCTAATACCACTGTGTGAGTTATCCTCGGATTGCTTCTTCGGATAAGGGGCGAGATCCAGGATGGGTTTGTTTGGAGTTACTTTCAGTTGGTTACAATACTCGATCTTATCTTCTTTCTGTTAGCCGGAAGTTGTAGTATCTCTCTGTAGTTGGTTAGTGCAGCCCGCTGTCGCTTATTTGCAATAACCCCTTCCTTTCCGTTGACCCCAAAGTATTTGTATCTTGTGATGACTGGCTACGCCGGTATCTTGTGAGTATGGGTTTTATCCCCCTTGCCAGTACTTAACCGTACTGACCCACGAATCTCTTTCGTGGCTGCATATTCAACATTGCAGTCAACAGGTTTGAAGTCTGACGACGTTAGCTTGGGAATCCCCCCGGCTTGGCCTGGGCAGGGATTGGACGCTCTCCGTTATCTTCAGGACTCTTAGTCCAATTTGTATCTTGTCCGTAGACGGACGATATGTTATTTCTTCCGCTGTTATTTGGATCTTTGTAATGTATCAGTTGTATCCTTGACCCGTTTGAGTCATCTTGTATCTATCTGTTGCTGTTGTAATTGTGGAATATTCGTGAACTGTTGTAATGTTATCATAAGTGGCAACCTGGAATCGGTTATTATGTGGATTTGGCGGGAATGCTGAAATCTGCATAGTGCCCGATCTCGGGGCGCCACACCAACTAAATATCCTAACAGATACTATAAAAATCAAAACTGAATATCCTAACTACAAAAGTATCTAGCATCCAACAGGGAGTTGCTACGATGATTCCATCAGCCTGAAGACAACCATGGTATACGTACCATCAACACACAAGAGCTTCAGAACTTCAGTCAACCTCAGCAGTCATGATCCTAGCTCAATGTACCATACATGCATCCCTCTCAACGTCCGAAGAACTTGTCGGTGCTCACATCATCTCAACGTCCTATCCACGAAGCAGCAAAGAGCTAAAAGAAACACCAGATGCAACAATTACTACTACGGCAAAAGATCCAACATGATCCTATTTTATATGCATGACAAGTTAAAGGGTGCATCAAAATAAATACAAGACATGATGAAACATTTTAAATGGGCCCAAATGCAAAGATAAGGTTGCATTTGGAAAATACCAGGTGCATGCATAGTTATTTAAGTGAATTACAAGCAAACATTAGGTTGAAGTGATTAAATGGCATGGTGGATGATGAAAACAGAATGTATACAACATTAGCTTCAATGTGATATCTCATTTGCCAAATTTGGAATTTTAAATATTTAATTATAAATTTTTGCAATTTAAAAGGTTTAATTAAAGCATTGAATTATTGCACCACTTTTAATTAGGAAAAACAGTAAACAAATTGTATATTTGAAAAGTACATAGAATTTTGATTGTAAAACATATTTTATATGTTGAATTTGGGTTTGAAATGAGAAAGTAATTAAATTGGCCATTTTTAAATGCATTAAACAAAGAATTATTGTTTTCAGCAATTTAGATTATTCAAAACAGAAAACAAAGTTTATATTTGGAAAGTTTATTTAATTCTGCATGTAAAACATATTTTACTTTTCAAATTTGGAGTTAAAATGAATTAGTTATGTGCATTTGAATATTGGGGTGTTATTTAGAAAAGGCAGGGACCTGTTCGTGGTGGAAACAGTGTGTGGAAGGGCTTCCGGTACAAAAAAGAAAAGGCCAGGGGCCTGGGTGCGAATGTTTCCAGATAGCTATGCGCAGTAAAATGAGAAAAAGGGCAGGCATTGCCTCGCAAGGGAATCGAACTCGTGATCTCTCGTTGAGAACAAAGGGAACGAAGCCACTAGGCTACTGCTCTGCTTGTGTTGGAACACGGATCTGAAACAACATGAAGTATACAACGCGGTGCAAATATTAAGGGAAAAAAAGGACGGAGGCATTGCCTCACGCGGGATTCGAACCCAGGTGTGCCTGGTGCGAGACTGAGTGCGTTGCCACTGCGCTGCTGCTGTGTTTGTGTAAGGTCCCAGGGCTGAGACCAGATGAAATAGACGAACTGCGGTGTGTTCTGACGAAACTGAAAATTGGCATCTTCAGGTGAACGGGGACAACAGATGCGGATCGGCGGGAACGGGACCAGGACGGCAACGACCGGAAGCGGACGGCTCGGTGGTGCATTTGGTTGTGCATCGGGGCAGGGAGCGGTGCATGGGAGGGCAACCACGAAAGGAGAGGGCCGAGTCCAGTAGCAGCAGCTCGACCACGAGCTTGCAGCCATGGAGTCCATGGCGGACAAGAAACAGAGCAGGAAACTCGCGGTGGTTACAGCAATAATTAGAGAGGGGATAACAGCGGGAATCGGATCGGCTGCTCACTGGGAGGATGCTGGTGTAGAGGAACATGCTCGAGGATGACCGACAGCCGCGAATTCCACTGAAGAAGGTGGCGGGCCGGAGAGGAAGAAGCACATGCCGGCGGTGACCTGGACGCTCCCAGCTCGATCACTTCGTTGGGGACGATGAGGGCGACTAGACACAGCTGTTGATGGTCTCGGATGGGCGCCGGAGTGGCCGCAGTAGCGGCGCGGCGACGGCAGCGTGCTCCGGTGATCTCTCTCGGTACAGAAAATTCAGAGAATTGCGGGAGCAGAGGAGGAAGAAGGAGGGTGGCGGCGGCTGGAGGAAAGGAGAGGAGAGAGGCTAGGGTTTGGGGAGGGAGGAGAGGAGCGCTTTAAGGAAGGGAGGGAGCAGGTGGTGCGGTGGTCCAGGAGAGGTTCACGTCTCCTGCTCGTCCGTACGGAGAAAGAAGATGAGATGGGCGGGCCGATTTGGTGGGCTGGGGTGGAGATGGAACTGGGCTGGCCACGGGCTGCCTCCCCACAAAAACATTTTTTTTTCCTTTAGTTGTTACTTTTATTTTCTTGTTCAATTATATTCTGAAATTAGCAAAGGTAGAATAAGAGTAGTTTTTCTAAACTACTTATAAAAGAGCAAACATAGTTGGATACATTAAATCTCATGCGTTCAATAGGCTCCAACCAACGATCTAGATCGTTTTAATGTTGAGTTGAGCTGCTCAACAAATAGGCTGCCAAAAAAAATTGCCAAACACGTTTCAACCCCAACTATGTAAATAGGCTGTCAAGAAAACAAAACGTCCATGTGACGTGAAAGTCATGGATACCCAAAAACAAAAATGCCAAACACGTCAAGAAAAGAAAACGTCCATGTGACGTGAAAGTCATGGATACCCCCAAATTTTTTTTTTTGCTTGTCTCAATCGTACGGTGCATCCGAGTAGAACTCCTCTACCTTCAGTGCAATCTCACGTTAATTTAAGAGCTAGCTTGCTACACGAGCTTGCATATTTCATCTAAAAAAACAAAAACACGATTGCTATTTGTGTTCATAACGGACTATTTTTAATCGACTGCAAAACACAGTCATCTATGACTCCGAGCCATCCAAATAACTATGCAAACCAGTGCGTCAACACGGCATGGCTCAAAGGCACGACAACAGATAAGGGACAAGTCCGTCGTGCCAGGCGGCGCGTAATGAAGACACTATGCTCAGATCGAGGATTTGAGTTCGCGATGATCTGATGCCCATCACGATAGCAATATATGCATACATTACGATCCACCGCGTCACGTCGCCTTTGATTTCTGTATTCTTTTTTGCAGGATATCAACGGGCTTGACGATGAATTCACTCCTCTGTGATGCCACGCAGAAGCGCTGAAATATGGCGTAAGCACGGACGACTTGCACTGAAATATTATTCGCGGCCACCAATCGCCGCTGATGTTACCAGCTAGCCACAACTGAAAAACCAGCCTCGCTGTTGTAGCAGGTGCAGAGCAGTTCGTCGTTCATGCTCTCGAGATTGGTTCGACGTACCGGTAGGGTCTGGACAATGCGTTTGGAAGCAGAAGAGGGCAAGATCTGTACCCTCACAAGGAAACTTTCTGACATCGTGTATCATCAACCTACACAAGGTAAATCCCGAAGCTATACTCTGGCTTTGTGTTTCACTTTCTGATTAAGTTGATTTCATAAGTATATCAATCATGTTTTTCACTCATCCGTTAACTCTGAATATTGTTGGTCTGATTGCTTCACTTTTTCTATTTGTGCGTCCATTAGGGTCAACTAGAAACACAAACTTGTTTCTTAGGAGGTATTATTTGTTAATATCCTACTTATTGATAGGAGAAGACACTCAAGCGCAGTGGCGGAGCCACGTTAGAGCTGTGTAGTCAATTGACTACACAGTTTTTTTTTGAAATACAAGCAAAAGCCTTGCAAAATTATAAGAAAAATGATACAAATATTAGTATTTGACAACAAAACTTTGTATTGACTACACAGGGTTGTTTTGCTGGCTCCGCCACTGCTCAAGCGGAGCTAAGGGAAGTCTTAGATTCGTCTGGAACTTCATAGAGCGACGGCACGGCAGAGAACCGCATCGACGCTCGGGCTTCGTGGGGAGGAGAGCACAGGGAGTGGGAGAGCGAGAGGGCAACCTCACGACCTTATCCTCGCGAGGAGGTAAGCATGCATGACGTGTCGACGGTAGGGGGTCACCATGCAGTTGGTTCATTATTTTAAGGAAGAAGACACGTTGGGGAAAATAGGTGGGTCACACTGGTTAGAGTTTTCAGAATTCTGGGATTTCTGGATTTGATTAGTGATCTTAAAATGTCCAATAAATCACACCAAAAATCATGTAGCCTCCTAATATTCTATAGAAGCCTCGCATATTTTTACTTTTATGTTTATTTTTAAAATTTCAATTTCCAATTTACACATATTGAGTCCCTAATGTGAAACATGCTATACTATATATTTATGAACTAATGGAACTTAACAAAGGAAAAAAATGGTCGAGTGTACAATTTTCTTAGAGAGAAGGTTGATTTTGCTAAGAAAATATGTGCATCTTAGAAAACCCATATTTAGTATTTTTACTTAACATGGGGACGAGCAAAAATAAGTACTAATCCATATTTCTACATGTAAAATGTCCCCCTTAATTATGAATACGTGCGGTTGCACGTACATGCCAACTAGTAATATTAAACATGAAAACATAATTTGTTAATAAAATATTTGACTATTTATAAAGTCACAAAAACATTTTGTGAAATACTTTAACAAGCCATTTTAAAATTTAAAATTTGAGATAGGTTGAGAGAAAACATTTTTGATAGTTCAACAAAAGAAATGCAATGCAAGGATGCCATGACATGCACAAAAGAAAAAAAACAAGCAAGCAAATTCTAGTTGGGGAAAAAACCCCGAGTGTTACAGCCGACACCACTAACAAGGGATTGCGCCCTCGCAATCCGCCCACGAACACGAGGGAGGGGAGAAGTCAGATCTATCGAGTCTTCGGCCACATTGTTGATCTCCTCGACACCACTAACAAAACTTCTCGACACCACTAACAAGGGAATCTTGCTCGGGCTGATGACGATCTTCTCCCACCAG
This sequence comes from Alopecurus myosuroides, assembly GCA_028641055.1. Taxonomy (NCBI): domain Eukaryota; kingdom Viridiplantae; phylum Streptophyta; class Magnoliopsida; order Poales; family Poaceae; genus Alopecurus; species Alopecurus myosuroides. The sequence goes on along the minus strand of CM054063.1, from coordinate 233,366,729 downwards.
GAATCTTCCGATGATCGAACCTATTAGGTTAACGGCTCAGAAAACGTCCACCCACGTAGGATCCTAAAACTTTGAAAGATTGAGAAGAAGAGAGATTCCAAAACAAATAAGATGAGAGAAGAAATAGAATAGAGATAAGGAGAAAACAAGAATCCTATTGAGATGTTTCCAAAATAGTTTAGCATAAATAGTTTTTGACACTCTAGAAACAACGACCGTTAGCGAGGTTATCCTACAGGCTTTGCGGACCCGTTGCTTCGATAACCATTCGTATCGAAACAACATCGGGAATCGGAAACCATGCTCTGATACCATTTGTGACGCCCCGAGATCGGGCACTATGCAGATTTCAGCATTCCCGCCAAAATCCACATAATAACCGATTCCAGGTTGCCACTTGTGATAACATTACAACAGTTCACGAATAATCCACAACAACAACAGAAAAGATATAGACAAGACGACTCAAACGAGTCAAGGATACAACTGATACAATACAAAGATCCAAATAACAGTGGAAGAAACAACATAGCGTCCGACTACGGACAAGATACAAATTGGACTAAGAGTCCTGAAGATAAACGATGGCGTCCAATCCCTGCCCAGGCCAAGCCGGAGGGATTCCCAAGCTAACGTCGTCAGACTTCAAACCTGTTGACTGCAATGTGGAATATGCAGCCACGAAAAGGATTCGTGGGTCAGTACGGTTAAGTACTGGCAAGTGGATAAACCATACTCACAAGATACCAGCGTAACCAATCATCACAAGATACAAATACTTTGGGTACAACGGAAGGAAGGGATTATTGCAAAGAAGCGGCAGCGGGCTGCACTAACTAACTACAGAGACGCGCTACAACATCCTGCTAAAAGAAAGGGGATAAGATAGTGTATCAGAACCAACTACAACTACTCACCAAACAATACCCATCCAATGTTACCCCCTACTAAGGAAGCAACCCAAGGAAACTCACACTGTTGATTAAGGTGACATTCATTTTTATGGTGGAGGTAATCTATATTACTAGTCAAGTTATCATCGTTAAGTGTAAGTTGTCTGAGTACTTGTTAGCCAGCACTTTCACCAAGTCATCCATAACCGCGGACAACACGGCTTCTCGAGAAGATTTAACCCTGCAGGGATGCACCAATTTGGCCGTACACGTAAGAATGACCCGCCAGATGGAAATACACTTCCACCAAGCGAGGCACTCAACACAACCCAACTCTTCTTCGCATCAAGCCCAAAGAACCACGTGTTGTGCGTGCGCGGCTAATCGAGCCCCCGCGAAGAAAAGGGGGACCCTCATAGCACTCTAAGACCACGACGCCCTAAATGCCGACTACAAAAGTTCCACCCTGGCGCCAAGGGTTCGCACCTGCATATGCATGCATCAAATGGAAAGCCCGAACTAAGTGTGGCGATTTGGACGAGATGCGAATCGAATCAGAATTGCGGGGGGCGCCCATACACGCTTCCCACATGCGGTTAGTGCGCTCATCATGGATCGGAGGACAAGACCCTTTTCCTAATTAAGTTCGACACTAGCAGGCCTCAAAACCACGTCGGGCCTCTTGCCGGTGCCTTATCATCAAATTATTATTAACCAAAACATTAACATGTTGTTGATTAAGACACGCCCAACTATCAACTAAACAGGTGATAGAACAAAGGACAACAGGACTAGAGCGCAAACAAACCTAAGCATGCTAGTACGACACAGGCCAACAAACAACAGGATTATAGGTGTGGAGGTAAGGCAATATCGTGGCAACAGGGTAAACATGTGATGGGATCGGAACACAAGCATCGAAAATACTAGGCTAGCATAAAGACAACGGAAAGAATCGGTAACAAGTGAGGAAAGGTGTCGAGACATCGTAGTAGTTTTCATAGACGGGGGTGCCATGAGACTACGGTAGAGACGTGGGGTAACGGGATAGCGTAGTAACACAGAACACGGGATTTTACCCAGGTTCGGTACGTCGCGACAGTACGGCGTACCTACTCCTGCACTTCTCACTAATTGGGACTAAAGCCCGCTTAACAGGGTTACAATGTGAGGGTGTAGAGCTTCTCTGTTGTGCGGTAAAGAACTTGAACCTAACTTGTTTAATCTCTCTCCCGTCCGGCTTTATATAATAGCCGGGTTAGGGCTTACAGAATCAGAAACCTAGAAGACTACGTTTAACTTGTAACTTGGAAAGCAAGGAATCCGTCTTCTCCTCCAAGCCAGATCACACGGGCCGTGATCCGGGTTCTTCTAGAATCCGGCTTCTGCGCGTCGGACTACTGGGCCGCCCAATGGACCTGAGCCCATTACCTGTAGGCCACCCTGGTAGTCCAGCTCTTTATCTACCATCTTCTATACCCCTATTCAGTATATATCCGACAGTAGCCCCCAGGAAGGATCAAAACTCTGATTCTCCGTCTTTCGTCAAATACATTTTGTCCGGGAAATCTTGATTCAGCAGTCTTGATTCTTTCTACTTTCCTTTTAAAGGAGATGGTAACATAAAACTCGGAACTCTGAAAATCCGGCTTTTCTTCTCGCGATCCTTCGCGGAAAAGGAACTTCTAACGTCAGCGTCTTAATCATGCTGACGCAAGCGACGCTCGGTTTCACGCGGGAAACCCCTCAGCGTATCTCTGACAGATTCTCACGGGAAACGAGGAGATAGCCATCATTCCTCTGTCGTTTCATTTCCCGGATTTTCCGGCGAGCGACACGCGTCGAACATCCAACGGTCGAAAGAGCCGTTGGCACGTATCTAAACGGCTTTCCAGCTATAAATAGCCATCCTCGTCCTCATCGGAAACTTTCCTCACTACCCCACTGCCTACGCCATTGCTGCGAACGCGAGCTCGAGAGCAAAGCACTTGTCCCAGGCGCTCACCGCATCCAAGCACACCGAAACGCAACGCCACAAGATGGCCTCCTCGCCGTCATCGCCGACCCGCGCTGCCATCAACGAGCTGATCAGCGATCTGGATCCGCAGCCGGGATCGCCCAAGCTCACCGGCGACGTGCCGGAGAAGACCACGGCCTCCGCGGCGGGTGGAGAAAACACTTCCGCCGCCGCGGACATAGCGGGATCGAGCTCCGAAGCATCCCCGCCGTTCGTCCCAACGACGGCGAGGGTCAAGATCCATTCCCGTGGCGATGAGCGCTTTGCTACCGGAGCCAACAACGAAACAGAAATTGTCGGCAATTGGAGTCCGAGTTATACTTCTCTCGTTCTTCTTCGTCGGATGTCAAAGGAGGGATACATAGTTAAAGGCAAATGGCGGATCTCGAAAGATGAACCCGAGCCCAAGCCAAAAGCCGGAGAATGCGTCATCCTTACCTCTCATATCGCGAGAGGTATGGGTTTTCCCCCTTCCGCCTTTTTTCTAGACGTCCTTAACTTTTATGGTGTTCAACCACACAATATTTCTCCGAATTCCATCCTCTACTTAGCCAGTTTCCAAGCCCTTTTCGAAGGATATCTTGGGATAACACCTGACCTAGGTTTCTGGCAATATTGTTTTGAGGTAAAGCATAACATCACAAATGGCATTTCGCCTATTTGCGGGACCATATCTTTCATCCTCAGAAAATTTAGGGAGGAATGGTATCCAAAAATAGAAATGCCGGAACCTGATCAATCTTGGCTAGGTTCTTTCTTTTATCATCAGGACATTCCATTCCCAGGCAGGACAACCGGGGTTCCTCCCTTTGTTAATTCTGCTGCTATTCCTCGCGAGAGTTGGACAGCCGCAGTAGTAGAAAATTTGCCAGAAAACCTGATGAAGATAAAGCGGCGCATCGCCAAAATTTCTTCCTCTCAACCTTCTTTGGTTGGGAAGGATACCGTTTTGTGCTGGTTCGGACGCCGTATCCAACCTCTCTCTTTTCGTTTCCCGACTTCTTTGCGAATACCAAGGGCCAGAAGATAGCATGAGAGGAACAGATAAGGCCTTTACCAAAAAAGATTTTATAGGACGACTTCACCAACTGGTCGCCGTCAGTAGTCAGATTGAGGAAAATCTGGCGATTTATCACGTGGAAAATCTGGTCCCTAAGGTATTTATCTTTCCTTGTTTCCGAATTTTTTCCTCAGATTATCTTCTCTCTCTGCTTTTTAACATGTTGTTAACTCCTTCCTAGTTCGATGAACTTGGAGAAAATGATCTTGCTTCCGACGCTGAACTCAACAAATTGCATGCCGAGTTTCACAACAATCGGAAGCGCAAAAGGCAATCAGCTATCAAAGAGGAATCTATTCCCAACCTGGACGATATCCGGATAAAAGAAGAACCATTTGACGAACTCGGATATATTCGTCCAGAGGCGAAAAAATTCTTTGCTCCTGCGCCTCTGATTCGCCCTTGGCCACAAAATGGATTAGTTGTTCGCAATGATATCGCATTTTCACCTCGTCAGGTTATACACGATGGCCTTCATCACGTTGGGATTCTCTTCGCGGAATATGCCAAAGAATTCAACGAGGTCTTGGCCGACTTGCGAGAAATGAGCCAGGTAATACTTCTAGCCCCCAAGCATTAAGTTGAAATATGAATTCTTCTTAATGTTTCTTCGTATTCCTGTTCAAACTTAAGCATCTGGCTTTCATTTCCATGTTTTAGCATTCCGCAGATGCCATAAACTTGGAAGTTTATAAGAAGCTTAGTCTCAAGAGCAGAGAAGTAAAAACCCTTCAATCTGTTATTGAGTCGAAAAGCAACAAACTGGCGTCATCTCAGCGGCAACTATCAAAAGCCACCGGTATTCTATGTTGTGCCATTTGTTTTCTCTGGAGAATGCTTGCTGAATTGTTTTGTAAACTCGAATTATTTATTGCCCTCCAGCTGCTTTAAACAAAGCCAACAAATTAGCAGAAAACGCTGTCCATTTTTCTCGACTTCTTGAGGAAAACTCAAACCTCCGAAAGGAACTTCTGAAATTTCAAGAAGACCTAGAAGCCAGTAATCTGGCCTTGGGATTGCTCGATCCAAGGCTTCTTTACAGGCAGCGGAAAATAAATCTGTTATCAATGATTTGGAAAGTATTCTACTCCCGCGCATGAAAGAAGGCGACGAAATTGACAAGGTTCTTGGTAAGTTAACTTCTCTTTACCAATGTCTTCATGTCTTATTTCTTGTATCTTTTCATGTAACCTTTGCTTTTGTCAAAAAAGCAGGAAATTTTCCAGGAATCTCTCGGACTGAAAAGATCCGGGCCTTTGGGGAAGTGTGGAATTCAATCAGGAATGCAGGAATACAGCTGATTAATAAATTCCTTCCCACAAGTACTGTACGATTTTCGGAAGTCTACCGACTTCCGGGTGCCATTACAGAGGTAGCAGAGTCGAAAGAATCCATCCTTCGTTCTGCCGCACGAGGTGGTGCACGCATGGCACTTGGCCTTATGCGTCTACATTACCCTAATGCTAAATCTTGGCGCGTAGCATCCGGAATCCCTCAAGAATATACAGAAGCGCAACGAAATGCGATTTTTGATGAAGTTAAAGGGCACGCTTCCAAGATTGCCTCTATAGTTAACATTTCCATTACTTATCCGGAAGAAGAAGTGCCCGCAGCCCCCGAGAATGATAGCAGTGATGAAGATTCGGATGCTTGAGGGAATACACTTAACCCGAATGATGGATGTGTATAAGAGCATTTTTACAATGCAATTCATATTGTAATGCCTCTATATCGTTTGTCGAAACAAGAACTCCACCTTTTGCAATTTCAAGTTTCTTGCAAAGTTTTTTCGGGTTTGACTGTTCCTTTATCTTCTAAGTAATCTGGCAAATGTGTTTTAACTGCTCTAGTGTTTAAAAATGGCTCAACTAGCAATATGAATCGTCATGCCGAGTAACTGGGGACGAACCAAGCAGTTTTGAAACTCGGAAACATGGATCATGCTAAAAGCATTTTTACTGACTAGTTTCAGTAACCCAACACATACACAATCAGATAAAACTTAGAGAAAACAAGGAACTGTTTTGAAACTTGGGCACGCAGGCACAATCCGAGTTTCCTTTAACCTTTAACAGGCCGAATCATTTAGCTTTTAAACACCGAGCACGCAGGCACAATTCGGGTTAACATTGAGTATTTGTAAGATCATTGGGAAATAGATGAGGCGGAAATATTTTGTACTTATAATGAATATGAATGACAACATTCCGACAACTTTATTTCATGGTCTCAAAGATGTTTACATAGAAATTGAACTAAGTATAGAAGGGACGTAATTGCTGGATACTCCAAGGCCTCTTTGTCTCTCCTAGTTCATCATCTATTTTTCTCTTTCTTTTGCGATTCGGCTTCTCGGGATCGTCCTCTGTATCTCGAATGTCGACAAGATAGTATGATCCATTCTTCATGGCTTTACTGATGACGAATGGTCCTTCCCATACTGGGGCCAATTTGTGCTTCCTTTGCTGCACCAATCTCAGCACTAAGTCACCTTCTTTAAAAGAACGATGCCTGATTTTCCGACTGTGATAACGTCGTAAACCTTGCTGGTAGATGGCGGATCTTTGAAGCACAAGTTCTCGTTCCTCTTCTAAGAGATCGACGGCATCCTGTCGTGCTTCTTCGGCATCCGAGTCGTCAAAATCCTGCACTCTTGGGCTATCATGGATCATGTCCGTTGGAAGAATAGCTTCCGCACCATAAACTAGGAAAACCGGGGTTTGCCCAGTTGACCTATTTGGCGTCGTTCGAATACTCCACAATACGGAAGGTAGCTCTTCTACCCACGCTCCAGCTGCTCTATGGAGAGGAGATTCGAGTCTTGGGCGTATTCCTTGCAGGATTGAACTGTTCATTCTTTCAACCTGCCCATTAGATTGCGGGTGTGCCACAGATGCAAGATCTAAGTGGATTCCCGTTTGTTGGCAGTATTTTGCCAACTCTCCAATGGAGAAATTTGTCCCGTTATCAGTTATTATGCTATGTGGGACGCCATACCTCATTACTAAATCAATAATGAAATTTCTGGCAGTTGCGCCGTCTAGCTTTTTGATGGGTTTAGCCTCCACCCATTTTGTATACTTATCTACCGCTACGAGTAGATGTGTAAGTCCACCTCTTGCAGTTTTGAACGGTCCCATCATATCTAGCCCCCAGACCGCAAACGGCCATGTGATGGGGATAGTTTTAAGTGCTTGGGCCGGCAAATTGGTCTGCTTGGCGTAATATTGACATCCTTCACACGTATTCACTATGCGCTCGGCGTCTGACTTGGCTGTTAGCCAGAAAAACCCCGCCCGGAATGCTTTTTTGACTATGCTTTTTGATTGAGCATGATGTCCGCAATCGCCGGCATGGATTTCTTCCAGTATTTCTCTTCCTTCTTCTGGTGAAATACACCGTTGAAAGATTACGGAAGTACTGCGTTTATACAAGTGGTCGTTGATTACCACGTATCCTTTGCATCGACGCTGTATTTGCCTTTGCAAGACTTCGTCTGCTCCTTCCGGGTACTTCTGATTGACTAAGAAGTTTAAGTATGGAATTTTCCAATCCGGTTTAACGAGCATGACCTCAATTGTTTCAGATGCCAGAGGGTAATCGACGTCTCCACCTTTTATGGACGGTTCATGCAAGTGCTGGATGAATACCCCTGGTGGTAAAGTTTTTACTCTCTCTGATCCCATGCGGGCTAACGCATCCGCATTCCAATTTTCCTCCCTTTTTATGTGAAGGACTTCGAACCCGAAGAAACAGATGGCGAACTCATCCACCGTCCTCCGATATTCGGCCATTATAGGGCTTTTCGCATCCCAGGTTTGGTTGAGCTGATGCTGTACCAAATCCGAGTCTCCATAGCACAATATGCGTTTTACCCCTATTTCTTTTGCAATATGCAAGCCATGAAGCAGAGCTTCGTATTCTGCCACGTTATTACTGGCGTTGAAGTGTATTTGCAATACGTACTCCATTATGTCTCCCTTGGGGGATTTTAGGACTACGCCAGCCCCAGCTCCTTTCTTCATCTTGGATCCGTCAAAGTGCATGATCCAGTACTCAGATTCTGGCATTGGTGTTTTTTCCATTGCTTCTGTCCAGTCGGCGACAAAATCTGCCAAAACTTGGGATTTTATTGCCGTCCTTGGCTGGTACTTAATGTCGAAGGCTGCCAGCTCGATGCCCCATTTAGCTACTCGGCCGGTTGCCTCCGCATTGTTTATAATATCCCCTAGTGGTGCTTTACATACCACTGTTATGGAATGCCCTTGGAAGTAATGGCGCAGCTTTCTGGATGCAAAAAATACGCCATACGCCAGTTTCTGGTAGTGCGGGTACCTTTGTTTGGATTCGGAAAAAACTTCGCTTATGTAATATACCGGATGTTGATCTGGTATGCTTTGCTCTTCCTTTGTCCGTTCCACAACGATTACCGCACTAATAACCCGATTTGTAGCCGTAAGGTATAATAACATGGGTTCTTCGTCTTTTGGAGATGCCAAGATGGGAGCCTTCATCAAGGTTTCCTTCAACTGGGCCAATGCTGCATCGGCCTCTTCTGTCCATTCGAACTTGTCGGATTTCTTTAGCAGCTTGTAAAGTGGTAAGGCTTTATCCCCCAGCCGACTAATAAATCTGCTGACGGCTGCAGCGGAACCCGTCAACCTTTGGACATCTTTTACACATGTAGGTTTTGAGATGTTCAAGATTGCCTTGATCTTTTCCGGGTTAACTTCTATTCCTCTGTGGGAAACAATGAAACCCAGAAGTTTTCCTGAGGGAACCCCGAATACGCACTTAGATGGATTCAGCTTCATCTTGTAAGTGCGTAAGTTCTCGAAAGTTTCTCGCAGATCCTCAAGGAGTGTATCTTTTTCCTTGGTTACGACAGCGATATCATCCACATAAACATGGACGTTTCTGCCAATCTGACTATGCAAACAGCGTTGCATGCAACGCTGGTAGGTTGCACCTGCGTTCTTCCGGCCAAAAGGCATGGTTACGTAATAGTACGTCCCATACGGGGTTATAAAAGAAGTCTTGATTTGATCTTCCTTTTTCATGCGTATTTGGTGGTACCCGGAGTATGCATCCAAAAAGCATAAAAGCTCGGAGCCTGCAGTGGCATCTATTATTTGATCGATTCGCGGTAATGCGAACCTATCTTTCGGACACAATTTGTTCAATCCTGTGTAATCTATACACATTCTAAGAGCAGTGGTGTCTTTCTTCGGTACTAGGACCGGATTTGCGGACCAATCAGTATGGATTACTTCCTTGATGAAATCCGCTGCTAAAAGCCAGATAATTTCCTTGCCAATAGCCTTCCATCTTCTTCCGTCAAATCGACGGAGACCTTGTTTGACGGGTTTTGATCCGGGAATAACCTTGATTTGGTGCTCAGCAAGTTCCCTGGGTACGCCTGGCATGTCAGCTGGACACCAGGCAAAAATATCCCAGTTCTCACGGAGGAACTTGATGAGCTCGCCTTCCTATTTGTCGGTCATCTCAGTCCCTACGATGACAAATTTTGTCGGATCTTTGGGATCTAGGATTACCTGTCTTGTATTCTCGGACGCCTTGAAGCTATCTGTTGGCTTCCGAGTTTCTTTTCCTGCCGGCATTTCTTTCGGCGATACCTCCTTGGCTAATTCCTTCAGTTCCTCCTTTGCTATAACTCTTTGAGCGCAAAGGGCGTTTTCTTTCTCCAACTCGTTTGCCAGCTTGAAATCACCGGCTATGGTGATTACTCCTCCTTTGGGTCCTGGCATTTTCAGCTTGTTGTAGATATAACAGGATCTTGCCATGAATTTGGCGAAAGCTGGGTGTCCGAGTATTGCGTGATACACGCTTTCGAACGGCACTACTTCGAAGGATACTTTTTCCTGCCGGAAATGATCTTTATCTCCGAAGGTGACATCTAGGGAAATTTCTCCTAGGGATCGTGCTTGCCTGCCAGGAACAATGCCATGGAAGCGTATATTGCTGTAGTTGAGCCGGGACTCGGAGATCTTCAAGTGCTTCAGTGTAGCCAGGTACATTATATTAATGCTGGATCCTCCGCCCATCAGCACTCTTCTTAGCCTAGTGTTTTGAACAATAGGGCTGACAACAAGAGCTTGTGTGCCGGGTTCAGGGATATTTCTGGGATGATCAGACTGATCCCAGACTATTGGCGTGTTGGAGTACTTCAAGTATTTCGGGGTCGCGGGAATAACCGCGTTTATTTCCCGAAGTGTTCTTTTGGCCACCTTTGCTGACGGGGTTGCTAAGAAAGTTAGCATTGCTTTCCGTCAACTCTCGGAAATTTGGGTTCGCCCTTTCGCTGTTGTTCCTGGATTTTGTCATCAGTGTCCGATTCACTGTCTTCCTTTTCAGCTTCTGGCTTTTGTTTGGCAGGTTTCCTTTTGGAACCCTTCCCTTTATTTCCGGATCCTGCATTGCCTTTCATATGCTTGTTTAGCCGGCATTGCGCATTTGTGTGGGTTGGTTTCCCAAATTGCGAGTGGTGGACGCAGGGTTCCGACTTAATTCTCTCCCATTCTTCGGGAGTGTAATTGATTGGATCTGGGCTGCGACCTTTCCACTTATTCCCCTTATCTCCTCCAAAGGCTATGTTGACCTCCTTGGGCTTTGTCGTTGACTTCGGAGTTCCTTTTTTGTCAGAACGAGGGGTTTTCTTGGCGAGTATTAGTGAATCAATATTGCCTCCTCTTGCTCTGATATCATCTTCGGCTGCAGCGTGCTCATTAGCGGTTGTAAGCATAGATCCGAGATCTTTGTGCTTTTTAGAACCAACCATGAACGGTACGAGTCCGGGTTTTAGGCCATTGACGAAAGCATGCATTGCTTGTACGTCAGTTACTCCAGAACAACTATTCTTCATTGCAGTCCATCTGGAGATGAAATCCACGTATGGTTCATCCTCAAATTGGGTGCAACGGTTCAGCTGGTTGATGCTATTTGGGCGTTTGTATGTTCCCCGAAAATGCTGAGTGAATACTCTAGCCATATCATCCCAGCTGTCAACAGTTCTTGATGGTAAACCATTGATCCAATCTCTGGCTCCGTCTAGCAACATTAGGGGAAGAAACTTGACAGCTTCCAGGTCTGTCCCATTGTTGATTTGGACGGCTGTATAATAATCTGAGAGCCAGGTATCCGGGTTTGTACTGCCGGTATATTTTTGGTAGGTTGGACCAACTTTGGCGAAGCCAGAATGCAGGGTTATTCTTCGGATCCTGTCAGTAAAACACTTAGGACCAAAGTATAGATCATCCTTTTCTGCTCTATCAATGTGTGCAGAATATCTTCCGGCTGAATGGACAGAAGGGGATCTGCTCCTTTCTTTTCCATTGTTGCGCGGACGCGCTTTTCCGAGGTTATCTCTATCTCTTCCGTGTTCACGTCCTTTTGAGTTAGGCGGAGTTCTGCTTCTGTGCCTTTCCTTATCCTTAGGAGGTGTCCGGGATCTTTCACGTCTGTGAGGTATATCATATCTTCCAGCTTTTTCAGCTGGGTTTCTCGGAGGTGGCATTATTTTGCCGTCATTCCGGTGTTTGTCTTCCCGATCATGTGGTTTATATCCATCTTTCGGGAGATGAGGTCCGATTCTAGACGCTGCGTCCCGGTTATCTGGGTTTTTCCTGTCTTTTCTCGGATCCTCTTTTTTATCCGAATCTCCGGGTTCTTCCGGTCCAGGTGCTCCAGCAGCGCAAGTAGCTGTTTTGCAGAGGGCGGAATTATCATGCAGCCTCCCTGATCGTTCTTGGCCTCGCTGTTGCTGCTGTAATGCTTTTCCTAGGAAAGCATACACCCCTTGGAGTTTTTCCCCGTTGGAGTACAGATCGTTGTTTAGGATGGCGAACGCTGCTTCCGCGTTTTCCGCTGCGGTTTTGTATATTGGTTCGCCCTTGGCATCTTTGCCGTTTAACTGCTTTTGCCAAGATGGGTTATAGAACCTTTCGTTTGGCGGCAGTTCTTCCGGTCTTGCGATTCCGGGTAACCTAGTAGGTTTTAATGCAGATCTATTCTTTCTCTCGTACTCCTCTATTTCCTCCTTCATGATTTTGATATCATGCTGGGTTTGTTGGAGATGTTGCCGAGATCGGACTAAATGTTGCTGTTGCCGTTGGAAAGCTTGTCTCCTGGCTTCCAGCATCTCAGGGGGTTCATCTGGTCCCACTGGTGTTTGTAATAGCTCTTGCTCTTCCTGTTCCGTCATTGGCGGAGCAGTGATTTCCTTAGATTTCTTCTCCGCGGGCTTTTCTCTACTTGCTTTTCCTATTTCTGGGTTTTCTTCAGCTGTATAAGCTAGTTTTTTCTTCCGGAGTTTTTTAGCAGACTTGTGCCTTTTCTTGGAAGAGGGAGGATTTTTGGCAGGCTCATCTTCTGTCATCTCCTTGACATTAGGGAATATCGGAGAAGTTTCTCCGTCTTCTCTCTCTTCCTCTGGCGGAGGGGTTTTAGGGCTTTCCTGGCTGCCGGCACCCGTTGTATCAGCTGGTTTTGCCATTAGCACTTCATGGAATCCCTCTTGAAAGGACTTAACCTTTCTTACGAAGGCATCCTCGTCTTCGTCTTCGGAGTCGAAGTTATCCGATCCGGTTTCCGACTCCAACCTCGCCTCAATGGCGGCAAGCACGGACTCTGCTTCCGAGTTCATCGTCTTGTTGACGGATGTCGGATCTTCCGCCTCTGTGACGGGTGTTTGTTCTTCCGTCTCTATGACGGGTACGTTGTTATCTGCCTCTTGCACGGGATTTCCGTCATCCGTGTTTTCAGCGATTTCGGATTGCACCATGCCGATAAAGTGTGTATCACTTTTTTGTCGGCGATCTGAGCAGAATCCGGCATCATAGTCGTCTTCGACTGGGTATAGGGCGGGTGGGATAAATTTGCTTCTACCGCAAAACCCCATTGCCTCTGCAGTTAGTCCGATAAAGATGTTAGCAGATCCGATCGGTAACACGCAGGAACTTACCAGGTGGTTTTGCGCCGGTATGTAGGATCCGTTGTCGAGGAAGCGCCCGACGTCGTCATCGAACTCCAGGCTTCCGACAGTGATCGATCTTCCAATTCCGGCGAGTATCCCAGATCGGAATTTCACGCCTGACGTCGTTTGCCCCACGGTGGGCGCCAACTGTCGAGACATCGTAGTAGTTTTCATAGACGGGGGTGCCATGAGACTACGGTAGAGACGTGGGGTAACGGGATAGCGTAGTAACACAGAACACGGGATTTTACCCAGGTTCGGTACGTCGCGACAGTACGGCGTACCTACTCCTGCACTTCTCACTAATTGGGACTAAAGCCCGCTTAACAGGGTTACAATGTGAGGGTGTAGATCTAGCTACTCGGCGAGGATGAGCTTCTCGGCGAGTTGCGTAGAGCTTCTCTGTTGTGCGGTAAAGAACTTGAACCTAACTTGTTTAATCTCTCTCCCGTCCGGCTTTATATAATAGCCGGGTTAGGGCTTACAGAATCAGAAATCTAGAAGACTACGTTTAACTTGTAACTTGGAAAGCAAGGAATCTGTCTTCTCCTCCAAGCCAGATCACACGGGCCGTGATCCGGGTTCTTCTAGAATCCGGCTTCTGCGTGTCGGACTACTGGGCCGCCCAATGGACCTGAGAAAATTACCTGTAGGCCACCCTGGTAGTCCAGCTCTTTATCTACCATCTTCTATACCCCTATTCAGTATATATCCGACAAAAGGCAACATAGGTAGCAAGTGAGTATACTTGCCTGGAATCCAGCAAGTAGAGGTATATCCGAAGAACTTGTCGGTGCTCACATCATCTCAACGTCCTATCCGCGAAGCAGCAAAGAGCTAAAAGAAACACCGGATGCAACAATTACTACTACGGCAAAATATCCAGCATGATCCTATTTTATATGCATGACAAGTTAAAGGGTGCATCAAAATAAATACAAGACATGATGAAACATTTTAAATGGGCCCAAATGCAAAGATAAGGTTGCATTTGGAAAATACCAGGTGCATGCATAGTTATTTAAGTGAATTACAAGCAAACATTAGGTTGAAGTGATTAAATGGCATGGTGGATGATGAAAACAGAATGTATACAACATTAGCTTCAATGTGATATCTCATTTGCCAAATTTGGAATTTTAAATATTTAATTATAAATTTTTGCAATTTAAAAGGTTTAATTAAAACATTGAAATATTGCACCACTTTTAATTAGGAAAAACAGTAAACAAATTGTATATTTGAAAAGTACATAGAATTTTGATTGGAAAACATATTTTATATGTTAAATTTGGGTTTGAAATGAGAAAGTAATTAAATTGGCCATTTTTTAATGCATTAAACAAAGAATTATTGTTTTCAGCAATTTATATTATTCAAAACAGAAAACAAAGTTTATATTTGGAAAGTTTATTTAATTCTGCATGGAAAACATATTTTTACTTTTCAAATTTGGAGTTAAAATGAATTAGTTATGTGCATTTGAATATTGGGGTGTTATTTAGAAAAGGCAGGGACCTGTTCATGGTGGAAACAGTGTGTGGAAGGGCTTCCGGTACAAAAATGAAAAGGCCAGGGGCCTGGGTGCGAATGTTTCCAGATAGCTGTGCGCAGTAAAATGAGAAAAAGGGCAGGCATTGCCTAGCAAGGGAATCGAACTCGTGATCTCTCGTTGAGAACAAAAGGAACGAAGCCACTGGGCTACTGCTCTGCTTGTGTTGGAACAAGGATCTGAAACAACATGAAGTATACAACGCGGTGCAAATATTAAGGGAAAAAAAGGACGGAGGCAACCGTGGGACAGTAATCTATGTATCTCTAGCTTTGGCAGCAACGCCACTATACAATCAGCACGCGTGCTCAAGTTCGTTGCACGAGTCCAGGAAGTTCTTGCACAGACGATTGCTCACGTCTTTAAGGCAGGGGCTGGAGCAACCTTGCCACAACTATGAAGTGGAGACAACGACGCTGAGTTGCCGACCAACGACGTTAGTGTATCGATGCAATAGATAACGGCGATTTTGACACGTCTGCATATAGGATTGTTCCCACCTGAACGCATCCACGCAGCGAACGCCGTGACTTCAGCACAGGCAAGCCATGGATGGCACGACGTTGGTCCTCGCCTGGGTTGCAGATGCGACGCCGAGAGCCGGAAATTTCTGCGCGACGCAGGTGACGCACGACCAACGAAGCCGGGCGTCCATGAAGGTGCAAGGATCATTGGGATGAACCCGTGAACGCTATATATGGAGACTGGAGACGGCAGGCTGCAACGCCGGGAGGAGCGACAACGGGGCTGAGGCCGCTGTCGACTCCGCTATTCCTTGGTGATCTCCTGGAACGATTCCATCAGGCCATCGTGGGCGCTATCTCCACGATGCCGGCGAGTTGCCGACGGTGATATCCCGACGCGATAACACGTCACGTTGCGGCTGCGCTAGCCAAGAGCTAGGATGCAATCTCCAGGAGTAGTGCTGGTGCGTCGGGTTTCTCTGGTTAAAAACGAAAATAAAATAGTTTCTATGGCTTGGTGGCGAGCGCGCCCACCCTAGGCAGCTAGCATCGTAGCCGAAATCGCTGTTCTGCGCGCGCGAGCGCTCGCTCGGTCGGTACCCTGCTATTCCCTTTTTTTTCCTTCTTCGCGCAAGTTAGCAGCGCAAACGATCGATCGTGGAGCGCGTGTCCGGTTCGTGGTGGCCCTGCTGTTCTACGCCCCAGGAGCTCCGTGTCGGCCTCCCCGGCCGCAGCGTACGACTACGAGGCGCATTCTGCCTAGTGATGCATATACGTACCAGAGCAAATTTGCTCTTGCCATCGAATATAAAATCCTTGTATGCATGTAGCTGATCGGATCGATCCTTCCGTTGGAATAGCTAGATAGCTTATCTCAATTTTCATGTTTCAAACATGTGTATTTCTTAAACGGTTTGTCGAAATTGTAATCTGTTTGCGCCAATGTGACGTGGACGATGAGCTCTACAAAATGAGTGCAATATCACACATATATCTTTTACAAAATATTTACACCTTGTGGATCCCACACGTCATAGACTAGAGAAAACGTTGTCTTTTTGTGTATAGGGTAGCAACCAGGCAACTGATCGGTTGGTGCTCAAAAGCTAAACTAGCTAGCTCATTTGCATATAGATGTTTTAAATATTTGTATTTCGCAAATAATTCATAAAAAAAAAATCTGTTTGTGCCAACAAGATGTAGACAATGAACTCTACAAAATGAGTCCAATATCAATATATATATTTTTTCTGAAATATTTTGTATCGCGTGGGACCCACACGACATGGAAAGAACTATGCTTATTTTCAAATTTTGGTAAAAAAATTCATCGAACAATCATGACAGGGTTAAAAAAGCGATTGCTCACACCGCTCAAACAAGCAGTCGGTTCATGGTCAGAGGAATTATGTTCAGTACTTTGGAGCTTGCGAACAACATCGAGTAGGCCAACAGAGTACACTCCATTTTTATGGTATATGGAGAAGATGCAGTATTACGAGCAAAAGTACGAAACAACACGCCTCGAGGCGCATCTTACACAGAAGAGGTGTCGAATCAAGCACTCGAGGACGCACTCAACCTGGCAGACGAGGCACGAGATAAATCACTCACATGCACATATGTATATCAGCAAGGCTTCCGTAACTATCATGCCCGACGAGTGCATAACAGAACCTTAAACATAGGTGAGATAGGGGAACAAAACTTTCTACTAATATAAAAATTTAGCTTGGACCAATCATAGATAGATAAAATAAAAAGGACTAGTAAACTGAAAAACCGTTGTACTATTCCTTTTTTATAGAAACATGTATTTCGTACGAACAATTATTTTTCTTGGACCAAATTTAGCTTAAATTTCCTTTTTGGGTTAGTGTTTTTAGGGAGAAAATAACTGGTGAGATAGGGGAACAAAACTTTCTACTAATATAAAAATTAGAATAAACACAAAATTACCCCATTTTACTAGTATGGGTGTGAACATGTATTTGTTCTCTATCGAAACAAGTATTTTGTACAAGAAGTATTTTTCTTAGGCTAGATTTATTTTGAATTTCCTTTTTGGTCAGGTGGTTTTTAGGGGGATAGGAAACAAGAACAACAAGAAAGAACTACCACTTTCTACCAGTATGGTCATGGTAACGGGTATTTGTTTCAAAAAGTTTCAGATCTAATCACCATGCATGTTAAGAGTGAGGGAAACATTTTTATTATACTTGTGAGGGTGATGAATCACGAGCTTCCCATATTTGTCCATGGTGTAGTTACCATGGTGTCAACATATTTACAAAGGTGGTGATGTTATAGTTACCAACGCGTGATGATGCAGTAAACAAAATCTTTTGTACCCAGGTGTTGTTGAGTAGTTACCAAAGTTTTAATGATGTACTTATCAAGATATTGGCGATATAGCCTCGTAACATATTTTACTTGTGTGATAGATACTGGTAATTACCAACCTAAAAACATTCTAAGAATGTTATCAAGTGCGATGAATAAAAATTACCAACAGAAAAACCTCTTCTAAGAATGTTATCAAGTGTGATGAATGGAAATCACCAACCTAAAAACCATTTTTTCACAATTTTATGAAGAGGGATTAATACAAATTACCAAACTAAAAAGCTTCTTCAAAAGGTTATCAAATGTGATGAATTAAAATTACCAACCATTTTTTTTAAGAATGTTAGAAAGTGTGATGAATGAAAAACTACCAAAGTAAAAAACTTTTCAAGAATATTATCAAGTGTGATGTATGAAAACTACCAACCTAAAAATCTATTTTTTGAGAATGTTATGAAGTGTGATTAATGGAAATCACCAACCTAAAAATATTTCAAGAATATTTATCAAGTGAGATGAATGGAAATTATCAAGGGAGATAAATGGAAATTACCAACAATTTTTTTAGAAGCCAATGTGTAGTCTATTTCCCAAGAATGTTATCAAGGGTGGTGAATGAAAATTACCAACCCTTTTAAAAACCTATATATAATTCCAAAGAATGTTATCAACGGAGATGAATGGAAATTACCAACCCTTTGAAAACCTATATATATTTCTTTTCCAAACAAACTAATCAAGGGAGTTGAATGGAAACTACCAACCCTTTGAAAACATATTTTTATAACTTCCCCAAGAATGTTATCAAGGAAGATAATGGAAATTACCAACCTTATTTAGAAACCACTATATATTTTTATTTCCCAAGAAATTCATAAGGGACAATGAATTAAACTTAACAACCTTTTTGAAAAACCAGTATATAGTCTATTCCCAAGAATGTTATCAAGGGTGATGAATGCAAATTACCAACCTTTTGAAAACCATATATAATTTTCCCAAGAATGTTATCAAGGGAGATTAATGGAAACTACCAACCTTTTAAGAACCAATATAAAATTTTATTTCCAAAGAAAGTTATCAAGGGACATGAATGCAAATTACCAACCTTTTTTTTAGAAACCAATGTTTAGTCTATTCCCAAGAATGTTATCAAGGGTGGTGAATGAAAATTACCAACCCTTCAAAAACTTATATATAATTTTCCCCAAGAATGTTATCAATGGAGATGAATGGAAATTTCCAACTTTTTAAGAACCAATATATATTAATATTTCCAAAGAAAGTTATCAAGGGAGATGAATGGAAATTACCAACCTTTTTTTTAGAAACCAGTGTATAGTCTATTCCCACGAATGTTATCAAGGGTAATGAAAATTACCAACCCTTTTAAAACCTATATATAATTTCCCAAGAATGTTATCAAGGGAGATGAATGGAAATTACCAACCATTTGAAAACCTATATATATTTCTTTCCAAACAAAGTAATCAACGGAGATGAATGGAAACTACCAACCCTTTGAAAACATATTTTTTTATAACTTCCCCAAGAATGTTATCAATGGAGATGAATGGAAATTACCAACTTTTAAGAACCAATATATATTTTTATTTTCCAAAGAAAATTATGAAGGGCAATGAATGGAAATTACCAACATTTTTTTTAGAAACCAATGTATAGTCTATTCCCAAGAATGTTATCAAGGGTGGTAAATAAAAATTACCAACCCTTTTAAAAACCTATATATAATTTCCCAAGAATGTTATCAAGGGAGATGAATGGAAATTACCAACCATTTGAAAACCTATATATATTTCTTTCCAAACAAAGTAATCAAGGGAGATGAATGGAAACTACCAACCCTTTGTAAACATATTTTTTGTAACTCCCCCAAGAATGTTATCAAGGGAAATAATGGAAATTACCAACCTTATTTAGAAACCAATATATATTTTTATTTCCCAAGAAATTCATAAGGGACAATGAATTAAAATTAACAACCTTTTTCAAAAACCAGTATATAGTCTATTCCCAAGAATGTTATCAAGGGCGATGAATGCAAATTACCAACCCTTTTGAAAACCATATATAATTTTCCTAAGAATGTTATCAAGGGAGATGAATGGAAACTACCAACCTTTTAAGAACCAATATAAATTTTTATTTCCAAAGAAAGTCATCAAGGGACATGAATGCAAATTACCAACCTTTTTTTTAGAAACCAATGTTTAGTCTATTCCCAAGAATGTTATCAAGGGTGGTGAATGAATATTACCAACCCTTCAAAAACTTATATATAATTTTTCCCAAGAATATTATCAATGGAGATGAATGGAAATTACCAACTATTAAGAACCAATATATATTAATATTTTCCAAATAAAGTTATCAAGGGCAATGAATGGAAATTACCAACCCTTTTTTTAGAGAACCTATGTATAGTTTTATTCCGAAGAATGTTATCAAGGGTGATGAATGAAAATTACCAACCTTTTAAAAACCGATATATAATTTCCCAAGAATGTTATCAACGGAGATGAATGGAAATTACCAACCCTTTGAAAACCTATATATAATTTTCCCAAGAATGTTATCAACGGAGATGAATGGAAATTACCAACCCTTTGAAAAACCTATATATATTTCTTTCCAAACAAAGTAATCAAGTGTGATGAATGGAAGTGGAATTTTTTCTACTAGTTTTTTTTTTTTGAAACGAGGCTTTTTAAAAAAAATTGGAACGAGGCAAAAGCTTTGCCTTTTATATTTGATATAGAAGGAGAATACAGGAAGGACGAGGCCTAAAAAGATAAAAGATAAACCTCGAGTCGACGACCATGTCACCCGAGCAACCATAGCCGTCACTACCACTGCAGAGGCAACCTCACGCAAGACGAAAACACGGAGCCGTCGCTCCGACATCCACGCTGGCCCCAGGGTCACGCCCCTAAACTAGCCGCCGGTCATGTCGCCCTAGCAACCAAAGCCGACACTACAACGGCGGAGATAAACTCAACGCAACAAGAAACCCCAGAGCCGCCGCTCCGACATTCACGCCGGCCCCAAGGCCGCGCATCCAAACTAGCCGACGATCAAGTTGCCCAAGCATCCAAAACCGACCTAAACACGGCGGAGGCAACCTCAACGCAAGTCATCCGGAGCCGCCGCTCCGACATCCACGTCGGCCCCAGGACCGCGCACCGCCTAGCCGACGAAGAAGATGTCGTCACCAACCACCAACACCCCACGGCTCCCACAAGCCGGTGGAAAGTCCAAGGCGAGAACCCAAGAGGCAAGCGACGCAGGAGCGCCGCCCTCGCCCGATCCCACGAGGGATCTAGGGTTTCCCCCGGAAAACCCGGCGCGGAGAAGCGAAAGCACCGCCTCGACAACGCCTTCATGAAGGACGCGGCGCCGGGAGGCTTCGCTGTCGTCGGCCCCGATCGAGCACCGGTGTAGGGCTTTTCGCCCGGCATCGCAAACCCCGCGAACCACCCCACGGGGACCGCCCCGACCACCAACACGCCATGTCGCAGCACCCGCGGCACCTCCCGCCACGGCCAACGCCATGCCAACTGCGACCCAAGCGCAAATCCGGGGCCGCTGCCCCGGCTTCCTCTTTCCCGACCCTCACCAACCGCAGCACCTCCCGCTAGAGTTGGGGCCCGGATGCCGTCGATCCCGCGCCCGGAACGCCGCACCACGCGGAGACACCAGTCGGAGAGGACGTCGCCTCGCGGCACCATGCCGACAGGATCTCAAAAGCCACTACCTCCGGGCCAACGCAGTCTGCGCCCAGCGCCGGCTCGCACACCCAGCAGAAGCTCCGGAGGCGCACCGCCACAGCCAACCGCCGACCGGGCCCGACGAGCCCAGATTGGGCCCGCCAAGCCCATCTTGGTGCGCATTCTCCACCATACCGGAGTACAGCAGCAGCGCCCCAACCCCTACAGCACCACCGGCGGACCTCCACCGTCCGCAGACCTTCCGCCAGCCGTCGCCCCAGCCCGGCGGCCCGGCCGCCACCTTCCCGGGCCGTCCACCTTCAACCAGGCACATCCCCGACGCCGCAGACCACCGCCCTCAGCAGCCCCTCACCCAGCTTCTCCCTTGATCCTCCATGTCGGTGACGACGCCGCCAAGCCGCGCAGGTCGACGGAGCAGCGCCCACCGCCATCCCCAGCCGTTGGAAGAAAAAAAAAACGCCGCCGCCATCACGGGGTCGCGCGCAGCTGTTGTTCGCCGATGCCCCTTCGGCAACAACGAAGTGGAGGAAGTGTATTTTTTCATAGTGAATTTTTTTATCCTAGTGGAAAATGTATTTTTTTCTACTAGACAGTGGGACTTTTTTTACACTAGTTGGAAGCGCAAAAATTTATACTAGTTGGAAGTGGAATTTTTTATATCTCCCACCCTTTTTTTCTTACCCTAAAAATTCACTAGCCCTAAGAGGGAATTAATTTTGAAGAAAAAAATAATTTTTTCTGACCATAAAAGTGTAGGCGATGAATTAAAATTACAAACCTAAATTCTATTGACATGTACTTTTCAGTGGCTCGACGCAAAGCGATTTTGACCTTTTAGAGAAATAGTTAGGCAAAATCTTTAAAAAGAATGTAACAAATTATAAAAAATAATAAACTGTACCTTATCTTTTTAGACGAAAATAAAATAATTTTGTCTTGTACTTTAGCCTATACAAAAGTAAGTGTTTCATGTTTCTATATATTTTTCACGTATCATACTAAACAAATAAATACTCTATAATTTTTATAGAGACCACAACCACGTATAGCATTTTTTTGTAGTATTTCATTTTTGTCCCTTTTAAAATTTTACACTAGTTGGAAGTGGTTTTATTCTCCCACCCTTTTATCTTTTTACCCTAAAAAACCACTAGCCCTAAAAGGGAATTAAATTGTGCTCATATGGATTTTTGCAAGTAAAAGAAACAAAATTCTTTTTTTTAATCAATTAAAAGGAAATAGATTTATAAAATAAATTATTAATTTTTTATTACAAAGGAATTTTTTCGCACTAAAGTAGAATTATTGTTTCATTTTTTTGGCACCAACTGTGCGTGCAAAGAAGAAATGTACTAGTACAGTACACGCACGTAACAGGTTTTGAAAGAAAAAAGGAATAGGCGCCTAATGTGTTGTTGACCGGAAGAGATTTCGTGTGTGCCAAATGGAGCATTACTAAAAGGAAATAGGTGCACGCAGGTGCTAGTTTCCTTTTTCAGCAAACATAACATGGGCGGAAACCGATCTATGGTTGAGCTTCCGTCGCGCGCTCGTAAGGTAGCGATGCCCCATCGTAGCACAACTGCAGACCCACGAGACGTCAACACGTTGGTGGTGAGGTGCAGCCTGCTACCGGCGCCAGAGATAGAGGGCAATGAGGAGGATGTCGAGCTCGAGCGGCGATTCGGCGGCCGAACCAATGTCAACGGCACGGATCTTGCGGACTTCCTCCCTGCTCTTGCTTGCATTCGACATCCAGGCCAGGTTCGCTAGCAGGCACGCCTCCACGCACTTCATCTTGATCAATCTTTGACGAAGAAACTCTCAGAAAAGTCGGTCAAATTTGGAGTTGGTCGATCCGTTGATGGATACCTTGAAGAATCGTGTATGTAGATATATGGGTGTTTAGCCACGTACGTGTGCACGTACACCACGACACCGGCCGGACCTGATAAGTACTCCTAATCTATTTGGGCTCACGTAGTACTGGAGATGGTCACGTTGCATGCTTGACGTGCGCGTCTAGAATACCAATTTGTATACCGTTCAAGATAGATTGGATCCATTGTGTCTAGAACCGATTCTATGCGATCGATAGAGCATATACTGGCGAGGAAAACATAAACTAAGGACCAACGAAAAAAAGGGTAGAATAAAGACTTTGGTGGAAGGGTAAAACGGTAATACACCAGGTTGGACCGGAAGAAGCCTTCCTCTTTTTATTATTAGGTAAAGATTCTTCCTGGAAAAATTGATACCAAATGATATATCTTTGCAAATGGCTGATAAATCTATTACTATTCATGTTGGTATATGTGAGAATGTTCCTGTTCAAGTGGCTAATAAATGTTTGATATTAACTGTCTTTGTTGTGTTGGAAATGCCTGAACATGATAATATGTCTATTATTCTTCGGAGACCTTTTCTTAACATTGCAGGGGCTGTTATTGATCGCAACCAAGGAAAAGTAACATTTAATGTTAATGATAAAGATCACACAGTTTATTTTCCCAAGAAGATTGATATGAAATATGGTCTAAATTCAATTGAAAATATTGAGACCATCAAGATTGGAGAATTCTATTATCCTATTCCAATGCCATAGAAAGAATATGAAATTATTATGATTGGGACTATGTCTATCAAGGTTGAGGTAACATAATCATTTAGTGAAATGCAGAGTTCTGTTTCATGAAAAATTGTTTTGGTAACAAGACTTGATCAACCTTGTTAACAAAGTGATTTTGAATGAAGAAAACAATGTTTTCACTATGTTTTCACATCCCCAATTATGTTTACACCATGTTTTCACTATGTTGATGTAGTTTAGTTATGCTTTCACTTTCCCCAATTATGTTTCCACCATGTTTTCACCTGGTTTACTGTTGGTACTCATGTTTACACCACCCACATTTATGTTTTCACTATGTTTCCTATGTTTCCACTGGTTATTTGCATATTAGAGTGTCTTAGAACTTCTGTACAATTGGTTTTGGTTTTGTTTTCCATCGTTCCACGATCATTTTCTTGGTTTATAATCATTTATCAAATTCTTGAAATTCCTCGAAAATAAAGTTTCTTTAAAAATTCCAGAAAGATTATATTAAATTTTTATGTTGAAAATGAGGCAGAGAGGCATCTGGGGCAACCCAGGGGGACCCACAATGCCACCACAACACATGTTGGCGCGGGCAGCCCCCAGGGCGCCCCAGCACATGGTGTGGGGGCTCCCTGGCCCTCCACTTGCTCTCCCTCTTGCAAAACAACTCTCTTTCTCCACCAAACACCAAACCATTGCTCAAACCCGAGTTCTTGTTGTTCTTCCTCGCGAATTTTCGATCTCCTTGCTTAGCCCATCTTTGTTGCTGAAATTTGGAGCATTTTTTATTCGGTATGTGACTCCTCCGATTATCCAAGTAGAATTTTGTTTAGTGGAGTATTTCTTGAAAATTTTGGTACTGTAGGTGACAGGTTATGTGAGTTTGCATGCTTGATTTGTGTGAAAATAATATAGTTTTGATGCATGTATAGCTCTCTTATAAGTCTCTATAGTAGTTTCTATCATATAGTTGCTTCAAAATCAATTTTTGTGATGATTGTTATTTTTTTTAGAAAAGGAAGATGCATACCTACACCGACGGAGAAATCTTTGAGAGTGATGCACCCTAGAGGTCAAAGCCTTCAAGATCAACTACTCTGCTGAGACCATCTTACAAAGAAAATCTCATTGCACCAAGTATTGATGATGCAGGGGGTGATGGAGATGCACATCCATCTACTTTCCCTTGTTTTAACTTTTTGAATGATGCAGGGGTCCTTGATGATTTATTGCTTCTTATTAGCAGCGTTGGTCTAACTGATTATATGAATGATGAAAGCGCTCAATATGCTATAGTAACCAAAACTTTTGCTGAGAGCGTTACTTTCGATAACCCCTCTTATAACCCATCTATTGCTTTCAGAATCTATGATAGGCCTTTCACTATGTGATTGGAAATATTTTGTAGCATCATAGGTATTAATACGACTAGGACAGGGATGAGGATTCAAGGATGACATGCTGATTTGCTGGAGCTCTACCGAGGAGTGACAAATGATGATGACCGCGCAGCTCAGCGCAGCAAGATAAGGAACATTCAACTCCCATCTATTAGATATTTTGCTTATTATGTTTCTACTAGTGTTCTTGGTAGGGAAAGCACTAGTAACATTTCAAATTACCATTTAACTTTTATGGCTGCTGCACTTAATGATAACCATAAGTACAACCTTGGTGCTCTCATTGCTCGTCGTTTAGCTGCTAGAGGACCCATTTATGGGGGTATTACTGTTGCGCGTATTATAACTGCTCTAGGCCTTTTTGTTGCTCCCAATGATGAGTTTTTATCCACATAGAGACTTGATCTTGATGCTATGAAAGCTCATCAGTTTCTTACTTCTAACTCTAGTGCTGGAAATCTAGTCTATAGATTTTTATTTACTGATGGAGATGAAAGAGAAGTTCCTTTGCCGCAGCCTGGTTTGTTTAGTATTCGCAAGGGGTTGTGGTCGCGCCCAAAGTAGGAGCTGGACGAGAAGCTACGTTTTCTTGGTTTCCATGTGCAGCACGACCCGAGTATCATACAGGGAACGATGCACCCTCCGAGGACTACACTGTGCATTGCACCGGGGCGTCCTCGAGTTCATATCAAGAGGATGGCCCTTCCTCGTCGCACTATGGGGGCGCCACTTCTTGGCCCTCTTGGGATTGATCTCCACTTAGGCAAAAATCCTAAGCTTGGGGGGAGGTATGCCGACATCACACTCATTTACATATCATGTTTCTGTCGGTTCTTTGTGTATCCATGTTTTCGTTTCTTTTGTTTCCTTTGTTCTTATTGTTTTGTTTCTGCTTTCCAAAACACAAAAAGACCAAAAATATTTCTGTTGTCTCTCTTTATTTGTTTTCTTTAGTTTCTTTTATTAGTTTTCTTTACTTTCTAGTTTCAGTTTATTATTCAAAAATCCAAAAAGAGTTTTCTTTGTTTGCTTGTTTCCTTCTGTTCTTGTCTTAAATTCGAAAACCCAAAAATATTTGTTGTTCTTCTTTGATTTTGTAAAGTTTGCTGCAGAGTTCAATAGTCCTCCGTGACTCCATTGGAGCTTGTTTATCATTTTATATCATTCAATCCACGCAAGTGAAGGGCAATAATAAAGATTTACGACAACTCAAGTTGAGGTGAGAGACTGGTATGAACTCTACTTGTTTTCATTTTTGTACATATACTCATCCATGTGGACATGCATAGTTTGTTCGTGTAAGGTGTATGTTATTTAATGGATGCCAAGTAGTTCGTGCTCTCACATGATCAATTCCAACTTACTAATAGTAGATAGCATGTCGTGTAAATGTTTGCTTGCATTGTTTTATTCATAGAAGGGTATGACATTGTGGTATCTCCCTCTGAATGTTTCACTTGAATTGACTTGGAACATGCTCACGCATACATAAGACTGAAAACAAAAAGTCAATTAAGCCTCGATGATTTACTTTGCCTGAGAGTATTTGTATCACTTTTATACCCTTGTTAATTATGTTTTGTCGCAAGCATGATTATGACAGTTGTTGCTCTCTTGATTGTCGCTCCTAGACTATTGCTAGCCTTCACTTGTACTGAGTATGAGCTATACTCGTGCATCCAACTCCCAAAAACCAAAGTTTACCAAATGTGTCCACCTTACATACCTATATGTGGTATTTAACCGCCACTCCAAGTAAATTTTCATGGGATACCTTTAAAAACTTCAAAATTCTCATTTTGTGACACTGTTTTAGCTCATGAGGAAGTAGTAGTTGGGTTTGTTATCTTCCATACTAATTAATTACCCCGACTTGCATGCTTCATCTGTTCGTCACTAATTTTGCAACTATCTTGTTAGACCATTATAATATCAAAAAGCTAAACAAATAAATAGGTACTCCTCCATGGTATGAGATTGTTGGCAGGCACCCGAGGATTAGGTTAGCCATGGTTTGCAAAAGCAAGGTGGGGAGGAGTGTCATACTATATAAAGTGCATACTATAAATGCCTAATATAAATAATTCGAAACCGCTCTCAACTTGGTTAGTATGGAAGATAACAAGAACTCTATTACGATTCGTTGACATGAACAATCACCTCCAAAAATCATTTTACTTCTGTTTTTAATAAAATAAAAAGCTCTTGCACATGTTAATCCCCGCTTTCCTCTACGAAGGGCCTTTCTTTTACTTTTATGTTGAATCTTCACCTTCTAACTTTATGCACCTGCTCGACAGCATAGCTGTCATCCTTAGAGTAATGTGCTTGTCCCAGAACACGGTTGATTGTGGTATAACTTTGATGCTTTTATCTTTGATATCTTTACCTCCAGTCTTCACTTGAACCTCAGAGGTGCCCTGGCATTTATGTTTTGCTCCATTATTAAGGTAAAGCGAGATATCACTTTATCATCTCTTATTATGAACATTTCAATCCTGCTGTAACATCCCTGATTTTTGGAAAATGCAAAAATCACAAAAATTTGAAACTTTTTGTTTTCATACAAAGCAAGTCACCAAAACCAAATGAAATGCAAGAAACAAAAGAAAAACAATATGTAATTGGAAATTAAGAATCCATTATACATCTATCCCATAAACCCTAAAGCCCTTTCAAAATAAATTTTTCTACCTTAAAGAGAAATACTTATTCTGAGCAAACCTCCTAACAAATATGTTTTCAACCCATTTATAACTATGAAAATGTATATGATAAATAAAAACCATAAAATTATCATCTCTAAAAATTTCTCCTTGTCTCCAAAATTATTCCATATGAATAAAATGTTTCTTTTTGCCATTCAAAGATTTTATCAATCTATATCTATAAAGTGTCACATAAATTATGAAAACAAGTAAAGTAACTTTGAAAAATAATGTTTTCAATTGGGAAAACAACATCTTAATTTGAGAAAACCACATTATTTTTATTAAACCCCAAGTCAAATAAATAAGGAAAATATTCTATTAAGTGGCTATGATGTTTTCATCTTATTTAAAAATTATAAAATCATGAAAACAAGTTGAAATGGTTTTGGAAAATAATAATTAACCATATTATAGTCTCTGAAAATTTCCCAAACCCATTTCCCTATTTTATTATTATTTCTCATTTAATTGGAATATTAAGGCAATTATGAATTCATTTGAATTTGTATTTTGAAAAATTCAAAAATGATGAAAACCCCACAAAATTGGTACTGTTAGAAAGTATTTGAAATAATATGAATTTAGAATTTTGTTTCATGTTAATTGGATTAATTAAACAGAAGATATAAAATAAATAAGAAAACAGGAAAAAAATAAATTGCTGATGTCAGCGATGACATCATCATCGTCTTCAAGACACAGAAACTGCCATGGCCGTTTCAGCCCGAGATTTCGCGCCTTGATTGCGTGCACTCATGGCCATCAAATCCTACCATGAACGTCTCCCGTTATAGCCCCCTGCGCCCTCTGTCTTTCCCCTCTCCTCCCTAAAAGAATCGTGCGGCCACACTCAAGAAATTGCTCACCGGAGTGGAGCATTGTCGCCGCCATTTTTCCTCTATTCCGGCAGCACCGAGGTCACCTCCGCGTGATTTTTTGAATCCGTATTATTCCTTTAACCGCACGCATCCTCTAAGACGTCTTCTCGAATTTTTTTTTTTTTTTTTGCGCAGCATAGCCGGAATTCGAGCTCACCGGAGTTCAGTTCTCCATCCGTCCCAGGATCTCCATGGCGCCACCGATGGAAGCACGGTGGAAGGACGCCGTCTGCTCCATCGTATTCCTGACGTCATGCCTCACCTCCCTGTGGAATCCTCGTGTCCGGGAACCCTCCCCAGCGCCGCCACCATTTTCGGCTCCACACCCCGCCGCCGCGAGGCCATTTCCGGCAACCACTCCGGCCACCTGAGCACCGGCAGGTAACCCTAGCTATCCCCCTCCGTCGGATCTTAACCAATGGCTCCGATTAGACCACTTATCTGAACAGGTACGGGCCAATCAGGAGGTGCCAAGTAATCTGAGCGTTTAGTATATATGTTTCGCTCGACGCAACACTTAGCCGGCCCAGGCCCAGTCCCTGTCTGTCGCGCTGCGCGACAGATAAGAAACTTTGAGCCCATATATCTCTGGATTTTACTTCCGAATAAAAATAGAAGGTCCATTTTGCAGTTTAGCCCCTAGAACTTAGAAACATCATATCTTTTTAACCATAAGGCCAAATTTAGCAAACTTGGACTTTTTGAAATCAGCACAACATGTAGAATCTTTTAGCACTGTTAAAATTCAAATTTTACAAACTTAAATTGGTTCAAATTCTAATATGCTTGTTTGATGAATTTTAGCATAATTCAAATTCTACAAATCCAAAAATTGCAAATAAAATATATTTGGAAACCTTAGAATGTGTACTTTCATATCCTCTGTCCCAAAATAATATTTGAACACATTAAAATTGAATTTAGAATTTAGTTGTCTATTTGAGTATTTTTGACATAGATTAATTTCTATAAATATTTTCAATATAGTTCCTTTTGCAAAATTGTTCCATTTGACAACCTTGGACCAGAAAAACCTTGCCCAACCATTTTGGACACCCTTGGACCATGACCATGTATTTTAGCCAAAAATCCACCATAGTAGTCCATCTAGTTATTATGTCTTAGATTTTGTTTCTATTTCTTTCTACCTTTGTTTGTTGTGGCCATTTTTGGATCCAAGACCAAGTCCCTTGTATGTAAACCTTCTAAGAGACCAAGTAGTGAACCTCAAACACTAGTACTATAGGTTTCTATCTACCCCTCCATCCCCCTATTCTTGCTTCAAGAATCCATCAAGTTAGCAAATGAAAAACAAGACTCAAGCAATAGAAGGCTCTTCACTTTCAACTTGGTGGCAACATGAAGAGAATACAAGGAGGATCAATGAAGAAATTTTGAAGAAAAGACTCCACCACTAGAGGAAACTCAAGGAAGTACAAGTGTGAAGAAATTCAGAAGAAAGCATCTCCCTCTCTCTTTCTAATCTTTCTTCCTATTTTCTTTCTCTTGACTTAGTGGTATTTTGTGCCCATCCCATACCCAAACCAATTAGTGAAGTGAAAGCCCAGAAGAATTTATCAAGACTAAGAGAAGCACCACACCAAGGAAGGAAACAACTTAGATGGCATGATGATGATCTTCAAGAAGGCAATCACATGAGGTCTAGAAGCAATCCATACAAGTTGAAGAATAACAAGTTATTTTTGTCCAACCATTGACCCAAATGGAAAACCCAAGACTTAGTAATATT
The DNA here is from genome assembly GCA_028641055.1 of Alopecurus myosuroides. Lineage (NCBI taxonomy): Eukaryota > Viridiplantae > Streptophyta > Magnoliopsida > Poales > Poaceae > Alopecurus > Alopecurus myosuroides. The sequence continues at coordinate 233,336,318 of CM054063.1, read as the reverse complement.
TTCCCTTTGATGATGAAGTTAGTAGACCTACCCTAACCACAATGGAAAATACTAACATAGTCACTCAAATATTTTTGAAGGTGAATATGACCAAGTGTTTGCATGTATTACTTAGTTGAAAAAGTAATATGTTCATTCCTAGTGAACTCCTGGAACTTCCTCGACAAGTATGGTTATAATAAAGTTAGATCACATCAAACTCAACCTAGTCCTTTCCAAGTAAACCCTTGGAAACTCCATAACAATGTATTGAACCATTATGGAATGAATCTTTCAAAACTCAAACCTTGACCTTGTCCTAGCCAACTGGGTCCAACTCCTTTGTTATGTTATTTGCTATGTTTGCTTTCTCCACCTATGTGTTTGCTTGATAGCATGTTTGTTTATTTTGTTATTGTGTTGTCAATGAATAGATTGTACGGAGAGCAACGATCTTTTGTGAAGAGAGTGTGATATCTTCACCAACTTCAACAAGGCAAGTAACACACCATCAACTACCCATTATTTTCTATATGCATTAGTTGATTTTGAGTAGTATGCATGATAGGAAATTTTACTAAGTTATACTATGCTATGCTATTATCCTAGTAGTGTGTAGCCATCTCTTTTACCCTTGTTATTTTGATAGCCTTAGAACTTGGTAGATGCTATGCAATGTTACAAATTGTTTTACTAGATGTTGAGGAAAAATCCTAAGTATAACTAATGAATGAACCACCTGGGTGGAAGTGGTAAGACTGGGTTATGTTGAGTGTTTCCTCAGGGCCCTTATCTAAGGGTTATTCCACTTGAGGTTGTCACTTGAGGATGGCCACCCAGGAACAAAGAGATTACTATGTCCTTCTAAGTTTAGTAGCTTCCCGTGCAGCCTTTTGACATATGGGCTCTGTCTTGATCAACTAAGTTGTGAGGGTTCAGCCCAGGCTTGACAAGCAGATGTAGCAAAATTATAGGTGGAACGGGTCTTGCCGGTGGGTTTGGACTTCTTCTTCTGAAAGATCTCGTCTCAATTCTCTCCTTTCCATGATGCACTCCGGGTGTATAGGATGTTTGGGCTAATTGAAGACAAAGGGTGAAAGTGCACAACCTCTGCAGAGTCAACAAACTAAGATCTTAGCCGTGTCCCCGGTTATGGACAACTATGAGCAGCTGGACAAGGATTGACGGAAGAATCTCATCATCAATTTCAATAAGTAAAATTTTGACCAAGTGAACAGTATTGTGGTGCTTGGATCTTAATCCAATGTTGCCACCCTTTTGAAAAGAAAAGCTTGTTTTACAAAAGTGATAGGAGAAAACTGGCTTTTTGCAAACTTAGCCTAAACTCCACTCAGCCAAATAAGCATGTAGTATTAGTCTTGCCATTTATATCCACCATAGTGTTACTTGCCAATACATTAAATTGTATTGACTCCCTTGTGGCTGCATATTCCATATTGCAGATATCTCTGAAGACGAGTGAGGATTTCGTTTAGGATCTCGAGACTACCGCCAACATGTTTTGCCTGTGGCACATGAAGAAGATGGGCTCAATGTTGTACTATGTTTTCCGTTGTATTTCTTTTTTTTCTGCTAGTCTTCTAAGACTATGCAAGTTGTAATACTATTTTGTAAAGACTGGATCATGCGATGTAATAGAATTTGATGCATTTGCATGATATTTCATTTTGTACTGTGGTGCTAGCAATTGATCCAGGGACTAGCACAATAACACAGGTATTCCATCCTTATTAAAAGTTGGGATGCTACACCTGCAAATTGATATCTCTTCATGGTTTGCATAACAATTAGGTGACTTTATTTGCATACTTCTTATCATGAATTGCCTAAGCACTTGATCATATAGTGAGAATATTTACATCATATGAAACAAATGTGTTTGAAAAAGTTCTTTTATCGCACTCAGTTGTTAACTGAATTGTTTGAGGACAAGCAGTAAGCTAAGCTTGGGGATAGTTGATACGTCCAAAACATATCTACTTTTCCAAACACTTTTGCTCTTGTTTTCCTCTAAACTTGTGAGTTTTGAATGCAACTAATGCGGACTAACGCTGTTTTTAGCAGAATTACCCTGGTGTCTCATTTTTGTGCAGAAAATCAACTTTTAGGAAAGTGCCCGGAAAATATCCCAAAGTTCTTATTTTACCCGAAGACCCCGGAGCCAGAAGATGAGCCGGAGAGGGGCCAGGAGAGGCCCACACCACCTGGTGGCACCCCCTAGGCCGCGCCACCACATGGTGTGGCCGCCTCAGGCGCCCCTTGGCCTCCCCTTTCGACTACATAAGCCCCATGACCTAAAAACCCAAGGGGGTTCCACATATTCCAGAGAAACGCACCCGAGCGCCGCCGCTACCTTGAAACCCAATTCAGGGATCAGAAGTTTCTGTTATGGCACCCTGCCGGGATGGGGATTCGGATGAGATCATCGCCATCGTCATCACCACCACTTCTCCATCAACCATCCATGATTCCCCCATCCATGTGTGAGTATTCCCCGCTGTAGGCTGAGAGGGATGGTAGGGATTGGATGAGATCGTTCATGTAATAATTCCAGATTGTTAGGGCATGATGCCTAGTATCCGTTGTTAGTGCTATCTATCGTTGTTGTAACTAGTTATGCTTAATGCTTGTCACTAGGGCCCGAGTGCCATGGTCTCAGATTTGAACATGTTATTGTTTAGTGAAGATAATTATGTTTTTTTATCATATCTGCAAGTTGTTTACACATGTCGTTGTTTGGAATCCGAGGCCCCAAAGTGACAATAATTGGGATAACAGGAGGGGATGGCTGTGATGTGAGGATCATATGTGTTCACGGAGTGTTAATGCTTTGCTCCGGTGATTTATAAAAAGGAGCATCTTAATTACCAGTAGTTTCCCTTGAGGCCCCACTGCAACAGCCTGGTAGGGCAGAAGATGTTGTGCAAGTTTCTCATTGCGAGCACATACGAATAAATTTGGAGCACATGCAATTCCCCATGTTTTGATGTTCTATTATTATCTATATGCAATTGCCCATGTTTTGATTATTATATGAACTATCTTATCCATGCAATTCCCTTTCATCTATCCCTATGCCTATAGTATTTTAGTTCTGCTGTTTCCCACAATTGCTACCGTTGTTTCTATGTTATTCATGTTGTTATTTTACTACTCCTACTGCTATAAAAATGTTACCACTGATAAACTGTTGTGAGCAAGTCTACTTCCAGGTGCAGATGAATTGACAACTCATATGTTAAGGCTTATAAATATTCTTTGGCCCCCCTTGTGTCGAATCAACAAATTTAGGTTTTACTTCCCTCGAAGACTATTGCGATCCCGTATACTTGTGGGTCATCAGTCACCTCCATCCATCACCACATGCTCGACCCTCTCAGCCCCATCCACGCCTCCCTGCAGCGGGACGACAGACGTCGCGCATGGCGGAGCGCCGCCGTCCCGTTACCATACCTCCACCTGCGCTGCCAAGGAGCCGAACCCCCGCACAAAGGGAATCCGGCAGGCTACGCCGGCCCCGCCCGCCGTCTTTGACAGCCATGGCATGACTGGCGCCGGCAGTGGCCGGTGGGGGAAGATCGGGCTTCGGTCTTCTAGATTGGATTGGGAGTCCTCGGAGCCGCCCTCGTGTGGGGCGACCCATGAGTCAATATTTTGGAGATGGATGGAGAGAGGACGTCGGGAGCCTTCCGGATGTGTGCTTGGTTTGGTCGGAGGAGGCCGGAGATGGGAGATCTGGCAGTAGCGGCGGGAAGATACGTACGGTTCCGGCCGGTTACGTACTAGCCCAACAAGCGTGGAGATTGTTGATGAAACCAGACTGTCTCTATGCGCGTATCATGAAGGCAAAGTACTATCCGATGTTATAAATCTACAATCGTCTAGGCCAGACATTAGCGGTAGCACCCTCTTCTAAGCCTCTGTGAGTGTGAAATGAGAGAGAGATAATGGAGAGATAGGGAGGATGAGGCGTACCTTCTCCCAAGATTGAGGATCCCGTCGAGGTGTACATGGTGGGGCGAGGGTGGTGACGGTGAGTGGGCAGCAGCGGCTATGGCGCTTCCCGTCACTGCTGCACAACCTAGATCGGTAAGGAGTGTCGGTGGGGTGTGCGGGAACGCGACAAACCTCGTGTAGTGTGTTGCCGGCAACCACCTCTTTATATAGCGCAGCGTTATAGGGGCTCGTCAACCATATGGGTTTGAGTGCTCCCGATCAGGGCGCAGATCATAGGGCCCGGTGGGACGTTGGGCCCATGTGGTGGAGATCAACCTAATATTCTCCCTCTTGATCTCAACTTTTACTTTTAACTATATAATTTGTACTTCTCGTTTCAACACATATTAGTATATAGAGCATGTTTCATCGTCACAACTCAATTACCGATAGAATCTGACAACTACAACATAGTTCTCTGTTTGGAAACAAAATATGTTCCTTTTCGGGCCTCTCATGATCTAGGAATCATAGGCTTTCCCTTAAACCCATGCCGGCTAAGTGTTCCTTGAACACATTGGGTGGTAAGCCTTTCGTAAGCGGATCCGCAAGCATATCCTTTGTCCTTATATGCTCGAGACTCATAGTTTGGTCCTAGATTTTATCTTTCACAACATAATAGTTTATCTCCATTGGTTTGGTAGCATTACTCGACTTGTTGTTGTGAGCATAGAATACTGCGGGCTGGTTGTCGCGGTATATCTTTAGTGGTTTGTCAATGTAATCTACCACTTTCAACTCGGGTATCAATTTCTTTAACCATACCGCCTGCCGCGTGGCCTCATAACATGCTATGAATTCTGCATACATCATGGACGATGGAACTATTGACTGTTTGGACCTTCTCCTCGAAATAGCCCGTCCAGCGAGAGTGAACATGTACCCTTACATGGATTTTCTATCATCTTTGTCTCTCGCAAAATCTGCGTATGAATACCCTCTTATCTTTAGGGAATAAGATCTTTTGTATGTTAGCATGAGGTTCTTTGTGCCTTGCGCATAACGCAATGCTTTCTTTACCATCTTCAAGTGCTCTATGCCTTGATTCCCTTGATATCTACCCTAATGATAAAAGCTAAGTCAGGGGGAGTGCACACTTGTCCACAAAGTTGTCAGAATCGTGATTCCGAATCGGATCAGAACCTCTATGGTAGAATCACAAATAGCAGAATCACAACTTTCAAAATCGTAAAATCTTAGATTCTACCTAGTAGAATCGTTCCAGTCATTTTGGGTCGTTGATACGTCATAAAAGTATCCTTAATTTCTGATGTTCCATGTTGTTTTATTATTGTTTCCCACATGTTTGCTATACACTCTATGTCATTTTTATCGATTTTCCGGACTAACCTATTGACAAGATGCCATAGAGCCAGTTCCCTATTTTCTGCTATTTTCAGTTTCAGAAAAGTTGTCCTGGAAATATTCTCGGAATTGGAAAATTCGAAGCCCGGAAGTCTTAGAATTCCCGAAGGTTCCATGGAGTCCCAAAGAGACCCGGAGGGAGGCCTCAGGAGGCCCACACCATAGGGTGGCGCTCCCCCCCCCCGCCTTGGCCGCGCCGGGGGGTGGTGTGGGGCCCCCAGGACTCCACCGCATCCACCCTTTCGCCTATTTAATCCCCGCGAGACATAAACCCTAGTGATATCCCTCTTTTTCCCGAGAAACACCTAAGGCCACCGTCACCGTCATCCCGAGATCGGGAGGGTTCTGGAGCTCTTCCCAGGACACTACCGGAGGGGGAAATCATCACTGGATGGGTCTACACCACCATGCCCTCCTCCGAAGTGATGCATGAGTAGTTCAACCCTGGACTACGGGTCCATAGCAGTAGCTAGATGGTTGTTCTCTCCACTTTGTACCTCATGTTTAGATCTTGTGAGCTGCCTATCATGATCAAGATCATCTTTATGTAATGCTACATGTTGTGTTTGCTGGGATCTGATGAATGTTGAATGCTATTTCTTTTGATTATCAATCTATCATGTTATCGTCATGCTTATGTTATTTATGATCTTGCATGGTCTCCGTTATTTGTAGATGCTCTGGCCAAGTAGATGCTAGTAACTCCAAGAGGGAGTATTTATGCTTGATAGTGGGTTCATGCCTCCTTTTCATTTGTGCTCGAGTGACAGAAACGTGACGAATGGAGGATGTGTTGTTGCCATTAGGGAGAAAACAACAATGATTTATCTAAGGATGATGTTATTGTTTACATTACACACTTTTCTTACTGCAATTATCTGTTGCTTGCAACTTAATACCCAACGTTTGTTCGTATGATATTCGGAGGGTGGATTATTAGTCATAGATGCAGTTGGATAACGGTCTAGGTATTTTGTTGTAATGCCTGCATGAATCACATAGTAATCTTTATGGCTTGCATACGCACTACGGCGCAGCCTTCATTTCTGTCAATTGCTAAGCTGTAATTTGTTCACCACACATGTTATTTATCTTTCACGGAGAGACACCACTAGTGAACTGTGGACCCCGGTCCTTTTTCGTCGTACCGATGAAACACGTACTGCTTTCATATTGTTCCTACTATTTTCCACACCATATGTTTAACCTCTTTGTATTCAGCAAAACCGGTGAGATTGACAACCTCACTGCTTCGTTGGGGCAAAGTGATTTGATTGTGTTGTGTAGGTTCCACGTTGTTGCTGAACCGGTAGTGTGCCCTGCCATCTCAGCTGCTTCAACCTTCTGAAGTTACTCCTTCCTCCTACTGGTCGATTCAACCTTGGTTTCTTTCTCAGGGAAACTTGATGCTGCACTCTTCATACCTTCCTCTTGGGGTCTCCCAACGAACGTGTGTTCACACGCATCAAGCACTTTTCTGGCGCCGTTTCCGGGGAGGAAGAGAATTTCTGCAAGGGGAGTCTCTCACTTCCATTCTCTTTTCTTTGTTTTTGTTTTGCTTAGTTTATTTTATTTGTCTTCTTTGCTTATCTTTATCAAAAACACAAAAAATAGTTCTTATTCTAGTTGTTACTTTTTTTCTTTATCGTGCTTGCTATCAATGGTTGATGTCTTTGAAACTAGATCTTATAGGCAAGGTGGATTTACAGATGAACAACAAAAATATTATAAGTAAAACCGCTTGTCACAAAAAGGACTACACGGGAGAAAATTAATAAATTTCTTGACTATGCTAAAAACTTGTGCTCTACTTATAATGTTACTTATTGCTTTGATAAATCTTGATGCTATAGGAGGTATAAACACCTCCCTTTTCAAAGCATAATGATGATGTTACCATATCTTCTTATGTTAAGGGAAATTATGAATTATATGATGTGGAACAAATTGAAGAATTTATTGCTTGGATGGGTGCATTTGAAATTGCCTATTTACTTGAAAGTATTGATGATGCACCTTATAAATACGAGATTTATGCTATACTTGAATATTGCTTTGACAATTACAAGGATTGTAATTACTACATAATGGAATATCTTAATAAATGCTCTCAACCTAAGGAAGAGACTAATTCCTTGGAGGAGCCTTTGGAAGAAGAAATTGCTGAATCTGGAAGCTCATTGGATGAAAAAGAGGAGGAGAGTGATTATCAAGAAGAGGAAGAATGGAGCTACCCATGTCTACCTACCAATGATAGTAACTCTTTAACTCATACATTATTTGATGAAATTGATACTTGATATACTTGTGACCTTGATACTACTATGAATGAAATTTGTGAGAATGATATTGCTACTGTTATGTATGATAATCCATGCTACTTGGATAAATCTTATGATAATGCTTTTGATGATGGTCCTATGTTACTTGATGCTATAAATTATAATGCTATTGAAAATAGGATTTCTATAATGTTTCCTATACCTTTTATGAGTGATCAATCGTCTTGTTTTGATATTGCTAAAAGTGGGGAAAACGAGGGGCTGATTTTAAAGTTTGATCCCACTATTTTTGAGCTTGATATGAATTGTGTGCTTTTAGAACATGACAAACATGCTTTATGTGATAATTATGTTGTTGAGTTTGTTCATGATGCTACTGAAAATTATTATGAGAGAGGAAAATATGGTTGTAGGAATATTCATGTTACTAAAACACCTCTCTTTTTGTTGAAAGTTTTGAAGTTGCGGTTGTTCTACCTTCCCATGATTTCTAGTTTGAGTTTCTTTAATTTATTTCTTTACAAGATTACTATGCATAGGAAGTGGGTTAGACTTAAACTTGTTTTATACTTTCTTCTTTATTCTCTGTTTTACTTTAATTCATATTTCTTATGTGAGCATCTTCTTCACTTGAAAACACTTGATTCCACTTTTCTAGGCCTAGCTAAAAGGCGTTAAAGAAAAGCACTTCTTGGGAGATAAACCATGGTTTTATTTTTGCTTTCAATTTCTCTGTTTTGTTTGAGTAAAGGGGTTGTATACTTATTTAGAAACTCATTTTTATCTTTCTTTTCATGTTTTAGTAGTGCCAAGTAAGGTTTCTGACGAGAGTTGGAGTTGGTTTTCGGATTTCTGCGCAGGAAATAGATTTCTCCCGTGCATCGTATAAAATATAGGAAGATCAGAATGATCTGAAATTTTTTGTGCTAATTTCCCGGATGATTCCGAAACTTTTTTGTTCTTTAAGTTTTTTGATCTGAGCAACTTAAGTTCCTCGAAAAAATTCTTCTTTACAGACTGTTCTGGTTTTGACAGATTCTACCATTTTTCTTGCATTTGCTAAGTTGCGATGTCAAGCGGATTTCTTTGCTTGAAGAAACATCAGTGGATGTAGCTTATGTTTAGAAGTATCAATAGCACTTGTTCCATACAAAACAAATGGATTTTTAATTGTTGCACTAACCCTCTAATGCGAATTACTGTTTGAGTGTGGTGTGAAGGAAGTTTTCAAGGGTCAAGAGAAGAGGTGATATATGTGATCAAGAAGAGTGCAAGGTCAAAGCTTGGAGATGCCCCCATGGTTCGTCCAAATATATTTTTAGAATACTCAAGCATCTAAGCTTGGCTATGCCCAAGGCATTCCCTTCTTCATCAACTATCTATCAGGTCACTTCTCGTGAAACTATATTTTTATTCGGTCACATCATATGAAGTTTACTTGGAGCGTCTGTTTGTTTTTATTTTGTTTTCCTTGGTTTTACTTGCTTCCATAATATAGTTGGATCCTAAAATTCTTTGTTTGGGAGAGATACACGCTCCACTTTTTCGTTTGAATACTTGCTATGCTAGTATTCTTAGTTTTTCTTCTAGTTGCTGCAAAATTTCCTGTTTAGCTCTCGTTTTCATTGCATCTCTTATTTAGAGTTGTTAGTTTTAGTAGTGTTATGTGAGTACTCTCATGTTATCTTGCTTTACCATTTAGAGAGTTTTTGTTAAAAGCATGTTTTGTATGGTGCTTGTTGGGAAAAGAAACTACTGCTTGAGGTAGAATTTTTTAACGGTGTAAGTAGAAGCTTGTATAGACCGTGGCTAGAATTTTTCATATCATGCTAGATGTTATTTTAGTTTTAAAGCCCTGTGTTTATTGATTAGCATGATTACCCTCAATTATCTGAGAGTGTTTAATGTGCCTTTGAAAGAATCATGAGTTGTTCTTATCATATGGAAGCATAAATTTGTGGTGTTCTTCTTTGAATGTTTTATTTGGTTGAATTGGCTCATGCTCACACCATGTTTATGACTATGAACCAGTCACGAATAGCCTCCATGATAATTTAGATTTTGAACTTTTGGTACCAATTATGCTTTTATTAATGATGTTTATGTCTCTATGCATGATTATGGCTCTTATGCTCTCTTGATTTGTCGCTCCCAGTCTTTTGCTAGCCTCCACCTGTACTGAGTATGAGCTCTACTCGTGCATCCAACTCCCCAAAACCAAAGTTTTCCCATTGCATCCACCATACCTACCTACATGTGGTATTTAATCGCCAATCCAAAGTAAATTGCTCATGTGTTACCTTTAAAGCTTTCAAAATTACTCCTGTTTTGAGCTCCTGTTTTAGCTCGTGAGAACGTAAATAGAGAATCTGTATCTCATTTGTTGATTGGACTTTCACACCCTGGACTAGTGGCTTCATCCGCTTATCCAATGATAGAAGAGCTGGCAGCGGGGTGCCCAGCCCCAAATTAATAACACAAATTCTCATCACTATTTTTGCCCCTGATTTATCAGTCAAACATAATTGTGTAAACAAAAGAGAAAAAGAGACGACCTTCTACCTAGATGCATCCTTCTATGGGAGCCGCTCTTGTGAAGTCTAGTTGGCTTGTGACATACTGTATTTTCTGTTTACCATTCGTTGACATAAGCATACACTTCTCTTAAAAAGTTTTCAATACATCCGTTTAATAAAATAAAAGCTCTAGCACATGAGTGATCCATGCTTCCCTCTGCGAAGGGCCCTTCTTTTACTTTTATGTTGAGTCTCCATCTTCTAACTTTATGCATAGTTGAGAGAGCATAGTTGCCATTCTGAGTTTTATGTGCATTTGTCCCAGAAACATTATTAATTGATTCATGATGTGTTATTGCTTGTTCTCTAATTATTTTTTCTAGTCTTCCTCATGAACTTTGAAGGTGTCCTGACATTTATGTTTTTCCCCACTCTTAAGGACTAGCGAAATATCACTTTGACATGTTCTCTCTATACCTGAAACAAACGTATATCTTTCTTCGCATTGTTATTCATGATGTTTTATTTGAGTTACTTCTCATGATGCAAAGTGATTGCTATGCTTTATTATTAAAGTTCTATTTATCATGCTTGTGTTGAAATTATATGATCTCAGATTACTTATGCTTTTACATTATTGATGATCAAGTTTATGTTGGTAGCATGTCACCTCAGAAATTATTGTGTTTTTATCGTTTACCTACTCGAGGACGAGTAGGAACTAAGCTTGGGGATGTTGATACGTCATAAATGTATCCTTAATTTATGATGTTCCATGTTGTTTTCTTATTGTTTCCCATATGTTTGCTATACAATTTATGTCATTTTTATCGATTTTCCGGACTAAACTATTGACAAGATGCCACAGAGCCAGTTCCCTATTTTCTGCTGTTTTTAGTTTCGTAAAAGTTGTACTCGAAATATTCTCGGAATTGGAAAATTCGAAGCCTGGAAGTCTTAGAATTCCCGAAGGTTCCATGGAGTCCTGAAGAGACCCGGAGGGGGCCCACACCATAGGGTGGCGTGCCCCCCTTTGGCCGCGTCGGTGGTGGTCTGGGGCCCCTAGGCCTCCATCGTCTCTGCCCTTTCGCCTATTTAATCCCCCGAGACATAAACCCTAGAGATATCCCACTTTTTCCCAAGAAACACCCGAGGCCGCCGTCACCGTCATCCCAAGATCGGGAGGGTTCTGGAGCTCTCCCGGCACCCTGCCGGAGGGGGAAATCATCACCGGAGGGGGCTACACCACCATGCCCTCCTCCAAAGTGATGCGTGAGTAGTTCCTCCTTGGACTACGGGTCCATAACAGTAGCTAGATGGTTGTTATCTCCACTTTTCACCTCATGTTTAGATCTTGTGAGCTTCCTATCATGATCAAGATCATCTTTATGTACTACATGTTTTATTTTGCTTTGATCTGATGAATGTTGAATGCTATGACTTCTGATCATCAATCTATCATGTTATCTTCATGCTTATGTTATTTATGATCTTGCATGCTATCCATTATTAGTAGATGCTCTGGCCAAGTAGATGCTACTAACTCCAAGAGGGAGTATTTATGCTCGATAGTGGGTTCATGCCTCTTTTTCATCTGTGCTCGAGTGACAGAAACGTGACGGATGGAGGATGTGTTGGTGCCCTTAGGGAGAAAACAACAATGCTTTGTCTAAGTATGATGTTATTGGTTACATTACACACTTTGCTTACTGCAATTATCTGTTGCTTGCAACTTACTACCCAATGTTTGTTCGGATGATATTGGGAGGGTGGATTATTAGTCATAGATGCAGTTGGATAACGGTCTATGTATTTTGTTGTAATGCCTGCATGAATCACATAGTAATATTTATGTCTTGCATATGCACTATGGTGCAGCCTTCATTTCTGTCAATTGCCCAGCTGTAATTTATTCACCAAACATGTTATTTACCTTTCAGGGAGAGACACCACTAGTGAACTGTGGACCCCGGTCCTTTTTCCTTGTACCGATAAACACCTACTGCTTTCATAATTTTCCTACTGTTTTTCACACCATACGTTTAACCTCTTTGTATTCAGCAAAACCGGTGAGATTCACAACCTCACTGCTTCGTTGGGGCAAAGTGATTTGATTGTGTTGTGTAGGTTCCACGTTGCTGCTGAACCGGTAGTGCGCCCTGCCATCTCAACTGCTTCAACCTTCTGAAGTTACTCCTTCCTCCTACTGGTCGATTCAACCTTGGTTTCTTTCTAAGGGAAACTTGCTGCTGCCTCTTCATACCTTCCTATTGGGGTCTCCCAACGAACATGTGTTCACACGCATTAGTCGTAAAGTCGTAGAATCATATGGTAGAATCATGATTCTGACAACTTTGTGCATACTGTAATCTTCCATTAGCCGAAGCATATGGTACTCCTTTCATTTGATCGATCTCGTACTAGTTCTAGGTACATTGGGATTTCCCAAAACCGTCGCCCTTAACTATAGGAGTAGGTGTGGCAGAACTCGCATGCATATTATACTTTTTAAGATTTTTTTCTAAATATGCCTTCTGCGATAGTCCAAGAGTCCATTTTTTCTATCTCGGTGAATTTCTATGCCCAAATCATCTGATGCTTCACCAAGATCTTTCATATCAAAATTTGAGGACAAGAACTTCTTTGTTTCTCGTAGCAAATTAACATCACCGCTAGCAAGCAAGATATCATCCACATACAAGATTGGGAAAATCTATTTCACATTTTTGAACTTTGCATAAACGCGTCTATCCTCAATATTCTCTTTAAATCCAAAACTTTTAATTGTCTCATTAAACTTTAGATACCACTGTCTAGAGGCTTGCTTTAATCCATCGATTGATTTCTTTAGGCGGCATCCCATATCTTCCTTGCCTTCCATGATAAAATTCTTGGGTTGTTTCATGTAAACATCTTCTTTTAAATCCCCGTTTAGAAATGCCATCTTTACATCAATTTGATCTAGCTCTAAATCAAAATGTGCAACTAATGCCATTATGATTCTGAAGGAATCCTTACATGAGACTGGAGAAAATGTCACATATTAACCCACCCTTTCTCTTTGTGTAAATCCTATTGCCACAAATCATGCTTTATACTTTTGAATATTCCCATTAGGTTCATACTTAGTTTTGTAGACCCATTTACAGTCTACTATTTTGGCTCCTTCAGGAATATCTTCTAAGTCTCAAACATCGTTGGAACTCATCGATTTCATCTCGTCTTCCATTGCCTCTAGCCACTTTGGTGAGTGAGGGATTCTCATGGTTTCTTCATATGAAGTGAGATAACCTTCCATATCAACTATTTATGTATTATGAACTTTATAATCAGTAGAAATAGCTGATCTTGTAGCTCTTTTAGACCTTCTAAGGGCCTCATTCTCTGGTACATCTTCTAAGAGTGGCTGTTGCACCTCCTTCTCAAGCTCAACATCGGGTGGAGCTACAACAGGTACTTGCACCACAACCTCAGGGATTGCCGGTGTAGTTACAACACGTAGTGAAAAAATGGCCCCTGAATCATCAGATTAGGTGCCTGCACCCTCTTTGTCGTGGGATAATCACGGCAGACGTTACCGGGGGTAACGGATCTTGGGGCAAGACGACACAGGCGTTTGGGAGAGGGTTTAGCTCAGAGGAAAACATGATGGAACTCGATCTGATAGCCGGCAATCAAGTCGCCGAGTCTCCGATCTCAAGATATTAACTCAACTCTCGTGTTACACTGGATACTCGATACCAAACGATATTGCTAGGGTTCTTAGATCCCCTCAACTAATCCTAGGGGTCGGTTTATAAAGCACCCGTACCCCCTGGCTTGTCCTCCAAGACGCGCCCTGGATCCTACCCGGACACCACATACAAACCCTAACTTTCCTTTACCGTAACCCACAATCCGGGTTACGAGACCTACAAACTTGGGCCTTCCAGAAGTTTCTTTATCCTCAGCCGGATCTTGCACAGCGTCCTTTAGGCCGGGTTATACCTTGGAGTTGGCCTACCGGGTTATTATCCCTCCATCAGTAGTCCCCAGAATAGCTTGGGCTTCACAGATCCTTCCTTAAAGCGCTTGCTATTCCCTGCAAAAAACATCAGATGCACGAATGCAAGAAGGCCGGGTTAAAGCGCTCTGATAAATAGCTAGGCCCAACTCCATGGTGGCCATATAGTAACCCGGCTTCTCTCCAAACATTTAGCTTTTCGGGTCTAAGCCCTGATAAAAATGTCAAGATCCTGTACTTTACTCGATAATTGATCTTGATATTATGAAGAATATTTCCTTCCAATTCTTGTCCGGATACCTCGCCCAATATTTAAAGCATATCTCGCAAAACTTAAACAGATAGCCGTTATTCCGCAACTTCCGGCTCCCACCCGTTGAACTGGGCTTATCCATTCACGCTATTATAAATTGGCTCTTAGGAGTAACCCTAACCCCAACAGCTCATTTCCCCCCATCCTTCTTCCTTTCTTCCTCAGTGCTCTAGCTCACAGAGTGCCACCACGGAAGCCTCGCGTGCATCACCGGAGCCCATCTGCCGTCGGCTATGCTCCGCCACGGTGCGCTCTGCACCACCGCCCAGATCCACCGCCGAACCCCCGACCTGCCTGCCGGGAATCGCAAAGGGGCACCATGCTTGTGCCATTTGCCTCCGTCGAGCTTCACTGCAATCCCCTCCAGTAAGCCTCTCTCATCCATTAACTAGCCTCCGCGATTTCTTGATTTTCTCCAGATTAGATCTAAGTCAACTCGCCGGTCCTTTTCCCGGTCACGCCGAATTAAGTTGCTCGTATTCATTCTAGCTCATCCAATGAATTGGATATAGACTTTATTTCACTTTCCTACCACCCATAGTCGTTAATTTTACCACAAATCTAGAAACGGAGTCTCCAATCTGGGCTCGGGCCGTCCAAATTTTCCGCCCTTGTTTCCGTCACCCGGAAAATCTTCCCTTTTCCGGTTCTTTTTATTCGCAATAAGTACCTGTGCAAACATCCATCGCCCTCAAAGGCTCTTTCAATGCATAGGCCTCCATAACTTTTACTATGATGCTTGATACCCGGATAGTTTGAACCTTACTCTGCAGATTGACACCCGGATAGTATGCAACTTCCACGTTGTCTCGATATCTCTTGCCAATACTCAGACAACTCATGGCTTCCGAGTCTCATTCCTTGTATCCTTCTACCTCGTGCTCTGCAGGTCGATCACATGGCTCCCAAGAAGCAGGGGAAAACACCGGCCAAGGCCAAAACCACCAGCTCCATATCCGCCAATTGGGCGCGATCCACGGTTACGAAGGCCAAGTTAGAAGAACTGGCCGAGTTAGGGGTTCTACCCCCTCAAAAGGAAATCCATTGGAGGGTGCCGGGCAACGAGACCCGGCCTACACCGGCGAAGGATGAGGTAATATGCTTTGTGGAACACGTGACCCGGGGCTTCCGTCCTCCGGGTCACCCTTTCTTCCGTGATATTCTGAGCCATTATGGCCTTCGCATTTTTGACATAGGGCCTAACTCCGTGTTAAATATCTCCCACTTCATCGTTCTCTCCGAGTCATACTTGTGCACTCCGCCAAGTTTGGCTCTTTTCGTCGAGCTTTTCCAGTGCAAACCATGCCGCGAAAGCGGTGACGGGGCACTCCTCGCTTGCGGCGGGGTTTCTATCCAGCGCCGCAAGAATTCTCTGATGCCACCCCTCACTCTCAACTCCCACGTCAAACACTGGCAACTCTCATACTTCTATTGCCGAGACACCTCCCCACCCGGCCAAAAGAAACTGCCGGGTTACTCGGAGGGCCTTCTCGATATCTCCGAGACTTTCAACGCCTTTGCCCCTGACTCGGACAGGGAGGCCATCCGGCCTTTACTAGCCAAAATCTCTGTTCTGTCGGCCCAAGGTCTCATTGGGCTTAACCTGGTGAAAACTTGGGTCGATTGCCGGATCCAACCCAACTCCATCCGTACTAAGTTAATGTGCGAGTATTCAGGGCACACCACGGACTCGCTCCGGTACTCCACCCATAGCTTTGCAGCCGGAGATACCAACAAGACTATCAAGAGCTTCTTGACAGAGAAGCTGGAGGTAATCCGGAATATAGCCGGGTTAGAACCCTTCACGCGTGAGAACCCAGGCCCCAAGGTAAAGACTCGGTTTTCACACTTTTGCTTTCACACTTTCCACTAGATATGACTAATAACCCTTATTCTTATACCTTCTTCTCAGGCTGATGATCCCTTTTGGAAGATTGAAACTCCTCCTAACTCTGAAAATCCAGAGGAGCAAGAGGATGGCACTAACTCGGATGAAGGTACGTTCCGAACTTCACTTAGTTCCTTTGAGTTCGTCGTGTCCCGTTCTTCATTTTCCAACTGTGACCTTGATAACTTCCAGAGCAAGAGGACAAGGACGAAGAAGAAGAAACTGACGGCAAGGTAGAATCCGCCAGTGTTGAGGAGGAAGTGGAGCCGACAATCAAAGTCGGATCTAAGAGAAAACCCCGAGGGGTCGTCTTCAAGGTTTCATAGCGCCTCCTTGTATTCAATTCGTATTCCTTTGATGATATACATGAGCTAACTTGACGTTATTCCACTGGCCATATTTGAAGGAGTCGCCCATGACCAAGCGCAGAGCGACTCGAAATTACCCGGGTGATGATGCTCTTAACCCGGGTATTCCATTGTCTCCGACTCGGCGCGCTGGTATTTGCCTTATCCTTTCTCAGAGGAAACAATCTTCCTGAACCATTCCCTTACGACATCTCGCTTGATACTTTTCAGTTTCGCCCGGGTCCAGCAGCGAATTCCCTTCGGACTTTGCGGTGAATCCCGGGTAAAGTTCCTTTCCTGACGTTCTATCACATTTTCATCACCCTTTCCTGGTTGTACACTAACTGCTCACTCATACTATCTATAGGGACACGGTCATTATTAGCGACCAAGAGGATATGGAGACCGATGACCCGGGTAAGGGGACCCCGACTGATAATACGGCAGCCGCAGCTGGCGGCGAAGGACAAGTGTCACCGATGAACCCGGCCAGTCAAGGAGCCGGGTATCCGATAGCCTCGCATGCAAGCGAGAAGGAAAAAGCTGCAACTTTGGGTGCGGGAGGAGGAGCACCAGATTCCAGCATTCGGATGACCCGGATGCCGTCTCCCGCTAAGAAGAAAACTCCTTCTCCGAGTTTCCGAGACCCCGGATCTTCTAACACGGGTAATGATACTTTTGACCAGCTGATGAGCACTCTCCTCACTATGAAGACCTCAGAGAGCAACATTCTAGAGCGCATGGCCGCAGAGCACCAGGTAATAACACTTGATATCTCGCAGTATACACTTAGTCCCCAAGTTCCGAGCATAACTTTGTTGAAGTTATGCTTGGTACTTTATGCAATAGTCGGCTTGCCATGATACCCGACTGATACTTGTGCTCCTTGTTCTTGACAGGCACAGATGACCCGGTCTGATGAAGTTTTGCTCAAGACCGAACAACTTCTTCTTGCCGAGGTAAAGCGTAGAGAAGCCCTTGAGGCTGACGTGGAAACCTTGAAGAAGGATGTTTCTAAATACAAGAAGAAGTACAATACTGCTCAAACCGCACTGAAGAAATTATCGGACCAGGTTACCGATACCTATTGCATCTTGCTTAGTAAGTTTTTGCTGCCGACTGTCTTCATGCCTTTACTTTATTACATGATACTCGGGATTACTGATACGTTCTTCCTTTGTTTCAACTGCAGGTGCCAATCTTGCGGCCCAGAGGAGGATGCCATTGCAAAGGCTAAAACTTTGAAGACTGTGCTCCGGACTTTCTTTGCCGGCACGAAGTTTATACTGGACGCCGTGAAGTGGCCTACTGAGGTATATCCGGGTGAAGAAAATCTTATCCAAGCCTGCTCCACCGTACCTGCCTGGATTGAAATCTGGAAACGCTCGGCATGCCGGATTGGTATGACCCGGGCCTTTACCCTGGCTAAGGCTTATTTTCCGAAGCTTGACCCGGCAAAGGTAATATCCGGGTTTCCAGAATTCAAAGCGGATGGCTCCAAGTTTGCACCCCAGGACTTCAAGGCCATACAGTCCGCAGTGCGTCATTCTGCCACCACTTTGGCCGATAGTATGGATCTGAACACAATTATGAGTGCGTACGATGCTGAAGGCAAAATTGTTACGGAGGACGCACCCCCGCCCTTTGATATTTTGGAGAAATGGGCTGCTGACTCGGCCAGGAAGAGGGAAGAAACTGCGAAGAGAGAGGCCGAGTTAGGATCAGAGCCAACCACCTCTACACCAGCTGTTCTTCCGCCTGTCCGTCCAGTCGCGAAGAATCCGGGTGATGATGCCGGGATAGCTAAAGAACAAGTCCAGGAGCAAGACCCGGAGGTCAAGGGCAAAGATGTGGACCCTACTCAGGAAGCCGAATAGGCAAATGCCATCAAAATACTTCGATCATCTGATGCTTTTATTCAAAACAAGTATTCTTTTGACGGTGCGCCTGTGCACCCTTGATACTGGTGTCGCAATTTGTAACGCACTTTAATTCTGTGATACACTTCGTGCCTTTCTAGGCCTTTTGATGAACTTGATACTTGTCTATTTTTGAACTTATTCTTGATATCCAACTTTCTTTTCATTTCTTTTTATTCCCCTCTTTATTTCCGAGTATCGTGAGTTTTGACAGGTGGACTTTTCTTTAAGTCCCCAAGTCCCCACGACTCGGACATTGGGGTCTTTCGAGCTTAGCGACGAAACAACTTGATTCTGTTTCGAAACCCACAGTCCCCAAGGCCCGAATTTCCGAGTCTATGGTGTGTGGTCTTTTCGAAGAGAACAAAACTTGTTGTTGCTAAGCCGAAACCCGTAATTGTTTCATATAGATAATGAAGTTATGCTTGATAAACGTTGAGTTTCCAGCTATTAGCCTTGTACTCTGCATAACTTGTGGTTTAGATGACCCTTTTGACTATCTTGTACTGTAAGCCTGCTTTCGTGTGGATACCATGTTGTTACATCTATACGAAAACAGGGTCAGACAAGTCCCATTGGGCTTCATGGCTGATTGTAATCGTAAGCGAGCAAATCATGCCACTTTAGTGCGAGTCACATCGAGCTTAAGTAAGAAAAGTCAAGAAAATTTGGCTCCTTTGTCCGGTTATAAGATTGCAGCCGTACTCGTTTGCGAGTAATCGGCCCTTATAACTCATAGGCATCAAGGCCGGGTCTTTGGGTTTGTGGCTGTGCTATTCAAGCAATCAGCCCCCGAGACCTATATATATTCGACATACTTAATGATACTGATGTATTGATAGCAATGGATACTACTTACCTGTAACCGAAGTAAAGATCGTAACAAAATAGGACTTGATAACCATCACTTTATTGATACGAGAAAGTTTGGATCAGCAGGCCGCCTCATTAAAAACCTTCCAGTCCCCTTAGGTACCCTGGGTAGGAAAAGAGCGCGTCTGAAACCTGCTGCCCGTTACATTGTTTAGTTCTTCTTGGGAACCGGTCCCGGGCTGACGTGACCGATACACATTCTCCATTTGTTGGACTTTTTCATGATAAGTACCGGGTTTACTAGCCAACCCGGGTGAGGTGTTTCCATAACGCGACTGGCTGTGAGCGGCCGTGCAGTTTCTTCTCCTATACCAAATTGTTTGGAGGAATCATCCTTGACAAAAGCCACCATCTTAGCATCTTGTGCTGCCTTGGACTTTGCTCTTTCGCCTTCAGTGCTCGGCCTTTTTGATGTGGTTCTGTCCTCCGGGTCTGCTTGAGACCGGTAATGCTTGAGTTCCTCTTTTCTACAGGCTTGCTCGGCCATTGCTGCGTCTCCTTCATCGCATTCAGCTGCTATATCTCGATTTCCATGTATGGTAATGGTCTGCTTAGGACCCGGGATCTTTAGCTGTAGATACACGTAACACGGCCTAGCCATGAATTTAGCATAAGCCGGCCTTCCGAATAGCGCATGATAAGGACTGCGCAATTTGACCACCTCAAAGGTGAGCCACTCAACTCGATAGTTATCCTTTGATTCCCCAAAAGCTACCTCCAATGCGATTTTTCCCTCGGGGCACGCTGAATGACCCGGCACTATCCCATGAAAAATTGTTGAACTTTTTTGTAGCTGAGACTCCTTGAGGCCCATGCGTAAAAAGGTTTCCCAATACAGTATATTGATGCTACTTCCACCGTCCATCAAAACCTTTTTCAGCTCATACCCGTTGACCTGCGGTGCGACTACTAATGCTAAGACTCCCGGGTGTTCTATTCTTTCCGGGTGATCCCTTCTGCTCCATGTTACGTCCTGTTCTGACCATCTCAGGTATCTCGGGACAGCCGAAGAAACTGAGTTGACCGCTTGCTTCGGTATCTTTTTGTCCTTGTTAGAACCTCCTGTGGTATGCACGTGATATTGACCCAACTGTTTGGGGTTGGCCTGGAAACCTCCTGCTCCCCCTTGGTTATTACCTTGATTTCCAGCTGCCGGGTTACCGGCTGGGGGTGGGCCGTTGCCCGGGTTTCCACCTGGACCCGGTCCTCCTCCCCGACCTGCACCTCCCATGGCTCTGTTCACTTCCTCATTCTTCCATCTCTGTAGGTCGGCGCACTGCTCTAAGGAGTGGTTAGCTGGCCTACCGTTCCTGCTGTGCTTCGGGCATGCCATTCTGAATATGTCCCAATTATTACTCGGCCTTGGTGGCCCTTTATAGTTTCCTCCATTGTGATTTCCAGTATTGAAATTTCCTTCTGCCCTGGGCCTGGAAGATCCGCCTTCAGTATTGGCGACAAACTCGAAGCCTCCTTCAAACGGGCGCTTGTTCTGGCTGTTGTTACCTGGCGCTGATCCGTTGCCGGTTCTTCCGTTATTGCTTGTGTTTGCTTTTGCTTTTTTATCGTCAGTTTCCTCTTCCGTAGTGTCCGTTGCGGCATGTTTGTTGCATACATCCATCAATTCTCCCATTGTAACCTCCGAAGCATTCCGACTAGATTTCATGCGAATTAACTTTTGTACTAAAGGTGTGTACTTGCAGGTCTTTGCCATAGCTTGCAGCGCATCCTTGGGCTGAATATCCGTAGATGAATGAAGAATTTCCATAACCCGGCGCACCCAGCTGCGCGCCGATTCTCCCTTCTTCTGAACACATCGTTCTAGGTCATCAATAGTGAATAACTTTCTGCACGTCCCGTGAAAGTGCTTGATAAATGCAGTTTTCAATTCTTCCCATGACTTAATAGATCCTTCCGGTAGATTGGCGAACCATAACTTTGCTGCTCCCTCTGACATCATTAGATACATGAATTTGGCTTGAAGATTCTCGGACGCATTGCGAATCGACATGGCCATCTCATAACTGCTCAACCATGTTTCCGGATCCATGGTTGGCTCGTAATTTACTACTTTACCCGGTTCTTTGAACTTTTCCGGGTAAGGCTCAGCCCTGATGCTATCCGAAAGACACTTAGGTCCTGCCAGAATGGTCGAAGCTGGTCTTACTCGGGAAACGTGTGATCCTGCAGGGGGTACAGCTGGACGTGGTACTGCTGGTATCCCATGTACCGCAGACCCGGCCACGGCTCTCCTGGCTCTGGAACTGTCCACGATGGCCTGTGCTGCTGATGCTGCTGGTACTGCCTGAATGTGTGGAGGAGGCGGCATTTGCTGCTGCTCTTCCCTCCGCCGTGCCGAACTTGTTTGGATGTTTCCAGCGTTACCTTGCTGTTGGCTGACATATGGTGTCCCATGCATTCCACTTCTGTGATCCGGGTAATTAACCTCTTGTGCCACCGCGGTGCGCAGCATATCTATCGCCCGCCGGGTCTCCTCTGCGTGGGGTGACTCTCTCACGGGGATTTGATTTAGTGCAAGCGTTGCCGCGTACACGTTGTCCATGGGATTGTTGTAATGACCCGCTGGTGTGCGAAAACGCGATGGTGGTGGTGGTCGTGGCGGTGGTACAGTATTGTCGGTAGTAACTCCAGTCTGTGGTGCGGGTAACCCGGCCTGCGCGTCTACCGGTTGTACTCCTCCGGTTGTCGGCTGAGGGGCGGTTCCTTGATTTGCCGCTGGAATCGGCTGATCCCGAGGCGTGATAAATAGTGCGGCCGGGTTTATGACTCCTCCCAATGCTGGCAATCTGGTTTGGTGCCTTTGATGTATTCTAGTCGTTTCCTCTCGGAGCCGGGTTTCCAGTGCATCTAGCTCGCGTTGTCGTGTGGCCATCCCTTGTCTTTCTGCTTCTACTTGCCTCCTCTGCTGCTCCAATGCACGACGGGCTACGTCCAAATCCCTAACACGTTCCGCCGCGTTCTCTGGAGTGATAACTGTGGCAAGAACTGTCGGATCTAGGATCAGATTGTTGTCGAACCAGGCCGGATGTTGTGGATTGGAAGGACCCGCTCCTGGTGTCCGGTTTGCTAGGAATCCAAACGTGTTCGCGTGTAACTCGTTTTCTGGCGCTTGACTGGTAACCGATGCCGACTCTCCGTCAACCTGGGCCAAAACCGTGTTCCCGTTAGCCGGCCCTTGCTGCCGGGTTAATGCTTGTGCTGACCCGGCCGCGGCCGCGGTTACGGTCTCTTGGTTGAGATTGGTCGCAGGAGCCGTGTAAACCGCAACTCGGCGTATGATGCTCGGCGCGAATTCATGTTGTTCCTCTTCGCTGTTATTCTCCTCATACCGGTTCTCCAGCAAATCCAGGATGGACTCGGTATCATCCTCTCTTTCGACCCGGTCACGCGGGGTCCATGCCGGTTCCTCCGGCTGTTCCCACTTCGCAATGGGTTCTTCTGTCGGATATGTCGTTCCAACTGATTCTTCTTCATCTGATTGGATATAAGTGGCCTCCCCTGACACAGAATCAGATCCAAAATTGTCAAGGATAGAACCGGAAGTACATACCATACCGATGAAGACGCTGATCCGGCCGATTGTCACGACGGATCCGGATTCAAGGTGATCCGACTCTGGCCCCCAGCCGGAATCGTCCACCATCTTCTCCCCTTCGTGGTCGATGTAGATCTCGCCGACGACAAGATTCTCCATGTTCTTCCGAGCTTCTCCCGTGATATAAACACCTTTGGACGTAGGCCCCACGGTGGGCGCCAACTGTCGTGGGATAATCACGGCAGACGTTACCGGGGGTAACGGATCTTGGGGCAAGACGACACAGGCGTTTGGGAGAGGGTTTAGCTTAGAGGAAAACATGATGGAACTCGATCTGATAGCCGGCAATCAAGTCGCCGAGTCTCCGATCTCAAGATATTAACTCAACTCTCGTGTTACACTGGATACTCGATACCAAACGATATTGCTAGGGTTCTTAGATCCCCTCAACTAATCCTAGGGGTCGGTTTATAAAGCACCCGTACCCCCTGGCTTGTCCTCCAAGACGCGCCCTGGATCCTACCCGGACACCACATACAAACCCTAACTTTCCTTTACCGTAACCCACAATCCGGGTTACGAGACCTACAAACTTGGGCCTTCCAGAAGTTTCTTTATCCTCAGCCGGATCTTGCACATCGTCCTTTGAGCCGGGTTATACCTTGGAGTTGGCCTACCGGGTTATTATCCCTCCATCACTCTTCTCCTCAAGACCAATTTTCCGAGCTACCATGCTCCCCCTCATCATTACGTCCTTTAAGAAGACTGCATGTCTTGTTTCTACGAATTTTGTGTATCTTTCTGGACAGTAGAAAAAAAAACCTTTTAATCTATCAGGTTAACCAATGAAGTGGCAATTGACTGTTTTGGGATCCAACTTTGAAATATTTGGATTAAACAATTTGGCCTCATCTGGGCTCCCCCACACCCTGAAGTGTCGTAGAGAGGGTACTCTTCCTGTCCACAAATCGTAGGGTGTTTTGGGCACCGACTTGCTTGGTACTCTATTGAGAATGTGAATGGCAATTTTAAGCGCCTCCAACCATAATCCAAATAGCAAGGTGTAGTAACTCATCATGTTGCACACCATATCCATATGTGTACGATTACACCTTTGAGCTACTCCATTTTAATGAGACTCTCCCGACATTGAATACCGGGCCACTATGCTAGTCTCCTGTAAGAACCTTGCACAAGGTCCAGTGACTTGGCCATATGGAGTGTGCCGACCATAGTTCCCCCCTCCCCCCCCCCACACAATCAGATCTCATTATCTTTATTCTTTTATCATGCTGATTTTCTACTTCAGCTTTAAATATTTTAATTTTATCCAACGCTTGAGTTATTTATTTGAATGGATAGATATAACCATATCGGGAGTAATCATCTGTGAATGTTATGAACGGGTCATAGCCATCCACACTTTTCACGGGAAATGGTCCACAAATGTCAGTGTGAATGATTTATAGTGTTCTTGTGCTTCTATTTGCACCTTTTTATTTTATTTTTTTGCATACATTCCTTTAACGCAATCTATGCATTATTCTAAGTCTGAGAACTCTAATGGAGGAAGAATTTCATTTTTAACTACAATTTCTATTCTCCTCCTCAAAATATAGCCCAAGCGACAGTTCCATAATTTGGATGAGTCATGAGTTCTTTTTTGTTTTATTTGTTCTTTTTTCTGGCGCAGAAACATGCTCATTCAAATTAGACACATAATACACTTTTTCCCGCAAGGATAATAAATAAAAATCATTGTGAAGTAAAGCAACACCCACATGGGTATTATTACACCATATGGCACACTTGCCATGCCCAAAATGACATTCATAATTATCTATCACCAAACGTGAAACACTAATCAAGTTTTTGTGTAATAAGGAACATATTAAACATCTCTAAGAAGAATCGTGAATCCATCAACTAACTCCGGGGAGATGTCGCCGACAGCTTCAACGTCTGCTTGGACTCCATTTGCAACTTCAATGCAACTTTCGCTTCTTTGCGTAGTCCGCGTCGAATGGAATCCCTGTGAAGAATTTGCAACTGTAGCGTTCCCACATTTAAATAATGCAAGAACCATGTGTTATTCTGGTAGTCCCTGGATCAATTGCTAGCACCATAGTTCAGAATGAAATATCATGCAAATGCATCAAAATCTATTACATCGCATGATCCAGTTTTTACAAAATATGATTACAACTTGCATAATCTTAGAAGACTAGTAGGAAAACGAAATACAATGGAAAACATAATACAACATTGAGCCTCATCTTCTTCATGTGCCACAGGAAAAACATGTTGGTTGTAGGCTCGAGATCCTGAACGAAACCTCACTCATCTTCAGATTCATCTGCGGGATGGGATATGCAGCCACAAGGGGGTCAATACAATTTAATGTATTGGCAAGTAACACTATGGTGGATATAAATGGCGAGACTATACTACATGCATATTGGCTGAGTGGAGCTTTGGCTAAGTTGGCATAAAGCAAGTTTTCTCCTATATCTTTTGTAAAACAAACTTTTCTTCTCAAATGGTGGCAACATTGGATTGAAATCCAAGTACCACAACTACTGTTCACTTGGACAAAAATTTACTTATTCAAAATGGTGTTGAGACTCTTCTGTCCATCCTTGTCCAGCTGCTCATAGTTGTCCATAGCCGGGGACGCGGCTAAGATCTTAGTTTCTAACTCTGCAGAGGTTGTGCACTTTCACCCTTTGTCTTCAATTAGCCCAAATATCCTATACACGCGGAGTGCATTAAGGAAAAAAGAGAATTGAGACGAGATCTTTCAGAAGTAAGAATCAAACCCACCAGCAAGACCCGTTCCACCTATAATTATGCTACATCAGCTTGTCAAGCACGGGCTAAATTCTCGCAACTTAGTTGATAAGTACAGAGCCCATATTGTCAAAAGGCTGCACAGGAAGCTACTAAACTTAGAGGGACATAGAAATCTCTTTGTTCTGGGGTGGCCATCCGCAAGTGACAACCTCAAGTAAAATAACCCGTAGACAAGGGCCTTGAGGCGATACTCAACATAAACCAGTCTTTCCACTTCCACCCAGGTGGTTCATTTATTAGTTATACTTGGAATTTTCCCTCAACAATTAGTAAAACAATTTGTAAAATTGCATAGCATCTACTAAGTTCTAAGGCTATAAAAAAATAACAAGGGTAAAAGAGATGGCTACGCACTACTAGGATAATAGCATAGCATAGTATAGCTTAGTAAAATTTCCTATCATGCATACTACTCAAAAATCAACTAATGCATATAGAAAATAATGGGTATTTGATGGTGTGTTACTTGCCTTTGAAGTTGGTGAGGAACAATCACATTTTCTTCACAAAATAGAACGTTCTCTCCGTACAATCTAAACAATACAAGTAAACAAGAATAAACAAACAATGAGAAGCAAAAGAACATAGTATAACAATCCACAAACTTAACACAACAATCTTTTCTTCCAAAGCAATCATTGGGTTTGGGTTTAATATATAGAAAATGGCTAGTGGTCAAGGAAAAAGTTCAAAGTTAATTTATCATACCTGTCAAGGAAGTTCCAAGAGTTTTCACTAAGTATTATCACATTTACTCTAACATGAAAAGGAAAACTTGTTACTTCAAACATGAAGATAAACTAAGTAATTGTAGTTAGTGTTTCAATTTGTGGCTAAGGGATGGTCTTTTATTAAAGATCACACAAGATCAAATCTATTTTTGTGTTGTTTTCTTCAAGTCTTCTTTTGCCTCCTTGAGTTGCTTCTGATGTTAAGTCTTCAATGGCCTTTCTTATATTCTTCCTTATTGATTCTAGGACTTAATCATATTGAAATAGAAATAGATGGGATTGCTAGAGTTCCCTAAAAATTACTTGTAAAATCTTCTCTTCTCCTTCTTCATTTTCTGGGAGGGTATTCTTCTTGAGTTGAAGTTACTCTTCTTGATGAAAGTCTTCTTTTTGAAGTCTTGGTCAAAAACTCTCATCTCACTTGGAAAAAAATTCTAAGTCTTTTGCACAGCACTAATCATATTTAAAACAAAATCTAAGTATTGGAAAACAAATACTAAGTCTTCACATTATTGGTCTTCAAGGGAAAATCTCCATGCTCCTTTGTGGCTT
Organism: Alopecurus myosuroides; assembly: GCA_028641055.1. Classification (NCBI taxonomy): domain Eukaryota; kingdom Viridiplantae; phylum Streptophyta; class Magnoliopsida; order Poales; family Poaceae; genus Alopecurus; species Alopecurus myosuroides. The sequence continues at coordinate 233,309,127 of CM054063.1, read as the reverse complement.
CCTCCTTGGTGTGGTGTCTTCATTGAATTTTGCAACACTTGGTTTTGATACAAGCTAGGGTGTGGTCTTGATCAAACTTAACCATAGCACAAGGTCTAAGGGAACATAATAGAAAAGGGGAAAAAACTTAGAGAAAAGATGGGATTGGTCGTCATGAAGTTTCCTCTTGATTTTCTTTCTTCTAAGTGCTTATACTTCTTGGAGATTCTTCTGAGGTATGTTTTTCTTGGCTAAGTCCTTGATTGTCTTCTAGATTCATGTTGACTACAAGGATAACATAGGGGAATTCTTTCTTACACTTCATTGTTTTCACAATTCCAGACTTAGTGGTTTTCAACTAAGAGGGCCAACTAGCACAAAATACATAGAATTGGTTTTCATGGAGTCCAAAAGCTTTGGTTTTGGTCTCTATAGTCTAAGGTTAGTACTTAGAGAAAATTTGCTAAAGAAAACATACTGAAATTATTTTCAAAATTTAAACTAAGTCAAAAACACTCAAAAGGGCCAAACAATTCTAAATTAAAATTTAATTGGTTCAAAAATTGTTTTGGGACATAGAATATGGAAGTACACATCTTAAAGTTTCTAGGGATATTTTATTTGCAACTTTTATGTTTGTAGAATTTAAACTATGCCAAAAATCACCAAACAAGCATATTTGAAATTGAACAAATTTTAAATTTTGCCAATGCTAAGAGAGTCTACATGTTCAGGGCTTTCCAAAAAGTCCAAGTTTGTCGAATTTGGAGTTATAGATCTAAAGTTATCAACAAAACAATATTTACATAGATGCAGGAATAACAAGCGCGTGCACGCATCAAAAGTGAATTTTCTTGATTCTAAAGTGTTCCACACAAAGTGCTGATTCCAAAAAGTACAAAGTCATCGAAATTGGACTTGCCGAACTAAAATTATGAATATTTGAAGTTTGCAACCTTTTCTGGAATTTAAATACTATTTAAAAACAATTTTGACTGGGTTGACTGGTATGGCTGACTGGGTGCCACGTGGCCGGCTCTTATTGGTGTGGGGCTCGCGCAGCGGCTGACGAGGCTGGCGACATGGCCCGACAGGTGGGGATCTCCCATTGGTCGGTACCTCTTCGGGATCAGATCTAACATAGACCATTGGATCTCGATCGGACGAAAGAAAATAGATCGGGGGGGGGGGGGGGGGGGGTGTGCTCACCGGAGATGACACGTTTCTTGCCGGAAAGGAGGAAGACGGCGGCGGAGCTTCACGGCGTGGATGGCGTGGTGGCTCCCGGCCTTCTCCGACGACGCTGAGGGCAGCGGCGGATGCGGCGCGTCACGAGGGTCCTCCTCGTCTCCTCGGTTCCTCTCCTCGTGCTCCCGAGCTTCAGTCTCGAGTGGTTCCCAAGATCTCTGGCACGACATGGATGTCGAGAGGCCGAGGTCATCGTGCGCGTCATGCTGGCGTCAGGGTGGGTCCCACCCGTCAGCGTGAGAGATAGGGAAGGCCTGCGCGGGTTGGTTACTAGGCTTGCTGGACCAATTGGAGCTGCGCGTGCGCGGAAATTAGACGGGAGGGGGAATGGGCTCCGGCCTAGTTTCGGCAGAGTGGCAGGCTAGGCTGCTGCGCGCATTTCTCTCTTTTTTTATTTTTGTTTTTTCTGTTTTAAATCAATAATACATATGTTTTAAAATATAATTCCAAATGGCCTCAAATTTGTTTCTAAAATTTTGTAAGAATGAACTCTTTCAAATGGAAGCATTTCTGTGCTATGTCCACACACTGAAAATAATTTTATTTACAAATTTTGAATAAACTACTAATAGGAACTTCATACTATTTTAAAATAGAAAAATAGCTAAATAAAGTTTATAGACAAATAAAATTCAGAGACAATCACTTTTGAAAATATTGTTTCCCATAGTCATTAAACTTATTTTTATAAGCGAAATACTTCATGAAAACATTTTATGGTTGGGACTTTTCAGAGTAATTGAAAAATGATTACAGTTAATTTTGGCTTTGTAAATATTTTATTAATCCAATAATAGAAAGATGAACTATTATTGTTTAATATAATTTGAAAAGAATCATTTGGAAAACATATTGTTAGTGAAACCATTTTATATTCTTAACGTTTGCAATTAGGGAAAACAACTTCTTTGCATAATTATCTATTTTGAGGATTCAAGGTTTTAGAAAACAGAGGCATATTTGAAATATCATTTCCAATAATATTGGAATAACATATGACATTTCCTTTGTGTTGGAGTTTTATTTATTTTTGGTGGCTTCCTTTAGTGGAAAACATAAGTTTTAAATTTTTGTGATTTTTGAATGTCTCCAAAAACAGGGATGTTACAGCAACATGAACAGTTGCACCTGAGTCAATCCACCAAGTAGATTTTGAAAATTGTGTATACAAGGATTCATTTACAAAGGAAACAATGTTGTTACCTCTCTTTGACATTATAGACTTTAGCCAAATTAGGCAATCTTTTTTGTAATGCCCAGTCTTCTTGCAGTGGAGACATGTATATTTGTCCACTGGAAGAGACTTCTGCTGATGCTGATATTGCGTGGAAGCTTTACCATGTGGCTTTGAAGGAGAAACATTGTTACTTTGATTGTAGTTCTTTTTCTTATTATCCTTCACATAGTTCAGAGAACCATCATGTGAGGCTTTAAGGCTTTCCTCTTCTTGCACACACATGGCTGTTGTCTTTTCAATGTCCCATTTTTCAAGTGACATGTTGTAGTTGACAACAAAAGTGTCAAACTCTTGGCAGTCAAGCCATAACCAGGTGAACAAGAGTGCGGGCTTGAGCTCCAAATCAACATCCATGGGTTTAAGCTTAGCGACCATGTTGCTCATCTTGAGGATATGATCCCTTATGCCATGTCCACCTCCAGTGTACTTTTCTGTCACCGTCTGTTTTAGCAGGAGGGTAGCATATAACTTTGAAGAACCAGTGCACTGACTCTTTATCTTTTCAAGAAACTCCCCTGCAGAAGTACACTCTGTAATTGAACCCACAATAGTGTGCTCAATTGTGTCTTTATTAAAGCCATGCACTTTTTGTTAGCTGTGAGCCGCCTTTTGTTATCAAGGGTATATGACATCTGCAATGGAGCATAATCCCTCTTATTTTTCTCCCAAGCATCATCATCATCTTTTGTATCTCTGACTGGCTCTATTGGTTTGACCGGTTGTTGAGTGTCCAAAACCTAGTCCACCTCAGCACAAACAAAAGCCAAGTCAACCTTCCTCCTCCATTCAGTGTAGTTATCACCTCTAAAGGTTGGAACATCCTTGATGCAGCTCATCAAATAGTACCCTCCTGAAAAACACAATGAAGTAAGATCATAAGAACAATTGCATGCAATAATCCAACGTTGGTCAAAATTAAAACATGCAACTGTCCGTGAAATTAAAGAAATATCACCGTTGGGTAGAAAAACAAATAAATGCACATATATAAAAATAATAAATAATGACTATGTTATTAACAACGTTGGTCATAAAATAACAAAGCCATAATTATCACTTTCACATGCTCTTAAAATTTAATTCTCAGTGCTCGGTACTCATGCAGGGTTATATGGTCCACTAATGTTATTAATACTTTTTTAACATTAGCTACAGCCACTAATGTTTTGTGGAGCAAAAAATCCACTCAACATAGTAAAACAAGAATGCAAGTAAAAAGGCAGAATATGTCAAAACCAGAACAGTCTATAAAGACGAATTTTTTCGTGGCACTTACGTTGCTCAAATCGAAAAACGTAAAACTAGAAAAAGTTATGGAAATAGCTGAGGATTAAGCAAAAATAAATTCAGATCATTTTGATCTTTCTGTGATTTTATACCATTTTAAAAGTGGACAGCAGAAATCTGTTTCCTGCGCAGAAATCCAAATCTAACCTCACCTTTTCACTAGAGACTTTACTTGGCACAACAAATGCGAGAAAATAAAGATACAAAAGAGTTGCTACAGAAGTAAACAACACCTTGACTCAAAGAAAACAGAAGAAAACATTGCAAACATAAAACCACGGGTTATCGCCCAAGAAGTGCTTTTATTTAACGCCTTTTAGCTAGGCATGATAATTTTTGAAGATGCTCTTATATGTATAAGAGTTGAAAAATAAAAGAGAGCATCAAGAAGAATATATAAAACATGTTTATACCTAACACTCTTCCTATGCATAGGAGTATTGTAAGAAAACAAATCAATGAAGCACAAAGCTAGCATAGGAAGGCAAAACAAATGCAACTTCAAAACTTTTAACAAAATGAGAGGAGACTTAATATTATTTAGATATATGAAACCGTGTCTTCCTCTTTCATAATGACCAGTGGGTCTTAAAGAAACCAGCATATAGAAGCAACACAAGAGAAAGCTCAAAACTTTCATTATAAAGAGAGGAAATTTAATAACATGAAGATTTCCATAACCATATTTTCCTCTCTCAAAATAATTCTCAGTAGTATCATGAATAGACTCAACAATATAGCTATCACATAAAACATTCTTATCATGATCAAGCATAAAATTATTATCATTACTCTCCACATAAGTAAAATCCTTCTCATTAGTAATAGTGGGAGTAAATTCAACAAAATAGCTATCATTATTATTCTCATCACCATAATCATCAAATATAGGCGGCATATTGTAATCATAACTAATTTTCTCCTCAATAGTAGGTGGACCAAAAATAGCATGTTCATCATTGTAAACATCATATATAGAAGGCATATCATGATCACAATAAAATTTATCATCAATAGTAGGCGGAACTAGAATACCACAATCATTATAATCATCATATATTGGAGGCAAAGTACCATGAAAGTAAATTTGTTCCTCCGTGCTTGGGGGACTAAAAAGATCATTTTCATAAACACTAGCTTCCCCAAGCTTAGATTTTTCCATAGCATTAGCAATAATGGTGTTCAAAGAATTCATACTAATAACATTGTTACTAGCATGCAAATAAAGCTCCATAGGTTTTTTAATTTCTCTTCAAACAGTTCATGTCCCAAGGCAAGATAAATATTATAAAGCTCTCTAATATTTTTGTTGTTTTCCATTAATCCTAACTAGTAAAAATAAAAACAAGGAACAAGTGAAAATAAGCCTAACTAGTGAAAATAAAAACAAGAAATAAAAAGATATAATTGCAGAATCTAAAGGAAATAACTACGAGCACTCACAAGCCAGCAAGAGGATGTGAGTACCTTTTATCTTACCTTCCCGGTAACGGCGCCTGAAAAGAGCTTGATGTCTATGCACGCTTCTATTCTTGTAGACAGTGTTGGGCCTCCAAGTGTAGAGGTTGGTAGAAGAGCAGCAAGTTTGCCTTAAGTGGATCACCAAAGGTTTATCGAACTCGGGGAGGTATAGGCCAAAGGTATCCCTCTCAAGCAACCCTACAATTACGATATGAGAAGTCTCTTGTGTCCCCAACACACCTAATACAATTGTCAGTTGTATAGGTGCACTAGTTCGGCGAAGAGATAGTGAAATACAAGTAATATGGATGATTATAAGTGATAATAGCAATCTGAAATAAAAATGGCAGCAAGCAAACATGTAGCAGAACTGATTGTAAATGGTCTTTCAATGCGTAGAAACAAGGCTTAGGGATCATACTTTCACTAGTGGACACTATCAACAATAATAACATAATTGAATGCATAAATATCATCTCTTCACTATGCTACTCCGAATCACTCTCCGGTAGGACAACAAACACTAGTCATTGTGTGGGGATATAAAAACACTCCTTAGAGTTCACATTACCCATCTAGGTAACCCCCACGTTATCACCATGGGACCTAGATGGTTCCAGACAAACACCACAATTTCATAGGGTCATCCAACACAAATATATAAATCATTCACACGATGCACGCACCATCACCTTTACACCGTGATCAGAGTGTCTACGGAGATCTCATAAATAAACCACTTGAGTAGCATAATAGATGGAGAGTAACATCTACTTATTCAACTAGATTACAAAGCTCATGATCACATAAAGATCAAACCATGGGAGATACAGAGAGATGAAACACATAGCTACCGGTAGAGCCCACAGCCCCAGGGGAGAACTACTCACTCCTTATCATGGGAGTCAGCAACGGCGATGAAGATGGTGGTGGAGTCGATGGAGATGGCTCCGGGGGCACTTCCCTGTCCCGGCAGGGCGCCGGAACAGAGATTTCTGTCCCCCGAAACTTTTCGGCAGCGGCGGTGGAGCTACGGAACTTTTCGTGGAAGGAGGCTGGATATTTTAGGGTTTATGCATCAGGGGGAATATATAGGCGAAAGGGCAAGGGTGGCCAGGAGGCCCACACCACCAGCTGGCGCAGCCAGGGTGGACTCGTGCCCCCTATGGTGTGGCTCCTCCTCTGTCCCCCTCTGGGTCTCCTTTGGACTCGGTTTACGTGCCGGGAATTCTAAGACTCTATGATTTTGTTTTGTCCAATTCCGAGAATATTTATAGAACAACTTTTCTAAAACCAAAAATAGCAGAAAACAAGAACTGGCTGTGTGGCATCTTGTCAATAGGTTAGTCCAGAAAACATCCGGAAAACGAAGGAAAACATGTGAAAACATAAAGGTATTGGATAGAAAACAAGCATGGACCATCAAAAATTATAGATACATTTGAGATGTATCAAGCCTCCCCAAGCTTAACTCCTGCTTGTCCTCGAGTAGGCAAGTGATAACAAAATAATTTTTTAGGTGACATGCTACCAACATAAACTTGATCATCATAATTGCAAAAGCATATGTAAGATGAGATCATAGTACTCTTAACATAGACATGGTAGATATAATTCTAACAATGAAACTTATCAATCATTTTGCATCAGAAAAAGTAACACAAATAAAAGATCATGAATAATAATGCGCTTGAAAGTTATATGTTTGTTTCGAGCATAAAGAAAACATAGCAAATTGATATTTCGCTTGTCCTTAAAATTGGGGCAAAACATAAATGCCAGGATACCATAATAGTTCAAGTAGATGACTAGAAACAAATAATTCGAGAGCAAGTAATAACACATAATGAATCAATCAATAATAATCTTTGGGACTTATGCACATTAAACTTAGAATAGCAACTATTCTCTCTTAGTTGTGCATAAAGTTAGAAGATTGAGACTCAACATAAAAGTAAAAGAAAGGCCCTTCGCAGAGGGAAGCAAGAATTAACTCATGTGCTAGAGCTTTTTATTTTATTAAACAGAGGTATTGAAAACATTTTTTTAGAGAGGTGTATGCTTATGTCAACGAATGATAATAGGGTTCTTGCCATCTTCCATACTAAACAAGTTGAGAGCGGTTCCGAATTATTTATATTGGGCACTTATAGCATGCACTTTATATAGTATGACGCTCCTCCAAACCTTTCTTTCGCAAACCATGGCTAACCGAATCCTCAGGTGCATGCCAACAATCTCATACCATGGAGGAGTGCCTATTTATTTGTTTAGCTTTTGATGTTATAATGGTCTAACCAGATCTTTGTAAATTTAATGACGAGCAGATGAAGCATGCAAGTCAGGGTACTTAATTAGTATGGAAGACAACAAACCCAACTACTACTTCCTCATAAGCTAAAACAGGGGAACAAAACAGGAATAATTTTGAAAGTTTTAAAGGTAGCACGTGAGAAATTTACTTGGAGTGGCCGTTAAATACCACATATAGGTAGGTATGGTGGACAATTTTGGCAAAATTTGGTTTTGGGGAGTTGGGTGCACGAGTAGAGCTCATACTCAGTACAGGTGAAGGATAGCAAAGACTGGGAGCGACAAATTAAGAGAGCAATAATGGCCATAATCATGCATAGCGACAAAAACATTATTAATCAAAGCATAAATGGTATTACACGTAAAAAAATAAATGATCATAGAGGCTAAAGGTAACTGGTTTGTGGTCATAACATGGTGTAAGCATGCGCCAAGTCAACCAAATAAAGCATTCAAAGGAGAATACCACAATATTATGCTTCGATGTGATAAAAACAACTCATGATTCTTTCAGTGGCACATTAAGCACTCTCGGTTATTTGAGACAAGTCCTGCTACAATAATAACCACTAAGCATAGAATTAAAATAACATCTAACATGACATGATAAAGTCTAGCCACAGTCTAAACAAGCTTCTTTTTGCACCGTTATAAGCATGAAATATTTTTACTACTTTCCAACACCAATCATTTTATATAAAAAACTCTCTAAAAGATATATCAATGAAACAAGAGAGTACTACTACTACTCTACTAGAACTAAACATCTCTGAATAAGAGATGCATGAAAAAAGGAGCTAAAAGGATTTACAGCAGCTAGAAGAAAAACTAAGAATACGAGTATGATAAATGAGGAATACGAGTATTCATATGAAAAAGAGTAGTGTGTCTCTCTCCCGCACAAGAATGTTGGGTTCTAACTAAGTTTATTGCATCAAGGAAAACAAAATAAAAAAACAGACGCTCCAAGTAAAGTGCATATGATGTGACCGAAAAAAAATATAGTTTCACAAGAAGTGACCTGATAAGTTGCTGATGAAGAAGGGGATACCTTGGGCATCCACAAGCTTAGACGCTTGAGTCTTCTTGGAATTTTCTGGGATGAACCACGGGGGCATCCCAAAGCTTTGGATTTTCACTCTTCTTGATCACATTATATCACCCTCTTCTCTTGACCCTTGAAAACTTCCATCACACAAAACTCAAAGTAATTCTCATTAGAGGGTTAGTACACAATCAAAAATTCGCATGTTCTCCTTGGACACAAGCATTATTAATAATTTTTAAACATTAGCTACAGCCACTGATGTTTCGTGGAGCAAAGAAATCCACTCAACATAGTAAAAGAGAGAATGCAAGTAAAAGGAAGAATTTGTCAAAACCAGAACGTTATATAAAGACGAATTTTCTCGGGAACTTCAGTTGCTCAAATCGAAAAACGTAAACTAGAAACACTTTTGGAGATAGTTGAGGATTAAGCACAAAAAATTTCATATCATTTTGATCTTTTTGTGATTTTATACGATTTTAAGAGTGGACACAAGAAATCTGTTTCCTGCGCAGAAATCCAAATCTAACCTCAACTTTTCACTAGAGATTTTACTTGGCACAACAAATGAGAGAAAATAAAGATACAAAGGAGTTGCTACAGAAGTAAAAAACACCTTTACTCAAATAAATGGAAGAAAACATTGCAAAAATAAAAGCATGGGTTATCTCCCAAGAAGTGTTTTTCTTTAACGCAGTTTAGCTAGGCATGGTTTTTTTTGAAGATGCTCTTATATGGATAAGAGTTGAAAAATAATAGAGAGAATCAAGAAGGATATATAAAACATGTTTATACCTATGCTTAGGAGTATTGTAAGAAAACAAATCAATGAAGCACAAATCTAGCATAGGAAGGCAAAACAAATGCAACTTCAAAACTTTTAATAAAAAGAGAGGAGACTTAATATTATTGAGATATATGAAACTGTGTCTTCCATTGTCATAATGACCCGTGGGTCTTAAAGAAACTAGCATATAGAAGCAACACACGAGAAAGCTCAAAACTTTCATCATAAAGAGAGGAAATTTAATAACATGAAGATTTCCATAACCATATTTTCCTCTCTCAAAATAATTCTCAGTAGCATGAATAGACTGAACAATATAGCTATCACACAAAACATTCTTATCATGATCAAGCATAAATTTATTATCATTACTCTCCACATAAGTAAAATCCTTCTCATTAGTATTAGTGGGAGTAAACTTAACAAAATAGCTATCATTATTATTCTCATCACCATTATCATCAAATATAGGAGGCATAATGTAATTATAACTAATTTTCTCCTCAATAGTAGGTGGACTAAAAATAGCATGTTCATCATTGTAAACATCATATATAGAAGTCATATCATGAACACGATAAAATTTATCATCAATAGTAGGTGGAACTAGAATACCACAATCATTATAATCATCATATATTGGAGGCAAAGTATCATCAAAGTAAATTTGTTCCTTCATGCTTGGGGGACTAAAAGATCATTTTCATAAAAAATAGCTTCGCCAAGCTTAGATTTTTCCATAGCATTAGCAATAATGGTGTTCAAAGAATTCATACTAATAACATTGCTACTAGCATGCAAATAAAGCTCCATAGATTTTTTTTAATTTTCTCTTCAAACAGTTCATGTCCTAAGTCAAGATAAATATTATAAAACTCTCTCATAGTTTTGTTGTTTTCCATTAATCCTAACTAGTAAAAATAAAAACAAGGAACGAGTGAAAATAAGCCTAACTAGTGAAAAAAAAAGATATAATTGCAGAATCTAAAGGAAATAACTTCAAGCACTCACACACCAGAAAGAGGATGTGAGTACCTTTTACCTTACTGATGGGGGGACGATAACCCGGTAGGCCAAACTCCAAGGAGTAACCCGGCCCAAAGGACGCTGTGCAAGATCCGGCTAAAGATAAGGAAACCTATAAAGGCCCAAGCTTGTAGGCCCAGTAACCCGGATTGTGGGTTATGGTAGAAGAAAGTTAGGGTTTGTGCGCCGTGTCCGGGTAGGATCCAGGATGCGCCTTGGAGAATAAGCCAGGGGGTACGGGTGCTTTATAAACCGACCCCCAGGTCTAGTTTAGGCAGAGATCTAAGAACCCTAGCAATATCTCTTGATATCGAGCATCCAGTGTAATCCCAGAGTTGAGTTATTGTATCGAGATCGGAGACTCGGCGACTTTGATTGCCGGCTACCAGATCGAATTGCACCATGTTTTCCTCTGAGCTAAACCCTCTCCCAAACGCTTGTGTCGCCTTGCCCCAAGATCAGTTACCCCCGGTAACATCTGCCGTGATTATCCCGCGACAGTTGGCGCCCACCGTGGGGCCTGCGTCCAAAGGTGTTTACATCACGGGAGAAGCTCGGAAGAGCATGCAGAATTTTGTCGTCGGCGAAATCTACATCGACCACAAAGGAGAAAAGATGGTGGACGATTCCGGCTGGGGGCCAGAGTCGGATCACCTCGAGTCCGGATCCATGGTGACGATCGGCCGGATCAACATCTTCGTCGGTATGGTACGAACGCCTAATTTAAAAGTACAGTATCATGTGCATACTACAGGAACTTCTAGCAGGGACAAAGAGACATTAAAGCAAGCGGCAAACTCGGTTTCGTCGGCCGCGCCGGGATACCTTAGATGGGCAGAACAAGAAGTAACGTGGAGTAGAAGAGATCATCCGGAAAAAGTAGAGCGTCCAGGAGTCTTGGCATTGGTGGTTGCTCCACAGGTTAATGGTTACGAATTGAAGAGGGTCCTGATGGACGGTGGAAGTAGCATCAACATCCTTTATTGGGAAACCTTCTTACGGATGAGTCTCAAAGAGTCCCAGTTACAGAAAAGTTCGACAATCTTTCATGGGATCGTGCCGGGTCACTCGGCAAGCCCCGAGGGAAAGATCACCTTGGAGGTTGCTTTTGGAGAATCGACGGATAGTTATCGAGTTGAGTGGCTCACGTTCGAGGTGGTCAAATTGCGCAGTCCTTATCACGCGCTGTTTGGAAGACCGGCTTATGCCAAATTTATGGCTAGGCCGTGCTACGTGTATTTGCAGCTAAAGATCCCGGGCCCTAAACGGACCATCACCATACATGGGAACCGGGATATAGCGGCCGAGTGTGATGAAGGAGATTCGGTTATGGCTGAGCAAGCATGCAGAAAGGAAGAACTCGAATATTACCGGTCTCAAGTAAATCCGGATGATAGAACAGCCTTGAAAAAGCCGAATACCGAGGATGAGAGAGCAAAATTCAAGGCAGCGCAAGACACCAAGAAGATAGATTTTATCGAAGGCGATTCCACTAAGCAGTTTACCATAGGGTCTAACTTGGGAAAAGAGCAGGAGGAAGCGCTTGTGGAGTTTATTCGTTCAAATGCAGATGTGTTCGCCTGGACGCCTAGCGACATGCCGGGTATCCCTACAGAGCTGGCCGAGCACAGTTTGCATGTGGATCCCAAGTCCAGGCCCGTGAAGCAGGGTTTGAGGAAAATGAATGAGGAAAGAAGGAAGGCTATAGGCGAAGAGATCGCTCGGCTATTGGCTGCCGGCTTTATCATGGAAGTATTTCACCCGGATTGGTTGGCGAACCCGGTTCTAGTGATGAAAAAGACCAACGAGTGGAGGATGTGCATTGATTTTACGAGTCTCAACAAACATTGCCCAAAGGATCCGTTCGCGCTACCAAGGATAGATCAGATCATAGATGCAGTAGCTGGAAGCGATCTATTATGCTTCCTGGACGCATATTCCGGGTATCATCAGATTAAGCTCAAGAGGGAGGATTGGGAGAAAACATCATTCATAACCCCTTTTGGGGCCTTCTGTTATAAAACTATGACGTTTGGATTGAAGAACGTCGGTGCAACTTACCAACGGTGTATTCAGAAGTGCTTCGAGGACCAGATCGGACGCAACGTCCACGCCTATGTGGATGATGTGGTCATCAAGACCAGAAAGGCGGAGACATTTATCGATGATCTAAAGGAGACGTTCAAAAACTTGAGGAGATACCAGATGAAGCTTAACCCGACAAAGTGCGTGTTCGGAGTTCCAGCTGGGAAATTACTCGGCTTTATAGTTACCGAGAGAGGAATCGAGGCAAACCCGGATAAAATCAAGGCCATCCAGAGTCTGAAAAAACCGGAAAATTTGAAGCATGTTCAAAAGCTCACGGGCTGCGTAGCAGCCTTGAGCCGATTCATATCCAGACTCGGAGAAAAGGCAACACCCTTGTACCGGCTCTTGCGGAAATCAGATAAATTCGTGTGGGATCAAGAGGCGGATGAGGCGTTTGAGGCACTAAAGAAGCAGTTATCTGAAGCACCAGTACTAGCGGCGCCGGGTCCTAAAGATCCTATGTTGCTATACGTGGCAGCTGGCCCCCGAGCCGTCAGCGAAGTAGTTGTTGTGGAGCGCAAAGAGGATGGGAAAGGTTACCCGGTTCAGAGGCCAGTTTATTTCGTCAGCGAGGTATTATCAGAAGCAAAGCAGCGCTATCCACATTGGCAAAAGTTGGTGTTCGGGGTCTTTATGGCCAGCCGGAAGTTGAAGCCGTATTTCCAAGAACATCCCATAACAGTGGTTAGTTCAATACCAATGTCGGATATCATCAGAAACTCGGACGCGACGGGAAGAATAGCCAAGTGGGCAATAGAGATGGGGGATTATCACATCAACTACGAACCCAGGTCAGCAATCAAGTCCCAAGCTTTAATTGATTTCGTTAACGACTGGACACATACAGGCATGACTACGACGGTTCCAAATTCCGAGTCATGGATCATGCACTTTGATGGATCTAAGCAATACGAGGGATCAGGAGCTGGGGTGGTGCTCACGTCACCCAAAGGAGATAAATTAAGTTACGTACTACAAATTCACTTCGACTATTCCAACAACGTGGCCGAGTATGAGGCCCAATTGCACGGCCTAAGGGCAGCTAAGGAGATGAACGTCAAGAGGATACGGTGTTTCGGAGATTCGGACCTTGTGGTACAGTAGGTATCAGGAACTTGGGATAGAAAGGACGCAACTATGGCAGCATACCGCAGGGAAGTTGATAGGGTTGCAGGATGTTTTTCCGGGTATGAGGTGGAACATATAGACAGAAGAAAGAATGAGGCAGCCGACGCGCTCGCTAGACTCGGCTCGCGCAGAGAGCCGGTTCCACCTAACGTTTTCCTGGACGAATTATGGCGACCATTAGTTAAAACCGAGTCAGAGGAGGAATTGGCAAATCAAGACCCGGATTCAGGACTTGTGGTTACTGTACGCACTGTACCCGAATGGACAGAACCGTTTTTGGCCTACCTATCGCGAGGCGAGTTACCACAGCAGGAGGTATTAGCAAGGCAAATTTTGAGGCGAGCAAAGGGATACTCTATCATCAACGGGGAACTATATAAGAGAAGCGCAGCAGGGGTCTTTTTGCGTTGCGTAGCGCCAGAAGAAGGCCGACATATTCTCAAGGAAATACATGAAGGCGACTGTGGACATCACGCATCCACAAGATCTCTCGTGGCTAAAGCTTATCGACACGGATTTTTCTGGCTCACGGCTCTAGCAGATGCGGAGCGATTAGTAGCAAGGTGTGACGGATGTCAAAGGTACGCTCGCCAAACCCATGTGCCGGCTATGGAGTTACAGACCATCCCGTTAACTTGGCCGTTCGCTGTCTGGGGTATGGACATGGTTGGCCCCTTTCACATGTCACCATGCAAGAAGACACATCTTTTGGTGGCTATTGATAAATTTACCAAGTGGGTTGAGGTAATGCCAGTTACTAACTGCGAATCAGCCACAGCAGTCAAGTTCCTGAAGAGAATTATCTACCGGTTCGGGTATCCCCACAGCATAATTACCGACAATGGAACCAACATGTCCCTTGGTGAGATGGAGAAGTTCTGTGGCAACAATGGAATCCGACTTGACGTCGCGTCAGTGGCTCATCCGCAGTCCAACGGACAAGTGGAGAGGGCAAATCAAAAATTGCTACGAGGGTTAAAACCAAGACTACGAGTCCCCTGTATCAGGGCAGCTGGCGCATGGGTCGAAGAACTCCCTTCTGTGGTTTGGGGAATCAATACTACGCCTAATAGATCTACTCAGATGACACCCTTCTTCATGGTCTATGGCGCGGAGGCAGTACTACCGAGTGATATTATCCATGATTCACCACGAGTGTCAGCATACGTCGAAGTGGAGAATGAAAAAACCCGGCAAGACGCCGTGGATATGTTAGAAGAGCAAAGGGAACAAGCCCTGGAAAGATCAGCCATATATCAGCAGGATTTACGAAGGTATCATAGCCGGCACGTGAAAACCCGGGTCTTCCAGGAAGGAGACCTGGTTTTGCGCCTGGTACAGTCAAACGAAGGAAAGCACAAGTTATCACCACCTTGGGAAGGACCGTTTATCATAAGCCGGAATTTGCATAATGGGTCATACTACTTGATAGATGCAAGGGAAGAGTCGACCACAGTTAATGATACTGCTCACACCACTTCATCTATGCAAGAAAGAGACACACCGTGGAACGTGGCTCAGCTACGTCCATATTATACTTAGCAAAAATTGTATCGGCATTGAATGATGTAATAGGCAGCAGGTTTTCAGACGTACTCTTTTCCTATCCAGGGTACCTTTGGGGACTGGACGGGTTTTTAATGAGGCGGCTTGCTGACCTAGATTTTTCATATCAAGTAAAGAGGTGATTATCAAGAAAAGAGATGATTATTATCAGGTTATGTACTCTCAATATGATGCGTATATCTAGGTCTTGGGGGCTGGTCGCTTGAATAGCACAGTTACAAACTCAAAGACCCGGCCATGATGCCTATGAGTTATAAGGGCCGATTACTTGCAAACGAGTACGGCTACAATCTTATAACCGGACAAAGAAGTCCAAATTCCTTGGCTATTCTTACTTAAGCTCGATGTGACTCGCATTAAAGTGGCATGATTTGTTCGCTTACGATTACAGTCAGTCATGAAACCCGACGGGGCTTGAGTGGCTACGTTTTCGTATGGATGTAACAACATGGTATCCACGCGAAAGCCGGCTTACAGTACAAGATAGTCAAAAGGGTCATCTAAACCACAAGTTATGCAGAGTACAAGGCTAAACAGCTGGAAACTCAACGATTATTAAGCATAACTTCAAATCCTATGTGAAACAACTCAGGGATCTTTGTGAATTTAGCAGTAGGCAGGTCGTTCCCCTTTCAAGATCAAGTGTCCTAGACTTGGAGATCCGGGTCCGGGTGACTTGAAATCTTGAAAACAGAAAAAATTGCTTATCTGTAGAATTCCAAAAAACCCAAATATCCGAGTCTTGGGGACTTGGGGACTTAGAAGAAAATCCGCTTGTCAATACCCATGAGACCCGGAAAGCGAGTTTTCACAAAAGGAACAGTAAAGAAAGCCGGATATCGAGAACAGATGAGCTTAATAATGGATAAACTTAAAAAGGCCGGAAGAGGCATAGAGTATATCAAGACCTTAGCGTGCATTACAAAATCTCGGCGAAAAGATATCAAAGGTGCACAGGCGCACCATCCAAAAAATAATTGTTTAAACAGCATGTTGCCCGACCGGCGCATAAGAAGAGGCACTAGAGATCAGATATCACTCGGCGTTCATCTTGGCCTTGCCCTTGCCATCATTGGTGGTAGCAGCAGCACCCGGATCAGCGGTACCAGCTCGTGCAGGAGGTGGGACGACTGGTGTCGAGGTAGCAGGGGCAGAGCTGGCTTCAGCTTGCTTCTTTGCAGCCTCCGCCCTCAACGCAGCAGCTTCCTCGTTCCACCGAGCCAGCATGTCATACGGCTCGGGAAGATCCGACTTAATTACTACACCAGCAGCATCATATGCTGGAACAAGGATATTAACGTCCAGTTCATCAGCGATCACACTGGCCGGGTAACGGACCTCCTTCTGGACGGCCTGAAAGTCCTTCACTGAGAACTTGGACCCATCAAGCTTGAACTCTGGGAAGCCGCCCATGAGCTTCGCCAGTTCGAGCTTGGGGAAATAAGCCTTGGCAAGTGCAAGCCCCCGGGTCATTCCAACCCGGCAAGACGACCGTTTCCAGTGCCAAATCCACTCAGGAATAGTGGAGAAGGCATCCAGCATCCTCTTCAGACCAACATGCCCTCTACCCGGCCACCGTAACTCCTCCAGGATCCATTTGGTTCCGGCACATAGCTGCCGGAGAACACTCTTCATGGTTTTCAGCTTGGCGATGTCATCCTCTTTCGGCATGGTTTCGTCCGGGCCTGAGGGAATGGAAACGTAAGTCGGGAAAACCGTTGTTATCTATCAAAAGGGTAAACCCGGAGGAGGAAACGTACCAAGTAAAGCACGATATGTGTCTGATATTTGGACGGAAAGGCTTGTTAGATCATCTTCGGCTTGGTGAGCCCTTTTCCTATATTTCCTCATTATTAGCCTATTCCTCCTGGCCTCAGCTTCGGCTGCTTCACGCAAAGCTACCTCCTTTTCGATGAGCTTGGTGGCGTCTGCCAGTTTCTCCTCAGATTGAGTCACGAAAGACTGCATGCATGCAAACAAGGATCAGTCGGGTAGAGGAGCAAGTTATCAGGCGCTTGTATAATAAAGTCCCAAGCGAATTATGAATCAATTCACTCGGAACTTGGGGACTGGACAAGGGCACAAACAACATTACTCGGATTTACCTCGTGCTTGGCTATTAAAGCTCCCAAGATGTTTTCTTCATTAGCCCTTAAAGTGCGCAGGGTTTCCAGCATCTGGGCAAACGTCAGTTCTTCGGATCGAGTACCGGAAGAGCCGGCAGCTTGGTCACCTGGTGGGGGGGCTCTCCCCTCCCTTGGAGTCAAGACCCGGACAGTTTGAGTACCCGGGTTGGGAGAACCCATCCTTGTATCCAGAACCTCGATCTCCTCGTCTACCGGTTCCGATGAGGAAGGAGATCCGGCGGCTCGGGGAAGCGGATTGTTCGGAGGGTCTTGTTCTTGGTTATTCGCCGTATCACCGCCAGTCGCGGCGTCTGCGTTATCAGTCGGCTTCTCCGCCCGACGGTCATCTGTTTCTACGTTTTCCGGGTCACTGACGGTGACTTTAGTGCTGAAAGAAAGATGAGAAAAGGCAGTTATTAGTTATGACGGTGGCTTGAGTGGAAATTGGTCAGACGTAAAAGGAAATCATGTAACAAAAACTTACCCAGCATTCACGATGTAATCCGGCGGGAGCTCCCCGCTGGAAGCAGATGAGGTTGTCACAGGGACCACTAGCGGAACCCGGAATTGCCCGGCACGAGGGTGGTTAGGAGAAGGGTGGCGTTGAGGAGAGTCGGAAGGACGAGACGGAGGAGCGCTGGCACGAGGGACCGAGGGGGTAGAGATGCCCGGGTTAAGGGGATCCTCACCCGGGGAGCTCCGAGTTACTCTGCGCTTGGCTGGGAAAGAATCCTTCAAGCACGATGAATTTGATAATTGATGGTTAAGTCGTCGCATGGCGTCAAAGGAGTAGGGTTCAGAGGATAATGAGGAAAAAGGAACCTTGGACACTGCTCCCCTGGTCTTCCTCTTGGCTCCGACTGTTGCCTCTTGGTCAGACTCGGTTGCCTCCAGATCATCCTCGTTGGTCTCACCTTCGTCCTCCAGTCCTGCGAACCGGGTGTGTGTTCGTTGGAAAAAAGGTAAACGGGAGGAAAATAATACAAGTAAAGATATACAAATTCTGTGCAAATACCTTCACTCTCATCAGCCGGCTCGTCCTCTTCTTCCGGGTCTCTGGAAGGGGGGAAGGGTTCAACTCTCCAGAAAGGGTCATCAGCCTAAGACAAAAGAATGAGATCAAGGGTTAGAAGCTGTATCAAGTCAAAATGTGGAAATAAGTTATGAATGTCGGGTATTACCGCTGGAGCCGGGTTTTCCCGAGTAAACGGGGGTAACCCGGTGATGCCCTTTATCACCTCCAGTTTCTCTGTTAAGAAGCCCTTGATGGTCTTGTTAGTATCGCCGGTCGCAAAGTTCTTGGTGGTGTAGCGGAGTGCATCTGTGGTGTGCCCCGAATACTCGCACATCAATTTGGTGCGGATGGAGTTGGGTTGGATCCGAAAATCAACCCATGTTTTTACTAAATTTAGCCCGAGGAGGCCTTGGGCTGAGAGGATGGCTATCTTGGCTAACGAGGGAAGGATTGCCTCCCTATCCGAGTCTGGTGCAAAGGCGTTGAAAGACTCGGAAGGTTCAAGGAGATTTTCCGAGTAACCCGGCAGTTTCTTTTCGCCGTCTGGGGAGGTATCGTGGCAATAAAACAAAGACAGCTGCCAATGTTTGACGTGGGAGTTTAAATTGAGGGTTGGCATCGGTGAGTTCTTGCGGCGTTGGATGGATACCCCGCCGCAAGTAAGAAGTGCTCCGTCGCCGCTTTCGCGGCACGGCTTACACTGGAATAGTTCGATGAAGAGAGTCAAACTTGGCGGCATGCACAAGTACGACTCAGATAGAACGATGAAGTGGGTAATATTCAACATAGAGTTAGGCCCTATGTCGAATACCCGGAGGCCATAATGGCTTAAGACCTCCCGGAAGAAAGGGTGACCCGGAGGACGGAATCCCCGGGTCACGTGCTCTATGAAGCAGATTACCTCGTTATCAGCAGGTGTGGGCCGGGTCTCGTTGCCCGGCGCCCTCCAGTGAATGTCCTTCTGAGAAGGGAGAATTCCTAATTCGGCTAGCTCGTCCAATTTGGCCTTCGTAGCTGTGGAACGCCCCCAGTTAGCGGATATGGTTTGGGTAGCCCTCGCCTGAGCCGGCTGTTTTCCTTGTCGTTTGGGAGCCATGGGGTCAACCTGCAAAGCACAAGAAAAAGAGGCATATGAAATAAGATCCGGGAGTGTTGGATTATCCGAGTATAAGGTATCAAGAAAGTATGAAGCTAAAAATTATCCGGGTATCACGCTATGAGGTGGGGATTACAAGGTATCCGGGTTTTAAGTACAATCATGGAAATTATTGGTCACTTACGTATGGAAAAGCATTTGGGGAAGACGGATGGTTGCCCATGTGTCTACTGCAAGCAAAATAGCTGGAAAAGGAAGGTTTTCCGGGTGTTAACGCAATGAGCGGAAAATCAAGGAGGAATGGATCTAGATGGGAAAGTTTGCGAGCGGTTTTGCAGGAGATTTGGTGATTAGCAATGGTAGGAGGATGAGTTGTAACTATCCCGCAGGTGGTTAGAGGAGTTGGCGAGCATCAAATCGGTCTAATTTGATGAAATCGGAAAAATGATTCACGGGTTGACCTAGATCCGATCTTGGATGAATTGAAAAATTATGGGGCTAAATTAAACGAATGTGAGAGGCTTACTGGAAAGATTGGAGTCCGGCGCAACAGCGGCGAGCGGTGTGGATCGAATGCCCCTTCGCGATTCCTAGCGAGAGGAGCAAAGGCGCGACGGTGACACTTGACGGCGGTGCGAGATGGCTCGAGAGCGGGCGCGGCCGGCGGTGATCTTGCTTCGATGACAAGCACGAGCTTCTTGCGGTGGTGCCGCGAGGGTGTAAGGAGCAAGGGAGGAAAGGGGAAGCTGAGGCGCAGTGATGAGTTTAGGGTTACCCTCTATGTGCTATTTATAAAGCAAGGGTGAGTCTATCTCAACGGCCAGAAGCCGGAAATCGTGGGGTGACGGTTATCCACGTGGATTTTGCGAGATATGCGCCAAATATTGAGCAAGGCATTGGGATAAAAGAAAGAACGGGATCAACCCCATGATATCGGGACCGATTATCGAGTATGGGATCTTGACATTTTTATCAAGGTTTGGACCTGGAAAATTAAACCAAAGAGTTTGGGGAAAGCCCGGGTTACTACATGGCCACCATAGAGTAAGGCCTAGATGAATATCAAAGCATCTAAACCCGGCCTTCATATGCATGTGTGTTTGATATCTTTGCAAGGAATAGCGAGCGCTTCAAGGAGGATCCATGAAGCCCAGGCTATTCTGGGGACTACTGATGGGGGGACGATAACCCGGTAGGCCAAACTCCAAGGAGTAACCCGGCCCAAAGGACGCTGTGCAAGATCCGGCTAAAGATAAGGAAACCTATAAAGGCCCAAGCTTGTAGGCCCAGTAACCCGGATTGTGGGTTATGGTAGAAGAAAGTTAGGGTTTGTGCGCCGTGTCCGGGTAGGATCCAGGATGCGCCTTGGAGAATAAGCCAGGGGGTACGGGTGCTTTATAAACCGACCCCCAGGTCTAGTTTAGGCAGATATCTAAGAACCCTAGCAATATCGCTTGATATCGAGCATCCAGTGTAATCCCAGAGTTGAGTTATTGTATCGAGATCGGAGACTCGGCGACTCTGATTGCCGGCTACCAGATCGAATTGCACCATGTTTTCCTCTGAGCTAAACCCTCTCCCAAACGCTTGTGTCGCCTTGCCCCAAGATCAGTTACCCCCGGTAACATCTGCCGTGATTATCCCACGACACTTACCTCCCCGGCAACGGTGCCAAAAAAGAGCTTGATGTCTACGCACGCTTCTATTCTTGTAGACAGTGTTGGGCCTCCAAGTGCAGAGGTTTGTAGAATAACAGCAAGTTTCCCTTAAGTGGATCACCTAAGGTTTTACGATACGAGAAGTCTCTTGTGTCCTCAACACACGTAATACAATTGTCAGTTGTATAGGTGCACTAGTTCGGCGAAGAGATATTGAAATACAAGTAATATGGGTGATTATAAGTAATAATAGCAATCTGAAATAAAAATGGTAGCAAGGAAACATGTAGTAGAACTCATTGTAAATGGTGTTTCAATGCTAGAAACAAGGCCTAGGGATCATACTTTCACTAGTGAACACTCCCAACAATAATAACATAATTGAATGCATAAATATCATGTCTTCACTATGCTACTCCGAACCACTCTCCGGTAGGAAACAAACACCAATCATTGTGTAGGGCTCTAAAAGCACTCCTTAGAGTTCACATTACCCATCTAGGTAACCCCAAGCTATCACCATGAGACCTAGATGGTTCTAGACAAACACCACAATTTCATAGTTTCATCTAAAACAAATATATAAATCATTCACACGATGCACATGACGTCACTTTTACACCGTGATCAGAGTGTCTACGGAGATCTCATAAATAAGCCACTTGAGTAGCATAATAGATGAAGAGTAACATCTACTTATTCAACTAGATTACAAAGCTCATGATTACATAAAGATCACACCATGGGAGAGAGAGATGAAACACATAGCTACCGGTAGAGCCCTTAGCCCCGAGGGAAAACTACTCCCTCCTCATCATGGGAGTCAGAAACGACGATGAAGATGGTGGTGGAGTCGATGGAGATGGCTCCGCGGGCACTTCCCCGTCCCGGCAGGGCGCCGAAACAGAGATTTTTGTCCCCCAAAACTTGTCGGCGGTGGCGGCGGAGCTACGGAACTTTTCGTGGAAGAAGGCTGGATATTTTAGGGTTTATGCATCGTGGGAATATATAGGCGAAAGGGAAACATCGGTGGGTGGCCAGGGGGCCACACCACCAGCTGGCACGGCCAGGGGGACCAGCGCCCCCCTATGGTTTGGCTTCTCCTCTGCCCCCCTTCGGGTCTCCATTGGACTCCGTTGACATGCCGAGAATTCTAAGACTCTAGGATTTTTTTCGTCCAATTCCGAGAGTATTTCTAGAACAACTTTTCTGAAACAAAACAACAGAAAACATGAACTGGCTCTGTGGCATCTTGTCAATAGGTTAGTCCAGAAAATATCCGGAAAACGAAGGAAAACATGTGAAAATATAAAGGTATTGGATAGAAAACAAGCATGGAGCATCAAAAATTATAGATACGTTTGAGACGTAGCAGGTACTCGGCGACGACGACGATGTAGATGCGATGATCGCCAAAGTGGACGATGGATCTGTCCTTGGGGAAGGCTCCGTCGGTGAAGCCTGCTGCGCAGACCTGGTCGAGTGTATCAAATGTCATGATGAGGCCGTATGTGACACACTCCATGGATGTGGTGGAGAGAGATCCCGCACGGATGGAGACCCCGGTCACCAATCTCTACCCCACGGTGGGCTCCAACTATCGTGGTATCCTACAGGTCAGTGCCATAGGGATGGAAAACTAGAAGTGGGAGCACTTAACGAGAATGAGGGAATTCGTTGGCGGGATTGAGAACGAGCGCAAAGACATAGTGATGTAGCCAGGTTCTGGGCCCTGAATGAGGTAAAACCCCTACTCCTACAAGATTGATGATGAACTGGGAGCAGCATAAGCTTACAGAGTGCTCTCAGGAGCGTGTCTAAGTTTTCTATTGAGTAAAGCCTCTCCTTTCTGTGGGTTGTCGGGCTTCCTTATATAGAGGCTAGCATTTTGGCTCACAGGTGGGGCTAAATGCGTACGGCAGCCGTCTGGGCCCCACCCACTATTGCTTTACATCGTATTTCCTTCAATGACATCTGCTACACACGTGACGTGCGGGCAGCCGGTTACTTTGTGTGACGTCGGGAACCGAAAGTCTCCGGTACGACCGACTACTCCTTGTCCGGCACCATAGTTGACATCATTTGTGATGTCGCAACACGCTTTATCCCATGCCTCCTTGTCTGGATGAGCCAGTCTGAGGAGACGGACGCCTGGTCAAACAGTTTCCGGGTGCTGGAGAAGCCGACCTAAGGGGTAGCCAGCAAGGCCATGGCTCGACCGGCTGCCTGAACCCGGCCTTACCCTAGGGATCTTCTGCGCTTCTGTGGACACCTGGGTGTCATCCCCCTGACACCCTCCCTTTCGAATCTTGGAGCCTGGCGCTTGCCTGCCTCTAAGGAAGAGAGCGGCGACCGGGCGCAAAGGTTGTTGTCAGGATATTCCCTCACAAGCTCGGATCTTCATCCGGACGTCATGGCTTCCCTTCCTTTCTTGGTACTCAAGTGTTGTGCACCCTTATGTTGGCGATGTCGTGGCAAAGGGGAGAAAGATCCCTCGTTGGTTTGGTCCCTCCTTAGGGTCCACTAGCAGGGTGGAGATTCTCGGGACCCCCATTGGGTAGCGCATCGCAGGGGAAGTGACCCATGTGTCTTCTATGGTCTATCTTGCGCTCCTTGACGAAGATGGCCTTCCATACGAGAAAATGTATCATCCTAGTAAAGAGGATAATAAGACACAATGATCAAACAGTTGAATCATAGGGTGTTAATTGTCGTGGGATAATCACGGCAGATGTTACCGGGGGTAACTTACATTGGGGCAAATCGACTCTGGTGTTTGGGAGAGGGTTTAGCTCAAGGGAAACCATGGTGATATGCGATCTGGTAGCCGGCAATCAAGTCGCTGAGTCTACAATCTAAATATATTATCTCGATACTGGCTTTACAATGGATACTCGAAATCTCTCGATCTGGCGCTCGTGTTCTTGCTCACGTAAAAGCTTGTCCAACCCTAACCTAGGGACCGACTTATATAACATCCGGACCCCCTAGCTTACTCTCCAAGGCGCACTCTGAATCCTACCCGGACACTGCCTACAAACCCTAAACTTCCTTACCGGAACCCACAATCCGGGTTACGAGGCCTACGTTCCTGGGCCTTCTAGAAGCTTCTTTATCCTAAGCCGGGTCTTGCGCAGCGTCCTTTGGGCCGAGTTACTCCTTGGCGTTAGCCTACCGGGTTATCATCCCTCCATCAGTAGTCCCCAGAATAGCTTGGGCTTCACGGGATCCTCCTTGAAGCGCACGCTATTCCCTGCAAAAATAATAAACATACAAATTCATAGAGGCCGGGTTAGGTTGCTTTAATAAACAGCTAGGCCTAACTCCAATGGTGGTCCATATAATAACCCAGATTTTTCTAAGTCCATCTTTAACTTTCCGGGTCAATGCCCTCGCGAAGATGCCAAAGCTCCGGCTTACTTCACTCGTTAATTGATCCGAATATCACGGAAGAGATTCCCTTCTTATGTTGTCCGGATATTGCTCTCGGGCACTTAACGCATATCCCCAAAATCTCGGACGGGTATCCCTTATCCCGAAAATTTTGGTTCCCGCCCGTTGGCCTAGGTTTCCCCACTCGTACCTATATATAGGCACCTAGGGGGTGACCTAACCCCAACGGTCCATTGCTCCCATTTCTTCCTCCCCACCAGCGCATCCCCGTTCGAGCACACAGAGCACCACCACGGAGATCTCGCGCATGTCGCCGGAGCAAAGCCGCCGCCGTCCGCGTTCATCCACAGCTCACCCCGCGCCGCCGCCAAACTCCGCCGCCGCGCCTCCAAGCTGCCCGCCGGGAATCGCACGGGGGCACCACGACTGCACCATCTGCCGCTGTCGCGTCCTTCTCCAATCCACGCCGGTAAGATCCATGTTCCCCTTGATTCAACCTTGTAATTTCTCTATTTGGACCTAGATTGGATCTTGGTCCTCCGCGGGCCATTTCTTGCACCCCGCCGGTTTAGGTCGTATGTACCCATGCTAGCCTGTCCAAATGCACAATAGACGACCATACATCACTCCCCTATTGCTCATAGTCATCAATTTCTCCGCGAAATCGATAGTGAAATTTCCAATCTGGATTCAGTCCGCCCAAATTTTCCGCGGCTGCTATTGACACCCGGAAAATCCACTTCTTCTGGTTCTTTTACTTGCGCTAGATACATAGGCAATCAACCTTCTTCCACAAATGCTTGCTGATACGTAGATATCCCATAGTTTCTGTACTGATACTCGATACCCGGATAGTTAATAATTCTCATACTTTTTATCGATACTCGGAGAATCCATGATTTCCGAGTCTCATGCTTTGTGTCTCTTTGTCTTGTACCTTTGCAGACTGAATCAATGGCTCCCAAGACCAAAGGGAAGCAGACGGCTAAGCCGAGAACGACCCAATCCATATCCGCCAATTGGGCACGATCCTCCGTGACCCAGGCCAAGCTGGAGGAGCTGGCCGAGTTGGACGTTCTCCCCCCACAGGATGAGATCCACTGGAGGGTGCCGGGTGATGAGATCCGGCCTTCCCCTAACCCGGACGAGGTAATATGCTTCGTCGAACATGTGATCCGGGGGTTTCGCCCCCCGGGTCACTCTTTCTTTCGTGAAGTCCTCCGCCATTATGGCCTCCGGGTGTTCGACATAGGGCCTAACTCTATGTTGAACATTACCCACTTCATAGTCCTGCGCGAGTCTTATTTGTGCATTCCGCCAAATTTGGCTCTTTTCATAGAACTTTTCTAGTGCAAACCTTGCCGCGAAAGCGGTGACGGGGCGCTCCTGGCTTGCGGCGGGGTTTCTATCCAGCGCCGAAAGAACTCTCCCATGCCGACTCTCACCCTCAATTCTCATGTCAAGCATTGGCAACTTTCTTTTTTCTACTGCCGAGACACCTCCCCACCCGGCGAGAGGAAACTGCCGGGTTACTCGGAGGGTCTGTTAGATCTCTCTGACACCTTCAACGCTTTCCCCCCTGAGTCGGATAGGGAAGCAATCCAGCCCCTCCTATCAAAAATAGCCATCCTCTCTGCTCAAGGTCTTCTTGGGCTCAATCTGGTTAAGACATGGGTGGACTTCCGGATCCAGCCCAACTCCATTCGCACCAAGCTGATGTGTGACTACTCGGGGCACGTCACGGACGCGCTCCGATATTCCTCAAAGAATTATCCAGCTGGCGATACCAACAAGACCATCAAGAGTTTCTTGACGGAAAAGTTGGAGGTGATCAAGAACATCGCCGGGTTAGCACCGTTTACCCGGGATAACCCGGCCCCAGCGGTAAAATCCGATACTTATACACTATCCTCATACTTTGACTTGATACAACCACTAAGTTTCATTTTCATGCTTTTACCTCAGGCCGACAACGTCTTTTGGAATATTGAGACCTCCCCTTCCTCCGGAGACCCGGAAGAAGATGAAGAACCGGGTGATAATGACGAAGGTATTGTCCGGGTCTTCGATCAACTTCACTTGCACCATTTTGCTTTCACATATCTCACTTTTTCCGACTATGCATTCTCGGCTTTCAGGGTTGGAGGACAAGGACGACAAGGAGGACCCGGAGGCCACCGAGTCCGATAAAAGCAAAGCCGAACAAGATGTAACGGTTGGGGCCAAGAGGAAAGCCAGAGGGGTAGTATCCAAGGTTCCCTACTCCTTCCTGTCCTCCGAACCCTACTCTTTTGCTAACATGTGTAAACTTAACCAACAACTATCCAACTCATCACACTTGAAGGACCCTCTTCCGGCCAAGCGCAGGGTGACCCGGAGTTCCCCGGGTGACGATCCCCTCAATCCGGGCATCTCCAGATCACCAGTTCGCCGTGCCGGAACTCCTCCATATCACCCTTCCAACTCACCCCGACGTCACCCCTCCCCCAACCATCCGTTAGCCGGACAGTTCCGGGTTCCTCTATCGGGTCCTGTGACTGCCTCGTCTGCCTCTAGCAGCGAGCTCCCACCGGATTATGCTGTGAACACCGGGTGAGTTTTTGCTATATGATATCCTCGTACATTTGATAGTTTTCATCCACTATCGCTAACTGTTTATCTTTCTTTTCCTTAGCGCCCAAGTCACACTCAGTGACCCGGAGAACATGGAAACAGATACCCGGGACACTGAAGGCCCGGTTGATGATATACATGCCGCGACTGGCGGCCCTGAAGAAGAAGTCAAGGGGCAAGATTCCCCCATAGACCCGGCCAAGCAGGATGTCGGGTCTCCAAAGCATGCTGATGGACCCGGTGATGAGGACGCGGGAGTCTTGGGTACAAGGATGGGCACCCCCACCCCCGACCCCCAGGCCACCCAGGTAACGTCTCCAAAGCCGGATCAAACTCCTAATCTGGGTTGTCAGGGAGCCGGGTCTTCCGGCACCAAGCCCGAAAACATGAGCTTCGCTGAGATGCTCAACGCTCTGCACACCTTGAGAGCTGATGAGGAGGACATCCTGGAGGCCCTGATAGCCAAACACGAGGTAAACCATGCTACAACCGCTTGTATGCTCGTCTAGTCCCCAAGTTCCGAGTGAACTTATGCATAATTTGCTTGGAACTTTCATAGATAGCCGACTGATACTTTTGCTTTGTCCGACTGACATTTCTTTGTGTCTTCGCATAGGCCTACGTAACGCACTCTGAGAAAGAGTTGGCTAAAACCAACAAACTTCTTAAGGCAGAAACGAAGCTACGTGAATCTGCTGAGGCCGAAGCTAAGAAAGCCGGGAAGCAGGCAAAGAAGTAGAAGAAGAGATGCAATGCTGCAGTGAATAGGGTGAACGAGCTGTCGAGTCAGATCGCCGACACTTATCGTTCTCTGATATGTAAGATTCCCGACTGACTGATCTTTTAAATTTGTCTGGATGTTCTGGAGGATAGTCGGAGTTCCTAACTTTGGATGTTTCTGCTATTCTGCAGGGGCTGATGAGGAAATTCCGGATGTGGATGAAGTAGTTCTGCTGAAGAAGATAAAGAGCACCATCCGGCAGCTCTGTGCTGGGACTAAGGGGGCCTTGAAAGCTGTGAGGTGTCCAAGCACTGGGGATGGTGGTTTGAACACGCTGCTTGCTGCGTGTTCTACCATCCCCGAGTGGATTGAACACTGGAAGCGTTCATCCTGCCAGATTGGGGTGACCCGGGGTCTTGCCTTGGCGAAAGCATACTTTCCCAAGCTTGACCCGGCGAAGCTGGTTGGCGGGTTTCCACAGTTCAACCACGATGGCTCCCCGTTTTTGCCTAAGCATTACAAGGCCATTCAGACAGATGTTCGTCACGCAGCCAGCCTGATTGCCGGCAAATTGGATGTCAGCCGGATGGTGCCACCGTATGATGCACAAGATAAGGCAATGAAGACGGATCTTCCGAAGCCCTTTGATATGCTGGCACGGTGGAAGGCTGAATCTGCCCAACTGAGGGAAGAAGCTGCGAAGAAAAAAGCAGAAGCCAATACCGCGCCTGCTAGCTCCACGCCGGTTGTCCCTCCTCCTTCGCGTGCCAGTGCCGCTGCTAACCCGGATGCTGCTGCTACCAAGAGTACTGAAGAACAAGCCAAGGATCAGGACCCGGCTGGCAAGGGCAAGGGCAAGATGGATGCCTCAACCCAAGATGCCGAGTAACTTTTACTATCTGCTGTCATCGAATGCGTCATTCGGCCAATGGGCCTGTTAAACGGTTATTTTTTGATGGTGCGCCTGTGCACCTTTGATACTACTATCATGGCATGTAATACGTTTTGAAACCTTAATAGCTTTCGTGGCCCTTCTGGCCTTTGAATGATTTTGATATCTATCTGCCTTTGAGCTTATTTATTCTTGATATTCCGACTTACTTTATGGTTCCTTTTACGAGACTCGGTTTCCGGGTTTCGTGGATTTTGACAGGTGGACTTTTTTCTAAGTCCCCAAGTCCCCAAGACTCGGATTTTTGGGTTTTTTGAGCTTAATAGCTAGATGATTTGTTTCTTATTTCAAATTCCCCAGTCCCCAAGGCCCGAACTTCCGAGTCTAGGGTGTTAGGTTTTTCAAAGAGAACAAAACATTTTTGCTAAGCCCAAAGCCTAGAGCCGTTTCACATAGGTTTTGAAGTTATGCTTAATAAACTGTGAGTTTCCGGTTATTAACCCTGTACTCTGCATAACTTGTGGTTTAGATGACCCTTTTGGCTCTCTTGTACTGTAAGCCGGCTTTCGCGTGGATAATCATGTTGCTACATCTATACGAAGACAGGGTCAGGCAAGTCCCATTGGACATCATGACTGATTGTGATCATATGCGAGCAAATCATGCCACTTTAGTGCGAGTCACATCGAGCTTAAGTAAGAAAAGTCAAGAAAGTTTGGCTCCTTTGTCCGGTTATAAGCTTGCAGCCGTACTCGTTTGCGAGTAATCTGCCCTTATAACTCATAGGCATCATGGCCGGGTCTTTGAGTTTGTAACTGTGCTATTCAAGCAATCAGCCCCCAAGACCTAAATATATGCAGACTGCTAAAGAAGCTAATGTACTAAAAAACAGTAAACAATACTTACCTGGAAGAAAGATAAAAAGCATAGCAGAAATAAAAATTGGTAAAAACACATGAAAAGGAAATAATGTATTGTTTAACCATCTCTTTATTGATACGAGAAAAGTTAGGTCAGCAGGCCGCCTCATTAAAAACCTTCCAGTCCCCTTAGGTACCCTGGATAGGAAAAGAGTGCGTCTGAAACCTACTGCCTGTTACATCGTGCAATTTCACTTTGTGAATCTAGCCTATACTAAGTATAGTAGGGACGCAGCTGAGCCACGTTCCATGGTCTTTCTTTCTCTTGCATAGATGAAGTGGTATGAGCGGTGTCATTAACCGTAGCCGACTCTTCCCTTGCATCTATCAAGTAATATGATCCATTGTGCAGATTCCGGCTTATGATGAACGGTCCTTCCCATGGCGGTGATAACTTGTGTTTTCCCTCTTTTGATTGTACCAGGCGCAGAACCAGGTCTCCTTCCTGGAAGACCCGGGTTTTCACGCGCCGGCTATGATATCTCCGCAAATCCTGCTGATATATGGCTGATCTCTCCAGAGCTTGTTCCCTTTCTTCTTCTAACATATCCACGGTGTCTTGCCGGGTCTTCTCGTTCTCCACCTCGACATAAGCCGATAATCGAGGCGAATCATGGATAATATCACTCGGCAACACCGCTTCTGCGCCATAAACCATAAAAAACGGTGTCATCTGGATAGATCTGTTAGGTGTGGTGTTGATACCCCAAACCACTGAAGGTAACTCGTCAACCCATGCACCAGCAGCTCTGATACACGGGACTCGTAACCGTGGCTTTAATCCACGAAGCAATTCCTGATTTGCTCTTTCCACTTGTCCATTATCCTGTGGGTGGGCCACTGAGGCTATGTCCAAATGGATGCCATTTTTTCCACAGAACTTTTCCATCTCGCCAAGGGACATGTTGGTTCCATTGTCGGTAATTATGCTGTGGGGATACCCGAACCGATAGATAATCCTTTTCAGGAACTTGACTGCTGTAATTGCTTCACAATTGGTAACTGGCATGACCTCAACCCACTTGGTAAACTTATCAACGGCCACTAAGAGATGTGTATTTTTGCACGGTGACATGTGGAAGGGGCCAACCATATCCATACCCCAAACAGCGAACGGCCAGGTTAACGGGATAGTCCGCAGTTCCATAGCCGGCACATGGGTTTGGCGAGCGTACCTTTGACATCCGTCACACCTTGCCACCAAGCGCTCCGCGTCTGCTAGGGCCGTGAGCCAGAAGAAACCATGTCGATAAGCTTTGGCCACAAGGGATCTTGTGGATGCATATGCCCACAATCACCTTCCTGGATCTCCTTGAGGATCTGTCGGCCTTCTTCTGGTGCTACACAGCGCAAAAAGACTCCTGCTGCACTTTTTTTGTATAACTCCCCATTGATGATAGAATATCCTTTTGCTCGTCTCAGAATTTGTCTTGCTAATACCTCTTGCTGTGGTAACTCGCCCCGTGATAGGTAGGCCAGGAACGGCTCTGTCCACTCGGGAACAGCACGTATTGTGGCCACTAGCTCCAAATCCGGGTCTTGACTTGCCAATTCTTCTTCAGACTCGGTTTTAACTGATGGTCGTCATAGCTCGTCCAGGAAAACATTAGGTGGAACCGGCTCTCTGCGCGAGCCGAGTCTGGCGAGTGCGTCTGCTGCCTCGTTTTTTCTTCTGTCTATGTGTTCCACCTCATACCCGGAAAAACATCCGGCAACCCTGTCCACCTCTCTGCGGTATGCTGCCATAGTTGCATCTTTTCTATCCCAAGTTCCTGAGACCTGCTGTACCACAAGGTCCGAATCTCCAAAGCATCATATCCTCTTAATGTTCATCTCCTTGGCTACCTTTAAGCCATGCAATAGGGCCTCATACTCGGCCACGTTATTGGAACAATCAAAATGAATCTGCAACACGTAACTTAACTTGTCTCCTTTGGGTGATGTTAGCACCACTCCAGCTCCTGATCCCTCGTACTGCTTGGAACCATCAAAGTGCATTATCCAAGACTCGGAATTTGGAGCCATGGTGGGCATGCCTCTGTGAGTCCAATCGTTAATGAAATCAACTAGAGCTTGAGATTTGATTGCTGACCTGGGCTCGTAGTTGATGTGATAATCTACCATCTCGATCGCCCACTTGGCTATTCTACCCGTTGCATCCGAGTTTCTGATGATATCCGACATTGGTATAGAGCTAACCACTGTTATGGGGTGTTCTTGAAAATACGGCTTCAGTTTCTGGCTGGCCATGAAGACCCCGAAAACCAGATTTTGCCAATGTGGGTAGCGCTGTTTTGCCTCTGATAATACCTCACTGACATAATAAACCGGCCTCTGGACCGGGTGATCTTTCCCATCCTCCTTGCGCTTAATGACAACCACTGCGCTAACCGCCCGGGGCCCGGCTGCAACGTATAGTAACATAGGCTCTTTAGGACCCGGAGCTGCTAGGACTGGTGACTCATATAGTTGCTTTTTTAGTGCCTCGAACGCCTCGTCCGCCTCTTGGTCCCATACGAATTTATCAGACTTCTTCAAGAGCCGGTACAAGGGTATTGCCTTCTCTCCGAGTCTGGATATGAACCGGCTAAGCGCTGCTACGCACCCTGTGAGCTTCTGAACATGCTTCAAATTTTCCGGCTTTTTCAGACTCTGGATAGCTTTGATTTTATCCGGATTTGCCTCAATTCCTCTCTCAGAAACGATAAAGCCGAGTAATTTCCCGGCTGGGACTCCAAAGACACACTTTGTTGGGTTAAGTTTCATCTAGTACCTTCTCAGGTTCTTGAACGTTTCCTTTAGATCATCAATAAATGTCTCCGCTTTCCTGGTCTTGATCACCACATCATCCACGTATGTGTGAGCATTGCGTCCAATTTGGTCCTCAAAGCACTTCTGAATACACCGTTGATAGGTTGCGCCAGCGTTCTTCAATCCAAATGTCATAGTCTTGTAACAGAAGGCCCCAAAAGGGGTTATGAACGATGTTTTCTCCCAATCTTCCTTCTTGAGCTTGATCTGATGATAACCGGAATATGCGTCCAGGAAACATAATAGGTCACTTCCAGCTACTGCGTCTATGATCTGATCTATCCTTGGTAGTGCAAACGGATCCTTTGGGCAATGCTTGTTGAGACTTGTATAATCGATGCACATTCTCCACTCATTGGTCTTTTTCATCACGAGAACCGGGTTTGCTAGCCACTCCGGGTGAAATACTTCCATGATAAAGCCGGCTGTAAGCAGCCGTGCGATTTCTTCTCCTATAGCCTTCCTTCTTTCTTCATTCATTTTTCTCAGGCCCTGTTTCACAGGCCTGGACTTGGGATCAACGTGCAAACTGTGCTCTGCCAGTTCTGTAGGGATACCTGGCATGTCGCTGGGCATCCAGGCGAACACATCCTGATTCGAACGAATGAACTCCACAAGTGCTTTCTCCTGCTCGCTGTCCAAGTTAGATCCTATAGCAAATTGCTTGGAGGGATCACCCTCAACAAAAGCCACCATCTTGGTGTCCTGTGCTGCCTTGAACTTCGCTCTTTCGTCTTCAGTATTTGGCCTTTTTAACGATGTCCTGTCATCCGGGTGTACTTGAGACCGATAATATTTGAGTTCCTCTTTTCTGCAAGCTTGTTCGGCCATTGCCGCATCTCCTTCATCGCACTCAGCCGCTATATCCCGGCTCCCATGTATGGTGATGGTCTTCTTGGGGCCCGGGATTTTTAGCTGTAGATACACATAACACGGCCTGGACATGAACTTAGCGTAAGCCGGCCTACCGAATAGCGCGTGATAAGGGCTGCGCAACTTGACCACCTCGAAAGTGAGCCACTCAACCCGGAAATTGTCCTTCGATTCTCCAAAAGCTACCTCCAATGTGATTTTTCCCTCGGGGCACGCTGAGTGACCCGGTACTATCCCGTGAAAAACTGTTGAACTCTTCTGTAGCTGGGACTCCTTGAGACCCATGCGTAGAAAGGTTTCCCAATATAAGATGTTGATGCTACTACCGCCGTCCATTAAGACCTTTTTCAACTCATAACCATTGACCTGCAGCGCAACCACCAATGCTAAGACTCCCGGGTGTTCTATCCTTTCCGGGTGATCCCTTCTGCTCCATGTTACGTCCTGCTCCGACCATCTCAGGTATCTCGGAACGGCCGAGGCAACTGAGTTTACCGCCTTTTTTAGTATCTTCTTATCCTTGTTGGAAATTCCTGTAGTATGCACGTGATATTGTCCTAACTGCTTGGGGTTGGCTTGGAAGCCTCCAGCTCCCCCCTGGTTATTACCCGGATTTCCGCCTGCCGGGTTGCCGGCTGGGGGTGGGCCATGGCCCGGGTTTCCACCCGGACCCGGTCCTCCTCCCCGACCTGTACCTCGCATAGCCTTGTTTATTTCCTCGTTCTTCCATCTCTGTAGGTCCGCACATTGCTCCAATGAGTGGTTAGACGGCCTACCGTTCCTGCTGTGCTTTGGGCATGCCATTCTGAAGATATCCCAATTGTTGCCCGGCCTTGGCGGTCCTTCATAATTTCCTCCGTTCTGGTTTCCTCCATTGAAGTTTCCTTCCGCCCTAGGTCTCGAAGACCCGGCTTCTGTGCTAGCGACAAACTCGGAGTTTCCCTCAAACGGGCGCTTGTTCTGGTTGTTTCCATTATTACCTCCATTGTTATCCGGCGTCGATCCATTGCTGGTTCTTCCATTGTTACTTGTGTTCGCTTTTGCTTTCTTGTCATCGACATCCTCTTCTGTGGTATCCGTTGCGGCATGTTTGTTGCATGCGTCCATTAGTTCTCCCATCGTAACCTCTGAAGCATTTCGACTAGATTTCATGCGAGTTAACTTTTGCACTAAAGGTATGCACTTGCACGTCTTTGCCATAGCTTGTAACGCATCCTTGGGCTGAATATCTGTAGATGAGTGAAGTATCTCCATGACTCGGTGCACCCAACTGCGCGCCGATTCTCCCTTCTTATGGACACACCGCTCTAGGTCATCAATAGTAAATAGCTTTCTGCACGTCCCATGAAAGTGTTTGATAAACGCAGTTTTCAACTCCTCCCATGACTTGATAGATCCTTCCGGTAAATTGTTGAACCATAACTTGGCTGCTCCTTCTGACATCATTAAGTACATGAACTTGGCTTGAAGATTTTTAGTTGCGTTGCGAATCGACATAGCCATCTCATAGCTGCTCAACCATGTTTCCGAATCCATAGTCGGCTCGTAATTCACTACTTTACCCGGTTCCTTGAATTTATCCGGGTAAGGCTCAGCCCTGATGTTATCCGACAGACACTTAGGCCCAGCGAGATTAGTCGGAACTGGCCTCACTCAGGAAACGTGTGATCCTGCGGGGGGTGCGGCTGGACGTGGCACCGCCTGCTGGTCCGTGCACCGCAGACCCGGCCGCGGCTCTCCTCACTCTGCAGCTATCCACAATAGCTTGCGCTGCTGATGCTGCTGGTACTGCTTGAACGCGGGAAGGAGGCGGCATTTGCTGCTGCTCTGCCCTCCGCCGCGCTGAGCTTGTCTGAATATTGCCGGTATTGGCTCGTTGCTGGCTGATATACGGTGTCCCATGCATTCCACTTCTGTTGTCCGGGTAATTAACTTGCTGTGCCACTGCCGTATGCAATAAATCGATCGCCCGTCGGGTCTGCTCCGCATGGGGTGACTCTCTTACGGGGATCTGATTCAATGCTAACGTTGCACTATATACATTATCCATGGGGTTGTTGTAATGACCTGCTGGCGTGCGAAACCGTGATGGTGGTGGTGGTCGTAATGTATTGCCGGTAGCAACTCCAGTCTGTAATATGGGTAACCCGGCCTGCGTGTTTACCGGTTGTGCTCCTCCAGTTGCGGGTTGATGTACAGTTCCTTGGTTCGCCGCTGGAATCGGCTGATCCTGAGGTGTGATGAATAGTGTGGCCGGGTTTATAACTCCACCCGTTGCCGGTAATCTAGTCTGGTGCCTTTGACGCACCCTGGTGGTCTCTTCTCGAGCCGGTTCTCCAATGCATCTAGATCGCGCTGGCGCGCAGCTATCCCTTGTTTTTCTGCTTCCACTTGCCTTCTCTGTTGTTCCAATGCACGACGGGCTACATCCAGATCCCTAACACGTTCCGCCGCGTTTTCCGGGGTTATGACTGTGGCTAGAACAGTGGGATCCAGGATCAGGTTGTTGTTAAACAGGGCCGGGTGTTGCGGATTTGAAGGACCTGCCCCTGGTGTCCGGTTTGCCAGATATCCGAACATGTTTGCCTGCAACTCGCTATCCGCCGCATGGCTGGTAACTGATGCCGATTCTCCGTCGACAAGGGTCAGAACCGGGTTTCCGTCAACCGGATTTTGCTGCTGGGCCAATGCTTGCGTCGCTCCAACGGCGGCCACGGTCACGTTCCCCTGATTAAGATTGGTTGCGGGGGCCGTGTACACCACGACCTGGCGCACAATGCTTGGCGCAGATTCGTATTCTTCTTCATCATCGCTGTCTTCCTCGTACCGGTCCTCCAGCAGGTGCAGGATAGACTCGGTGTCATCTTCTCTCATAACCCGGCCACGCGGGGTCCATGCCGGCTCCTCCAGCTGTTCCCTCTTCGTGGTGGGCTCTTCTGCCGAATCTACCGTCCCGACCGATTCCTCCCCATCAGACTGAACGCAGGTGGCCTCCCCTGACACAGAATCAAATCCAAAATCGTCAGGGACTGAACCGGACCACTGGTAGAAAAAAGGCCTTCGGTATGCCAGCATCAGTCCCCAAGCGTTGCGCACCGTGACCAATGAGTATTTAGTCCCGGGTAGGGAGGAGACCCGCGACAGAAGGTCAGACGTCGCGGGTTGGGAAGCGCGTTGCGACGCGTGGAGGGAATTAATTCCGGTTGACATGGCCGCCCGGGACTATTGGTCCTTTATTCCCTGTTCCCGTGGCCAACCGGGACCAATGGCCCTTTATTCCCCGTGCCCGTGGCCAACCGGGACTAAACATCAAGCGTCTCGCCTCCCCCGCGGCGGTTTTTATTTCGCGAGCGAGGCAGAAGGGCGCCATTCCACTGCTCGCTCTCTGTTCTTCCTCTCGCTCTCTGTTCTTCCTCTCTCTCGCTCTCTGTTCTTTTCGATCCAAGCACACGCACGCAAAATGGCTGAATGGACGCAATACAATGGGAAGACACCATGCGGCAAGGATTTGGACGTGCTCTTCACCAACAGTTGCGCGAGGCTGCATGAAGCTCTGGGTCATTTGGCCGATCTCTATTTTGATGCTCCCGAAGAACACCGGTTCTTTGGTCTCGATCTGGAGTACACGGCGAATCAGAAGGATGTTGCCCTCATCCAGATATCGTTCAAGCATTCGGTGTTGGTCTTCCAATGGTCAAGGTAGAAGCTATATATATATAGCACACGTGTACAATCTTGCATTCCATCTTCGAGTTTTTTTGTTGCATGTGAACAATACGTGTGTTGCAACATATCTAACACATATCCTATTTTTGTTGTTACAGTAGTTCGAGGCATTGCCCGGACCTTGTTGATTTTCTTGTCAACTCGGGGTTTGACTTTTGCAGCGTGGACATCACGCAAGACCGTGTGAAGTTGATGCGCATCGGTATTATGATACCTGAAGATCACTACGTTGATCTTCAGACTCTTATCCAGTTGACCGGGCCAAAGACCGGGATGGCTGTCATGGCAAGCACCTTCATCCACCAGGCCTATGAAAGGATGAAGACTGATTTCCCCCGGCAGAATCACTACTATTGGGAGGAGACCCCATTGCGCATGACGAACCTCAAGTATGCGGCCGTAGATGCATATGTCGCGTACGAGTTGTTCCGCATCTACTCGGCGGGGCCATAGATGATGTATGCATGCGTTCGATATCTATGCATGTGCATGTAATGGGTATCTAATTAGTAGTATATATATGTAATGGATATCTTTTGTGATCGACTCTCTATATATAATATGTTAATTATGAAATGTGATCAACTCTATGTTTGTGTTATGTGTGATCGACTCTATTGTGTTATGTGTGATCGACTCTATGCATGTAATGAATATTGTTTGTATTATTGTTCTTTATTTTTGATATATTTTTTCATTTTAAGATTTTAAAATGAATTAGTATTATTTTTCTTCATTTTTTGATATATTATTTGTATTTTTAAGATTTTAAAATGAATTAGTATTATTGTTCTTAATTTTTGATATATATTTTGTATTTTAAGATTTTAAAATGAATTAGTATTATTGTTCTTCATTTTTGATATATTATTTGTATTTTTAAGATTTTAAAATGAATTAGTTCTATTTTTCTCAATTTTTGGATATATTATTGGTATTTTTAGAAATAATACAAATTAAAAGTTAATGTTTATTTATTTATTCAAAATTATTAATTACATCTTTACTTTTGTTTATTAAAAGATTTATTTGAAATTCAAACAATAAAGAAATATGGCTTCGGCCAACATGTTAATAAGATTGATATGATACAACTATCATATACATGCGTGAGAAACACTTGGATTCGGGACGGGATGGAACTCGGAAGTTAAGCGTGCTAGTGCTAGAGCAGTGGGAGGATGGGTGACCGAGCGGGAAGTTTGACCATGAGTAACTAATTTGACTAGAGATAATCTTAGTTAGACACTAAGCAAATAATACAAATTGTGAGAAAAAAAGGGAGTGAAAAAAAGGGAGTGAAAAAAGGAGTGAAAAAAAGGGAGTGAAAAAAGGTGAGAAAAATAATTAGAAACCAAATGAATTAAAAAAATTACGAAATAAATCTAGTCCCGGTTCATGTGGCCAACCGGGACTAAATGTCCTCCGACCCCAGGCTCCGCCACCCGCCCACGTGGACAGGCCTTTAGTCCCGGTCCGTAAGAGATGGGACTATAGGGGGGGGCCTTTAGTCGCGCGTAGCTAGTCCTGGTTGCCCGGACGGGATTAATGGGCCTGGCGAACCGGGACTGTAGGCCTGTTTTCTACCAGTGGACGTACGTACCATGCCAATGAAGACGTTGATCCGGCCGATTGTCACGACAGATCCAGATTCGAGCAGATCCGACTCTGGCCCCCAGCCAAAATCGTCCACCATCTTCTCTCCTTCGGGGTTGGTGTAGATCTCGCCGATGACGAGGTTCTTCATGTTCTCCCGAGCTTCTCCCGTGATGTAAACACCCTTGGACGTGTGCCCCATGGTGGGCGCCAACTGTCGTGGGATAATCACGGCAGACGTTACCGGGGGTAACTTACATTGGGGCAAATCGACTCTGGTGTTTGGGAGAGGGTTTAGCTCAAGGGAAACCATGGTGATATGCGATCTGGTAGCCGACAATCAAGTCGTCGAGTCTACGATCTAAATATATTATCTCGATACTGGCTTTACAATGGATACTCGAAATCTCTCGATCTGGCGATCGTGTTCTTGCTCACGTAAAAGCTTGTCCAACCCTAACCTAGGGACCGACTTATATAACATCCGGACCCCCTAGCTTACTCTCCAAGGCGCACTCTGAATCCTACCCGGACACTGCCTACAAACCCTAAACTTCCTTACCGGAACCCACAATCCGGGTTACGAGGCCTACGTTCCTGGGCCTTCTAGAAGCTTCTTTATCCTAAGCCGGGTCTTGCGCAGCGTCCTTTGGGCCGAGTTACTCCTTGGCGTTAGCCTACCGGGTTATCATCCCTCCATCAAGAATATCTCGCCTTGGGTATTGGTAAGTATCATGAACTAATAGGTTCAACCGAGCATCTTTCGTATAATGGTAGAGAGCCATTATAGGTATTCATGGCTCTGCTATTGGTTATTGGAAGAGTTTCGTGTCATGTTCACATGTTATCAAACATGTAGGATCACACGATTAAGTCTAATTCAGCCAGTTGTGAATATTGAAATTCAAATATGAGATGGAGTAACCGGAATGGTTTCTGAGTGATCAAAATATCTTCAGAAGAGTTTAGAAATATTATGGGAGTTAGGTAAGTGGAGATAATATGTCCTAGAAAAATAAAAATAGTTTCTATAGTCATCTAAATATTTGGAGAGGAAACCGAAGAGTTTGGGAGTTCCAGAATGGTCCCGGTGAATCCTAATGAGCTGGAAGTGTCTATAAACTCGAGACATTTTTGGAAGGGTCCATGGGCTGTGATCCAAGGGGAGACAACCATATGGGCCAAGAGAAAAGTAAATACATGGTCCTTTGCAGTGCCGGTTTTCAGCCATTTGTATCCCCAAGAGGCGTGGCACCAGAGTCGTCGGGTCATATGAGTTGGTCTCGGCGGCATCCGGTGCATGGTGGGACGACACGAGTGTCGTGAGTACGAATTGAAGGGGTACGCTAGGCGTAGGCCCCCTAACCCCTCATTTTTTTAGGTCCCTCTCCTCCCACCGTTGGATCACCATCTAGTGGTCATCAATCAACCTATCACGACTTTTAGTTTTAGTCCGTGTATTTTTCGGAACTCAACCCACACCTCCACACTAGATCCACTTAAATGAAGGGGTACATCCCGTTGCACCCGGTTTTCTTGATAATTACAACGAAAATGCCACTGTGAGTACTTTTCAGAGTATTGCAACAAGTTCACGAGTATTGCAACAATAATATCCGTCTCGTATACAAAAAAATGTATTATTGCAAAAAATCGTTCCAAAAAAATTCAAAAATAATTAATGCTACAAAAAAATAGTTAAACAACATGTTATATTGCGTTGCAACAAAAAATTTCAAACAATTCAACAAACACCAAAAACTAGTACAACAAAACTATGTTGTTTTAGTAATTTAAAAAGTGGACAATTGTTGCTGAAGATTCATTTGCAATAGAAGTAGCCATATATTTTAACAAAAATAACAAACTATTACAACGAAACATATTAAAAAATATATTTTTTAAAGTTGGTAAGAAACATAATGTTTTTCTACAAATTCACTTTCAACAAAAATCATCAGGTATTTCAACAAATAAATAAAACGGTAGCAATAAAAAATCACATGTTTACAACACGTGAAGGTGTGCATACAAAATAAATTCTAAAACGACACATGCACTTCTTAGAAAAATCATTCAGAAAAACATTGCAACATCTCGCTTGTGATTTCTCAACAAAATTCGT
Organism: Alopecurus myosuroides; assembly: GCA_028641055.1. Taxonomy (NCBI): domain Eukaryota; kingdom Viridiplantae; phylum Streptophyta; class Magnoliopsida; order Poales; family Poaceae; genus Alopecurus; species Alopecurus myosuroides. The sequence goes on along the minus strand of CM054063.1, from coordinate 233,268,394 downwards.
GCGAACTTGTTACAACTTTTAAAGGCGTACGCAACATTGACCAAAAAATGACGAAAACACTTAACATATATATATGTCTGCACGTAGTTATTATATTGGACTGCTAAAAATATGTTCTGACGCGAAAACTGGGCCAAAAAACCAACTTAATGCTAATTGGGCCTCCATAGGCAGCCAGGCTAGCCCAACTGGGCTCCAACTCGCGCAAAGAGGAAACCAGTGAGCGCGTTAGGTCCACCTAATTAAAGACTAGTTGAAATGCCCGTGCTTTTGTACGGGCTATATAGGAAGAGGGAAATCAAATAATTTTTCTCTCTATCAGTGATATAAAGAAAGAGACTAAAAATAATATTCTGAAATAGTATGGAGATTAAAATATAGATATCATCTCTTATTTAAATAAAACAATTTATAAAAGAAAACTTAATATCCGTATTATAAAGCGTAGTCACGGCCCTAATGCATACGCTACGTTGTCCCGAAGAAACAAACTTTTCTAGTTTAGTCCCTCAGGAATCAAGAAATGAAGGCGCATATCCTCTTCATCCTTTCTATGTTAGCTACCAGAATCGCTGTCCTCCTGCTACCGATGGAATGGAAAGAACATTCCCCCAAACTCCCCTCCATGTCACTGGTTCTCTACCACGGTCGATCCCCTGTCCTTGCCTCCGATTCGACTGTCGTCACTTGATCGAGCTGTCGTCATCGTCGCCGGCCCAATCTCCTGCCATTAATGTCGTCCTCCACCACCTACGCATAAGACCTTTGTAGTGGCGATTCCCAAGCATGCCCGTGCTCCCAAGATGAACTGACCGGCGACTGCTGCAACTGATATGTAGCTTAGGTGGCAATATGGGCACCACCAGAGAGGGGGTGCACGCTCCACCGTAGCTGCGACTAAGCTGCGCTCCAGCGGTGGTGATCCCCAAGCACTATATGATTTCATTTCTCACATTCTTGATTCTGATAGGCAATACATGTACAATAGCTTACTGCCATTTTGTGCTAGAAATGCATGGTATTAGCCAGAAAACTTGATTATATATCAAAATCATCGAACGATCAGGATTAATGACAGAATATTTTTTGATGAAAAAGTTCGAGGCACATACCCAGAGTCCTAGACACACCCCATTTAAAAAAAAAATAGTAGTACAATGCCCCACTCTACTTATGCACTGTGCATCTGCAGTGTGTAGCACCCTCCCATTCTCTCTCGTCACCTCACACCGCCCCCTTGAGGACACCTCTCACCACCTGTTCCCGTTCGCACCAGCTTCCCCTCTCAACCAAGTCAGACCGCCGCTCCTGCCGACGCGAGCGACTCTCGACACCTTCCACCGCCCCGCGAGGACATCTCTCACCCCCGGCCCCCATTCGCCCCCACCCTGTCTCGACCAAGTCAGTCCGCCACTCCCGCTCATCTCCACCATCGGCACAAGGACCCGCTCGCCCATCCCCACACTCTGCCCTTCCCCGTCGAAGAGACTGAGGAGGCTCTCGATCTTGGCATGCTCGCGGGCGAGCTAGCTTTAGGCGCTGACAGTGGGGGACGCGGAGGCACAAGCCCTGTATCCATGTATCGGCAGCCGCGACCATTGCGCGTTGGAGGCTACATAGAGCCGGCCTCCTCCTCCCGCAGTACAAGTCAATGAATGGGATCGATCTCCGAGGATCCCTAGCGAGGCCGCCCTGCTTCGACGGTATGGCCATGTCGCGAGCGTTCTGGGCATCCGAAATTGCAAGATTCTATATCAATTTTTTTTGTTAGTCTCCTTTTCCTAAATGAGGTACCCGAGCCCTAACTTTTCTTTTAAGTTTTTTTTGCGTTCTAGGTTTGGATCTTACAAATAAGTTTGATTGGCTGCAGGATGATTAGCTTTTGCTTAACTTTGGATATTTTCGAAGCTACTCTGTTCTAAAGGGTTATGAAATTACAGTTGCAGGTTAGAGCATCTCTAGCCGCGCCCCCAGGAGTCCCCCAAAGCGACCTTTTTAGCGCCGGTACGCCTTTTTTCGCAATCGCCCCCCATGAGTCCAAATAGCGCCGGTTTGGGTCATTTTAGCGCCCGGCGAACCCAGGCCAAACTCAGCGCGCCGGGGGGCAGCTGGAGCGCCGGATGGAGAGAAAATGGCGCGAAACCGCGCGAAAGACATTCCCGCTGTTTCTCTCGCCCGCGGACCCACCCTGTCAGCGAGAGAGTGGTTTGTTGTCCTCATCGTCTCGGCTGCCGCGCGCATTGACGCCTCCGGTCAGTCAAGACGACACGCGGCGGCGGAGCAGTCCAATCGCCCACACGGCAAAGTTATGGCATTTCCGCCGCTTCGTCTAGCCCACCCGTGGCTACATAAACCCGGCCTCGTTGCCATTCTCCTCGCCATTCTTCCCCTTCTCTCCTCGCCTTATTCTCGCCAATCTCCTCGCCATGATTCACAGGCACCACCTCGTCGGCGCGGCCGCCGAACCCTGCACCTCTGGGAGGCGAGGCAAACTTCCACGCGCCGCCGGGCATGAGCGCGCCAGGACATGGCGGCTCAGCGCAGGCTGGGTACCTGTGCCTCCGCCACCGACTGGACCCGAGCGCGTCGCCGAAATCGAGGAGATTCGGGCGCACATGTCGCCGGAGGAGAAGCGCCAGCCGCAGTGGAATCCCGCCAACGAGGCCTCCTGGATGGCGTTCTTGGAGGAACGGTTCGAGGCCGATCTCGGCGAGATCCCCAACCACGGCCCTGTTTCGGGGCGCAACAACGCCGCGGGCCGCCGCATCTGGTGGAGCAAATCCGGGCGCACTGTCGCCCGGGTCCTCGACCACATCGAGCGGCAGATGAGGCGGGGAGGAATCACCGCACCACGGTCACGCCTGCTCCCGCTCCCATTCCTCTCGCCGTCGTCAAGGAGGAGCCAGAGGAAGCTTCACCGCGCCGGCGTACTCGGAGCCAGACCCTCGTCATCAGGGAAGGGCGAGCTCCTCCACAGTCGGCGGGCGATGTCATCCTCCTCTCCGACAGCGACGACGACGACGACGCCTGCCCTCCCCCGCCGATGTACCTCGGCGACCCAGGACAGGGCAGCAGCAGCGCGGCCCCGAAGGCGGAGTCGCCGAGCGACTCCGATGACGACGACGGCGGCGACTACACCAAGATGTACAACGCCATCGGCATGTAGTAGCCGTTTTTTAAAATCCCCTCTAAATATGTAAAAATCGCCTATATTCTGCCAACTGCACTGAAATCGTAGTAGTTTGCCAAAATTTCGCTATTTTTTCATTGATTTTATCAAATCTCGCCGTGTCGCCTGGGTACGCCCCCGAAAACCGTCGCCCCAAGGGCGAGAATAGCGCCGGATAGCCCCAAGGAGGCGCTATTTTGCCGAAAATTGGCCTTGGGGGGCGAACGGCTGGAGATGCTCTTAGTTACATATGTCTCGGGGGTCTAACTTTTTTTCTATATACTTCACTGTAAGAGTTAAGGTGGCTAAGATTTGTTACCATGTTACATTATAGAAGGCTTCTGTAGTTACCGCTTTCGTTGTAGATAGGTTTGGTTCAAACAGTATTCTTTCAGTTTGTATTGGTATGCATAGCTGAATATGTTCTTGCTTTAGTACAACTTCACTTTGATTATTTTCTCTGTAACAGTACTATGGTTCTGCTTCAAATTGTCTTTGACCAGTTTATTGAATTATCTGTTTCTTCTTCTTGGCACAGTAGACATTTGTTATAACCCCATGAAAGAAGGAGATTGGTCTTATGTTCAAAGGAAGCCAAGAGATGGTGTTCAAAGGAAGCACTGCAGGTACAAGCTTTTTTTTTCCATCCATTGATTTCACACGATGTGGATGTGTTACAAACTGCGGTCGGAGCAGCTACTGGCTGGGACATAATCTCTGGAAAAGTCAAGCTGGTCATGTATTAGGCTGGTCACAATGAGCGGTAACTAAGTAGTAACATCAGTGCCACGTAGACAAAAAAAGATGATGTGGCACACATCTAATAAAGAGAGAGATGAGAGTGGTAACTAGCTATGTTACCGTAACATCACACATTCCAATACACAATGTGTGTATAGACTAATTAATATGACACTACCCATATGTTACTTCCCACTATGGAGGTAGTAACATACTCTAGGAAAACGTGTATGTTACTAGTCTATGTTACTCCCCATTGTGACTAGCCTTAATTTTTCTTGTTCCTTTCGGCCTTTGCCCATTTTACCTGTCATCTTGCTTTTCCATTGCGGTAAGTAACACTGAGGTTACTAAACTTGGAAGGATTGCCGGTTATTACTATATTAGTCATGTTCGAGATGCAATGATTTTGTGATGCCCACGATGGGTGATATTGAGCTGTTTTGAATGTTCTCTCTTCGTGAAGAGCTCAAGGATGTTAGTTTCAGGCAAAATAAAAAAATTGAGTTGGCACACTGGTAGAAAACAGGCCTACAGTCCCGGTTCGCCAGGCCCATTAATCCCGTCCGGGCAACCGGGACTAGCTACGCGCGACTAAAGGCCCCCCCTATAGTCCCATCTCTTACGGACCGGGAGTAAAGGCCTGTCCACGTGGGCGGGTGGCGGAGCCTGGGGTCGGAGGACATTTAGTCCCGGTTGGCCACATGAACCGGGACTAGATTTATTTCGTAATTTTTTTAATTCATTTGGTTTCTAATTATTTTTCTCACCTTTTTTCACTCCCTTTTTTTCACTCCTTTTTTCACTCCCTTTTTTTCACTCCCTTTTATTCTCACAATTTGTATTATTTGCTTAGTGTCTAACTAAGATTATCTCTAGTCCAATTAGTTACTCATGGTCAAACTTCCCGCTCGGTCACCCATCCTTCCACTGCTCTAGCACTAGCACGCTTAACTTCCGAGTTCCATCCCGTCCCGAATCCAAGTGTTTCTCACGCATGTATATGATAGTTGTATCATATCAATCTTATTAACATGTTGGCCGAAGCCATATTTCTTTATTGTTTGAATTTCAAATAAATATTTGAATAAACAAAAGTAAAGATGTAATTAATAATTTTGAATAAATAAATAAACATTAACTTTTAATTTGTATTATTTCTAAAAATACCAATAATATATCCAAAAAATTGAGAGAAATAGAACTAATTCATTTTAAAATCTTAAAAATACAAATAATATATCAAAAATGAAGAACAATAATACTAATTCATTTTAAAATCTTAAAATACAAAATATATATCAAAAATTAAGAACAATAATACTAATTCATTTTAAAATCTTAAAAATACAAATAATATATCAAAAAATGAAGAAAAATAATACTAATTCATTTTAAAATCTTAAAATGAAAAATATATAAAAAATAAAGAACAATAATACAAACAATATTCATTACATGCATAGAGTCGATCACACATAACACAATAGAGTCGATCACACATAACACAAACATAGAGTTGATCACATTTCATAATTAACATATTATATATAGAGAGTCGATCACAAAAGATATCCATTACATATATATACTACTAATTAGATACCCATTACATGCACATGCATAGATATCGAACGCATGCATACATTATCTATGGCCCCGCCGAGTAGATGCGGAACAACTCGTACGCGACATATGCATCTACGGCCGCATACTTGAGGTTCGTCAGGCGCAATGGGGTCTCCTCCCAATAGTTGTGATTCTGCCGGGGGAAATCAGTCTTCATCCTTTCATAGGCCTGGTGGATGAAGGTGCTTGCCATGACAGCCATCCCGGTCTTTGGCCCGGTCAACTGGATAAGAGTCTGAAGATCAACGTAGTGATCTTCCGGTATCATAATACCGATGCGCATAAACTTCACACGGTCTTGCGTGATGTCCACGCTACAAAAGTCAAACCCCGAGTTGACAAGAAAATCAACAAGGTCCGGGCAATGCCTCGAACTACTGTAACAACAAAAATAGGATATGTGTTAGATATGTTGCAACACACGTATTGTTCACATGCAACAAAAAAACTCGAAGATGGAATGCAAGATTGTACACGTGTGCTATATATATATAGCTTCTACCTTGACCATTGGAAGACCAACACCGAATGCTTGAACGATATCTGGATGAGGGCAACATCCTTCTGATTCGCCGTGTACTCCAGATCGAGACCAAAGAACCGGTGTTCTTCGGGAGCATCAAAATAGAGATCGGCCAAATGACCGAGAGCTTCAGGCAGCCTCGCGCAGTTGTTGCTGAAGAGCACGTCCAAATCCTTGCCGCATGGTGTCTTCCCATTGTATCGAGTCCATTCAGCCATTTTGCGTGCGTGTGCTTGGATCGAAAGAGAGCGAGAGAGAGGAAGAACAGAGAGCGAGAGGAAGAACAGAGAGCAAAGCAGTGGAATGGCGCCCTCTGCCTCGCTCGCGAAATAAAAACCGCCGCGGGGGAGGCGAGACGCTTGATGTTTAGTCCCGGTTGGCCACGGGAACGGGGAATAAAGGGCCATTGGTCCCGGTTGGCCACGGGAACGGGGAATAAAGGACCAATAGTCCCGGGCGGCCATGTCAACCGGAATTAATTCCCGCCACGCGTCGCAACGCGCTTCCCAACCCGCGACGTCTGACCTTCTGTCGCGGGTCTCCTCCCTACCCGGGACTAAATACTCATTGGTCACGGTGCGCAACGCTTGGGGACTGATGCTGGCATACCGAAGGCCTTTTTTCTACCAGTGGCAAAGCTTTTCGACCGTGTGTCAATTCCTGTGAAATATAGTTTGTTTACACTGAAGTTGAATTGCTTGCCTTTTTGTCTAATTTTCAGTATCAACAATGTGTGTTCCCATGCATGGCATATAGTTGTGCTTTATGAAATCTTAGAGATTTCGCTTCAATTGTACTCCCTCCGCCTCCTATTAATTGTCTCAAAGTTGGACAAAAATAGATGTATCCAACACTAAAATATGTCTAGATACATTCACTTTTGTTCATCTTTGAGAAAATTAATATGAGACAGAGTAATTCTTTGGCTTGTGTTGCAATTTCACTTGTGTCAACAAATCAAGCTCTAGTTTATTTATTTAGATAAGAGGCATATAGCTCTGCTTAGAAACAAGCGTAATTCAAACTCAGGTCTCTTTTGCTTCTTCAAGTGTTTGTACGATTGCCACGGTCTTATCTTTGTACTTCTAGATTTTTGCCATATCATTTATATGTGGTTATGATCTCGCATAGTATGACAAACAATAATATTTGTTCTTCACCTAGAATCATCATAGATGGCAACGCTAATAATCACATTCATCTGTTATTACAACATATGAGTTGACTAGGGAAAAACCTATGGATCTATCAGTGGAGCGGAAATGGAACAGCTTAGCACAATGTAGATATTTTTCTCATTCTTGGTACACATGTAGGTGCTAATTAGTGGCAGGAAGAATCACATGCTTGGTTTATTCTATATGGTTATGATTAAGGATAATCATATTTCTGTTGCTAGGGGAATTACAAACTACGCAATGACATCTGTCGATCAGTTCTTAGAGAAGGAAAAACTTGCAGTTCCTGTTGAGGGATTGTTTGGTGGCTGTGGTTGCAGATGCCAGCTAAAACAAATTTAGTTGATGTGATTTATCATGGAAAAATGAATAATAAACTAATAAAGGGATTAGCTTTGGTGTCCAATTATATGTGATCTTCACCCTCCAACAAGCAGCCCATGAAACTGAATTTATTTTCTTTAAACACGAGCCTTTATCTCTGGCCAATCGTTTCTGGTGCTCTATGCTTAACATGCTCGTTAGCACTCTAACGGTGCATATATTAGCTAAAGAAGATAAATACAAGTTGAGTCCATTCAGGCTTCACCGTAGATAACCTCTAGTTGGGCCCTTTCTTCCCAACTTGATATGCAAGTTGGGTTTGTTCCCTTTTGATGCTGGAACTATTTTCTGCTTTTGAATGGTCATACACGTGTCATCTTTCCGTGTAAAACAATGTTCTAACTGTCTGTCAACATGTTCTAAGCTTAGCTGAACCAAGTTGATCCGTTGTTGATGGTATTTATATCACATAGGATATCATACAGTAATACTTAGACATTACATCCAATACTAATGCTTAGTATATCAGTGGTACAACAAATACATCCTCAGTATAGTTTCTGTATGTATGATGAAGGTATTTCTGTACCTCAGGTGGAACACGAGAGGACCTAGTTCCCATGAAGTATGTAGAACGACGAGACAACGGCGGGCGCGACAATGTCCCCGCAAAGTAATGGAGGACAGCGAGACAGCGGCGAGCGCGACAATGTGGACCAGGGAAATTTGCAATTGGAGCAGGGAACTTGCAATTAATCCGAAGTTTCTGTTGCAGGTTTGGGGTCCTTTTTATTGCCTTTTGCTGAACGAGCAAAGGAGTTCATGTCGGTTTGAGTTCTGTCGAGGGGTCTAGGGTCTGGGATCTGAGTTTTTTTTTTGAGTTAGATCTGAATTGAGTCTGTGTTGGATTAGTTTTTTGTGTGCAGGAAACCTTGTCGAGCAAAAGAGTTCACGTTGGTTTAGCTAAGTCCGTGTTGAAATAGCTTTTTTTTTTGGGAAAAAGTCTATTTTAAACCCTGAAGTGGTAGAGCGCTGGCGGAACGAACCCTGATGTCCAAATCCCTGTCGATTGCACCCTAATCTTCTCATTCCCGGTCTAAATCGACCCTTGACGGGTGTTTGAGGCTAACAGCCGCTGACGTGGCGAAAATCACTGGGACTCTGACTTGTGGGTCCATTGCGCTGACCGTTTTCTTCTTATAACCCGTGCAATTGGGGAACAAAGCTAGGGTTCATCCGCCGGTGAGAGGAGCAGAGTGGCGGCGGGCGGAGAAGGAACAGAGCGCTGCGGCAGCAGGAGGAAACAGAGCGTGGCGGCGGTGAGTGGTACCGCGGCGGAGAGGGAGATGTCGTGGTCGTCGAGTGCTTCTGGCTTCCCGGATTCCGTCGAGCTACAGGAAGGAGCGGGGGGAATGCGAGGTCGCCGATCCGCTACCGAGAGGACGCCATGGCGTACGAGCCTGCAGTTTATTGCAGGTGCAAACCTCCAAGGAAGGCGCCGCGTTGGATATCATGGAGCCGCCAGAATCCTCATCAGAAGAATCATACTTCCAGTCATCCTCTGTTTCTACTATTTGTTGCTCCATATTAGCAATAAGGTCAATGGGCACTGGACCTGTTGCATCTCTTCCAATCCAGCTCTTGCTATCTCTCATTCTTTTCTTGAACTTCCTAGCATGCCTCCTCAGCTCCACCACTTCTGAATCTTCTCCACTATCATCACTGTGTGGAGTATACACAAAGTCACTGTCTGAACCAGAATCTTCCTCTGCATCCACTCCATTCCCCGCAGCAAAATCTTAAACAGCTGATGCAACAACTGTGTGTTGAGTTGGATCACACACTTGGGAAACTGGAAATTGACTGACATTTTGTTGTTCCTCTACAATATCATGCCATGCTGCAACTGTATGATCATTTTGCCTAGCATTGCTTCTTCCATGCTTAAGTGGGCTGCTCATAACTTGTCTGATCACACCTGTTTCATCTGTGATAAGAACATCTGTATCAGATTCAGAAGGCTCTGCAGCAGTAATGACAACATCATGTTCAAATTCTGTCAGACCAACAATCTCATCCTCAAACTCACTTCCACTGCTACTGTCAGCACTATCTTCTTCTCCATGGTACTCAACATACACATCTGCAGCTGCACCAACATCTATATAATTTGACATCTCAGCACACTTGCTGTCATCATTCAGAAATATGAGGCTATTCACCAGCTCTTGTCCAGGAATCAAAAAATAAAATTTCATTGACTCCTTCACTGTCATGTGATCCTTCAAATATCCCTTCACTTCCTCAAAGATAATTTGTCCCTTTCTATATCTGACATTGCTTCATCTCCTCCAACATATTACAGATTAGGGCCAATTCGGATGAATTCCCCACCCAAATGGAAACAGACATGCAAAATATCGCTCGGATCCATGATTTCACTGAAATATAGAAATAATGCGCACATAAATAACCTGTACTGTCGCAAACATAATCGACATATACGGCTAAATTGCAAAAAAATCTCATCTTTTGGCTTCCCCCAAAAAACCATCCCTAAAATCTTTCCAAAACCCTAATCGTACATGCGCAAGCAGAGTCTAATCTTCGAACATCAAAGGAGGGCATCGAGGTGCTTACGTTCACTGGTTTTGCGTGGCCAACAGTATCGATCAATCTACCTACAGTGACGTACCCATAGGCATAAGTGACGATCGTTAGCGGAAATTATATAGAGATTCCTTTGTAAGGTTGCTTCACCCAGTAAATTGAAGTCAACCAGGTACATCACTGTTTAGGCAAGTTAGGATAAGGTGTGCACCGACGAAATCGTTCCAAACAGGCTTAGGCTGGTCACAATGGGGAGGAACTTAGTAGTAACATCACACACTCCAATACAAATTTGCTTATGTGGCACGTATTTAATGAAGAGAGAGGTGCTTGTGGTAACTAGCTAAGTTACCGGAACATCACACACTCCAAGAAACAATGAGTCTATGGCCTAATAAATACATTGTTGCATGACACTACATACATGTTACTCCCCATTGTGAAGGTAGTAACATAGTCTAGGAAAGTGTGTATGTTCCTAACTTATGTTACTCCCCATTGTGACCAGTCTTATGGTCACCATTGCTGGCCCTTGAAACAAGGTAGCTTCGCTTTCGTGACAAACTCCTTGATCGAAACGGCTAATTGGTTCGTTGGACTTGGACAGTGAACGCCTGCATGCGCAATCAGTGGGGCACCCACCAAATAGGCCGGCGCAAAGCTCCAAACCTGAAGCCTTAAATCGCGGCAAAAGAGTTTCTTTACACCGCGTACCACCTCCGCTTCCATGTGCACCATTATTTTGCGTACCCGTCCAGTTATCATCTCGCCTTTGCCCTTGCCTTGCTCCAGTGCCCAACTCCCAAGTTCGTCGTTGCCTTCTTCCTCCCGTCATCAGCTTATTACACGAGGAGAGAAGCCTGGCCATGGATCCGCCGACCGCTCAGTCGATGTCCGCGACAGACGATCTCCAGGACAAGAGCCTGGACGGATGGTACGTGTGCTCGATCCAACACGTCTTCTTCTCGCCCCGCTCGGCTCTGCTCGCTGTTCTATTAACTGTCTGTCGTTCTTTACTCTCTAAAACCGATGAATTGGTGCTGGTACGTTATGCCCACTGAAATTTTTGCAGTTGTTCCTGCTTCTACGACTGCTGCTCCAGCATCCTGGACTTCCTCTGCTGTACCTGAATCTCGCGATGCTGCTCCGCGCCGGCGTTTCACTCCTTCCCGCCGGAGGAAGCGCCTGGGGCGTGAGTCATCATGGGGTCTAGATGCTCTGCAGTTTTTAGACTAATACTTATTATTGTAGATCTTTGGGGCTGTATTTGTATCTTGAAAATGGACCTCATTAGTCAAGACGGAAATTTGGGGAAATTTTGCTGGAATGTTGACTTACCTTATTTTTAGATGAATGTCTGACTTTATCTTAATCTACAGCAAGGCTACAGTATTATTATTCTTGATCCTAAGTGCCCGTATTTCATACTGTCCATCAGCATTTTGCGAGATGGACTCACAATGTACTCGAACCGCATTCTGGCACCCATATTTATGCACATACATGTCTTAGTTTTAGAACATCCAGTAAATTATATAGTACTCCAAATTCTTATGGTCCAGCTATGCGTCTGAAGCGTCCCCAGGCAGCCGCCGTGGCGTGGCTGTGAGGTTGCAAGGCCGCGCCGCTGAATTCTTGCATCATCGTCGAGCTGCTCCTGCCGTGGAGAGCTGGCTGAGAGGGCGGTCGTCTTTAACTGTACGTGTTGTGCTTGGGGCCGGCGGCATGGCAATGTCATTCCCGTTAGTCTATTTGCCAGGCTAGTTCTTGTTTGGTTTAGATTCGAAGGTGGGAGGATTAAGGATGATCATGTCACCTACAATTTTAGTATTTTGTCATGGGGCTTACGTATTCCCAGGAATTGTTTATTTAGCTCTTTTTGTGCTCTAAGTTCTTTAGCCTTTGAGGTATTCAGGGAAGAGGTGCAAAGCTGATGGATAATTAGGAAATGTCCGTGTCCTTACTAGCTCATTACCTCAGACAAATCGTGAGATATATGCTTGTGCTGGATCAAGTTTTTCTAGTCTGAACATGTGCTTCTCTGATCTGGTCAGTAGGTTCAGCTAGCCATAGCACTCTAGCCGACGCCTTATGACAGAAATCTTTGAATTAAGACCTGGTCTGATGTGTCCATAATCTCGAGATACAGTCTGAACGATGTGTCATCCATATGCCCTCAACAAGCGATGTGATCTCCACGTGCAGGGTTGACATGAGGTGAGCTCTGCTGCCGCTGAGCTCGAGGAAAGCAACGCGCTGGCCCTGGCCATTGCAGCACCAGCTGGTAATAGACAAGCCTCTGAACTTTTGTACTAGCTTTCAGTTCATGCACTCGTTGTCCCATGTATTTACTCTTGGGAGTACTCTTCTCTACAGTTCTAGCAATGCCAGAATATCTCTGAAGAAAAGTTGTAAACTAGCACTAGCAATGTTCTTTCTAAACTAGGGAGAGTCCATACATTTTCATCACATAGTCACTGAATGTGTCGCTAGCTGTGCCAACCATGAGCAAACCCATGCCAATAATAGTTTGGTTTTAAATAAGAATAATATGAAGACAGTAGCAGTTTGGTATGCGAGGAGAGCATCATCGTGCCTAATGTACACAATATCTGAATTAAGCAACATAGACTGCATTGCAAGTAAAGTAGTGAGCAGAGTAAATTAGAACAAAATGCAGTACTTTGATTCCAGAAAGCAGCGTGTCCAATATTAACGAGTTTTTGAAACTTGAATAAATGATCGTTTTTCGTCTGAAAATTAATGCAATTGTTTTAATTAAGCTCCATTTACCTTGATTTCTTTATTCTCTTGCTTCGCTATCCTATTTGGCTTCAGATGCTTGATTGCTGGTGCATGGTTTTCATAATTCATGCATATTCGCCAAACTTATGAGAGCAAGTACAATAAGCTTATGTAAGCGGGCTATAAAGATTAGAATAATATTTTTGTGATGACATGGAAGAGAGAGAAGAGGAGAGAGAAGGGGAGTGGACTCTCATGCAAGAGCTAGCTGCAGCACGTGCTCCTAGGCACCTTGTGAGAGTGAGAGGTGGGCCATGTATCAATAAAGTAACTCATTTTTATAGCTCACTATTGTACATGTTAACTCTATAGTTGGTTATAGGTGACGTGGCAATTTCTTATAGCCAGCTGCTAGCTCTACTATTGAACTTGCTCTGATGCTGCTATCTTGGATATGCTCCTTTGTTGTGTCCGAATTTATGATTGCAAGTATACTTTGACTTGGTATTCTGAGGACAGAGTATTCATGCTCATTTATGCACAATTAGTGTTCACACAACATGTTTCCGAGCTTTGATTACCGAGGTAGGCTGATATGAGCTTTGGTATACTGCAGATACAGAAAGCGAGAGGGATAGGGTGTAGAAATCAACAAGCTCAGGAAATAATGGCAAGAATATAGGGAGCTCACAAAGCATACATTGCGGTCATAGTGGTCTACAATGAAAAAACAGTAGCTTGATCAACTCTTTTTCTGCAGGTAAAATGATGTAAAACTAAGCGTATTCCCACATATTATCTAGCCGAGACTGAAGTACCAGCCATCTAAAGCACAATGTAATGCATTGTCGAGTCTTCTCCTTTTTTACCATGTGATGAACACCTATGCATGAGTAGCTCCCTGTAAGAGCAGTATCCATGTACTTCAATGTAAAGAAAACATGTTGTTGTTTTCCTGTGAATAACCAAGTTGTATAAGACCTACAAAGTTCCCCGCCTACTCAAAATCGAATGAGCCTGAACATCCATGCTTCAAAAACTTAGCTACCACGGCGTTATATTATATGAGTCTGTTACTCTACAGTAACCGCAACTTCTCATCATCTCATCTCCGAGCAGTCATTCATCGCTCAAAAACTGAAGCTAGCTATTAGCACAACACCTCGAGCTACTATTTTGCACACTGATTGCAAGAGAAAAGAGACATTAAATATTTTGCATACTGATAGGCTGAAAAACTCGCTAGAAAAAGCAAGGTGACAACAAAGCAAACATGGAACTTCAGGCTGCATATAAATGACTCTTCAGCTACAGTTCTCTGAATATAAGAACTGTATGTGCAACATGCTTATTTTGATATAAGGAGATTACCCCACTGGAAAATAAATTTTTGTACATATGATTGACTGGTCTCATCTAATACGACTGAACACGCAAACACAGTCTATTAGATGCAGAACCTCGATGAATTTATAAATATTCTCAAATCTCGGTTGACAAAACTAGAGGCGACCATTCCGTTCTATACATAGAAATCGAAAATACATACATTGCTCTAGAGACATTCACAACATTAAGAGAATTTCGTGTACCGGAGATGTGGTGAAATTGGCTCTTTCTGTCGGCTCTTCAGTGCATCCATGGGTTATGTAATCAAGCTTCTCCTAGTTATAGCTTTTATCTTAGTACCCAATTTAATCCTATTCTTTCTGCTAGTGGAAAGACATTCCACAAATTTGCTTCAAGTTACAGGGTGAAACTAATCCTGTTGCCACAATGAAGCTAATCAGGTTGCGGGTGTGTGCTTGGAGGGGCGCTGGTTTGTATTGCAGGTGGATGCGCTAGTGTCGTTCAGGGGGCAAGCAGCAGCGACAGAGTTCAGTCCACGTACGCACACTGAACTTCAGATCGACTATGGCGGACGGAAAACTAGGACGATTTTGGATGATCTACGACAGGAAGACAAGCTGGATTTGGTCGGAAAATTGAACGGCACATTACCGCCGGCGTGTTGCTGTGATCGTCTACAGATAACGAAAATACTAACCTGCAAATGCACTGGAAATCCTTGATGGCGAGCAAGTCGAGGCATCGACGACCCCGATGATGATCTTGGTTAGATTGGCGGCGCCAGCTGCTTCCCTAATCAGCGGCAGCAGCAGTTGGCTCAGGTCGTGAACTGCACTGCCCTAGTCGACCCTCAAACTGTCTCAATCCCCAACAGGCCATGCGCTTCTGCAGTCCACTCGCCGCGTGCCTATGGGAGGGAGGTGGGCATGCTGCTGCCCCTTGCCACATACCTTGTGAGCGGAGGGAGGAACAGCGGCATCGGCGACGGCTGCCCTGGTAGCGTGGTCCGAATCGGCGGCGATCCATTAGGACGAATATGAGATCTTTTTAACCTTTTATTTGGAAGAGACGGTAACTGTGGATTTTTTCTTTTGAAATTACGGTAAACGTGGAATTTTTTTTTTTGAAATTACGGTAACTGTGAACTTCATCGTCATTTAATGAACGACTAAAATAAATCACATTATAATCAACGCCTAACAGAAAAACAGACTCGACGGAGAAAGAGCTCATTTTCCAAACTAGAGTATTGAAAAACTTCAGTATTTCATTATCGAGCTAACGAATATTTCATTTTTGAAAAATACTTTGGTTTAAGAAAACATAAATCAAGACTAAAGTTTCCATTTGAGGGAAAAAAAATGCAATTTTAGGGGATACTTTACCTTTTAAAACTAGAGTGTTCATTCCATCCAAACACATCGGTATTTTTGAAAACTTAAATATTCTCAGAATACTTAAAAACAGCGAAGCCCCCAAACTGGGCCTTACTGTATTGGTTTTTCTCCCAAAAGGCTATTTGTTTCAACTAGTAATGGTGCACGTGCAATGCACATGTAATATTAGAATATATTTTCTGTTAAGTATTTATTTTCTAATGAAACGACAATAATAATTACTTGCGTCATGTTGTAATAAATGATAGAACTACCACCGCGTATGGAAGGACCTAGCGCCTAGGGCGATCTAGGGTTTCTTGCCTCCGCCTCCGATTCCGATCGGGAGGGGGAGTTCTTTGTCTTCGATTCGGAGGAGGACGCCGTGGGGATTTATTCTTGGCGGGTGAAGAGTCTTTCAATCGCGAACCTGCAGTTTTCTCCTTCTGCTTGATCGCGCGACCCTGCTTCTATCTGGACGAACGCAGCCTGCTGCTTTTTCCCAGTCGGAGGGGAGTTCTTCACTTCCATCCGGAGTAGGTTTGCCCCGGGTACTTCAACCGCAGGAACCAAGCGATACCAGATCACGTCTTTCACGAACCCGTCCGCCCATCAAATCGCGAATCCTCGCAGCGCTGCTTCTTTCTGTGGCTATGTCGAACTCGGCGGAATCTAGTCACGTGAGTGGTTCTGGTGTGCAGCAAAACGAGACGCTGGATGACATGCTTCTGCGTTTGGGTATTGAGGATGACGAGATTGATGACCTAGTGCTTGAAGATGAACCGGATGCAACAAAGGAGGGCATGAAGTGGACTGCCCTAGCAAAGGTACACACGGAAAATTTCTTCAGCAAGCAAACGTTTGAGCAGCACATGAGAATTGCGTGGAGCCCAGCAAAAGAATTTGAATTCACGTCTCTAGAAGGGAATATTTTCTCAATCCAGTGCTTTTGCTTAGGAGATTGGTTAAAGGTATCAAAGGGGGGTCCATGGCTCTTTCGGCAGAATGCAGTCTCAGTTGAGGCATACGATGGTTTATCCCCCATCGAGACTGTTAATCTTGATCATATTGAAGCATGGATACAGATTCATAAGCTACCTATTGGGTATAGAAACAAAGCTCTGATTACAAACCTCACATAGAAGAAATATGGACAGGTCATTGAGGTGGAAACTGATGTCCAAGGCATGGGAAATTTCGTGAGGGTTCGGGTGAGACTGAATATCAAGAAACCCCTTGCTCGTTTTGTGACTATCTCACGTGCAGGACAACGTGAATTCTACTCGATCAAATATGAGAAAATTCCCAGATTTTGTGGTGCTTGTGGGGTTTTCGGTCACAATCACACTGAGTGTGGGACAGGTGAGCATGATGAGAACCAGCTAAAATGGGGAGATTTCCTAAAGGCAGACTTTAGTACATGGTGGAGGAGGGGTTTTGCAGGAACCCGAGGGGGAAGTAATGCTGGACGAGGGAGAAATCAAACTGGCCGTGGTCGAGGTGGTTTTCAGGAACATCCGGTGAGTTGGAGGCATAACGCAATTGGACAAAAAGTTTCGGAAGAAGTGGAAAATGAGGAATACAGAGATACAACATCTAGCCCCATAAAAGGTATTGACATACCCATGAAGGATCAAGGCCCAGGAGAAAATTGCACTAAAAGGAGACTGGCCATGGAACATGTACCATCCGTGCTGAGTAATGTTTCAATTCCAATTACTGCAGCAGATCAAGATGGTGACCCAGCTTTAGTTGGTACAATGGTTATTGCTGAAAAGGTGAATTCAACTGACAGAACCAAACGTTCGAAAAGGGAGGGAGCGTCCTCAAACAGATCATTAGGATCGGCAGGCTCCAGAGAGAGACCCGTCCGGTCGCAATGAAAATAATAGCTTGGAACTGCCGCGGGTTGGGTAATGCCGCGGCAGTTCGTGCGCTTCTGGATGTCCTGAGGCGTTATAACCCGGAGGTGGTGTTCTTGTCGGAGACCCATCTTGCTATCTATCCGGCTGAGTGTCTACGTAGAAGTTCTAAGATGGATTTTAAAATTGTACAAGCCTCTGATGGTCGCAAGGGCGGAATTATCATGTTCTGGAAAAGAGAGATTAAATTGACACAAATTTACGCAGAGCCAAACTATATTGATGTGAGCATTGAGGTTGAGAATAATTTGAAGTGGAGACTGACTGGTATGTATGGTGAATTCAAGTAGGCGGACAAATACAAGACATGGGAGAGGATTAAGAACGTGTATCATCAAAACAATCTTCCATGGGTGGTTTTGGGGGATCTCAATGAGATTTTGTATTCTGCGGAAAAAGAAGGAGGAAGAGACCGGCCACAGAGGTATATGCAAGCATTCCATGATAAAATGGAAGAATGTGAGCTCTCGGATCTTGGCTTTGTGGGTGACTGTTTCACGTGGCATCGTGGTAATATGCGTTCACGGCTTGATAGAGGAATTGGAAATCAATCCTGGCGCGACATGTTTCCTGAGGCTGCTATCGTACACCTCGAGTACAATCACTCAGATCACAGACCCATTATGTTGGATACTGAATTTTATCTTTCTCAGAATTCGGGTCGCCTTGACAGACCCCAGTTTTTCGAGGCTAAATGGTTTAAGGAGGAGGGCTTCCGAGACGTGGTTCATCAAGAATGGGACAAGGCCGCGGGGCAGCGAGCGACCGACGTCCTCGATCGGCTCAAAGCCATGCATAAGGGACTTCATGACTGGGATAGCAGGGAGTTGAGGCAGCCCAAGCGTCGACTGAGAGAGGCCCAACGCGAGCTTGAACAGATTATGCGTGGCCCAATATCTCCGGAAAATGAGAGGAAAAAACATGTTCTGGCTCAGCTCATTGAGAATCTACTCGAGCAAGAGGAGATTAAATGGTGTCAGCGATCACGTGCTAACTGGATTCAGCACGGGGACAAAAATACTAGCTATTTACACAATTATGCTACGGCACGGAAGAAAAGGAATTATATTAAGAAATTAAAGGATGGGAACGATACTTTTGAAGGTACTGAAAATCTAAACCCATTGATTTCTTCCTATTTTGCTAATTTGTTTTCCTCTGAAGTGCAAAATACAGACCCGGGTTTTCTTGACACCATTACTCCAAAGGTGACTACGGAGATGAATAATGGTCTTCTTGCCCGTTACACACCTGAGGATGTTAAAAATGCAGTGTTCAACATTGGTGATTTGAAAGCCCCTGGCCCGGATGGATTACATGCTAACTTCTATAAAAAAAATTGGCACTTGATTGGAGATGATATCACAAATTCGGTTCTTGAGGTGATCAATAATAGGATCATACCGGAGGGATGGAATGAAACAGTGGTGGTGTTAATCCCAAAAATTGATAATCCAGAGGAGATCTCTCAGTTTCGGCCCATCTCACTGTGCAACGTGATTTATAAAATTATATCTAAAATGTTGGATGCAAGATTGAAGGTTATCTTACCAGATATTATTTCTCCTACGCAAAGTGCGTTTGTGCCGGGGAGATTAATTACTGACAATGTTATTGTGGCCTATGAATGCGTCCACAAAATCAAGAATAAGAGGAAAGGTAATTTTGGTTTGTGTGCTGTTAAACTGGATATGCATAAGGCCTATGATCGTGTGGAGTGGGGTTTTCTCCGGAATATGTTAATCATAATTGGTTTTCATGAGCACTGGGTCGAGCTGGTCATGTCTTGTATTTCTTCTGTCACATATTCCATAAGGTACAATTCTCAAACAACTGATAAATTCATACCAACTCGAGGTATTCGTCAAGGGGATCCTCTTTCCCCTTACTTGTTCCTTTTATGTGCTGAAGGACTGTCTAGTAGTTTGTTGCAATCTGAGGAGGTTGGTAGCATTGAGGGGATTAAGGTGTGTAGGAATGCACCATCAGTATCACATCTTTTATTTGCTGATGATTCCTTAATTCTCATGAGAGCAGATAGTAATAATGCAACCTCATTACAACAAGTACTGGACACCTATTGTGCAAATTCGGGACAAATGATCAGTGTTGCTAAGTCAACAATCTTTTTCAGCCCCAATACTAGGGTTGAAGTCAGGGAGGATGTTTGCAATATTTTACAGATTGATAATGAAGCATTGGCTGATAAATATTTGGGTTTACCTGCACTTGTTGGAGCTGATAGAAGTGACTGTTTTCAGCACTTTATTGAAAGGGTCATGCAAAGAATTAGAGGATGGAAAGAAAAACAGCTGTCCATTGGAGGGAAAGAAATCTTGCTTAAGGCTGTTGCTCAATCAATCCCCGTTTATGCAATGTTTGTTTTTCATATCCCTAAAAATATCTGTAAAAAGATAACAGATATCATTGCTCAATTCTGGTGGGGAGACGATGACAGTGGAAAAAAGATCCATTGGTATGCTTGGTGGAAACTCTGTTTCCCAAAGAGAGACGGTGGGATGGGTTTTCGTGATCTCCATTCTTTTAATCTTGCTCTTTTGGCTAAACAAGTATGGAGATTAATTTCTGAACCTAATTCCCTTTGTGCCCAAGTTCTTAGGGCCAAGTACTACCCTTCGGGAAATTTTTTCCTAGCTGGAGCAAAATCTGGTTCATCTTTTACATGGCAGAGTATTGTTTTGGGCATCCAAACTTTTAAGAGAGGTTATATTTGGAGGGTTGGCAATGGTGAGGACATCAATATTTGGAGAGACCCCTGGATTCCTGGTAGTCCAGACCGGAAAATTGTTTCTCCAAGAGGCATGTCTATACTCTCGAAGGTTAGTGATCTGATAAACCCCATTGATGGCTCTTGGGATGTTGATCTCATTCGGACAAACTTCCACCCTATTGATGCTCAAAGGATTCTTGAAATACCTCTCTATTCAAATGGTTTTGATGATTTTATATCATGGCATGCAAATAGGACGGGTTCCTTTTCTGTTCGGTCAGCATACCATTTGGAGTGGAGGCACCAATTTAATGGCCATACATGTAGATCCCTTGTACAGGGAACTGATCTCAATAACCCTGTTTGGAAGGTGCTATGGAAGCTGAGTATCCCAGCCAAAATCAAGATCTTCTGTTGGCGATGCTTGCACGGTATCATTCCTATCAAATCAATTCTTCGAAATAGACATATAAGTGATAATGCCAACTGCCCTGTATGTCTGTCACATGTCGAGGACTCCTTCCATATGCTCTTCGGATGCGATAGAGCTAGAAGTTTATGGCTGGCTATGGGATTACAGAACCAAACCCTTGACAATGCATCAAGTGGCTCGGGCACTGACCTGATGGCCAAGCTACTTCGAATCAGTGGAAACCAACTGGACGGCAATCCTTCGATCCTCTTACCCGAGACGGTAGCGACGACGGCGTGGTACGTCTGGTGGATGAGAAGGAAAATTGCTCACTCTGAACCTGTACCCCCGACGGCTAGATGTGCTACATCCATCCGTGCCATGGTTGCGAATGCAGCAGCCTCAAATAAAAGACAATCCGAGATACAGAAGGTGACTTGGACAAGGCCTAGATCAAACTGCCTAAAGCTTAATGTTGATGCCTCGTTCGATGACGTCCAAATGTGTGGGGCGGCTGGGGCAATAATCAGAGATAATATAGGTGGTTTTGTGGCTGCTACTACTTCCTACATCCCTTATTCATCTTCGGCGTCAATGTGTGAGGCTATTGCAATGAAAGTTGGCTTACAATTAGCAGTTAACATTGGATGCCACTCCATTGAAGCTGAATCAGATTCTATGGAGGTAATTCAACTTTGTTCGGGCCAAAAACCAATTTGGAATGAGTCTACAGCGGTCTATGCTGAATGTTTCACTCTAGCGGGGCAAATTGGTTTTGTTGATTTCAAGCATTGCAAGAGGGAGTGCAATACAGTGGCACATAATTTAGCAAGGGAGTGTTCAGTTGTTAAGAATTCTTGTATTTGGCTAGATAAACCCCCTAGTAGTATCCTACAAACACTTACGAATGATGTAACGATTGTGTAGCTCTTTTTGCGGCAAGTTTTTTCGCACTCTTTTCGTTACCAGGGTACCTAAGGGGACTGGAAGGTTTTTAACGAGGCGGATTGCTCGCTGTTATTTATATATTGAAAATTCAAAAAAAAAGGATAGGTCTTACTTTTAAGACACTAGACAAAATTTTGTTTTACGAGATCGTAGAAAAGAGTTTTCTAACAAGACCATTGTGCATGACCTGCGCGTTTCCTGAGATATGACCTCTAGATAATTTTTCAAAAAAAACTGCGATTGAGATAAAACCAATTTTGTTGCAAAGATAACTCTGAGAGCTACCCAACATCGACTGAAAATCTTGGAATAAGAAATATATAAAATACCATGCATGGAGAGGAGTGCAACCTTTCTCAAACATGAGCCTGAATATTTTTTATTTCGTTGCATTGATGCAGGAGTTTATCCAATGTACATGGGCGGCGAGTGTTTTCTATGAATTGGTTGGCACTTGTGAGTTGGGTATTGGCTCGTTCAACGTTCAACACACTCTTATAAATATATTATGATTCTTTGCTAGTTTCATTTGGATTTGATGCATGGATGTGTCGTATCTGCTTAAACACTTATCACAATAAGGGTTGATACCATGTCCATATCACAGAGCGTCATGTTGTAATAATTGTTAGACATACCATGTTTACACCATCCAGGACTGTGATGGTAGAGGCTACCTCTGTGATGGTGGGGGTCGCCCTCATGATGATAGTGGGTGTTGTCGTCGAAAAACTACCAATTTAATCCGAAGAATTTTTTGACCAAGAAACAGTCTAAAATCATTGCTTATGAGGAATGTGCATGCATTGATAAAAATCGATGTAACCTCTTAGATATATTTTAATAAATTTTTAACTATAAATTGTTCTTAAATATATAAACATTCTTGTAGCTAAGGTCGTCTCCGACGAAATCCTATTTTATTCCCATCGTCTCGCTGAGTTTTTCACTTTCGTGATGCCCATGAATACCGAAACAACGGCCATAGTGTAGGTTGATATTCAAGGAGTCAAGGACTACGGCTCATTCTATAGAGATATATTAACTATTAACTATACTATTTTCCTAGTTATATATCGCTTCATTCAAAATAAATTCACTTTGAAGTTTACAGGAAAGAAAGCTAATAATTTATAATAAATATTTTTACGTTACTATGATTTTAAATAATATAATCTTTAACATATAGTCATAAATTATACTTTTGTTTCGTGTCCGACAACAATAAATGATATTGTTTTTTAAGGTAGATGTTGATAGTTATACGATTTAACCATCTGCGCTGAATTACGTTGTGTCATACTAACTTTGTTATTTGTTTTCAAAATTCAGTTTGGTAAATTAATTGAATCATGTTCCATCTTATCAAAGCTACTGAATAAAAGATGGAAAAGCTACATGAAGATACAATATATATGGCTTTTAGATGATCTATAGCATATATGTCTGTGCATATATCTACTTTCTTGTTTGAAAATGTACTATAGAGTGTTCTACATTATATGCCAAATATCCTAATAGTATGGTATAAAATGCCAATAGTGGTTTGATTACAAAACTTCCGTGCAAATATCAAGAATAAACCATGCTAGAGAAATTCAAACTCGCGGCCATTTTCCGGGAACTATTCACAACAACCAATTTAGTTTTTCATGAATTATATATTGATGCCAAAATTTACCCGTTCAATTTTCTTTAGGGTGAATCAAAACCAAACATCTTTGTGCTTTAAAATTCGGCACCTTCACACATATCTAGATCGACGGCAACAAACATGCAAAGTGGCCAAATATTAAGCGAGGCTGATGGAGACACCGGTATTTTTTTTCCTAGCATGTTCAAGAGTGAGTTGCCGGGACATAGTGTGCAGAGTTTTACCCGCTTACGCCAAATCTATACTTCTTATAAGACGAAACCCCACTAAGATGCATTTATGATTTTTCTATCTCAACATGCAAGCTATCCACATCACCCACCATTTTAGCCAATTAATTATCCATGTCATCTCCACTAATAATTGTGATATTACATAATTCATGCCACATGACCATGCCATCTTTTTTCAACCATATAATTATCCATTCCACTGATATTTATTTCTCAAAATATACATCAATTTCACACGAATTAAATTTAGTATATCGATTATGTGATCAATTGAATCTTGATAATCGAATATTTCATGCACCTTATACCCATTTCGTTTATAGAATATTTTTTAAAAGAGATACCCGCTGCAACGCGCGGGGTATTCTTCTAGTGTAAATAATAAGGTTGCCAAGCCTAACTCCTATTCGTGTACAAATTTTCCTCTCATAGCTTTATCATAATTTGAAGCGGAAGTAGTTGTGGATGGATATATTTGTGCCTTTTGGCATTCCGTGAAAATTGTATTAGAAAATACTTAGGTGCTAAACCAAGCCTAAGACGTTTGATTCGTTTGTTTAAATAACAGAATTGCTAAATCTCGGTTTCTTAAGTCTCAGTCACTTTTAAGAAAAGTGCAACCGTAGTTAAAAAAAAAGCAATTATATTTTTCTGGACAGAAAAGTGATTTCTGGTCAGAAAAGTGCAGTTGCATTTTTCTTTAAACTATAGTGTATTTTCTGAATTGATTGAGAGACATAGGCAGTCCCTTTAAATAAATTCCACCGGTCCGCCGCGGAAGGAAGTATGCCGGGTCGCTCACGTACGGTTCCGGTCTAACTGCGTCCGCGGCCGCGCCGTGGCTAACGGACCCGACTAGCTAGCCTACCGCCTACGCCGCTGTAGTTGCCGCCGTGCCGGCGCCGCCATAGTGAAAACTTGTGCTGCGGGCACGTGCGCGATAGAGATGGATCATGTGACAAGCTTAGCTGTTAGCTCCCTGGGCTACCGTGTTACTTAGCTGTTTGTGTCACGTCGTTGTATCGAAGCACGATTTCGGCATTCGGACGAAGAGATTTCGCAGGAACCTCACGGTGCAATTTGTACGGAGGATTGGGTTGGCCGGGTTACTGCTCCTTGCCGGCTTACCGCGACCGGGAAACCGAGTGGCGATCGATCGGCGCCGGTGACGAACGCAGGGAACGACTATCTGTTGTCCCCAATCACACACGTCACCCAAGATAACAGCATGGAACAACGACAAGCTGGCGAGTGCGAGTGAAGACAGACAAATGATTGATGCCGGTATCATCAGGCCTAGGGGCGGAGCTGCGGCCGGTGCTACCTGGGCTGTAGCACCGGTCCAGCCTTATAGAACAAAGGAGTAGGTATTGAATATATGGGAATTTGGACAGAAAATTATCAGCCCACGATGAGGTCGTTTGTAGCTCCTAGTGGTCCATGCGGCTTCTCTAGCACATCATGGTCAAACTCCATCGCATTGCTGGTTCACAACCCAAACAAGAGATTCTAGATTGCATCGTTTCCTCCTCGACTCCAGCCTAGCCACTGGCGTCTGGCGGCAGAGATTCCGGCGTGTTGACCGACAAACATTTTTCCCGTATCCATGATCTGTTTCTCCCTCCCCCCAGTCCGGCCTCCATTAATCTGTAAATATTTATTTGTTTCAGGGGACTGATCTGTTCGTCCGCGAGTGCTACTCCTAGTATGCTAAGGTGTGATTTTCCATCCCCTAATTTCTTCGTTGTATATTTGTATCAGGAAAATAGCGAATTGTGCTTGATTGTTTATTCCAGATTGCTTGATTTTATACAAAAGTAGATACCTCTATTAAGAGTTTAGCAACACAATGAAAAAGTAGATACCTCTATTAAGAGTGTAGAAACACGATTCGAAAACGAGTAGATAAGTTTGATTCAAATATTAGCTATTTATGTTTGCGTTTGCTATTGCAATGTAGTATTTTTTTCTATGGTGAATTTTGGTTGCAATACTGTAGAACTTTGTATGTGCCATTAGTTAGCACCCCTCTTTCACCGTTTTCAGCTCCGCCACTTGATCAGGGTATGGGACTAGCTAAAGACAAGGAGGCGAAACCAAGTCACAGTGCACCGAAGAACTTCCAAATCAATACGGAGTAGAAGAAGAAGCGATCAAGCAGCTCTTCACTTGATGGCCGACGAGCTGGAGACCTCTGTATGCAGAGGAGTGCAACCGTGATGCAGAGCAGAGCCTCCTCATGGTTAACATCTTTCAAGGCCGGATCAACAAGATCAATTACCCGTGGACGAAGAGAGGATGCAGGTTAGGTCTGGCGTCTCGGGGGGCGACCCGTGGGGCGACGCCCCAGATCCGCACCGTGGGAAGGGCTCCGCGCGGCGGCGCCGACTGATCCGGGCGCAGGCGGTGGCCGGCGCGGCCACTGGTGCCTTCTCCGTTTTCTGACGACGACGAGCCCCTGTCGGGCGGCCAGTGCAGTGTACCACGAGGGGTCGTGACACTGGGTGACTTCCTCCCCGAGCTTCCTGCGCAAGTGCGACGGGTGGCGCAGCAGGGGCTGCCCGACCCTGCACCTCCGTGTCCGGTGTCCCCTAGGCGGAGCTCTTGCGCGGCGGCGCTGTGGTCGTCGCCGGGATCGGACTTCCCGCCGCTGGAGGGTGTGGCTTCACCTGTGCGCGCCTCGTGTCTTCCGGGGTCGTGGGATCGGGCGTCGTTCTGCGTTGGTTCGGTGGCGATCCCGCTGGCGTGTCCGGCCGGCGCGTCTCCGGTGCGGCGGCAGGGGCCGCCGGCCCTGGGAGGGACGGATGCGCTAGGGTTGCTCCCCCCGCACGTCTCGGATGGGCTGGGCTCTGTGCTTGCATCTGGGCCTGCTAGTTCCTGTCCGGCCCAGCTGTCCTGGCAGGTGGCCCCAGGTGGTGAGTTGTCCCAATCGTGGCGTGACCCAGTGGCCCTCCCTGGGCCTGGGCCGGGGCCCAACTCAGCGTGCCTGGCTTTGGGCGAGCCAGTTGCCCACCCCACTATAAAGTCCTGGTTGTGGATGCCGGTCGGAACCCTAAGTCCAAACCTAGGTTTTCCAGCCTCGCTTGAAGACGTGCGCCGCCACAAGCACCGAGCCAAGATCTACTTCCACCCTCCCTCCCTTTCCTTTCCGGCGCCTCCCCCGTGCTTGGTGGCCATGGACAGGGATTGGCAGGGCCGCGACCGCGCCGGCAAGCGCAACTTCTCCGACACGGGCCATGGGGAAGACCGCTTCCGCGACAACGATCTACGCCACAAGCTCAACAGGGAGGGCTCGGGGAGCAGGGGCTCCCGGGAGCGCGACGACGACCGACGCAGAGAAGAGGACCGCCGCAGGGAGGACGGCAGGCGCGAGGAGGAGCGCCTCAGGGCGCAGATCCGCCCTCCGCCGTTCGTCCGCAATGAAGGCAGAGGGGGAGTGCGGCGGGCGCCGAGGGCGGCGCCGCCCGCAAACCCGAATCTTGTCCCGCTGGGGGGGGGGCTCCAGCGGCGACGGCGGCACCAGTTCCTTCGAACGTAACTTGCTACAAGTGCGGCAGGCCGGGCCATTTCCAAGCGGGGTGCACCGCGGACCCCTTCTGTGTGAACTGCGAGTCGGTTGGGCACCTGTCGGCGATGTGCCCTGCTAGTCAGAAATCTTCCAACGCGGTGTGGGCTGGTTTCGGAGTGGAAGGACAGGGGTTCTTCTACGTCCCTGTTCCGGCAGATAAGTTACCTAAGGCGTCTGCCTTGGCCGCGAAGGTGGTGATTGAGAAGGGCAATTTCACCGTGGAGGAAGTGACGGATGAATTTAAGGAGTTAACAGATGCTACCTGGGACTGGCAGGTCAAGCAACACAGCAGTACTGAATTCTCCCTCATCTTCCCTTCCAAAGAACTTCTACGCATGGCTACCAGAGGGGGTGGCCTTACTCTGCCCATCACCGAGTTTCGTGCCGTGGTGACCGAACTTGCTGGGTACCCTCGAGCCGTGGAAACCCTGGAAGTGGTTTGGCTGCGTCTGCTCGGCGTCCCGGAGCCTCTTCGCGTCGAGCGCACTTTGCTTGCCACCACGCTGGAGCTGGGCTCGCCTCTGGCCGTGGACGTCTCCACGCTTGCTGACCCTTCGGCTCCAATCCGTATGAAATTCGGGTGTCGTGTTCCTGTCACCATCAAGAGCCACATCACCATATTTGTGAACCTGGAAGGTTTTCGGATCAAAGTGGAACGCGAGGGCACCGAGAAAGACAATGATTTACCAGCTCCCTCTCCACCTGCGGACCGCCACGAAGATGATGACGAGAATACGGAGGACCCTCTGCTGAGCTCGGAGGAGGAGAAGGACGACTGGGATGGTCGCCGCTCGAGGGAGAAGAAACAGAAATCGCCTAGGGGTGGCAAGTCTGGACAGGGTTCGAATGCGGGGCACAAGTCGGTGCAGGGTGGCGTCCTTGGGCCAGTTATCTCCTTGGCCGGCCAGACTCTGCCCGCGCTGGACCTGCCTCCCCCTCCCTCTGCTCCTGCTACTAGGCCAGCGGCCCCAAAACTGCCAGCGCCGATGTTTTCAGAGTATGGTTCCAATTTCACTCCAGACGGCAACGTGTTCAAGACCTTAGGAGAAGTGGTCTCTGCCTCCCAGATGGTGGTGTCCCTTGAGGCCCCGGTGCGCTCCACTGCCAGCGACTCTGCCTGGTCTTCGCCTGCGCCCACGGGTGATGTCTCTTCGACTCTTCTGGTGCTCGACGCGGGGGCGCGTGTGGAGGTGCCCATGGAGACGGAGGTGGCGTCGGTGGTGTCTGCCCGCGACAAGGAGCGCAGAAGCAAGAAGAATCACGACCGCCCCGCTCGGGTCCGCAGCATGGAGGAGCGGGACGCGGTTCTGCCGCTGGTGTCTCCCGGGGCCGCGGCGGTGGTCGTGGACCCGCTGGAGGCTGAGCGCCCTGCTCCGTCCCCGGCCACTGCTCTGGGTGGTTTTTGGACTGCGCCTGTCATCCCCGCGCTCACAGCGCCGGTTGCCAGGGGCCTGAGATCCAAGGCCACGCCCGTTGAAGGCACCAGGCGGAGTGATCGTGACGCCGGGGCAGCTGAGAAGATGATGGACCGTGTCGTTCGCCTCACAGCTGAGAAGAACTCGTCAGGGAAAGCGAGCCGCGCACTGCCAGGTTTGTCCCTTGACCCCATCTTTGCTATCTTACAAGACGTGCCGGATGCCCATCTGTTGACGGTAGCTGCGGATGCGGGGGTGATGTTTCACCCTACTGCGGGTACCCCCGAGGAAGTGCTGTCCATTTTACGTGCGAATGAGCTCGCCCAAGCCACTCTGGCTGAGAACCGGCAAAAACTGGCGCAGGCCACGGCCCTAGAAGCCGCGACGGCGAAGGCGGCGGAAAGTGAGGATGCCCTTGTTAGGACTGCGTCTACTGCCCCAGGGGGGGCACTCGCACAGTCGAGCCTTACCACGGCCCCCGGCTCGCCTCTGGATGAGGACTGTACGCTGGCTTGCCTGTTCGCTACCCCTCCGGAGAAGAAACAGAGACGTCGCGCAAAATCTGCGGCGCCGCAGGGGCGGCGCCCAGTGACCCGCCAAGCACGGGCCTTGGGTGCGGTTCTTTAAATGCGGATCCTTTTCTGGAACATCCGAGGGTTCTGTCGCCGCGGACGACGAACCCTGTTAAAAGAATTTCTCCGCAAGCACCGCATTGACATCATCTGCCTTTAGGAAACTATTAAACAAGATTTTTCCGATTTTGAGTTGCAAGACCTCTCCATTGGGGACAAGTTCTTCTGGTGCTGGCTCCCGGCTAATGGCCGCTCCGGAGGCATTCTAGTTGGGATTAGAGAAAGCATGTTCGAAGTTAGTAGTACTGACAGGGGTCAGTTCTTTCTTAGTGTAGAGTGCCGCCACAAGGCTCTGAATAAACAATTCTCGTTCCTGCGCGTCTACGGCCCGGCCAACCACGCGGCCTCCCCAGAGTTCCTTGCTGAAATCTCTTCTAAGATCGACTCGTGCACCCACCCGATTCTCATTGGAGGTGATTTTAACCTAATCCGCGGAGAGCAGGACAAAAGCAATGACCACATCCACTGGCCGCGGGTAGAACTCTTTAACAACGCTATCGCCTCCTGGGCGCTTACGGAGGTGACTCGCACGGGCGCGAGATTCACCTGGACCAATAAGAGACCGGCTCCGGTTAGATGCGTGCTGGACAGGGTGTTTGTCTCGCCGGAGCTTGATGTTGCGTTCCCGCTCGCGACCCTCACTGCTGTGACCAGTTTAGGCTCAGACCACACCCCTCTAATCTTCAACGCGGGAGAGGGCCTCCCCCCAAGAAGTAATAGATTCTTCTTCGAGCTAGGTTGGCTCGAAGTGGCGGGCTTCGAGTCCATAGTACAGTCACAATGGGGCCGTCTCATGGCGTCAGCCAAAGGGCGTGACATTGTGGACTGGTGGGTCCACATGAACTCAGGACTCCGGCAATACCTGCGAGGCTGGAGTAAGAACCTGGGGAAAGAGGCTAGAGACTCCAAGTTGCGGCTTTCCGAACAGATAGCGGAGTTGGACATTAAAGCTGACTCCGAAGGCTTGGACGAGGAAGAATGGGTCTTCCGATATCATCTCGAGGACCAACTCCTGCACATTTATCAATGTGAGGAGGAGTACTGGAGGCAACGCGGCCGAGTTCGTTGGGCGCTCCAGGGGGACGCTAACACAGCCTACTTTCACGCGGTTGCTAACGGGCGACGGAGGAAATGCATGATTTCATCGCTGATAGCTGAGGGGATAGAGATCTCGGACCCTCATCTCATTCAAGAACATATCTACGGGTTTTATCGAGAGCTTCTTGGTTCGGTGGCCCCCCGTCACTTAGGGCTAGTCTCGGATATTTGGGGCCCGGAAGCTAGGGTGCGGCCTGGAGAGAATGATGGTCTGATGTTGACCTTCTCAGAAACTGAGTTGGAGGCGGTGGTCAAAGCATGAAAGCCAATACTGCACCCGGGCCAGACGGTTTTCCTGTCTCGTTCTTCACTCGTTTCTGGCCACTTTGCAAACTTGGCGTCCTACATATTCTGAACGACTTCATCCTAGGGAGGATCGACGTCTCCAGACTTAACTACGGGGTGCTCTCTCTCATTCCAAAAGTTCCAGGGGCTGATCAGATCTCGCAATTCCGCCCCATCGCCCTAATCAATGTCATTTTCAAGATCATCGCGAAGGCCTTTGCATCTCGGTTGGACCCTATTGCCAACAGGATCATCAGTCCTTCTCAAACTGCTTTCCTGAAGGGGCGTTTCATCCTAGACGGTGCCCTGGCCCTCCTCGAGATCGTGCACGAACTGCGTCTGAAAAAGCTAGGGGGAATTTTGCTCAAGCTGGATTTTGAAAAGGCTTACGATAGAGTCAACTGGTCCTTCTTGCTGGAGGTCATGCGCCGAAAGGGTTTCGACGCGGGTTACCTCCATAGGATAGAACAACTGATTGCTGGTGGAAAAACTGCTATCTCCATTAATGGGGAGATCGGCCCTTTCTTCCGCAACCGGAGAGGGGTGCGCCAGGGGGACCCCTTCTCCCCGCTGCTGTTCAATTTCGTAGTGGAAGCTCTCTCTGCTATGCTTACTTCTGCCTGCTCGGCTGGCCACATTAAGGGGGTGGTGCCCCACCTAATCCCCGGTGGGATTTCCCACTTACAATACGCCGACGACACATTAATCTTGATCCAGAATGACGACCTCTCGATTGCGAACCTCAAGTTCCTCCTCTTGTGCTTCGAGGACATGTCTGGATTAAAAATCAACTTCCACAAAAGCGAAGTATTTGTGCTGGAAGCAGACCCCAACGAACAGCTCAGGGTGGCCAATATGCTAAACTGCAATCTTGGGACCTTCCCTTTCATCTACTTAGGTCTCCCAATATCTGACAGGAAACTCACCTATGAACAATGGAGTTTTCTCATCAACAAGCTCGCAACTAAAGTTGAGGTATGGCTGGGCAGATTGCTCTCCTCGGGTGGAAGGCTAATCTTGTCTAATGCATGTCTAGAGGCGCTGCCTTCTTATGCTATGGGGCTGTTTTTACTCCAAGACGGAGTTCATGGCAAATTCGACTCCATTCGCGCCCGGTTCTTCTGGGAGGGGGCAGGTAGCAAAAGAAAATACCACATGATAAACTGGCCGGCGGTATGCCGTCCCAAGGAGTGTAGTGGGCTGGGGCTGACCAACTCGAAGCTGATGAACCAAGCCCTGTTGCTGAAATGGATCTGGAAATTGTTCCAACAAGACAACTCGACCTGGCGCAGCATCATAAACGCTAAGTACCCCGAAGCCAGCAACATCTTCGCGGCGGAAAGTCAGGGGGGCTCCCCCTTCTGGCGCAGCCTTCATAGGATCAAACACTTATTCAAGCTGGGTGCTCGCTTTAAAGTTCGTAATGGCGAGCGTACGTTATTTTGGCTTGACTGGTGGACAGGGGAGGGCCCCCTTAAAAACCGCTTCCCTAGAATCTTCGCAATCTGTGACAACCCCAACCTTTGGGTGTGGGAAGCCTTCTCGCCCAGGGCTGACGGAGTGGGCTTCCGTCGAGCGCTGGACCTGGAAGGAGCTAGAGAGTGGGCTGAGCTCTGCTTGGAGCTGGGGGACTTCGCTCTCGAACCAGGGGCTGACGA
The DNA here is from genome assembly GCA_028641055.1 of Alopecurus myosuroides. NCBI lineage: Eukaryota > Viridiplantae > Streptophyta > Magnoliopsida > Poales > Poaceae > Alopecurus > Alopecurus myosuroides. Next base: position 233,236,193 of record CM054063.1, on the reverse strand, counting down.
GGTTCGGTGGGCCCTAGACCCCTCTGGCCGCTTTACTGTGGCGTCGGCATACGCAAAACTGGCACAGGGGGTGCCAGTCCAGTTCTGCGGCGATATCTGGAAGGCTAGACTCCCGCTAAAAATTAAGATTTTTACCTGGCAGCTCGCCTTGGATAGGCTACCGTCAGGTATGGCGCTCCTCAAACGACACGGCCCCTCCAACGGGAGCTGCGCACTTTGCGGCGAGCCCGAAGACGCGGCTCATATTTTCTTCTCATGTGCTCTTGCGAAACTGGGTTGGAGCGCGGTCCGTTCAGTCATGGGGTGTGACTGGACGCCGGCTAACTTCCCACAATTCTTTGTTCGACATCAACTCCTTCTCGGTTCCACGCGCGCTGATAGTTGGGTACTGTTTGCGGTGTTGGCTTGGGCTTTGTGGTTGATCCGTAACAAGCTGGCTATTGATAAAATTCATCCAAAGCACCCAGCTGATGTTATTTTCAAAATGCAACTATTTTTGCAGGTGTGGGCAAACATCGCCAAAGAACCAGACAGGGAGCGGTTGCAGCTGGTGGCAAGCAAGCTTAGGTTGATTTACTGCTCGTTAACTCCTAGGCTTCTGTCCTAAGCTGGGAGTGTTCCCGGTGTGTTCGTCGGGGTGGCCGGCCCCTCTTGCTACTGTTAGTTTGGTGTTGGCAATGTTGTTGGCCTCAGCAAGTTGTATTAAAACCTTGTGGATATGTTGCTTCATTAATTTAAAGCAGGGCATATATGCCTTTTATCTAAAAAAGACAAGGAGGCATGCAGCATTGCTCAGAGACCCTTGTAGTAAGAAAACGGCACTCGATTGATGCTCTCGGGAGATAAGCCTAGGGTTTGAGAGTCGACTTTTGTCGACGCCGCCCGGGCCGATCCCGGAACATCTCCGGTGGCGCTGCCGCTCGGAGTTGGGATGGGAGAGGACTGAGGTGTGCTCCTGTACAGAGTAGTGGTAGGTTTTCCTGCTTTCTAGTTGCTTCCGTTGTGGTGTTTGGCGTGATGCCGAGAGGGGTTGAGCGAGGGATGCACTCGGGCTGCATCTGCTTGCTGCTGCCTGCCTCGATTCTTCCTGAGGTGCTCCAATGGATGGAACCAGAGGAGGGAGAGACGGAGATGGCACCCCTCCATAATAAGGCCCTTTATCGCAGGTTCAAGAGCTGCGAGGATGGTTCGATTTTATCTTCTGTTCCTCATCGTGGAGGTGAGCCAGAGGATACGTTCGATTTCCCCCTCGATTGGTTCTTGGAGTTGCAGCAGGGGAGGTGGGAAGCTGCTCCCGGAGAGGAAACCATGGCGGCCGCTTGCGGGCCACCATTTCTGCTGGTCGAACAGCGACCCCTCTACATCTTCTCGTCGGCGACAAGATCTCTCCGGCGTTCAATGGTGAATCATTCCTCCAGGCCTTTGAGCCATGAAGGAGGCACTCAAACTCTGGCGCAGGTGGCTCCTGGTGCTTCACCCCAAGTGGCTATGTCCCCGGCGGTGCTGTGCTTGCCTGCGTCTTGCTCTTCTGATGCGGCGGCGAAGGAGCTGGACCTGATGGCGTTTCTAGGTTTAGGTCTAGGGTCCTCTGAGCAAATTGTAAGGACTGAGTTGTATTTTCCTTTTTCTTTTGGTCCTCTGTGTAACATGCCGCACATCAATGACAGCTTCTAGGTCCCGCTGGGACCATCCCTTGTTCAAAAAAAAAAAGATTGATGTGTGCGCGTTTGTGTGGCCATGATGTCTACACGCGCACCAAAATAAAATGATATGGCAAAATAAAATGATATGGCGCTACCGTCCAAAATAAAGGCGTTTGTGGTCTATGAAGTTGCCACGCGTGAGCGTATTGGTCACCAACTAGGAAAATGCCAACTTCTGGACACGTAGTTGCGCAACCGTGGCACGTTAGTCGTTCCGTCGCTTCCGCCGTGAGAAACCTGACGTGGCATCGTTAGTCCGCACGTGAGCTGCACGTGAGTACGGGAGGGTCCGAATTTTTCGCAGAAAACCCGCTGGTGTTCTATTATGTGTCCCGTTCAGTCCCAAATCGTCAGTCACGAAGAAGAAGAGCTAGGGCATGCGATTCGTCGCCGGCGTTGAGGTAGCCGGAGAAGCGCTCGTCCGTGAAGGTTGGTGACGAGTGCGATGGACGGGTCCGAGGTCTTGGAGGAGCTGCGTCCGATTCGAAGAGAGGAAGGCGCCCCTGACCCAGACTACGGTACGTACTGCACCCTCCTCCCCGATTCGTCGCCCCGATTCGATTGCCACGGTTCCATTAGAGGAATTTAGTCCAAAATAATTAGAAAACTCGAACATATGGTGCTCATATTGGCCGTATAGTGTATTATGTTTGTTAAATTAGGGGAATTTAGTCTGAACAAATTGTTTTCATGTCTGTGCCAGGACGAACTAGGGTTCAAACTAATTTTCTTTCCTTTTTTTTTGCAATGTAGCAATGTGTCCAACCAAATTCAGTGTGGCCATCTTTCATGGTGGATTTTTCTGTGGACAAGGCAGCAACAGAAGCTATATTGATGGAAAATGTGATTTTTTTTCGACTACTGTGATCAGGACACTTGGTGCCAGGATGATGTGGACTACATTTTGAATGAATTGGGTTACACAGCTTCCTGGTTGGAGCATGTTTACGGGCTTGAGCATGGGTATGGCATGTAAGATGGGTTGAGAAACATGGATCATGAGCAAGATGCCAGGAAAATGGTTGCTGCTGCTGTTTATTGCAAGGAAATGCGTCTGTTTGTCGATCATGTAGATTTTCTTAGGTCAGAGAAAGATGATGTTTGTGGAACAATAATTCCTGAGCTTCCTAAGGTGATTTTGTCTCGAATGAAAAAGAAGATGAGGAGGACAAGTACAGAGGGAAAAGAGGAGGAAGAATCTAAAGCTGATGTTGAAGCCGAAAATGCAGATTCAGAGATAAATGACAGTGATTATGATTTATCAGAAGGAGAGGAAGAATATGATACTGAGGAAGATGACTTGGACTATGATAAACATGTAGATGATGATGTGCAGGATGCAAAGGGCAAAATGTTGGCTAATAAGGTCTGGCCTGATGATGCAGTCCCAGAAGATGATTATCTGCAACCTATATCTAGAGAAGATGACCTGCTCAGTTCTTTCAAGCCAAGGGTCTTCAACCCTGAAGCAGACATGGAAAATCCCATCTTCAAGCTTGCAATGACCTTATCTACTATGTTAGAGCTCAGAAAAGCATTGTCACAGTATTCAGTGAAAAATAGGGTCCAGGTGCAGAAGAAAAGAAACAACAAGAAGATGCTAGAAGCACATTGTGCAGATGACTGCCCATGGAAGCTAGTGGCATCTTATGACAATAGGACAGACATGATCTTGGTGAAAGAATATGTGCCAGACCACTTATGTGAGAAGGTTCATGATGTGAAGGAGATGACATACAAATATTTGTGTGACAAGTATATTGAAGTTTTCAGAGACAATGATAGTGTTACAGTAAAATCTTTCGAGATGATAGTCCAAAGGGAGCTTAACATGGAGCCAAGTAGATTCAAGCTTGCAAAGGCCAAGTATGCTGCTCTGAAGGTGATTCATGGTGATGAGAAGGTACAGTACAATCAATTGTGGGACTATGGAGAGGAATTGAGATTCCAAAATCCAGGTACATCTTTCTATGTGAGGACAGTAGGCAACCCTGGAGTTTTTAGCACATGCTACTTCTCTCTTGATGCTTGCAAGAGAGGAATTTTGAAGGGATGTAGACCTATAATTTGCCTAGATGGTACTCACATAAAAAACAAGTATGGTGGTCAACTTCTCACATCAGTATAAATTGATGGAAATGATGGAATATTTCCTATAGCAATGGCAGTTGTGGAGGTGGAGTGTTACTCTAGTTGGAAATGGTTTCTTACCACTTTGAAAAATGATCTAAATGTGATCAATACAACACCTTTCACAATTATGAGCGACAAGCAGAAGGTGTGTGATCTACTTTTTCTGTGTTTTGTTCTATTTCACTAACTATTTACCATCTTCTATGTATGTTCATATGTACTAACAAGTTCTTTTTGCTTTTGTAGGGCCTAATCAAAGCTGTGATGGAAGTGTGGTCAGACTCTGAGCATAGATTTTGTGTCAGACATCTGTGGAGTAATTTGAACCAACATGGTTGGAAAGGTGAAACCCTTAAAAATCAGCTGTGGAGATGTGCAAGGTCTACAACTGTTCCTCAATGGGAGAGCAATATGGAGAAGCTAAAGACTGACTGCCCTCCTGCACATGGATTTCTGGAGCAAATTCCACCAAACACTTGGTGCAGGGCTTTCTTCAGTGATTTTAGCAAGTGTGATCTTCTCCTCAACAATGCTTCTGAAGTATGGAACAAGTGAGTGTGTTTAATTATTTTTGTATTCAATTATTTTTTATTCAATTATTTATTTGTATTCAATTATTTGTCTTTAGTTATTTATTTCTTTACTGATTTGTGTTTTAATTATTTTTGTAGGATGATTCTTGGTGCTAGAGAGCTTTGTGTTCTGTCCATGTGGGAAGAGATTAGATGCATTATAATGAACAGAGTATACCAGAAGTTGAAAGAAGCCATGGAAGATTGGGTTGGCACTATATGTCTAAAGATTAGACAGAAAGTTAGGAAAAATACTGACTATGCTGCCAATTGTTTTGCCACTCCTGCACCTGTACAAGGCATGGGTGTATTTGAAGTCATTAGTGGTCAAAATAGTTACATTGTTGAGCTCAACATGAGAGGATGCACTTGCAGAACGTGGCAGGTGACTGGACTTCCTTGTTCCCATGTCCTAGATTGTTTGAGGCATGAGAGGATAAAACCTGACATAATCGTTCCTAGCTGCTATAAACTACAGACCTATGTGGAGGCATACAAGTGTAGCATCTATCATGTGAGAGATAGGAATGAATGGACAAGGACTAATGGCCCGGACATTTTTCCCCCTATTATGAGAAGAAAATTGGAAGGCCAAAGAGGAGTAGAAGAAAAAACCCTGAAGAATTGGTAGATGGCACAAAACTAAGCAAACATGGGGTCAAAATGCACTGTGGTTATTGCAGAGCACCAAACCACACAAGAAGAAATTGTGCAAAGTATAAAGCTGATGTTTTAAGTGAACAAGGAGTTGAGAAAGGAGTTGAGCAGCCATTTTTAGATGAGCAGCATCATGAGCAGCAGCAACATGAGCAGGAGCATGTGCAGCAGCAGCAACATGAGCAGCATCATGAGGAGCATGAGCAGCAGCAACATGAGCAGCAGCATGTGCAGCAGACAGAGGAGCATGAGCAGCAGCAGCAACAACATGACCAGCACCATGAGGAGCATGAGCAACAGGAGCATGTGCAACAGCCAGAAAAGCCAAAAAGGAAAAGAAAACCAAGTTTGAAAGTTAGAGAGCAACAAGAAGCTGAAGAACTATATGCGCATGTTAGGAAAAGAGTTAAAACAGTTGATGAGAATGGGGATATTGATGATCCCAGTATCTTAGAAGTAAGTAAATGATGCCACGGAACTATATCCCATTTAAATGCTTTTCTCTGGAATTACATGAATTAATATGAGTTTTCTTGATTTTCTATGGATTTCACCAAATAGCCCCAAAACATCTAGTTCATGCTCATGATCCCTCTCAGATGAAGAACAGTCGTGTCTACCAGTTGGCACATGATGTAAGCTAATGATAAAGCATTTTTGGTCACTGCCTATTTACTTAGCACTGTCTAATTATTGACTAAATTCTTGTTCACTACCAGGTGCCAACAAGGGAAGCAACTCATCCACGGGAAGAACTACCAGAGTCATCATTTGTTGCTAGACACCGAGAGAAAATCCCTCCACCTGGCAGAAGAACAACTGCTATGCAAGTGTGGAGAGACAATGCAACAGGGCAAGCAGCAGCTGCTGCAGCTAGAGGAAGAGCAAAGGGAGGAAGAGGGAGACATGCTGGCAGAGGGAGAGGGAGAGGGATAGGGAGAGGCCTGGGAAAAAAGCGAGGAGCTAGATGGCTGTTATTTGGCAACGAAGGAACATCTCTGCAGCCTCCTGCTCAAGTGCCTCCAGAACCTGAAGAATACCAGTCTGCTGAGATGAACTACTCGTAGACTACTCCTGATGGTCTATCAGATTAGAATTGATGTAATCCTTTGAGTCCTTTTGTTACCTGACACTCCTATGCTAATCCTTTTGTGGTACAACTATGATGCTAGTTACCTGACACTATGATGATGTTGTCAGAGTAGTCTTTTGTGGTACAAATTGAACATTTCCTGTGAAATTTCCTGTGATCCATCATTTTGTGCACCTAAGACAGCACCTGATGATCTATCCTATTGTGCATTTTCTGTGAAATTGTACCAATTTGTGAGCTATTACTGTCAGATGTTCTATCCTTTGCTAAACAGAGTACCCAATGGTCGCCGGAGTACCAAATGGTCACCGGAGAAACTTCACAACCATTTTAACAAACAGAGATCATACCATTGCTAAACAGAGTTCATATATTGCCAAATAACTTCCAATTTCATAGCTTACAAACCCAGACACTTCACGAAACACTCAAACAGTAAAGAGTACTCAACAATAAACAAGTTCTTGACATAAATAGAGTAACAAACTCGATACAGAGCTAACTCAATCAGACTGAGTCATGCAAGAACACATTCAGGCAAACCCATTGTCGCCAAGTCCTGTTCCATCGATCTTGCCACGCCAGGTCTTGAAGGTGTGGATACGGTACAGGTCTTCGTCCTCGTTGGGAAGGTACTTGGCTGGCAGGTCCTCGGCAAGCAAATCACCACGGTCGATGACATCTTTCACGTGTAGGATCAGATCATAATCCATGGTGCCCTTCTTCCTCGGCGAGCCTGGAGGTGGAGGTGACTCCACGTCTTCATCCGAATCAGCAGCAATGCGAGGAAGAATCGGCGACGGCACCGTGATGGTCAGCTTCTTTGGTACAGAGCAGGGATCACGCAGCCACGCCTTGACAGTCACGACCCAGCGATCAGTCGCCGGCAACAGCTCGATTAACTCACCATCGAGACCAGCAATCAAAAGGTGGATGGATGGCGGCTCCTACGCCTCCTCTGGCAGCCCCTCGATGCTCAGTGTGGTCTTGTAGTCAAAGCTCCCCACCATGACACGAGCACAACGACTCCAGCGACGGAAACGGATGCGCGTGTCGCCGGAACGCAGGTCCGACAACACCACAGTTGTGCAGTCTTCTTCCTTCTCGAATGTGAGAAAGAAATTGAAGGGGGACCAGTTACCTCCATCTTCACCATAGCCTGACTGACACCGCAGTCCACCTCCATGGCAGCCAGCAGAGAAGCTGCTGTCACGCGTGTCGCCTCTCCTTCGACAGTGGCGAACAAGGAGCGGCCACGGTACCTCTCTTCCTGCGCCGCCATCGCCGCCGTGCGTGCTAGCACAATGCGGCCACAGTCCGGGCGCATCGCCGGCTCCCCACGCCTCCAGATCTCCTCGATGAAGTAACTGCCGTCACGGATGCGTGGCCAAGGCAGCATGGCACCGTCACCGGTGGTTGCTCCGCCGGCCACTGAAGATTCGCTGCCGCAGCTCGCACTCCCGCCGCAGTCACCGCCGCCCGCCATGCGATTCTCGATTGGGGAAGAGATGAGCTGGGGATTTGGGACTGAACGGGACACAGAATAGAACATCAGGGGGTTTTCTGCGAAAAAATCGGTCGCTCCCGTACTCACGTGCAGCTCACATGCGGACTAACGATGCCACGTCATCTTTCTCACGGCGGAAGCGACGGAACGATTAACGTGCCACGGTTGCGCAACTACGTGACCAGAAGTTGGCACTTTCCCAGTTGGTGACCAATACGCTCGCGCGTGGCAACTTCATAGACCACATAAGCATTTAACTCTTTTCCTTACTTACCATAACGTAAATACTCCCTCCATGTCACGGATTTGTCAAAATATGGATGTATCCATTACTAAAATATGTCTAGATACATGCATATTTTGACAAATCTATGGCATTTAATTTGGGACAGAGGAAGTACAAAATTTCAAGCAGCAAGAAGAGGATAGGGAAAGGAAGGAGTGCCCTCGCACTAGAAACCCCGCTGAATAGGTGCCCGGCGTCATAACATCTATCTACGTGGCAAAAACCTACCGACACTACGGACCTAAGCTGCGGATCGGTCCGATCAATGGATTTGCAGAGCACTTCATCTTCTTTCTTTCTACTCCCTCCGTCTCATATTAAGTGTCACAAAATTGGACAAAAATAGATGTATCTGGATTAAACATGTCTAGATACATCTATTCTTAACCACTTTTACAACACTTAATATGAGACGGAGGAAGTAGTGGTATTAAGCGAGAGAGATAATAGTATCGACAATGTTGTAACATTTCAGACATCAATCACCGTGAACAGTCTACAAAAATATTTAATCCGGCCATGATACTAGATCATCCTAAGGCTATCTACAAACGCAAAGCTTGGATAGCTGCTTATGTTCTTTAATTAAAGGCTTATTCTTATTTATACAAGTCAAGTGTTTATTTAGGCACATCTACTACAAAAATAATCACCGGTTTATTCTGGTAAACATCTCCCTAAGAAACTTGCATTGTAGATATCTTAATGACATGCCATGCAAATCTTTTGCAAATTCTTGGAAAAGAAAAAAAATTGCATTGTACTCCCCCGTTCCTAAAACATCTTACATTTAGGAACGGACGCAGTAGATGATAGCACTCGACCGGCCGTTTATATGCCATGGCAAAAGCCTATGCCCACCGGTTATTCTTCAGGTTAGGAAGAGCTTCTCCACAGAAGGTTCAGATCAGTTCATCGAACCTAGCATTGGAAGAGTAGGATCCATCATCTATGACATGGCTGTCGGGGGGTTACCCCCGAGTAGGGGTAAGGCAAGTGATAAAGGCAAGATCAAAGGAGAGGTTTGGCTGAGTAGCTGGCTACCTGGTACACGCTACCCGGTCGACTGCTATTCGGCCATACACGCTGATGGCCAGGAGAAAGAATCAAGGAAGTTATTCTCCTCCGAGTAGAGGAAGTGGTCCGAGTAGAAGTGGCGGTTTCCTACTCGGGCCAGAAGTCAAAGGAGCCGTTCTGACACAGGATCCCGCGAATCCTGGGTCCGTACTGGTGCACTGTTCATCTGCAGAGCGCGTGCTTATCCGCGCCAGGGTGTCAGCAGGGCGGTGCAGGTTAGGGGGCCTACCCTGTGGCCGTGACAGTGATAACAGATCGTCATCTTGGTTTTGCACAACGACTTTCCACACAAGACAAACTAGGAAGCCAAAGCTGTCAGCGAGAAGCTGGAAGTGTGCAGTGTGCACACTATGTCGACATCTGTTTGTACTTTTCCCTCTTGGCAGTATCCGGCTGGGCACCAGTATATAAGGTGCCCTGCCTCCTCCTGTGTGAGGGTCGCGTCTTTGGAGAGAACACCTAGCTTACACCTTACGTAGAGAGAAGGGTGGCTACTCGGCTGTAGGCCAAAACTGTACTGTGGCTACTCGGTGACACACAAATATAAAGAGAGAAAGGCAGGAGTAGGGGTTTTACCTCCACACGAGGGCCCTGAACCTGGGTAGATCTTGTTGTTTGCAGTGCTTGATTCATCCCACACGCGGCTACTCGCTGCGTGATCCCTCCCCGAGCACCTCCAGCGTCCATCGACCCCAAACAATTAGCCATCCTATGGCATCTGCCGTGATACCACCACGACAGTTGGCGCCCACCGTGGGGCAACCAGCGGCGCTGGCTGGAGTTCACGTTCGGACGGGATCCATTTCTGCTACTGGGGAGCGCGTGGTCTGTGGCCTTGTCCACAGATTCGGCTCCTTCGACTTCGTCATCGACAACGCCGGCGATTTCGGCGGCAGGGCCATGCCAGAGGGCGGCACGGTGCTCTCCTTCGGCTCGCACCTCGTCTACGTCGCCACCACCATCGTCCGCGAGTACCCCGAGCAGGTGCACGTCGCGGAAGATCCCCCTGCTGTCATCGCTGCACGCGGAAAGCCAACTGGCTGTTCTGCGGACAGCGTGGAAGTGCTGATGACCGGCCCGGCTATCGCTGCCGGGAAGGGCGCAGCTGCATCCGCGGCAGTCGTTGAGGAGCTTGCTGGCCCGAGCGAGCTCCCGAGAACGCACAAGCCCTACGAGCTGCCCCAGAACCTCCCGGGCTACATCCCTCCTTCCACGACATCGACGATACCGGCATCCGCCGTGCGAGTAGGCATGCCGCCTCCCACCGAGCTCGAGCTTATGACCATGAGGGCGCAGCTCGACCAGCAGCGCCAGGCGCTGCTCGCCGAGCAGCTGGAGCTGGAAAAGGTTAGGCTCGAGCTTAACCTGGACCAGAACGAGTACAACAGAGCTCACGGCTTTACGCCTGTAGTGAGGAGGCCTGCCAAGGCAGGCGCTACGCGCCGCAACCTAGGCACCGAGATGGCAGCAGTTGGTGAAACTGCTGGCCAAGCTGATAGCCAAAACACCGCCACCACCAGACCCAAATACAGCACCCCCGCCAAAACCCTTAGAGCTGCTGAGGCTGTAGCTGCTGAGTTGCCGCATCTCGCTGGCGACGCGCGCGTTAGGCAGCAGGAGAGGCTCAATGAGCTAGTGCTAGAGGCTGCTAGGCAGAACGAGGAGTTCCGGAAAGCCAATCCGGGTGCTGGAGCTTCTCAGGTGGTGCATTCGCATGCGGCTAGATCTAACGATCAGGCCTCATCACCGCATCCCAGCCGTGAGAGGGACCGGAGTGGGCACTCTGGCAGAGACAGGCAGATGCAGGTGTACGACCCGCTGTCGCCGCGAAACAGCACGCTGTGCCGCGACAGTCCGGTCAAAAACACAACACTGCAGGAGCAGGCTATCAAGCCCATAAAGCTCATAGCCAGGCGCGAAATGGAGATCGCCCAGGCCCTTCTCAGCATCAGGTTGCTCAGCCTACTCGGCAGAGACCGCAGCCGCGTGCGATCGCGCCAGCCGCCAACCCGGTGGAGCAACCTGCAGTCGTGCAGGTGGACAGATATGATGATGGCTACTCGGCTATGGGGTTGGCTGGCTATGATATCATGGATCGCGTGGGTGAGCGTGTGCTGGAGCCTAGTGATGCCAGGCACAAGCTGGACCGGATTAACCTATCCGCGCAACTCGAGAGCAAGGGGCCGCCTGGCCCAGAATGCTTTGGCCCACGCATCATGACAGAGCCATCTGTGAAGCAGTTCCAGCTCGCTAGGGGGACCAAGTGCTATAACGGCAGCACCAAGCCGGAAGATTGGCTTAATGACTATGTCACAGCCGTGCACATTGCAGGCGGCAACCGGAGATGGGCCGTGCGGTACATCCCGCAGATGCTAGAAGGACCAGCAAGAACTTGGCTCAACAACCTGCCCAAGCACAGCATCAACTGCTGGCTTGACTTCGCGGAGGCCTTTGTCAGCAACTTCACCAGCACCTACCAGAGGCCGAATAGGCCGCAGCAGCTATCCGCTTGCAGGCAGCGGGAAGAGGAGACGGACCGAGAGTATCTTACTCGGTGGAGTACTCTGAGGAACACCTGTGAAGGTGTGAACGAGGCCCAGGCCATCACTTGGTTTGCGCAGGGCTGCAGGCATGGCAGCATGTTGTGGCAAAGGCTGCAGAGAGAGATGCCGAGTACTCTCGCTGAGACCATCCGGATTGCGGATCAGTACGCACTCGGTGACCCAACTCAGCCTCTTCTTGATGCTGCTGAGCCGAGAAGGAACTACAACAACAACAAGCGCAATGAGTTCCGCAACAAGCGCAGAGGTGACCGGATTGATACCCGGTACGATCCTGAGGAGGTGAATGCTGTGGCTACCGGAGCTGGGAGTAGCCAGAGGCCAAAAACTGCTGGAGCCCAGTACGGGCAGAACCAGAATCAGGGCCAAGGCATCAAGAAGCCGTACAACGCTCCCCAGCAGGGTAGCGGCAACTCGGGTCCTGTTCAGAACTTTGTCTTCAAGGACATGAAGGATGGCCCATGCAGCTTCCATACTCGGCATCCCGCTAGACCCGCCAACCACACTACTCGGCAGTGCAGTTGGTGGGAAGAGATCAAGAATGAGGGCCTGCCTCCTCCTCCTCCTCTGCCAGCTGCGAATGCCATTGTGCAGCCTGCTCGCGCACCGGCTGCCCGGCCTCCAGCTTTCCCGAGAAGAGAGAATGTGAACCAGGTGGCTTTAGGAGCCAACCGCTACTTCAACAACGATGGCTACCGCAACAACAACAACAACGACCGCAACCGCAACAACAACAGAGGCAACAACAACAGAGGTAACAACAACAATGGTAACAATGGCGATGGAGGCCGCAACTAGTACCAGGAGCATCACGAGAGCTACATGATCTTCACCTCTGAGCCCGTCGACAAGCAGTCTCAGCACAGGCGTGCCATGGAGGTCAATGATGTGATCCCTGCTGTTCCTCACTACATGCACTGGTGCAACCAAGAGATCACGTGGTCCAGAGCGGATCATCCTAAGGTGATGCCCAACCCGGGTAGCTACGCCTTGGTGGTGGATCCCACCTTCTTGGGTACTCAGAAGAACGTGAGGTTCAGCAAGGTACTGATCGACAACGGCAGCAGCATCAACATTGTGTACAGAGACACACTTGAGAAGCTCGGTATGGCCGAGAACATGCTGCTACCCAGCAAGACCACTTTCCACGGCATTGTGCCGGGAGTTTCTTGTTCTCCAATTGGCCGAGTGTGGATAGACGTTCTATTCGGCACCAGGGAGAACTGCCGCACAGAGAGCCTGCAGTTCGAGGTAGTTGATCACCAGAGCCCCTATCACGCCCTACTCGGCAGGCCTGCTCTGAGCAAGTTCATGGCCTCTACTCATGCTGCATATTTGAAGATGAAGATCCCTGGTCCCAATGGCGTGATCACCATCTCTGGTGATTACAAGAAGTCTATGGAGTGTGCCTCTGCTGGTTCTCAGTTGGCGGAGTCTATGGTGATTGCTGCCGAGAAGAAGAAGATGTACGAGGTGGTGGCTATGGCGCAGTCCGCGCAAGGTGGTGCGCCTGGCATGCCGAGTTCCCAGCACGGGACGGCGTTCCAGGCATCCCAGGAGACGAAGAAGATCCAGGTCGACCCTGAGTTCCCCGACCGTGTTGCCATCATTGGCTCAGGGTTGGGGGAGAAATAGGAAAGCGAGCTCATCCACTTCCTCCGTGAGAATCGGGACGTGTTCGCCTGGTCCAATGAGGATCTACCAGGTGTCCCGAGGGAGTTGGTTGAGCACTCGCTACATGTGCGTCCTGACGCCAAACCAGTGAAGCAGGCTATGCGCCGCTTCGGAGATGAGAGAAGGAAGGCCATCGGTGATCAGATCACCAAGCTGCTGATAAGCAATTTCATCATGGAGGTGTTGCATCCGGATTGGCTAGCCAACCCGGTCATGGTTGAGAAGAAGAAGGAGGACCCCAAGGCCGCTACCGCATGGCGCATGTGCGTCGACTACACTGACTTGAACAAGGCCTGCCCCAAGGATCCCTTTCCGCTACCCCGCATCGATCAGGTGATCGATTCCACTGCTGGTTGTGAGCTTTTGTCTTTCATAGATGCCTACTCTGGTTTTCATCAGATAGCTCTCAACCCTGCTGATCAAATAAAGACTGCTTTCATTACCCCGTACGGGGCTTATTGCTATCGTGTCATGTGCTTTGGGTTGCGGAATGCGGGTGCTACTTATCAGAGATGCATGCAGAAATGCTTGCATGATCAACTCGGCAAAAATGTGCAGGTGTACGTAGATGACATTGTCATCAAAACGAATAAAACACATACTCTGCTTAGTGACCTTGAGGAAACTTTTGCTAACTTGCGCAAGTATAAGATGAAGCTGAACCCGAGTAAATGCACCTTTGGCGTCCCGGCTGGCAAGCTACTCGGCTTCTTGGTATCCAGTCGGGGCATTGAGGCCAATCCTTCAAAGATAAAAGCTATTGAGAGCATGTCTTTGCCGAGATCCCTGAAGGATGTGCAAAAATTCACTGGTTGCTTGGCATCTCTGAGTCGTTTCTTGGGCAGAATGGGCGAGAAGGCCCTGCCTTTGTATCAATTGATGAAGAAAAGCGACAAGTTCGTTTGGACACCGCAAGCTGATGTGGCATTCAATGAGCTGAAAGCGATGCTGGGTAGCGCTCCCATCTTGGCTAGTCCGCTACCCAAGGAGCCAATGCTGCTATACATTGCTGCTACCAATCGTGTAGTCAGTGTGGTGATTGTGGTGGAGCGAGAAGAGGAAGGCAAAAGTGTGCAGCGGCCAGTGTATTATCTCAGTGAGGTGCTGTCCAGCTCCAAACAGAACTACCCGCACTACCAGAAGATGACTTACGGCGTGTACCTGGGCGCCAAGAAGCTGAAGCACTATTTCCAAGAACATCCCATCACCGTGGTGAGTTCAGCTCCCATCTCGGATATCATGGGCAACAAGGAAGCAAGTGGCAGAGTAGCCAAGTGGGCAATCGAGCTGGCCGCGTACGCTCCCGCGTATGCGAGAAGAGAAGCCATCAAGTCTCAGATTCTGGCGGAATTTCTTGTGGATTGGGCTGAGGTGCAGTATGAGCCTCCTACTCCGGTATCCAACTACTGGAAGATGCATTTCGATGGCTCCAAGGTGAAGGAAGGACTTGGCGCTGGCGTAGTGCTCACGTCACCCAAGCGAGATCAACTCAAATATGTGCTGCAAATCCACTTCAAGGCATCCAACAATGTAGCAGAGTACGAGGCTGTGGTACATGGCTTGAAGGTAGCAAAGGAAGTTGGTGTGCAGCGCATCATATGCTATGGCGACTCGGATCTGGTTGTGCAGCAAGTTTCTGGTACTTGGGATGCTCTGGATGCCAACATGGCGTCATACCGCTTCCTGGTCCAAACCATGACGGGATTCTTTGAAGGCTGCGAGTTCCAACACATCCACCGAGCAGAGAATGAGGCAGCTGATGAACTGTCCAAGTTGGGGTCTTCTCGGCAGTACATCTCGGCTGGGATTGCCTTGGAGCATTTGAGAAAGCCATCCATCAAGCCATCCCCCAACTCGGAGTCCATTTTCGTTCCTTCTCTGCCTAATGAAGAAGCTGTTCCAATGGAGATTGACTGGGAAGGTGCAAAAGAGGACCCGGGGACTGCAGTCTCCATCCCGGGGACTGGCGCCTGCAACCCGGGGACTGCCCCTCCTTACTCGGGGACTGCCCCTCTCAACTCGGGGACTGTCGCGTTCATTGAGGAAGTCCTTGCAAACCGTTCGGGGCTGCAGAGAGTTAACCCCAACTCAGAAAAAGACGCAGTGGTGGCTGTTCCGATGGAAGTGGACGAACCAGTGTTTCCCGCACGGGAAACACCGAGTTGGGCTATGCCCATATTATCCTTTCTAAAGGACGGTACCCTGCCAGATGATGAGGTTACCGCAAGGCAAATTCAGAGAAGATCCAAGGGCTACACCATCTTCAGAGAAGTGCTGCATAAAAGAAGTCCCACTGGCGTGTTGCAACGCTGTGTGGAACCGGAAGAAGGAGAAGAAATTCTGGTGGAGATACATCAAGGAGAATGCGGGCATCACGCCTCTTCTCGAGCTCTAGTCAAGAAGGCTTTTCGGCATGGCTTCTTCTGGCTCACTGCTTTGAAGCAAGCTGAAGATATTGTGAGGAAGTGCAACGGCTGCCAGAGATTCGCAAGTAAGATCCACATGCCTGCTTCCGAGTTGAAAACCATTCCCATTACTTGGCCATTTGCTGTTTGGTGTCTGGATATGGTTGGTCCCTTCAAGCCGGCTAGAGGCAACATGACTCACATCTTGGTCATGGTTGATAAGTTCACCAAGTGGATTGAAGTGAAGCCTATTCGGAAATGTGATGGAGCCACTGCTGTGAGTTTCCTGAAGGATGTGATCCTGAGATACGGCTACCCGCACAGCATCATCACGGATAACGGCACGAATTTTGCTGAGGGTGCCATGGTGAGATTCTGCAGAGATAAGCACATCCGACTAGATGTCGCGTCTGTCGCGCATCCCGCCTCCAATGGGCAGGTGGAAAGAGCAAATGGCATGGTGCTTTCAGGCATAAAGCCAAGGCTGATTGAGCCGCTGCTGAAAACACCGGGGTGTTGGTTAGACGAGTTGCCAGCGGTGTTGTGGAGTCTAAGGACTACCCCTAACCGGTCAACCGGCTACACACCATTCTTCTTGGTTTATGGGGCTGAGGCCGTGTTGCCAATTGACCTAGAGCATGACTCCCCCCGAGTAACCCTCTACACTGAGGCGGAGGCGAGAGAAGCTCGAGAAGATGACGTTGACCTGCTAGAAGAAGCAAGAGAGCTTACTCTGTCACGATCAGCTGTTTACCAGCAAAACTTGAGGCGTTATCATAGCCGGAAAGTGAACCCAAGGGTTTTCCGAGAAGGAGACATGGTGCTTAGGCTCGTGCAGCGCACAGCCGGGATGCACAAACTATCTCCTCCGTGGGAAGGGCCGTTCATTGTGAGCAAGGCTCTGCACAATGATGCCTATTACCTTGTTGACGCACAGCCATCCCAGAAGAACAGGCCGGATAGAGCAGGAGAAGAATCCAAGCGCCCTTGGAATGTAGCTCTACTCCGTCGCTTTCATTCGTGAGCAAAAATGTGTATGTACTCTCTCATCCGAGTTAAACCTCTACTCTGCAATCTGAAATTGAA
Organism: Alopecurus myosuroides; assembly: GCA_028641055.1. Classification (NCBI taxonomy): domain Eukaryota; kingdom Viridiplantae; phylum Streptophyta; class Magnoliopsida; order Poales; family Poaceae; genus Alopecurus; species Alopecurus myosuroides. The sequence goes on along the minus strand of CM054063.1, from coordinate 233,219,439 downwards.
CTCGGGGACTGCCCTCGTCCAAACTGCTCCTTGTGTTTACTCTGCTTTACTTTGTCTATTCGGTTGAAACACTTAGAATTTCAAAAGCATACAAAGTAGTGTGTTTAAACTCACCGGACACTCTGCGACTCTGCTGCTGTCCGCAACCCGGCTTCATGGCAAGCCAGAGAACAAGCCAACGAGTCAATGAACACACGAAAAATTGCAAAGGAAAGTAAGCGTGTGGCAACCGAGTAGACGTTCTTTACTGCTTTCTGTTACTTTTCCGGCTAAGTGGTGGGCAGCGTTACTATGAATGTTTCTAAGTGGCTAAGTATTTGAAACTCCAACTTTAAACTCTTGTGACTCGACTACCAAAAAAGCAACAAGTTGCAGGTAAGAGCTGAGATAAAAAGGAAGAGTGGATAAAAAATGCAACTCGGGGACTTGCATGATAACGCAACCCGGCATCGAGCCAGAATTGCTCAAATACTAAGTATAAAACATCAAACTGGAATAAAAACTGAGTAGCAACGGAAAAGATAATTGTTTGATACATATGCACCCGGCATCCCGGGGATTTGATAAAAAGTTCTGGAGCATAAGTGTTTGCAGGGGATCACTGGTTGGAAGTAGCAGTGTTGTCCAGGTTGGCATTGGCAGCATCAGCTTCGGTGTTGGCGGTGGCTTGCTCAGAGGTGGCAGTGGCCACCGAGATGGGATCGGTAGCTGAGGTGGAGGCAGCGGACTGTGTGCGGAGTAGCGTTGTGTCATCGAGTGCCGCGCCAGAAGACGAGCCCAGCTCGGGAGCCGCATCCTGGCTCACCATCTCCGCAGTGATGGTGGCGTCTTGGCCCCCGGCTTCCGGCTCCTCATCGCTATCCGCAGCAGCCTTGCCCTTCCCCTTCCCGGATCCATCCTTGGCACCAGTGTTTTCGAAGCAACTCAAGTCATCCGACTCGGTGTCCTCGTCCTCGTCTTCATCTTCATCTTCATCCTCGCCTTCCACCTCGGTGTCAGGCTCGGTGGGACCATCGACGAAGAGGGCAGTGTCCGCGTAGGAGGCGATCTCGTGCGCAACTGACTTGCGGCGAGCCACGCAGTCGGGATCCTCCTGCCACTTCGAGTTCTGGCGCACCTCAAGGATGGTATCGAGATTAAGATTCTCGTACCAGCTGCAGATGAAGAGGAGTAGCATATCGGCGCCTGCCCAAGCTGCGGACGCACGCCATTTCTTCAACTCGGCCTTGACACCATTGAGCTTCTCGGAGAGCGCGCGGATGGTCTCTGGCACAGGGTCTTGAGGCCAGAACAGAGCATGAAGCTTGAAGGCTGTGGACACCAAGTCGGTGCCCAAGCCCCTAAGATGGTGGAGCTGTGACTGCATGCTCGTGAGATTGTCCTCAATTGAAGACTTGGTGTCTGTGGGCAGTCCTTTCTCAGCTCGAATTTTTTGCGCCTTAGCCAGGGCAGGTGTGCAAGTCGCGCAGAGGTCAGGGAAGATTTCTGAGAATGCTATCAGAAAGGATTAGAAACGGGGGCAGAGAAGGGATGCAAATCAAGCCAAACAGAAGAAGAAGGAAACAGGCAGGTGCAGAGAAGCGCGAACTTACTGTTAAGTTCGCAGAGTAGCGCTTCCAGCTTCCTCCTCCAAGCCTCCTCATCCGCAACATGCTTCTCTTCAACTTTCCGAAAGTTGGCCAGCTAGAGCATGAGGTCCACGTTGCTCTTCTTCAGCACCTCGTTTTCCAACTCGAGGGCCCTCTCCTTAGCTTTGGCTGCTGTCTTGATTTTGTCCTTCTCGGCGGCTTGGTCTATGGCGTCCTGAAGGGCAGCCCTCAATTGGACTTGCAGCTGTTCCAACTCGGTGTCGCGTTTGTCCTTGAGCTCTGCTGCTTGGCTCTCCAGTTGCTGCTTCACCTCTGCAGGCTTCAGGCAATCAAGATGCTCCTCACGGAACTTCTTGTACTCTTCTGCGGAAAGAAACAGCTCGGTGAGCAGAATAACCAAGAAAAAGGAGTAAAACAAGCGAGAAGACGGCAACTCACCTTCCAGCTCCTTGATCTTGCTCTCGGCGGAGGCAGTGAAGACGTGGCAGTGCTGGTGCTGCTCCTGCAGCTCTTTGAGTTTGTCTGCAGAGTAAACAGAGTTAGAGCAAAGAGCAAATCCGGGCGTAAACACAAAACGCACTAACCGAATAGCTAAAGGCTTACCTTCCAGTGCAGAGAGTTGAAGGGCACGATCCACTGCCGCCTGCTCCGTCTCAGCGTCAGTCTTGCGCTCCTTCTCCAGGGCCTCAATGCGCCTCCTTGCGATGCTATGATTCCAGAGCAGCCGCCGGAACAGATTTGTCCTCTTCATGAGGCTATTCTGTGAGAAAGAAAGAAAAGGAGTTAGATAGTTTTTTGAAGATTTGGCCCGAGAAGACGGCAACTCGGTTGAGTACTCGTCTACTCGGCCCGAATCTCGGGGACTGGGTAATGGATAAGGAGAAAAAGAAGAATAGAAGAGAAGAAAAGTTGCAACTCGGAACAAGCAACAACTCGGAACAAGCAAATGAAACTTACAGCATATGTCTGCTCGATGTCTTCGGCGGCTTTGCGGTGAACGTATAGCTTCGCGGCCAGTGTGCTTGTAGTGGAGGAGATGGTCATGGGAGTGTAGCCCATGTCAGCTTTGTTCCAATCAATGCGCCAGTGGTCCAGTGGGCCCACGGTCATGCCGTCCCAAGTCTTGTTGCCATGGACGGCGCTTTCCCACACCTGGTCGATGAAGCCTACTCGGTCAATCATCTGCTCGAGCCCCTCGGAGTGCACCTCAGTCTCCTGGACCTCGCGTGAGTAGATCGAAAGGGCTTTCTTCTTATCCGGCAACTTGGAATCTACCGCTTTGGCCTGGGCGCCCTTCGTAAGGGCGATCCGTTGCTCGGTCTTGTTCAACTTGATACCGTGCTGCTTGGCCATCTGCACCATGTAGGGCAAGAAGCTGGGCGCCTCTTGAGTGCTCGATCCCTCGCCTGCGCCAGCAGAACTGCCAGAAGCGCCAATTGTAAGCTGCGCGCTCTTCGCAGCAGCCTTCCCGGTTGATTTCGGCGGCGGCATCATAGCTGAATCCAGCGCAGCGTTGCGCGGTGGATTCCTGCGGACTGGGGCGTCAGACGGGACGGCTTTCTTGGGAGGAGGGCTCGACGCGGTCTTCTGTGTGCTCTGCTTAGCTGGAGGGCTTGGTGCAGTCTTGGTCTTCTTCGCTGGTCGTGGAGGGCTTGGTGTAGTAGGAGAAGTAGCCTGCTGGGTAGGCGGCACAGGGGGCCGGCTACCCGGCGCAGCATCCGGCTGCGCTTGGCCCTGCGGGTCTTGCTCCACCGCAGTCGTCTCAACCCGCTGCTCGGCAGCGGGATCTTGTAGTACATCTTCTGGTTCTTCTACCCGCGGCTGGGCCGCGGGGTCGTCTTGAACCGCAGCTTCGTCTTGCGGCTGCTCCAGGTTCTCATCCTGCCGCTCAAGGGCAAAATGATCTTGGTGCTCGGTTTCTTGGATGGTATTCTCCCCAGCTGAGGCAGCTGGGGGAGAAGAGGGCGTCTCATCATGAGCAGCATCCTGTGCGCTCTGATCCGCGCGGGCCTGCTGCTCCAAGTCCATGTCTTGGGCACCAGCGCCCATGTCCTCGGCGTTGGTGCCTTCTTCTTCTTCCTTCACGGGAGAGGGCGCACGTGTCCCATCCCGTGCTGCTGGCTCATCCTCGTCCCCGGAAAGATCAATGAGCGACTCGAGGTCGATAGGTGATTTTCTCTTGGAGGTGGCGGGAGCCGCAGCAGCATCGGCATTCAAAGGATCACTGAAGGAGAAAGGGAGTTCAGAAAAAGAGGAGGGGAAGAGAACACCGAGAAGCAGCAGCAGAGTATAACGTAGAAGGAAATTACTTACCCTTTGCGGGTAGGGAGTGGCCTTCTGCTTGATACCTTCTTCTTCTTCTCGGGTTTCTTGGCCTTCTTGGCAGCGGGCTCTTGGGCACCGCTACCTGCCCTCTTCCGAGTGGTAGGAGCAGCCACGGCGACGGGATCGACGTCGAGGACATCCTCGTCTTCCTCGTCCGCATCGGGGTCATCTGCAGAGTAGAGGAGAAGAAGGAGTTGAGAAGCGGAAAGGAAATGGGATTGCGCTACTCGCAACTAGAGAGGCGAACTCAGTCACCTTCTTCGTCGTCCTCAGACCAGTCACGAATGGACGCATCAACTTGGTGCTTACCCTGTTGTTCGGTGTGAGGAACACAGAGGGTGGCCTGGGTGTCGTAGGCGGTCTCGTCATCCTCTTCCCGGTCTTTGCTCCAGTTGCTCTCTAAGCGCTCCTCATTCTCAGCGAGCTGGCGGTCAATGTGCTGGAAAGAAAGGCAGGCAATACAAGTCATATGAGCAAAAGGCTAAGGGATCCTACCCGGTACGGAATGCAAACACAAAGCATATGAGTCCAGAAGCTCCTATTCGGAGTAGCATGCAAACACAAAGCTTATTTGGCATAGTTGGCTAAGGTTCTCTACTCAGCATGGCGTGCAAACACAAAGCACATAAAGCCAATGAGATGCTAGTGGTGTCCTATTCGGAGTAGCATGCAAACACAAAGCATATTTGGCATATTTGGCTAAGGTTCTCTACTCAGCATGGCGTGCAAACACAAAGCACATGGAGCCAATGGGATGTTAGTGGTGTCCTACTCGGCGCAGCGTGCAAAGACTAAGCATACTAAGCTGGAAAGCCGCCTACTCGGTATCAGAATGCAGAAATAAAGCATAGAGTGCTAACCTGTTCGATTGGCTTGTCGCGGCTATACGGCACGAAGCCGTATTGCCAGTTGTCGGTGAGGCCGGTCTTCATGATGGAGCGCGCCCAGACGGCTACGTCCGCTGTACTCAGCTCGAAAGTGGTGGTCCTCGTGCAGTCCCTGCTGCCTCCCATGTAGCACATGAGGTGGGAGCGGCGCTGAAGCGGGAGCACCCGCCTCGAGATCCAACACGCGATGGGATTATCGCGTTTGAATCCCAACTCCCTCAGCTCGGCGAGGCGCTTCTCGACATGAAGGATGTCTCCTTCCAGCTTCGGCTTGTATCCCCAATTTTGCTGGGTGGGCGGCGTGTTCGTCCACTTGGGGAGCCCTATCTGGTCCGTGACCGGCGCTCCTTCTTCGACAGGAACATTCTTGACGTAGAAGAAGGTGCGCTGCCACTTGCGCACCGTATCGAGCCCCTTGATGCGCGGGTGGTTGACGGAGCTGCGCTGCAGCATCATCGCGCTTCCCGTCTTCGTCATGCTGCGGGAGCTCTCCGTGCTTCCGGGCTTGGGGACGCTCTGCATCCGGAAGAAGAAGTAGCGCGCCCAGGTATGCACCGTTGGGCGCACACCCAGGAACGCCTCGCAGACCACGGCGTGGTACGCGAGCATCACCATGGCGTTAGGAGGCAGGTGGTGCGGCTGCAGCCCGAAGTTGTTCAAGAATTCCTTGAAGAAATCCGAGACGGGCAGGCCGAATCCTCGCTTGAAGTGGGCGAGGAACACGACGAACTCGCCCTCCTGCGGTGCGGGGACGATTTCGCCGTCCGCGTGCCTAAACCGCACGCCGGGAGGAACACGGCGGGTATTTACCAACCATTGGCAATCCTCCGCCGTGACCTCGGATCCAGCCCAACCGGCGCGAGCGTCGTCATCGCGAGCCATGGGGAAGAGACGATTTGGTGGAAGGTTCGCAGAGATTTGGTGGAGGAATTGCTAGCTTTCCGGCGTCGCACGGAGCAGCGGCACGGCAAGGGTGCGCGGCGGCGGAGTGCTCTGCGGCGGCGGAAAGGCGAAGAGGCAAGAGGTGAATGCGAGCAGGAAAGAGAAGGAGGAGTTACCGAGGGGGTATTTATCTCTCCCCTCGGGTTGCCGTTACCAGCAGAGTTAGTGGGATCAGTTGTGCGTGGGGACCGTGCGACGTGGGATGCGAGCCGGTTAGAAACGCACACAGCGCAGGTTGCGCGCGTAACGGCCGCAATTGATCCCACGTCGAGATCGTGGGCTAATAACTGCAGTTGATGTGACCTAACGGGCCGGTGGGCCCAGGTCGCAGTGATGGGCGCGTGGCCCGTCATATCCCAGGAACCGAGGCGTCGGGGGTACGAGGGCGTGACACGTGCCCAGTTGTGATGCGGAGAGATGGATTTGCTCTGCCACGCTGAGATTCTGTTCAGGATTTCACAAAGTCATTTTACTCGGCGAGAGAGAAGAGAAATGCTGCTACTCGGAAAAGAAGAGACTCAAGCAAGAAGTGTAGGCTACTCAGAGGTGCTACTCGGCATCTTAAGGTTTGAAGGCAAGTTTTGTTTTAAGCTGGAAGAGCCCAGTGAACAAGTTCGCAGGACTCTACCAGCTTCGGGGACTAATGTCGGGGGGTTACCCCCGAGTAGGGGTAAGGCAAGTGATAAAGGCAAGATCAAAGGAGAGGTTTGGCTGAGTAGCTGGCTATCCGGTACACGCTACCCGGTCGACTGCTATTCAGCCATACACACTGATGGCCAGGAGAAAGAATCAAGGAAGTTATTCTCCTCCGAGTAGAGGAAGTGGCCCGAGTAGAAGTGGCGGTTTTCTACTCGGGCCAGAAGTCAAAGGAGCCGTTCTGACACATGATCCCGCGAATCATGGGTCCGTACTGGTGCACTGTTCATCTGCAGAGCGCGTGCTTATCCGCGCCAGGGTGTCAGCAGGGCGGTGCAGGTTAGGGGGTCTACCCTCTGGCCGTGACAGTGATAACAGATCGTCATCTTGGTTTTGCACAACGACTTTCCACACAAGACAAACTAGGAAGCCAAAGCTGTCAGCGAGAAGCTGGAAGTGTGCAGTGTGCACACTATGTCGACATCTGTTTGTACTTTTCCCTCTTGGTTGTATCCGGTTGGGCACCAGTATATAAGGTGCTCTGCCTCCTCCCATGTGAGGGTCGCGTCTTTGGAGAGAACACCTAGCTTACACCTTACGTAGAGAGAAGTGTGGCTACTCGGCTGTAGGCCAAAACTATACTGTGGCTACTCGGTGACACACAAATATAAAGAGAGAAAGGCAGAAGTAGGGGTTTTACCTCCACACGAGGGCCCTGAACCTAGGTAGATCTTGTTGTTTGCAGTGCTTGATTCATCTCACACGCGGCTACTCGCTGCGTGATCCCTCCCCGAGCACCTCCAGCGTCCATCGACCCCAAACAATTAGCCATCCTATGGCATCTGCCGTGATACCACCACGACAATGGCAATCAAACATACTCCTCCGTTTCTTTTTACTCCGCGTATTAGGTTTATTCAAAATCAAACTTGTTAAAGTTTGATCAACTTTATAGCAAAAAATATCAATATTGAAAATACCAAATTAGTATCATTTGATTCAACATGTAAATATACTTGCGTATTATATGGATATAGTATTATAACTATTGATATTTTGTTCTACAAATTTGGTCATACTTTGCAGCATTTGATTTAAGACAATTTCTAATACCCGAAGTAAAAAAAAAGATAGGGAGGGAGTAGATGACATCCATTTGTATCTAGATTTCTTTTATTCTAGATATATCCATTTGGAAATCATATGGAACGGATGGAGTGGTATCAGCAGCACGAGCGACAACGCAAACCTAAGCACCCATCGACACGATATCTGGTCATTCGCCGCGCTTTATGTGCTCATCGCCGTACCACAGTTCCCTGTCAAGGCCGCGAGGTTTTGTCACTTGCAGAAGGAATCTAGTCGAAAAATGCGTGATAAAATATTTGGCTCATGATGGATGGATGGGTGGGGCTTTGTCTATTGGGGGCAGAGTCATTAGAACTGATGTTTGCATTTCTTCTGTGGCAGTTTATCATATGTCTCTTTTCTTATTGCATAAATCCACTCTGGAAGAGCTAGATAAGCCAAGGAGGTCCTTTCTTTGGCAAAGTAGTAAAACCAGGAGGAGGTACCATCTGCTTAGCTGGAAAATAATCTGCAAGCCTAGAAAGAAAGGGGGCCTTGGTCTGAAAAATCTGGCAAAATTTAACATCAGTTTGCTCTGTAAGTGGTGGTGGAAGCTTGAGTCTGGGGATGGACCTTGGCAACAGTTTATTAGGGCTAAGTATCTTGGGGAAAGAGGGATCACATTGATTAAACATAGTGCTAAGGATTCTGCTTTCTGGTCTGACTTGCTGAAAATTAGGCAGCATTACTTGGAGGGGAGAATTATGAGGGTAGGAAATGGAAAAAGGACCAGTTTTTGGAAGGATGCTTGGTGTGGACACACTCCTTTTATGAATTTATTCCCTGGTCTGTTTGAAATCTGCAATGATCAGGAGGTTTCTGTGGCTGATTTGGCAAGCAGGAGCTGGTCACTTTCCTTTCGAAGGTGGCTGGTGGGTGATTTGCAAAATAATCTGAGGAATCTGAATAATAAGCTGGCTTGTGTTGCTCTGAATGACGCAGAGGACATGCCTAGCTGGAAATGGACAAAAACAGGGGTGTTTACTGTGAAATCGATGTATAACCACCTGTCAAGGATGGGGGTGGATAGGTCCTTCCAGCATCTATGGAAGGCTAAAATCCCCTTTAAAATTAAGGTGTGGCTTTGGCTTATTTGGCACAATGCAATTTCTACCAAGGATAATATGAAGAGAAGAAAATGGGTTGGGAACTTTGGCTGCCAGTTTTGTGATAGTGATGAGTCGATTTTGCACCTTTTCTTTCGTTGTGATGCAGCGAAATATGTCTGGAGTGTGGTGGCCACCGCTGTGGGTGCCAGTAATCGTCCGGGATCTTTTTTACAATACTTCTGGTGGTTACCTCAGTATCTCTCTGCCTCCCGTAACGTGCAGATTACTGGTTTGGCTGCCATTTGTTGGGCCATCTGGAAATTGAGGAATCGGGCTTGCTTTGAGGCGAAACTAATCAGCTCTCCCTTTGAATTGATTAGTTATTCGTGTGTTTTTCTGAATTATTGGGCAGGGCTTCACCCGCAACAGGAGCGTGATGACATTAGGGAGGGCGCTAATACTCTGATTCGTGTGGCTACTTCGACTGAAGCTGATCAAGGGCGTGCAAGTGGTTCGGGAGCCCGTCACAATCTCTTGCTGGAGGATGCTGTTGATGAAAGGAGGGGCGACGCCAGCTGATCTTCCTTGTTGCTTTCTGTGGATGTCTCCAGCCTTCGGTTTCAGGCTGTCAGCTCCTGTTTCTCGCTGGTGGATAAAAGTGTGGCTTGGCGCTGTGATTTCTCTTGTTTCTGTTCCTGGCAGTTTTTCGTTCCTGCTGTTTTGCTTGGACTCCCGTTTCCAGGTGCTGTGTTTGTATATAAAACTCTACTATCTAGGGGTAGTTGGTTGTGTGGAGGGGTTGCGACCCTTTAACAATAACGCTGGTGTGGTGACGTTGGTGGTGGTTCCGTTATTTCTATGATAATGGAGCACGGGCCCTTCCCCCGGGGGGTGCCGTTTATGCTAAAATATTTGGCTCATCGGCTCATCGATGTAGATGTCTGTCACGGATCTAAATGTTACGGCGATGGAAACCTGAAGCTTATGTGTTCTTGGGTGCAGACTCTGAATCTTTGCAAGCTTAATTCTTACGATAAGTTACAGTCTTTTTAGCCTGCCTAGCAAGTTTCTTTTTTATGCGGGTAAGCCTGCCTAAGAAGTTAGATTGCCAAGATCATTGATCTGATCTGATCATGCAAGGTTAGAACAAAAGCCTCGGTAAACACACGTTACTTTCCTTGGTTTGGATAATCGATCGACGACAACAACGCAGAATACACTCTGGAAACGTCTTACTCGACAAGATATTTATGAAAACAAAGGAAACGTAACCAACGTAAAGACAGACCCCAAGTCCACTCTGGCCGCGCGCGCACATGCATGCACCAGCACCAGCACCAGCAACTAGATGGATGGATGCGTAATGCGATCTTCAATTCCTGCAAATTGCAAGCGGGCAGTGAGTGACAAACTCACAAACAGACCGGTCGGCTCGCCGTACGTACGCTCGCGTGGGCCTCTCGGTCGATCGGCGTCAACCAGATCAGATGACGGCCGGGTCTCTATTCACACGGCAGCGGTTGTACGGTGGACCCGATGCATGTTCTCGGCGCGGCTGCGTGTGGTGCGCACGCAACTCATACTCGTTGCATGGACGTGACACGCATGTACGGAGTACAAATACACTGGATCAGAACACTTCTTTTCTTGTCCGCCGTGATCACCGGCTAATCGAAGGCGATTTTGATAAATCTAACCTTCTAATAAAACTTCAGCCATAAACATTTTCTAAAAGAGTTATCACATCTAACCCATTTGGGCACCGCTAAATCTTCCAGCGGTAGCCTTGTATATGATACCGCTGGATACTCTGGCGCCGGATACTCCGGCGATAGCCTTGAAAGTTGTACCGCCGGGACGGTAAAGTTAGACGTGGTACCATAAGGATCGCATTGGCGGTACTATGTCTAACCATACCGCCATAATGTTGAACTGGACTAAAATGGGCTAGATCCGGCTAAAAGTTTAGGTATAGTTCATTTTGTGTTTTGGTTTTGAGAAATGGCTAGATTTATCAAAATTGCCCTAATCGAACCACTCACTCTCTCGCCTCGCACGCTAACTAAGGTACCGTGCATATCATACTAAGGTCATAAAACAATCTTGGTCTATAGATCTATGATGCATACAAAACATAGAAGGGTTAGGAATCATCTTACCGTCATTGATGAAGTTGCGAGGAAGAAGGGACGACAAGGTGCTCTGGGTGTGCCGATGAAGCCCCTGCTTGCCCAAGAATAGAGAAAGATGGCTGGCCTTCTTCTCCCGCCAGAGATGGTCGATGATGTGCTCTCGATGTGCCGGCGAAACCGCCGACAGAGACAGAAGACGAGATAGTGGCCTCATATAGATGCAAATTGTAATTTTGATAGTGACCAAAGATAGAGAGACGGAGGGAGTATTATGGTATTGGTGACAAATGTGAAAGAATACCTACAATGTTGCCCCTGGGGGCGGCGTCCTCTGGTGGGTTGCACTAAGCTCCGCCAGTGTAAGAGGGGGATATTATCTTTTTAGTTGGCTTCATAGATTTGGCATCAACTTTTCTAGTTGATCTTATGCTAAATTATCTGATTTTGACATCAAGATTTAACAGCTCTAGAATGTAGTAACCGATGCTAAAAACAAAATATAATGTTATTTAGGAACCAAATTTGCCCCCCCCCCCCCCACACACACGGTGGCCGTCCCGACGAGAGCCGTGCATGCATGCATGTGACGAGCTAAGCTAGGCTCCATCTGTCTAGCTACCGTGTTACCAGCTGTTTATATTACGTCGTTGTATATTCGCGCAGCACAGGTTTGGCATTTGACGAAGAGAGAGGCTTTACAGGAACTTGGCGTAGAAAGCAGTGTATGCGATTTCCTTATTGCCGGCTTGCCGCGACCGGAAAACCATGTGTCACGGCTTCGACTCGCCGCACATATGCTCCTACTCTGCCCCGAAACGCCGGCCGCCGTGCTCGGTGCCGGGTGACGAGGGCGGACTTCCAATCGATCGTATAACAACGCACCGACGAACGACTTTCTGTTGGCCCCCAATCACACACGTCACCCATATAGCAGCAGGGAGCAACGACAAGCTGGTGCTTGAAGACACCAGAAGCAAGGCAAATGATTGATAGGGGGGGTATCAAGGTATGGAACTGACTAAAGACGATGAGGCATGCAGCAGTGCCCATGGACGCTTGCTGGTGCTCGCGTGGCCATAATGTCTGCACCACACACCACGCGCGGCCGAGTAACCTAAAACGGTAGCATGGCGCCATGGCGAATCCAGAAGCTCAGGCCAAGTTGGTAGCGGACGTGCATTTGGCACCTCTCTTCTCTGTGATCAGAGACAGCGATAAGAGCACACACAATTCTTGACATTGCAGAAATCAATATCATTGTGGACAATAATCTCCAAAAAACGGACCTGTGCAAGGAACCAGGCGTTTTGTACCCCATGGCAGAAGCCTTCGATCGCCCTGCTGTTTTTCTTCAGAAAAGGAAGAGGTCGTCAGCAGAGAGTCGTTCAGCTCAGTTCACTGAACCTGAGGGGGCGAGCGGGGCCCATGATCCATGACATGGCATGGCAATCAGACACCGCGACATAAGTATCAGCAGCACCAGCGACAAGGCCAAGCATAGCAGCTATCTATCCATCTACACGATATCTGGTCCTTGGCTGCGCTTTATGTGCTCATCGCTGCACCCAAGGCCGCGACGTTTTTGTCACTTGCGCAAGGGTTGATGTAAAAGAGAAAATCTAGCTCAAGATATGCGATAATAGTATTTCTGATCATCGCCCCATCGATGTAGATGTCTGTCACGGATCTACTAACTGTTACGGTAAAATTGAAATTTATTTGTTCTGGGATTAAGACTTTGTGCGAGCCCACTTGGCTGCAAACCTTAAAACACAATGCAACTAGACGATGCGGGTCTTTGTCATGTAGACTCCCACGGCAAACAATAATTCGGAAGACCATCCATTGTATTGTATGATTTCAATTACCCAAGTTGGCCAATTTGCGCACTAGATTTGTTTGTTTTTCTCTGAAATATTGGGAAACGATCAGCCATGAAGCAGACGCGCCCTGGGAGCCTGAATTCCCCCACCCACAAACGCTGCTACTTGCACGCCACTGAGCATGTACGATGAAAAGGACACGCCACCAGCTACATACGCAAAGTTGATGCCGACTTTCTCGCTAGTAAATCCAGAGGCTTAACGCATGGTTGGTTGGAAGAGCGGTAAAGCGAAACCAGGAATCGATTCCAGCGTGCAACTGGTCATTTTTTAGATTCAGTTCACAACCGTCCCAGGTCACGACTCCAAATTTTAAAATCTTCAGCGTCCAAAGTGTAGCACCTAAGAAAGGCAAGTGTCAGCTAATGGCTCGGCCATCTACCAATCAGAACCTAATGCTGCAACCTTGGCACTTGATCATTCTCAACAAACTGCTGAGCGGAGACAAATGATAGAGCCCCACGCAACATTTAGTATGCGAGCTTGTTTGATTTGGTCTAGATCTCTCTAGATCCATCTAGATTTCAGATGAGCTCACAGAAAGCGAGACGGAGCACTCAGCACAGCGCGACTGTAACTGTATAAGTATACAATATAAGCACATTACACTCACATGACCAAGGTAGTTATGGAAACCAGTATACAATATAAGCACAATCATAGACTTAGTAAAAGCACATTACAGTCGTATGATGACCAAGGCAGTTATTAAAACCAGTCTCCAACATGCACCCAATCATAAGACACGACATACATCGGCAAAATATAAACATACAGTTCCACTACAAACAGCATATATTCTTAAGCATAACGACGGTTTGATCCGCTACGGAACATAGCAGATGCCACCGGTTCTTCATCTTCAATATAGGCATAAGACCTGGCAACAAAACCAAAGTGGAGACCTTTTGTAAACAACAGTTGTAATTTATATACAGAAGAGAACGAAACTATACATACAGCATGTATAGCTTACATTTTGGCTATTGACCAGAACCATGGCTCCTCAATAGGCACCAGCTGCCATGAACAGCTCATCAAGGCCCCAGAGATCCCCACTAGTTGCCCCATCTTGCATCACACCATTCAGCAGAAGGCTGTCCATTGATCCGTCTGAGCTGCTCTCGACGTAAGGCAATGAATACTTCATCTCATGGTCGAAAGAAGACATGTCCTGTGCGAGATCATTTCCCTGAGGAAGCACAGCTACACCAAAATTGTTCCTCATCCTCTTTGGCGCTCCGCCTTGCAGGTAAGCAGGCTCGTCATATGCTGGCATGCTTTGCATTTGGAACGAAGACGGATGTGTAGTCTGGTGTCATGACCTCGTCGTCCCACCCAAAGTCAGTAGAGCCGAATGAGTTGCTGCTCTGATCAGAGAGCATATTCATCCCGAATGTCTTGGTGGGAACAAGAGACTTCACTGGAAGGAGGAAATCAACATTTTCCGTTGGCTTTGAAGGAACCTTCTTGTCATTGAAGGCGAACATCGCGAACAAATCATTATCCCCGGTACTCAGATGAACGAAAGGCTCATCCTCACAGGCCATTGGAGGCGCAACTAGATTTTCTGATTTGGCAGCAGTCAGGGTGGACTTCTGAGCAATTGGCTTAAGAGTGGACTTCTGAGCAGTTTCCACTTCATCAGGAAAATTGACCTTGGCTTTCTTCCCACGGATCTTGCGGGCTTCAGCATCATATGCTCTAGCTGCCTCCTCAGGAGTGTTGTATGTCCCGAGCCAAACCCGGACACCCTTGCTAGGGTCACGGATTTCAGCTGCCCATTTTCCCCAGGGACGCTGGCGGATCCCTCTGTACTGATTCTTCCGGTTGCGCTTTACTGGTCTAGCAGCAGATCCATCATGTTGAAGAGCATCTATATTAAAGGATACTTATTAATGCATCTCAACAAGAAAATTTGAAAAGGACATTAGGAGTTAGTTACAACACTCCCATTAGCAATTGACTAAGTACATAAAAATTATCGTAGCTCGAAACCATAGACAACAAGAAAACGCTTCACAGTTAAAACCTAAAGCACCTACAAATTGGCGATAGAATTGCACGCCAGGATATAACGGTATCCTATTAAATAGCTAGTAAATTATATAGTATGTGATAAAACTAAACAAACAGTAATAATATGTTAATTTCAACAACTAATCACTCATTCCAACAGGTCGTCTTTTCACTCTGTTTGTGGAAGAGATGAATTCATATGTTTAATATGAAATTATTTGCTTATGTGCAAAATACACACAAACAAAACATCTAAAGATGACAGTCCGGTGATATGGAAAGCTCAATTTGAGAAACGGGACAATGGTTTCAGGTTCCAGAATACATCTCTAAGATAAATAATTATATGGAAAGCTAGATCTGAGAACACTAACAGGTAATGAAAAGGTAAAATTTCAAAGAGGTAAGAGGAAAATGGTTACAGAAATACGTGTACTGAAAATTAACAAGCCCTGTTCACAGTAATAGATCCAACAAAGTGTAGACATCTAAATCTCAAGATACTGGAAGGAGATGGCAGTACATCAAATGAAAACAAGAAAAGGTAAAATTAACACATCCTATTGACCATAGGCACACATCAGATCACTTATTACAAGAGCATCACCGTACATAGGTCAATCCTAAGATGCTAATACGAGGCCTAAGCCAACGAAAGTAACCCAAGATTAGTGATGGAGTTGCACAAACACACCGAGTCACTGAACAACCAGAAAAAAAATAACCTTTTTGTTTACGGAACAGTAAAACTACCTTTGAAACTCGTTAATCATTTCTCCAGGGAGCAGATTCTAAGACAGAGTTTGCCTAACGATCCACTCCCAGTTTGACACTCGCAGTACCAACATCAAACCAACGGGAACAATCCATCGCCCCTGAAACGAACCAGATTTCGTACGATTTCCTCATGCCCTAGAATTAGCCAGATTTGGAGGACAGAGTTATATTTAGAGTACCCATTCCATCCACCGCCCAAGATTAAATCTTGTATGGCCACGCAGTCAGAAGTCCATTTGGTAGATACTGAATGGAACATCTCTCCCCTCCCTACGGCGAGGCAGAGCAGGCGTGGTATTTCTGTGCCTTCCTACCGAAGCGAAAAGAAGAAGAAGCCAAGTTGAATGTGCTTCTCAGTTCTCACCTAGTGTAGGAGGACGGACCGCGACCTCGTTCTTGGCGCGGAAGGCGAACCCCGCACGGGCCGTCGGCGGGGGAACCTCCACGACGACCACGTCATCGTCGTCGCCGGCGGCGGCATCATCCTCGCTGGAGTCCCGCTCGAAGTCGCGGAAGTCGGCCTCGAAGTCCTCGTCCTCGGCCCGGTTCGCCGCCTTCTTCCGCAGCCCGGGCCAGAGCGAGTCGACCGTCACCCTCCGCTGCTGCTGCTGCTGCTTCTTCTTGGCAGCCGCCTTGGCCGCGGCCGCCGCGGCCGAAGGCGGGATGAAGCCGGAGAGGATGGCTCCGCCACACATCGCGAGGACGGGTCAGGGGTGGGCCGGATCGGAGCACGGGCGGCACAGTGGAGTGCGTTGCCGTTCTTGTGAGAGAGGAGAGGGCGGAGTGGGGGGAGGGACGGGGGGTGGCGGTAGCTGGCGGATCCTGCTCCCTACTTATAATAGCAATCTCGGCTGACGCACTAGTCGACAGAGACAATCAAAAGGGCCTGGCCGCTCCGTCCTTTTTTACCCTGGTAATTACTGGGCCTCCCACGTCTCTTTCGCACCTAAAGTTTACGTGCCGAATTGTAAGATTTCCATTTATACGTTTCTGTACTCCTTGATTTGCCAAAGTAGATGGATTCTTAGAGCGGCTATGAGAAATTCAGAACCCTACGAGAGATATTATGACACGGGACGAGCCATTGCGTGCCGCGGAGGTGGTGCATGAGTTAGGCTCGGCTGCGTCGGAAGTTTCGGTGATGCTAAATGCGCTTTAGGTGGTGATTAGATGGTTGTCGCGTCTAGCAGAGCTGCTTTTGGAGCGAACTGATCATGTGATCGACGGAGCACAAAGGCTTTTGGGTTTGGGTGTGCCGAACGGCGAACGCGATGGCGCTCTGTCCTGCACTTCTTCCGCTTCGCGTGACGCATCTGCCCGCGGTGTCGTCATATCTTCTTTCCGTGTTTGTCCTCAGAAAATGAAGGGCCAATTTCAGTCTAAAACGAAAATGAAGGGCCAATTTATTTTCGTTTTTTAAGAATTGCCCAATTATGTTGTTATACTACTCGTAGTACTGTACTACGTTAGCTAGCGCATTGAGAAATGTAAAGCTGTAATCGGTGGGCTCGTGGGTGGTTTTGCAGAAGTACGCTGCTGCGGCGGTTCTGACGCGGAAATTCGTCATGCCGGCCGGCGCCCGCTCTGGGTCCAACAATGTATGTCGGCTATATACGTGTGGTGTGGTCACCGTTTTTCTCTCGTGTTCCTTTACCGTTTTTATCGCGTGTCATGAGAAAACAGTAAGTAAGTAAGCAAAGCAAACAAGTAAGACACATTTTCTGTTAAAAAAGTTCTTACTCACCCCCTATGCATACCAAATTTTAGTCCCCGAGTGTGCAAGTTCGATTTTTTTTCTATCTTGACAACCGCGGTGATATATTGGCTTCGTGGAGTACACTAATCATTGCCTGTTTTTGTTGATTATCTATCACCTTAGAATAGGATTATAAAATAAGTTGAATGCAGTTCTGCAACAACTAGACAAGGACTAATTATCCCTAAGAACCTGGGGCATCTCTAGCCGTTTTCCTTACAATTGGGGCTGCATAGGAGTGTGAGTTGGAGCGACTATGGCCGAGTTTAGGATTGGCTTGTGAAAGTTGGTTCGAAGTCCTCTAAGAGCAACTCTAGCAGCGACCGAAAAAAGTCCGAAACTGAAAAGTTCAGGCGGGTTTAAGGGCGCCACGCCAGTTTTGAACCAGAATAGAACCCGTAAACACTCTCCAATCTGACGCGTTTCCGGGTCGAACCCTCATCCACCCCTCTCCGCCTCCACCGCAATTCCTTGCCGCCGCCATACCCTTGGTTTAGCTACAGCGAGCGATTAGAGCATATCCACGCCAAATCATTCTCGCTGTCTTTGCTCCCGCCGCCATGTGGCCGGTCAGAAACCGCATCGGTGCCGCACGGGCCCGGGTCATCGCTGCGCCTGCCCCCTCCCCACCACTACCATCGGCGACTGTAACATCCCAGTGTTTGGGAAGTTATAAGGATCTAAATTTAATATGTGCAATTGCAAAGCATGCATCTAAAACTACGGGAAATTTTGGCGCGAAAGTTTAAACGAATCAAAGTGACCAAAGTTTCACTTGACATGATGAAATAGGTCTAGTTCATCTAGTCAGGAGTACATTTGGTGTGATCTTTATAACATAGTATCTCTACAAACCAAATCATCTGATTATACAAACCATAATTGGATGTGACCAACACAAACACTAAACAAGTCTAACCTCAAGTCTATAAGTGACTTGGGATAATTCACTGTGTATCTAGAACTCAAAGAGGGGTGAGTATCCAAATCCCATATCTGATGATCATACTTTCACAAAGGAGTAATGCATAATTGAACCATCTCATCAACAGAGATGTTATGTCCTCTCAAACAACAACTCTTAAGTTATAAACCATCCACACAACATCTTTCTAAATTATTTAGTAACCACTAAGTGAATCATCACAAGTAAATAACAAAGTTTCAATAGAACACAAGTAATATATACTAGTGTTAACACAAACCCACAAGTGGGAAACGACATAATAATTGTATTAACATATTTATCGAATATGTACATATCTCATCAATTATAAAAGAAGTATATTAAAGAAGAAATAAATCTTCTTAACCAACTGCTTAACCTTGACCATTACATATGATCTTTCCAAACCTCTATATCTGCATTATGGATGACAAAGTTAATAAATAGAAGAATATAAAGTAACAGCATGACACCCGAGAAAAACAATTAATAACTATGACATAAGTCATTCAATTCAATAATCTTCACATTATCATTGTCTCAATCATCTTATACAAGTGAACATATGAAATCTCAACACATCAAGTAACTACATGATCAACTTACTACCTTAAGTCATCATCCCACAAACACTCTATATTTCTATCCACATCAATAATCAACAACTAAAGTATCTGTGGATACAACCCATGGATAACAACAAGTTATAATCCCTGTTAGAAAAATTGAATTGATCTCTAAGTAAAACCAATCATGAATGAAATAAGTATCTATCCTTTGGGAAATAAAATAAGAAGTATATGTAAGGATGATAAAAGTATAAACTAACTTTTAATCTAGATCTTGTTATTTTATCTACATCAATTTATCTTGTTATCTTCCAATTTTCTCCAAGTTATGTTGCAAGAGAAGAAACCACAAGATAGAAGGAACCATCACATGAAGATCTTCAAGAAGATTATTTAGAGTGTGCTAGAAGTGCTACTCTAAGCTACTATAAGAGTACTTGGAAACTCTTATACCTTGATCTAATCTTATTAAACCTCTTGAAATAGTATGATATTCCAATGTTAGTGCTATATAGAAGTAGTTTGATAACAAGCCTTGCAACCTTGTTAACAGATCACTTTTGTATACTCAAACACTTGAGAGTCATACACAAACAAACAGAAGATTGAATAACCTAGTACATCTCAGTCTCTTGTATATGAAAAGTAAATTTGGGGACAAGCCTTGCAAACTTGTCAACAGATTCTTCTTATATGCTTAAGGCTAACTGATGTTATAAACTACATCTACACTCCTTTTATCATCAACCAATAGAAAGAATAACCCTAAGGAAACAAGAAACCACAATATAATTATCTAAGTAAAATCTTTGCTTGGAATAACTGTTTGTTTTCACCACAAGGGTGAGAGAATTGAAGTTGGAATCCCAGAGATGATATTCCTTGCAAGTGACAAAGGCAGTACCAGAAGACTAGTGGCAACTAGAGAGAAGAACATCAAGCAACAGAAGACCACAAGGAGCAACACTGCCTCAGTAAGGGATCATAAGAATTTATCCAGTGAATCACTAGGTTTTATTGGAGAACCAATAACCTATATCAAGCTCATCACAGATGAGGAACTCATAGTAATATCTTTAATAGAAACAATTATCAAGTATGAAATAATAACCAACCATTTCATCCACATGTCTTGATATGTGGAGTTTAATGGTAACAAGCTTAATATCTTGTTTTTCATATCCTTCTCATCCATAAAACAAATGGTTAATAACAAGAATTAAACCATACACCCACATGTAAATGATTACATGTTCTAAATAAAATATAGGATGAAATCCCTATTGGAACCTATGTGGAAAACAAGAAAATAAGATCCCAAAACCATACATGTTTTCCACTTAATAAAGTGTTAAAAAAATAGCAAACATAGAATATACATACCTCAGTGAAATATCAACCAAACTTTCTAAGAGTTTCAAATATGAACATAACAAAGTCACACAAAGGAAAGCAAGTCCATTTTATATCCAACAAACATTTGGTATGTCATGGAATAACATTTCCTATTTGTTGATTTTGCTACTATGCATAAAAAAATAAATCAAACACCATAAAGTAGTTTTACCAATTGTTTCCTAAATGACTTATACCTAAAAATTATCAATGGAAAACATACCATGATACCCATAACATGTTAGTGGTGCTGTTTTCATGACATAATGTACACCAAGTATATTTTATTTCATACGACATTTAAATAGAGAGAAAATAACAAATATCACTTAAAATTGAGCACCTAAGAGAAAATACAAGTATTCTTCAAATCCACCAAAACAAAACATGGTGGGGTGTAAAATTTGAGAAGGAATTCAAATATGAATTTTAATAATTTTTATCTTTACAAGAAAGCCCTGAAAACAGTGTTTCTTTCTCAGTTTTAAAGACAGAAGGACCTAGTTGTTAAAAGTAGAAACTATAGGGGGTTATCGAAAGTTGGCAGTTCTTTTTCCTCTTCTTCTTCCTCTGCCAGAAGGCAGAGGAGAAGGGACGCCGTGGCGCGGCCACTGCCACCTCCTACTTGCCTGCCTCCTCTCGCGGATAAGAAGGCCGAGGTCCCCGTGCCGTCTGCATCTCTCTCACTCTCCCTCGCTTGCTCTCTCTCTCTCTGTAACGAGCAGAAATCCGAAACCCTAGTTCATCAAGCCGCCGGCCATTGCCGTTGATTCCGGCAATCCCCGGAGGACCTGAGACTACCGTGAGCTCCCTCTCGACGCCCTCTATCTCCCATGTGAAGCTCGTTTGCCGGGAGGGCCGGAGCTTGCCGAATCGGGCCGTCTTCTTCGTCACCTGGCCGCCGGAAGCCGCGGTCGATTCCGGTCGATTCCGGCGAGACCTTGCTTCCCCAACCTCATCCTCGAGTTCCTGGTGAGATCACGCACGTTGTGGAGCTTTTAATTCGGAAAAATTATGCTATCTGCATGGAGTTCGTCGGGTGCCGTCGCCGTCCGTCGCGAACCTCGTCGGCGGCGGGTCTCCGATGGTCATTAGGTCGTTCCGCCACCACCAAGTGGTTCCCCGAAGACTCCTATAGCTCATTGAACACCACAATCGAGCCAATTCGCCTTCAATCGATGGATTGAAGTTCACAGTAGAAATTCCCTCCATATGTGATGCAGGGATGACGTCATCATTATGTCATCCGAATTTTTCTTTTCTTTTATTTTGATTAAAAATCAAATATGACAGGTGGGACCCACCTGTCAATTTAAATAGGGCAGAAAAATAATTAAAATTGATAATTCAACAACTTTAATTCTATAAAACAGAAAAATATAAATAATATATTATATTAACCAGGAAAATAAAATCTATTTGATTATGACATTTACAAATGAATTTTATAAAGTTTAAAATTAAATATTTTTTCTTTAATTAATTAAATTATTTAAAATTGAGAAAATAATAAATATTTCATAAAATCAGAAAAATACAAGTTATATACCAAAATGCTCCAAATTACATATACAACTCATCTATGATGTTTACAAAGTCATTTTACCAAGTTTTAATGTGTGCAATGTTTTGCCTAGTCATTTAATTCATTTAAAATTAATAAATTAATAATATATTCAAATATTTTCAGAAAGCATTGAATAATATATCAAATTAAAGATAAAATCATTTCCAATTCAAATACATCAAACATAAAACATTTTCTTGAACTTATAAACTTGTTACTCAAGGTATAATGAAATTTGATAATAGTCTATTATAACCATAAACAACTATCACCTCATTATTTTCCCTATTGATAAAACTCTCATGTTTTCACACCTACTAAGCCTATCATCACAATACAGTAGCAAGTTTTGTGATGATAGAATCGTTGTAATCATTCATCATTCTCAAATAAACTCATTGTCATTAGCTCTACACTTTTGGAATATAAAATCAAACATGATTGTTACTTTTTTAATAACTGTTTACCATGTGTTATTGTCTTGTTTCCTAACCATGTTATAACACTTCTACTTTAACATGATAACAAGTGTTTGGTCAATAAAAATGAAACACACTTAAGCCTAAAAGAAATAACAACATCACCACAAGTAATGAAACAACTCTAAGTCACCTAACAATTGTGTGAATACGTTATCGTTTCAAACGTGGCTTACACTTGTAAGTTGGGGTGTTTTCCAGGGTATTTCACGATGCATCTCATTACTATGCATGTGTCATCTTGCCAGTGTTTTCTGTAGTCCTTACCGGGACTACTTTGCTATCTTTCAGAAGTCGGGATTTTCTACGAGACCCTCGAACCCAGAAGACCTGGATTATCATTATGGTTATTTCAAACTCAGGCAAGTTCATCACTTGCTCATATCCTTTGCAGTACTTCATAACAAACTATCTGCAAAAACCCTATCATATTATCACCTATTCTCAAAAGAATGCATGATCCTATTTTTATAATAATATGACTACTTGAATGGCTACCCGAGTGGTAGTGTTCTATTTGGTGGGCGGATGGAACCATGGTAAGATGAATAGGTCAAAGGAAGGTTCCATCTGCATGGGAACGTATTACCTAGGAACTAATCACCAATGCCGTCAGAACTCGGTGCGCCGTAAATACCGCGTTGACCATGGATCTTCTATGGGGGGAGTAAGTCAGCCGTGATACTTTTCTCGTTCGCATGTCAACGGACTGCCAGAGACGTACGTTGTAGGTCTTGCGAGACTACATGCACATGGGTGGGAGCCCTTACGTCCCACGGACTCTGGGGTCTATGAGTGTCTGCCAGGGGCGCGTAGATCTCCATCGTGAGGGGTGGAATCAGGCGTTCAACCTGCTGGCAGAAATGGGTGGGCATGCGTTGTGCGGAGAAGCACGGTTTGGCTTGGACCAACAACCGGGCCCCACACCTGAGTGGGAGTGGACAGGAATGTACACCTGGTTGTGCAACATGGTCTTGGTCGTCCATGGGTAAAGTAACGCACCTCTGCAGAGTGTAAAAGGATGTGGCATGTTACCCCTTGTTCCGGGAAGGAACTGCGAACGCTACAGGAAAGGCAACTCCATGAAGTTCTAGTCCTGTGATGGTCTGGCGGGCATAGTTTTCAGAATTAAAAGCAACCTCTTGAAGAAAGTTTTACAAAACCTTGCATTAGCTTATGACTCTTTCGAGTCTTAAGCTGTAGATAGTGCATCAACCACCCACTATATATCCTGAACTTGCTGAGTAACGCTCGTTACTCATTCTATCCCGTTTGACCCCTTGCTTAGAGTTGAAGCCCTATTGAAGTCGTCATCGAGAAGCCATCGCTGTCTAAGGAAGCTAGGTGGGGTCTTATACTACTTAGCCAGTAAAGCATCATCATCAACAACGCTGATGGAGGAGAAGCTATCAAGGTGTAGGTAGAGACCATTCTTGGATTTAGCATTTACAAGCCATAGATTAGGGCTGACATCAACCGTAGTGGTTTAGTTCTGAGCTAGAGTCATTCTCCGGCTTGGAGCTTCGAATTTCTTCTTCTGATGTTTCTTTTGCAGGAGATCTTCTTGATTCATTAAGGAGATTCTCAAGATTTTGTAATGAGGTTTGTATCCTATAGTTTTTCCTGGTCCCGCTGTGTTTCTGTTGTACCACTCTGAGAGATGTAATATTCACGGATAAGTCCTTCTGTGAGTATTATGTCACCGACTTGCGCACTACACATGCAGTGGTGTGCTGGGTCACCACAGATGGTATCAGAGCGAAGCGACCTTAGGTTTAAAACCTTTTAGGAGATCTGTAGGTTGGTAAAGACTATAGGAAGCCATCTTATCTAAACCATATTTCCTACAACTATGATGATCATTCACTTGAGAATGATTAATCATACTTGTATAGAATTATTCTTACTCAACCTGAGTAAATTTACTTATCTATTATCTTTAAACCTAGGTATGAATAGTTAGAAGTCTATCGTGTATTAGTGTTGTTGTGAAAGGGAGTGTTCTGACCTAGTCAGAGATGCTTAAGTCCAAGTGATGATTACCCCATACTATGAATGTATAGGATGGAGTAGAACATGGTATAGAATAAGTATAGGAGTCATCAAGAAGGGATGTTTGATAGTCATAAAGAGTTATTAAACCATGGTAACTATGGGATATATACCATATCCTTTGTTATCAAGTCTAGAGGTGAATTAGTATAGTATAGTATAATGTAGAATTAGGAGAAGGCATAAGCATTGATGGAAGCTACAATACTACTCCTAAGGTGATCAACAACATGAAGGATCAATAGATGCCATGAGAAGCTTATTACAATCAAGATAAAGTACATCAAATTACATGGTACTTAGACCCGTATGGAACAAAGTTAGTAAAACAACTACTATAGGATCATTTTGTCTTGGTTTATTCCATTGCACTAAGGCATGCAATTGGAGTAATTACCTGGGCAAAGAGTGGTTGTGTAGAATAGGACTACAAGGTAATAAATACCTACTTGTAGTGTATAGCATCTAAGAGCCTTGGTGCTTGAGATGTTTTACTCTAAGTACTTCTATTTCACAGGCTTTTGATGCATGAGTGTGAACTGCATTTGGGATTTATTGGATCTTATTTGGATCTTTGATTGACTAGATCTGTGCATGAAGTTGGAACTTGATGTGCATATGCATGTGCAAACATTGAGTTCTATCTTGATGTACTGGTCTAGAGGGTATAGAATTAGTAAGAGAGCGGTCTGAAATCTCAGCTGATTGAAGTAATCACCAAAGCTCTAGAAGACCAGAAAGTCAAGAAGGAACATGACAATGAAGACACTGATGGGAATGGATCACATTCACATCTTGTTTGGAGTTGGTGAGATACTTCATCAACACATGTAGATATACCACAAGTGATAAGAAGAAAATCACATGAGTAGTATATCTTTGAAGGGAACATATAGAAGTTTGATAACTAAACTTATAGAGTTGTCCCATAATAGTCAACACCCAAAGATGTAGAAAGACCATAGGAAGTAACCAGTGGAATAGGTTGTAGTCATCTGAAGGAAAAAGTTAAAACTCGAGGCAACTCGAAGATATTTTTGCTAATTAGAAGAGTCTAAGTCAGAGTACACTACTTTGTACAAGTTTATTTGAAAAATATTTATCTTGAGACCATTAGACTGAACCAAATGGAGTCCAAACCATAGACAATATCCAGGGTATCGAAAGAATCCTATTGGTTATTCAACACCCAGTGAATATACCAAATGTTCTTCAGAAAGTTGTGAGAGATAGGAAACCATACTTATTCATCGGAGAACGAAACTTGGTATCCACTATGTAGTGGAAATACCACGTGTTCTTCGTGAGACTATTAGGAAGGCCTAGTAAAAAGACAAAGTTGTCCTAACAACTGGCTTAGTATTAGATTATTATGCAAGACAGTAGAAGGTGAACAATCAAGACAAGATACTTCACATGCCAAGGTCAACACAAGGAAACAATTGTGAAGATTCAACGGTCTACAGAAGCTCTCTCCACCTATCTTTACGTGAGAGAGGTTGAACTTCGGGACGAAGTTCTTGTTAAGGGGGAGATACTGTAACTTCCCAGTGTTTGGGAAGTTATAAGGATCTAAATTTAATATGTGCAATTGCAAAGCATGCATCTAAAACTACGGGAAATTTTGGCGCGAAAGTTTAAACGAATCAAAGTGACCAAAGTTTCACTTGACATGATGAAATAGGTCTAGTTCATCTAGTCAGGAGTACATTTGGAGTGATCTTTATAACATAGTATCTCTACAAACCAAATCATCTGATTATACAAACCATAATTGGATGTGACCAACACAAACACTAAACAAGTCTAACCTCAAGTCTATAAGTGACTTGGGATAATTCACTGTGTATCTAGAACTCAAAGAGGGGTGAGTATCCAAATCCCATATCTGATGATCATACTTTCACAAAGGAGTAATGCATAATTGAACCATCTCATCAACAGAGATGTTATGTCCTCTCAAACCACAACTCTTAAGTTATAAACCATCCACACAACATCTTTCTAAATTATTTAGTAACCACTAAGTGAATCATCACAAGTAAATAACAAAGTTTCAATAGAACACAAGTAATATATACTAGTGTTAACACAAACCCACAAGTGGGAAACGACATAATAATTGTATTAACATATTTATCGAATATGTACATATCTCATCAATTATAAAAGAAGTATATTAAAGAAGAAATAAATCTTCTTAACCAACTGCTTAACCTTGACCATTACATATGATCTTTCCAAACCTCTATATCTGCATTATGGATGACAAAGTTAATAAATAGAAGAATATAAAGTAACAGCATGACACCCGAGAAAAACAATTAATAACTATGACATAAGTCATTCAATTCAATAATCTTCACATTATCATTGTCTCAATCATCTTATACAAGTGAACATATGAAATCTCAACACATCAAGTAACTACTTGATCAACTTACTACCTTAAGTCATCATCCCACAAACACTCTATATTTCTATCCACATCAATAATCAACAACTAAAGTATCTGTGGATACAACCCATGGATAACAACAAGTTATAATCCTTGTTAGAAAAATTGAATTGATCTCTAAGTAAAACCAATCATGAATGAAATAAGTATCTATCCTTTGGGAAATAAAATAAGAAGTATATGTAAGGATGATAAAAGTATAAACTAACTTTTAATCTAGATCTTGTTATTTTATCTAGATCAATTTATCTTGTTATCTTCCAATTTTCTCCAAGTGATGTTGCAAGAGAAGAAACCACAAGACAGAAGGAACCATCACATGAAGATCTTCAAGAAGATTATTTAGAGTGTGCTAGAAGTGCTACTCTAAGCTACTATAAGAGTACTTGGAAACTCTTATACCTTGATCTAATCTTATTAAACCTCTTGAAATAGTATGATATTCCAATGTTAGTGCTATATAGAAGTAGTTTGATAACAAGCCTTGCAACCTTGTTAACAGATCACTTTTGTATACTCAAACACTTGAGAGTCATACACAAACAAACAGAAGATTGAATAACCTAGTACATCTCAGTCTCTTGTATATGAAAAGTAAATTTGGGGACAAGCCTTGCAAACTTGTCAACAGATTCTTCTTATATGCTTAAGGCTAACTGATGTTATAAACTACATCTACACTCCTTTTATCATCAACCAATAGAAAGAATAACCCTAAGGAAACAAGAAACCACAATATAGTTATCTAAGTAAAATCTTTGCTTGGAATAACTGTTTGTTTTCACCACAAGGGTGAGAGAATTGAAGTTGGAATCCCAGAGATGATATTCCTTGCAAGTGACAAAGGCAGTACCAGAAGACTAGTGGCAACTAGAGAGAAGAACATCAAGCAACAGAAGACCACAAGGAGCAACACTGCCTCAGTAAGGGATCATAAGAATTTATCCAGTGAATCACTAGGTTTTATTGGAGAACCAATAACCTATATCAAGCTCATCACAGATGAGGAACTCATAATAATATCTTTAATAGAAACAATTATCAAGTATGAAATAATAACCAACCATTTCATCCACATGTCTTGATATGTGGAGTTTAATGGTAACAAGCTTAATATCTTGTTTTTCATATCCTTCTCATCCATAAAACAAATGGTTAATAACAAGAATTAAACCATACACCCACATGTAAGTGATTACATGTTCTAAATAAAATATAGGATGAAATCCCTATTGGAACCTATGTGGAAAACAAGAAAATAAGATCCCAAAACCATACATGTTTTCCACTTAATCAAGTGTTAAAAAAATAGCAAACATAGAATATACATACCTCAGTGAAATATCAACCAAACTTTCTAAGAGTTTCAAATATGAACATAACAAAGTCACACAAAGGAAAGCAAGTCCATTTGATATCCAACAAACATTTGGTATGTCATGGAATAACATTTCCTATTTGTTGATTTTGCTACTATGCATAAAAAAATAAATCAAACACCATAAAGTAGTTTTACCAATTGTTTCCTAAATGACTTATACCTAAAAATTATCAATGGAAAACATACCATGATACCCATAACATGTTAGTGGTGCTGTTTTCATGACATAATGTACACCAAGTATATTTTATTTCATACGACATTTAAATAGAGAGAAAATAACAAATATCACTTAAAATTGAGCACCTAAGAGAAAATACAAGTATTCTTCAAATCCACCAAAACAAAACATGGTGGGGTGTAAAATTTGAGAAGGAATTCAAATATGAATTTTAATAATTTTTATCTTTACAAGAAAGCCCTGAAAACAGTGTTTCTTTCTCAGTTTTAAAGACAGAAGGACCTAGTTGTTAAAAGTAGAAACTATAGGGGGTTATCGAAAGTTGGCATTTCTTTTTCCTCTTCTTCTTCCTCTGCCAGAAGGCAGAGGAGAAGGGGGACGCCGTGGCGCGGCCACTGCCACCTCCTACTTGCCTGCCTCCTCTCGCGGATAAGAAGGCCGAGGTCCCCGTGCCGTCTGCATCTCTCTCACTCTCCCTCGCTTGCTCTCTCTCTCTCTGTAACGAGCAGAAATACGAAACCCTAGTTCATCAAGCCGCCGGCCATTGCCGTTGATTCCGGCAATCCCCGGAGGACCTGAGACTACCGTGAGCTCCCTCTCGACGCCCTCTATCTCCCATGTGAAGCTCGTTTGCCGGGAGGGCCGGAGCTTGCCGAATCGGGCCGTCTTCTTCGTCACCGGCCGCCGGAAGCCGCGGTCGATTCCGGTCGATTCCGGCGAGACCTTGCTTCCCCAACCTCATCCTCGAGTTCCTGGTGAGATCACGCACGTTGTGGAGCTTTTAATTCGGAAAAATTATGCTATCTGCATGGAGTTCGTCGGGTGCCGTCGCCGGCCGTCGCGAACCTCGTCGCCGGCAGGTCTCCGATGGTCATTAGGTCGTTCCGCCACCACCAAGTGGTTCCCCGAAGACTCCTATAGCTCATTGAACACCACAATCGAGCCAATTCGCCTTCAATCGATGGATTGAAGTTCACAATAGAAATTCCCTCCATATGTGATGCAAGGATGACGTCATCATTATGTCATCCGAATTTTTCTTTTCTTTTATTTTGATTAAAAATCAAATATGACAGGTGGGACCCACCTGTCAATTTAAATAGGGCAGAAAAATAATTAAAATTGATAATTCAACAACTTTAATTCTATAAAACAGAAAAATATAAATAATATATCATATTAACCAGGAAAATAAAATCTATTTGATTATGACATTTCCAAATGAATTTTATAAAGTTTAAAATTAAATATTTTTTCTTTAATTAATTAAATTATTTAAAATTGAGAAAATAATAAATATTTCATAAAATCAGAAAAATACAAGTTATATACCAAAATGCTCCAAATTACATATACAACTCATCTATGATGTTTACAAAGTCATTTTACCAAGTTTTAATGTGTGCAATGTTTTGCCTAGTCATTTAATTCATTTAAAATTAATAAATTAATAATATATTCAAATATTTTCAGAAAGCATTGAATAATATATCAAATTAAAGATAAAATCATTTCCAATTCAAATATATCAAACATAAAACATTTTCTTGAACTTATAAACTTGTTACTCAAGGTATAATGAAATTTGATAATAGTCTATTATAACCATAAACAACTATCACCTCATTATTTTCCCTATTGATAAAACTCTCATGTTTTCACACCTACTAAGCCTATCATCACAATACAGTAGCAAGTTTTGTGATGATAGAATCGTTGTAATCATTCATCATTCTCAAATAAACTCATTGTCATTAGCTCTACACTTTTGGAATATAAAATCAAACATGATTGTTACTTTTTTAATAACTGTTTACCATGTGCTATTGTCTTGTTTCCTAACCATGTTATAACACTTCTACTTTAACATGATAACAAGTGTTTGGTCAATAAAAATGAAACACACTTAAGCCTAAAAGAAATAACAACATCACCACAAGTAATGAAACAACTCTAAGTCACCTAACAATTGTGTGAATACGTTATCGTTTCAAACGTGGCTTACACTTGTAAGATGGGGTGTTTTTCAGGGTATTTCACGATGCATCTCATTACTATGCATGTGTCATCTTGCCAGTGTTTTCTGTAGTCCTTACCGGGACTACTTTGCTATCTTTCAGAAGTCGGGATTTTCTACGAGACCCTCGAACCCAGAAGACCTGGATTATCATTATGGTTATTTCAAACTCAGGCAAGTTCATCACTTGCTCATATCCTTTGCAGTACTTCATAACAAACTATCTGCAAAAACCCTATCATATTATCACCTATTCTCAAAAGAATGCATGATCCTATTTTTATAATAATATGACTACTTGAATGGCTACCCGAGTGGTAGTGTTCTATTTGGTGGGCGGATGGAACCATGGTAAGATGAATAGGTCAAAGGAAGGTTCCATCTGCACGGGAACGTATTACCTAGGAACTAATCACCAATGCCGTCAGAACTCGGTGCGCCGTAAATACCGCGTTGACCATGGATCTTCTATGGGGGGAGTAAGTCAGCCGTGATACTTTTCTCGTTCGCATGTCAACGGACTGCCAGAGACGTACGCTGTAGGTCTTGCGAGACTACATGCACATGGGTGGGAGCCCTTACGTCCCACGGACTCTGGGGTCTATGAGTGTCTGCCAGGGGCGCGTAGATCTCCATCGTGAGGGGTGGAATCAGGCGTTCAACCTGCTGGCAGAAATGGGTGGGCATGCGTTGTGCGGAGAAGCACGGTTTGGCTTGGACCAACAACCAGGCCCCATACCTGAGTGGGAGTGGACAGGAATGTACACCTGGTTGTGCAACATGGTCTTGGTCGTCCATGGGTAAAGTAACGCACCTCTGCAGAGTGTAAAAGGATGTGGCATGTTACCCCTTGTTCCGGGAAGGAACTGCGAACGCTACAGGAAAGGCAACTCCATGAAGTTCTAGTCCTGTGATGGTCTGGCGGGCATAGTTTTCAGAATTAAAAGCAACCTCTTGAAGAAAGTTTTACAAAACCTTGCATTAGCTTATGACTCTTTCGAGTCTTAAGCTGTAGATAGTGCATCAACCACCCACTATATATCCTGAACTTGCTGAGTAACGCTCGTTACTCATTCTATCCCGTTTGACCCCTTTCTTAGAGTTGAAGCCCTATTGAAGTCGTCATCGAGAAGCCATCGCTGTCTAAGGAAGCTAGAAGGGGTCTTATACTACTTAGCCAGTAAAGCATCATCATCAACAACGCTGATGGAGGAGAAGCTATCAAGGTGTAGGTAGAGACCATTCTTGGATTTAGCATTTACAAGCCATAGATTAGGGCTGACATCAGCCGTAGTGGTTTAGTTCTGAGCTAGAGTTATTCTCCGGCTTGGAGCTTCGAATTTCTTCTTCTGATGTTTCTTTTGCAGGAGATCTTCTTGATTCATTAAGGAGATTCTCAAGATTTTGTAATGAGGTTTGTATCCTATAGTTTTTCCTGGTCCCGATGTGTTTCTGTTGTACCACTCCGAGAGATGTAATATTCACGGATAAGTCCTTCTGTGAGTATTATGTCACCGACTTGCGCACTACACATGCAGTGGTGTGCTGGGTCACCACAGCGACCCCGTCGGAAGCAGAGCGGGCCGCACTCGTCCATGAGCAGCCCCACATGCACGTAGAGGTGGCAGACGGCGGCGGCCGCGCGCCATTTCGTGGTTGGGGTGGCCTCGCGCCCGCCGGCAACGACCACAAAACCGGCGGCTCGCGCGGCGTGGTCCGCCCGCGCTTGCCATTGACGGTGCTCCGCGTGCTCACGGAGGGGTCCAAGTCCCGATGGCAATGGGTAATGTGGTACCCATTACCCGCATACCCAGCGGGTTTTACCCATTAGGGTGAGGGTATGGGAAAGAATCTTTACCCATGGGTAAGTAAATGGTAAAAAGTATGCACCCGTTGGGTATTGCGGGTGCGGGCATGGTACATTAAAACCCATACCCGCTTATCCACATACCCGGCATATATGACATATAGGTCCATGAACCGATGTAATTCTGGAAAAAAAAGTCTCACATAAATCTATTAGTCCCTAGCTCTACGCTGACGCCTCCAGTCTCCTCGTGTCGCTAGCTTATTGACTCCCACACCCTCGTTTCCTCTCCCAGTCCCCTCAAGAACCGTCATCTGCCTTGCGCCCCTGCCCACGTAATCGTTAAATTGCGAACTTGTGGAGTTGATTGTGTGATGCCATGTGACTGTTTTGCATTGGCTGAAGTTAGAACTATATATTTGTTATGTTTCTATGCACCTTATGTTGGCCTGGAGCCCCTACATTAATGTTATTTTCTTATTACGGTGTAGTTATTTTCATATAGTATATCATGTTGAGTTTTTTGGTGGATTTACCCGTGGGTTTTAATACCCACGTGGGTGCGGGTATGGTATAAAACTTGTACCCAGACACGGGTGTGGGTGCGGGTGTGGTTAAAATTCGAGGACATGGGTGCGGGTTTGGTTGAGCTCTGCCCGCACCCAATGAGTGTGGGTGCCATCAGGAGGTCCAAGTCGTCGGTTTGAAACGCGTAGAGATAAACAAAACTTTTCTACGCGGTACTTCCAAGATCTAGCCGAGGTAGAAGGCCACGAGGATTACCACTAGACGCGCAGTTGCGGATTATCGATGAAGCGCGTCGATGAAGTGTAGTCCCACGATCCGATCCAGCCGATCCAATCCCGCAATCGTCGAAGTGCTGATCGTACAACACCTATGCCGGTATCCACACGTATGAGGGGGAGCTCCGACGACGGACTGCTAGGTCCGGTGCGGCGGCTGGACTGAGTGGGGCTAGGGTTCCCAACGTATGGGAGTGGAAACTTGTGTGCGTTAGGCAACCTGCGCTCCTCTTTATATAGCGAGTGGGAGTGGGCTTCACAACGCTTGTGGCCCATTCCCTCTGTAAGTCCAACTCACTAATTCAATCAATTTCCGGTTCGGGTCCAACCCGACCAATATACTTGCTCCCGCTCTTAAGTGTGCGACCCTGCAGCCTCATGGCGATTTGGACACGATCGGAGTCCGACTTCAAATCGATCAACCGATAGCGGCTCCTAGCAGAACGTGCCGACTACCAAGTGCCATAGAGTCATGACGACATAACTTCCAATGTGACTTTCATCTAAATCCATTTTGCCTCACGATATACCTTGTCGAACTATAAGCGAATTATCTTCATCCCTTAAATAGCTCAACTCTCTTCTCGGTCCGTGATATATGATTCATCTGACTAACTCTTAGTCAATAGACCCGGTTAACACTTAACCGAGTCGCGCATGGCCATGCATCCGGAATCACATCACTCGAGAGGGCCCAGATTATATCTCTCCAATCAGAGGGGCAAATCTCATCTTGATTATCCACATCGCGCAGCTTGCTTCTCATTCGAACCGAACTCTGCCTTTATAACTGCCTTGTCACGGAACATCGTTTGACAGAACCTAAGTCGGTGTTCCACAACTCCTCAGGTCTAAGGATTACATTGATTGAGACATGCAAATGACGACTTACTCGTTGCATGTCAATATGGGTCAGTCCGACTTGCTAGCCGAGTCTGTGAACGTTGGAATGGCATCGCCATGCCCATGACTAGTGGAACCGAGTCATCAACCAACACTCACATTAGTCTAGGGTGTGTGTCTAGCATAACCTTAATGACCAAGGACAATTTAGCATGAAAAACATGAATACATAGTTCCACAATCGAATCACATATTCAATGACATATATCAGATGTTCAAAACAAAGACAACTTAATAATTTTATGAATATATTAGGAATTACATCATACATGATTGCCTCTAGGGCATATTCTCAAAAGTCGGAAGACGACTTTGACTATGTTGCCAACGGAGACGAGCTCCTCAAGCTCGTGAATAAGAAGTCCCTCCAAAACTTCACCCGCAAGGAGAAGAGCCACCGTCACTTCGAGGAGAGTCTGGAGGTGTACAACGCCGACCAGCTTGACCGCGGCTTCCGCGCGGACGTCGAGATGCAGGCGAAGTGCCGCCACTCGGATGCCATCGCCGCATCCTGGGTCGACTACGTCGGGCACTCATCCTCCGACTTCGACGAGTGAAGACGGCGACGCCGCCGAAGAAGGAGCCTCTGTGTAGTTACCGACAGCCATTTTGGGGATCTGTGTTTAGGATGCGGCGATGAACTCTCCAATAATGTAATTAGCTATTTTGTGTTCGTAATTTGCAATGAATCGCACTGTTGGTTCGTTTTAATTCACGCGAAAATTAGGAATTTACGGGTTCTATTCTCCGCCGCGCATCGGCACACGAAAAAAAACCCCGAAATGGCGAACTGAAAAGGATTTTACGAGCTCGATTTTTACATTCGCTCCTAGAGTTGCTCTAACCATTGCCCTATGCTCCTCCGTCTAAGCTTGGCCGCTACGTAACCTCGCCTCTAGCATCCTCCTCTATCGTGAGAATGAATCTCGGAGCCTCTTTTAAGTCCTCTACCACCCTCCCCTGTCTCACACAGCTCACCCGAGGACGAAGCATACACTGACAGTCCAACTGCGATCCCGGGAGGGAAAGGTCATGCTACACACAGCCGTCGACATTGTAGTGTCACCTCCCGTACGAGTTTTCATAGTTGGGGCCCTCCCCGGGGGGCGAGGGCCTATGCCGCTCCTAGTCTGCCTCCTCGGTTAGGAAACTCCGCCACGACTCTGCCATGGCTGACGGACGGTTCTCCTGTCGAGATACAGGTATGCTGCACTAGTATAAATCCAGGCGAGAAGGACCGGGAGGGGGCGTCGCCTCTTCTGGGTTATTTTTGCAGGGATGACGTGGACGCTTTGGATGATTAGGAATAAAATGGTGATAGAGCGGATTTTCTTCGACGTGCGACTGACTAGATGTTCAAATGTCTCGCTTTCTTGCAGACTAGCACCCGCTATGTACATGGCCGGATAGGGCTCAGCTGGATGATATGCTCGATCGGTTGGTGGCGTCTGCGTGGCGGATCTCCTCCTCCTCTACGAGCTGAGCCCGACGGACGGAGGGGTGTCTTATCTTACCCATCTCGTCGCCTCCCTCCACCTTCTTTCTCTCCTTGTTTCGCTTTATATTTCTTTGGGCTTACCTGTGCTGATGCCCCAGCGAGATATAATGTACTCTTCTTCCTCTTCTCGCTCTCTTATGTTGTTGTTGGATGTTGTATGAACTTGGATTGATGGTTGCTTTATTTATAAAGCGGGACCCAAAGCCTTTTTAGGTATAAATCGGGGTTGTTGCAGTTATAGATCACGGGATTACTGCTAAACGCGTCGGCGACTTCTGCAAGATGCCTGTAAATACATAGAGAAAGCGTCCCACACAGGGCGTTGTCTGCTAAGACTGCGTGAGCGACTATAGAATGTGAGAGGTGGCAGTTGCGGTTGAGGGTGTGGCCAATTGATCAACCTCAAACCGTGCGCCTCATCCTTCTTTATATGGACCTCACTAGTGAGTTTCTACCTTAGAGGCCTATGAGAATTTTGTGCCCAGTCCATTTTGGATCATAATCTCAATTAGGCTTCAAACTCTTAATTGTGTGACCATATAGATTCATGTAAGTTTAGACATGACTTGAGTACTCGCACAATATTTGGTACTGTCCTCTGTCAGCTAAAAGAAGATATCCTGAGCAATTGTAAGAATGAGGTTCGTTGATATTCCTAGTATAGTAGATGCTATCAGAGTCATACTCAATTCCATGAAATTAACTATAATGTTCAAATGTACTCCCTCCATCCACTTTTAATCTACGTTCTACAAGTTTTAAGACAAATTAGCAAGTCATTTAATATTAGTACTTAGATATATGAACAACCAATCCAAGTTACATTAAAATTAATGGCATCCAATAGTTAGATAAATACTGTTTCGTTTTTTTTATGTTGATTACCGAGGAGACAATTAATGTGGAGGACCCAGGATGTAGATTAAAACTAGACAATTTCTTGGGTTAGAATCTAGATTAAAAATGGACGGAGGGAGTATTAAAAATGAGGTTCATGTACGAAATTGGTTAAGCGGAATAGGAAAGGCAAAATGTTGGAGAATGGTTAGGGGAAGTGCTAATTATATTTATGAGTTTCAAAAAATATAATTTTATTCCCGATGTAGCCAATGGTATATTCTACAAACATGAAACAAAAAATCAATTTCAAATACTTTGTATTTTGAACTACATAGAAATAACAAAAATATGGATCTAAGTATGTCTATTTCAAACCTCTAAATTTATCACATTTTATTGCTTTGTGTAGCCCATACTATTTTGTATTTAAAATCGCAATTTCGCACATTTCTGAAACCACAATTAACGGGTTTTTTTTCAGAATTTTTGTAAACTCATAAATATATGGTTCTTATTTTTCTAAATGGTGGAAGTAATGGTGGTCGGGAGCCAGAAAAATACGTTCCGCTAATTGTACTTTTTGTCTAACTAGGTGATCTGAGTAAGAATTCAGAAAAAGAATACCCCGAGGTGGATTGCTTAGGGCATCTCCAGTCGCCCCCCCCCAGCGCCCCCCAGGCGGCCTTTTTAGCGCCGGAAGCGGCGAATAGCGCCGTTTTTGCACCAGCCGTCCCCACAGAAGCTCAAATAGCGCCGTTTCGACGCTAATTCGCGCCGCGGCACCCAGGCGAAACCCAGCCCGCTGGGTTCGGCTTGGGGGGGGGGGGCGAAAATGCGGTGCAGCCCACTCGGGCCAGCTCTTTCAGTGACGCGTCGGTCAAAGGCTGCCGGAGTAATAGCGTGGCGGCCGGCCAGTGCATGCGTCAGTCAAAGGCTGCCGGAGTAATGGCGTGGCGGCAGCGGAGGCACGCGCGGCGCAGTAAGTGCCCCGCCAGGCTACAAAAAGGCCCCCTCGCCGCTCGTCGCTCTCCCATTCTCAACGTCCACCTCCCTCGCCCTCACCGCGCTCGCTCTCGCCACCCTCGCCGCACCCCACCTAGACACGATGCCTCGCCGGTTCCGTGCCTGGCGCCACTCACCGTTGTACTGCCGGCCCACAGCCGCGACGCGTGGCCACAGCGACAGCGAGTTCCACTACCAGGAGCAACCGGCGCAGGAGGCGGCGCCCGAACAGCAGCCGGCGCAGGAAGAGGTGGCGCCCGAGCAGCAGGCGGCGCAGGAAGCACGGCGCTGGAGGAGGGACCGGAGGAGGCAGCCAATCTGGCCCGAGCAGCACGCGGCGTACTACTCCTTCGAGACCTGCCGGAACGAGGAGGCGTTCCACCGGGTTCGCGGTGGCCTCGAGCAGCGGCGGCGGCGGCCGAGGCTTCCGCCGTTTGGGCATCCCTGGAGACCCACCAGAGGGAGGAGACGGAGCGCGAGGCCTACCGGCAGCTCACCGCAAACGCGACGTCGGCCGAGCAGCAGGCGCTCGTCGCGCAGTACGAGAGCGACCGGCGCCAGGTGGTGCTGCAGAGCGAGCGGCGCAACCGCCAGCCCTCCGAGCAGGCGCAGCTGCACCGGCTGCGGATGCAAGGCAGGGCGGAGCGGCGCTGGCTCGCCACGGTGGCAAACCCGTCGACGAGCGCCCCGCCGCCCTTCGCCGAGAACGACCACGAAGCTGGCCCCTCCAACCGGTCGGCCTACGACGACTGCGAGGAGGACGACGAGGAAGAGGACGACGCCTAGAGTAGTCGCCGCCAGGCCGGGGCGATCGTAGTTTTTAAGTTTTTCGCAATGTTTAGTTTAAATTTCAGTCGTAATCTATGAAAATTGCGTAGAATCAATAAAAGTGCGTCGAATTTATTTTCCGAATTATTTTAGGCGGACTGTTGGACTGAGAGGCGACTGAGAACTCTGCCCCCCAGGTTTCAGATTAGCGCCGTTTGGCGCCGCGGCGGCCCCAAAACGACGGCGTTTTGACCCCTTGGGGGCGACACGGCTAGAGATGCCCTTATCGACAACTTTGTTTTTCAAGTCTCTGTGCCGGGTGGACGGTGTCTGGAGACTTTCTTTCTCTCGTAGCTTCCCCGTTTCCCCACCGCTTTGAGAGTCGACCCCCGAGGGCCGGGCCGATCTGGCGTCCTTCTCGCCGGAGTAGCCGGCTGGGAATGGATTAAGAGAGGCGCCGGGTTTAGATCTGTATATAGTAGTTGCTCCAGTAGGGTTTGCTTGCTTTCGAGTTGTGCTTGTGGTTGGCGTTATGCCAGGAGAAAGGTGCCGGGTTCTTCCGACCGGATCCAGCGCCACCTTGCGGTTCTTCTCCTCGTCGTGGTGCTCCGACGGTGTGAGCCGGATGCGGGAAGAGAAGGTGCTGTAAGTATCTCCATGAATAAGGTTGGTTTTCTCTGCCGATTTGGAGCTGGTGGGCGACAGGTGGGTTCCTTTCTTTCGGTTCGTCGTGGTGGCGAGAATGGATGGGGACTTGCTGGTTTTGTCTTCTGGGCTCTAGATCTGCAGCAGGGGAGAAGAGTGGCTTCTCTCGGGAGTTTCATCACGGTGGCTGTCTTGCCATCGTTCTTCTTGGCCGTGGGTCGGCCACTCCCAACCACGGCATCGGCGAAGGTTGCTTCACCCGCCCGTTGCCATGATGATGGAATTAACCTCCAGGCTGCTATGCCATTTCGGAGGCCCTGTCGCATCAGCGTTGTAGGCTCCCACCTCCTAGTCCCAAGTGGTTTCGTCCCCGGCGACGAGGAGGTTGACAGCGCCCAGATGCAGCGAGTTCGCAGTGGAGAAGGAGCTGGACCCGATTGCTTTCCCCAGAAAGTTTTCGAGGTCCTCAGTGCAAATTGTAAGGGTTGGAATGTAATTTTTCTTTTTCAAGGGGCCCTTTCTGTAATATGTAACTCCGCTGTCGACTATTAATGAAGCTTCTGGTCCTTCGGGGCCGTCCCCTGTTCAAAAAAAAAAAAAAAGTCTCTGTGCCTAGTTGTACGTTGTATCTGCCCATGCATCTATGTTGCACACGAAGATTCCCGCTTATTAAGCTACATGGTTCGTCGACTTGTCGTATTCGGGATTATAAAAACATATCATAGTTAGATAACTGTACCAGATGTATGGCTA
The DNA here is from genome assembly GCA_028641055.1 of Alopecurus myosuroides. Classification (NCBI taxonomy): domain Eukaryota; kingdom Viridiplantae; phylum Streptophyta; class Magnoliopsida; order Poales; family Poaceae; genus Alopecurus; species Alopecurus myosuroides. Next base: position 233,180,252 of record CM054063.1, on the reverse strand, counting down.
GTAGTACTTGTATACTACTACTAGTAATGCATAAACAGATTTTGAAGGCCTCTGGAGTTTGTTTACAAGCGATTGACTCTGACACAGCACGTACATGAATCCAAACGGACATTGACTTGGAGCCCGGGAAATGAGCAGCACCGCATGGCCTTCAGTAGTTCCGTTGCAGCATTGCAGGTTGTTCTCATCTCTTCAACACTATACAATCATTTTCCCGATCATGGGAGGTATATAAGAAATCCTTGACAGAAATGGGAGATGATTTTGATTACCACACAAAGCTCAGCGCAACCATTTCCCTTAAAATACGCAACTCCTTTTCTCAGAGAGAATTGTTGTGGATGTCAACTTAACGAAAGGTCGCCAGAATCCCATGCCCAACCAACCAACCCTGTATTTCCTATTCAATGTACACGGACGAAACGCTATGCCCAAAACACAGGCGCTCTTCTTCTTTTGTGCGTCTCTCGCGCTGCACGTCACCCTGGCTTGGCGTCACATGGCAACTGGGAGCGCCAGAAATAATAAACGTGTACTCCTGCCGTGTCATCAGACCTCAATCATACATTGAACCGCAACGAGATGCTTAATGGCAGACTATTTAATTGCATCGGCACCGACTAACCACCTGAACTGAATGTGCTGGGGGCAGGCAAACAAAACAAAAGGCAATGCAATCTTAATGTCACTTCAGCGAGAATCTAGTCCTAATCTCGGTGTTAATGGACAAGACTAGAACTCAGATCGCTCTTCCATGTCTCCGCGTTAGATTGGTTTACTGGCCGGTCAGTAATTTTTCAGATCAGCACCGTGGTGCCGCGCGCGCAGCTCCTTTCTTCACCCGCCCCCGGCCCGCTGTCGTCTTTTCGTACGGAAATGCGTAAACGACGGCCGAACGGGAGCGGCAGCTAGTGGCGAAGCTTTCTTCAGATCGAGGACGGGATAGCCCAAGGCTGATGGTGTGGTGCCGGTGGCTGCGGCTGCTTGGGGACATCCGGACAGAAAGCGGGAACGGCCGACGTGTTTGCGTGCGGCCCGCCTTTCACCACGTCACGTGTGTCACCTAGTATTACCTATAGCCTATAGCGTACGGGCGACTTGCTGTCAGGCGTACGGCTGTAGCAGCGCGCGAGACGTCAGTTGCAGTTGCACGCACCCGCCGTACGTGCTTCGTTGCGCGGCGCTGCGACCTAGTAGTAGCTAGACCCCAAACTGATGAACCAGCGCCGGGAAACAGACTCGCGCACGCGGCGGCTCACGTACCTACGGGCTACGGCTGCATGCTGCAACGCAGCAACTAGCGGCCGGGCCGGGCTGGTATTTACCGGATATCGCTAGCTGGACCTGCACGTGGTGGTCGTTTTTCACGGGAGTCAGGGACAGCGAAAACGTGTTGGCCCGACGCGCGTTCAAAGGCCGGTGACCCTCAGGTTTTTGTTTCCGTTTTGAAGATGGCTTGTGTATTAATCAGATATAATAAAAAGGTTTCATTACAATCATTCAAATCCGATTTCGACGGCCAGGCCGGAACTACTCACTCCGTTCCTAAATGTAAAATGTTTTAGCCCTTTTTCAAATTCATACACGTGGACATGTATCTAGACAACTTTTAATGTATATGTTTACTCATATTAGTACGTATATACAGTAGACAACATGAGAAATAGCTACAATATCTTATATTTAGGAATGGAGAGAGTAATTGTTATAACACTCCACCACGCAACTCTCTACAACCTACTCCCGCCGTTTTCAAATACTTACTGTCAAATGAGTTAACTACACTCATTTCAGAGTTAACTATTTTACAACAAAGCGAGTATTTGAACTTTAGATAACTTAACAAGGTGACCAGGAAGCTTCTTCCGTCAGAACTCTTTCGCAGTCGGCTAAATTCCGACTGATCATTGTTTCCTTCTTTTAAAACTTGGAATCCACCGCAATAAGGGCATCTCCAGCCGCTGCCCCACCTCCCCCGAGCCCCCAAGCGGCCTTTTTAGCGCCGGCGGAACCAAAAAGCGCCGTTTTTGCACCGGCCGCCCCCCCAGAAGTTCAAATAACCGTTTCAGCGCTATTTCGCGCCGCTGCACCCAGGCGAAACCCAGCCCGCTGGGTTCGGCTTGGGGGAGGGGGCGGGGGACGAAATGGCGGGGCAGCCCACGCGGGCCAGCGCTGTCAGCGACGCGTGGGAAAACCGCGGGAACAGAAACCCCCGTGAGCTTCTTCTCGGCTCCCGCGTAGTGCATGCGCCCGCTCAAAGACTGCCGGAGTAATGGCGTGGCGGGCGGCCGCGACGGCACGCGGCGCAGTAAATGCCCCGCCAGGGCTACAAAAGTCCCCTCACCGCTCGCCGCTCTCCCCATTCTCCGCCTCGCCGCTCCCACTCTCGCCGCTCTCCCCATTCTCGACGTCCACCCCCTCGCCGTTCCCCGGAGATATCGAGCTACGACGACGCCGCCGCCGCCACCTCCGCATGCACGAGGCCTGGGCGCTGTACCGGGCGGGGTATCCGTGCCCTCCCGACATGCGCGTCCCAAGCGCTGCCGCCCGGCAACCACGCTGGCAGCTCAGCGTGGGTGGGATCCCCGTGCCCCCCATCCCCTCCAGCGACGAGGAGTTCCGGCAAGCCATCGACGAGGTCCGTCGAGGGCTGACGCCAGACCAGGCCGCGCAGCTGCGCTGAAGGCGCGCGGCAACGACGCGTTCTGGTGGGAGTATCTCCAGCGCCGCCACGACGAGGACGTCGCCGCCCCGGGCGACAAACGGCCCTATCGAGGGTCGTGCCAATGGCGTCAGCCGCAAGCGGTGGTGGGGAGGCGAGCACCGCAACATCGAAGCCGGCAACGAGCCCCGGCTGCAGATGCCGCCCCGCCCGCACCCGTCGTGGACACCGCGGCGGATGGGCGGTTCCTCGTCGGACACCTCCTCTTCCTCCGGTGCGGCGTCTCTATCCCTCACCCCTCCCGTTCTCAACTCCGGACGCCCTGCCCCTAGGCGCAGCGGCGACGCCCTGCGCATCGGCGATCCGCGCCAGCGACCCGTCGCAGGCTTCGAGCACGTCGTGCGCCCGAAGAAGGAGGTGGAGGAGGGCGACGAGGACGAGTGGCCTGACATGAAAGCCGCCGAGGAGCTCTCGCTGAACACCCTACAGCCGGTCCCCGACGACGTCGCCGCCGACTGGAGTCTGCGCGAGAGCACCCAGGAGGAGCTGGAGCTCCAGCGCCGGCTCCTCGCCGAGGCGGAACGGCTGAAGGCGCAGCGCCAGCAGGAAGCCGCTGCCAATGCGGCCCGCCGCCGCGTCCCTCCCCCTTCGAAGCCGAAGGAGGACGACTAAGTCGTCCTTGACCCCGACAGCGAGGACGAAGCGGAGTTCCAGCGCGTCCTGGCGGTGAGCATGTGGGGAGACGCCGGCGCAGGCCCGAGCGACCCACATTGCGGCGACCCCGGCGCAGGCACGAGCAGGTGGGACGCCGACGGCTCGGACGACGACGACGACGACTACAGCCAGGCGATCGCGGCGAGCCTCGGCCTGCAGTAGACGTAGCTTAGGGTTTCTATGTTTTTAGTTAAATTGCTGTCAAAATATCGTCGAATCTATGAATTTGCGTCGAATCTATGAATTTGAATTAATTTGGGCCGAGTCCTGGGCTGGAGTGTGACTCGAAACCGTGCCCCCCAGGTTTCAGATTAACGCCGTTTGGCGCCGCGGCGGCACCAAAACAGCGGCGTTTTGGACCCTGTGAGGGCGACACGGCTGGAGATGCCCTAACAAAAGTTGGTTGCTTACTAAAATCTTCTACTCTCTCAAGTGACTTTGGTTAACTTTTTCAGCGCACTAGTTGACATGCACGTGCCATGCACGTCTCCATTTTTTTAAAAAAAATCTTAGAATTTTGATGTGCCAGTTTAACATATGTGCACGCACGTCTCGATGTATAAATGTAAGTCACGATGCTACACAGGCAATGAGCATCCCGTTATGTAGAAATTCGTCTCCATCTCTCTTACCCTATCAAATGCAACATATAAACCCCCACGACCCCCCTATCACTGCACGATCACGTATTCTTATTTTCCAGTTCCTCATGCAAATTCATCTCTCCACTGTAATTCAAAACTATATTTATCATATTACAAAAAAAATCATTGAGATGCAAAAGATATAGTTCAAGATCTAGATGATTGTAATTCTCAGAATCCTCCACTGTTAAATTATTGACAACACCATCCCTATAATAGATCAAATCCCATCAAATATTATTTTTTGTAGTTTCACACAAAGAATATCATCACAACGGATGATGGTTATCGAATGCACATAAAATAATCATACATCAACATTATTGAGGCTAAAAACTGGAACATGTATTTAGAAAATTTTCCCACAAATAGTCCTTGTTTAAATTTACAGAACAACGTGAATGGTACACAACTGTTGTTAATCACCTTTGTTGGTTAAGTCTTGAAATGGAGTGCGATTGAAGATAACACGTGTACTTGCCCTGAAAAATGTATCTCATTATTACTTAATAAGGATAAATTTTTTTAAGCATAGTTGTTTATTCAAACTATTAAAAGTAATTTTTCAAAATGTTTAATTGGGAGGAAGATAGCATCAGTTTGGGTGTAAAATAAATATTGTTAAAGAATCTCAACTGCTAACAGCCCATATGATTTTGATTTTTTTAAATCGAAGAAAATTACTGACTTACTATGCACAGAAGCAACTGTAAGACAAAATCAAGAATGATAGCTGTACTTGAAGAACCAATCTACGGTATCACCAAAAGCTAAAAGGGTGTGGTATGAAAAAAAGGAGCTGCTACCTCAATGGATTGTGCTGTCAGTTACTCAGTTATCATGTTAAGCGAAATCTCTAATCAATACACCAATGCATATCGGTCTGCTGAAAAAACATGGAAAGTATAGAGTATTTGTTCAAGTAAACGCAAAGGAATAACAAGACTATGTGTTCCAAGATACCTCAAAATATTTGTGTGCAGGGATGAGACACTTTGTCCCCGAGGAGTCAGAAGCCTTGGTCCAGCGGGTCTGCGGGTGCAAGCAATATCCCTGGCGATGGAAGGCAGGCAAGCGCGCGGCAGCGTCTGCCTACCAGGGCGGCGGCGCCTTCGTACAAGGTGATGTCCCTGAGGGCGCAGAGGCGTCTGCCTGCCAGGGCGGCGGGGACTTCGGACAAGGCGACCCGTGCGTGCGCTATGGCATCTGCTTGGCAGAGTGGCAGGGCGGCGGCTCCTTCGTACAAGGTGATGTCCGTGCGGGAGCGGAGGCGTCTGCCTATCAGGGCGGCGGGGACTTCAGACAAGGCGTTAGTCGCGCGTGTGATATGGCGTCTGCCTGGCAGAGTGGCAGGGCGGCGGCGCTTCAGACAAGGCGATGTCCGTGCGGCCACGGAGGCGTCTGCCTGGCAGGGCAGCGGGGACTTCGGACAAGGGCGACGGTTATGCGTGCGCTATGGCGTCTGTTTAGCAGGACGACGGCATGCAGGCCTCGTGCGGCCAAGGCTGCCTGGCACGGTGGCGCGGACTTCGGACAAGGCGACGGTTGTGCGTGCGCTATGGCGTGTCTCGTGCGGCCAGGGCGACGGACGTGCGGTCACGGTGGCGCGGACTTCGGACAAGGCGATGGTTGTGCGTGCGCTATGGCGTGCCTCGTGCGGCCAGGGCGACGGACGTGCGGTCACGGTGGCGCGTACTTCGGACAAGGCGACGTTTGTGCGTGCGCTATGGCGTGCCTCATGCGGCCAAGGCGACGGACGTGCGGTCACGGTGACGCCAGTCTAGCAGGAGGGTTGCGACGGCGGCGGCCTGGCAGTACGGCCGCGACGGCGGCAGCCCGGCCGTGACAGGGCGGCAGAGTGCGGGCATCTTTTCCTCGCATGGTGGAAGAACAAAGAAGGAGACCATGTTGTATGTGGGGTGCAGGGCGCTGGACCACACGTAGGCCCTGGCCTCGCATGGCTGCGGCCTGATGGTAGGGACACGGCAATGGATGCCAATGGCCAAGCCATGATTTAGGTGCGAGAGGACGCGGCAGCCGGCGGGGATTACAATCGTGATTAGTGAAAGTGCATGGTGCCCCATATGTGGTTTTGGTAATTACTGACAATCCCTATGGACTAACGTTTGCATTGAATTATCCTTGTAGTTCTTGTTCATAGGAAATAATGGAGTTCATGTGTTGAACTCTATTAGCTTCCTTGATGGCCATTGTTATATTCAAGGATTTATATGAAGAATGGTCATGGTTTGAGTTGAGGTTATTGCTAGTGTGTCTTGAAGAAAAGTATTATGTTATCCTTCATGGTTATCTTCAAGACATCATCATTTGAAGTGAGAAGAAAAGATACAAGGTTGATCAAGCTAGTGATCAACACACAAAGCTACACGATGTACCAAGTGGGATTGTGTATCTCATGGTATGGTAAGAAATTGTCAATATAGCTTTGTGATCTAACCCATATATGTGTGTGTGGCATCTCTATGTGTGGTTAGGTATCTTTCCATGGGCATGAACAAAAAGGTAGATTTCATATAGCCCATGGTCTATGTCATCGTCGAGCGATGTTCGTCACCTAGCTTGACGTGGAAGCTCAAGTGAAGCATCTAGAAGAAATCCTATGCTTGAACCTTTCCATCCATATGGAGATTATGGTCAAGTGAAGATGTTCATGTGATAAGCTCTCTCATATTAGCTTATGGGGGAGCAATTCACAATCTTCACGAAGCGAAGCGCAATCAAGAAAGGTGGTCCAACTTGAGGTGATTAAGATCGCCATCATCTAGCTCAATTGGATTGCGCAAGGCAAAGGTATGACTTATATAGGGTTTCTATTTTACCGGTCTCATTATGCTAGTTGGGAGACCGGATTATAGGATAGATAACCGTACTATCAAGAGGGGCTCTTGAATGCATATCTTGATCGTATCTATCGTAGAGAGCTCAAACCTTTGCATACTTGGCATCATCCTTCTTGGTTCTTATTTGGGTTTTCTACATGTAAGCTTTTAGATCTTTTCATGTTCTTCATGTCAAGCTCAAGTTCATCAAAAATGGATTTCGTACGAAAAACTTATCGCATTTTTGTTGTTGGAGGTTTCTACCGGTTGTCCTTTATTGATAGGCCAAACCTTTCATCATTTGGTTTTATATTCCCATTTTGACTATGATGTTTCTCTGCATATTCTTGTAGTGCTCGTCGTTGCGATTTCAACGAGCCCAAGAACATCGAAAACGGAGTCCGGATGCAAAAGTTATGACCGTTTTCATATAGGGTGTTCTGCAGTTTTTTTCCACCAGCGGAGGCTCCGGTGGTAGCTCCGCCGGAAACCCCTTCGGTTTGAAAGTGGCGGAGGTTCCGGTGAAACCACCGGAGGCTCCGGTGGTTGGGGCATTTTTTCAGCCATTTTGATGTCCTAACTCATCCGGGGGGCGGAGGTTCCGGTGGTTTCACCGGAGGTTCCGCCCCTGCGCGAATTTTCCTCCAACGGTTGGATATTTGGGTGACCTATTTAAGGGGCCTTCTTCCCCAATGGTTCCCCAACCTTTTGGGCAAGTTTGACCTCCATTGTTGACCTCCAAAAGCTTGCTCTCTCTCAATCCCTCCAATGATTCTTGCTTTCACTTGAGGGAAAAGAGAGAGGAGATCTAGATCTACCACTTCACCAATCAATCCCATCTCTTTGTGAGGGGAATCTATTGGATCTAGATCTAGGGATTCATTTGTTGTTTTCCTTGTTCTTCCTCCTTCCTCCCTCCATAGCATTAGTTGCTTTGGTGGGATTTGGGAGAGAAGTTCTTGACCACTTTGTGTGTTCTTGCCATTGCATTAGGTGCATCGGTTTGAGTTCCCCACGAGATTCGTGAAAGAGAAGTTCGTGAGCTTGTTACTCTTGGGTGCTTGGTCACCGGAGAGATTGTTCCTCTTGGGTGTATTGAGCACCCTATACGGTTAGTGCTTGGGGCTTCCACCTTGTTGCAAGAAGCTTCGTTGAGAGCCTCCAATTGCGTTGTGGAGATAGCCTCAACCTCGTGTAAGGTTTGGTCAACGCCTTCAAGTCGACCTCATAGTGGAAACGAGCATCTCCCTCACCGGAGAAGCTCAAGGAGAATAAGGTGTGCACATCCGTGCTATTGAGGAGCGCCTAGGTGGCTCCCCACCTCTCCAACGAAGACGTACTTCCCTTGGGAAGGAACTTCGGTAATCACACCGGTGTCTCCTTGTGCTTCGGTTATCTCTACACTCTAGCTCGTTACTTATGCATTTACCTTTGTGATAGCCATCGTGCTTGAAGTCGTCTATCTTGCTATCTCATAGTTGTATATCATGCCTAGCATAAGTTGTTGGTGCACATAGATAAACCTAGCTTGCATAGGTTTTGTGCTTGATAAATTAAACGCTAGTTTTATTCCGCATTTACTCAAGCCTAAACCGTAATTATTTTAAAGCGCCTATTCACCCCCCCCCCCTCTAGGCGGCATCCTTCTACTTTCAATTGGTATCAGAGCCAGGGCTCTCAATTTTAGGCTTCACCGCCTTGAGAGTAATGATGTCGCTTAGTGAATTAGTGCAAGATCCCACATTTCATTTTGATGGCACAAACTATGATCTTTGGAAATTTCGCATGCTCATTTATTTCCGGGTCATGGACCCACACATGGAGCAAATTGTAGAGATGGGTTTTTCTCCTCCGAAGGATCCTCAAAATCCAACTTTAGAGGAAGAGAAAAACTTATCTCTCGATGCTCTTGCTATTAATGCGTTTTTCCTTCTTGTGAGCCTTGTAGTTATTAAGCCACTTTTTCCTATTCGGAATGCTCATGAATTATGGACAAAGCTTCAAGATAAATATGGAGTGTCCAATATTATTGTGGATGATTGCTCTCCCTCCATCTCCGGTCGTGATGAGTTCTCAACTTCTTCTACTTCACCAACATGTGGTAAGCCACAAACTAATGAGATGGTGAGTAGTGATAGGTTTTGCAATAATGATAGTGAGATTATTATTGATGATCCTTCATCTCTATCTTATTGCAATGTCTCATCTTTAGACTTAAACACAACTAGCACAAAAAATGTTTTACATGCTTGTGTTGATAGTCTTTGCATATCATGTCGTCATTGCTTGACTAAATCTCATGATGATATGATTGCTTTATCTTGTTCCCATGATAAAAATGATTGTGTTTCCTCTAGTATTTGTATGGCTAACAATTTAAAGGAAACTCAACTATCTATGGAACAAGATGTGGACTTGAGTGGTGCCTCAAGTAATGATTCATCATCATCTACCACATTTTGCCTTATGGCCAAGGATTCAAAGGTATCTTCAACTTTGAACCCCAATATATATTATGATGATAGTAGTGATGATGATGTTGGTAAGGAAGATGATGATGAGTCTAAGAAATTACGCTTATGGTTCGCAAGCCTTGTTGGTGAGACCAAAGAAAATGTGAATGCTCTCCTAGAACAACTTGATGAGGCTAACTCTCTTGTAGATGAAAAGGAGGATATCATCGTGACTTTCGAAAGTCATAGTGGTAGTCATTCTATCAAGGACAAAGAGCTTGAAAAGGCTTTTGAGAAAGAGCGGTCCCTTAGATCTTCTCTTGAAGAGAAACTATATAGTCTAGAAGAAACATATGCTATTAGCGTTTCTAAGCTTAGAAGGGACAATGAGTTATCTCTTTCGCTTGCTAATGAACTCAAAGCTAAAAATGTTGATGCTTGTGCTACTAACTCTATTTCTTGTGAAGCATCCACATTAAAGGAGAATGTTGAGCTACGGGCTCAACTTGAGTTGCTAACTAGTAATTATGGGAAATTGGAAGAAACTCATGAAAAGCTCTCAAGCTCTCATAAGGATCTTCTAGTCTCCCATGAGAGTCTAAAATTAGCTCATAAGGCTATGTTAACTAAGGTAACATCTTGTGAGCCTCATGTGGACAAAGGCACAATATCTACTCTAAATGCTATATTGCCTTGTGCTAGTCCTAGTAATTCATCCTCTCATAATGTTCCCACATCTTATGATGAATTGCTTTCCTTACCTTGTTGCTCTAATAATGATGCATCTACTTCCTCTAGCCCTTGTGTTGATACTAACCATGTAGAGGAAATCAAAGAGCTCAAGGCCCAAGTCACTTCATTGGAGAAAGACTTGGAGAAGTGTCATAAAGGGAAGTCCACACTTGATAATATGTTGAGTGTCCAAAAATCCCCCAATGACAAGAGAGGACTTGGATTCATTTCCAATCACAAGAACAAGTCCAAGGTCGACAAGAAGAAGGGCCATGAACAAGTCAAGAATTTGGCGAATATTGTTTGCTTCAAGTGCAAGGTTGAAGGGCATCATGTTAGATCATGCCCTATGAAGAAGAAGAAACTTAGCGAGAAGCAACAAGGGAAGCGGCCACAAGTTCAACCTCAATCTCAACTTCAAGTTGAAGAAAGGCCTCTTCCTATGAAGACTCAAGCTAATGCTTCTCAAGTTGAGAAATCAACTAAGAAGAATGGAAGGAGTCGTTGTTGCTACTTATGTCGTGAAAAGGGCCATCTTGCTTCTTCATGCACTATGGTACATTATCCAACCCTATCATAATTGATGATGTGTATTCCATTCGGAAGGATGATGTGGGCAATGTGTTTGCCAAATATGTTGGTACTCAAAGTGGTGTCAAGAAAAGAACCATTTGGGTTGCCAAGCCTATTGTGACTAACCTCTTAGGACCCAACTTTGTTGGGGACCAACAAGCTCAAACTTGATCAATAGGTGTTATCGGAGGGCATTGGAGACTTGGCTATATCATGAAGAATTAAGGGATCTTCATCACGTATATTTTCCTTAAGCCAAGTCATTTGGATTATCACGTCTCTATCACATATTCCATGCTCCTTCTTGCGGTAACTTGTGTTATTACATTATATATATACATTGAAAGTTGCTTGCCCCTTTGCATATATTGGTTTTGTACCTTGCTTGTATTTTGTATATTTTGTGCTTAATACTTACTTATCCTTGAGTAATCTAGTATGTGTTTGTCGGTTCGCACAAAATGTATGTATGAGTTTGCTTTGAGCCTAATTGCATCTTGTGTGTATCTTATTTGGCTCTTTTGAGTGATTAATGGACTATCCCATTTTGGGAGAGTTATATGCCTTTGGCACTTCACAATCCCAAAATGTGTGTACATGAGGAATACCACATAGTGTTGATATTTCAATATTATCTAGTCTCTATGTGGTATCTCATACTCATGAGAAATTCAAATTCTAATGTCTATTAATTATCTCAAGTTGGTTTTTGTTTGACTCTTGCTAAGAAAATACGGATTATCACATTATGGGGGAGTAATATGTTTGTGCATATTACAAGCCTAAAGAATGTGAACATTTAAGGTTTTGCCACGTAGAATTTATATTGTTAATTATCTTATTCCTATGTGGCATGTGTGCTCAAACTAGTTCCAATTTTCTTAAATGATTTTATTTGCTCATCTTTTGGTATCTTATTCGTGAAAGAGTTTCTTGGTGCGGTTTTCCACAAATTAGCACTAGAATTTACCTTCTCGGGAACCGGTTGCTTCTTGATATATTAATCATTTCTTTGCATGATCATTCGACTATTGAAGCCACCAAGAATCTCTATTTAAGTATGGTGTTTTCATTCCTATCTTTTACCACATACTTATGTTTTGTGAATATGATTGTGAACAAATATACCACCGAGAAATATCTCCATAAATCTCTTGTCTTTGACAAGTTATAATAATTTGTGGTAAGTTTATTGATCATATTTACTTTGTCCATTGCTCTAAAATTGCCTTGTTTCTTGCCAAGGATTTGTTTGGTTCAAACTCCTTTGTGTCTTCCTTACTCTACTCAAAATTTGTTTTATGCTTTATTGAGTTAGGAAAAGCAATGATCCCATTCGTGTGCACTCTTATTCAAAGTCATACTTCTTTGTGTTGCATTTCTTGGGAAGCTATCCTACATTGAGTAGAACACAATTCTTTAATTGGTATTGCATCTTATTGCTTTTCTTGAGCTTGACTAGTGTTTGAATAATATATATGGAGAGTAATGATTCCATTGCGTGCATCTTGTATTCAAATGCAATATCATAATTAATGCACTATTATTGGAAGAACTATCCTATACGTGTTTGAACACTTGTTGTCTTGAAATTGGTATTTTATCCCAGTGACTTGTCTCTTTGGAAGACGAACATTTTTCGTCTTGGTACTTTGTGTGCCATCATGAAAAGTGTAGAGGGTTTGTTTATTCGTTGATGTTTTTCTTTTGTTATCTTCTCTATTTGATTTCCTAAAATCATGTGTTGGTTTGGGGTTTTGATATAACTTGGACACTTTGTTTGATTTTATCTCTTGTGAGTGCCTTCTTTGTTTTAATTGGTATTTTGTCCTATTTGTATCTTGTTTGGTTCTTGAAAGTTTTGTGCATGTATATTTACTATGTATATTCTTTGACATGCTTACTTTCGTTGATCCAATATATAGGATAAACTCCATCAAATCCTAAATGGCTAAGATGCGCATACAATTCAAATTCATATTAATATGCATATACTTATGTGGAGTTTGTCTTATGTATTGTAGTTGTTCTAACTACTTTGGACCCAATAAGTTTGGGAACCATGTTGTACTTGATTTTTGTTTTTAGGTACAATGGAGATACATTGGTTGCTTGCTCCATTCATAAGGAAGGTGTTCTCACCATCATATCATAGGAGTCAAGCTACGATGATTATCAAACTCGCATCCTCTTCATCACAAATGTCGTCTCGGTAACAAGTATCTATTCCATGCATACATTTTTAGCTTTCAATCTTGTGTAGGTTGCATCTTGACATGAATTCCATTTGTTGCATTTCATTTGGCTCTTGCAAATGTCTTATCAAAAACATATTTATTGCAACTATGAGTAAGCCGGGATGATTACATACTAAGGGGATATTTATAATCAATTTCATGATTCACCAATCCCAAGTATATTAATCTAGTAACTTCTACTTTAAGTCTCTCATATGCAATATTTATGAATTCTCAAAAACCATTTGAATCTTTTGTGATATGCGTTACCTTTCTCGAAGCATTCCAACTATCACTTTTCCCTTGTGATATTTGTGATGCTTTGATGAGTTTATTGTTTGTCCATCTATATCCCCTTAAGATTAAACTAATCCTAGTGCTTTGCTTTCAAACAAAAATCTTATTGGTATATTTATGAACCTATCTTGGATATCATGTTCTTTACCCTTGTACCTATTTTTGTGTGTGCATATTTCTTTGTGGATATATATCTTTGTGATTGGTGTCCACTTAGAAACTTATACACACGAGAATAGTTACATCTTTAATCGATATTCTATTTCTTAGTGACCATGTTTTATTGCTTTAGATTACTTGGTGGTTCCTAGAAGGCACAAGCTTTTCTTTTTCTTTTGGTATTCCTTTGGCATCTTAGCTTGTGGACATATGTGTTTTATCATTTGTTGGTTTGTGTGTATGGGAAAGACATGATATGCACTATGTGACTCATATATTTAAAGACTATGATGAAGCATTGCTCATCCTATTAGTCTCCTACAAATGTCCTTCCTTGTCATACTCATCTCTTTCGGTTGAGTAAATCTTTACTTGTCGCTTCTTGATCTTAATTGCTCAACTCTTGTTTGTTTGCAAGTTGCTTTGCTCCATTTCCTATCTATTCTCTTGCTCTTGTTTGTGTTCAAAATTATCTAGGAGGGAGTGATGATTCCATGTTGTGCACATTATATAGTAATTCAAATTTAACATTGTGCATGTACCTTGGGGAGTTCCCTCTTGATTTTCTAGAACACTTGGTTGATCTTATCATAATATTCATTTTGGTCAATCGTTTTTTCGGATCCTTTGGTTGGTTGCTTCTTTATGAAAGTATCCTTCAATTTGACTTTGCTTGTAATTCTTTGGATCCTCAATATAGTTTGATCTCCCTCCATCTATTCCTAGTTGGATACATGCTCTTGATTTCACTCATATCATGAGGAATGCATACACTATGGGGGAGCTCTTATTATATTTGCCTTCTAATTTTTTTTTCCCATCTTGGCAATGGATGCCAATGGGGGAGAAGTTTAGAGGGTTTAAGGGAATTTGGTTCTATGCTTTAGTTTCGTTCTTAAGCATTTGCCTTCCATGCTATTTCATCCTTGCTCTTTGTGTTTTGCATGGTTGCTTAATTCATCATATAAACCCTCATAAAAAGGGATTGTCATCAATTACCAAAATGGGGGAGATTGAAAGTGCATGGTGCCCCATATGTGGTTTTGGTAATTACTGACAATCCCTATGGACTAACGTTTGCATTGAATTATCCTTGTAGTTCTTGTTCATAGGAAATAATGGAGTTCATGTGTTGAACTCTATTAGCTTCCTTGATGGCCATTGTTATATTCAAGGATTTATATGAAGAATGGTCATGGTTTGAGTTGAGGTTATTGCTAGTGTGTCTTGAAGAAAAGTATTATGTTATCCTTCATGGTTATCTTCAAGACATCATCATTTGAAGTGAGAAGAAAAGATACAAGGTTGATCAAGCTAGTGATCAACACACAAAGCTACACGATGTACCAAGTGGGATTGTGTATCTCATGGTATGGTAAGAAATTGTCAATATAGCTTTGTGATCTAACCCATATATGTGTGTGTGTCATCTCTATGTGTGGTTAGGTATCTTTCCATGGGCATGAACAAAAAGGTAGATTTCATATAGCCCATGGTCTATGTCATCGTCGAGCGATGTTCGTCACCTAGCTTGACGTGGAAGCTCAAGTGAAGCATCTAGAAGAAATCCTATGCTTGAACCTTTCCATCCATATGGAGATTATGGTCAAGTGAAGATGTTCATGTGATAAGCTCTCTCATATTAGCTTATGGGGGAGCAATTCACAATCTTCACGAAGCGAAGCGCAATCAAGAAAGGTGGTCCAACTTGAGGTGATTAAGATCGCCATCATCTAGCTCAATTGGATTGCGCAAGGCAAAGGTATGACTTATATAGGGTTTCTATTTTACCGGTCTCATTATGCTAGTTGGGAGACCGGATTATAGGATAGATAACCGTACTATCAAGAGGGGCTCTTGAATGCATATCTTGATCGTATCTATCGTAGAGAGCTCAAACCTTTGCATACTTGGCATCATCCTTCTTGGTTCTTATTTGGGTTTTCTACATGTAAGCTTTTAGATCTTTTCATGTTCTTCATGTCAAGCTCAAGTTCATCAAAAATGGATTTCGTATGAAAAACTTATCGCATTTTTGTTGTTGGAGGTTTCTACCGGTTGTCCTTTATTGATAGGCCAAACCTTTCATCATTTGGTTTTATATTCCCATTTTGACTATGATGTTTCTCTGCATATTCTTGTAGTGCTCGTCGTTGCGATTTCAACGAGCCCAAGAACATCGAAAACGGAGTCCGGATGCAAAAGTTATGACCGTTTTCATATAGGGTGTTCTGCAGTTGTTTTCCACCAGCGGAGGCTCCGGTGGTAGCTCCGCCGGAAACCCCTTCGGTTTGAAAGTGGCGGAGGCTCCGGTGGTTGGGGCATTTTTTCAGCCATTTTGATGTCCTAACTCATCCGGGGGGCGGAGGTTCCGGTGGTTTCACCGGAGGTTCCGCCCCTGCGCGAATTTTCCTCCAACGGTTGGATATTTGGGTGACCTATTTAAGGGGCCTTCTTTCCCCAATGGTTCCCCAACCTTTTGGGCAAGTTTGACCTCCATTGTTGACCTCCAAAATCTTGCTCTCTCTCAATCCCTCCAATGATTCTTGCTTTCACTTGAGGGAAAAGAGAGAGGAGATCTAGATCTACCACTTCACCAATCAATCCCATCTCTTTGTGAGGGGAATCTATTGGATCTAGATCTAGGGATTCATTTGTTGTTTTCCTTGTTCTTCCTCCTTCCTCCCTCCATAGCATTAGTTGCTTTGGTGGGATTTGGGAGAGAAGTTCTTGACCACTTTGTGTGTTCTTGCCATTGCATTAGGTGCATCGGTTTGAGTTCCCCACGAGATTCGTGAAAGAGAAGTTCGTGAGCTTGTTACTCTTGGGTGCTTGGTCACCGGAGAGATTGTTCCTCTTGGGTGTATTGAGCACCCTAGACGGTTAGTGCTTGGGGCTTCCACCTTGTTGCAAGAAGCTTCGTTGAGAGCCTCCAATTGAGTTGTGGAGATAGCCTCAACCTCGTGTAAGGTTTGGTCAACGCCTTCAAGTCGACCTCATAGTGGAAACGAGCATCTCCCTCACCGGAGAAGCTCAAGGAGAATAAGGTGTGCACATCCGTGCTATTGAGGAGCGCCTAGGTGGCTCCCCACCTCTCCAACGAAGACGTACTTCCCTTGGGAAGGAACTTCGGTAATCACACCGGTGTCTCCTTGTGCTTCGGTTATCTCTACACTCTAGCTCGTTACTTATGCATTTACCTTTGTGATAGCCATCGTGCTTGAAGTCATCTATCTTGCTATCTCATAGTTGTATATCATGCCTAGCATAAGTTGTTGGTGCACATAGATAAACCTAGCTTGCATAGGTTTTGTGCTTGATAAATTAAACGCTAGTTTTATTCCGCATTTACTCAAGCCTAAACCGTAATTATTTTAAAGCGCCTATTCACCCCCCCCCTCTAGGCGGCATCCTTCTACTTTCAATTAGGGGTTGCTTTTTTCCTGGTTGTAACGTGGAGGTAATTATGGGAGGAGTTGTGGACTGGATTTGATTTGTGTTGAGCCTATTTTAGGTAGTTGTGCACAACGTTTAATTATGGGAGGAGTTGTGAACCGGATTTGATTTGTATTGAGTCTATTTTAGGTAGTTGTGCACGACGTTTAGTTCGTTTTGGTATTTGTTGAGAAGCTTTAGTTCTCCAACCGTGACCTGAAACGTTTTTTAAGTCGTGCTCAACATTGGGAGGATCTGGATGGTTGATTAGAGGCTATTCAACGCGTGAGATTTAATGTATCCCGGCATGTTTGCTCTTTTATAAGTAGTTTAGATAAGCAGGTTTCAAAAGCACAACCAAACACACCTAAAGGAGACTATAGATTTTTCGTTTTGACTAATTAAAAAAAATAGGGGAAAATTGAGTGAAAAATGCTATCGAAACGCATTCTAAGAATTTGGATAAACAAAAAAAATTAAGTGCTAGCCTATGTTACGATAATTACGTCATGCAAGATCATAGACGACACGAAGGCACGATAATTGTTAACGTAGTTCAGCGCTTAACGCCTACATCTGCGTTAACAAATATCGTGCCTCCGTGCCGTCTATGATCTTGCATGGCGTAATTATCGTAACAAGTGGTATCAGAGCCTGGTCGAGGCTATGCGCAAGATCATCTGGAGGTACGAGGTTCATGCTTGGCGGGCGCCTGAAAACGTCCGATAGGCGCAAGGTGGAGCATGGCGGCGATCGCGGTTGCGGTTGGTGGTGTCGGACATTTCGGGCAGGAGGCCTGGACCGTCCGATGGGCTGCAAACTGGTAGGGATCGGCTAGACGTGGCGATCGGACCGGCATAGTGGCTGAGGAAGACGCCGTGGAGACGGCGCTTCGGCTCGCGATCAGATCGGCGACCAGACGTGGTGGACGGCCGAATTGATCGGAGTGGGAGAGCATCAGGATGATGCGCTCGGTGTTGCACACAAGCGGCGTCGTGGCACTACGGACGAGTTGTGTCGACGATGCTGGTGGCCATGGTGCACACGGCTCGTGCACGGATGATGCGCGAGGTGGCGACTATCACTGCAGGGTCGGCGTGGAAAGCACGCACGGCAAGGCAAGCGACGGATCGCTGACGCTAATCAAGAAACGGACTCAAGGAGCTAGCCGTCGGAATTTTTGGCGGACTATTTTCGATGGACACGGACGAGTTAAGGAAAGTTTGGTCTGTCGGTGCTGCACGGACTAATGCACATGCATGGTGCGTCCATGGTTGGTACTGCTTGGAGATTCCTAGTCACGTTCCGTGCATGTTTGGGTCCTAGGCGAGTCGGACCTGAGTTGGAGACAGAACCTGTGTCCGTGACTAACGAGGACTTGGTTTCCGTGATAGTCAAGGGAAATAAAGGCTAGTGCCTAGATATAAGGCGAGCGACGGAGGCGAGCAGCGCACGGAAAAATTGTTTCGCAAGTTCAGAAACTATTCTGAAGGGCGGACAAGTGCGGGCGAGAGGTTTCTTGGTAGATCGTGACAAATCTATCGGCATAATCAGGATCAACGATACAGGCAGTTCATCAGGAAGGCATTGACGATCAAGGCAAAGCAAGACATCGGTGGTTGAGCGGAAGTTATTCTTCGCCAGTCAGCTGTAGATCATGGCGCCATCGGGTACCAAGTTTGAAGTGCAAAAGTCCGATGGGACTGGAAACTTCGCGCTATGGCAGACGAGGGTGAAGCATATGTTGGCACAACAGGGATGCTTGAAGGTGTTGGGAGATGTCAAGCCGGCTAAGATGGACAATGATGACTGAGAGGAGTTGCAGATGCAAGCAGCCTGGACCATACGGTTGTGTCTGTCGGACCAGGTCATGTATCATGTGATGGATGAGAATTCGCCGAAGAAGATTTGAGAGAAGCTGGAGAGTCAGTTTATGTCCAAGACTGCAACGACCAAGGTGTATTTGAAGCAAAAATTCTATAGGCTGAAGATGCAGGAAGGGTCGGATCTTGTGGAGCACATGAATGATTTTAATCAGGTTGTCACAGATCTAGCACGTCTGAGTGTGAAGATTGACGACGAGGATAGGGCGATTCTCTTTCTTTGTTCGTTGCCACCGTCCTATGAGCAATTGATCACTACGTTGACGTACGGCAAGGAGGCCGTTCAGCTTGAGGATATCACTGCCGCGTTATTATCCTATGATATAAGGAAGAAGAATAACGCGGAGGAAGTCTCTCATGGTGTTGGTTTGCTGGTCAAGGCTGAGTCAGGCAGGAAAGGACATGAGGCGGGGAAGAACAGGAAAAAGAAGAATGTGCAATGTTACAAGTGCAAGCAGTGGGGACATATCAAGAAAGAATGTCCAGATCTCGGTGGTGGATCAAGTGCTAATGTAGTAACTCAAAGTGATGACTCGGACAACGACGTTCTCTTAGTATCAGATAGACGGTCAACTAAAGGTGAAGCGTGGATGTTGGATCCAACTAGCTCTTTTCATGCGACGACCAATAGGGAGTGGTTCTCTTCGTACAAGTCTGGTAAGCTTGATACAACCTACATGGGCGATGACACGGGCCACCGTGTTGCTGGAGTAGATGACATCAAAATCAAGATGTTTGACGGAGTAGAACGGGTGCTTCGGGGAGTCAGGCATGTGTCAGGGCTAAAGAGGAATCTAATTTCGCTTGGAGTTCTTCATGATGGTGGTATGATATTTCGTTTTGATCGAAATAAGAAGACCATGAGGATCATGAAAGATAAGGTGACCGTGATGATGGGAGAGATTGCAGGTGGAGTCATAGAGACCGAAGTTGCGGGAGTAGCAGTTGTGTTCCATGGAGGCGGCGGCTCTGCGGCAGACTCGTCGGGTAGCTCTCGGTAAGCTACGAAGAAGACAACCCAAGTCCGGAGTACATGGAAGTTTGACGCTTGGACGAACTCAAGGTGGTGGAGAATATTCGCCAAATCGAGGATACATGATCTATTAAATTAAATTGGCTAAACAAAGCTAAGCTAGCGTTTTTTCTGTCGTATAGGAAAACAAATAAAATGGTCAAAACAGCTTCTCAGCTATTTTCTGATTAGGACTTCTTTGCTATTAACTACGTGGGAGCTGTCGTTGCTTGTTGCCTGGCTTGGGAGGATCTGATCTTGGTATGCAAGTGCTAATGGATTGGGCCGTTGAATGCATATGCATAGATCATTTTTTGGTGAAAATCCTAAGCGGGCCACGGCCCAGATCGGTCCCAACTAAGCTCCTTCCATGGTTGTAGGCACTTCACACTGTGAATATATCATTGTTTTCGTGGTTCCAAGAGACAAAATCATTCTTCTCGGCCTTAGGAAGGCGAATTTTGAGTATTATCTCATCATCATGTGGCAAGATGGCAAGAGTATATTTCCGATCATGTACCCGTTCCAGGAGCAATCGTCCGAGTTTATAAGGCCATCCGTAATGGGGGTATCTTAGCGCGGGATCATAGGCAATTTGCTTATGTGGCACCATATTTAATGATGAAAGAGATTGTAGTTGTATCTTATATAAGATACAACTCTTGCACGAGATCATAGGCAAGAAATATTGATAGGCCAATCACAAGCAAGTATTAGGCCAAAAACATTAAATACTACTAGAGTTAGATACAACATATAAGATACAATGCATTAGGGTGGTCGTTTCTTAAATTTTTCTTCTACCTAGGATAGCGCGCTAAGATACAATGCATTACGGAAGGCCTAAGTTGATGAACTCTTCTAACTCTTGAATTGTTAACACTGGCTATCACTTTCATATCCTTTCTAGGAATCTAATTATCTCTCCAGATTCTCATGTGTTTACCATTACCAATGCGCTAAATTATGCCTTCCTTACACAACTCAAGGCCATGCATGATTCCTTTTCAGACATGGAGGGTTTGTTAACAAAAGCCATATCCGTAAGTTCTCCCAATAGATTAGCATTTTGCTTTTAACACTCTAGCGCAAAGGCTATTCAGGTAAGCAGTGAGCAGCCAATCTTATTTAGCTAGCAACGCTTGATAAAATAAATAGAGATCCCTCGGTTGTTACAATCCTTCCATCTACTCCCTCCGTTCGGAAAAGGATGACCCCGTCATAGTTCATAGAACATTTTGCAAAAACATCCCTTGTACACTGATAACGTTTCAGATCTGGCCTCCAGTTACAAAATTCAAATTCACAAATTTCTCATCGACAATCCGCCATCACTCCCCGCCGGCGTGGCTCACCTCGTCGCCAGTTCCCGTTCCCGTCCTCAACGGCGTGAGGGACAAAGCCGCCGCTGTGGATCTTCCTCTAGCCAAGCGCCTTCACGCAGAGCGCTCGAGGAGAGCTCGAGCTACAAGTCTTGATGGGGGGATAATAACCCGGTAGGCCAAACTCCAAGGAGTAACCGGCCCAAAGGACGCTGCGCAGGATCCGGCTAAGGATAAAGAAACTTTTAGAAGGCCCAAGTTGGTAGGCCCAGTAACCCGGATTGTGGGTTATGGTAAAGGAAAGTTAGGGTTTGTGCGCCGTGTCAGGGTAGGATCCAGGGTGCGCCTTGGAGGGTAAGACAGGGGGTACGGGTGCTTTATAAACCGACCCCTAGGAGTAGTTATTTGAGATCTAAGAACCCTAGCAATATCGCCTGGTATCGAGCATCTAGTGTAATCCTAGAGTTGAGTTATTATATCAAGATCGGAGACTCGGCGACTTTGATTGCCGGCTACTAGATCGAGTTGCATCATGTTTTCCTCTGAGCTAAACCCTCTCCCAAACGCCTGTGTCGTCTTGCCCCAAGATCAGTTACCCCCGGTAACGTCTGCCGTGATTATCCCACGACAGTTGGCGCCCACCGTGGGGCCTGCGTCCAAAGGTGTTTACATCACGGGAGAAGCTCGGAAGAACATGGAGAATCTTGTCGTCGGCGAGATCTACATCGATCACAAAGGAGAAAAGACGGTGGACGATTCCGGCTGGGGGCCAGAATCGGATCATCTCGAATCCGGATCCGTCGTGACAATCGGCCGGATCAGCGTCTTCATTGGTATGGTATGTACTTCCGGTTCGATCCCTGACAATATTGGATCTGATTCTGTGCCAGGAGAAGCCACTTCTATCCGATCAGATGATGAAGAATCGATTGGAACGACACATCCGGCAGAAGAACCCATCGCGAAGTGGGAACAGCCGGAGGAGCCGGCATGGACCCCGCGCGACCGGGTCGAAAGAGAAGATGATACCGGGTCTATCCTGGATCTGCTGGAGAACCGGTATGAGGAGGATAACGGCGAGGAAGAACAGCATGAATTTACACCGGGTATCGTACGCCGAGTTGCAGTCTACGCGGCTCCCGCGGCCAATCTCAACCAAGAGAACGCAACCGCGGCAGCAGTCGGGGCGGCTCAGGCATTGGCCCAGCAGCAGGGCGCGGCTAACGGAGACCCGGTTCTGGCCCGGGTTGATGGAGAGTCGGCATCAGTGACCAGCCGCGCAGCAGACGAGGAGTTGCACGCAAATACGTTCGGATTCCTGGGAAACCGGACACCAGGGGCGGGTCCTTCGAACCCGCGTCACCCGGCCTTATTCGATAATAATCTGATTCTAGACCCCACGGTTCTTGCAACGGTTATCACTCCGGAAAACGCAGCGGAACGTGTCAGGGATCTGGATGTGGCTCGTCGTGCGCTGGAACAGCAAAGAAGGCAAGTAGAGGCAGAAAGGCAAGGGATGGCCACGCGGCAGCGTGAGCTGGATGCGCTGGAAACTCGGCTCTGGGAGGAAACATCTAGAGTACATCAAAGGCATCAAACTAGGTTACCAGCAACTGGCGGGGTTATTAATCCGGCTACTTTATTTATCACACCTCAGGATCAGCCGATACCAGTGGTGAACCAGGGAACCGCACCCCAACCGGCAACAGTGGGGACACATCCGGCTAATGAGCAGGCCGGGTTACCTCCACCACAGACTAGAATCACAACCGGCAACGATCTACCACCACCGCCACCATCACGATTTTGCACACCAGCCGGTCACTACAATAATCCCATGGACAATGTGTATGCGGCGACACTCGCGTTAAATCAAATCCCTGTGGGAGAGTCACCCCATGCAGAGAAGACCCGGCAAGCAATCGATCTGTTGCACACTGCGGTGGCACAGCAAGCCAATTATCCGGATCATAGAAGTGGGATGCACGGGACGCCATACGTCAGTCAACAACAAGGGAATATCCAAACAAGTTCAGCACGGCGGAGGGAAGAGCAGCAGCAAATGCCGCCTCCTCCCCGCGTTCAGCCAGCATCAGCCGCACAGGCTGTTGTGGACAGTTCCAGGGCTCGGAGGGCCGCGGCCGGGTCTGCAGCACATGGACCTCCCGCAGCGCCGCGCCCAGCCGCGCCCCCCGCTGTATCACACGTTTCTAGAGCAAGGTCGGCCTCGACCGTTCTTGCGGGACCCAAGTGTCTCTCGGACAATATCAGAGCTGAACCTTACCCGGAAAAATTCAAAGAGCCAGGGAAAGTAGTGAATTACGAGCCAACTATGGATCCAGAAACATGGCTAAGAAGTTATGAGATGGCAATGTCAATTCACAACGCATCTGAGAATCTCCAAGCCAAGTTCATGTACTTAATGATGTCAGAAGGAGCAGCAAAGTTGTGGTTCACCAACTTGCCGGAAGGATCGATCAAGTCCTGGGAGGAACTGAAGACCGCGTTTGTCAAGCACTTTCATGGGACGTGCAGAAAATTGTTCACTATTGATGATCTAGAGCGATGCGTCCAGAAGAAGGGAGAGTCGGCACGCAGTTGGGTGCGCCGGGTTATGGAGATACTTCACTCGTCCACGGATATTCAGCCCAAGGATGCACTACAAGCCATGGCAAAAACATGCAAGTATATACCTTTAGTGCAAAAGTTAACTCGCATGAAATCTAGCCAAAATGCGTCGGAAGTTACAATGGGAGAATTGATGGATGCGTGCAACAAACACGCTGCGACAGATACTACAGAGGAGGAAGTTGATGACAAGAAGGTAAAAGCAAACACAAGTAATAACGGAAGAACCGGCAATGGATCAGCACCGGGTAATAACGGAAATAGCCAGAACAAGCGCCCGTTTGAAGGAGGTTCCGAGTTTGTCGCCAACACAGAAGCCGGGTCTTCGAGACCCAGAGCAGAAGGAAATTTCAACGGAGCTAATCACAATGGGGGAAACTATCAAGGACCACCAAGGCCAGGTAACAATTGGGACATATTCAGGATGGCATGCCCGAAGCACAGCAGGAACGGCAGGCCAGCTAACCACTCCTTGGAGCAGTGCGCCGACTTACAAAGATGGAAAAATGAGGAAGTGAACAGAGCTATGCGAGGTGCAGGACGGGGAGGAGGACCGGGTCCAGGGGGAAACCCGGGCAACGGCCCACCCCCAGCTGGTAACCCGGCGGCTGGAAATCAAGGTAATAACCAAGGGGGAGCAGGAGGTTTCCAGGCTAACCCCAAACGATTGGGTCAATATCATGTGCATACCACAGGAGGCTCTAACAAGGACAAAAAGATACTGAAGCAAGCGGTCAACTCAGTTTCGTCAGCTATCCCGAGATACTTGAGATGGTCAGAACAGGAGGTAACATGGAGCAGAAGGGATCACCCAGAAAGAGTGGAACACCCGGGAGTCTTGGCATTAGTAGTCGCATCGCAGGTCAATGGGTATGAGCTGAAAAAGGTTTTGATGGATGGTGGAAGCAGCATCAATATACTGTATTGGGAAACCTTCCTACGCATGGGCCTCAAGGAGTCTCAGCTACAAAAAAGCTCAACAATTTTTCATGGGATAGTGCCGGGTCATTCAGCGTGCCCCGAGGGAAAAATCGCATTGGAGGTAGCTTTTGGGGAGTCAAAGGATAACTATCGAGTTGAGTGGCTCACCTTTGAGGTAGTCAAATTGCGCAGCCCTTATCACGCGTTATTCGGAAGGCCGGCTTACGCCAAATTCATGGCTAGGCCGTGTTACGTGTATCTACAGCTAAAAATCCCGGGTCCCAAGAAGACCATTACCATACATGGAAATCGAGACATAGCAGCTGAATGCGATGAAGGAGACGCAGCAATGGCCGAGCAGGCCTGTAGAAAAGAAGAACTCAAGCACTACCGGTCTCAAGAAGACCCGGAGGACAGAATCACATAAAAAAGGCCGAGTACTGAAGGCGAAAGAGCAAAGTCCAAGGTAGCACAAGATGCTAAAATGGTGGCTTTTATCGAGGATGACTCCCCCAAGCAATCCGCTATAAAAGAAGAAACTGCACGGCTGCTCACAACCAGCCACGTCATGGAAACACCTCACCCGGGTTGGCTAGTAAACCCGGTACTCATCATGAAAAAGTCCAACATGTGGAGAATGTGCATCGGTCACGCCAACCCGGGACCGGTGCCCACGAAGAACTAAACAATGTAACGGGCAGCAGGTTTCAGACGCGCTCTTTTCCTACCCAGGGTACCTAAGGGGACTGGAAGGTTTTTAATGAGGCGGCCTGCTGATCCAAACTTTCTCGCATCAATAAAGAGATGGTTATCAAGTCCTATTTCGTTACAGCCTGATTACAAGTAAGTAGTATCCATGTGACATCAATACTTCAGTATCATTAAGAACGTTGAGTATATATAGGTCTCGGGGGCTGGTTGCTCAAGTAGCCCAGCCACAAACCCAAAAGACCCGGCCTTGATGCATATAAGTTATAAGGGCCGATTATTCGCAAACGAGTACGGCTGCAATCTTATAACTGGACAAAGGAGCCAAATTTTCTTGACTTTTCTTACTTAAACTCGATGTGACTCGCACTAAAGTGGCATGATTTGTTCGCTTACGATTACAATCAGCCATGAAGCCCAATGGGACTTGTCTGATCCTGTTTTCGTATAGATGTAACAACATGGTATCCACGCGAAAGCCGGCTTACAGTACAAGATAGTCAAAAGGGTCATCTAAACCACAAGTTTATGCAGGGTACAAGGCTAATAGCCGGAAACTCAAAGACTATCAAGCATAACTTCAGTACCTACACGAAATGGCTATAGGTCGTCGACTCGGTAAAAAAACAATTTGTTCTCTGAGAAAGGCCACACCCCCATGACTCGGACTTTGGGCCATGGGGACTGGGGACTTCGAAACAGAAACAAACTACTTGGCTATCGAAGTTCGAAAGACCCTACCATCCGAGTCTTGGGGTCTTAAAGAAAAGTCCACTTATCAAAACCCGTGATACTCGGACAACCGAGTCTTACGAAGGGAGCCAAAAAGAGAGTCGGGTATCGAGAACAAGTTCAAGAATAGACAAGTAGCACGATTATCAAAAGGCCAGGAAAGCCGCAAAGTATATCACGGACTAAAAGTACGTTACAAATTACGACATCAGTATCAGGGGTGCACAGGCGCACCATCAAAAGCATACTAGTTTGAATACAAAGCATCACGTGATCAAGGTATTATGATGGCATTGCCCTATTCGGCCTCCTGAGTACGGTCTTCCGGGTCTTGGTCCTGGGCTTGTTGCTTAGCTTTCCCGGCAGCATTACCCGGACTCACCGCACCAGGGCGGACAGGCGGAGGGACAGCTGGTGTAGAGGCAGACGGCCCTGATCCTAACTCGGCCTCTCTCTTCGCAGTCGTCTCCCTCTTCCTGGCCGAGTTAGCAACCCACTTCTCCAAGATATCAAAGGGCGAGGGTGCTTCCTCCGTAACAATTTTGCCTTCAGCGTCGTATGCACTCATAATCGTGTTTAGATCCAAACTATCGGCTAAAGTGGTAGCCGAGGGACGCACTACGGACTGTATGGCCTTGAAATCCTTGGGTGTAAATTTGGAACCGTCCGCCTTGAATTCTGGAAACCCGGATATTACCTTTGCCGGGTCAAGCTTCGGAAAGAAAGCCTTGGCCAGGGTAAAGGCTCGGGTCATACCGATCCGGCATGACGAGCGTTTCCAGATTTCAATCCAGCCAGGCACAGTGGAGCAGGCTTGAATGAGATTTTCTTCACCCGGATATACCTCCGTAGGCCACTTCACGGCATCCAGTATAAATTTTGTGCCGGCAAAGAAAGTCCGGAGCACGGTCTTTAGGGTTCTAGCCTTGACAATGGCATCCTCATCTGGGGTCGCAAGGTTGGCACCTACAGTTGAAACAAAAGAAAGAACGTATCAATAATCCCGAGTATCATATAATAAAGCAAAGACATGAAGCCAATCGGCCGCAAAAACTTACTAAGCAAGATCTGATAAGTATCGGCGACCTGGTCCGATAGTTTCTTCAGTGCGGTCTGAGCGGTATTGCACTTCTTCTTGTATTTAGAAACATCCTTCTTCAAAGTTTTCATGTCATCCTCAAGGGTTTCCCTCCGCTTTACCTCGGCAAGAAGAAGTTGTTCGGTCTTGAGTAAAATTTCATCAGACCGGGTTATCTGCGCCTGTAAGTAGCAAGGAACACAAGTATCAGTTGGATATTATGGTAAGCTGAATGTTGCGTAAAGTACCAAGCATAACTTTAGCAAGTCATGCTCGGAAATTGGGGACTAGGTATGCACTACGAGATATCAAGTGACATTACCTGGTGCTCTGCGGCCATGGGCTCCAAGATCTTGCTCTCTGAAGTTTTCATAGTAAGGAGAGTGTTCATCAATTGATCAAAAGTGTCTTTACCCGTATCAGAGGACCCGGGGCCTTGGAAATTCCGAGAAGGAGTTTTCTTCTTAGTGGGAGGCGGCACCCGGGTCATTTGTATGTCGGAATCCGATGCTCCTTCTTCTGCACCCAAGGTTGTGGCTCTGTTCTTCTTGCTTGCATGGGAGGCAATCGGATATTCGGCTTCTTGTATGTCCGGGTTTATCGGTGACGCTTGTCCTTCGCCGCTAGACGCGGCTGTAGTCTTATCAGCCAGGCTCCCCTTACCCGGACCCTCGGTCTCCATATCCTCTTGGTCGCTGGTAACGACCGTGGCCCTATAGATGTTATGAGTGAGCAGCTAGTGTACAATCAGGAAAGGGTGATGAAACGTGGCAGAGCATCAGGAAGGGGATTTTACCCGGTATTCACCGCGAAGTCTGAAGGAAATCCGTCGCTGGACCCGGGAGAGGCTGGAAAGCATCAAGTAAGATTTCATAAGGGAATGGTTCAAGGAGAATGTTTCGTCCGAGAAAGGATAGGGTAAATACCAGCCCGCTGAGTTGGAGTCGATGAAATACCCGGGTTAAGAGCACCGTCGCCCGGGTGATTTCGAGTTGACCTGCGCTTGGTGAGAAATTAGCATAAAACCACCACTTTTCTGCCAAAATTTCGGAAAACCACCAGTTTTCGTTTTTTTCGCAGAAAACCACCACATTTAGTTTTAATTTTTGCAATGTGCACTGATCACTCGCTAAGAGAAAATTGATAAAGAAACTGACAGTGGGCCCCAGCTGTCAGTCCAATAAAAATTAAAAAAATGCTGACGTGGCACAAGGGCCCACTTGTCATCACCTCCAAGCAGATCAGCTCTCCTACACATTTTATCAAACACCTTGGCTGCATGGCGAACGACGTCTCCCGTGACTTGGTGGCGGTGCCGGTGGCAAGGCCGCCCGCGCGCTCGAGGTGGGAGGTGGCGCCGGCGAGCAGGTAGGCCCAGCCGCCATCGCCAAGTACCAGGCCGACAACGCCGTCCCGGGCTCCGAGAGCGAGCTCGCGGTTGGTCATGGCCGCCAAAAGCACGGTCTGCACGTCCGCGACGGACTCCTCTGCGGTGCGGTTGCCCGCCGAGAGCTCCGCGGCCGCCGTGCATAGCTGGTCCAACGTGTGCCCGAACAGCTCCAGGCAGTCGGACAGCGCGAGGCGATCGCGCACGCGCAGCCGCTGCGGGCGGGCGAGGTAGGACGTGTTGTTGGACGCGGCCGCGCGCACGGCCGACGCCGCGCGGGCCACCACCTCGGAGATCACGTCCGCGAGCGGCTTCCGCGCAGCCCCCGCAGCTTGGCATCCCCAAGGACCAGCGCCCACCTCCGTACAAGAAGCCGCATGACCTCAAGAAGGCTTGGAAGGTGAGCGTGCTCACTGCCGTAATCAAGCACATGTCGCCGGACATCGAGAAGATCCGGCGCCTTGACCGCCAGTCGCGGCACAGGAGCCAACTGCGGGGCGGACGGGGACGCTGGCGCTCGCGGACTTGCTCTGAGGCGTTCCAGGGTCGCGGCACAGGAGCCAACTGCGGGCTGGACGGGGACGCCGACGCGACGGCCATGGCGCCAATCGGAGAAGAACGGTGGCGCGTGCTCCTCCCTCCCCATGGCTTCGAGGATGTTGACGAGGTGAGCGTGCTGCGGTGCCTGGATGCACGGCCGGGGCCGACGGCGTGCGTGTTGGTGAGGGAGGGCAGGGTCACCGGCCGCCGGGCAGGGTCGCCGGTGCGCGCAGGGTTGCCGGTGCCGGTGCGGTTGGTGAGGGAGGGCAGGGCTTCCTTTGACTTTTTTTTTGAGATATTTTTTATTGGTCCGACAGGTGGGCCCATGTCCACCTCAGTCACTAGTCCACATTTGATGCCACCTTAGCCCTGACGAGTGGGTCCCACATGTCAGCACGAGTGTCAATTCACGTTCAAGACGTGATCAGTGCACATTGCAAAAATTAAAACTAAATGTGGTGGTTTTCTGCGAAAAAAACGAAAACTGGTGGTTTTCCGAAATTTTGGCAGAAAAGTGGTGGTTTTATGCTAATTTCTCGCGCTTGGTCATGGGCGACTCCTTCAAGCGTGGCCAGTGGAACAACGTCAAGGTAGCTCATATATATTATTAAAGGAATGCGAATTGAATGCGAGGAGGTGATATGAAACCTTGGAGGTGGCCTCTTGAGGTTTTCTCTTTGATCAGACTTTGACTGTCGGCTCCAATTCCTCCTCGTCGCTGGCGGATTCTACTTTGCCGTCGGTGTCTTCTTCTTCGTCATCTTCTTGTTCTGGATATCATCAAAGTTATAGTTGGAAAATGAAGGGGTTATGATGAGCTTAAAGGAGCCAAATAAAATCCGGAGAGCACCTTCGTCCGAGTTAACGGCTTCTTCCTGCTCCTCTGGACTTTCGGAGCTAGGAGAAGTGTTGATCTTCCAAAAATCATCATCAGCCTGAAAAGTATCAGTACAAGGGTCATCAACTGTATCGAGTGGAAAGAGCAAAGGTAAAGACATCAAAATTGGGTTTTCACCTTGGGGGCTGGGTTCTCGAGTGTGAAGGGCTCCAATCCGGATATGTTCCGGATTACCTCAAGCTTTTCTGTCAGAAAACCCTTGATGGTTTTATGAGTGTCACCAGCCGCGAAGATGTTGTCAGAGTACCGGAGCGGGTCTGTAGATTGCCCCGAATACTCGCACATCAACTTTGTGCGGATGGAATTGGGTTGAATCCGGAAGTCGACCCAAGTCTTCACCAGGTTGAGCCCGATGAGACCTTGGGCCGTGAGAGTGGTGATTTTGGCTAGTAGAGGTTGAATTTCCTCCCTGTCCGAGTCAGGGGCGAAGGCACTAAATTTCTCGGAGATGTCAAGAAGACCCTCTGAGTAACCCGGCAGTTTCTTTTGGCCGGGTGGGGAGGTGTCTTGGCAGTAAAAGTATGAGAGCTGCCAGTGCTTGACATGGGAGTTAAGGGTGAGGGGTGGCATCAGAGAATTCTTGCGACGCTGGATAGAAACCCCGCCGCAAGCGAGAAGCGCCCCGTCACCGCTATCGCGGCACGGTTTGCACTGAAAAAGCTCAATGAAAAGAGCCAGACTTGGTGAAGTGCACAAGTATGACTCGGAAAGGACGATGAAGTGGGAAATGTTTAATACAGAATTAGGCCCGATGTCAAAAACGCGAAGGCCGTAATGGCTTAGAACATCACGGAAAAAAGGGTGACCCGGCGGGCGGAAGCCCCGGGTCACATGTTCCACGAAACAGATTACCTCGTCTTTCGTCGGGGTAGGCCGGGTCTCCTTGCCCGGCACCCTCCACTGGATATCCTCTTGAGGAGGAAGAACTCCCAGCTCGACCAGCTCCTCCAACTTGGCCTTGGTGACCGTAGACCGCACCCAGTTGGCGGATATGGAGTTGGTGGCTTTGGCTTTAGTCGGAGTTTTCCCCTGCTTTTTGGGAGCCATGTGGTTGACCTGCAGAGCACGAGGTAAAAGGATAAAAGGAATAAGACACGGAAGCTGTGAGCCGGCCAAGTATCGGCAAGGTAATATTGAGACACGAAAATTGCGTATTATCCGGGTGTTTGTTTGCAGAGTGAGGTTCGAACTATCCGGGTGTCAAGTATTATAGCAAAAATTATGAGGATCTAAGTGTTGAAGGAGCTTTTGAGGACGATGGATGGCTGCACAGGCACTTAGTGCGAATAAAAGGAACTGGAAAGGGGAGGATTAGCCGGGTGATTGAGGCAAAGGCGGAAATTTTGAGTGGTTCAAGCTCAGATTAGAAATTCCATCTTCAGATTTGTGGCGAAATTAACGATTGCAGGTAATAGGAGAGTGAGTTGGAGTCTATATCTTATCTATTGGGCGAGCTAGAAAGAATACTAGCGACCTAATTCGGCATGGCTAAGAAATCATTGGCGGGTTGATTTGGATCTAATCTGAGGAGAAATCAAGAAATTGCAAGGGCAAATTAATGGATGCAAGAGGCTTACTGGAGGAGATCTGAGTGAAG
Source organism: Alopecurus myosuroides (assembly GCA_028641055.1). Lineage (NCBI taxonomy): Eukaryota > Viridiplantae > Streptophyta > Magnoliopsida > Poales > Poaceae > Alopecurus > Alopecurus myosuroides. The sequence continues at coordinate 233,148,800 of CM054063.1, read as the reverse complement.
CCTTGCGGAGGCAGATGGCGCAAGCCTGGTGTCCTTTTGCGGTTCCCGACGGGCCGGATGGAGATTTTCCGGTGGATCTTGGCGGCGGCGCGGGGTGAGCTGTGGTGGAGCGCAGCCTCCGGCCAATGGGCTCCGGTGATGCGCGCGGGATTTCCGTGGTGGCGCTCAGCGAGGATGAGCACGGAGGGAGAAAGGAAGCAGAGTGGGGGGAAATGAGCCGTTAGGGTTCGGGTTACCCCCAAGGAGCCTATTTATAGCGCGAGTGGATAAGCCCGGTTCAGCGAGCGGGAGCCGGGAGTTGCGGAGTAAACGGCTATCTATTTGAGTTTTTGTGAGATGCGCTTTAAATGTTGAGCAGGGTATCTGAACGAAAAGGAGAAAGAGATCCATCCCGTGATATGAGGTCAATTATCAAGTATAGAATCTTGACATTTTGGGGGTTTAGACCTGGAAAGGTAAGTTAGGTAATTGGGGAAGAGCCGGGTTACTATATGGCCACCATGGAGTAAGGCCTAGCTATCTATCAAGGCACCTTAACCCGGCCTCCACATACTCGTGTGTTTGATATCCTTGCAGGGAATAGCGAGCGCTTCAAGGAAGGATCCGTGAAGCCCAGGCTATTCTGGGGACTACTGATGGGGGGATAATAACCCGGTAGGCCAAACTCCAAGGAGTAACCCGGCCCAAAGGACGCTGCGCAGGATCCGGCTAAGGATAAAGAAACTTTTGGAAGGCCCAAGTTGGTAGGCCCAGTAACCCGGATTGTGGGTTATGGTAAAGGAAAGTTAGGGTTTGTGCGCCGTGTCCGGGTAGGATCCAGGGTGCGCCTTGGAGGGTAAGACAGGGGGTACGGGTGCTTTATAAACCGACCCCTAGGAGTAGTTATTTGAGATCTAAGAACCCTAGCAATATCGCCTGGTATCGAGCATCTAGTGTAATCCCAGAGTTGAGTTATTATATCAAGATCGGAGACTCGGCGACTTTGATTGCCGGCTACTAGATCGAGTTGCATCATGTTTTCCTCTGAGCTAAACCCTCTCCCAAACGCCTGTGTCGTCTTGCCCCAAGATCAGTTACCCCCGGTAACGTCTGCCGTGATTATCCCACGACAAGTCTCGTCAAGCTCTGGCATCCTCGTCGGACGAGGAGGTCGCCCTTCGCCGCTCCCGTTCCCATCCTCGACGACGCGAGGGAGCGAGCCGCCGCAGATCTTCCTCCAGGCAGAGCGCCTCCACGAAGTGACGCAGAGAGCCTCCAGGCAGAGCTCCGCTGCTCCCGTTCCCGTCCTCGACGCCGCCGCGGATCTTGCTCCAGGGAGGTCGCTCCCGTCCCCGTCCCCGACGGCGCGAGGGACCAAGCCGCCGCGGATCTTGCTCCAGGGAGGTCGCTCCCATTCCAGTCCTCGACTGCGCGAGGGACCAAGCCGCCGCGGATCTTCATCCAGGCAGAGCGCCTCCGCGCAGTGAAGCAGACCGCCTCCACACAGAGCGCCCCAGGCAGAGCTCGAGCTCCAGGCTGTTGCGGAGCTACTCTTCCCATCGAGCTGCAGGTCGTGGAAGAGGGAAGATACATCGATGTCCTGCTCCTGTGAGCGCCTCCAACCTGAAGATTGTGATTCTGATGAGCAACAAGGTCTAAATCATGTGTAATTGATGCGGTTTCGGATTAGCAATTTGGGAATCTCTGTATCAGTATGGTCATTAATAAAATTCTGAATTCAATAGTTAGGGCACTCATAGAATATCGCTCTTCCCAAATTTGAGAATGACCTGCCATATTCTAGCATCTCGAGGAGAATAACAAACCGTTGCTACTCTTCTTTGGGAGCCTCTCTCTATGTCCTCAACTCCCTACTGATCTCCTTTTGGCAAGAAATACATGCTGCTAGTCTTGATTGGATCAGCTCTGCATACTGCTGGTAGTCCTGGTATTTTGTAACGAGGTGCTAATTTTCTTGTGCTTGAAAAAACAATTGACTGAAACTGTTGTAGCCCTAGAAACAGTTACCTGAAACAGCAGAGGCCTGAAACTTTTGCTAATATGTTTTCTGTTCGAACTTGACACATGCCTGAAACTGTTGAAGCCTTGTAAATAAGTAAAAATAGTTGAATAGAAGCAGTAGGTATTTACAGTGTGCCTTGTGGATATAAGTGCTAATAGATGGTCTGAGGCTACCTGGTTATTTATAAACCACAGGTTTGTTGTCAAACTTGACATGGTATTTTTTGGTTTCATACAACTACCTTGATTCAGATGATTTAGTTCCTCCATTTGACACTATTTTCCGACAGTTAACATTATTTCTTGAGTAAACCTAGTAAAAATTATGGAGCTAAAAAGCCAAAACAGTTGAGTCATCGCTCTTTCAGGCTGACATAGAAGTTGATGATATCCGTTTAATTTTAGCCTACTCTTACTTGTGTTAAATAACCTATGAACAAAATCCAGATTCCAGTAGGTAGAAGCTAGTTTATGCACATAATATTTTCATTAGGTTTTATACATGATCTGTATTCTTGGTTTTGCTATAATTTTTAATTTCAGCAAAACTGATAGATTTAGATCGTTGATTTGCTTCCTCTGATCTTGTTTGGCGAGAGGCCGAGAAATACAAAATTGCCAGTCTTGGATTGGTTATGCAGAATGATATTGGGTTAGATGTGTAGAGTCTTGTCTTAGCAGAGTGCTAATCTGATTGTTCGGAGAAAGAGTAGGTACCTTGTGGATTTAACAATCTCTGTACATGTTTTGTCTTCTTGGTCTTGTCTATGTCCATGTTGATATAACCTGTACCTGCAAGTAGTCATATCAGACACAATATCTCCGGACTGCAGGAAGTTCACTAAGTTGGGCATACTGAATATTACCGCTTCATGAAAATTTTGTAGATTAACTTGTGGTCAATATATTGAAAATCAGTAGTTCAATATATAGTCTTCAATCTGCAATATCTACATTTTTCTTTCTATGCATTTTCATTAATATGCGTTTGCAACTTTGTTGACTCTACTTTTAAACTTGCATGCCACAGTGATCTCAACTTGAGTTATCGCCACGGCTAGGAACCTTGGGAACTTGAAGAACCAGAAGAACAGGACATTCCTGATCTCAACATGATTCCTGGACATGATTACACTTGGGAACCTTGGGATCTTGAAGAACCAGAAGAAGATATGAATTGGAATCCTCAAGAAGAAGAAGAAGAAGAAGAAGAACCAGATTTAAATTTAATTCCTCAAGAACAACAAGTCCCTGATCTAAATCTGATTCCTCAACAAGAACAAGTCCTGCATCTGAATTGGATTCCTCGACAAGAAGAAGTACCTGATTTAAATTTCATTCCTCAACAAGAACAAGTCCCTGATCTGAATTGGATTCCTCAAGAAGAAGTACCCGATCTGAATTGGATTCCTCAAGAAGAAGAAGAAGAAGTACCTGATCTGAATTTCATTCCTCAACAAGAACAAGTCCCTGATCTGAATTGGATTCCTCAAGAAGAAGAAGAAGAAATTATAAATTGGATTCGTCAAGAAGAAGAAGAAGAAATTATAAATTGGATTCGTCAACAATAAGAAGAAGAAGAACAAGATATGGATTGGATTCATCAAGAAGAAGAAGAAATTATAAATTGGATTCGTCAAGAAGAAGAAGAACAAGATATGGATTGGATTCATCAAGAAGAAGAAGAAGAAGGTGAACTTGAAGGTGGTGATCATCCAAAAAACAGAGAACTGACAAAGGAAGAGAGATTTGGTGTTTATTTTGCTCTCAATGTAATCAAGAACAAAGATGGCCAAGTACGGAAAATAGACAAGGAGCTCGTTGCAAATCCGATTGGAGAAAAAGAGACTTTTTTCCTCACCTTGGAGAAGAAGAGGAGGGCGCCCTGCAGCCGTGCCCTCGGCTGTGGCCGGCGACGTCGCTTCCCTCCAGTACGCTTCCGCAGCTCGGTGTATGTCGAGAGGCGGCCATGAGCAGGCGCCGGTGATGATGCTGGTTTCCACCGCCAAGGGGATCCATCGAGATGCGGCTGGCGCTCCCGCTGCTCCAATTCCGGCCAATCAGGGCGTATAGGTCGATGAAGAGCTTCTCCTCGCTGCCGGAGAGCAGATCGAGCAGCTCTTCTCGTAGAATCGACCGGCGGTGAGGCAAAAATCGCCATGTTGGCGCGCAGGCTACCATCAGCGGCGTGCAAAAATTGGACCTTGACTTGATGGGGAACGAAGCGGCGACAGTGTGGTTCGACGGAGGAAGGCCGCACGGGGCAGGGAACGGAGGAAGGCGGCACAAGGCGGGGAAGGGAGGAAGGCAGCGTGGGGCAGCGTTGGAGAGAGGAGGGCGAGCCGAGAGAGGACGGTGAGCGACATAGCTGTCCGTGTCTCTCCTGTCGCGAGAAGGAAGAGGGTAAGCGAGGACCGTGGGATTGGTCGGAAAAACGAGGAGGACAATTTCGCAAAAATGCCACTGAGTCATCCTTTTCCGAACGGAGGGAGTAAAAAGGTTTTGCTAAAAAAAATTATCACCGTGATTTTTTTTCTCGGTCATTCAACAAAAGTGCAACCAAGTTTGAGTTTCATTTTTTTTTAACTTAACCACGATTGTACTTTACTCGAACAGCCGAGACTTTAGGGAACTCATTGTTAACTCAGAGACCCTTCAAACACTATCGTTCTTAAACTGAAGCGGGTACCTACATGTTTGCTTAGTGTCTTTTAGCCTGATTTCAACGAAACCTAAAAAGGCTGATAAAGCAATTTAGGACATGTTTGGACCCATAGTTGTTCAGGTAACTCAACATTTCCAAAATCGAAGTATATCAAAACCAAAGTATTTTAGCGCATGTCAAACAAATACCACATTTTTTCTTCTTTCTCGGTTTTAGATAAAGTATGATCCAACATCTTTCTCCAATACTTAAAAAAAACTACAATTTGGGAGAATATTTTAGTTTTAAAACCACATTATTTATTGGATCCAAACACCTTAAAATATTTCATAATTCAGTATTTCCAGAAATCGAAGTATTCTTTGTATATGTCAAAAATAACTTTAGTGCCCAATCGAGCCTCATCCTCTAAAAATGTTCTTTTTATTTCACCGCCAATTAAAATATATCTGATGCCCTATATGGCCTTCAACCTTTTTTTTAGGGAACTGATAGCCTCCAACCACGGAAAACAATACTATATGACCCGATCCACAATTTATCCATATGGACCAACTCCGGCAATTGATACCTCGTATTTATGACAGTTTAGATCTAAAAATAAACACCAAATTCTGTTTTTTTCTCTCTTCTGTTCGTGTGTCGATTGCTGAGTTGATTCACACGGCTACTGTGGACCAGGTCTGTAGAATTATTTTCCTTCGACCACGTCCCTCGCGGGATTCAAACCCGGAACCTGTGGCTTCAAGGCGCAAGGCTGAAGCCATCTGGGAGCACAGCGCCTTCATGTAAGAGCTCTCTTTCGCACCTATTTATCGTCTTTCGTTTTCTTTTTTTTTGTTCATTTTTCTTTTTCGTTTTACTTTTTTTTAACCATTTCTGTTTTCTTTTTTCGTTTTTTTTTTCTGTTTTCTTTTCCTTTCTATTCGGAATTTTTTCGTTTTAAAATATGTTCAAACAAAATTTGAATTTGAACAAATTTTGAATCTGAACAAATTTCGAATGTGAACAAATTTTGATTTTGAACAATTTTTCAATTTGAACAAATTTCGAATTTGAACAAATTTTCAATTTGAACAAATTTCGTATTTAAACAAATTTCAAGAAAAAGGTAAATGGGCCGGCCCATAACGCGTAGGACATGGGTGATCCCTAATACGTAGTGCTATAAGCACTACATAGGGGAACCCCCTCGCGGAGTCGCGGCCCCTTCTCGGGTGTTCTGGGCCCCGGAGGCCTGGAGTAAGCTGCAAGGTTCGGCCCAACCTCGGTCCCCTCTCCGTCCCCGTCCATCCACAGCCACGCACGACGTCGTCACTGCCCGCCTGGCTAAGGCACCGTTCAGCGGCGTTTCTTTCCTCTCCTCCAAGACACCCACCAGACCAGAGTCTATAGACGCCGCACTCCATCGGCATTTATACCTCCGGCGACACACGCATAATCACGCACAGAGCGTTGCCAGATCATCGAGCGGCCGATCCCGAATCAGGAGGAGACCCAGGAGCGGGGGAAGCGGAACCGGAAGCGCAGCACCACCATGTCTGCCATGACGGGGGATGATGAGGCGGCGGTGACGGAGCGCCTGGAGGCCCTGCGGAAGAAGCTCGGGAAGAAGCAGCAATTCGAGGAGGCGGTCGCCGACCTCTCCGCCACGCTCCGCGATCGCTACGCCGGCGCCTCGCCCGCCCTCCGCGAATCGGTATGGACCGACCTCACCTCACCCTCCCCGCCCCTAGGAGCAGTATTCGCGCGCCTGACCTGCCGTGGGGCTCGGAGATATGCGCGATGGCTTAGATTTGCTCGTACAAAGGGAGAGGTTGCTGCTTCGCGTGGATCTTAGAGGGGAGGATTTGGGGATATACATTTCATTTTGCTTCGACACAACACAACTGCTTAAATTCAGGCTCCCCTTAGTTAAGCTGCGGCTATTTTGGTTAAACCGACGAGCAATGAACGTTCTGCTTCGTAGCGTGCCATGACAGACCATGATTATTCCAATTTCCATGTTCTTGAGTATTTCAGTAACCCCAGCTGGGAAGAAACACAAAATTTAGTAGAGTATTCCCTATTGCAGCTGGCTCTATGTGATAAAAGTAGAATTGTTAGCCTTTTTATTCATGTGTTGCATGACTACACTGTGATTTTGGTGGCGCGATCATCTCATATTTGACGTGATAAAAGCTGCACAGAAGTGTTTCACATGTTCCATATGGACCAAAATCCTTTCACTGTGGGGCTAAACATTGCTGAATCACTAAAATTGAGAAAGTAAAATACTAAACCACCATACAAAGTAGCAGAATAGATATACATGAAGTGATGTGGCAGACTAATCTGGCTGTGCGCCTGAGCCGATTGACTTCTATGGCTGGATGCACTCTGTATTGAAAAATGACCTTAATGATCATCAGATCATGCTTGGCTCATGTCACAAAGCCATCAGACCGGACTTGACTCACATGGAGTTCAAAATAGATGTTAGCGAGATATTTTCCGTGGACAGCAATCATTCATTTTATTTCTATTCCATCATCGCCTGATAGTACTTAATACAAATCAGCCTAGCACTTTTTTAGATGAAAATGTTCTCGTTGACCATTTTTTGCCTACTATACATACAGCCTTGAGTCCACGAGCCATGTTTTTGTTTACTTAAAATCAATTGTTTGGCTTGCTATTGCTACAGTCCATTATTTTCATACCTGTCATATACTTTTCTGCCTTTATCGACTTCATTGATATATATATGAAATACTTTCTGCAGATGTACTCTACTGTTTGCCGTGTTGCAACAGTCCTTCAGACTAGATATACAGCACCTGGATTCTGGCGTGCTGGTCTGAACCTCTTCATAGGAACAGAGAAGCTGTTAACTAATCCTTCTGAAAAGAAGCACCTGAAGACATGCATATTGAGGGCCCGAGAGCACCTTGATGAAAAAGAAAAGGAGGAGTCCATGCCAAGCAACAGAGAACCAGGTATATAATTAAGATTTAAATATATTGTAAAGATTCATAACCCACATCAATGCTTAGCAAGTTAACATGAATAAATTATATGAGATTTTGGAAGGTAACATTCCCGCGGGATATTCCTTCCTGGTATCCTCTGTTGGTTGGTCTTAGGAGTGTTCATAATGGTAAATACGAATTCAGTTTGTAACCTCCATACTTAATAGATGATATTATTTGGTGTATCACAGCAACTATATAAAGTTATAAACACGTAAGAGTTTTGACCGTGTAAGATTTTTTCGACCATACTTTGGTTACATCAGTTGTCTGTCCTCAAAGTATGTATACCCTTTGAAATATGTATTTGCTAATAAGGTGTTGCCTTTCCCAGACTCTAGATTTCTCTTTGAAGGCCACCTAACTGTGGGACAAGAACCTCCTCCTCCAGCATGGCTTGTCGCCCAAAATTTAGCACGAGAATTGAGCATTGTAGAGGAACCTTCTGGAGATCAAGATGGGAACAACACTAGAACAGAGTCGACAGCTGGGGAGATGCCACCTGCTTTATTGGACTTCTTAAACACCATATCAGGGGACATGGATTTCGAAGCTGCCTTGGAAGCATCACTGCAGGTAGGCATAAGTGCTTCATGAGGATGAAATTTTTTGGTGTCCATTTTTACATCCTATCCTTTCAATGTTTAGTTTGCTGATGCACACAATATGCTTGATATCTCAACTAACTAGATAAGGTATACAACTAAAGGTTTTGGCCTTCTTGAGACAAGAATTTTTTTGATAAATTTTGTTTAGTATCTCATCCAATCTTTAGTAGTTTGTGAGTCATCCTTTGAAGCCTATCCAGCACTATGCAAATGGTGCTGAATTGCTAAATACAGAGCTCAACATCCTTGATAGGTTTTGAATGTGCACTATCTTCAGTTTACCTGCATCCTCAAATTTACAGACCCTTTTTGTTTGCTATAGTGTGAAGGATCTGCCAGTAAAATTAATTTACTATTTTCTAGTGTTTATATCACAAGTCTATCAAGACTGAGGGTCTTGTGTGGTTCCTTTTCAGTTATTTGTACAATAAGCATGTACAGATTGTATGTTCTTATGGATCTTGAGAGTCGATTTACTATTGTCAGGGTACTACAGCACGGCCCAAGGTACCCCCAGCTTCAAAGGAAGTAGTGGCTAATCTTCCTGTTGTAACTGTTACCGAAGAAGTCATTGCTAGACTGGGCAGTGAGACTGAGTGTGCTGTTTGCCGGGAAAACCTGGTAGTGGATGACAACATGCAGGAGCTGCCGTGCAAGCACCTTTTCCATCCTCCATGCCTCAAGCCATGGCTGGTAAATCTTCCTCATACACACTAATAACCATTTCTCTTGGAGCAACATTTATCATTACAACTCCGCTTACCTAACCGATCGTGATGGTTGTCCTACAGGATGAGAACAACTCATGCCCGATCTGCCGACACGAGCTGAGGACAGATGACCATGCGTACGAGAGCCGGAGGGAGCGTGAGCGGGAGGAGGAGGAAGACAGGAAGGGGGCGGCCAATGCTGTCAGGGAAGGGGAATTCATGTACATCTGATATCTGAAGGGCAGTTACTGTTTGTACTAGAGAATGTGATGTAATCAATCTTTTGATGTCTTAGGTTGGTGATTACCTGAAACTAAGCATGTCTTATGTTGTTCTCAGATTAATCATTTACCCAGTTTGTTACCAGCGTATCACGCACCATAGAAACCTTACAACCAGCTGCAATGCATATCTAAATATTTTTGGTGAAACGGCAATGCATAGCTGTGGCAAGTTGCGTCATGTGATTCACTTGCAATTGTTAAATACTGCTCGGACGAGAATCCTCGTGCTGCATCGGTATTATAGACGGATGATGAATCACGCCTGAAAAAACATCAGCTCGGGCACAATGAGTTCAAATATCACTTGTTTTTGTTAAGCAAAATTGTGTCTTACTCGTGCCAGATCCTTGCCTTTGCCCTAGATACCATCTCGCTGTACATTATCTTTGTCCACCTGTTTGCACCGGTAGATCACTGAGCTAAATTTCTTGTGTTTCAATGGATTCACAAGTGTGGATTTTGTGTTCCTAACTTCCTATCCGGGTTACCTAGCCAGATCAAAACATCCTGTTCGGGTACCTAGGGTTTGACGGCGCTCTGGCGACTCGCAATCCCTAAACCTAGAACCACCATCGAGAGTGCGATCTGATCGCTCTTCTCCAAATTCTTCGTAGTTTCTTCCCGATCAACACCCCATCATCTGCTCGCGCTTGCCTTTCCCTTGGCTAGAGTTTGGGGAACTCTTGCAGTTGCTACTGCCCTTGGCCCTACGTGGGGTGATCGGCCTTGTTGCGACGATGGCGGACCAAGAGGGAAGGACAACGATGGGGAATGTGTTGAAGAGGGTCTCCAACAAGGAGGACGGTGGGATCCATCAGGAGCCGCCGCGATCGGAGGAGGAGACGCCGGAGGCGGCCGGTGGTGACAAGACTGGATATGAGGGATACAAGGACAACGTGGAGAACATGATGGCGCATTTGCGCCTAACTGCCGATGAGGCTACTGCTGATGTCATCGATGATCACGATGACCTTTCTCTGATCGACCCAGATCGAGCGTTCATGGGTAAGGTTCTTGCTCTGAACGCCCTCCATATCAACACGATCAACGCGGCGATGAGACCCGCTTGGGGTAACCCCAAGAGACTGTTCTTCAATCCAGTTGGAGACAATCTGTTCGTCGTAGAATTTGGCTCTAAAAGTGACCGTGACCGTATCATGGAACGGTCTCCATGGATGGTTGGCAGACATGTCGTCTTAATGAAGAAGTATGATGCGGATATTCCGCCGATGCAGGTCATCTTCGACCGGCTTGCCATATGGGCCAGGATCCATGCCCTCCCGAGTAGGCTGATGAACTCGGCGAGGGGCTTTGAAATTGCAGCACCCATTGGCTTGGTGAAGAAGGTGGAGTCAGATGATAAGGGCAGGTGATGGGGTAGTTTCATGAGGCTGCGAGTGGAAATTAATGTCCAAGAACCTCTGATGCGATGTGTGACAGTGTACTCTAGCCGTCTGCATGCTACAGAGATTTATGAAGTTCGGTTCGAACGTCTACCTTTCTACTGTTTTTCGTGTGGGCTGCTAGGGCACTCATATCTTCAGTGCCCTCCCCCCGCGGAACGTGATGAGAATGATGCCCTCCCCTGTGGTGCCAGATGATCATGGTAAGAAGCAAGGGGGGTCTCAGGGGGGTCTCAGTCTGGACAATCTGCAATGTCTACGGGAGATCAGTCAGCCACTAACTCCAGGGGCTCGACAAATGAGCAGCGTGGACGAGGCAAGGGTCTCAAGTATGCATCTACTCGTACTGAAGAGGAGGTTTCCTCTCCTCACAAAGGGGGGGCATGGTGGCGGCAGAGGTCGTGCCAAGGCGGCACGTGGTCGTGGAAGGGGCCAGGCTGATGGCACGACAAAGGAGTTGTTCCCGGCCAAGACCACAAAGCAGGCTGCTGGTCAGAAGCGCAAGCAGGCGCGGGAAAACACTGAACAAGGGCGGGTGGATGCAGAGCCATCCACAACTGTTGGCCCACTAGCATTGGTAGTGGTGGCTGACAAGGCGAAACAGGTAGAAGAGCATGAGGAGGTGCTCAGTTCGTATTCATACAAAAAGCAGAGGACTACACCAACATGATCGGCGGATCTAGCGGAGACTGACGTAATGAGTATTCTTTGCTGGAACTGTCGCGGGCTGGGGTCGGATGCAACAGTCGGTGAGCTTCGCTGGTTGGTGAAGCACTTCAGACCTGCCCTCCTATTCTTGTCGGAGACGAACATGTGGGAATCGAAAGCAAGGAACTTTATGTGGTTGCTGTTGATACGTCTCCAACGTATCTATAATTTCTGATGCTCCATGATAATATTATGCCAATTGGTACATGTTTTCTCCCTTCTTTATGTCATTTTTACACGTTTTCCGGGACTAACCTATTGGGACAAGATGCTAAGTGCCGGTTCCCTGTTTTCTGATGTTTTTTATTTCAGAAAATTTGTTCTAGAAATATTCTCGGAATTAGACCCCACAAATCCCGAAGTTCCTATTTTCCCCGGAAGCATCCAGAAGACCGAAGAGGAGTCAAAGACGGGCACGAGGGGGCCCACACCATGGGGTGGCGCCCCCTTGGCCGCGCCGGGGGTGGTGTGGGGCCCCCAGGGCTCCATCGCCTTTCCCTTTCGCCTATTTATTCCCCCCGGATGGAAAACCCTAAACATCTGATAAAAAATCCCCGAAAAGTTCCACAGCCGCAGTCGTCGTCAACCCTAGATCAGGGGGTTCTGAAGCTGTCTCCCGGCACCCTGCCGGGGAGGAGATCATCACCGGAGGCCTCTTCATCACCATGCCTGCCTCCGGAGTGATGCGTGAGTAGTTCATCCTTGGACTATGGGTCCATAGCAGTAGCTAGATGGTTGTCTTCTCCTCCTATGACTCAATGTTTAGATCTCATGAGCTGCCTAACATGATCGAGATTGTTCTTATATAACTCTATGTGCTGTGTTTGGTGGGATCCGATGAATATTGAACTTATGCCAAGTTTATTATAGTCTTTTATTGCATATGTTATTTATGATCGTGCATGCTTTCCGTTGCTAGTGGTTGCTCTGGCCAAGTAGTTGCTAGTGACTCCAAGAGGGAGTATTTATGCTTGATAGTGGGTTCATGCCTCCTTTTCGCCTGTGCTCGAGTGACAAACGTGACGGGGGAGGATGTGTTGTTGCCACTAGGGAGAAAACAACGGTGTGAGTGCCCGCGTGTACAATCATTGCTTACATTACACATTGCTTAATGCGATTATCTGTTGCTTGCAACTTAATACCTAAGGGGGTTCGGATGATAACCTGAGGGTGGATTATTAGTCATAGATGCAGTTGGATTACGGTCTATGTATATTGTTGTAATGCCCGCACTAAATATCATAGTAGTCATCATGTCATGAATGTGCACTACGGTGCAACCTTTATTTGTCAATTGCCTAGCTTTAATTTGTTCACCCAACATGCTATATTTTATGGAGAGACACTACTAGTGAACCTATGAACCCCGGTCCATTTTCCTACACTGTTAAACGAACCACTACAATTTCCCGATTTCTTTACTTACTGCAAGCATACACTATTTTCCACACTATACGTCTAATCTTTGTTTTCAGAAAGACCGGTGACATTGACAACCTCACTGTACCGTTGGGACAAAGTATTTTGGTTGTGTTGTGTGCAGGTTCCGCGTTGTTGCTGACACCGGTGAGCCATCACCACCGTCAGTGGCATCAACCTTCTGAAGATCCTATTTCTCCTACTGGATTGATAACCTTGGTTCTTAACTGAGGGAAATTCTTACTGCTACACTCATCACACCCTCCTCTTGGGGTTCCCAACACACAGGAATTTCTGCAAGGAATTTCTGTAGCCATTGTCAGCATCAAGGAATTTCTGGCGTTGTTGCCGCGGAGAAAGAAGTCTTCTGGCAAGGGGAGTTTCTCACTATCAACCTGTTTATTTTGTTTATTGTCTTGTTTTTATTTTTGTCTTTTTTTTGCTTCTTTATATCAAAAACACAAAAAATTAGTTTACTTTATAGCTGTTATTTTTGTTTTTCTGCTCTTAGTTTAATCTCTAATCATGATTCTACCCAAGTTTACCTTGAAAGACGTACCAATAGGTAGCGGTGATATAATTGGGAAAGATAATATTGAAGAGTTCTTTAATTATGTTAGTAAGCACAAAGAATTTGAGGATAGATCCTTAGCTGAACTTGCTCCAGATTATGAAACCGCTGCAACATCTCTAGTTCGTATGCTAGAAGCTAGGTTTGTTAACCTTAATCCCATAATGGAACAAATGTTCCTCAACCTTGATAACATTAAGGACAGCGAAAAAAGAGAGTTTATTCTAGAAACTTTGTTTAAAGAATTTAGTGATGTTGCCATTGAGGCTAGAAAAGTTTTTAACCGGTTTGAGATGTCAGGCTCATGTGTAGATGTTGATAGCACACTGGGTAAAGCCAATGATAAGAAAATTAAAATACCAATACCCTTTAAATTGGTAGGAATGCATGAAGCTCTAGAAAAGAATTTTGATTGGATTGTTCCTGCAAACCCATTTGATGAAAGTAGTGTGCCTAAAAGTGCTGATAAAGGGACATCTAAGACTTCTATAGATGAAATACAATTCATTGTTGAGGAGATTTTGAAGCTTAATTGTGATGCTTCTTCACTTGAAAATAGTTCAGTTGCTTTTTATGTCTAGCTGAAAGGCGTTAAAGAAAAGCGCTACCGGGAGACAACCCGTTTTATTTCTCCATTTTCAACCCGTTTTCCTTTGTTTTCTTTTGTTTTCTTTACACCTGGGTGTTGTCTATTTCCTTAGAAACCCCGATGTATCTTTTCTTTTGTGTTTTTGTTGAGCCAAGTAAAGCCTCTAGTGGAAAGTTGAGGCTATATTTCAGATTTCTGCGCAGGAAACAGATTTCTGTTGTCCACTGTTTAATTCGTATAAATTCACAGAAAATTCAAAATGACCTGAATTTTTTTTTGCGTAATCCCTGGGCTATATACGCAAATTTTCTTAGTTGAACACTTTTTTATTTGAGAAACAGAAGATTTTCGAAAAAAAAAGGTTATCTTTACCTGATGTCCTGTTTTGATAGATTTCTGCCAATAATTGCATTTGCATGTTAATCTCTTTCTTTTGGTGTTCTTTTGAGAAAAAGAGTTTTAAAAGAAGTTGTGACAGTATCTAATGTGTTTTTGAGTGTGAGGATTGTGTTGAAACTGAACCATGTGAATTTTTTATTTCGATTGCACTAACGCTGCTAATGAAGATTGTGAGAAGTTTGGTGTGAAGGAAGTTTTCAAGGGTCAAGAGAAGAGCATGATATGACGTGATCAAGAAGATTAAAAAGCCTAAGCTTGGGGATGCCAGGGAGGTACATCCCAGCAAATTCCAAGAAGACTCAAGCGTCTAAGCTTGGGGATGCCCAAGGCATCCCCTTCTTTATCAACAAATTATTAGGTCACTTCTAGTGAAACTATATTTTTATTCGGTCACATCTTATGTGCTTTACTTGGAGTGTCTTTTATTTTTGCTTTCAGTTTGTTTTTATTTTTGCAATAAGCTTGCTTGGACCCCAGCATTCTTTTATTGGAGAGTGACACGCTCCGCTTTTTCATGGGAATACTTTGTATTCTTAATCTTTGTCTGGCTGCTGCAGTTATTTAGCTCATGTTTTGCATGCATCTCTTATCAGAGCTGTTAGTTTTAGTAGTGCTATGTGAGTGCTCTCATGTTTTCTTTCTGTATCATGAAGAGTATTTTTGTTAAAACATATCTTGTATGGTGCTTGTTGGGAGAAGAAACTGTTGCTTAAAGTAGAATTTTTAATGGTGCAAGTAGAAGCTTGTATAGACTGTGGCTAGAACTTTTTCATATCATGCTAGATGTTATTTTAGTTTTAAATCCTTATGGTTATTGAGTAGCATGATTAGCCTCAAATAGCTGAGAGTGTTTAATGTGCCATTGAAAGATTCATGAGTTGTTCTTGTCATGTTGAAGCATAAATTTATGGTATTCTCTTTCGAATGTTTTATTTGGTTGACTTGGCGCATTCTCACACCATGTTTATGACTATGAACCAGTCACTAATAGCCTCTATGATCATTTAGTTTTTGAACTTGTGATACCGCTTATGCTTTAATTAATGATGTTTACGTCGCTATGCATGATTATGGCTCTTATGCTCTCTTGATTTGTCGCTCCTAGTCTTTTGCTAGCCTCCACCTATACTGAGTATGAGCTCTACTCGTGCATCCAACTCCCTAAAACCAAGTTTTCCCATTGTGTACACCATACCTACCTACATGTGGTATTTAACTGCCAGTCGAAGTAAACTGCTCATGTGTTACCTTTAAAACCTTCAAAATAAATCTTGCTTTGTGTTCCTGTTTTTGCTCATGAGGACGTAAATAGAGAATCTTTATCTCACTTGTTGATTGGATTTCACACCCTGGACTAGTGGCTTCATCCGCTTATCCAAATGATAGAAGAGCTAGCAGCGGGGTGCCCAGACCCAAATTAATACACACAAAATCTCTTCACTATTTTTGCCCCTGATTTATCAGTCAAAGCATAATTGTGTAAACAAAGAGAAAGAGGGATGACCTTCTACCCAGATGCGTCCTTCATATGGGAGCCGCTCTCGTGAATCCAGTTGGCTTGTGACATACTGTATCTTCTGTTTACCATTCGTTGACATTAGCATACATCTCTCAAAATATAGACACTCAGTGTCAAACTTTTAATACCTTTGTTTAATAAAATAAAAATCTCTAGCACATGAGTGATCCCTGCTTCACTCTGGGAAGGGCCTTTATTTTACTTTTATGTTGAGTCTCCATCTTCTAACTTTATGCACGATTGAGAGAGCCTTTTTGCCATTCTGAGTTTTATGTGCATTTGTCCTAGAAACATTATTAATTGATTCATGATGTGTTATTGTTTGTTCTCAAACTATTTGTTCTAGTCTTCCTCATGAACTTTGAAGGTGTCCTGGCATTTATATTTTGCCCCACTCTTAAGGACTAGAGAAATATCACTTTGCCATGATTTCTCTATACTTTAAACAAACGTATATCTTTATTTGCATTGTTATTCATGATCTTTTATTTGAGATACTTCTCATGATGCAAAGTGATTGCTATGCTTTATTATTAAAGTTCTATTTATCATGTTTGTGTTAAAAGTTCTATGATCTTAGCTTACATATGCTTTTACATTTTTATGATCAAGTTTATGTTAGTAGCATGTCACCTCAGAAATTATTGTGTTTTATCGTTTGCCTACTCGAGGACGAGTAGGAACTAAGCTCGGGGATGCTTGATACGTCTCCAACGTATCTATAATTTTTGATGCTCCATGATTATATTATGCCAATTGCTACATGTTTTCTCCCTTCTTTATGTCATTTTTACACGTTTTCCGGGACTAGCCATTGACAAGATGCCAAGTGCCAGTTCCCCGTTTCATGTTGTTTTTTATTTCAGAAAAGTTGTTCTGCAAATATTCTCGAAATTGGACCCCACAAATCCCGAAGTTCCTATTCTCCCCGGAAGCATCTAGAAGACCGAAGAGGAGTCAAAGATGGGCACCAGGAGGCCCACACCATGGGGTGCCCCCCTCGGCGGTGCCAGGGGTGGTGTGGGGCCCCCAGGGCTCCACCGCCTTTGCCTTTTCGCCTATTTCTTCCCCCCGGATGGAAAACCCTAAACACCTGATAAAAAATCCCCGAAAAGTTCCGCAGTCGCCGTTGTCGTCAACCCTATATCAGGGGTGTTCTAAAACTGTCTCCCGGCACCCTGCCGGAGAGGAGATCATCACCGGAGGCCTCTTCATCACCATGCTTGCCTCCGGAGATATGCGTGAGTAGTTCATCCTTGGACTACGAGTCCATAGCATTAGCTTGATGGTTGTCTTCTCCTCCTATGCCTCAATGTTTAGATCTCGTAAGCTGCCTAACATGATCGATATTGTTCTTATGTAACTCTATGTGCTATGTTTGCTGGGATCCGGTGAATATTGAACTTATGCCAAGTTGATTATAGTCTTTTATTGCATATGTTATTTGTGATCTTGCATGCTTTCCTTTGCTAGTGGTTGCTCTGGCCAAGTAGTTGCTAGTGACTCCAAGAGGGAGTATTTATACTTGATAGTGGGTTCATGCCTCCTTTTCGCCTGTGCTCGAGTGACAGAAACGTGATGGGGGAGGATGTGTTGTTGCCACTAGGGAGAAAACAACGATGGGAGTGCCCGCGTGTACAATCATTGCTTACATTACACACATTGCTTAATGTGATTATCTGTTGCTTGATACTTAATACCTAAGGGGGTTCGGATGATAACCTGAGGGTGGATTATTAGTCATAGATGCAGATGGATTACGGTCTATGTATATTGTTGTAATGCTCGCACTAAATATCATAGCAGTCATCATGTCATGAATGTGCACTACGGTGCAACCTTTATTTGTCAATTGCCTAGCTTTAATTTGTTCACCCAACATGCTATCTTTTATGGAGAGACACCACTAGTGAACCTATGAACCCCGGTCCATTTTCCTACACTGTTAAACGAACCACTACAATTTCCTTCTTTCTTTACTTACTGCAAGCATACACTATTTTCCACACTATACGTCTAATCTTTGTTTTCAGCAATACTAGTGTGATTGACAACCTCACTGTACCATTGGGACAAAGTATTTTGGTTGTGTTGTGTGCAGGTTCTGCGTTGTTGCTGACACCGGTGAGCCATCACCACCGTCAATGGCATCAACCTTCCGAAGATCCTCTTTCTCCTACTGGATTGATAACCTTGGTTCTTAACTGAGGGAAATTCTTACCGCTGCACTTATCACACCCTCCTCTTGGGGTTCCCAACACACAGGAATTTCTGCAAGGAATTTCTATAGCCATTGTCAGCATCATCTGTCAGTGTCGAGGGTCGCGGCGACGGCTTTGTGCTTTTCTGGAAACAGCCATATGATGTTTCAGTCCGAGGTGCCAATGTCCACTGTATTGATGTGACGGTATCGTCAGAGGAGAATGCACCGTGGCGTGTATCCTTTGTGTATAGTGAACCGAAGAGAGATTTAAGACATGAGTTTTGGAATCTGCTTCGACGCCCGAGACGTGAATGAAATGGCCTGTGGATTTGTTGTGGGGACTTCAACGAGGTGCTATGCCACGATGAACACTACGGTGCCCGGGACCGTTCAGATGCTCAAATGGAGCTATTTAGAAGCTGCCTGGATGATTGTGACCTAAAGGATCTAGGGTTCTCGGGCCCAAAATTCACATGGTCGAACCGTCAAGATGCGCAGTGTAATTGACGGGTGCGGCTGGACCGCACTATGGCTAACAATGCCTTTGCCATGTTGTTCGAGGAGTGTCAGGTGGAGAATCTTATCATGACATCCTCGGATCACTACGCTGTTGTCATCACTCTTGACAACTGTTGGAGGCAGGAGATGATAAACCAGGTTCAGCAGGGCTTTCGTTATGAAGTTGTGTGGAAGCGGGCCGAAGACTACATGCATTTTCTAGAGGAGGCATGGAGGGCCAATTCAGTTGGGCCACAGAACCTGAATTCAACCTGGGCCTATTTGAATCAAACTGCGCGCGCGTTGAAGGACTGGAGCAAAATCTCTGTGGGTGTTATCCAACGTGAAATCCAGTTTCAACGAAGGAAGCTACGCTCGCTCCGTAATGACCCTGTAAGTGCTAAAGTGATTGCGGAAGAGAAAGGTGTCGAGCAGCAGCTTTGTGAGCTCTTTGAGAGAGAGAGAGAGGAAGTAATGGCACGACAACGCTCCCGTGTGGAGTGGCTACGAGAGGGGGGATCGCAACAGCGAATTCTTTCATGCTCGTGCCTCGTCTCGGAAACGAACCAACATGATTAGTACCCTTGTCGTCCTGATGGATCAAAGAGCGAGGATCGTGGGGAGATTAAGGAGATGGTACATAACTTTTATGAAGATCTCTTTACATCTGAACCCACTATGTCGATGGATGTGGTACTTGAGTCGATGCCGACAAAGGTAATGTCTAGATGAACAACGAGTTGTGTAAGCCATACACAAATGATGAAATCAAGACGGCTTTGTTCCAGATGGGTCCTACCAAAGCCCCTGGTCCGGATGGATTCCTAGCCTTGTTTTATCAGACTCACTGGGAGTTAATCCAAGGGGAAATCTGCGATGCTGTCAGGAGTTTTCTGAATGGGGAGGAGATTTCGGAGGGGTTATGTGACTCGGTTATTGTGCTTATCCCAAAGGTGTCCAAATCCCAACACTTGTCCAAGTTTAGAAAGATCAGCCTATGCAATGTACTCTACAAGCTTGCTTCAAAATTCCTTGTCAATAGACCAAAGGTCTTGCTCCCTGACATTATCTCGGAACATCAGAGTGCGTTTGTTCCTAACAGTGCCTTCATTGCGTATGAGTGCTTGCATACTGTCCGCGAATAGAGGATCAAAACACCCTTCTTTGCTCTGAAGGTGGATATGATGAAGGCTTGCGATCGTATTGAGTGGGACTTTCTTCACGGATGCCTTTAGAAGTTAGGTTTTGCTGCTAGCTGTATCTCATCCGTTATGAGATGTGTCACCAATGCTAGGTATTCTATTAAAGTTAATGGGGACCTGACTGCTCCGGTAGTCCCATCAAGAGGGATCCGTTAGGGAGACCCCATCAACCCCTACTTGTTCTTATTGTGCACAAAAGGTTTATCTTGTTTACTGCAGAAGAAGGAGTCCCTTGGTGAGATACAAGGATTATGAAATGGGCATCAAGGACCCCCTATTTCACATCTCCTCTTTGCAGCTGACAGTATCTTTTTTGCACGGAGTGATCAACGTAGTGTGGATGCTTTGAAGGATGCCTTGGACACCTATTGTGAAGCTTCTAGACATAAGGTTAACTTACAAAAGTCTTCAGTCTTTTTTTGGCAACAAGTGTCCTGTGAGTGTAGGCTTGAGGTCAAAACGGCCCTTGGAGTGGAAAGTGAAATTCTCCAAGATACTTATTTGGGCATGCCTAAAGAAATTGCAAGGGAAGTATCTTCTTCATTTAACTTTCTCCATGACCGGGTTTGGAAGGGAGCGAATAACTGGACGGACAGACCCTGTCGAGAGCGGGTAAGGAAACTTTCCCGAAGTCTGTTGTTCAGTCTATTCCAAATTATGTTATGCTCCGCTTTCAAGTGCTTGTTGGAATTTTTCATAAGATGAAGTCTTGTATTGCCAACCAGTGGTGGGGTTTTGAGGATGGAAGAAAGAAAATGCACTGGCGTTCATGAGATTGGATGTCAGCACAAAAATCACTCGGTGGGCTGGGCTTTAGAGATTTTGTTCTCTTCAATTAGGCAATGCTAGGAAGACAATGTTGGCGGCTGATCACGGAGTCAAACTCCCTATGCGCTCGTGTGCTGAAGGGTCGTTACTTCCCGGATTCTGATTTCCTATGTGCAGGGAAGCCGAGAGCTTCATCCTTTACTTGGCGGTCTATTTTCTTTGGCCGTGAACTGGTGATGTAAAGAATCAGATGGGGAGTGGGCGATGGTGCAAGCATCAAAATCATGATGGACAGTTGGATTTCGGGCTCACTGCCGGGCTCTTTCGCTACTGTGCGCACTATACCGGCTGATGCCACGGTGAGGTCCTTGATGACAGCAGATGGACGTGCCTGGGAGATGGACATTGTACGTTCAACCTTCCATGAGGAGCTGGCGATTATTGTCCAACAAATTCCTATAAGCCGAGAGGGTGGATTAGACTTTGTCTCGTGGCCACATGCCAAGTTTGGGATTTATACCGTTCGTTCGGCTTTTAATCTGGCACGAGCAAAGGTGTTCTTTACCAACTGCGGCACCGCCGGTGGCGGAAGCAGTTCGGCTATCTCAGAGCAAACTAAAGAGTGGAAGGCTCTTTGGGCAATTCAGGCCCCTAGGAAGATGAAGATAGTCCCGTGGAGAATCGCCCACGATTGCCTGCCGACGGGGGTCCAACAGCAGGCTCTCCACATACCGGCTAAGGACGAGTGCGTTTTCTGTAGGAGATCCGAAAATACTTACCACATGTTCCTGCTATGCCCCTTTGCACGAGCTGTGTGGGAGGCGGTCAAGGAGAGCTTTCCTATCAAGTTGTGCAGAAGCTCTTTTCTGAATATGAAGTAGTGGTTGTTCGATTATCTGAGGAGAGCAACTGAATGTCAGAAGACGACATTGGCGGTTACGTGTTGGCAGATCTGGGAGGCATGTAATGATGCCCGTAATGACAAGGGGCTACTGCACCCTGTCCATGTAGATGCAAAGATCAAGTTTTACGTGGATAATATCCTGCTATATTGCTACAAGACCAAATCATCAAACATGTGTGATTCCTTGCCATCTTATTGGATCCCACCACCTACTGGAATGGTTTGCGTGAATGTGGACACGGCGATATTCTCTTAGAACAGCCGCATGGGATGGGGAGTGATACGTCATAAACGTATCCATAATTTCTGGTGTTCCATGTTGTTTTCATGTCATATGCTACATGTTTCCTTTACACTTTATGCCTTTTTTAGAGATTACCTGGGACTAAACTATTGACAAGATGCCATAGAGCGAGTTCTTGTTTTCTGTTGTTTTTAGTTTTAGAAAAATTGTTCTGGAAATATTCTCGGAATTGGACGATTCGAAGCCCGAAAGTCTTAGAAAGTCGTCGCGCACACGGACTCCGGAGGGGAGCCATAAGGGGGCCACACCATGGGTGGACGCGACCCCTTTGGTCGCTCCCAAGGGTGGTGTGTCCCCCCTGGCTGCCCACCGACGTTGCCCTCGCGCCTATATATTCTCCTCGAAGGGTTAACCGTAAATACAGAAGCCTTTTCAACGAAAAACATCCGCGGGCGCCGTCATCGTCAACCCTAGATCGGGAGGGTTCTAGAGCTCTCCCCGGCACCCTGCCGGGAGGGGGAATCATCACCGGAGGGCTCTACACCACCATGTCCGCCTCTGTAATGCTGTGTGAGTAGTTCATCCTTGGATGGCGGGTCCGTACTAGTAGCTAGATGGTTGTTCTCTCCTCTTTATGCCTCGTGTTTAGATCTTGTGAGCTGCCCTACATGATCAAGATCATCTTATTTGTAATGCTACATGTTGTGTTTGTCGGGATCTGATGAATATTGAATGCTATGTCCAATTATTATCAATCTATCATGTTATTTTCATGTGTATGTTATTTATGATCTTGCATGCTCTCCGTTGTTAGTAGATGCTATGGCCAAGTAGATGCTAGTAACTCCAAGAGGGAGTATTTATGCTTGATAGTGGGTTCATGCCTCCCTTTCACTCACGCTCGAGTGACAGAAACGTAAACGGGTGGGGGATGTGATGTTGCCACTAGGGAGAAAACAACAATGTTTATATTGTTTACATTACACACTTTGCTTGCTGTGATTATCTGTTGCTTGCAACTTAATACCCAAGGTTTGCTCGGATGACATTCTGAGGGTGGATTATTAGTCATAGATGCAGTTGGATGACGGTCTATGTATCTTGTTGTAATGCCCGCATGAATCACATAGTAATAATCATGTCATGCATATGCGCTACGGTGCAGCCTTTATATCTGTCAATTGCCTAGATGTAATTTGTTTACCCATCGTGTTATTTATCTGTTTTGGAGAGACACCACTAGTGAACTGTGGATCCCGATCCATTTTCATCATACTCATAATACAACCACCGCAATCTCTGTTTTCATACTGTTACTACTGTTTTCCACATCATATGTTTAACCTCTTTGTTTTCAGGAAAAACGGTGAGATTGACAACCTCACAGCTTTGTTGGGGCAAAGTGATTTGATAGTGTTGTGTAGGTTCCACGTTGCTGCTGAACCAGTTGTGCGCCCTGCTAATATCAGATGCATCAACCTTCAAAAGTGATTTCTTTCTCGTACTGGTCGATTCAACCTTGGTTTCTTTCTGAGGGAAACTTGCTGTTGTGCTCTTCATACCTTACACTTGGGGTATCCCAACGAGTGCAAGCCCTGCACCATCAAGCAATTTATGGCACCGTTGCCGGGGAGAAAGAGTATTTCTGCAAGGGGAGTCTCTCACTTTCATTATCTTTACTTTGTTATTATTTTTCTTAGTTTATTTTATTTTGTCCTATTTGCTTCTCTTTATCGAAAACACGAAAAATTAGTTTTTATTCTAGTTGTTATTTTTAAAACAATAGCTACTGCCACAACTTATTTTAAGGCTCCCCTTGCAAGAATCTCAAAAGAAAAAGATTAAGAGGCAAATGCAAATATTGCCAGAAATCTGTCAAAACAGAACAGCTGGTAAATATGAATTTGTTCGAGAACCTTCTGTTGCTCAAATTAAAAAGTGTAAAACTAATAAAAGTTAGATAACTACCTGGGGAAGGTGCCCCGAAAATATAAAAATTCTTCGGGTTTTGGCTGAGAGAACCGAGGTTTTTGGTGAAGCGCAAAAATCTGGACAGAAAACGGCAATTTCCCCGAAATCATACTAACTTGCTATTAGAGGTTACTTATGGCACAAAAACGAAATAAAAAGGATAAATATCGATTGTTACAAAGGTAAAAACTTCCAAGAAATAAAAAGAAAAAAATAAAACAAAGGGAAAACAAAGTGGGTTGCCTCCCACAAGCGCTTTTCTTTAACGCCTTTTAGCTAGGAAGAAGAACGAATCAGGTATTATCAATAGAATCATGAGTAATACTCACAAGGGACTCAAAATGTAACTTAATTATCTTTCAAGGTAAATGTCCCATGCCCTTTTTAAGGGGAAACTGAGATCTTAGAATTCCCTCTTTCATATCAATAACAGAACCAACATTGCGAAGAAAAGGTCTCCCCAAAATGATAGGACAAGAAGCATTGCATTCAATATCCAAAAAAATAAAATAAATGGGGACATAATTATCATTAGAAATAATAAGAACATCATCAATCCTTCCCAAAGGTATTTTAGCAGTGGAGTTTATAAGATGCACTCCCAAAATACTCTCATCCAATTTTTTCAAATCAAGCATATCATATAAACTTTTAGACATAATAGAAGAACTTGCACCAAGATCACACAAAGCATTGCAATAAAAATCATTCACTCTTATTATAATAGTGGGATCCCAACCATATTGTAATTTTCTAGGAATGTAGGCCTCAAGTTTGAGCCTTTCTTCCTTAGCTTCAATGAGAGCATTAGTGATATGTTTAGTGAAAGCAATATTTATCTTACTAGCATTAGGAACTTTAAAAAAAAATTGTAAAAATTAATTACATCAGAGATGGTCAAATTATAAAATCAATTTTATCATCCTCAAACATGGTGGGGGAAAGTTTCTCCTAAATTCATATTATCACCAATCCCACTTCCGACAATTTTCTCACTAGAATTTTTTTTTATCTCCAAACTTTTGGGACTCCTTCTACCTAAAGTCATGACCTCTCCATCCCATTTGTTTTGACATAAATATGTTTATAAGCATTAGGATACTCATTGGTACTGAAATTTTTCACTTCCTCAAAGGGTTGGATGGTATAAATTTTAACAGGCTCACTTTTAGCAGTTTTTTTTAGCAATTTCAACTTCTCTTTCTCTTCAACACATATTTGAGCTAACATTCTCATGTTCTCATTTATTTGAACTTGTATATAATTTATAGGTTCAGTTTTCTTGGCCTCAATAGGTGTAGTACTAATTTTTAAAATTTCTACATCATGAGCAAGACTATCAACTTTCACCACAAGATTATCTAGTTTTGCAAGCCTTTCATCAACAGTTTTATTGAAATCATTTTATGAAGTGGTAAATCTTTAAGCATGTTTTTAAGATCTGAGGTGGAACTTATAGTATTGTTGGAAGAATTTCCATAATAATTTCCATACGAATTACCCTTATTATTAGGATATGGCCTATAGTTGTTACCACCAAAATTATTCTTGTAAAGCACTATTGTTGAAATTGTTTCTAGCAATAAAATTCACATCATTTTAATCATTCTCATTAGCAACCGGAGAGTTCAAGAGAACATTATTTGGATCTATAGGCACTTGTTTATCTAGCAAATAAGTAATCATATCAATTTTATCACTCAAAGAAGAAACCTCCTCAACATAATTTACCTTTTTACTCGCTGGAGCCCTTTCTGTGTGCCATTGGGAATATTTTTTCATTAGATCATCCAATAACTTGTTTGTTGCACCTAAAGTGAGGTTCATAAAGGTTCGTACCGTATCTGAATCTAATAAATTCCTTGAAGAAAAATTTAATCCTACATAAAAAGTTTGGACAACCATCCACGTAGTTAGTCCGTCCGTGGCACAATTCTTAACCATAGTTTTCAATATTTCCCAAGCTTGAGAAACATGTTCATTATCAGTTTGTCTAAAGTTCATAATGTTACTCCTCAGTTGTATAATTTTTGCTGGTGGATAATACTTCTCAATAAAAGCATATTTGCATTTAGTCCAAAAATCAATGTTATTTTAAGGCAAAGACAATAACAATTCCTTAGCTCTTTCTCTTAATGATAAAGGGAGAAATATTAATTTCACGATATGACCATCAACCTACTTATATTTTTTCATGTCACGTAACTCAAAAAAAATTATTTAAATGAGAGGCAGCATCTTCTCCAATACCAGAAAATTGATCTTTCATGACAAGATTCAACAATATAGGTTTAATTTCCTGCTGTAGCAGCAGGTGGAGAAATTGGTGTGCATATGAAATCATTATTATTAGTACTAGTAAAGTCAAAAATCTTGGTAGTATCATTGGTAGCCATGCTTGCAAGATAACACAAAATAAACTAACAATACAAATAAAAGACTAGAAACTAGAGAACTAATTTTTTTGAGTTTTTGATAAAGAGAAAAAAGACTAAACAAAAGTAAACTAAGAAGGAAAAAAATAAAAGAAAGAGAGTGGAAGTGTGATACTCCCCTTGAAGCAAGCTAGAAGTCCCGGGAACAACGCCAAAAAAGTACTTGATGCTGACGTGATCACACGTTGGTTGGGAGACCCCAACTGGAAAGTATGATGTAGTCCAGCGAAAATTCTTCAATTAAGGAATAAGGGTTTATCGAACCAGTAGAAGTTTGTAGTCTTGGAGAAGTTTGCTTGTTGTCTGGCGCGTCAACAAGCGTAGAACCTGCACACAAACACAAACTCTCTCTTGTCCCCAACTTTCCGAGAAGGTTTTGAATCTTCTTGTCTTGCTGAAAACTAGAGAATTAAACGTATAGTCTTGAAAAGTAAGTAATTAATTTAAAAACGGAAAAACAAGGAAAAATGATGAAAGTGCTTGAAAGAAGGTTGCAATTATAAGGAAAATAGGACCTGGGGCCATGGGATCACTAGTAGTGTCTCTCCGAAGAAAAAAATATGTTTGGTGAACAAATTGCAGCCGGGCAATTGACAAATCCTGAACGTATAACAATACTGTTATGATGAGATATAGTTCACGGGTTCTAACATTGTAGGCATTATGTCAATGCATATGGACAGCTCTTCATCATGCATCCATATTTAAAAGTCTACATCAAGAAAGGTATCCAACAAATCTTTGTGGTATTAAGTTGCAGCAACGAAGTGATTGCTTTGTGTGCAACAGACAAATTCATCAAGAACAATGCGTAATGTAAGAAGTGGTCCTTGTTCGTAGACAAGAGCACCGCTGTTTTCTCCATAGTAGCAACAACACATCCCCCATCAGTCACGTTTCTGTCACTCGAGCACAGATGTAAGGGAGGCATGAGCCTGCTATCTAGCATATAAACCCTCTCTTAGAGGTGAAAACAACTAAGTGGCCAAGGTAATCATAAACACCAAAGACAATTGCAAAACAAGATTAAACTCTCTACAAATATAAGTGAAGCATTTCATATTGACATGAACAAAATAATCATAATCTCATGGTTGAACATATCCTAGCAAACACAACATGAACAATTACATAATGGTGGTCTCAATCATGTGGGGCTGCTTACAAAACTCTAAACATGGAGGCATAGGGGAGAGAAAAACCATCTAGCTACTACTATGGACCCATAGTCCTGAGATGAACTACTCATGCATATGTCTGAAGGCGATCATGACTATTCCCCTCTCCGGCACAGTGCCGGAATAGGACTACAGAAGCCTGATGCGCGTGATACACACGTTCGTTGTGAGACCCCAAGAGGAAGGTATGAAGAGCACAGTAGCAAGTTTCCCTCATAAAGAAACCAAGTTTGAATAGACCAGTAGGAGGAAGGAGTAACTTCCAAAGGTGAAGCGGCTGAGATGGCAGGGCGCACTACCGGTTCAGAAGCAACATGGAACCTGCACAACACAATCAAATCACCTAGCCCAACGAAGCAGTGAGGTTGTCAATGTCACCGGTTTTGCTGAACACAAAGAGGTTAAACGTATGGTGTGGAAAACAGTAGGAAAATAGTAGGAACAGTAGAGAGCAGTATGAAAGCAGTAGATGTTTTATCAGTATGAGGAAAAAGGACCGGGGTCCACAATTCACTAGTATAGAGAGAAGATGGCAACGTGATATTTTGCTAGTCCTTAAGAGTGGGGAAAAACATAAATGCCAGGACACCTTCAAAGTTCATGAGGAAGACTAGAATAAATAATTAGATAAAAAGCAATAACACATCATGAATCAATTAATAATGTTTCTGGGACAAATGCACATAAAACTCAGAATGGAAAACATGCTCTCTCAACCGTGCATAAAGTTAGAAGATGGAGACTCAACATAAAATTAAAATAAAGGCCCTTTGCAGAGGGAAGCATGGATCACTCATGTGCTTGAGCTTTTATTTTATTAAAAAGAGGTGTAAAAACTCGACACTCCTCCCAACCATCTTTCACAAACCATGGCTAACCGAATCCTTGGGTGCCTGCCAACAATCACAAACCGTGGAGGAGTGTCTATATTTTAAGAGAGGTGTATGCTTATGTCAACGAATAGTAAACAGAAAATACAGTACGTCACAAGCCAACTATACTTCACAAGAGCGGTCCCAAGAAGGACGCATCTGGGTAGAAGGTTATCCCCCTTTCTCTTTTGTTTACACAATTATGCTTTGACTGATAAATAAGGGGCAAAAATAGTGAAGAGAGTTTGTGTTATTAATTTGGGGCTGGGCACCCCGCTGCCAGATCTTCTATCATTGGATAAGCGGATGAATCCACTAGTCCAGGGTGTGAAAGTCCAATCAACAAGCGAGATAAAGATTCTCTATTTACGTCCTCATGAGCTAAAACATGAGCACAAAACAGGAGTAATTTTAAAAGTTTTAAAGGTAACACATGAGCAATTTAATTTGGAGTGGTGGTTAATTACCACATGTAGGTAGGTATGGTGGACATAATGGGAAAACTTTGGTTTTAGGGAGTTGGATGCACGAGTAGAGATCATACTCATTACAGGTGGAGGCTAGCAAAAGACTGGGAGCGACAAATCAAGAGAGCATAAGAGCCATAATCGTGCATAGCGACATAAACATCATTAATGAAAGCATAAGTGGTACCACAAATTCAAAAACTAAATGATCATGGAGGCTATTCTTGACTGGTTCATAGTCATAAACATGGTGTGAGCATGCGCCAACTTAACCAAATAAAACATCCAAAGGAGAACACCATAAATTTATGCTTCAATATGACAAGAACAACTCATGATTATTTCAATGGCACATTAAACACTCTCGGCTATTTGAGGCTAATCACGCTACTCAATAACCACAAGGATTTAAAACTAAAATAACATCTAGCATGATATGAAAAATTTCTAGCCACAGTCTATACAAGCTTCTACTTGCACCGTTAAAAATTCAACCTCAAGCAACAGTTTCTTTTCCCAACAAGCACCATACAAATCATGCTTTAACAAAAACTCTATAAACGCCACGTCAAGAAAATATGAGAGTACTCACATAACACTACTAAAACTAACAGCTCTAAATAAGAGATGCAATAAAAACAAGAGCTAAACAAGAATTTTTGCAGTAACTAGAAGAAAAACTAAGAATACTAGCATATCAAGTATTCATATGAAAAAGCGGAGCGTGTCTCTATCCCAAACAAGGATGCTAAGTACAATTGTATTATTGCAGCAAGGAAAAAAAGAAAACAAAGGAAAACAAAATAAAAAACAAGGAAAAAAAACAGACTCTCCAAGTAAACTTCATATGATGTGACCGAATAAAAATATAGTTTCACGAGAAGTGACCTGATAGATAGTTGATGAAGAATGGGATGCCTTGGGCATCCACAAGCTTAGATGCTTGAGTCTTCTAAAAATATTATTGGATGAACCACGGGGGAATCCCCAAGATTTGACCTTGCACTCTTCTTGGTCACATGTATCGCCTCTTCTCTTGACCCTTGAAAACTTCCTTCACACCACACTCAAACAGTAATTCGCATTAGAGGGTTAGTGCAACAAATAAAAATCCGTTGGTTCTGTATGGCACAAGTGCTATTGAAACTTTTAAACATTATCTATAGCTACTGATGTGTCGTGAAGCAAAGAAATCCACTTGACATCGCAAAAGAGGAAATGCAAGAAAAAATGGCACAATCTGTCAAAACCAGAACAGTCTGTAAAGATGATTTTTTTTCTGGGCACTTACGTTGCTCATATCGAAAAACTTAAAGAACAAAAAACTTGCGTAATTATCTAAGGAATGAGCACAAAATATTTCAGGTTATTCTGATATTCCGGAATTTAATACGATTTTTTACGGTGGACAGGAGAAATCTGTTTCCTGCGCAAAAATCCGAAAACCAACTCCAACTCTCATCAGAAACCTTACTTGGCACTACTAAAACGTGAAAAAAAGATACAAGGGAGTTTCTACAGAAGTATACAACCGCTTGACTCAAATAAAACAGAGAAAAACAAAACCATGGGTTATCTCCAAAGAAGTGCTTTTCTTTAACGCCTTTTAGCTAGGCCTAGAAAAGTGGAATCAAGTATTTTCAAGTGAAGAAGCATCCAAATTGTTACGAAGATTATGTTTACCCTTCTTACCCTTATTCTTTTTAGGGAAATTATGGTCCAAACATGATTTGGAGGTGAAATTCATGGTACCTTTCCCCATATCAATAGTTGCTCCTAAGAGCTTCAGCAGAGATCTTCCAAGGGTAATTTGTCCCCCTCGTGCACATTCAATAACAAGATAATCAGTGGAGACCGTTTTTCCTAGGAATTTTGTAAACACTCCCTCAGCTATCCCAATGGGAAATTAGTGGTATTATTAATGAGAGGAATTTCTTCTCCTTCTTCAGCTAGTCCCCAAAGGTTCAAAGATTCGTAATTTCCTTAGGCATAAGACAAGATTCGGGCATGATATCACAACGAGCATGAAATGTTTCACCATTTATAACAACTTTCACCAAAGGAATCATATTTGAGGATTCAGAGTTTATTGGGACATGGTCAAGATGTTCATGAATTTGGCTATATCCCTCTTTTAAAATAGAAATATGTGGCTCAAGAGTGTTCAATCTAGCATAAATATTTGCAAAGGCTTTATCAGAACTACAGGGTAAACTGTAGGTTGCAATTAATTTTCTTATAGCATTGAAAGCTTGATCTCCATCACAATGAAGCAAATCCCCTCCCACTACATTGTCCAAAGCATATCTATAACAAAGAACAAGACCGAAGTAAAAGCTACGAAGAAATAGGCTTAGAGTCATTTTAGGTTTAATTTTGCAATAGGAATCAAAAAACTCTAGACCAAGCTTCCATGAAATTCTCATCATTACATTGTTTTAAAGTAAAGATCATTTCCTCATGTGACATGGTAACAGGAACAGGAGTACTCATTTTAACAAGATTAAAAACAGGAATAAAACTACATCTAGAATAAGAACTATTTTTTGTGTTTTTGATAAAGAGAAGAAAACAAGACAAATAAAATAAAATAAGCAAAACAAAAACAAAGTAAAGAGATTGGAAGTGAGAGACTCCCCTTGCAGAAATTCTCTTCCTCCCCGACAACGGCGCCAGAAATTAGCTTGATGCACGTGATACACACATTCGTTGGGAGACCCCAAGAGGAAGGTATGAAGAGCACAATAGCAAGTTTCCCTCAGAAAGATAGCAAGGTTGAATCGACCAGTAGGAGGAAGGAGTAACTTTAAAAGGTGAAGCAACTGAGATGGCAGGGCGCACTACCGGTTCAGAAGCAACATGGAACCTGCACAACACAATCAAATCACATTGCCCCAACAAAGCAGTGAGGTTGTCAATCTCACCGGTTTTGCTGAACACAAAGAGGTTAAACGTATGGTGTGGAAAACAATAGGAAAACAGTAGGAATAGTATGAGAGTAGTCTGAAAGCAGTAGATGTTTTATCAGTATGAGGAAAAAGGACCGGGGTCCACAATTCACTAGTGGTGTCTCTCCGAGAAAATAAATAACATGTGTGGTGAACAAATTACAGCTGGGCAGTTGACAAAAATGAAGGCTGCACCGTAGTGCGTATGCAAGACATAAAGATTACTATGTGATTCATGCGAGCATTACAACAAGATACATAGACCTTTATCCAACTGCATGTATGACTAAAAATCCACCCTTCGAATATCATCCAAACAAACGTTGGGTATTAAGTTGCAAGCAACAGAGAATTGCAGTAATTAAAGTGTGTAATGTAAACAATAACATCATTCTTAGATAAAGCATTGTTGTTTTCTCCCTAATGGCAACAGCACATCCTCCATCCGTCACGTTTCTGTCACTCGAGCACAGATGAAAAGGAGGCATAAACCCACTATCGAGCATAAATACTCCCTCTTGGAGTTACTAGCATCTACTTGGCGAGAGAATCTACTAATAACGGAGAGCAAGCAAGATCATAAATAACATAAGCATGAAGATAACATGATAGATTGATAATCAGAAGACATAGCATTCAACATTCATCAGATCCCATCAAACACAACATGTAGTATTACATAATGGTGATCTTGATCATGATAGGCAGCTCACAAGATCTAAATATGAGGTACAAAGTGGAGAAGACAACCATCTAGCAACTGCTATGGACCCGTAGTCTAGGGATGAACTACTCACGCATCACTTCAGAGGAAGGCATGGTGGTGTAGACCCCTCCGGTGATGATTTCCCCCTCCGATAGGGTGCCGGGGAGAGCTCCAGAACCCTCCCGATCTCGGGATGACGGTGACGGCGGCCTCGGGTGTTTCTTTTGTAAAAGTGGGATCTATTTAGGGTTTACGTCTTGGGGGGATTATATAGGCGAAAGGGCAAAGGAGGTGGAGCCCTGGGGGCCCCACACCACCCCCCGGCGCGGCCAAGGGGGGAGCGCCGCCCTATGGTGTGGGCCCCCTAAGGCCCCCCTCCGGGTCTTTTTGGGACTCCGTGGAACCTTCGGGAATTCTAAGACTTTCGGGCTTCGAATTTTCCAATTCCAAGAATATTTCCAGAACAAATTTTCTGAAACTAAAAACAGTAGAAAATAGGGAACTGACTCTATGGCATCTTGTCAGTAGGTTAGTCCGTAAAATTGATAAAAATGACATAAAGTGTATAGAAAACATGTGGGAAACAATAAGAAAACAACATGGAACATCAAAAATTAAGTATACGTTTATGACGTATCAAATCCCTAGATTGGACTTTCGAGGGGCCGACGCCTCTCTGTATGTTTCATGGAAAATAACTTTGTCCTCGACGGTTTTAGGGTTGAAGGCAATTTATGGGCGAAGAGACGATGAGAGGCGGTGGCCAGGGTGCTCAGGAGCCCACCAGGCGCGGCCTAGGGTGGAGCCGTGATGATCCACAAGTATAGGGGATCGCAACAGTCTTCGAGGGAATTAAACCCAAATTTATTGATTCGACACAAGGGGAGCCAAATAATATTTATAAGCCTTAAAAGATAAGTTGTCAATTCCTCTGAACCTGAAAGTAGACTTGATTGCAACAATTTATCAGTGGTAACAATTTTATAACAGCAACAGTAGTAAAATAACAGCAGGAGTAAAATAGTAATAACGGTAGCAATTGTGGGAAACAACACGATTAAAATATTGTAGGCATAGGGAATGGATGAACGGGCGTTTGATGGTGCAGATCTTGCACTCGTTGGGAAACCCCAAGAGGAAGGTATGATGAGCACAACAACAGTTTTCCCTCAGTAAGAAACCAAGGTTTAATCGACCAGTAGGAGGAAGGAGTAACTTCAGAAGGTTGAAGCAGCTAGGATGGCAGTGCGCACTACCGGTTCAGAAGCAATGTGGAACCTACACAACACAATCAAATCACTTTGCCCCAACAAAGTAGTGAGGTTGTCAATCTCACCGGTTTTGCTAAACACAAATAGGTTAAACGTATGGTGTGGAAAACAGTAAGAGAACAGTATGAAAGCAGTAGCAGCAGTATGAAAACAGTGGAAGCATTGTGTGTATTATAAGAATGAGAAAATGGACCGGGATCCACAGTTCACTAGTGGTGTCTCTCTGTGAAAGATAAATAACATGTGTGGTGAACAAATTACAGCTGGGCAATTGACAGAAAGGAAGGCTGCACCGTAGTGCATATGCAAGACATAAATATTATTATGTGATTCATGCGGGCATTACAACAAAATACATAGACCGTCATCCAACTTCATCTATGACTAATAATCCACCCTCCGAATATCATCCGAACAAACATTGGGTATTAAGTTGCAAGCAACAGATTATCACAGTAAGCAAAGTGTGTAATGTAAACAATGTAAACTAAGTAAACACTATTGTTTTCTCCCTAATGGCAACATGACATCCTCCATTCGTCACATTTCTGTCACTCGAGCACAGATGCAAAGGAGGCATGAACCCACTATCAAGCATAAATACTTCCTCTTGGAGTTACTACCATCTACTTGCCCAGAGCATCTACTAATAACAGAGAGCATGCAAGATCATAAATAACATATGCATGAATATAACATGATAGATTGATAATCAGAAGACATAGCATTCAACATTCATCAGATCACAGCGAAAACAACATGTAGCATTACATAAAGATGATCTCGATCGTGTAGGCCAGCTCACGAGATCTAAACATGAGGTACAAACTAGAGAAGAAAACCATCTAGCTACTGCTATGGACCCGTAGTCCAGGGATGAACTACTCACGCATCACTTCGGAGGAGGGCATGGTGGTGTAGACCCCCCCGGTGATGAATTCCCCTCCCGACAGGGTGCCGAGGAGAGCTCCAGAACCCTCCTGATCTCGGGATGACGATGACGGCAGCCTCGGGTGTTTCTCGGAACGAAGTGGTATATCTTTATGGTTGACGTATCAGGGGGTATAAATAGGAGAAAGGGCGAAGGCGATGGAGGCCCGAGGGGTCCACACCACCACCCGGCACGGCCAGGGGGGCGCGCCGCCCTATGGTGTGCCCCCCCCCCCCCCCCCGGCCTCTTCGGGACTCCGTGGAACCTTCAGAAATTCTAAGACTTTCGGACTTCAAATTTTCCAATTCCGATAATATTCCCAAAACAACTTTTCTGAAACTAAAAACAACAGAAAACACGGAACTCGCTCTATGGCATCTTGTCAATAGGTTAGTCTGGAAAATCGATAAAAATGACATAAAGTGTATATCAAACATGTAGGAAACAACATTAAAACAAAATGGAACATCAGAAATTAAGGATACTTTTATGACGTATCAACATCCCCAAGCTTAGTTCCTACTCGTCCTCGAGTAGGTAAACGATAAAAACACATAATTTCTGAGATGACATGATACCAACATAAACTTGATCATCAATAATGTAAAAGCATAATTAAGATGAGATCATAGAACTTCAACACAAGCATGATAAATAGAATTTTAACAATAAAGCATAGCAATCACCTTGCATCATGAGAAGTAAAACAAATGAAAGATCATGAATAACAATCCAACGAAATATATACGTTTGTTTCAAGTATAGAGAAAACATGGCAAAGTGATATTTCGCTAGTCCTTAAGAGTGGGGAAAAACATAAATGCCAGGACACCTTGAAAGTTCATGAGGAAGACTACAAAAAATAATTAGAGAACAAGCAATAACACATAATGAATCAATTAATAATATTTCTGGGACAAATGCACATTAAACTCAGAATGGCAACTATGCTCTCTCAACTGCGCATAAAGTTAGAAGATGGAGACTCAACATAAGAGTAAAAGAAAGGCCCTTCTTAGAGGGAAGCAGGGATCAACTCATGTGCTAGAGCTTTTTATTTTATTAAACGGAGGTATTGAAAACATTTTTAGAGAGGTGTATGCTTATGTCAACGAATGGTAAACAAAAAGTATTGTACATCACAAGCCAACTAGACTTCACAAGAGCGGCTCCCACAGAAGGACACATCTGGGTAGAAGGTCATCCCTCTTTCTCTTTTGTTTACACAATTATGCTTTGACTGATAAATCAGGGGCAAAAGTAGTCAAAAGAATTTGTTGTTATTAATTTGGGATTGGGCACCCTGCTCCCAGCTCTTCTATATTTGGATAAGCGGATGAAGACACTAGTCCAGGATGTGAAAGTCCAATCAACAAGTGAGATAAAGATTCTCTATTTACGTCCTGATGAGCTAAAACAGAAGCACAAAACAGGAGTAATTTTGAAGCTTTTAAAGGTAACACATGAGCAATTTACTTTGGAGTGGTGGTTAAATACCACATGTAGGTAGGTATGCTCGACACATTGGGCATAATTTAGTTTTTTGGAGTTGGATGCACAAGTAGAGCTCATACTCAGTACATGTGGAGGCTAGCAAAAGACTGGGAGTGACAAATCAAGGGAGCATAAGATCCATAATCATGCATAGTGACATAAACATCATTAATCAAAGTATAATTGCTACCACAAGTTCAAAACTAAATGATCATAGAGGCTATAAGTGACTGGTTCATAGTCATAAACATGGTGTGAGCACGCGCCAAGTCAACCAAATAAAACATTCAAAGGAGAACACCACAAATTTATGCCTCAATATGATAAAAACAACTCACGATTCTTTCAACGACGCATTAAACACTCTCGGCTATTTGAGACTCATCATGGTACTAAATAACCACTAGGATTTATAATTAAAATAACATCTAGCATGATACGAAAAAGTCTAGCCACAGTCTATACAAGCTTCTACTTGCACAGTTAAAAATTCTACTACAAGCATCAGTTTTTCCCAACAAGCACCATACAAAATATGTCTAACAGTTATGAATAAGAGATGCAAAGAAAACAAGAGCTAAACAAGAATTTTTGCAGCAGCTAGAAGAAAAACTTAGAATACGAGCATAACGAGTATTCGAACGAAAAATAGGAGCGTGTCTCTCTCCCAAACAAGGAATGCTAGTGTCCAACTATACAATTTCAGCAAGGAAAACAAAAGAAAACAAACAGACGCTCCAAGTAAACTTCATACGATGTGACAGAATAAAAATATAGTTTCACTACAAGTGACCTGATAGATTGTTGATGAAGAAGGGGATGACTTGGGCATCCCCAAGCTTAGATTCTTGAGTCTTCTAAAAATTTGATTGGATGAACCACGGGGGCATCCCCAATCTCTGACCTTGCACTCTTCTTGATCACATATATCACCCTCTTCTCTTGACCCTTGAAAACTTCTTTCACACCACACACAAAGAGTTATGTATGTGCACAAGTGCTTTTGATACTTTTAAACATTAGCTACAGCTACTGATGTTTCGTGAAGCAAAGAAATCCACTTGACATCGTAAAAGAGCAAATGCAAGAAAAATGGCAGAATTTGTCAAACCAGAACAGTCTGTAAAGACAAAAAAATTCGGGGCACTTACATTTCTCAGATCGAAAAACTTAAAGAACAAAAAAGTTGCGTAATTAGCTGAGGAATAAGCACAAGAAATTTCAGGTCATTCTGATTTTCTTGTGAATAATACGATTTTTTACCGGTGGACAGCAGAAATCTGTTTCCTGTGTAGAAATACAAAACCAACTCCAACTCTCGCCAGAAACTTTACTTGGAACAACTAAAACATGAAAATAAAGATACAAAAGAGTTGCTACATAAGTATACAACCCCTTGAATCAAATAAAACAGAGAAAAACAAAGCAAAAAATAAAAGCACGCGTTATCTCCCAAGAAGTGATTTTCTTTAACGCCTTTTAGCTAGGCCCAGAAAAGTGGAATCAAGTGTTTTCGAGCGAAGAAGCATTCAAATCAAGATTTGGGAATTACTTAATAATGCATTGTATTTTATCTAAGTGAGTTTCAGAAGCTCCTCTCTTAGAACTTTTAGTCTTATGATACGTCATAAACGTATCCTGAATTTCTGATGTTCCATGTTGTTTTCATGGCATATGCTACATGTTTTCCTTACACTTTATGTCCTTTTTATCGATTTCCCGGGACTAACCTATTGACAAAATGCCATAGATCCAACTCATGTTTTCTGCTGTTTTTAGTTTCAGAAAAGTTGTTCTGGAAATATTCTCAGAATTGGACGATTCAAAAGCCAGAAGTCTTAGAAGTCCCGGAGGGTCAAGGAAGTCCCGAAGAGACCCAGAGGGGGTCCACAGGGTGGACACACCATAGGGTGGCGCGGGTCCCCCTGGCCGCGCCACAAGGTGGTGTGGGCCCCCTGGCCACCCCCGGCATCGCCCTTTCGCCTATATATGCCCCCCGATGCATAAACCCTATATGAATCAGCCTTTTTCCATGAAAAGTTTCGTAGCTCCATCTCCACCGCCGACAAGTTTCAGGGGAAAGAAATCTCTGTTTCGGCACCCTGCCGGGACGGGGAAGTGCCCTCGGAGCCATCTCCATCGACTCCACCGCCATCTTCGTCGTCGTTGATGTCTCCTATGATGAGGAGGAAGTAGTTCTCCCCTGGGGCTGAGGGCTCAACCGGTAGCTATGTGTTTCATCTCTCTCTCCCATGGTGTGATCTTTATGTGATTGTGAGCTTTGTAATCTATTTGACTTAGTAGATGTTACTCCTCATATGTTATGCTACTCGAGTGGTTTTCTTATGAGATCTCCGTAAACACTTTGATCACGGTGTAAAGGTGACAGAGTGTGCACTGTGTGGTTTAGCATGATATTTATATCTTGTGTTGGATGACCCCATGAAATTGTGGTGTTTGTCTAGTACCTTGTAGGGTGCTCATAGTGACAACGTGGGGTTAACTAGACATGGGAATGCGACTTTGAGGAGTGTTGTTACAGCCCTACGCAATGAATTGGTGTTTGTTATTCAACCGGAGAGTGGTTCGGAGTAGCATAGTGAAGAGAGATATTTATGCATTCAATTATGTTATCATTGTTGAGAGTGTCCACTAGTGAAAGTAGGATCCCTAGGCCTTGTTTCTAAGCATTGAAACACCGTTTACAACCTGTTCTGCTACATGTTTGCTTGCTGCCATTTTTATTTCAGATTGCTATTATCACTTATAATCATCCATATTACTTGTATTTTACTCTCTCTTCGCCGAACTAGTGCACCTATACAACTGACAATTGTATTAGGTGTGTTGGGGACACAAGAGACTTCTTGTATCGTAATTGCAGGGTTGCTTGAGAGGGATACCTTTGACCTCTTCCTCCCTGAGTTCGATAAACCTTGGGTAATCCACTTAAGGGAAACTTGTTGATGTTCTACAAACCTCTGCACTTGGAGGCCCAACACTGTCTACAAGAATAGAAGCGTGCGTAGACATCAAGCTCTTTTCTGGCGCCGTTGCCGGGGAGGTAAGGTAAAAGGTACTCACATCCTCTGTGAGTGCTCGAAGTTATTTCCTTTAGATTCTGCAATTATATCTTTTTGTTTCTTGTTTTCACTAGTTAGGCTTATTTTTACTTGTTGCTTGTTTTTATTTTTACTAGTTAGTCTTAATGGAAAACAACAAAAATATGAGAGAGCTTTATTTGCATGCTAGTAGCAATGTTATTAGCATTAATTCTTTGGATACCATTATTTCTAATGCTATGGAAAAGTCTAAGCTTGGGGAAGCTAGTTTTATAATCTTTTTAGTTCCCCGGTTTTAGAGGAGAAAATTTGCTCTGATGATACTTTATCTCCCATATGTGATAAATCTAATGATGCTTGTGATATTTTAAATCCTCCTTGCTGAAAGTGTTCCTTTTAAAATACCTATGAAAATTGTTGAAGGTGTCACGAATAACTGCTATTTTGGAGATGGAACTGTCCATCCTCGTGATCATTTACTCTTTATACATGAATTATGCGGGTTGTTCAAGTGTGCAGGTATTTCAATGGACAAAGTTAAGAGGAGTCTATTCTCTTTATCACTTAAGGACAAAGCAAGGGAGTGGTATGAGCTACTAGATGATCCTCATCATTTGGAGTGGAAGGAGCTTGAATCTCTATTTTATTCTAAATTTTATTCTTCTCATGAACTGTATTTAGATAGGAATTACATTTATAATTTTTGGCCTCGTGATGGAGAAAGCATTGCTCAAGCTTGGGGAAGACTGAAAACATTAATACTTAAATGTCCTAACCATGAGCTTCTAAGGAAATAATTGTTACTAATTTTTATGCAAGGCTTTCAGGACATTACAGGGATTATCTAGATGCATGTTCAGAGGGTTCTTTCTCAAGTAAGAAGGTTGAAGCTAAATGGGATCTTCTTGAAACAATTGAAACCAATAATGAAGGTTGGAATAACGACAAAGGTAAAGAATCAGGTATAAACTATGAGTATGATTGCATTAAGTCTTTCGCTGAAACTGCTGATTTTCAAGAGCTTAGTGCTAAATATGGTCTTGATCCTCAAATGATTGTTGGTTGGTATAGATCCTTTGCTTCTTATATTAATGTTCCTAAATCAAATGGGGACATACATCATGAACCTTTTAAAGACACTTGCATGAAAAATGAAACTGTTATTAATGATTGCAATGAACATGCTCAAACTTCTGAAAGTACTATTTCTTATAAGCATGTTAATTTTTGTGGAGCACTTAGACCTTGTGAAAAGAATCAAACCGAAGAAGAATATTGCATCCATCATAGGAATGAAAAAACTAGAAAGTGGGACAGGGCTTTAGATGATCTTGGTAAAAAAGTTTGTGCCCTCTATCCTTTTATTTGTGAACTTTGCTGTAAAGTGGGTCATTTCAATTTTCAATGCTCAGGCTGTAATAGCTATTCGAATACTGGAAGTTTGTATTGTGATGACATGATCACTCCTAATCAGCATGATGAACTTACATTATTTTTGGGGTGTGAAGAGTTATCAAGAAAAACTTCTTTGGTAGATATGAGTGCTCTTGATATGAATAGTGTCCTGCATGGTTGTCATCTTTATTGTGTTAGTAATTGCCACACAAATACTTACATACAAAATATTATAAAAGAGGAGACTTTACCAAAATATGACAGGGCTAATATTTCTTTTCATCTTATTAATGAAGAGGAGGAATCCTCCAAGGTTCTTTCTATTGTTTCTGACAATAAACCAGGGTATGTGGAGAAGCTTCCTTTCAAGCCTCTCCCTCCTATAGAGAAGAAGAAGAAGAGAGAGGAGTAAAAGGAGAGAGGTAACGGTATCTCCCCCTAAGCATGTTGCTCCTATTATAGTTTTTGATGAGTCTGAACTCGATGATTTTCCTATGCCTCTTATTTATGAAAGTGATCATGATTGGGATAAACACACTACTTTTGATATTGAAAATCTCTTTGGTACCAATTCTGAAAATGATGATAATTGTTGTACTATTAGTACCATCCATGTTCCTTCCAATGATGATATAGAAAGCTCTGAGCTTGTGGATGATGTGTTTGAAAATCCTTTTGCTACTATGATTATATGCTTGATACATCTCTTTCTAGTAAAAATGATGATATTGCTTATGATGATACTATGCCTCCAGTCTTTGATAACTATTATAAAAGATTCTATAACATAGGCTATGATTACAATTATCCTTATGAAACTTGTCATAGTTATGGAGGGATTACCCAAAACCATCTCCCTAATATACAACTTGTCTATCATGTTGGAGTTCTTTATGATGATTACAATGATGAATATGATATTTTCAGTCCACCTACTATTGAGGAGAAAGTTAATTATGATTATAATATGCCTCCTATATTTGATGATTATGGTGATGAGAATTATAATGATAGCTATTTTGTTGAATTTGCTCCCACTGCTATTAATAAGAATGACTATGCTTATGTGGAGAGTATTAATT
This sequence comes from Alopecurus myosuroides, assembly GCA_028641055.1. NCBI lineage: Eukaryota > Viridiplantae > Streptophyta > Magnoliopsida > Poales > Poaceae > Alopecurus > Alopecurus myosuroides. The sequence goes on along the minus strand of CM054063.1, from coordinate 233,107,282 downwards.
CTTTTATGCATGTGGCTCATGATAAGAATGTTTTATGTGATAGTTATATTGTTAATTTTATTCATGATGCTACTGAAAGTTATTATGAGAGAGGGAAACATAGTCTTATGCATCTCAAAAATATCAAGTTTCCCCTCTTTATGTTGAATGTTTGAATTTGCACTTATTTTGTCTTCCTATGCTAGCCACTTTGTGCTTTATTGACTTGTTTTTCTACAAGATTCTTTTTCATAGGAAGTGGGTTAGACTTAAATTTGTTTTACATTTGCTTCTTGATGCTCTCTTTTGCTTCAATTCATATTTCTTATGTGAGCATCTTCTCAAATTATCATGCCTAGCTAAAAGGCTTTAAAGAAAAGCACTTCTTGGAGATAACCCATGGTTTTATTTTTGCTTTGTTTTTCTCTATTTTCTTTGAGTCAAGGGGTTGTATACTTCTGTAGAAACTCCTTTGTATCTTTATTTTCATGTTTTATTTGTGCCAAGTGAATTTTCTGACGAAAGTTGGAGTTGGTTTTGGATTTCTGCGCAGGAAACAGATTTCTGCTGTCCACCGTAAAAATCGTGAAAAATCCAGAAAGATTAGAATGACCTGAATTTTTTTGTGCTTATTCCTCAGCTAATTACAAAACTTTTTTCTTTCTTTAAGTTTTTCGATCTAAGCAACGTAAGTTCCCCGAAAAAATTTGTCTTTACAAAATGTTCTGGTTTTGGCAGGTTCTGTCATTTTTCTTGCATTTGCTCTTTTACGATGTCAATTGGATTTCTTTGCTTCATGAAACATCAGTGGCTGTATCTAATGTTTAAAATTATCAATAGCATTTGTTCCCTTACAGAACCCATGGATGTTTTATTGTTTCACTAACCCTCTAATGCGAATTACTCTTTGAGTGTGGTGTGAAGGAAGTTTTCAAGGGTCAAGAGAAGAAAGTGATATATGTGATCAAGAAGAGTGCAAGATCAAAGCTTGGGGAAGCCCCCGTGGTTCATCCAAGAAAATTTTAAGAAGACTCAAGCATCTAAGCTTGGGGATGCCCAAGGCATACCCTTCTTCATGAACAATTTATCAGGTCACTTCTAGTGAAACTATATTTTTATTTGGTCACATCATATGAATTTTACTTGGAGCGTCAGTTATTTTTGCTTTCAGTTTGTTTAGTTTTCTTTGATGTATTTTATGGTTGGATCTTATCATACTTTTTTTTGGAGAGAGACACGCTCCGTTTTCATTGCTTAGAACACTCTAGTTTCCATTCTTATTGTTTGTGACTGTTCACTTTTTCCTAGTACTGCGTTTAGCCCTTGTTTTCATGCATCTTTTTCAGAGATGTTAGTTCTAGTAGAGTTATGTTAGTACTCTCTTGTTTCATTGCTATATTATTTGGAGAATTTTTGTTGTTTGGTGTTTGATGGAAATAGAAAATGCTACGTGTGGTAGATGGTATAACGAAAAAAGCTTGCATATTCTTGTAGATCATTAAACTGGTTCACTTGATTATTTGCTGTTGTTTTGAGATATTAATATGCTTAATGGTAAACTTGCTGGTTTAGTAGAGTAAAAACAATTAATGGTTGGTCTAGAAGCTTGAAACTGTGCCACACTCAAATAACCAGTTGATAGGATAATGGTATATGACTTCCTTTGCTGATAGCAATCGTAATGGATTTTTGTTACGCGCTACGGTCGGGGTAGCTAACAGTGACTTGTCACTGCCATGGACCCTCTTGGAGTGATTTTCATTATGCCTTATGATATCATGATTTTATTTGGAATCTTTTAACTTGTGAGTTCTATGTTGCGGTTTTCTGGCACTTCCACCATCCATATTTGCTAGCCTCTTCGGTACTGTGCATTGCTCATTCTCACATTGAGAGTTGGTGCAAACTTCTCCAGTGCATCCAAACCCCGTGGGAGAACTTTGTTCTTCTACACATAAGCCAAAATTTATCTTCCTCAAAACAGCCACCATACCTACCTACCATGGCATTTCCATAGCCATTCCGAGATATATTGCCATACAACATCCATCATCATTATGTTACTTGTCATGCTTATTGTTATTTTGCATACTGCTACACTGCAGGAGCATTTAGTTTTATTCATCAGAGATATTTCAGTTTGAGTTATGAGTACTAAAAGTGTGTTGATTCATTGTAAAATAGAGTGTTGCCCCTACCAGTGAGGTTATATATCAAAAAATAAAAAAAAAGAGAAAAAGCCCAAAAGAAAAGAAAGAAAGAAAGAGGCAAAAGAGAGAAAATAAAGAGAGAGGGGCAGCACTACTATCATTTATTCCACACTTGTGCTTTGTTTAGCATCATTACTTCAGTTTGGAGAGAGTTTTCATATTATGACTTGCATAACTATGTGGGGAACTTACATTATAGAACTTGGCTTGTATATTCCAATGATGAGCCTCCTCAAAAGAGCTCTAGGTCTTCGTGAGCAAGCAGGTTGGATGCACCCCCACTAGTTCCATTGGAGAGCTTTCATACACTTATAGCTCTATGTGCATCCGTTGTGTGGCAATCACTACTCCTTGCATAACTTCGATTATAAGACTTCCTCTTGTCTAATGATCACTTTCAGTTGTGTGAGACTTTCTTCCATTGACCATCCAAACCCCCCATAATGTTCTTTTAGCCATAACATCCTGGTGCCAGGAACCAATACATAACGCTTGCTTGTTTTGAGTGCACAATTATTTGAATGATTTTCCTATGTGCATATTGTTGTCACTTGACTTGATCCTAACAGGAGTTGTTGTGAGAGTTTGATGCCTTGGATGATTATATTGTTGTTCTTGAAGCTTAAATCATCTTTAATATACTTTGCACAGTGGATTGTCTTTTAGTATTGATTCATTGAAAGGTTTTACTTTGTTATTCCTAATGGTTTATACATTATTCTTTGATATCAACTATAAACCACAACCTTTATTCATTTGATCCTAGTTTACATGCTTTACATTACTATGATGATCAAGTTTATGTTGGTAGCATGTCACCTCAGAAATTATTTGTTTTGTCGTTTACCTACTCAAGGATGAGTAGGAACTAAGCTTGGGGATGTTGATACGTCATAAACGTATCCTTAATTTCTGATGTTCCATGTTGTTTTCATGCCATATGCTACATGTTTTCCTTACACTTTATGTCATTTTTATCGATTTCCCGGGACTAACCTATTGACAAGATGCCACAGAGCCAGTTCCTGTTTTCTGCTGTTTTTAGTTTCAGAAAAGTTGTTCTGGAAATATTCTCGGAATTGGACGATTCAAAAGCCAGAAGTCTTAGAAGTCCCGGAGGGTCAAGGAAGTCCTGAAGAGACCCGGAGGGGGGCCACAGGGTGGCGGGGGTCCCCCTGGCCGCGCCACCAGGTGGTGTGGGCCCCCTGGCCACCCCCGGCATCGCCCTTTCGCCTATATATGCCCCCCGATGCATAAACCCTAAATGAATCAGCCTTTTTCCACGAAAAGTTCCGTAGCTCCGCCGCCGCTGCCGACAAGTTTCGGGGGACATAAATCTCTGTTCCGACACCCTGCCGGGACGGGGAAGTGCCCCCGGAGCCATCTCCATCGACTCCACCGCCATCTTCATCGCCGTTGTTGTCTCCTATGATGAGGAGGGAGTAGTTCTCCCCTGGGGCTGAGGGCTCAACCGATAGCTATGTGTTTCATCTCTCTCTCCCATGGTGTGATCTTTATGTGATTGTGAGCTTTGTAATCTAGTTGAGTTATTAGATGTTACTCTTCATATGTTATGCTACTCGAGTGGTTTTGTTATGAGATCTCCGTAAACACTTTGATCACAATGTAAAGGTGACATTGTGTGCACCGTGTGGTTTAGCATGATATTTATATCTCGTGTTGGATGACCCCATGAAATTGTGGTGTTTGTCTAGTATATTCTAGGGCGCTCATAGTGACAGCGTGGGTTAACTAGACATGGGAATGAGACTTTGAGGAGTGTTGTTACAGCCCTACACAATGAATTGGTGTTTGTTATTCGACATGAGAGTGGTTCGGAGTAGCATAGTGAAGAGACGATATTTATGTATTCAATTATGTTATCATTGTTGAGAGTGTTCACTAGTGAAAATAGGATCCCTAGGCCTTGTTTCTAAGCATTGAAACACCGTTTACAACCTGTTCTGCTACATGTTTGCTTGCTGCCATTTTATTTCAGATTGCTATTATCACTTACAATCATCCATATTACTTGTATTTTACTCTCTCTCTCTTCTCCGAACTAGTGCACTGATATGTCATAAACGTATCCTTAATTTATGATGTTCCATGTTGTTTTCTTATTGTTTCCCACATGTTTGCTATACACTTTATGTCATTTTTATCGATTTTCCGGACTAACCTATTGACAAGATGCCACAGAGCCAGTTCCCTATTTTCTTCTGTTTTTGGTTTCACAAAAGTTGTTTTGGAAATATTCTCGGAATTGGAAAATTCGAAGCCCGGAAGTCTTAGAATTTCTGAAGGTTCCACGGAGTCCCGAAGAGACCCGGAGGGGGGCCCACACCATAGGGCGGCGCCCCCCTTGGCCGCGCCAAGGGGTGGTGTGGGGCCCCCAGGCCTCCACCGCCTCTCCCCTTTCGCCTATTTAATCCCCCGAGAAGTAAACCCTAAATATATTCCACACCACCGCCCGACGTGGCCAGGGGGCACGCCGCCCTATGGTGTGGCCCCCCTGTGCCCCCCGATCCTCTTCGGGACTCCGTGGAACCTTCGAGAATTCTAAGACTTCCGAACTTTGAATTTTCCAATTCCGAGAATATTTCTAGAACAACTTTTCTTAAACTAAAAACAACATAAAATAGGGAACTCGCTTTGTGGCATCTTGTCAATAGGTTAGTCCGGAAAATCGATAAAAATGACATAAAGTGTATAACAAACATGTAGGAAACAACATGGAACATTAGAAGTTAAGGATATGTTTATGATGTATCAGCATTGCATGGATAAGATAGTTCATATAATAATCAAAACATGGACATTGCAGATAGATAATAATAAAGCATCCAAGTTCTAGGAAAACCATAGGCATGTGTTCCAATTTAGTCGTACGTGCTCACAATGAGAAACTTGCACAACATATTTTGTCCTACCAACCCGTTGCAGCGGGGCCTCAAGGGAAACTACTGGTAATTAAGGGGCTCCTTTTAATAAAGCACCGGAGCAAAGCATTAACACTCAGTGAACACATGTGATCCTCACATCATTGTCATCCCCTTCGGTTGTCCCAATTAGTGTCACTTTGGGTCCTCGGGTTCTGGATAAAGACATGTATAAACAACTTGCAGATATGATAAAGAAACATAATTATATTCATGAAACAATAACATGTTCAGATCTGAGATCATGGCACTCGATCCCTAGTGACAAGCATTAAGCATAACAAGTTTCAACAACGATATATAGCACTAACAATGGATACTAGGCATTATGCCCAAACAATCTGGCATTATTACATGATCGATCTTATCCAATCACTTCCATCCCTCTCAGCCTACAGCGGGGATTACTCACACATGGATGGGGGAATCATGGATGGTTGATGGAGAAGTGGTGGCGGTGACAATGGAGATGATCTCCTTCAAATCCCCGTCCTGGCAGGGTGTCAGAACAACAACTTTTGATCCCTGAATTGGGTTTCGAGGCGGTTGCGGCGCTCGGGTGTGTTTCTCTGGAATATGACGAACCCCCCTCTATTTTCGGGTTACAAGGGTTATGTAGTCGAAAGAGGAGCTCCAAGGGGTGTCTGGGGCAGCCACACCACCAGGCGGCGCGACCTAGGGTGGCCGCGCCCAGCTATGGTGTGGGCCCCTCCTTTGCCCCCCTCCGGCTGTTCTTCTGGCTCCGGGGCTCTTCGGGTAAAATAAGGACTTCGGGATCTTTTCCGGGCAATTTCCTGAAATTTGATTTTTTTTGCACAAAACGAGACACCAAGGTAATTCTGCTGAAAACAACGTTAGTCCATGTTAGTTGTATCCAAAACTCACTAGTTTAGAGGCAAACAATAGCAAAAGTGTTCGAAAAAGGAGATACGTTTTGGACGTATCAACTCCCCCAAGCTTAGCTTATTGCTTGTTCTCAAGCAATTCAGTTAAAAACTGAGTGCGATAAAATAATTTTTACGAACACATTTGTTTCATATAATGTAAATATTCTTACTATATGATCAAGTTCTTTGGAATTCATAATAAGGAGTATGCAAAATAAAGTCACCTAATAGTTATGCAAACCATGAAGAGATTCCAACACGCTAATAAATGCAACATGAAATATATCAATTCGCTGGATTGCAATGTTCATAATAGGGTATGATAAAGTGATATCTTGCTTACCCTTAATAGTGGAGCAAAACATAAATGCTAGGGAACCTCTGAGGTTCAAGTGAAGACTAGAAGTAAATATATCAAAGTTACAAGGATCAAGGTTATACCACAATCAACCTTGTTCTGGGACAAGCACATTAAACTAAGAATGACAGCTATGCTCTCAAGAAGGTGCATAAAGTGAAAAGGTGAAGAATCAGCGTAAAAAGTAAAAGAAAGACCCTTTGCAGAGGGAAGCATGGATTAACTCATGTGCTAGAGCTTTTTTATTTTATAAACAGATGTATTGAAAACATTTTGTAGAGAGGTGTATGCTTATCTCAACGAATGGTAAACAGACAATACAGTACGTCACAAGACAGCAAGACCTTACAAGAGCGGCTCCCATTGAAGGATGCTACTAGTCTAGTAGACCATCCTTCTTCTCTTTTGTTTACACAATTATGATTTGACTGATAAATCGGGGGCAAAAATAGTGAAGATAATTTAATAGTACCCAATTTTGGGGCTGGGCACCCCACTGCTAGCTCTTCTATCAATTTGGATAAGCGGATGTGCCACTAGTCCAGGTGTGCAAAGTCCAATCAACAAGTGAGATAAAGATTCTCTATTTAAGTCCTCATGAGCTAAAACAGGGGCACAAAACAGGAATAATTTTGAAGGTTTTAAAGGTAGCACATGAGAAATTTACTTGGAGTGGCGGTGAAATACCACATATAGGTAGGTATGGTGGACACATTTGAAACTTTGGTTTTTGGGAGTTGGATGCACGAGTAGAGCTCATACTTAGTACAGGTGAAGGTTAGCAATAGATTGGGAGCAACAATCAAGAGAGCAATAACTATCATAATCATGCTTGCGAGAAAACAAAATTAACGGGGGCATAAAAGTGATACAAATACTCTGAGGCAAAATAAATCATCGAGGCTTAATTGAATTTTTGTTTTCGGTTTTATGCATGCGTGAGCATGTGCCAAGTCGATTCAAGCGAAACATTCAGAGGGATATACCACAATTTCATACCCTTCTATGAATAAAACAATGCAAGCAAACATTTATACGACATGCTATCTAATATTAGTAAGTTGGAACTAAACATGAGAGAGCATGAAATAATGAGCATCCATTAAATAACATACACCTTACACGAACAAACTAAGCATGTCCACATGGATGAGTATACCTTTCACTCGTGTGGATTGAATAATATAGAATGATAACCAAGCTCCAACAGAGTCACGGAGGACTATTGAACTCTGTAGCAAACTTTACAAAACCAAAGAAGAACAACAAATATTTTTGGGTTTTCGAATTAAAAACAAGAACAGAAGGAAACAAGCAAACAAAGCAAAATCCTTTTGGATTTTTTAATATTAAACCGAAACGAGAAAGTAAAGCAAACCAACAAAAGAAGCAAATATGGAGAAACAACAGAAATATTTTTAGTATTTTGTGTTTTGGAAAGTAAGAACAAAACAATAAAAACAAAAAGAAGCGAAAGAAACGAAAACATGGATATACAAAGAACCGACAGAAACGTGATATGTAGATGAGCGTGATGTCGGCATACCTCCCCCCAAACCTAGGCTTTTGGCCTAAGTGGAGACCAATCACGGCGCGGGAAGTAATCCCACGCTGGTGGGTCGTCCCTAGCATGGTCGTACTCAGGCGCCCATGAAGAAGATGAAGCAGCAGGCGCATAATAATGACCAGGGTGCTGGTATGGAAACCCCGCATTGTCGGAGGGCTGGACGAAATCATTTTCGCCCCCCTCTCAAGCATCCTCTACATGCTGGGGATGTTCCTCAATGTATGCATCTAACTCACTCTCTGAGAGTGACCATCCTTCCATGCCATTAAGGTTAAACAAAAGAGGTGCAGGCAAAAGTACTACTCTATCAGATTAAGTCACTCGCCACCTTGATTTCTTGGAGAAAGTTATTTCATAGGATAAATTGTTCAAGTTAGCAAAAGAGGAAAAAACGTATGTTGTATCACGGAATTAAAATCCAGACTCTCTGCGGGAACCTGAAGGTCTAAATGATGTGGCTCCACACCATGCAAAGCTAGCAAACGAGAGGCAATGAGACCTCCACAAATTCCGCCCTTCTCACGGTTAAGTGCGAGAAAAAAAACAATTAAAGAGCCAAAATTATAAGACCTATCATGCCTCAAAGATGCTGAGATAAAATCTAGATCGTACACAGATAACTTGTTGCCAGTTTTTCTAGCAAGCACACACTTGGCAATAAAATAGGCAAAATATCGAATAGATGGGAGTTGAATGTCTCGAATTTTACCACTCTCTCCTGTGAAGCTTCTACCTTGGCAAATTTATTCATATAGATCCATCAATGTTTTGGGATGCCCTCTTATCTTTCCACGTGATCCCCATTGTGGCACTTTAATAGCTGCACAAAAATCATCGAAAGGAAAGTTGACAACTTTATTATAAATTTTATAATGGACCATGAGGTTAGGCGAGGACCGGATAAAGCAAAAATCCTGCACCACAGACATAGTTAGTTTAATATGTTGGGTAGGTTCACCCTCAATAAAACGTTACAATCCTGCATTAGCCACAGGAGTTTGGAAATCTTACAGAATTCTTGTAGCGTGCATGAATTCCCGACATGGATAAATGGATGGAAATACTCTTTGTTCACGGTGTACTGGCATGACCTCATGCAATTCCAACTCATGTTGGTCAAGTTGGTATGCATTGTACTCCATTTCTGAAATTTTAAACAAGCATCACAAAAATTGATTTCAAGCAACTATATGCTAGGAAACTAATATAGAGACTTTTAGGAGGGCTAAACATGCATCAAAACTAAATTATTTCACACAAATCAAGCATGCTAACTCACACAACCTGTCACCTACAGTACCAAAATACTCAAGAAATATTGTGCCAAATAAAATTCTACTTGGATAATCGGAGGAGTCACATACCGGAGAGCAAATGCACCAAATTTCATGAACAAAGAGGGGGTGAGCAAAGATATCAAGAAATTCGTGTAGAAGAACTACAAGAGCTCGGGTTCCAGGAATGTTTTCGAGTTTGGGAGAGAGAGTGGAGTGTTTGGCAGGAAGGAGAGCAAGTGGAGGGCCAGGGGGCCAGGACACACCACCTGGTGGTGTGCCTTCATGGTGGGTCCACCTGGGGTCTCCCATGTACCTCTCTGCCTCATTTTTTACGTAGAAATTTAATATGATTTTTATGGAATTTTTAGAGAAACTTCATATTCGAGCAATTTCCAGAATTTAATAAATGATTAAAAACAAGAAAAACAAATACAAAATGGTGGAAAACAAAACCAAAACCAGAACTACAGAGGTTCTAAGACAATCCAAGAGGCAAATAACTAGTGGAAACAAGGGAAAACAAAGTGAAAACAAAAACTATGGGTGGTGAAAACATGAGTAACCACGGTGATCAAGATGAAAACATGACTATGGATGGTGGAAATATAATTATACTAAAGTAGCATGGTGAGAACATGGTGAAAACATAAAGGTAAAAATAAAAACAGGAGTTGTTGTGAGAGTTTGATGCCTTAGATGATTATATTGTTGTTCTTGAAGCTTAAATCATCTTTAATATACTTTCCACAATGGATTGTCTTTTAGTATTGATTCATTGAAAATATTTACTTTGTTATTCCTAATGGTTTATACATTATTCTTTGATATCAACTATAAACCACAACCTTTATTCATTTCATCCTAGTTTATATTCTTTACATTACTATGACGATCAAGTTTATGTTGGTAGCATGTCACCTCAGAAATTATTTGTTTTGTCGTTTACCTACTCAAGGATGAGTAGGAACTAAGCTTGGGGATGTTGATACGTCATAAACGTATCCTTAAGTTCTGATGTTCCATGTTGTTTTCATGCCATATGCTACATGTTTTCCTTACACTTTATGTCATTTTTATCGATATCCCGAGACTAACCTATTGACAAGATGACACAGAGCCAGTTCATGTTTTCTGTTGTTTTTAGTTTCGTAAAAGTTGTTCTGGAAATATTCTCGGAATTGGACGATTCAAAAGCCAGAAGTCTTCAAAGCCCCGGAGGGTCAAGGAAGTCCTGAAGAGACCCGGAGGGGGGGCACAGGGTGGCGTGGGTCCCCCTGGCCGCGCCACCAGGTGGTGTGGGCCCCCTGGCCACCCCCGGCATCGCCCTTTCGCCTATATATGCCCCCCGATGCATAAACCCTAAATGAATCAGCCTTTTTCCACGAAAAGTTCCGTAGCTCCGCCGCCGCTGTCGACAAGTTTTGGGGGACATAAATCTCTGTTCCGACACCCTGTCGGGACGGGGAAGTGCCCCCGGATCCATCTCGATCGACTCCACCGCCATCTTCATCGCCGTTGTTGTCTCCTATGATAAGGAGGGAGTAGTTCTCCCCTGGGGCTGAGGGTTCAACCGATAGCTATGTGTTTCATCTCTCTCTCCCATGGTGTGATCTTTATGTGATTGTGAGCTTTGTAATCTAGTTGAGTTATTAGATGTTACTCCTCATATGTTATGCTACTCGAGTGGTTTTGTTATGAGATCTCCGTAAACACTTTGATCACGGTGTAAAGGTGACATTGTGTGCACCGTGTGGTTTAGCATGATATTTATATCTTGTGTTGGTTGACCCCATGAAATTGTGGTGTTTGTCTAGTATCTTCTAGGGCGCTCATAGTGACAGCGTGGGGTTAACTAGACATGAGAATGAGACTTTGAGGAGTGTTGTTACAACCCTACACAACAAATTGGTGTTTCTTATTCGATCAGAGAGTGGTTCGGAGTAGCATAGTGAAGAGACGATATTTATGTATTCAATTATGTTATCATTGTTGAGAGTGTTCACTAGTGAAAATAGGATCCCTAGGCCTTGTTTCTAAGCATTGAAACACCGTTTACAACCTGTTCTGCTACATGTTTGCTTGCTGCCATTTTATTTCAGATTGCTATTATCACTTACAATCATCCATATTACTTGTATTTTACTCTCTCTCTCTTCTCCGAACTAGTGCACTGATATGTCATAAACGTATCCTTAATTTATGATGTTCCATGTTGTTTTCTTATTGTTTCCCACATGTTTGCTATACACTTTATGTCATTTTTATCGATTTTCCGGACTAACCTATTGACAAGATGCCACAGAGCCAGTTCCCTATTTTCTTCTGTTTTTGGTTTCACAAAAGTTGTTTTGGAAATATTCTCGGAATTGGAAAATTCGAAGCCCGGAAGTCTTAGAATTTCTGAAGGTTCCACGGAGTCCCGAAGAGACCCGGAGGGGGGCCCACACCATAGGGCGGCGCCCCCCTTGGCCGCGCCAAGGGGTGGTGTGGGGCCCCCAGGCCTCCACCGCCTCTCCCCTTTCGCCTATTTAATCCCCCGAGAAGTAAACCCTAAATATATTCCACACCACCGCCCGACGTGGCCAGGGGGCGCGCCGCCCTATGGTGTGGCCCTCCTGTGCCCCCGGGCCTCTTCGGGACTCCGTGGAACCTTCGAGAATTCTAAGACTTCCGGACTTTGAATTTTCCAATTCCGAGAATATTTCTTGAACAACTTCTCTTAAACTAAAAACAACAGAAAATAGGGAACTCGCTTTATGGCATCTTGTCAATAGGTTAGTCCGAAAAATCGATAAAAATGACATAAAGCGTATAACAAACATGTAGGAAACAACATGGAACATTAGAAGTTAAGGATACTTTTATGACGTGTAAACGTTGCATGGATATGATATTTCATATAATAATAAAAACATGGACATTGCAGATAGATAATAATAATAAAGCATCAAAGTTCTAGGAAAACCATAGGCATGTGTTCAATTTAGTCGTACGTGCTCACAATGAGAAACTTGCACAACATCTTTTGTCCTACCAACCCGTTGCAGCAGGGCCTCAAGGGAAACTATTGTTAATTAAGGTGCTCCTTTTAATAAAGCACTGGAGCAAAGCATTAACACTCAGTGAACACATGTGATCCTCACATCGCAGCCATCCCCTCCGGTTGTCCCAATTATTGTCACTTCGGGGCCTCGGGTTCCGGACAACGACATGTGTAAACAACTTGCAGATATGATAAAGAAACATAATTATACTCATGAAACAATAACATGTTCATATCTGAGATCATGGCACTCGAGCCCTACTGACAAGCATTAAGCATAACAAGTTTGAACAACAATATATAGCACTAACAACGGATACTAGGCATTATGCCCAAACAATCTGGCATTATTACATGATCGATCTCATCCAATCACTTCCATCCCTCTCAGCCTACAGCGGGGATTACTCACACATGGATGGGGGAATCATGGATGGTTTATGGAGAAGTGGTGGCGGCAACGATGGAAATGATCTCCTTCGAATCCTCGTCCCGGCAGGGTGCCAGAACAACAACTTCTGATCCCCGAATTGGGTTTCGAGGCGGCTGCGGCGCTCGGGTGTGTTTCTCTGGAATATGACGAACCCCCCTCTGTTTTAGGGTTACGGGGGTTATGTAGTCGAAAGAGGAGCTCCAGGGGGTGCCTGGGGCAGCCACACCACCAGGCGGCGCGACCTAGGGTGGCCGCGCCTAGCTCTGGTGTGGGCCCCTCCTTGCCCCCCTTCGGCTGTTCTTCTCGCTCCGAGGCTCTTCGGGTAAAATAAGGACTTCGGGATCTTTTCCGGACAATTTCTTGAAAGTTGATTTTTTTGCACAAAACGAGACACCAAGGTAATTCTGCTGAAAACAACATTAGTCGATGTTAGTTGTATCCAAAACTCACAAGTTTAGAGGCAAACAATAGCAAAAGTGTTCGGAAAAGGAGATACTTTTTGGACGTATTAACTCCCCCAAGATTAGATTATTGCTTGTCCTCAAGCAATTCAGTTAAAACTGAGTGCGATAAAATAATTTTTACGAACACATTTGTTTCATATGATGTAAATATTCTCACTATATGATCAAGTGCTTTGGAATTCATAATAAGGAGTATGCAAAATAAAGTCGCCTAATAGTTATGCAAACCATGAAGAGATTACAACACACTAATAGACGCAACATGAAATATATCAATTCGCTGGATTGCAATGTTCATAATAGGGTATGATAAAGTGGTATCTTGCTTGCCCTTGATAGTGGAGCAAAACATAAATGTTAGGGCACCTCTGAGGTTCAAGTGAAGACTAGAAGTATATATATCAAAGATACAAGGATCAAGGTTATACCATAATGAACCTTGTTCTGGGACAAGCACATTAAACTAAGAATGACAGTTATGCTCTCAAGAAGGTGCATAAAGTGAAAAGGTGAATACTTAGCGTAAAAAGTAAAAGAAAGGACCTTTGTAGAGGGAAGCAGGGATTAACTCATGTGCTAGAGCTTTTTTATTTTACAATCGGATGTATTGAAAACGTTTTGTAGAGAGGTGTATGCTTATCTCAACGAATGGTAAACAGACAATATAGTACGTCACAAGCCAATCAAACCTTACAAGAGCGGCTCCCATTGAAGGACTCTACTAGTCTAGTAGACCATCCCTCTTCTCTTTGGTTTACACAATTATGCTTTGACTGATAAATCAGGGACAAAAATAGTGAAGGTAATTTAATAGTACCCAATTTTGGGTTGGGCATCCCGCTGTTAGCTCTTCTATCAATTTGCATAAGCGGATGTGTCACTAGTCCAGGTGTGCAAACTCCAATCAACAAGTGATATAAATATTCTCTATTTAATTCCTCATGAGCTAAAACAGGGGCACAAAACAAGAATAATTTTGAAGGTTTAAAAGGTAGCACATGAGAATTTTACTTGGAGTGGTGGTGAAATACCACATATAGGCAGGTATGGTGGACACATTTGGAAACTTTGGTTTTTGGGAGTTGGATGCACGAGTAGAGCTCATACTCAATACATGTGAAGGTTAGCAATAGACTGGGATCAACAATCAAGAGAGCAACAACCGTCATAATCATGCTTGCGAGAAAACAAAATTAACGAGGGCATAAAAGTGATACAAATACTCTGAGGCAAAATAAATCATTGAGGCTTAATTGAATTTTTGTTTTCAGTTTTATGCATGCGTGAGCATGTGCCAAGTCGATTCAAGCGAAACATTCAGAGGGATATACCACAATTTCATACCCTTCTATGAATAAAACAATGCAAGCAAACATTTATACGACATGCTATCTAATATTAGTAAGTTGGAACTAAACATGAGAGAGAACGAACTAATGAGCATCCATTCAATAACATACACCTTACACGAACAAGCTAAGCATGTCCACATGGATGAGTATATGTACATAAATGAAAACAAATAGAGTTCATACCATCCTCTCACCACCACTTGGATTGTCGTAAATCGTCATTATTACTCTTCACTCGTGTGGATTGAATAATACAGAATGATAACCAAGCTCCAACGGAGTCATGGATGACTACTGAACTCTGCAGCAAACTTTACAAAACCAAAGAAGAACAACAAATATTTTTGGGTTTTCGAATTAAAAACAAGAACAGAAGGAAACAAGCAAACAAAGCAATATCTTTTTGGATTTTTTAATATTAAACCGAAACGAGAAAGTAAAGCAAACCAACAAAAGAAGAAAATAAGGAGAAACAATAGAAATATTTTTGGTCTTTTGTGTTTTGGAAAGTAAGAACAAAACAATAAAAACAAAAAGAAGCGAAAGAAAGGAAAACATAGATATACAAAGAACCGACAGAAACGTGATATGTAGATGAGCGTGATGTCGGCATACCTCCCCCCAAGCTTAGGATTTTGGCTTAAGTGGAGATCAATCACGGCGCGGAAAGTAATCCCATGCTGGTGGGTCGTCCCTAGCATGGTCGTACTCAGGCGCCCATGAAGAAGATGAAGCAACAGGCGCATAATAATGACCGGGGTGCTGGTATGGAAACCCCCCAGTGTCGGAGGGCTGGACGAAATCATTTTCGCCCCCCCCCCTCTCCAGCATCCTCTACATGCTGGGGATGTTCCTCAATGTATGCATCTAACTCACTCTCTGAGAGTGACCATCCTTCCATGCCATTAAGGTTAAACAAAAGAGGTGCAGGCAAAAGTACTACTCTATCAGATTTAGTCACTCGCCACCTTGATTTCTTGGTGAAAGTTATTTCATAGGATAAATTTTTCAAGTTAGAAAAAGAGGAAAAAAAACTTATGTTGTATCATGGAATTAAAATCCAGAATCTCTGCGGGAACCTGAAGGTCTAAATGATGTGGCTCCACACCATGCAAAGCTAGCAAACGAGAGGCAATGAGACCTCCACAAATTCCGCCCTTCTCACGGTTAAGTGCGAGACAAAAATCAATTAAAGCGCCAAAATTATAAGACCTATCACGCCTCAAAGCAGTTGAGATAAAAGCTAGATCATACACAGATAACTTGTTGGCAGTTTTTCTAGCAAGCACACACTTGGCAATAAAATAGGCAAAATATCGAATAGATGGGAGTTGAATGTCTCGAATTTTACCACTCTCTCCCATGAAGCTTCTACCTTGGAAAATTTATTCATATAGATCCATCAATGGTTTGGGTTGCCCTTTTATCTTTCCACGTGATCCCCATTGTGGCACTTTAATAGCTGCACAAAAATCATCGAAAGGCAAGTTGACAACTTTATTATAAATTTTTATAATGGACCATGAGGTTAGGCGAGGACCAGCTAAAGCGAAAATCCTGCACCACAGACATAGTTAGTTTAATATGTTGGGTAGGTTCACCCTCAATAAAATGTTCCAATCCTGCATTAGCCACAAGAGTTTGGAAATCTTGCTGAATTCTTGTAGCGTGCACGAATTCCCGGCATGGATAAATGGATGGAAATACTCTTTCTTCACGGTGTACTGGCATGACCTCATGCAATTCAAACTCATGTTGGTCAAGTTGGTATGCGTTGTACTCCGTTTCTGAAATTTTAAACAAGCATCACAAAAATTGATTTCAAGCAACTATATGATAGGAACTACTATAGAGACTTTTAGGTGGGCTAAACATGCATCAAAACTAAATTATTTCACACAAATCAAGCATGCTAACTCACACAACCTAACACCTACAAAATACTCAAGAAATACTCTGCAAAATAAAATTCTACTTCGATAATCGGAGGAGTCACATACCGGAGAGCAAATGCACCAAATTTCAGGAACAAAGATGGGGTGAGCAAAGATATCGAGAAATTCGTGAAGAAGAACTGCAAGAGCTCAGGTTCCAGGAATGTTTTCGAGTTTGGGAGAGAGAGTGGAGTGTTTGGCAGGGAGGAGAGCAAGTGGAGGGCCAGGGGGCCAGGCCACGCCACCTGGTGGTGTGCCTGCATGGTGGGTCCCCCTGGGGTCTCCCAGGTACCTCTCTGCCTCATTTTTACGTAGAAATTTAATATAATTTTTCTGGAATTTTTAGAGTAACTTCATATTCGAGCAATTTCCAGAATTTAATAAATGATTAAAAACAAGAAAAACAAATATAGAATGGTGGAAAACAAAACCAAAACCACAACTAGAGAGGTTCTAAGACACTCCAGTAGGCAAATAACCAGTGGAAACAAGGGAAAACAAAGTGAAAACAAAAATGTGGGGGGTGAAAACATGAGTAAACACGGTAATCAAGATGAAAACATGACTATGGATGGTGGAAATATAATTATACTAAAGTAGCATGGTGAGAACATGGTGAAAACATAAAGGTAAAAATAAAAACATAGTGAAAACATTGTTTCCTTCATTTCAAATCACTTTGTTAACAAGGTTGATCAAGTCTTGTTGCCAAAACATTTTGTATGAAGCAAAACTTTGTATATCACTAAATGATTATGTTATCTCAACTTTCATAGCCATAGTCTCAATCATAATAATTCCATATTCTTTTGGTGGCGTTGGAACGAGACAATAGAATTCTCCAATCTTGATGGTCTCAATATTTTCAATTGAATTTAGACCATATCTCCTATCAATCTTCTTGGGAAAATAAACTGTGTGATCTTTATCATTAACATTAAAGGTTACTTTTCCTTGATTGCAATCAATAACAGCCCCTGCAGTGTTAAGAAAATGTCTCCCAAGAATAATAGACATATTATCATCTTCAGGCATTTCCAACACAACAAAGTCGGTTAATATCAAACAACTAGTAGCCGCTTGAACAAGAAAATTCTCACATATACCAACGGGAATAATAGTAGATTTATCAGCCATTTGCAAGGATATATCAGTGTGTATCAATTTTTTCAGAGAGAGCCTCTTATAGAGAGAAAAAGGCATAGCACGACCTCCTGCTCCCAGGTCACATAGAGCAGTTCTAACATAATTATTTTTAATGAAGCATGGAATAGTGGGTATACTTGGATTTCCAAGCTTCTTTGGAACCTTACCATTAAAAGAGTAATTAGCAACCATAGTGGAAATTTCCTCATTAGGAATCTTCCTTTTGCTAGATACAATATCTTTCATGTATTTAGAATAAGGAGGCAGTTTAATAGCATCAGTCAAAGGAATTTGCAAAAACAAAGGTTTCATCCACTCACAGAATTTATTATAATGTTCTTCTTCCTTCGATTTATTTTCCTTATTAGGAAAAGGCATTGCTTTTGTACCCAAGGTTCACTTTCATTACCATGTTTATTAGCAATGAAATCCTCCTTAGTATACTTTGCAGTTTTAGTTTGCTTTTCGGGTTGAACTGCAATTTCTTATTTATTAGAAGAATCACTTTTATCATTACCACTTTCAGTCTCAACATCAGAAATAGATATACTATTAGGATCTTTAGCAGGATCAGGAGATTCTACAACAGTTTTATGTTTCTTCTTCTTTTTCTTAGAAGAAGTACTATGGTTTGTAGGTCGTTGAGAATCTTGTTCAATTCTTTTAGGATGTCCTTCAGGATACAAGGTATCCTGAGTAGAAACACCACTTCTAGTAATTATTTCACAAATATGTTTTTCTCTAGAAGCATTAGCTAGCAAATCTTTTTGCACTTTAGTGAGTTGATCAATTTGAGTTTGAACCATCTGAAACTTTTAACAAGCATTTTAACATCATTAGAGGTTCTCTCAATAATACAATGAAAATTATCAATAGCTCTAGAGTTTTCCATTAGATGATTCTGCATTCTCATATTAAAGTTGTCTTGCTTAACAACATAATTATCAAATTCATCTAAGAATGAACAGGTGGTTTAGAATAGGGAATATCTCTATTATAAAAATATTAAAGAGAGTGTACCTCAACTATGGGTGGATGAGGAATTGGCTTACATAATTCTTATATATGTGGTAAATTCTTCACATCTTCAGATTTAATACCACTCTCTTTAAGAGATTTCTTGGCTTCCCTCATCACTTCATCATTTAATTCAATCGTTTCCCTCTTCTTGGGTGTTGGTATTGTTGTTGGTTCTGGTGTTGGTGTAGGCTCAGGTATAGTCCAATCATATGATTTTTGGCTATTTTAGCCAATAATTCCTCGGCTTCTTATGGAGTTCTTTTCCTGAAAACACAACCAGCACAACCATCGAGGTATGTCCTAGATTCAACATTTAGTACATTATAAAATATATCTAGGAGCTCATTTTTAGGTAATGGATTTCTAGGGCTAGGTCTTATTAAGGAACAAAACGTTGACCAAGATTCAGGCATTTTCTCTCCTTCAATTTTCTTAAAGTTAAAGATATTCTGCAAAGCAGCATGTTGAGCACTAGCTGGAAAATATTTTTGAAAGAAAGCATTAACCAAACCAATAGGACTATTAATAGATCCGGGTGACAAATTTGTAAACCAAGTTTTAGCTTCATCTTTCAATGAGAAAGGGAAGATCTTGGTAACAAAGTAAATGCGTTTCTTAATATCATCATAAAAGAAACTACTCAAAGATGAGAGCTCATTTATATGTTCCATAGCACTTTTCTTTTCAATACCACAAGAAGGTTCCTTCTCAACAATGGATATATAAGATAAGTCTAGAGAGAAATCATAATCCTTATCTTTAATGTATATGGGAGATGTAGCAAACCTAGCATCAGGAGAAGATTTATATTTAACAGCATGTCTTGCAAGAAGACTCTTAAGAGCACTTGCACTAGTAGTAGCTTGAGCTTCTTCAATAAAGTCATCATTAAGTTGAATGTAGGTTTCTTGAAGATCATCACTAGGAATTTCTCTAGACTCCGGTGATTTAACAGGTGTACCAACATTTTTAACCGAAATTTTAGTGTTTTCTTTAGCTCTAGCAATTGTAGCATCTAGGAAAGGACCTAGTGAACCAGTATCATCAAGCACGGTAGAAGCATCATCAAAAGTACCGGAAGAATTTCTAGACTCAACAGAAGTAGTAGTGTGTGTATCATGTGGTGGTGTAAGAAGCTTACTCATTACAGACGGAGAATCAAGAGCAAGGTGTTCAGAGTTGTACCTCTCCTTGTAGTGGATGGTAACATAGGAACCTTCCCATCACAAGTTTTTCCCATGATGAAAAGCTTGCAGCGAACAATATCATGTTCAAGTGAGCAAATAAATAAAGCTATGCTCCCCGGCAATGGCGCTAGAAAATAGTCTTGATGACCCACAAGTATAGGGGATCGCAACAGTCTTCGAGGGAATTAAAACCCAAATTTATTGATTCGACACAAGGGGAGCCAAAGAATATTTATAAGACTTAACAAATGAGTTGTCAATCCAGCTGCACCTAAAAGTAGACTTGCTCGCAACAATTTATCAGTGGTAACAGTTTTATAACAGCAACAGTAGTAAATTAACATCAGGAGTAAAATAGTAACAACGGTAGCAATTGTGGGAAACAGCACGATTAAAATACTGTAGGCATAGGGAATGGATGAACGGGCGTTGCATGGATAAGATAGTTCATATAATAATCAAAACATGGGCATTGCAGATAGATAATAATAAAGCATCCAAGTTCTAGGCAAACCATAGGCATATGTTCCAATTTAGTCGTACGTTCTCGCAATGAGAAACTTGCAGAACATCTTTTGTCCCACCAGCCCGTTGCAGCGGGGCCTCAAGAGAAACTACCGGTAATTAAGATGATCCTTTTAATAAAGCACCAGAGCATAGCATTAACACTCTGTGAACACATGTGATCCTCACATCGCAGCCATCTCCTCCGGTTGTCCCAATTATTGTCACTTTGGGGCCTCGGGTTCCGGACAACGACATGTGTGAACAACTTGCAGATATGATCAAGAAACATAATTATACTCATGAAACAATAACATATTCAGATCTGAGATCATGGCACTCGGTACCTAGTAAGAAACATTAAGCATAACAAGTTGCAACAACGATATATAGCACTAACAACAGATACTAGGCACTATGCCCAAACAACTGGCATTTTTACATGATCGATCTAATCTAATCCCTTCCATCCCTCCTAGCCTACAGTGGGATTACTCACACATGCATGGGTTAATCATGGATGGTTGATGGAGAAGTGGTGGCGGTGACGATGGCGATGATCTCCTTCGAATCCCCGTCCCGGCAGGGTGTCAGAACAAGAACTTCTGATCCCCGAATTGGGTTTCGAGGCAGCAGCGGCACTCGGGTGTGTTTCTCTAGAATATGAAAAAAAAACCTGTTTTAGGGTTACATGGGTTATTTAGTCGAAAGGGGAGCTCCAGGGGGTGCCCGGGGCAGCCACACCACCAGGCGGCGCGGCCTAGGGGGGTCGCGCCGAGCTATGGTGTGGGGCCCTCCTTGCCCCCTTCGTCTCTTCTTCTGGCTCCGGGGGTCTTCGGGTAAAATAAGGTCTTCATGATCTTTTCCGGGCAATTTCCTGAAAGTTGATTTTTCTGCACATGAGACACCAAGGTAATTCTATTGAAAACAGCATTAGTACGTGTTAGTTGTATCCAAAACTCACATGTTTAGGGGCAAACAATAGAAAAAGTGTTCGGAAAGGAGATACGTTTTGGACGTATCGGGCTGCACCTGGCACCCACTAGGCTCCCCTAGCTCCCCTCCGACTCTTCTTTGGACTCCGTCTTCGTTCTGGGTAAAAAATGATCTCCGTGGATTTTTAGCCCTTTCTGAGAATATTTCTTCAGGAACTTTTATGAAATAGAAAAACAACAGAAAACAAGAACTGGCTTGGAGCATCTTGTTAATAGGTTAATCAATGAAAACATCCTGAAAACGATATAAAACATGTGGAAAACAAATGTTATTGGGTAGAAAACAACCATGGAGCATCAAAAATTATAGATACGTTTGCAACGTATCATGTGTCAAAGAATAAATTCTACCTAATCTCATGGAGAGACGTAAAAGTGATCAAACGAAGGATTAACCCTAAAGTGGTATGAAGCAATCACAATATTTTAAGGTTTGATAATTTTACCTCAGCATCTTCTCATTATTAAATGTATAAATCTTAATCATGGTAAACAAGTTCTCTTATGCTTGGGAGAATCTAGCACTATTCCAACTAGCAAGTTAAAGTGTGGAAGTCCTCTAAATAAATTATAACAAAGTAACAAGTAAGGTAGAACTCAAGACGAGTCAAAACATCTAATAGCATTACCACAAACTGAAATAGCTTCAATCATAATTATTGACAAAAAATCATTAGAACGAATCCTTTCCTATTCGAGGGTGTTGCTCTCATTACTAAACTAAAAATAAACTAAGACAAATAAAAACTGTAAATTTACAAGGCTTAATAGATCTCTCATAACTTAAATACATAAACTATGCAAGGTCAAATAATCGTTGCGGTTATTTGGATACCGCGGTTCTTTGGTGCAAAGATGGGTGTGGTGTCGCGGCTGATAGCTTGACGAAGCAGCCTATGAGTTTACTCCAATGCCGAGATCCGGCTCTTCATGCATTGTAGCTCTTCACGTACTGCGACCATACTATTCACCATCTTCTCAGTTAGGCAGTCTACATCCTCATTTGCTTTCTTCTCAACTATCTAAGACGTTCACAAAAAAATTCTGTTTGCATAAGTGAATGCTTCTTGTATAGCTCAAGTTCACCGATGCGCTCCTCCATAGTGCGCGTGGTTGTGATAGAAGTGCGTATAAATTCGGTCAAGACCATGCTAGTCCACTTCTCCTGTGGCTTTACACTCATACACGCATTGATGGTGAACTTCTTGACGGTGTTTGCATGTGATGTTGTTTCTTCATAAAATCCAGTCATCTCTCTGGTTCTCTTCACGCCATAAGTGGTCTCCATAAACTTGACTGTCTCTATTCTCCCCTTCTCTGGTGACTTCTTTGGTTCATCATCCTTCCTCTTGATCTCTTCTTCAACTCCTTCCTTCTGTATCAAACGCTTCTCCCTTGACATGGTTGTGTCAACATTGGGAACTCTCTAATCATAGAGCGCTCAACATGTTCATCATAGGAGTTTCAGTTATCTATGCCATAGTCCTAATTGCTGAGACCATGCTCCCAACTAGACGAGTCTTGCTGTTCTCCAATCCCGAACATAATATCCAGCTTCTTCCCTATATTTGGTGCTTGGAAACGCACGGAGGATTAGACCTAAAAGACAATGAACAAAAGAAATCCTTGGTCTGGTATGTAAGGGGGGGTCACGTTCCTAAAAATAACAAATTTAGGTTAAAGAGTCGGACAAAAAAACAATTTAAACAAACTTGGAAAGTAATAAAAGAAAATAGCAAAGTCAGATTGCGTAACGACTCAAGTACAGTCGCAACTGACCGTACCGCTCACCGTACCAGCTCGACAACCGACTTAATCTACGAGTTTTTTAGGCAAAATATTTTATGCGGCGCAACTTTTTTCGGATGCTTTAGCGACCAATGGTATGGTGAATTTTCACGATACTTTTGTTCCTTAAAAAGAAACGATTAAGAGAAACTTTTTGACAAGAGCCTGGTACGTTGAGGCTCACCGTACCAGTGACCGTACTGGTTTATGAAAACTTGCCTCGAACCAGAAAAATGCAAGGAAAATGAAAAGACAAAAACATGAATAAAACTAAACGAAAAATTGTGGCAATCTAAGAGAAGTTAGGTGCGTGTTTCAGAATACCTTCTTGTAGCTCCTTCATCCTAACTTTAGATGACTTACTCAATTGAGCAATCAATTTGTTCGTATCTTCTTTAACCTATGGAATCATAGTGGGTATAATAGTACAATTAGGAACAAAGATGTTAGCTCTCTCCACTATCAATATCGAGAGCTCTTTTTCCTCCTATTTTTGTGTGCGCCCCCTTTCAACAATTTGCAATTCAAATTCTTGTAATAGCAATAACCAATGAATTAGACTAGGTCGAACATATTTTGCTAGTATTAGTTCCCTCAATGCTTCATGGTTAGTGTAAACCTTAACTTTAACATCACTTAAGTATGAGTGAAACTAATCACAAGCAAAGACTATAGCCAAAAACTCTAGTTCAGGCATATGATAATTTTGTTGAGCATCATTAAGGGTACGACTAGCATAATGAATGACATTGAATTTGTCATCAACATACTGTCCCAAAACTACACCAACAAAAAATTTACTAGCACTTCAGATTAACGATTTGTACCAAATAGGAGGTTTTGTTATAGGTGCTTTGAAAAGAGCATTCTTAATATAGTTGAAAACTAGATGGAATCTTCATTGAAGTTGAACTTGACTGCTTTCTGCAATAAATTTGTTAGCGGCTTCGAAAATTTTGAGAAGTCCTTAAAACGTCTATAAATCCATCATGTCTAAGAAAACTTCTTATACCTTTGACGTTTACAGGATATGGTAATTTATCAATAAAATTTATTATAGCTTTATCAACTTCTATTCCTCTTTCAGATATCTTATGTCCCATCACTATGCCTTGTGTTAACATGAAGTGGCATTTCTCCGAGTTCAACATCAGGTTTGTGTCTTCACATCGTTGCAAAACTTTGTCAAGATTAAAGAGAAAATTCTTAAAGGTCTTACTGTAGACAGAAAATGGCGGCCAAAATACTGTCCGCATACGTGGAGATTCATGAAAAGGAGTGTTTAGTATATTTAAAATTGTTTAAAAACCGTATAGAATTCGAGAAACCTATAAAAGTGAAAAGGTTGTGCAATTTCCATACCTATACAATTGTATATCGCATGCGTCATTCTTATAAGCAGTTCAGGAATCGCGTTAAAAACGTTATCCGCAAAAAACAAAGATTTGGGTGTTCCATCCGAGAAGTTCACTTTTTTGTAAAAGGGAAGTTCACCTGGGGTTCTAAAATAGTTATTCTAGAACCGGTTCTAGAATAGCTCTTAAATGTATTCGCAAAACCTTTGTAGAAAAACCATGTTCTATAGCCCCCTTAAACTTAGACGAATTCTTGCGATTGAGAAACTTAAAAGGTGAGTCCAACTTCATTGTTTTATATCATAGCTTGAGGATACTCCATGCTCAACATTTTAGCTCTATATGATATAAAACCCGTTAGGAGATAAGTCCGAAGACCCCGTTAACGATGAGATAATTTGATTATCAAGTTCGTGCGGATAATTCAGAAGTTAAACTCGGAAATTCTACTAACAAAGAGATAATTTGATTATAAACTTTGTGCGAATAATTTCATCATAGTCGAGTATGTTATGATATCTCCTATAGACAGTAAACTACAGATGCGTTGTGAACATTCGAAATGATCATTGAGCTTAATGCTCTGTATGCACCGTGAGTCAGGTTTTCTTCTCAATAAAGGAGAATGCTCAGAACACTTGGTATTCATGATTGATTACACTAAAACGCCACATTGAGTCTAATTACTGGATGACATATAATTTTTCTTATGATAGGGTGATGCGATTGCCGCCCTCCCTAGTTGCAGATAATTTGTCATTGACTACGTCATGCGGCTGTGTTGAAAAATCGAGAAGATGAAATATAGAGTACCGGGAAGTCATCAATGATGATGGTATATATGATATACGCGTTATGAAAGTTTTACCTAAACCAGTGCTGATTGTAGTAACTGAGTTATGATATTAGTCATGTTTTATGAAAACAAGATTTTTTGCTTGAGTGACTTGGAAAGACGAGGAGACGATGTGTGCAGATGATGGCAAGCAAGCTGTTGTGATGACCATAAACACTCTCCCTCTACATCTAGCATTTAAAATAAGATATTTTATAACCAAGTTTTAGAAGATCATTATAAGTGTATCTTTCCACAAGCAAGACAATTATTCATATGTGTTAGTGACCAGTCGTTGTCCTATATTCACGAGAGATATCTATTAATGATCATACACTGGTTATGAATAGATTGTTCTTATTTTTGGTAGTAGTTCTTGCATTCATAACATTAATGCTAAATACATAAACTTTGTAATGACATCACTTTCATGTGGCACTTTTGTTTGAAGTCAAGTCAATGTTATATGCGTGAATAGGCTCCACCCTGTTGGACCTTTGAGTCATTAGATTTAATCTTTTGACACATGCAAATTGTCCTTCATGGACAAAGATAACTAAAGACTTTGTTTGTGAAACATGATTTTAACTTGTTGAGAAACATACATGTTGGTGTGTGCAAGATCGATGATAACTTCAATCGAGTAGTGGAAATCATTATTTCCAAAACTTCAACGATGATTTGAGTAGATATTCACTTAATGAAACGTTGATCTGAAAAGTTTGATGAGGTCAAACAAATTCAGAGTGAAGTAAAACTTCAACAATGATTTGGGTTGATATGTGTATATCCACTTAATGAAACGCTGGTCTGAAGAGTTTGATGAGTTCAAACAAGTTCCGAGTGAAGTAGACTTAACAAGAAAATCAATTTCCTGCGATGCTGGTGGAGGAGACAGTGATTTGAGTTATGAGTTTTTGGTATATCATCAGAAGACTTGTGAAAAGGGTTTCACAAATTACGCTGCATAGTACACCACAGTGCTATGGTGTGTTTGCACGTTGTGACCATAATGCATTGGATAATGTGTGGTCGTTAAATATCTCTTATCGAATTATTACTATCATTTGAGTTATATGTTATCAAAACATTCACTTTAGATAATAGGGAAACCATGTGAACTTGTGGAGACAATACCGTATAAGTTGTGGCATGGCTTTCAGCCTAGATTCTCATTTACATAATTTGGGTTTCGATGTGATCGAACCTAAAGCAGATAAATTCATCTTTGTAGAATATCCAGAAAATTAACTAGATACATCTTTCGCAATGAAAGCAATTTGTTTCTGGAACATACCTTGCTCAACAAGTCATATGTTGCCAAGGGTATAAGTGAGAGAAAAAGTAGAGTAAGACGAAGTTCATGAAATTTCTCTCCGGACATCGAGTGGCGCAGCGGAAGTCGTTCCGTAACCTTCCTCTGGAAGGAAGTTAGTGGTTATGATCATGACTCTGATCTAAAACTCTTACTAAGACCGTAGGTGTACGAGAATGCATTCTGCAGTGTGTGTGGTATGACAATCTTGTGATGACCGTCATGTTGGTGAAACATGATAAAACTACAAACTACGATGAAGAGCCATATATATAATACTAGACCAAATCCATGTATGAAAACCAAGTGGTGACTTGGGTAGAACTTCTCAATGGCCTCCATGCCGTTGTCAGAAAATAGAATTTCATGAAAAGATAGACACTGACAGAATAACAACTGTATGTGAAGTTCGATTTGTCACGAAATGGTTTCGACAAATTCAAAGAGTTGACCACAGCTAGATTTAATCTCACGTGACGAAGCTTAAGTCTATTTACGATTGTTCTATCTGTTAATACAATTTAAGAAATTGTTAGAAGGACAAAGAGACCGTGTTCCCTAATGGCAACATTAATCAAGAGTTGTACTTTTACAACAAGAAGGTTTTGTTGATCCCAAGGATGCTAGACACGCATGTAAACTTCAGCTATCCATTCATGAGCCAAAGAAAGTATATCGGAGCTGGAATCTTCACTTTGATAATGTAATCAAAGGATTTTGGAGTTATCCAAAATAAGTGAAGAGACCTACATTTAAAAGAAAGTGAGTGGGAGTTGAGTAGATTTTCTTAACCTTATATGTGAATGGCATATTTGAGTGGAAGCTAAAATGAATTTCTTATTCTTATATGTGGGTGGAATATTTGAGTGGGAGCTAGGTATCATTCCTAACTAATATGTGGTGACATATTGGAAAGACTTATATGTCATGACATATTGGGAATGATACAGATCCTCTAAGCAAAGTATAAATTATTATTTAAGTGTATAAATTCTTTACGAATGAAGTTAGAAGTATTAGGCATTAAATCTATAGTGTACAGATTAAGGAGCTTACTGACAACAGAGTCATGTCATTGGTGAATGATGTGATGGACTCACACCCATTATGTTTTATCATGACGAGGTCGAGTCATTATGTTCAACGTTATGATAATGAAAATGTAGTACCATTTCCTTTGACCGTGATCTGGTATTTAATCGCTATTCTGGAAGTTACTTTGATTGCATCAAACGTCACACCGTGATAAGGTGATTATAAAGATGACTCTTGGGTAATGAAAGTGATATGTTGAGGCGTACCATCAAGAGCGGGACTTTCCAATCCTATTGATGGATACATACTCCTGGGCCCACTCGGTGGAGTTGCATCAATTAGCTTGCAAGAATGTGACTAGGTCACAGAGATGCAATGACACAGGAACGAGTAGAATTGTTATGTCGGTAACGAGACAGAACACGGTGTAAGATATTGAAAGATCAAGTCTGGGACAAACAAAGTATCACTAAGGCAAGGGGCCTGAGGATTTACGTTTAAGGATCAAAGCGACGAAAAAACTTTGATGGATGCAAAAGGGCCATTATGGATGTCCAGATCCCGCTATTGGTCATTGGTAAGAGAGGTGTCCCGACCATGTATGGAGTAGCTCGAACCATAGGGTGTCACACTTAAGGGTATATAATGTTTAGGAGTGATCTTAGTACCAAAGAGAATAATAAAGAGAACCAGAATCGTTCTAGTATTTATCCGATAGAGATCAGAGAGTTTCAAAGGTGTATCGGGAATTGGGATAAGGGAGAAAATGCCCGATGGTGTTCGGAGGGTGCCGGAAGGGGTTCCGGGTCTCGAAATAAATAAGAAATGTATATGTACTATTAATTAGTATAATTAATAATTAAACATCATTTTATTTTATTTCAAAATGCATTTATTCCATTAATGAGTCTTCCGGGCAAAAGAGGTCCATTAGGGGGGAAGTGGGAGAAAGAAAAAAGAAAAAGGAGGGGAGCCCACATGGGCCACTGATGCATGTAAAATGCATAGATGAATTTTGCATATTTTCACATGGTTTTCTATTACATATTGCATCATATAAGGGTATAATTCATTGTTTTATAGTATTTTGGGGTTAAATTACAAAGTCCCCCAACTTTTATGGAATTAACCCTGCCTGTCAGAAACCCCGTTTTCTATATTTTTGACGTTTCAGGGGGCAAACTTCCGCGAAATCACCTGAAAATCTGCGGGGGTCATTTTCTTGGAAGGAGAAGACTTGCGGGCGAAGGATCCACGAGAATTGAGCAAGGAGGCCCAAAAGAGGACCCTCCACGCGGCCAGATTCCTTGGCCGCGTGAGAGGCCCCCTTTTGGCCCCCGTGGCCCCAATTCCTTCCATCTTCGACTTACCGACTCCGTCTTGACCTAAAACCAACTATAAAAAGGGTCCCCCGTACCCTTACGGAGAGGAGCGCCGCTGAAACACCGAAACACCGAAACAGAGACCAGAAGTTCCAGATTGGAGGGGGAAAACTCCGGCGGGGCGCCGCCGGTGTGATCTCCTACCCCTCCAACGTCATCTCCATCGACATCTCCATGAAGAGGGAGTAGTCCACCCCAGGGCTATGGGGTTGTGGAAGTAGCACTTGTATCTCTCTCTCTATGTGCTTCACTAATTAGATCCGTATGAGCTGCCTCACATGATTACGGGCACCGTTGTAATTCCTATGTGGTGGATCTTTTCTATGAGTTATTGAATCTGAGATTGCAATTGTTTCTCTTGAGTTATTTGAGTAGATGTATCTTATGTACCCCGTTCTTATTTGCTAGCTTTGATCAATCTAGTTCTTGAGAGCGTGTGTGGGGTGATGGGTGCATTAGTTGGAGTAACGGGGGGGTGGCTAGTGCTGTGAAAGTGATAGAAGTTCAGCGATCCACTTAGGTTTTGTTAAACCTTTCTTAGTTACCTCACTAGGGATAAAAAGGAGTACCTTGTTATCGGGGATTTGAAGTGACACTAATCAATCTCCATGACTAGATCTAGCAAGTTCTTACTTCAACTTCATGTCACATTGCTTAAAGCTATACTCTGGTTTTTCCTTAATTATCGAGGTGTTATGATTTATTTCGCATCTTGGTGGAGTATAAGAGGGATCAATATGACCGTAGAGATCTCTATGCTAGGACGTGATTCCCATATGAAAGTACTCAATGTTAAACATGTTATTGTAATCTCACATGTAATTCTTTATGTCCACTGTCTACCACTTTATTTGAGAGAATGCAAGTGTGAAACCATGAACCCCGGTCCTATTTTAAATATAAGAAAACACTCTAGTTACTTTGCTGAAATTTACTTTACTTGCACTTTACTTTACTTGCATCTCCAATTCGAATTTACATTATCTCCATCACCACTTGCATCACAAAAATACAAAAACAATCCATTGCATATTTATTTTATCATTTGTATTTAGTAGTAGATTTAATTATTAAACATTTACTTTCAGTTTTGCATTGCAATTTAGAAGTCTCACACCTTGTGCTTGACAACCACTTGGTGAGGTTGAGGGCACAAAACTCTCTCTTTGTTTGCAGGATCCTGGAGGAAGCTTGGAAGACAACTGCTGAAATACCAGCTCCCCAAGAGTTTGATATAAACCCTCGAGTCACCCTCGTGCGGAAGAAGGCTTGCCACTAGCTACACACTCTGCACTTGGAGTCTCAACCTAGCCATCAGCCACTTGGGGCCCATGTGGGGGTGCGGATGCACCCTCCTTGTCCGGCCAACCATATGGGTTTAGTCCCACATGGCTTGGCCAAGGGGAAAGCCTCCCCTTCCCCTTTATAAAGAAGGGCACCCCTCCCCCTTTTCACATCAATCCATCTATCCCTTTTTCTCTCTTCTCCAACTGTGGTTCCTTTTGGAGCTGTGCTAGGAGTTGACAATTCTCCACTATAAGCACACCGTCATGATATTAGTGTCCGGTCCATCGCTCTACTTCCACAACCTTCGCTGGGCCGGAGACCGGGAGTAATAGTCTACATCGTATGTGTGTAATTCCACGAGGTGCAACACTTGGGGCACTAGTCGTGGAACGACTCCTCAACCTCGTGATCGACTTTGTCGTCTTCATCGAAAACCCTTGTGTGGGAAGGTGATCCCCGTTGTCGGTCTTCAAGGGTTTAAAGTACAAGGATGCCGCCTAGAGGGGGTGAATAGAAGCTTTAAAACAATTACAGTTTAGGCTTGAATAAATGCGGAATGAAACTAGCGTTTAATTTATCAAGCACAAAACCTAAACAAGCTAGGTTTACCTATGTGCACCAACAAGTTATGCTAGGCAAGATATATAACTAAGTTATAGCAAGATAGATGACTTCAAGCACGATGGAAATCACAAAGATAAATGCATAAGTAACGAGCTCAAGTATAGAAATAACCAAAGCACAAGGAGACACCGATGTGATTACCGAAGTTCCTTTCCAAGGGAAGTACGTCTTTGTTGGAGGGGTGTGGAGATGCCAGGACACTCCAACGCATGGTTGTGATCACCCTATTCTCCTTGAGCTTCTATGGTGAGTGAGATGCTTGTTTCCACTATGAGGTCGTCTTGAAGGCGGTGACCAAACCTTACACAAGGTTGAGGCTATCTCCACAACTCAATTGGAGGCTTTTTACGAAGCTTATTGCAACAAGGTGGAAGATCCAAGAACTAAACTTCTAGGTGCTCAATGCACCCAAGAGAATAATATCTCCGGTGACGAAGCACCCAAAGTAACAAGCTCACGAACTTCTCTTTCGCGAATCCCGTGGGGAACTCAAACCAATGCACCAAATGCAATGGCAAGAACACACAAATTGGTCAAGTCCTTCTCTCTCAAATCCCACCAAAACAGCTAATGCTACGGAGGGAGGAAGGAGGAAGAACAAGGAAAACAACTAATTAATCCCAAGATCTAGATCCAATGGATTCCCCCACACTAAGAGGAGAGACTGATTGGTGGAATAGTAGATCTAGATCTCCTCTCTGTTTTCCCTAAAAAGAGGGAAGAATAATTGGAGGGATTGAGAGAAATCCAAGCTCTTGAAGGTCAACAATGGATAAGAGAGAAAACGAGCTCGGCAACCTCCTGTTTAGGAAGAGGAAAGCTATTTATAGCATCCACGAAATATGGCCGTTATAGCCGTCTGGGCTAGAATTTTCGCACTTACGCCGGCCCCTAGGCCGGAAATTTCCAGCCCAGAAATTTCCGTACGACCCAAGACCCCCTGGAGCGCGAGTACCTTCTCTCTGGTTCTGGCCGGATATTTTCCTCAGAAATTTCCGGCCTTGGACCGGAATTTCCGCCCCCTGAAAACTGACAAAACACTGATACGAAAATGGTCATATCTTTTACATTCAGACTCCATTTTCGACGTTCTTGGGCTCGTTGAAATCTCAACGACAAGCACTAAAACAATATGCAAAGAAGCATCATAGTACAAGAAGGGAGGAGAAATCCAAATGCGAAAATTCTAGACCTCTCTATAAGATAGGAACCAACAAAACCTCCAATAACAAAAACGCAATAAGTTTTTCATACGAAATCCATTTTTGATGAACTTGAGCTTGACATGAGGAACATGACAAAGTAGAAAACCACATATGGAGAAAACTGAAATAAAAACCAAGAAATATGATGCCAGTGATGCAAAGATTTGAGGTCTCCACGAACGATACTGTCAAGCAACTCATTCGAGAGCCCCTCTTGATAGAATGATTATCTATCCTATAACCGGTCTCCCCACTAATATCATGAGAACGGTAAAATAGAAAACCTATCAAGGTCATACCTTTGCCTTGCGCATTCCATTGAGCTAGATGATCTCAATCACCCGAAGTTGGACCACCTTTCTTTATTGCGCTTCGCTCCGTGGAGACTTGTAAATTTCTCCCTCGTAAGCTAATATGAGAGAGCTTCTCACATAAATCTTCACTTTACAATAATCTTCATATGAGTGGCAAGCATCAAGCATATGAATTCTTCTTGATGCTCATCTTGAACTTGCACTTCACAACCTCTTTGATGACGATCATCACCTGTCGTTATCTTCCATGGGCTATATGGAATATCCATTTGATGCAAGCCTCATGGGAAGAACCCAAAACCCACAAAGATACCCCACACACATGTAACATGGGTTAGTTCACAAAGCTATATCGACAATTTTTTACCGTACCACGAGATCACATGATCCCACATGGTACATCATTTAGTTTTGTGTGTTGATAAATCTTGAATCCATTCTTTGCACTTCAACTTGATCAACTAAGTATTTTATCTTTATTCATGATGATGATGTATTGAAGGTAAACATGAATGTTCACACAATATAATTCTTCAAGACATACTTGCAATATGATCAATAATAGCATGACAATTCTTTTTCTTGATAATATCAAATATATTCATTATAAGCAATGATCTTGATAGCATCCAACCTTGAATCCAACACATGGAGTATAAGTGTTGACAATGGACAAACCTATAAGAATATCTTAATGCAAACATTAGTCCATAAGAATTTTCATTAATTATCAAAACCACACATGGGGGCACTTGATGGCTCCCAAGTGCAGGAGATCAATTGTAGTACTTTTCGAATTAGAAAGGTTGTCGAACCCATGAGGAGCAGAAGGAACTGGTAAGTAGAATATCAAAGGAATAATAAAAGCAACAGGTGTTTTTGTGTTTTAATTGTGTAGTGCAAGTAAAGTAAAATGCGGAAAGTAAATTGCAGCAAGTAGTAGGCCTCAATGAGAGACAAAGCCCAATCCTCTAATGCGCAAGAGGACAAGCTCAAGTGTGTGTTTGTGTCTTATATGTGGAAAACGTTCCCGAGGGCTGCACGGATTTAGCTGGCATAGTGATTCATTGCATAACATGTTTGTATATCTTGTCTAGTTTTAATCTTCTTCGGACGGAGCCACAAATAGGAATAGCTAAATAAATAAACTATCACCCCTTATGATGGATCACGTGGCCAATTAAATGACAGCACGAGAATTATTAAGACATGATGTCCCACCATAGCCTTATGCTCTAAGTTCCCCGATACAAGTACCCTCATAATGCAATTCAACGACTCTGTCTCAAGTTCCTGTCACCTAAAGACATCATCACGTCACTACACTACGGTGTTCTCCTATGAGACCATGTAGGTGAAGTGTTGTACAGTCGACGTTCGTACAACACCATCATAGAATCACATAAAAGATAAATACTAGACCAAATAACAACTCATCTCATGTAACAAATCAATGCCAATTCATCCTATGCCCTCAGGAACATGCGGGAACTACTCACAACGTGCAAACATGATCATGTATGGTGACATATGTGGTACAACACAATCTGAAACAATGGATCCACCACTAAATAATGACAAGTACTCAATCCCAAACATGCAACGGAGTACAATAACACGTATCTAGGGTGTAGCAATGATCAAACTATGAGGGGAGCGGAGTGGATCACGGTGATGGTGATGGTGGAGATGCAGGTGCTGGTGAGGATGGTGATGGAGATGCCTCCTCCCACGCCAAGGAGGAGATGGGGATGAAGATGGGGATGATTTCCCCCTTCTCCGGAGCTCCGGAGCAGCAGGATCTGTCTCCCCCGCGGAGAGTTTCGAGAGTTTCGCCGCCCTGGCGGCTCCTCGTCTCGGGAAAATTAGGGTGTTCGTTCTCGGGGAAGACGGAGTCGTCAGCAAAAAGACCTCGGGGAGGAGGTGCTGTGGGCCCATTTGGGGTCCCCACACGCGGCCAGGGAATCTGGACGCGTGGGCTACCCCCTTTTGGGCCTCCTGGCCCTCCTCCTTTGTGTCTTGTGCCCACGGCCTTTCTCCCGAAGAAAAACTGGCAGGGTTTCTTTCCTTTCGCAATTTGGATACCTGTAGCTCCTGAAACATCAAAAACATGAAAACAAGTGTTTTCTGACACCCAGAAATTAAATACCAAAAATAGGGACTTTGTAGAAAAGTCCCATAAAATCATCTAAAACATGCAAAACAATGACATAACATTGATAAAACATCCCAATAATGCCTATATGGAGGGTATAAATGATGATATAAAATGCACGTATCGACTCCCCCAAGCTTAAACCTTTGCTCGTCCTCGAGTAAATAAGGAAATAGATCATTACATGCATCAATGGACTTATGGTTGATAAATAAATACGGGCATTGTATCATCATCATCATGTTCAGTTATAATGCAAGATGAATGAATAGAACTCATACACATAAGGATAACATATTCGAAGCTCTAGCAAACACCCCATACTTTTGAAAGCAAATAACCATTGTATGTTGGACAATCGAATTATACTCTTTAATTTGGAGAAAGATAAATGAGTAGAGGTAAAACATGATCAAGTCTCATTTAGTTTCCAAACTATTCAGCTTAAATTACTAATTGTAATGTGGCATCCATTGGGCTAAGACTCTCATTGCCCCTTTATCATTAGCATCTTAATTTATGAATGTTGAAGTAATGTGGTTGACAAGGTGTCGGTTGAATGTCTCATGCCCCGTAAGTGTGAAAACCTACTCCATGATTACTCAACTTAAGATTCCTAATAAGCTTTGTACAATCATAATAAGTATTAATGACATCATAGAGAATTGCAAAGAGGTACCTCTTGCCCCATGACATAGAAACCAGCCCATGTCACAATAACAAGATGAACAAACGGAGTAGACTCGTCATCCTTTTTTATTTCATTCACTATATGCATAGCTTCTTATTTTATTATAGGATGTGTTTGTAGAGTTCACTCTAGCTGTAAGTAAATTTCCACCATGATCAAGCATGGCTTGGGTTAGCGGCCCAATGCAATTTCTCTAGTCATATATACTTACCCATCAAAACTTACTATTCCTCTATTTCATTTCGGCATGGCAGGAGTCCAAAAATAAAAGCACATGACATCAACTAAATATAAAATTTCTTTGTGCAATGTTGAAAGCTTTTCACGTGATGCACGTGTTAGCCAACTCCCAACCAAAATCCTTGTCAAGCACAAAACTTTTAGCTCCCATTAATGGGTCATGTTTGTTAAGTGCAATAGAAATAAATGTGTGCATTCAAAATTTCGTGAGAGTCTTATCCCAAATTCAGCCCATGCCAATTAACAACATAAGCATCTTAATTTAGAGCATAAATGAAACTATAACATGGTGAACATGCTCGGAATAGCCATTAAGATAATAGATAGATAGTGGATTTATGTCATATTGAGATAATTCTACAATTGTCCAACACACTCAAGTTAATTAATTTCAAGGCAAGATGTGATTGAAACCTCTAAATATGCCATGCTCATTTGCATGAGTGTTACCCATAAATCCCCAAAACAAGGGAATCATGGATGACACCATACTTTATTATTCATTGATAAACCATAAGACGGGGATGCATGATAATGCTCAATGAGCTCACTCAAGCCTAACGAAAACGATACTAGATAATAAAAGAAAGACACACCAAAACTAGATAGACATGATAATGCTGATAAAAGACGGGGGATAGGTGAAACTCCCCCAAGCTTAGATGGTTGCGGTAATTTCTTCATTCTCCCTTCTTCTCGTACTCAGCCCACCACTCTTTCTTCTTCTTGTCGTAATCTTCCTTCCACTCTTCCTGCTTCCATGGAAAAGGCCTTCCAGTATGGAAGGACATGGGTGGATCATTGTACCTGAGAGTGACAGCTTCTGCAATCTTCTTGAAACGTTCTTCATACTCACAGTTCTGGTTCTCCATGTCCCACATCAGAGCTTGGTACATATCCATCTCTGATATGACACGCAGATACCTAGTCCCCAGGTCCTTGATCCTCTCCTCGTACTCCTCTATCTTCTTCTCCAGCTCCAGATTCATGAAGTGGTGGGCATCAAGGCTGCGTTCAATAATAGAGTTATACCTGAAAACTGTTTGTTCCAGAGCCTCCAGCGTGCCTTCGGTCTTGGGAGCCTTCACCTCCTCCATGAGCAATACACCATCCTTCAAGGTCAGGGTTTTCATGGGGGTCATCACGGAGTTGAGGTAATGGTTCACAATGCCTCCCTTGGGTGGATCTCCCCCCCCCTAGGTTGGATCCGGAGCTTGACATGGCTAAACCCTGGCAGACAAAAACAGCAGAAACAAAGATCGCGCGAGAACTCTCGGTGCGGGATTAGATCGACAAAAGGGGGTATATATTGACGGGTTTTAGGATAAGACGAAGTGTCGGAGTCGAAAACGAGACGGAACGGGACTCCGAGGTGGAAAAGGGGTACCTCCACGCGGCCAAGGAATCTGGCCGCGTGTGGGGTCCTCTTTTTCCCCTCGAGGTCCAATTCCTTCCAATTTTCTTGTCCCACACGTTAATTTCCATAAAAAATGAGTTCCGTAAGTTTTCACGCAATTCCGAGAAACTTCCAAACACAATAATTGTAAATTATTGAATTTGGGTTTCTGAAACTGCAGGATCCCTTACAATTACCTCCTCCGGTGTCATTACTTTATCTCCTCGATGGTTCCTATGAAGCTCTTTCCTGCAATATAATGTTTTAGGCGTTGTCCATTGACCACATGAGGTTTACCTTTCATATCACCGTGAAGACGGATCCCCCCGAACGGTATACCTCCTGTACTACCAATGAACCCTGCCATTTTGAAGCTAATTTCCCTGCAGAAAACTTAAAACGAGAGTTTTACAATAGGACTTGATCACCTACTTTAAATTCCTTTCTTTTAATTTTCTTGTCATGCCAAATTTTAACTTTCTCTTTAAACAATTTTGCACTTTCATATGCTTCATTCCTCCATTCATCTAATAGATTTAGGTCAAGCAATCTCTTCTCCCCCGCTGTTTTTAAATCAAAATTTAATTTCTTAATAGCCCATCTAGCTTTATGTTCTAATTAAACGGGTAAATGACATGCTTTTCCATAAACCATTTTATAAGGAGACATACCCATAGGATTTTTATAAGCAGTTCTATAAGCCCACAATGCATCATTAATTTTAAGTGGCCAATCAGATCTAGCTCTGTTTATTGTTTTCTCTAAAATAAGTTTAATTTCCCTATTACTTAATTCAACTTGTCCACTAGTTTGAGGATGATAGGGTGATGCAATTCTATGATTAACATTATATTTTGCCAATGCTTTTCTAAGAACACCATGCATAAAATGAGATCCACCATCAGTAATTAAAAATCTAGGAACACCAAATCTAGGGGAAATAATTTCTTTAAGCATTTGCATGGTTGTGGCATCGTCTGCACTCTTAGTAGGAATTGCTTCTACCCATTTTGTAACATAATCAACAGCAACCAAAATGTGAGTATGTTTTGTACTAGATGCAGGAAATGGTCCCATAAAGTCAAAACCCCACACATCAAATGGTTCAAGTGGTAATGTATAGTTCATAGGCATTTCATTCCTTCTACCAATGTTTCCTACTCTTTGACATTTATCACAAGTTTTAACATATTCAGCACAATCCTTGAATAGAGTAGGCCAATAGAAACCACATTGTAATACCTTTGCTGCAGTACGATCTCCTGCATGATGTCCTCCATAGGGACTGTCATGACAATCTCTTATAATAGCCTGCAGTTCATGCTCAGGTACACAACGTTTAATAATGCCATCAACACTTTTCTTATACAAGAATGGATCTTCCCAAAAATAATGTCTAAGGTCATAAAAGAATTTCTTTCTTTGCTGGTAAGTAAATTGTGGTGGCATAACTTTCCCAACAATAAAATTTGCATAATTAACAAACCAAGGAGATGCAACTTTAGCACTAGAAACACTAACAAGGGCAAGTTGTTCATTAGCAAAACTATCATTAATAGGAATAGGATCATCAGGTATATTTTCCATTCTAGAAAGATGATCAGCTACGGGATTATCTTCTCCTTTCCTATCTACTATGTGTAAATAAAATTCTTGCAACAAAAGTACCCATCTTATTAGCCTAGGCTTAGCATCTCTCTTATTCATAAAATATTTAATAGCAGAATGATCAGAGTGCACAGTGACTTTTGAATCAATTGTGTAAGATCTAAATTTATCACATGCAAATATTACCGCTAAAAATTCTTTTTCAGTTGTAGCATAATTTCTTTGAGCACCATCTAGTTTTTTACTAGCATAGTAAATAACATTCAATTTCTTATCAACCCTTTGGCCTAAAACAGCTCCAACTGCATAATCACTAGCATCACACATAATTTCAAAGGGCAAGTTCCAATCAGGAGGTTGAATAATAGGTGCAGTTATTAAGGCTTTCTTTAAAACATTAAAGGATTCTATGCAATCATCATTAAAAGAAAACAGAACATCCTTTTGCAAAAGATTGGTTAGAGGCTTTGATATTTTAGAGAAATCTTTAATGAACCTACGATAAAAACCTGCATGACCGAGAAAACTTCTTATACCTTTGATGTCTCTTGGATATGGTAATTTCTCAATAGCTTCAATTTTTGCTGGGTCAACTTCTATTCCTCTTCCAGAAATACGATGCCCAAGAACAATTCTCTCTGTAACCATAAAGTGACACTTCTCCCAATTAAAACAAGGTGTTGGTCTTCACAACGCTGCAAAACTTTGTTAAGGTTGAACAAGCAATTATCGAAAGAAGTACCATACACCGAAAAATCATCCATAAAGACTTCCACTATCTTTTCAATATAATCAGCAAATATAGCATTCATGCATCTCTGAAAAGTAGCAGGCGCATTACATAAACCAAAAGGCATTCTCCTATAAGCAAATGTACCATATGGGCAAGTAAAAGTGGTCTTTTCCTGATCATCACTATGAACTAGAATTTGAGAGAAGCCTGAATACCCATCTAAATAACAAAAGTGAGAATGTTTAGATAATCTCTCTAGCATTTGATCAATAAAGGGCAATGGATAATGGTCCTTACGAGTTGCTTTATTTAATTTTCTATAATCAATGCACATTCTATAACCAACAACAGTACATTGAGCAACAAGTTCATCATATTTATTAGGAACCACAGTAATTCCACCTTTCTTAGGAACACAATGAACAGGACTAACCCATTTACTATCAGCTATAGGATAAATAATACCGGCCTCTATGAGTCGAATTACCTCCTTTCTTACCACTTCCTTCATTTTTGGATGTAGACGGCGTTGGAAATCAACAACAGGTTTAGCATCTTCTTCCAAATTAATTTTATGCATACATAGAGCTGGAATTATGCCCTTAAGATCATCAAGAGAATAACCAATAGCCTTACGGTGGGCTTTAAGCACATCAAGTAATTTCTCTTCTTCCTCAGCTGAAAGGTTAGCACTAATAATAACAGATATATATTTTTCTTATCCAAGTATGCATATTTCAGATTTTCAGGCAAAGGCTTTAATTCAAAACTAGGATCTCCTTTAGGAGGTGGGAGTACTCCTAGATTATCAGGTGGGATATGCAATTGTAATTGTGGAGGTTGCTGCCATAATATTTGTTCTAAAGCTTCTTTTTCTGCATCATTAAATGGCTCTTCCTGATTAAGCATATAACGTTCCACCACGTCTGATGAAGCTACAACTATATGAGCAAGAGTTTCAATTATATCTTTAGATTTTGGTTCTTTCTTAGCAGGTTTATCAGCAAATTTAGAAAAAATAAATTCAAGTTTCTCTCCAGCACATTCAATAAACACCCTTTCTCTAGGCAAATCAATTTCAGCACCAACAGTATGTAAGAAAGGTCTACCAAATATAATAGGACAGAAAGAATCTTGTGGACAACCAAGCACAATAAAATCAGTAGGATATTTTATTTTCCCTACCAATACTTCAACATCTCTAACAATTCCAAAGGGACTAATATAATCTTTATTAGCAAACTGAATGGTCATACCTGTTTCTTCCATGGTGATAGGATCAATATCAGGCTTAATTTCTTGATAGAGAGAATATGGAATGACACTAATGCTTGCTCCAATATCACATAAACCATGATAACAAGAAGTCCCAATAGAGCATGATATAATTGGCTTACCAACTTTGGATGAATTCCCTTTAATAACTTTGGTAGCATCTTCACATAAATAAACATCAACAGGATCTTCTTCATTTAATTGCTTAATAATAGAGACTTTGTTCTTGACTTCCACCTGTTCTTTAGGTTGAGAACATCTCTTTCTACTTTTGTCAGCAACAGCAATAAGCAAATTCTCTTTAACTTTTTCAGGATAGGGAGGTGGTTCAATATATTCTTCTATTACTACAGATGACACTGATGTTTCTTTAATAAATTTAGGGTCAACAATAGAGGATTTAATAGGTTCAACATAAAAGCCATAATAATAACAGGATGCAACAGCAAGTAAAATTCAGCTTTCAAGTTTCCTTACCAAACTTCTTACCAATAGTGCTACGCTCCCCGGCAACGGCGCCAGAAAAGTGTCTTGATGGCTCCCAAGTGCAGGAGATCAATTGTAGTACTTTTCGAATTAGAAAGGTTGTCGAACCCACGAGGAGCAGAAGGAACTGGTAAGTAGAATAACAAAGGAATAATAAAAGCACCAGGTGTTTTTGTGTTTTAATTGTGTAGTGCAAGTAAAGTAAAATGCGGAAAGTAAATTGCAGCAAGTAGTAGGTCTCAATGAGAGACAAAGCCCAATCCTCTAATGCGCAATAGGACAAGCTCAAGTGTGTGTTTGTGTCTTATATGTGGAAAACGTTCCCGAGGGCTGCACAGATTTAGCTGGCATAGTGATTCATTGCATAACATGTTTGTATATCTTGTCTAGTTTTAATCTTCTTCGGACGGAGCCACAAATAGGAATAGCTAAATAAATAAACTATCACCCCTTATGATGGATCACGTGGCCAATTAAATGACAGCACGAGAATTATTAAGACATGATGTTCCACCATAGCCTTATGCTCTAAGGTCCCCGATACAAGTACCCTCATAATGCAATTCAACGACTCTGTCTCAAGTTCCTGTCACCTAAAGACATCATCACGTCACTACACTACGGTGTTCTCCTATGAGCCCATGTAGGTGAAGTGTTGTACAGTCGATGTTCGTACAACACCATCATAGAATCACATAAAAGATAAATACTAGACCAAATAACAACTCATCTCATGTAACAAATCATTGCCAATTCATCCTATGCCCCCAGGAACATGCGGGAACTACTCACAACGTGCAAACATGATCATGTATGGTGACATATGTGGTACAACACAATCTGAAACAATGGATCCACCACCAAATAATGACAAGTACTCAATCCCAAACATGCAACGGAGTACAATAACACGTATCTAGGGTGTAACAATGATCAAACTATGAGGGGAACGGAGTGGATCACGGTGATGGTGATGGTGGAGATGCAGGTGCTGGTGAGGATGGTGATGGAGATGCCTCCTCCCATGCCAAGGAGGAGATGGGGATGATTTCCCCCTTCTCTGAAGCTCCGGAGCAGCAGGATCTGTCTCCCCTGCGGAGAGTTTCGAGAGTTTCGCCGCCCTGGCGGCTCCGTCTCGTCTCGGGAAAATTAGGGTGTTCGTTCTCGGGGAAGACGGAGTCGTCAGCAAAAAGACCTCGGGGGGGAGGTGCTGTGGGCCCATTTGGGGGCCCCACACGCGGCTAGGGAATCTGGCCGCGTGGGCTACCCCCTTTTGGGCCTCCTGGCCCTCCTCCTTTGTGTCTTGTGCCCACGGCCTTTCTCCCGAAGAAAAACTGACAGGGTTTCTTTCCTTTCGCAATTTGGATACCTGTAGCTCCTGAAACATCAAAAACATGAAAACAGGTGTTTTCTGACACCCAGAAATTAAATACCAAAA
The DNA here is from genome assembly GCA_028641055.1 of Alopecurus myosuroides. Classification (NCBI taxonomy): domain Eukaryota; kingdom Viridiplantae; phylum Streptophyta; class Magnoliopsida; order Poales; family Poaceae; genus Alopecurus; species Alopecurus myosuroides. The sequence goes on along the minus strand of CM054063.1, from coordinate 233,064,822 downwards.
ATAGGGACTTTGTAGGAAAGTCCCATAAAATCATCTAAAACATGCAAAACAATGACATAACATTGAAAAAACATCCCAATAATGCCTATATGGAGGGTATAAATGATGGTAAAATGCACGTATCAGTACCATGCACTTTCAAGGGTATAATTTTCGTTCTTCCTCTGTTACTCTATATCTACATAGTAATAGATTTCGGCTAGTTTCCGTTATCGTTGTTTGATTTGTTTTGTTTTCTACAACAAAACCCCTTCACAATCTGCCTCGCACCACCCGCCCCGCACAGAAACTGGTCGACAACGAGGAAACCACCACAGAGAAGATGGACCGAGCTCAATTTTCCTCCAGCACCCAAATTGTTTGTTCATCCTGCTGCTGCCCCGAGCTCATTGTGACCCTGTGTTGCCCGTTTCTAGACAGCTTAAGATGTGACGAGGCAGGCTTTGCCCGTCCATAAGTTTTTAGGCAACGACGATGAGTCCATGCCGTTGTCCAAGACTCTACTCCCGTATGCCTGTATCCAGCCCCGGCGTGCTTCTCCTCCTAGGTCGACCACAATCGCCGGTGCACACACCTTCCTGAAGATGACCATGCCCCTACTCACTGGAGCCTCGCCATGCACGTCATAGTGCTGTGTGAGTTTACAAAATCCTGGCATTGAAAATTGGGCACACCTTCGTCCGCCAACGTGCTATTTCTTACTATAACATTCCATATCTATCTCATTATGCACAATTTATAATAGGAGAATCATGCCAGAGTTTGTCTACAGATCCGAGCATGTGCTGCAAACACATGACTGTTATGTAGTCTGGCACCACTATGAAAAAATCAGGCGAGTGTATGTGCTTTCTAAGTTAATTATTAGCAATTGTTGTAATGAATAGTTAAGGTACAGCTGGGTGGTGTGTCAATTGATGGGGTCGCTGTGGAGATTTTACCAGTAACAATAGGCATGAGCCGTTGAACGTGGATATAGTAGCATGACACGCTTAATATCGCAAGTATTTCAAGTTTTAAACTACCCGGGGTTGAGCCGTAATGCTTCAAAAATACTGTAAGTTTATGGTTCCATCCAGTACCAGTCAATCAGCGTTCACGTCTCCGTTTGTTCATGGGTGCTTAGTGAAGAATGGGAGGTCTAACAATTTCAAGATTCATGATGAGATGATACGAGAAGGTCTATCACCTGATCTACTTACCTATGTATGAGACGTAGAACCCCATCTTCCATATAATTTTTCTCCAACCTTCGGCTGCTTTCAGGGTGCATGAAGTTGAGGTAGCTAGGGCTACACTAAGGCAATAGAGTTGATCAATGAGTCAATACGACATAATTTTCTGGTGTGGCAATTAAGGTGAGTCCAGCGAGAAAAATCCGGCTAATTAGGGGTAATGCCAACTCCCAAACTAACAAAAGTGTGCCTATTTCATTTTCGACTTCCCTCATATAATGTAATTGTTCCTTTTGCCCAACAGTTGAATAAAATGATATCTTCGCAACAATATATTATCACGGTTTCTTCGATTTTTTTTCTATTATTATGGTTTGAAAGCTTTAGTTGACATTGCTGCAAAAGAAGGTCATTATAAAACTTATGCCTCGAGGAGTCAAGTCAGCCAGATTTGTCCGATATGTGTACATATGAGTCTCAATTGGGCCGAACATACTATGCTACTTTATATATGGAACTATGAATTTCACACAGAGAATTTTAAATGAGTATGTTTGTGCTCGCCATCACTAGAGAAGAGATTCTATCATGTTTTATCATGATCTTCTAATTTTTAGGTGATCGTGATCTTATATTAACTATGTATAAGTTCTCAACAACTTTATATGTGAGATGTGTCATTTACCATAAATTATCACCCATAATTAAATGTTTAACTGGGAATCTAGAACACGATGCAGACCAACGAGAACCTTCGTTGCAACGCAGCATTTTTTCATAGTCTATATCTATGTACCTAATAATAAAGATGTTAAGGCTTTCTCGGTTTCGTTTAGTTTGGCAGGTCATAAAAATTGCCCCTAAAGTTAGATACAAATTACCCACCCTGACACCGGTAAGTGAAAAAACGTTTGGATTACTGATGGTGCAGATCTTGCACTCGTTGGGATACCCCAAGAGGAGGGTGTGAAGAGCACAGGGGTATGAAGTTTTCCCCTTAGTTAAGAACCAAGGTTATCAATCCAGTAGGAGAAAGAGAATCTTCGGAAGGTTGATGCCACTGACGGTGGTGCTGGCGCTTCACCGGTGTCAGCAACAACGTGGAACCTGCACACAACACAATCAAAATACTTTGCCCCAACGGTACAGTGAGGTTGTTAATCTCACTGGTCTTGCTGAAAACAAAGATTAGACGTATAGTGTGGAAAAATAGTGTATGCTTGCAGAAAGTAAAGAGCACAGGAAATTGTTGTGGGTTGTTTAACACTGTGGAAAAATGGACCGGGGTTCATAGTTTCACTAGTGGCATCTCTCCATAAAAGATAGCATGATGGGTGAACAAATTATAGTTGGGCAATTGACAAATAAAGGTTGCACCGTAGTGCACAATATGACATGAAGATTACTATGTTATTTAGTGCAAGCATTACAACAAGATACATAGACCGACATCCATCTGCATCTATGACTAATAATCCACCCTCAGGTTATCATCTGAACCCCCTCAGGTATTAAGTTGCAAGCAAAATATAATTGCATTAAACAAAGTGTGTAATGTAAGCAATGATTATGCACGCGGGCACTCTCACCGCTGTTTTCTCCCTAGTGGCAACAACACATCCTCCCCCTTCACGTTTCTGTCACTCGAGCAAGGAAACAAGGAGGCATGAACCCACTATAGAGCATAAATACTTCCTCTTGGAGTCACTAACAATTACTTGGCCAAAATAACCACTAGCAACGGAGAGCATGCAAGATCACAAATAACACATGCAAATAAAGACTATAATCAACTTGGCATAAGGTCAATATTCATCGGATCCCAGCAAACATAGCACAAAGAATTACATAAGATCAATCTCGATCATGATATGCAGCTCACGAGATCTAAACATGGAGGCATATGAGGAGAAGACAACCATATAGCTACAACTACGAACCTGTAGTCCAAGGATGAACTACTCACGCATCACTCCGGACAACCATGGTGATGAAGGGGCCTTCGGTGATGATCTCCTCTCCAGCAGGGTGTCGGAAACAGCTTCAGAACCCCCCTAATCTGGGGTTGACGGTGACGTCGGCTGCGGAACTTTTTCGGGGATTTTGATCAGGTGTCTAGGGTTTTCCATCCCGGGGGCTTAAATAGGCGAAAGGGCAAAGGCGGTGGCGCTCTAGGGGGCCCACAACCCTAGCTGGCGCGGCCGGGGGGGGCGCCACCCTATGGTGTGCCCCCCTGCTGCCCCTCTCCGGCTCCTCTTGGTCTTCTAGATGCTTCCGGGGGAAATAGGACTTCCGGGCTTCGAATTTTCCAATTCCGAGAATATTTCCAGAACAGCTTTTCTGAAACTAAAAAACATCAGAAAACAGGGAACTGGCTCTGTGGCATCTTGTTAATAGGTTAGTCCGGAAAACGTATAAAAATGTCATAAAGAAGGGAGAAAACATGTAGCAATTGTCAAAATATGATCATGGAGCATCAGAAATTTGGGATACGTTTATGACGTATCAAGCATCCCCAAGCTTAGTTCCTACTCGTCCTCGAGTAGGTAAACGATAAAACAATAATTTCTAAGGTGACAAGCTACTAACACAAACTTGATCAATCTAATGTAAAAGCATATGCACGTTGAGATCATAAGACTTTAAACACATGCATGATAGATAAAACTTTAATAATAAATCATAGCAATTACTTTGCATCTCAAAAAGTAACTCAAATAAAGGATCATGAATAATAATTCAAAGAAAGGTAAACGTTTGTTTTGGATATAGAGAAAACATGACAAAGTGATATTTCGATAGTCCTTAAGAGTGGGGAAAAACATAAATGCCAGGACACCTTCAAAGTTCAAGAGGAAGACTAGAACAAATAATATCACATCATGAAGTAATTATTGATGCTTATGGGACAAATGCACATAGAACTCAGAATGGAAAAAATGCTCTCTCAACTGTGCATAAAGTTAGAAGATGGAGACTCAACGTAAAAGTAAAAGAAATACCCTTCACAGAGGGAAGCAAGGATCACTCATGTGATAGAGCTTATATTTTATTAAACAAAGGTATTAAAAGTTTGACATTTATGGAGGAATGTCTATATTTTGTGAGATGTATGCTAATGTCAACGAATGGTAAACAGAAAATACAGTATGTCACAAGTCAACTGGATTCACAAGAGCGGATCCCATGGTGAAGGACGCAACTGGTGTAGAATGTCATCCCTCTTTCTCTTTTGTTTACACAATTATGCTTTGACTGATAAATCAGGGGCAAAAATAGTGAAGAGAATTTGTATGCATTAATTTGGGGCTGGGCACCCCGCTGCCAGCTCTTCTATCATTTGGATAAGCGGATGAAGCCACTAGTCCAGGGTGTGAAATATAATCAACAAGTGAGATAAAAATTCTCTATTTACGTCCTCATGAGCAAAAACAGGAACATAAAGCAGGAGTAATTTTGAAGGTTTTAAAGGTAACACATGAGCAATTTACTTTGGAATTGCAGTTAAATACCACATGTAGGTAGGTATGGTGGACATAATGGGAAAAACTTTGGTTAAGGGAGTTTGGATGCACGAGTAGAGCTCATACTCGGTACAGGTGGAGGCTAGCAAAAGACTGGGAGCGACAAATCAAGAGAGCATAAGAGCCATAATCATGCATAGCGAAATAAGCATCATTAATTAAAACATAAGCAATATCACAAGTTCAAAAACTAAGTGGTCAAGGAGACTATTCGTGGCTGGTTTGTAGTCATAAACATGGTGTGAGCATGCGCCAAGTCAACCAAATAAATCATTTGAAAGAGAATACCATATATTGATGCTTTACTATGACAAGAACAACTCATGAATCTTTTAGTACATATTAAACACTCTCAGCTATTTGAGGCTAATCATTATACTCAATAACCACAAGGCTTTAAAACTAAAATAACATTTAGCATGGCATGAAAAAGTCCTAGCCACAATCTATACAAGCTTCTACTAGTACTATTATAAATTCTACTTCAAGCAGCAGTTTTCGTTTCTCCCAACAAGCACCATAAAAAACATGCTTTAACAAAAATAATCTTTGTGATACAACAAGAAAACATGAGAGTACTCACATAATACTACTAAAACTAACATCTCTAATAAGAGACGCATGCAAAACAGGAGCTGAATAAATGCAGCAGATAAATAGAGACTAAGAATACAACATATTCTCATGAAAAAGCGGAGTGTGTCACTCTCCAATAAAAGAATGCTGGGATCCAACCAATCTTATTATGAAAGTAAAAACAAACTGAAAGCAAAAGCAAAAGCAAACTGAAAACAAAAATAAAAGATGCTCCAAGTAAAGCACATAAGATGCGACCGAATAAAAATATAGTTTCACTAGAAGTGACCTGATAATTTGTTGATGAAGAAGGGGATGCCTTGGGAATCCCCAAGATTAGACGCTTGAGTCTTCTTGTAATTTGCTTGGATGTACCACCGGGGCATCCCCAAGCTTAGGATTTTCACTCTTCTTGATCACATCATATCATCCTCTTCTCTTGACCCTTGAAAACTTCCTTCACATCAAAATTCTCACAATCTTCATTAGCAACGTTAGTGCAATTGAAATAAGAAATTCACATGGTTCAGTTTCAACACAAGTCTAACACTCAAAAACACATTATCTACTGCACAACTTCTTTCAAAACTCCTTTTCTCAAAAGAACACCAAAAGAAAGAGATTAAGATGCAAATGCGATAAACGACAGAAATCTGTCAAAAACAGAACATCTGGTAAATATCGATTTTTTCAAAAATCTTCTATTGTTCAAATAAAAAAGTTGTCTTCTAGAAAAAGTTGCGTATATAACTCAGGATTAATCACAAAAAGCTCAGATCAATTTTTGTTTTCTGTGATTTTAAACGAAATTTACAATGGACAACAGAAATCTGTTTCCTGCGCAGAAATCCGAAATATAGGCTCAACTTTCCATTAGTGGCTTTACTTGGCTCAACAAAAACTCAGAAGAAAAGATACAACGGGGTTGCTAAGGAAATAGACAACACCCAGGTGCAAGCACACCAAAGAAAACAAAAGAAAACTGAAAGAAAACAGAGAAATAAAATGGGTTGTCTCCCGGTAGCGCTTGTCTTTAAAGCCTTTCAGCTAGGCATAGAAAAATCAACTCAAGTGTTTTTAAGTGAAGCATTCAAATCAAGATTTGGCAATTCTTTAATAATGCATTGTATTTTATCTAAGTGGGTTTCAGAGGCTCCTCTCTTAGTACTTTTAGGCTTAATATTTTCGTCAAATAAGTTCTCAGGAATAATCCAATCAAAATTCTTCTCTTGTGCTTCGTGTAAAGCTACTAATTTAAAGGGGATTGGTATTTTATCCTTGTTTTCATTATTAGGTTCAATTTCTTCTAGAGCACCAGCAATGTCTACACATGAGCTAAGCATATTAAAACGATCAAAAACTTTCCTAGCTTATATAGCAACATCCCTAAATTCTTTAAGCATAGCTTCTAAGATGAAGTTTCTTTTCAAAACATCTTCAATGCTATTCAAGTTGAGGAACATATGTTGCATTATAGAATGGAGGTTAACAAACCTAGCTTCTAGCATGTGAACTAAGGAAGTTGCAGCAGTCTCATAATTGAGAGCAAGTTCTTCTATGGATTTTTCCTCAAAGTTATCATGCTTACTAACATGATCAAAGAATTCTTTAACAATTTCCTTTCCAAGTATAGAACCACTTCCTACCGACAAATCTTTCATGGCAAACTTAGGGAACAACATGATGAGCAATAATAACGTAGAGACAAAAATAACAATTATGAAGTAAACTATTTCTTTGTCTTTTTAATATAGAGAAATATTTTTTTTGTGTGTTTTTGATATAGAGAAATAAAAACAAGACAAAAATAAAAACAAGACAATAAAAATAAAATAAAGATATTGAGAGTGAGAGACTCCTCTTGCCAGAAGACTTCCTTTTCCCCGGCAACGGCGCCAGAAAAAGTCCTTGATGGTGTAGATCTTGCACTCGTTAGGATACCCCAAGAGGAGGGTGTGAAGAGCACATCGGTAGGAAGTTTTCCCCTTAGTTAAGAACCAGGGTTATCAATCCAGTAGGAGAAAGAGAATCTTCAGAAGGTTGATGCCACCGACGGTGGTGTTGGCGCTTCACCGGTGTCAGCAACAACGTGGAACCTGCACACAACACAATCAAAATACTTTGCCCCAACGGTACAGTGAGGTTGTCAATCTCACCGGTCTTGCTGAAAACAAAGATTAGACGTATAGAAATTGTTGTGGGTTGTTTAACAGTGTGGAAAAAATGGACCGGGGTTCGTAGTTTCACTAGTGGTGTCTCTCCATAAAAGATAGCATGCTGGGTGAACAAATTATAGTTGGGCAATTGAAAAATAAAGGTTGCACCGTAGTGCACAATATGACATGAAGATTACTATTATTTAGTGCAAGCATTACAATAAGATACATAGACCGACATCCATCTGCATCTATGACTAATAATCCACCCTCAGGTTATTATCCGACCCCCCTCAGGTATTAAGTTGCAAGCAACATATAATTGCATTAAACAAAGTGTGCAATGTAAGAAATTATTATGCACGCGGGCACTCTCACCGCTGTTTTCTCCCTAATGGCAACAACACATCCTCCCCCTTCTGAAAGCGCATGGTTCCCCCATATGTGGTTTTGGTAATTAATGACAATCCTTATGGACTAATGGTTGCATTGAGTTATCCTTGTAGATCTTGTCCATAGGAAATAATGGAGTTCATATGTTGAACTCTATTAGCTTCCTTGATGGCCATTGTTACATTCAAGGATTTATATGAAGAATGGTCATGGTTTGAGTTGAGCTTATTGCTAGTATGTCTTGAAGAAAAGGATTAGGTGATCTTTCATTATCATCTTCAAGAAATCATCTTTAGAAGTGAGAAGCAAAGATACAAGGTTGATCAAGCAAGCGATCAACACACGAAGCTACAAGTTGTACCAAGTGGGATTGTGTATCCCATGGTATGGTAAGCATTTGTCAAATATAGCGTTGTGAACTAACCCATGATATGTGTGTGTCGCATCTCTATGTGTGGTTAGGTATCTTTCCATGGGCATGAACCAAAAGGAAGATTTCATATATAGCCCATGGTCTATGTCGTCGTCAAGCGATGTTTGTCATCTAGCTTGACGTGGAAGCTCAAGTGAAGCATCTAGAAGATATCCTATGCTTGATGCTTGCCACCCTTTTGGAGATTGTGGCCTTGTGAAGATTTGCCGAAGGGTCTCTCCCATAATGGTGTATGGGGGAGCTAGTCTCTCCCATAATGGTGTATGGGGGAGCAACTTGCAAGTCTTCTTCAAGCGGAGTTTGTGCTAGCAAGCGCAATCAAGAAAGAAGATCCAACTTGAGAGAGTCAAGATCGTCATCATCTAGCTCAAGTGGAATTCTCAAGGCAAAGGTATAATCTTGATAGGTTTTCTATTTTACTGGTCTCGTGTTTTTGGGAGACCGGGTTATAGGATAGATAGTCGTACTATCAAGAGGGGCTCTCAAGTGAGTAACTCGATCGAATCGTTATGGAGAGCTCAAACCTTTGCATACTTTGCATATCATCTTTCTTGGTTCTTATTTGGCTTTTGTCTCCTTTGGGTTTTAGTGCTTGTCGTGATCTTCATGACAAGCCTTGGTTTCTCGAAAACGGATTTCGTAAGAAAAACTTGTTGCGTTTTCGGTGGAGAAAATATCCGGTTCAGCTTTGAGAATGTTTCCACACCTTCCATGTGTGGTAACTTCTCCATTCATTTTTTTTTGTATACTCCTTACTGTTATCTTTCCAACCCAATTGGATTCACCTCTTTCGAAGTTCATCCGCAAAAGTTATGTTCGTCTCGGTGATGGAGGTTTTACCGGTTGTTCCTTTTAGAGAGGTTAAACCTTTCTACATTTGGTTTTAGTTTCCATTGTTGGACAGTGATGTTTCTATGCATGATCTTGTAGAGTTTTTCATTGCGAACTCAACGAGCCAAAGATCATCGAAAACGGAGTCCGGACGAAAAAGTTATGAGTGTTTTAGTATTGGTGTCTCTGCAGTTTTCGCCAGTCCGGAGTCTCCGGACTTAGGGCCGGAATCTCCGGTAGTCCGGAGTCTCCGGTGTGCAGTCCGGAGTCTCCGGACCAAAAACTTCCCCAGGGGTTGCTCCCTTGATGTCTCTCTCTCTATAGGGTCCGGAGAGTGTCCGGAGTCTCCGGTATGGCTAGTGGATGTTGGTCCCGCTCGACCACAGACACCGTCTGGGCTCAGACGGCAAGTCAAGACCGGAGTCTCCGGTCCAGTGGTCTGCGAAAATCTTCAGACCGGAGACTTACCGGAGACTTACCGGAGTCACCGGTGCGAAAATCTTCAGACCGGAGACTTACCGGAGACTTACCGGAGTCCCCGGTGTAAGTTTTCCTGCAACGGCTCTTTTTCGTGGGGACCTATAAATAGGCCCCCTTTCTTCCCCAAAGAGCTAGGTCTTCCAAGCACGAATTTCCCCCCTCTCTCTCCTCCATTGTTTACCTTGGAAAGCTTGCCCCTCTCTCAATTCCTCCCATGATTCTTGCATATCTTTGAGGGAAAAGAGAGAGGAGATCTAGATCTACATTTCCACCAATCCATCTTCCTTCTTAGTGAGGGAAACCTAGTAGATCTTGATCTTGGAGTTCTTGGTGTTTCTCCTCCATTGTTCTTCCTCTCTTATTCCCCCATAAGCATTTGTTGCTTTGTTGGAATTTGAGAGTGAAGGATTTGAGCACTTGTGCTCTTGCCATTTGCATCGGTTGCATCGGTTTGCTCTCTCCACGAGGATTCGTGGAAGTGAAAGTTTGTGAGCTTGTTACTCTTGGGTCTTGGACCCTAGACGACTTGTGGTGTTCTTGGGAGCCTCCAATTGAGTTGTGGATGTGTGCCCCAAGATTGTGGTGACACCGAGAGCCTCCAATTGAGTTGTGGATGCGTGCCTCGGGTTTGAAGGTTGCCAATAGTGGAAGGTGAACTAGGCCTTTGTGGCGGGGTTCATCGGAGAATAGGGTGAGGCCTTTGTGGCGTTGAGTAGGCCTTCGTGGTGAGCTCACACCCCTCCAACGAGACGTACTCCCTTTGTGGGAGGAACTCGGGAATACATCTTCGTCTCCGTGTGCCTCGGTTATTTCTATACCCGAGCTTTTTACTTATGCAATTTACATTGTGATAGCCTTCGAGCTTGAAGTTATATATCTCGCTATCACCTTGTTACTCGTATTGCTTAGCATAAGTTGTTGGTGCATCTAGTTGGCCATAGAATATTTAGGTTGTATGCTTGTTAATTTAAACACCTAGTTTATTTCCGCATTTAGCAAGCTTTAACCGGAAAAGTTTTAATCGCCTATTCACCCCCCCCCCTCTAGGCGACGTCGTTGTCCGTTCACCTTCACATTTCTGTCACTCGAGCAAGGCAACATGGAGGCATGAACCCACTATCAAGCATAAATACTCCCTCTTGGAGTCACTAACAATTACTTGGCCAGAATAACCACTAGCAACGGAGAGCATGCAAGATCACAAATAACACATGCAAATAAAGACTATAATCAACTTGGCATAAGGTCAATATTCATCGGATCCAAGCAAACACATCACAAAGAATTACATAAGATCAATCTCGATCATGATAGGCAGCTCACGAGATCTAAACATGGAGGCATATGAGGAGAAGACAACCATCTAGCTACAGCTAGGAACCCGTAGTCCAAGGATGAAATACTCACGCATCACTCCGGAGGCAGGCATGGTGATGAAGAGGCCTCCGGTGATGATCTTCTCTCCGGCAGGGTGCCGGAAACAGCTTCAGAAACCCCCTGATATGGGGTTGACGGTGACGGCGGCTGCGGAACTTTTTCGGGGATTTTGATCAGCTGTCTAGGGTTTTCCATCCCGGGGCTTAAATAGGCGAAAGGGCGAAGGCGGTGGTGCTCCAGGGGGCCCACATCCCTAGCTGGCGCGACCAGGGGGGTCGCGCCACCCTATGGTGTGGCCCCCCTGCTTCCCCTCTTTGGTTCCTCTTCGGTCTTCTGAATGCTTCCGGGGAAAATAGGACTTCCGGGCTTCGAATTTTCCAATTCCGAGAATATTTCCAGAACAACTTTTCTGAAACTATAAAACAACAGGAAACAGGGAACTGGCTCTGTGGCATCTTGTTAATAGGTTAGTCCGGAAAACGTATAAAAATGGCATAAAGAAGGGAGAAAACATGTAGCAATTGTCAAAATATGACCATGGAGCATCAGAAATTAGGGATACGTTTATGACGTATCAAGCATCTCTTCTCGTGCGGGCACGTCCTCCCACGGATCCAAATTCCTACCCACAATCCGATCGAGTTCCTAATTAATCCCGAGTATGAACATATAAGGTTGTGGCCGAGTCAGTCTTAATAGATCCATCTAATTCCTCCTAGGCCCATAGCCTTTCTCCTTAGGGCATGTAAAGTGCTGCACACTCAGCTATCTAGAAGAGGAGCCACATTAGATTTTTTTAGAGGTGGAGGAAAGATAAAGAAGAGAGAGAAGGGATGTCGTCGGTAATTTTGCAGACAGTCGATTCCCATATTTATCGCTACCTATCGACTCCTCTTTTACCATTGTACGCTCTGCCGACTGCAACTAGTAACCATGCAACTAACCCACGGAGATCGTGCATTAGTTCACCCGCATACACCCGCATGCAGTTGTTTCTACAGACTCTTCAAAAGAAAAAGTCCATTGTATACGCAGTCTGCATTGGAGTCTGTAAGTGACATGGAGCAGCGCTAGAGACTATATCTATCTGAACTATTGTACGTGACCTTATCTGGTTGTGGGCTAGGAATAAATAACCACCACGCAACGAGATTAACAAAAGTCGAGACTGCAAGTGCCACGATTGGTAAAAAAAAAGGGACGATCGGCAGAAAAAACGGAGTCAACGATCGGGAATTTTCTTCCGGACTTCTCTCTGCGTGAACCAGAAGTGGGAGAAAAAAAGGGAATTCATACAGAGGGAGTACATGTTGTGAACCGCACTGTCCAACTTTAGATTAGAGGTCTCAACGAGGATACATCATTTATGCAGCTCTACCATTGATGGATCGTTGAAGGGTGAAAACAAAACACTTCTCTGTAGCTCTTCCTCATCCCCATCCGGCTTATCCGATGTAGGCAAGCCGTCGCCGTCCTCGCACTAGCGACCACATACTCCCTCTCCAAGCTTCTCTCCCCAGCATGAGCAACGCCCAACAACTCTCCTCTCTCCAGGCTCCTCTCCACCCGAGCTCGCCCAAGATCTCCTTCGGCCTCCTCTCTGCATCTGTAGGAGCATGCAGACCAATAGTACCACTACCGTTGTCCATCGTCAGGTCAACGCCCCTGGCCGGAGCCACCCTAAACGCCATCCCCTATTTGGTGCATCTCCAACTCGTGCCCAAATCGCAAGTTGTACTAAAGTGCTGCTGGAGAGGGGCTTTATACCGTGCCTAGATTGCCCAGACGAGGAAGAAAACAGGTAATCCTTGCACGGTGCTTGAGAGTTTTTATACTGTGAAGTTGGATTAGTGGGTTTAGGAAAAAGTAGTACTCCATGTATCTGTAATATATGAAACATCTAAGAATCTAAATCGGGCTAAAATCTCTTTTGTTGCATTGCATGTTTCGTGGAGAAAGTCAAAAGAAGTATATTGCGGTGTGCTTCATTGCTAAAAATATATATAAATTTTACATGATATAATTATATATATTTATCTAAATTTCAAAGGTATAGTTATATAGATTTATCTGAATTTTACATGGTATATTTTCTGTTGTGTTGTATTTACTGATTTTATCTTGCCCGAATTTACGTATTTGCAAGGCTGCTATGTACAAACATTCATTAGGCCAAGAAGGTGGTGCTTTGGGTGTTTCAAGCAATTAATTTTACGAATTAACCGGGGGATATAATCAAGTTCAATCTTGACTAGCTCAACCATGCTACATTCACATTCTCTGGCGCCAAACATCGGGCTAGCTTCACATTATCTCACACCAAAATAGCAGAGCCGTGTAGCACGAAGGTGATCATGTGGTGATTCGACATCATGGAGACTATAATCGTTGAAGACCCAAAGGCCATCGTGGCTGAAGAAATCTACCGTGTTGAACGACCATCATCCGGCCACTAGCGCCCATCTCTGTAATCCTCTAAAAGAAGCATTTTTCTTTCAGTGTTTTACCCTTGTGGACATGGAGTAGCAACATGTTTTGTAGCTAAGTAATTCAGTGCGGAAATTTCATCAGCAATTCGACGTTTCTTGATCAACTTGTGAAAGTGTGGATTGATTGAAGAACATGAAGGAGTTTAGCAACGACCAAGGTTCCTTCATCTTTCAGTTTGATTCTTGTGTATGTCCGCTCGCTGCAAGTTATGAACTAGACTGGGATGTGCTCTGTTTGTGTTCGTAAGTGTCGACATCTTTAGGGATGATACTGTCAGCCATGGTGAGTGCAATCTTCACTTGTGTTTGTCGGTTAATCGTTGTTGTCGCTGGTCATAGACAATTTGTTTTTGATGTGAGAAATGAGAAGGCTTGTTGTTTGGCACATGACGTTGTTCGTCTATAAGTTACATAGGTCAAGCAAGAACTTCATGTCGATTTGGATTTTTTTAGATAAAAGGTAAGTTTTATTACCCGACTTTGAGTTAACAAATCCCCACAAATTCACATAAGAGTCATACATGCTGAGAGACATACGGAAAATAAAACACAAGCAACTCAGCTAGTCGATGGCGGTCCTACCAGGCGAGTCTGGGGACGACACGACAAGTGGACCTCCTTAAGCTTGTCGACAAGCCACCTACCGCCCACCTTGTCCAGCGGTTTTAGCAGAGGAATCCACGCCTGTAAGAAAAACATAGTTTTGAAGATAATATCAACCGAGTGGTTAATGCATTTCTTCTCAATAGAGAGTTTATTGCACACGTTCCAAAGAGCCCAGGATTGGGCTGAAAACAGGATCCAAATCAGTCTACGAGCCCTCCCGGAAACTGACGAGAGGATGGCAAAGAATTGCGCAAAGTTTGTTGGGCACCACGCCCTCCCGAGGGTTTGCCTAAGCACCAACCAAGCGAAAACCGCCATGGAGCAAGTGAAGAACATGTGGGAGACGTTCTTCGTCTTCCCACAGAGCGCACAAGAGCCGTCCGAAGGCCCCTGCCTCGTAGCTAGTTGTGCGCCCGAGGGCAGGCGATCAAGAACAAGTTGCCATGAGAAGACCTTAATTTTCAGAGAAACCCTAGCCTTCCAGATATCCTGGAAGTAAGCCACCGAAGCCCCATGGGACAAGGCTTTGTACATCAAAAATTCAAGAGGGCTCCAACGCTGAGACAATCTTGTCGTGAACCTCTGAGAGGGACACCTCCGACAGGATCTCGTTGTCGAAGCTCTGGCTCCACAAATCCCTCGGGTGACCCTATCGGGTTTCGACTAGGAGACGTCATAGGCGCTGGTGAAATCGTCGGCTTGACAGGGGGGCGAGATTTACCCAGGTTCGGGGCCCTCGTAGAGGTAAAACCCTTACTCCTGCCTTCTGTCGATCTGTATTAGATGATTAGATCGGTTACAGGATGCTCGAATCGAGAGTAGATCTCGAGTTTCAAGGCTTTTGTGGTCGTGCGGTAATACTTGGTCCTCTCCTTGGGGGCTCTCCTGGCTTTATATAGATAGCCAGGTCTCGAGTCCAACCCGGAGAGGATACAAACCCTAGCTTAGGTCGGTTACAATCCCTAACTTAACCCGCAAGTTGATGCGGGTGGGCTTCTCATGGGCCTTCTAGAGTACTCCAAGGGCGCTTCCTGTCGGGCCTTGACCAGAAGGCTTGAGAGGGGGTGTCCTTACTCGCAAGGTCCAGGATCCATGCCTTCGTCAGTAGCCCCCGAGCGTGTGCTCGACTGGGATTTACTTTCAGTCGAGTAGACGGTCAGAACTTTTTTAATCCCCTCTCGGAAGTTCAGCTTGACATTTGTTATTTTTGAAGGGTGTGTCCCCTGTATTGTAAGTTATAAAACTCGAGTATCGAGTAGTACTGGCGCCTGTTTTACGGCTTTTATTTGCAGAAGGATGTGGCGCAGTAGCTTGGCTCTCCCGAGAGATCAGGGCCAATTAATTGCGACTAGGGCAAAAACACTCCTGGCCTACATAGATTCGAGACCTCCGACTCGAACCCGAAGAGGTGATTGTTGCGACTGGGCCGTTGTGGACTTATCGAGTCGAACTTAACCTATGAGGGTACCCGGCGCGTCCGCTAGGATTTTTCTTCGTGTTGTTGACACGGAACTATGCCGGAGGACGCAGCTTTCGAGTGCGATTCCAGGCCCAAAAGAAAGATCTTTCTGGGTCTTACCTTCGTACTCGAAGAATACGGCATCCAGATGTGCCTAGTCGGCTGAACAATCCAGGTTCTTATGATGTAGAATTATCACGTGTAGGAGAGGTAGGCTTTTCCCACCCGATGGATCCGTTTGAGCTCCATACGAAAGAAATTTCGCGTTGGAAAAAACCAAACCCGTATGAAAGAGTTTTCATGTTCGGGATGCTGTGCCCATACGAAGAGTTTTTCGTGCATAGGGTATTTTCCTCTCTGTTCGAAGAGGTCTTGCTTTATGAACTGTTCATGAAAAAGTTGGTTTCATCCGAAGGAATCAATATTCGTACGAAGATAATTTCGCGTTTGAACTTCCATTCGAAAAGATCTCAATTTTGAATAACGAACGTCATGACGTCATGGCGCACTCCTCTTCTCCCGATGGGACGTGACGGAGTGGCAGCAGATGGTGGCCCACCTTGTCAGCTTTTTGACCGGGAAACGAGACGTCGCTCCCGTTTTCTACGCGAAACGCGCAGTAAATGCGCACGATCTTCTGTTAAGATCGTGGCACGAAACAGCGCATGCCGCCGCTTCGTTTCATCCTCACGCGTGGCAGCCGCGATAGGTGCCACGTAGCGCATCGTACGGCTGAGATTGCTTTGCCCCGTGTATAAGTAGGGGTGTTAGCGCCGCAGTAAAATTTTCCCCGCTCTCTGTCTTCGTCTTCTTCCTTGCGCCCATCTTCATCTTCCTCGCGCTCAAGCTCTCGCTGCGAACAATGGCTGGCGGAAGGAAGCGTGGCGCTGGTACTCTGGCGTCTGGCGAGCCTTCTGCGCCACCCGCCCCTCGCGCCGGCGACTGGCGCTCCCCCAACACCACCGCAAAAAGCATCAAAGAGATGCAGCGGGAGGGATTGCTACCGGCGGAGGCGGAGAAGCGCGTCCGCCTCGGGAAAAGAGAAGAGGTACCCAACCCTCAGTCGAATGAGCGCGTGGTCTTCGTGGACCACGTGACTCGAGGTCTTTCTTTCCCTCTTCACCCTTTCTTCATCGGGCTGCTGTGTGCCTACGGCATACAGCTTCACGACCTTCCTCCGAACGCGATGCAGCACATTTCGTGCTTCATCGTGCTTTGCGAGTGCTACCTCGGCATTCGCCCGCATTGGGCGCTCTGGAAAGCACTGTTCAAGATCCGGATCTTCCGCGAGAGGCCGCGGGTGGAGTCCGAGCCTGGCGAACCACTTCGCACGGGTGGTTTCGGGATCCAGGCGCGCCAGGAGAACGCGTACTTCAACATGCACTTCATCGACTCCGCCCAAGGCTGGCGGAAGAAGTGGTTCTACGTCGTCGACAATAGCTCGGGTGGACTCGTAGAGTTTCACCCATTCGCAGTTCTGTCGAGGCGCAAGTCTTGGAGCCACAAGATGTCAGCCGAGGAAATTCAGACGGTCACGCCCTTACTCGCAAGAGTAGCCGCTCTTCGAGACCAAACCTCGGGAGTAGTGCTCAACGGGCTCCATCTGGCGAGCCTCTTCTTGAAGCGCAGGATCCAGCCTCTGCAGCAAAGGCCTTCCACTATGTGGGAGTATCAAGGTGCAGAAGATCCCAGCCGAGTGAGTCGCGAAGAACTTTCGAATGTGGAATTCGAGAAGAAGATCGCGGCCATCACTCGACTGAAGGTAGGGGAGCAATTCCCCGATTGCTCAGTCGAAGCTTTTTCTGCTTCAAATCCTCCTCCGGCTGAGGTTAGTTTCTTGTCTTTGAGTTACTTTCATCTTCTGAATTTTTAGTCGATAAGATCTTTCTTGTTTTCTTGTCTTCGTAGAGTCTAGCCATGGCGGACTGCTACCCGCCAGCTACGGGGGGAGCTGCTTCGGAGCAAGTGTCTAGTCACCAGGACGGCGCGGTTGATACCAGTGTCGCCAATGCTTCCTCGAGCTCGGAGCACGATTCTTCGGATGACGTCGAAGACTCGAATGGCGTCCTCCCGAAACGTCGTCGGGTAGATGAAGACGAAGCTACTTCAAAGGACAAATCCTTGGAAGCATCGCCTAGTCAAGCTCCTATCCATGTCACTCCACTCCAATCTCTTCCTCCTTCGGCTTCGTTTCCAGTGATAGCAGCCGCTTGGAATGCGGATGCTCTGGACGATGATGAAGAAGATGATGAGTAAGTGTTTTCTTCCTTGTTCTTTTGTAATGCCAGTCGACCAAACTCTAAATTCCGATATTGATGTTTTTCTATCTTTCACTGCAGTCTGCAGGCGATCAGCCCGCGTAGGTTTGCTGCTAACGTTCCTCCCGAAAAGAGGAACAAAGCAAAGGACGCGGGTGAAACCCCCACTGCAGGCACCGTCCAGAACTCTCCCAGGGCAGCGCCTGATGCTGCGACTGTGGAGCGAGAAATCCCCAGCTCCGCCGCTAGGACTTCGGTCTCGAAGGAGGCGACGGACAGTTCTGCGGATCCTCTCTCCCGCGCCACCGGACAGGTAAACTTCTATCTCTTGGCCTTCAAGAATTTCTTTATCGGGTGCACGGCAGTGCTCCCAATGGGAGTAGCCCCCGAGGCTGTAGTCGATCGCGTGCGATCGGCTGCAGGCTCAAAGTTCTGTTCATCTTTTCTTCATGATTTTGCTTTTCTCGGGTGCACGGCAGTGCTCCCGATGGGAGTAGCCCCCGAGGCTGTAGTCGATTGTAAATAATCGGGTACAGGCTCCAATGTAATCCTTCTAATTCTTCTATCTTCGTGCTTTTAATTTTTATCGGGTGCACGGCAGTGCTCCCGATGGGAGTAGCCCCCGAGGCTGTAGTCGATTGTAAATAATCGGGTACATGCTCAAATTTGATCTTTTTAACTCTTCCGTCTTCGCGCTTTTGCAGTCACTCGTTGATTCTCTTGCGGCGATTGGTCGCCGCGTCGTTCTCGCTGAATCGGATTGCAAGTCTCTTCGAGCAGACCGCAACCGACTCCGGACTGAAAACGATCTTCTCAAGGGTGAGCTCTATCGTTCCCCTGTCTTCCACACTCCATTCATTCTAGAGTTTTTGACAAGCGTCTCTTTGCAGCTCGACTTGAATTTGCAGAATCCGAAAAGGTCAAATTCTCTGAGCAGGTAACTGCTCGAGAAGCTGACTTGACGGCCATTCGACAAGAGCTAGAGACTTCCCGCATGCAGTCGGAAGACTTCAGTCGACAGCTTGCGGACGCGCGGAAGTCCTTGAAGGAGTTAGAGAAAAATGGCAGTAAGGCTGACAGCGAGCTTGTCGGGTTCCTCCGTCCCCTTGCTGAGCGCTTTGCGGGTAAGCGCGTTGGAACTTCGCGATTTGATTCTTCATTTTGCTATATCTTGCTAAGTATTATTTTCTTCCTTCACAGGTATTCTGGATGTTCCTCTAGAAATCCCTGGACTCCAGCGGGTGGATGCGGTAACCGATGCACTTGCCCAGCTTAAAAGGCACGCTGATGGGGTTTTCTCCATGGTCAATGATGCCACCCAAGTGCTGGGGCAACTGTACGGTCGCCTCCTTGCCAGCGCCACTCCTGCACCCGCGCTAGATGATATGTTAAAGGTGTTCTCAGAAGGAAAACTTCTGGATTCCTTTGCAGTCGCTCAATCGGAGGCTGGCGCGAAGACTGCGATCCAATTTGCTCTGGCGCACGGAGTCGAAGGGTTGGAGGAGGCTTACTCGTCCATTCCAGTCGATCCCTCGACGGGTAAAAAGGTACGGCTTTCTCGTTTTGGCGAGCAAGCCGCCGTTCTTGCTCGGAAGCTTTCTGAGATTTTTGCTCGGAAGAAGGGAGGGTCGACTGCTGCTAGTGGGAGCACCAATGTAGCCTCGTAGCTTTTTTATTTCCTTCCTTGAATGTAATGAACCTTGGGATGTATTCCCGTACTTTTGTTGGTCTTAATCGAAGCATTGTGCTTTTGGAATTTAATCCCTTTGTTTGAACTCTGTCTCCCGATGGGAGTAGCCCCCAAGCGTCTAGTCAGATGTTCGACTAGAAACAACTCGAATAGGGCATCTCACTCCTTTCCTTGTACTTCTTCCAGGCGACTGTGTGTGCCGCGGAGTCATCGGGTGGACGTGGTAATCCAGTAAATCCACTTGTGGCTGCCGTGGGCACTTTTGCTGGCCTTCGTGATAAGGTTCATGAGGGTGAGCGTAGACTGAAAGCGCTGCGCGGGGTAGCTGATGTGGCGATATCCAAACAGAGATTGGCAGCTGAGCGCGAGCAATTTCTGATGGATGAACTGTCTTCGATTGCAAGGGAGTTACTATGTAAGTAGTGTAGCCCCCCTGCTATTTTTCTCCCCTCTGCTTCTTATCTGACTAAGTGCGTTTGCTCTCTAGTTGTGAGACCAGATGACAGAGAGGAGAAGCAGTGGGTGGAAAACCTCATTCATCAAGAAGCTAACAGCACAAAACCTCATGCGAGTAATTTCTGGTCTGATCGCAGTCGAGGTTTTGTGATGGCTACCTTGAAATTTCGAGTCCGCCAGGCGAGAATTCTCGTGAGTTCTTTCCACGAAGTCCTGGTTGCGGTAAATGCTGCTTTTTATCCACTCGAGAGGGGTCCCGAAGACTGGAGTTATCTTCTCAGGTTGTTTGGACGAGAAGGGGAGGTTCGCACGTGCGTACGCAAACAAATGATGTGCGGCGCGGTTGTGGCTCTCTCGTTTGTCCGAATATGGCATCCTGAGATAGATTTGAACTCCGTAGCTCGGCGCCCAGATTATGCAATCGAAGACATCACACCGTTTTATGATGCTGTACGCCCTGCAGCCGAGGAGATTATCCAAATGACCTCTGAAGAGGTAGATAGGGTCTTAGCGAGTGAGAATGCTCAGCAGTTTGACTGATTATCGGATGTGAATATCCTGTAAACTGTTTATAGTTTGTAAAAACTGTTTGTAAGGTGTGTAACCTTGTTTTTGATGATATTTCTTTGTGATGCTTAGTTTTAGGTGTAGCCCCCGTGTATTTTATGGGGTGTGTACCTGTAACTTTTTAGCATGTAATCGACTGGAAGTCTGTCGGGATATATGATGAAGAAATCATGTATTTCATTGCGATGACTGAGAAGTCATGTGTTCGAGCTACAAGATTGGCTAGCATAGCCTTATTGTTGCAAAACAAGTAAACCTAGGGATAGAATTTGCGCAGTTGCGCGATATTCCATGGATTGGAATAGATGCCTCCAGTCTCTGGATTCTTCAATCGATAGGCTCCTCCTGGGATCACTTCGTGTACGATGAAGGGTTCTTCCCAAGGTGGTTCGAGCTTGTGTCCTTCTTTTTGCTTCAGCCGCAACACCAAGTCGCCTACCACGAATGACCTGTGGCGTATGCGTCGACTGTGGTAATTGCGTAGTGATTGTTGATAGACCGCGGATCTTGCGAGTGCAATGTCCCGAATTTCGTCGAGTGCATCCATATCTTCTGCAAGTGCTTTGTTGGAGGTTTCTTCGTTGTAGGCTACAACTCGTGGGGCGCTGAATCGAACCTCCTCGGGAAGGACGGCTTCTGCCCCGTATACCATAAAAAATGGTGTGTATTGCGTTGATCGATTGGGAGCTGTGCGGAGGCTCCAAAGTACGGAGGGTAACTCCTCTGCCCAATGTCCCGCAGCGGGATGTAGACGATCTAGCAATCTCTTTTTGATGCCAGCCGAAACTAAGCCGTTGGATCTTTCGACTTGGCCGTTTGTTTGCGGATGGGCAACCGAAGCAAACTTGAAATTGATTCCTTTCTCCTCGCAGAACTGTTGTGTTTCTTTTGCGGTAAAGTTTGTACCATTGTCTGTAATGATGTCATGTGGTACACCGAATCTGCATACTATGGAGTCGAGGAACTTGATGGCGCATTGGGCGCTAGCCGAAGTCACTGGCATAGCTTCGATCCATTTGGTAAATTTGTCGACTGCGACCAGCAAATGTGTGTATCCTCCTGGTGTGGATTTGCGTAGTGGTCCAACCATGTCTAGCCCCCATTGCGCAAAGGGCCAGGCGATGGGTATCATATGCAGCTCTGTGGCGGGTGCGTGCGGCTTTGGTGAGAACCGCTGGCAGGCGTCGCATCTATCGACCAGGTTATTTGCATCGTTGGCTGCTGTTAGCCAGTAGAATCCTGCTCGAAAGGCTTTTCCCAGTATTGCTTTCCAGCTAGCATGATGTCCGCAATCACCCTGGTGTATGTCCCGGAGTAATTCCTTGCCGTCTTCGGGTGCGATGCAGCGTTGGAGTATGCCCGAGATGCTTTGTTTGTATAATTCTCCATTAACCACCCGAAAGGATTTGCTACGCCTGATTAGCTGTCGAGCCTCACGTGGATCGGCCGGGATCTGTTTGTTGAGCAGGTAGTCGAGATATTTCAGCGTCCAGATTGGCTCGACCAGAAAAACCTGCCGTGATATGTTATGAGTTAGCTCGAGAAGCGCGATTTGCGGGCTGACCTCTGTTTCTTGTGCTGCGGGTGTCTCTACGGCTTTCTTCACTTTGACTGATCTCTTAATCATCCGCTCGAAATATATCCCTGACGGTATGGGTGTATTCGTGGAACCCATGTTGGCCAGTCTATCCGCCTCTTCGTTACTGGATCTTGCAGTATGCTTCAACTCGCATCCTTTGAAGGTTCCTTCGAGTAAATTATACATGTCGCGGTACGCGATCATGTTTTCAGCAATGGCATCGCATTCTTTCATTGTTTGTTGCACTATGAGATTGGAATCGCCATAAATCATCAATCGGGTAGCTCCACAAGCAATCGCCATCTTCATCCCGTGCAACAGTGCTTCATATTCTGCGTCGTTGTTCGATGCTGGATCATCTGGTGGAAAGTCTAGTCGCAGGACGTATTGCAGTTTGTCTCCACGAGGTGAAATAAGAACGATTCCAGCTCCTGCTCCTTCGTTTCTTTTGGACCCGTCAAAGTACATGATCCAATTGCTCGTATACTCGGGTGGCCCGGGTGTTTGTAGCTCTGTCCATTCGCTGATGAATTCCACGAGAACTTGGGATTTGACTGCATTGCGTCCTGCATAGGTGATATCCCAAGCGCCCAGCTCGATGCTCCACTTCGCTATTCTTCCGGATGCCATAGGGTTGTTCATGATTGTCCCGAGTGACGCATCATTAACCACTGTGATGGCGTGTTCCTGGAAGTAATGTTTGAGCTTTCGGGCTGTGAGGACAACTCCATATGCAAGCTTCTGGTAATGAGGATATCGCTGCTTGCATGGCGAGAGCACTTCGCTGATGTAATATATTGGGCGCTGGACTCCGTATGCCTTGCCATCTTCAGGTCGTTCGACTACGATTGCAGTGCTGATGACCTGGTTTGTGGCGGCTAAATAGAGAAAAAGCGGCTCCCTTTCTTGTGGTGTTGCGAGAATGCGCCTGCTTTGCAGCGACCGTTTCAAGTCTGCGAATGCTTGTTTGGCTTCGGGTGTCCACTCGAATTTGTCCGTCTTTTTCAGTAGCTTGTAGAAGGGTAACGCCTGCTCTCCCAATCGTGCGATGAACCTGCTTAGGGCGGCCAATCGCCCTGCGAGCTGCTGGACTCCGCGTAGATTGGTAGGCTCCTTCATGGTGAGGATGGCTTGTATTTTCTCCGGATTGGCATCAATGCCTCTGGTGGATACCAGGTATCCGAGGAGTTTTCCTGCGGGGACGCCGAAAACGCATTTGGTCGGGTTGAGCTTGATCCGATATGCATTAAGGGCGTCGAATGTTTCTTTAATGTCTTCGAGGAGTGTGTTCTCTACTCGAGTTTTGATGACGATGTCGTCGACGTATACTTGTACGTTCTTGCCAATGAGATTGGCAAGGCATCTCTGCATGCAACGTTGATATGTTGCGCCTGCGTTCTTTAGCCCGAAGGGCATTGTCGTGTAGCAGTATACACCGTGTGGTGTGATGAATGCCGTCTTCTCTTCGTCTTCCTTTTTCATTCGGATCTGATTATATCCCGAGTAGGCGTCCAGGAAGGAGAGACGTTGGCAACCTGCTGTGGAATCCACGATCTGGTCGATTCGTGGTAGAGGAAAGTTGTCCTTGGGGCAGTGCTTGTTTAATGACGTGTAGTCGATGCACACCCGAAGGATATCCGTGTTCTTCTTGGGGACCAGCACCGGATTTGCCAACCAGGTGGATATCTTGATCTCTCTAATAAAGTTGGCGGCTAGCAGCCTATTTACTTCTTCTCCCAGCGCCTTTTGCTTGGGTTCTGAAAATCGTCGAGTCGTCTGTTTGATGGGCTTGGCGTTAGGAAAGACTTCGAGTGAGTGCTCGGCAAACTCCCTGGGTATACCTGGCATATCTGAGGGCTGCCAGGCGAAAATCTCCCAGTACTCACGGAGGAGTTTGACGAGCGCGCTTTCCTATGCTGGCGAGAGGGTTGTGGAAACCATCGCGGTTTTGGCGGAATCCGTCGGGTGCACTTGGTGCTTGCGAGTGTCGCTGTTGGCGCTGAATTCCAGTTCAGGCGCGTTTTTCTTCGTGAGGGGCATGACGGAGTGGTCCGTTGTTTTTGCCAGCTCTTGTAGTTCTTCTTGCATCCCGAAAGATTTCGCGATCTCATTAAATTCTATGTCGCACTTATCCGATTTCTGGAAGTCTCCGTCAATGGTGATCACACCGTATTCGCCGGGTAGCTTGAGCTTCAAGTATGCGTAATGTGGTACGGCCATGAATCTGGCGAACGCTGTTCGACCAAGAATGGCGTGGTACTGTGAGGGCCAGTCGACGACTTCGAAGTCCAGGAATTCCCTTCTGTAGTTGCGTGGGGAGCCCAGTACAACTTCAAGGTTGATTGTTCCGAGTGGACGTATTGCCTTGCCCGGAACTATCCCGTGGAAGGATGTTTCTGATTCCGTTAGGCCGTCCAGATTTTTGTTCATTCGTCGGAGTGTATCCGCGTAGATGATGTTGATGCCGCTGCCGCCGTCCATGAATACGCGGGCCAGGTCATAGTTGCCAATTTGAGCTTGAATGACAAGGGCGGCGTGTCCTGGTCGATAGACTCGTGGCGGGTGGTCTTCTTTTGAGAACGTGATTGGCTGCTCGGCCATCTTCAGGTACTCGGGCTTCGTTGGTGGCGTCTGCACTGCCATGCATATTTGTCTCGAATTAGTTTTTTGAGCTCTGCGAGAGGGGCATACCTTCTGTATCATCCCGAGGAGTTGTCCGTGCGGAGTCGGGTATGTATTTGCTCCCGTGTTTTGTTGTGGTGGCGCTGGCAAAGCGGCGAGCGCCATGTTTGGGTTGGCCGGTGGAGGTGGTGGCGGTGGTAGCTGGAATTGTTGTCCGCCTCCTGGTAGTGGTGGATAGTTTTGGGTGGAAGCGAATCTTTTCTTGGCGAGCGCGTCCGAGATTTCGATGAACTTTCGGCAATCCTTGAGAAGGTGTGTTGCCTTAGTCTTGCCCGTGCGCTTGTCTGTGAACAGATGTAGCGAGAAGTACGCATCGAGGTCTTCCTCGGGTGATTTTTCTTCTGCCTTTGGTCTCCATTCGCGACTTCCACGTCGACCGGAGTCGCGACTTCGCGTGAATTCTGCTGCCACTAGTTCTTCTCTATCCTCGTGGTCGTAATATTTTCTTCTCTTTCTTCGCCCATGACGGTCTTCGTCGTGCGTGGGCGATGATGTTCTTTCATTGCGTACTGCGTCTTCTCCATTGGCCCATTTTTCGGCTATGACCATGAGCTCCCCTATGGTTTTGGGCGCAGCTCTGCCGAGTTCTTCTCGAAACGCGGTTCTTCTTGCTCCTTTGGCGAAGGCCTCAATCGCCACTTCTTCAGAGATTGTCCCTGCGGTGTTCCTGAGCGTGTTCCACCGCTGAATGTATTCTCGTGTGGATTCACCACTTTTCTGTTTGCAAGCTCGTAGTTCTTCGATCGTAGCTGGCCTCTTGTAGGTCGACTGGAAGTTTTTGCAGAAATCGCGATGCGGGTCGTCCCACGACGCGTAGCAAGATCGTGGTCTACTCTCCAGCCAGCTGCGGGCCGCTCCGGCTAGGTGCAAATTGAGGTATTGCATGGCCGTGTTCTTGTTACCATGTTGGCATTTTACTGCCGTGAGGTAGTCGCTTAACCACTGGGAGGGCTCGAGTGAGCCATCGTATTTTGTCACCTCCGAGCTGAGCTTGAATCTCTTGGGTAGAGGTGCTTCACGAATACTGCGAGCAAAACAAAGTGCTCCGCAGGTTTCGTCGTCCGAAGACCCGGATGAGGAGCGCTCGCGATATCGTGAAGCCCTTGCTTTATCCACCTTCTTCTGGGCGAGATCGGATCGCGCGTCGTACCCGGACCGGTCGCTATCTTTTCTTGGTTCCTTGCTTCGTTTTCTCGAGCGGCTGCTGTGGTGCCGCGAATCTTTGTCTCTCGGGCTATCGTCGCTGCTGCTTCGACTATCGCCGCGGCGTCGGGCCTCTTTTCCTCGGCCGCGACGCGGCGATCTACCCTTTCTCGGAGAGGAGCTCCTGTGCCTGCGGGGCGTATCTTTGTCTTTGTCCTTCTCCTGTCGCGCCTTCTCCAGTTGTTCCTTGCGATCGTGGGAGGCGAGTTTCGCGGCTGCCAGCCCTAGACCCTTGCGGATATGCTTATATAGTTCCACCCGAGGATCGCTGTCCGTCGGCTGGTTCATTTGCATGTAGGTTGCCGCGGCTAGAATTGCAGCGGCTGGAGTTTGCGGGTAGACGTTGCCATCGTCATCAACCCTCATGAAAGAAGAGGTGGTAGACCTGTTGGTCCCAGCCATAGATTCGTGGTCCCTCGTCGACGCTGCGGGTCCTTTTCCCCCGGGTCGGGTACCGACCGAAGGTGCGAGGGATAGCTCGGCTCGACGTAGGCTTGATTCATCCGCCGCTCTCCTGCGACGGGCTAGATCTGCTCGGGCATCCTTGATGTTTGAGGCCGCTCTCACTAGGTGATAGTGGTAGGCGGTTAGGTCTTCCTGTGTGGCGCCTGCTGCAGGTGGCTGACTCTTTCGCATGGATTTCTTGGCTCTTTTCCAGGCTTCCCGCGAAACGCCGATTAGATCGCGATCGGTTGCGCTATATTCAGTTTCCGAGGGCTGTTCCGACCCTGCCATGCAGACTTGGGCCAGTCGTGGTCCGTGTGTCCTAGGCGCAGATCGGGAAGCTCCTCGCACCCGAGAGGGTTCCTCTGTCGAGAGTGCGTGGTAGTCGGTCATGTTGAAGCGGATGGACTCGCCGCTTTTCTCCATAGGGAAGCGTGAGTTGACGGCTCCAGATTCGGGTTCAGATTCGTCCGAGAAGTGGAGGATTCCGTCTCTGTTCGCCATGAAGTTGAAACTTCCGAACGTCAAGGTGACGCTCTTCTCCAGATCCTCGAATACCGGGCGTGATTCCGGCGAGTGAGGTGTGACTATGACGGATCCGATCCGTACGGGATTGTTCGGAGCCGTAGTCGATGGTTTCCAACGGGAGTTGGATGTCGATGAAGCCGAAGATGCCGGTGATCCAGCGCCCGCGATCCCCACGGTCGGCGCCAATTTTCGAAGCTCTGGCTCCACAAATCCCTCGGGTGACCCTATCGGGTTTCGACTAGGAGACGTCATAGGCGCTGGTGAAATCGTCGGCTTGACAGGGGGGCGAGATTTACCCAGGTTCGGGGCCCTCGTAGAGGTAAAACCCTTACTCCTGCCTTCTGTCGATCTGTATTAGATGATTAGATCGGTTACAGGATGCTCGAATCGAGAGTAGATCTCGAGTTTCAAGGCTTTTGTGGTCGTGCGGTAATACTTGGTCCTCTCCTTGGGGGCTCTCCTGGCTTTATATAGATAGCCAGGTCTCGAGTCCAACCCGGAGAGGATACAAACCCTAGCTTAGGTCGGTTACAATCCCTAACTTAACCCGCAAGTTGATGCGGGTGGGCTTCTCATGGGCCTTCTAGAGTACTCCAAGGGCGCTTCCTGTCGGGCCTTGACCAGAAGGCTTGAGAGGGGGTGTCCTTACTCGCAGGGTCCAGGATCCATGCCTTCGTCACTCGTCCAAACACGCCCATTGGTGCGCCCCTGCGGCGCCCAGGGCCCGTCGAAACCTGCATCCCTCGGACACCGCAGACCGTAGTAGCCACGGAGATATGAGCGTCGTCGCAAATACTGGAAATGAGGGAAAGGCTATCTTTCAAGGGCCCCTCCCCATACCACCAATCCAGGCAAAACTGAGTTCTCTGCCCGTTACCAGGGGCGTGCTTCGCACCCAAGTTAAACATGTATTTAATCCTGTGAAGGCTTTTCCAAAATTCCGACCCACCGCGGTCGAGGAATCCATCGCGTACAACTTCCAGATCCACTTCAGCATAAGGCCGTATTCATGTGCCTAGAGTTTGTGATGCCAAGACCACCGCACTCCCTAGGGTGGCAGACAAACGGCCAATTAACCATGTGGTACTTGCGTTTCGGACCAGTCCCTTCCCAGAAGAACTTGGCCCCGTGGTCATCGAATTGTGCATGGACTCCTTCAAGCAGCATAAAAAGGCCCATGGCATAGGTAGGAAGACTTGCTAGGCAGGAGTTGGAGAGGATCAGTCTACCCCCTGGGGAGAGGAACCGTCTAATCCAGTGTTCGACACGGCTAGCCAATTTGAATTTGACTGTCGTACAGATTTAAACATATGAATGATCCATCATTTGATTTAGTCACCGTAGCAACGCACCGTCTCTATGCTAGTTACTACAAATAACAATAAACTATAACCTTTCAACACAGTTCGCCATATCCAACTGCCAACCGTTCACGGCCAACACACTAGTATGCATTTACAAATTCTACGTACTACGTGTTTATATTTCATCTCGGTAAAGTGATCGTTCAAAAATGTTTTTTCATTACAGTTTTGCCCGCCGTTTAGGGTCCGTTTGGAAGCACTGTATTATTGAAGTGTTTCGGTTTTCTAAAATACTTTAGTATGCAATACTTCAAGAAGTTTGGGTCAAATAAAAACTGTGGTTTACAAAGTGAAGTATCCCAAAAACTACATTCTTTTTACGTATTGTAAACTTTGGTCTTGGCCTCTTTTCTCCTAGACAACAAAACTGAAATATCCATCCGCCTGACACTCATAAACTTTATTTTTCTAATACTGTGGTTTTAAGAACGTGGAGTTCCCAAACGGAGCCTTAAGTGATGAGATATTTGCTTCAATATTTTTGGATGCACAAAGATGACACGGGCTAGGTTCCATCCCATGGCACTACCTTCCTCTGTTGTGGGACCCGTCGTGCAGACATAGAGACCAGCCCCCGCCTGTTGCGCAATGCCGCCGCTCGCTCCATCGCGCGGGGCACATGCCGAAACGGATCAAACGGGTCCTCTCCCACGAACAAGTACGCAAACCTCCCAAAGCGCAGACAGGCCCGACGCTGCACGCGACCGATTCGACACATGGTACGCCGCACCAGCACAGATTCCGTCGGATCGATGGCAAAGGACAAACGACGACGCCAACAACGCAAATTACAGACACACAAAGGTACGTAGTAGTACTACTAGGACTTTCTCCTCCAGACCTACCCAGCCAGCCCAAAAAGCATCCGATCGGGGCGAGCCAGAAACACAAAACAAATTCCCCAATCCCATTCCCGAAATCCCATTCTAATCTTTTTAATTTTTGTTTTCCCGTCCGAGCAGTAATGAGGAGGCCGCAGAGAAAACCAAAAGCGCCAAGCGAACAACAACGCACCAGCAGCAGAGGCAGAGGCAGAGGCAGAGGCAGAGGCAGGAGCATCATCATCGACGGAGCAAGATTAGATGCGCGAGCACAAAAAAATCTGTCTACTATCCCAAAGGAAAAAAGTCCGAGCCCCCACCCCCGAGCCGTCAAAATCCAATCTTTGACGGACGCGTCCCCTCTAGCTATCCCCTACTGTTCTCCAGTTTGTTTGCGGCTCCGCGATAATTATTATTGGCATCCATCCCAGCCCCGGGTTGGTGGTGGCTGATGCTGCTGCCCTGCTAATTGCTCTGCCTAATCCGCGAATCTCCGCGTGATCCTGGTCCGGGTTCTTGGAGGAGGAGGTTTCTTGGATTCATTCGCCGGGGCTCGGTTTTTGCGGCTCGATCGGGATGGATGGGCTCGCGTCCAATTCCACACCACCACCACCACCACAAGCGCTACGCTTCTTTTTTATTGTTTCCGGAGTGGGATTTGCCTTTGCGCTGTGAGAGAGCTATTTCGGCGAGGGGATTGTTTGTTAGGGCTCCCGTCTTCTCCCCACGCTTTACTCTTTTCTCCGTTGCGTTGCGTTGCGCCCCCCCCAAATCGAATCCCCTCCCTCCTCCCCTCCGCGTCGGGATCCGAGGTCCTCGATTTGGCCCGCGCCGCCCCCGATTCGGCCCCCAAATCCGCGCCCTGGTAAGTTTCTTGCGCCGATTTGCTCCGGATTTGGTTCGATTTCGGGGGGATTCCTCGCGTGATCTGTTCTTTTTTCGCTGCCGCAGGGGTTCCATGAAGACCTGAGGTGAATTCGTCCGACCTGTTTCGCTGCGGCCATGTCGCAAATCCAGAGCTTGTCGCGCCAGAGCTGCGTGCTACTCGCTGTACTCTGTGGTAAGCACGCCGACAAGCGCACGCCGCCGGGGAGGTCCGGGCCCGAGGCGAAGCGGCTACGGCCGTCGTACCCGTTTCCCGAGCTCAGCTCGTCGGGAAGACTAGAGGTCAGTTAGTGTTCTCACCCGGTGCTTCGGCATGGATTTGCTTGTGAGCTCAAGGAAGGGGGCTTTTTTTGACGCAGGTGCACACGCTGTTCAATCCTACACCTGAGCAGTTCCTTGAGGCACAAGCGGGTGGTGCAGCCCAACTTCTTCTACATCCAAGGCAGCAGCTGGAAGATGAGAAGGAGATTGGTTCGCTCGTCTGGGGGGACACCGACATGTCTGACCCGCAGTCGTTTATCTCTCTCATCAGCCCACCCTTCCCGACCATAGTAAGCACCGAAATTCCGCTCGAGTGTTTGCAATGTTATTACTCTTAGCTGCGTTTGCAATGTTATTACTCCTTAGCTAAGTGAAGAATGGAATTGCAAACAACTTGGCCTGGTATCTGCATCACCTCCTAGTTGCATGATGGTCTCTGAGATGTTTTAAGTTAACATTCTTTTGCCATACTGCAACCCATCATGTTCGATTGCAGCGGCTGTATGAATCTGAAGAAACTAGTCCAAGTATGCTTGTTTAATTTGTTGCAATAAGACAGTTTGTCTGCCCATGCCACTAGAGTAGCTAATGTCTTGTCCATTCTCTGCATGACGTTCAAATTAGCCAATTTGTTTTTCGGAGATAGAGTTCTTCACCATATTGCATTGTTTTTTGTTTCGTGCCACTGTAGTCTGTATCAGATTCTATTGATTCTTTTTTCTTGTTTGCGGTTGATGGAAACAGTGTTGTTTGGTTATAACACAGGTTTATCTGGAGGTTCCCATCGGTGAAAAACTTGCCCAAGCAGTTCATTCGAAGGTAGATACATTAGCCATTTTTGTGCCACATTTTTCCTAAGCAACTAGAGTCGCATTGTCATTTCTCAGAGTGTAGTTGAATAAGTTGGCTATACACAGAACTTGTAATGAGTCTTAAGTTTGACAAAAAAACCACTTTTTCTTAGTTTATACAGTATTGTAATCTTCTAAATAACTACTACCCTAATTTACGTCTGTCACTAACCAATTATATGTTTTTTGAACCTGATATTTTGCCTCTCTTTAGAATTGACGAATAGTGCTGATTGTTTCATTTCAGGGTATTCCATATGTAATATACTGGAGAAATTCATTTTCATCTTATGCAGCATCGCATTTTCGCAATGCGTTGTTGTCAGTAGTCCAAAGGTATTGCCATCTCCTTTTCACCATTCATTGGGCATCATCATCATATGTTAATGGCACGTAATAATCTGGTTATGTTTGGATGTAGTTCGGTGAGCCATACATGGGATTCTTTTCAGCTTGCTCATGCATCCTTTCGACTATATTGTGTAAGAAACAATCATGTGCAAAGTGTTAAGCTTGGGCCTCGTCTGCTTGGGGATGCACCAAAGATAAATGTAGTCCCTCCAGAGAATGAAATGGCCGAGGAAGAAGGTTCTTCTGAAGTGTCCCCAGCTATAAAAATATATGATGATGACATCAACATGAAATTTCTTCTGTGTGGAGTACCAAGCACCCTGGTAAACTTTGATCTGTTATATGAATTATTCGCATCTCTTGCATATTGTTTGTTCCTCGACTCAACTATCTCCTAATGTCATGTTTCTCTTGTGCAGGATCCTTGTTTGCTGGGCTCATTAGAAGATGGTCTGAACGCACTTCTGAATATTGAAGTATGGACTAAAACATTGTAGTTCAACAATACTTCTTGTGCTCCACTTCCTTCTATGTCTGGAATAAACATGATTTCTCAGTCATGGAACAAATGTTGAACTGTTTGGTAGGGAAAAAATGTAGCACAGTGACTCTAATAGCATCCTTCAGTTAGATAATCTAAGAAATCTTGTTTACTATGTTACATGTCGGAAAATCTGTTTTCTGAAGTACATGGATTTCAATAGCCAGAAGGAGTCAATCATCATATGTGGCACCAAACACTGTAAATAAATACTAGTTAAGCAGGTTGAGTTCATTCTATTTGTACATAAAATCACAAGACTAGTAAGAAGATAATTCTTTTATCTTATACATGAAGCGGAAAAATCAGATTACATCTTGATATTATGATTGATGCGCATCCAAAAGCAATATTATAGTCTGCTATTTATTTTACTAGTACTTTGTGATAAACACATGCATATACACCAATAAAACAAGGCAGCCAATGAAATCAAATTACATCTTGATATTCTGATTGATGTGCATCCAAAAGCACTATTATAGTCTGCTATTTATTTTACTGCTATTTATTATAGTCTGCTACTCCCTCCGTCCTGGTGTATAGGGCACATATAAATTTTTCTAGGATCTAGGTATTCATCCATTGGGGTTTAAACATTACATGCATTGGTGGAGAGGGGTGGAGAGAGGCAATCACCCACTAATTAGAAGAAAATTAATGCAAAATGTGTCTAAGAGATGGGCCTACATGTTTTTGATATTGTGACCTATACACCAGGACGGAGGGAGTATTTGTTTAGCTAATTCTCATCTATCAATCTTTATACCACTTCTGTTTGTTTAATCGTCCAGTTTATTGTTAATAACTGTATGTAATGTTTGATTCTACTTTTGGGCAGATGCGTGGGAGTAAACTTCAGAATCGTATCAGGTGTGTTGAATTTCTGTCTGTTGGGGTTTGAGAACACTTGACTGATAACCTTCCCGTCGAGTCTTGTCAATTTTGTTTGTTATACTACTACCTCCGTTCCGATGAATAAGGCGCACACGTATTTCAAGACAAACTTTGACCGAAAGATTTAAGTAACAATATCTTGACTATATAGTGCAACTTTGACATTGCTAGATTCGTAGTGAAAAACACTTTCTAATGATATTGATTTTATATCAAATACTATTATATATATGGATCAATTCTTGGTCAAAGGCAAATCTCGAAAAGCGTGCGCGCCTTATTCATTGGAACGGAGGGAGTACATAATTTATTCTCATTCAGCACTTCATTGTTGTTACTCATTATTCTTTCTTTATGAAAGAGAGGGAGGGGGATAGTTTTAGAAGTAGATCATTATTTCATATAAAATGAACCAGTGAGTTTTTATTGTGGGTAGAGCGGAAACTGATTGGGTGTTCTTCCTATGTGCCAGTGCTTCTCCACCACCTCTTGAAGCAGCATCTTTACCACGTGGAATGGTTACCATGCGTTGCGATATCACTACTTGCAGTTCTTCTCATGTGTCACTTCTTGTTTCTGGCAGTGCACAAACATGTTTTGATGACCAGGTACAGATTAGCTCATACTTGAGACATTTCTTGTCTTGATCACACAAAGTCGTATACTCATATGGTGCTTACTATCTCTGCAGCTTCTAGAAAGCCACATAAAAAATGAACTCATCGAGAAGAGCCAGCTAGTCCGTGCTCTCCCAAATAGCGAGAATAAGTTATCATCGACTGAGCCTTATAATTCCATGTCCACAGCCTGTGGGGCTTCTACCTTCGAAGTCTGGATGACCCTTCCTAAGTGGGCAGCACAGGTTGGTTTAATATATACACTGAGTACAACAGATATGTAACTGATTAGAATTCCAGGGTTTGCTGATCTCCTATTATCTTTGTCATCCTTTGGTTACTTCTATTCATACTGTCCATGCATGCTAGTCCTCCTATTGCGAAGACTCCTTATGACCTTTTTCTATGCGTCAAGAGTGAGTTGTATACAGATAAATTATTTTTTTGGCCATGCCTGACTATACATTATTTTCTGGATATTCAGGTTTTGAAGCATCTAGCACCGGAAATTTCATACAGGAGCCTAGTTGCACTTGGAGTTGGTTGCATAAATGCTACTCCTGTTGCTTCATTTGACAGGCAAGATGCAGATCGCCTTCTTTTCTTTTGCACCAGTCAACGGAAAGATTTAGCCAGTGAAAGTGGCCCATATTTCCATTTGCCAAGATGGTCAGCCTCCCTTTCAAAGGACAGAGCAAAGACAGGTTTGGAATCAAAACCAAATTTGTTAGTTGTGAATGGAACTTTAGAGGACAGGAAACCTCCCGTTGAAGGGCCTTCCTCGCTGACATCTTTCAAGGGAAAATTGAAGTTTCCAACTATGAGGCCTATTCCTCACTCTCGACAGCAGCAAATGCATCCTTTTATGGGTTTCCCTGAAACCAACGCCCATGAAACTAGTCAGGCCAAGCCAAACTTGCCAGTTGCTCCACCTGTTAAGCATAATTCAGTACCTGCTGCTACAGCAGCCTATAGAAAATCAACATCAGGGCCATCTCATGCTCAATCAATCATTCAGCTGAATCCCCTTCCAATGAAGAAACATGGATGTGATCGGTTACCCATCCAAGCATGCTCCGAGGTATGTTTTTTTTTGACCTTTATGAGGATGAAATGCTTCTAGACCACTACATACCAAGCTAAAATAATGGGTTTGTTCTTTGACCTTCCGCAGGAGGACTTTTTAAAGGATGTCATGCAGTTTTTAATTCAGAGGGGCCACAATCGACTAGTTCCTCATGGAGGTCTTGCTGAATTTCCTGATGCAGTCCTTAATGCAAAACGCCTTGATCTCTATAACTTGTACAAAGAGGTAATTCTGCACTTTTATTAGTTTATCTGGTGCAAGGACTAGAGGTGTATATAAATGTTGGTTCAGTGTTCCCTGACAAAGGTTTTTTTTTTCTCAGGTGGTGTCCAGGGGTGGCTTTTATGTGGGCAACGGCATAAACTGGAAAGGTCAAGTCTTCTCGAAGATGCGAAACCATACTGTAACAAATAGAATGACTGTACGTATCCACTATTCACTTCTCCTAGAATTATTATTTCTTATTATATCTTTTATCTATCATGCTGGTTGCTGAAGAACGAGGGAACAACCTGGGCATCTGGGCCATTTAAAGTAGTTTTTTGTTTTGATTTGAAAATGTGCTAGTTTGGTTTTGATCTGCTGTTCATGATAGCTATCATCTAACACAACCAATTTCCAGGAAATTTCATGATTACGTCCCATTAGCTCCCTTCTTACCAGTTACCATACTAGCCTTACTGCTGCTGGTTGAGTGAAATGCTTTACATGTACTAATTTTACACTTCACCTATGTATATTTAGGGTGTTGGGAACACTTTGAAAAGGCACTACGAGACTTATTTGCTGGAATATGAGCTATCACATGATGACGTGGACGGGGAATGCTGTTTGCTTTGTCACAGGTTCGATCTTTTCTGTCATTATGGTTGCTTTGGGTTATAAGTTCGTCAACTGCGAAACCTAACACCATCTTTTGTATATATTCCAGTAGCGCCCCTGGAGATTGGGTGAACTGTGGTTTATGCGGCGAATGGGCTCATTTCGGTTGTGATAGACGACAAGGGCTGGGCACTTTCAAGGTACAAACTTTTCTTTGAACCTTTCCCTCTCTAGTCATAACTCCTCTCTGAGCGGACTTCTTTGCAGGATTACGCGAAAACGGATGGGTTGGAATACATCTGCCCGCACTGTAGTCTAGCAAATTATAAGAAGAAGCCACCGCCGCCGCAAAAAGTAGCCAACGGCTTTGCGAGTACGGTGCCTTTATCACGGAATGTTTAATCCTCTTCTTTCTTGCTTTCCTTTTTTTTTGCCCTTCTGCCCCAGGTTTTGGGGAGACGAGTCAGTAGAGTATAGGCCTGATAGAGAGGGGGGAAGCTTGTAGTGTTGATCTGTATTATCCCATTAATTTGGTTCAGTGTAGGAGCTTAAGTTTTTTCATAGAATGTAACAACTGACAAACACAGAGAGGCTACTACAGTAGTTGGCCAGATTAAGTGTAAGCGCCTGTTGATATAAATTAAGATGTATCTCCAGTTTCCCTTGCCAGACTGCATGTTACCACCATCTGACCCTCTTGCTCAGTCAACTCAGACAAATTCAGATTCTCTGATCATTCGATGTAAATTTTGATGTAGAACGATTGTCGATTGAGCTGTCATGTTTGCTACAGAATGATTATCTGTTGCATCGAAACTCGATCTGACACATGGATAGCATCAGAGGAGAAGGGACACATGGATAGCATCAGAGGAGAATGCTGAACGTGCTCAAATCCCTGGCAAACTTCTTGTTTGCTTCTCTTCCATGGAAGTTCTTTTTCCTAGAATGTTCATGATTTTCTTTTGGGTCTGATGATCGATTCAGCCTCTGATGATTAAGAAAAAATAGAGATTCTGTTTCATCTCTTCAACAAGCTTAGTAGCAAGCATGATGGCCCTGTTGTTTCGATGGAGAGAACATATAATTGGCTATTTCAGAAATTTATTTTTTAGTTAACGCTCAGTTGTAATCCATGCACTTGCAATTGAAGAAGGCGACGTATGTGGCAGTATGCCTAATAGACCGCACCAGTGTAAGCAACCGAAACAGAGAAGGTAGAGAAAATAGGTAGACCACCGGAAAGGCATTTGTAATCCCGAGCTCCAGTGCTCCATTTGTTTTTTAAAAACATCAAAAATATATTTAGAAGTCTCATTAAATTCTGAAAAAACTTTCTGGATATTATACTCCCTCCGTTTCAAATTAACTGTTCGTAGAATATATTATTGAGAAATCTAAACAGATTTGAAACATTATACTCAGATCTGTACATTTTGTTATTTTTGTGTAGCATCCGTGATTTTTTTCACATTTTCTTTAAAACTTTAAAAATATGACTTTTAAGTTTTTTTTAAACGCCGGGAGCACTGGAGCAGCTAGGGAGCAAGAAATCCCTACTCGGTAGACCACAGCATACTGCGATATCTGTATAGTATAGGTATTCGCTGCAAATAAAGCAGATTCTGCAGTTTATTCACCATGTTACCCAAGTGCACACCAGCTATTTAGGCCTTCCGTAATGGGGGTATCTTAGCGCGGTATCATAGGCACTTTGCTTACGTGGCACCCTATTTAATGATGAAAGAGAGTGTAGTTGTATCTTATATAAGATACAACTCTTGCACGAGATCATAGGCAAAAAAAGTTGCTAGGCCAATCACAATCAAGTATTAGACCAAAATCATTAAATACTACTTGATTTAGATACAACCTATAAGATACAATGCATTAGGATGGTTGTTTCTTACATTTTTCGCTTACCTAGGATAGCGCGCTAAGATACAATGCATTACGGAAGGCCTTATGGCCACCGGCGGCTACGTGCGTATAGTACGTACAGAAGTCATGCGAGGGACCAGGTGATATTGAACTCGCCGACGTCCTCCCCGGTGATGCCGAGCGCGTCCCACACGGCCTGGGACGCGTCGACGATGTTGTTGCGGCAGGGCGGCTGGAAGGCGTGCTCGTCGTCGCACCCGTTGTCGGAGTCGCACTCGTCGACGACCTTGGCGAGCACGGAGCGGCCGTTGGCGCGGATCCGTATGTTCCTGCCGCAGCGGGAGCCCCCGCTGTACCAGCCCGTGGACAGCGCCACCACGCGCTCGGTGTTGTCGTGGAACATGCCGTCGCACTGGGACGGGTCGCCGCCGTCGCCGCCCTCGTCGAAGTCGTTCAGCGTCATGATCGCCCTGGTGGAGGAGGAGACCGGCGGCGAGCACGTGTACGTGGCGTACGTTTCCCCGGCCTGGCAGCAGTCCTCGCACGAGTGGCTCTCGGTCGGCTGGAGCGTGCCGCTCGGCCCGCACCCAGCGCCGTCGACGACGGCGGCGAGCAGGAGGTGGCTCGCCGCCAGTGCAAGCGCCAGCACAAGGCAGCTGCCTGTGGAACTCAACATCATCTGATGGTGCGAGAGTTCGTGAGAGAATGACTGCACTTCGGCAGCCATATATATATACGTGTCGATGTAGGCAGCGGCGGATTGGAACGGCGTGCGTGTTGATCCAGTGCGCGCGCGTGTGTACTGTTCGCGGCCTCGTATACCATGTGATCTTGCATGGATTAATGCGCGGTTAACCCGGGGGATTTCGTGCAAGCGCAAGCTTTGTCCTGGTGAGCGCAAGGAAAATGCCTATGCGTGCCGTGTTACAAGTCAAGCTGAAGCAGTCCAGAGATGGCGACGCGAGAGGGAAGACGTGTGAAGGTCGTCTCATGGATATGCATGGCATGGCGGGCGAAATAGCGAAACCAATTAACACAAGGCGTGCCGTCGCCTCAATGAAAGAATCTTCAGCTGATCACTTTCGTTTGTTGACAAGGTTCGTGCCCGCGGGCCGCGGCTACTTGGGGGTTGGATAAACACGAATGCCAGATCCAAGTACAGGAAGGAGGAGGCATGACAAGGGCCGGTGTCGTCAGAGTTCAGCCTGGCGTTTACTCATTCGCGGAGGAGCCTGTTTGCGTGGCAAATATGTAGTGCTCCTGCTCCAAGCCTGCGGAGGAAACGGCAGCGCTCACTCGGTGTGCGTACGTAGCGAAAGTTTTAGTACTAGTACTGTACAACACAAGCTTACAGAATTTCAGAGTTTCAGACCGCCAGAGTTTTAGTACAGTAATTTACAGGGAGCCAAGAGCACAACGTACGCCGCCAGAGTTTCAGTCAGACGCGTGCGTCGTCGCGCAGCTTCATGCCGCTCTGCATCAGCTCCGGTCGCGGAACTCATTCATGAAGGCCTCATGGAAGGCCTTGAGGCGCGGCACCATGGCGTTGATCTTGTCCTCGTCGGGGAGGATCGTGCACCGGATGTGGTACGTCCCGGTGGCCTTGCTGCGTCCAGTGACCTAGTGCCGTCCCGGGCATTTGCAAGAAGATCAATACCCAAGTCAGCTCCCCCCACAGATTATATACATCAAGTGAAGTAAATGATATGCAGCTAGTACAAGATGGCCCAGCCACCGCCCGGAGAGGATTGGTTGTTCTTTTACAGACATGTGCAAGTCTGACCTGGTGGAATCCGGAGCCGGGGACGACCGCGATCCCGGCGTCCTCGAGAAGGCGGCACGCGTAGAATATGTCGGGGGAGACGCCCTCCGTCTTGGCAGCCTTGATGGCTGCTGCAGGGAGGTGGATCCTGGGGAAGAGGTAGATGGCGCCCTCTATTTTGTTGCAGGTCACGCCCTCCAAGCTGCCGAATGCCTTCTCCAAGGTCTATGTAACCAAAGACATGGCGAGATCACAAACGTTGTTTTGGTTCAGTTTCATCCTACTACTACCTCCCAAGAAAGACGGTGAGACCGTGACAGTTTGTGCGTAGGAGGAGCGTACCTTGGCACGCTTGGTCAGAGATGAATGAATGTTTTCCTTCTCGGCCATAAATCTGTCAAAGCAATCATCCCCTATCTGCAAGTATATCAGGATTAAACTTGGTCAAAACACATGCCCTTATGTTTTCCTTCTCAACAAAAATACCAAGATGGAACTTGGTTGAAACCCATGCCCTTGTGTATTTCGGCAAGGTGGGGGCCTTTCTGACTATGAGAAAAAAAAAAGAGATAGTAAGGTATAAAAGGCGTCAATAATATAGCGACGACACAAATATCTCCAAAGCTTACTCAATCAAATGTCTACCTTCAATACACTTATTTTACAGTGTCCTATGACAAAATTAATAACAGTAATTATGACAACAAGCATGCTACCGGTTATTTGTTGAGCACATTCTTTTTGCAAATATTTCCCCGCAGTGTCAATGAAAAAGGGAAACAAGGAGCATATTTCGGGAAAAAAATTTGGACTCATTGGGTAGCCTGATTAATACAGGTCTAGGTCATGATTAATTTTTTCACGGAAAGAATGGTAGTTGATGATTTTTTTTTTTTGAAAGATCCAGCAAAATATGTCTTTTCATTTATTAGCAGAGGCAAAACTGAAACAGTAGCCACCCGGCAACGTAAATACGTGCCGGAATTGATGATTTCAGGACATGAACATGTATTAAATAAAACAAATCTAACGAACACAGAGAAGGGCAGGGCAAACCTTAGGTGTATCCATAACTAGGCTGGTAAGAATTTGGCCACCTATGTTGGGGCAAAGAGTCAAGGAAGCCACCTTGCGAATCTCACCCATCACATCTTCCCCAAAACCACATATCTCCATGTAGCCTCCCCTTCTGCCACATTCTCCATAGTACCCTGTTAAGTTCAGATCATAAGAGAATAACTACTTTTTTATCCACTCTCTTGAGTTTTGAGGCTTCACTGTGTAGAGAATATGGACCATGTTATAATGTACTCCCTCCGTCTCAAAATAAGTGTCGTTGAAATGGATCAAATGGATGTATCTAGCACTTAAACACATCTAGATACATCCATCTCAATGACACTTATTTTAAGATGGAGGGAGTACGAATATTTACCCATTGAAACCGAATGATATGACACTATAGAGATGTCATTCTCGTTGTAACCAAGTGATCTGGCTACTTTCTTGAAAGAATTGAATTTTCTGTTGTCCACATAAACATTATCTTGGTATACCTGTAAATACATATAGATAATTAATCTGCAAATATTTATAGTCAGTCATCTAAATGGTTCCTAACTTTTAACCTCCATGTAGTGTTGCAAATATGTGTCGCCATTGGTTACATGGAATAGACAAAAAGTAAAAAAATAATTCTCGTTAGGGTGGGAACGATTGCTGTTATTTCGTCACTTTGGCTATGTAGAAACAATTTGGTTTTTTAATTGTAAGATTTTTTCTCCTTTGTGATTATTTACCGGTGTACCTATATGTTCCGTTTGGAGAACAAAGATCCGTCTAAGGATGTGTGTATACAACCACGAAAGTCGGTGCTGGATATTTTATCACACATGGATGACAGGGTAGTCTATGGATCGGCTCCCCATCGCCTTAGGCGTTGGCATGAATCCTCAAATTTTGTTTCAGCACCAAATATTTTTGGAGACCGGGTGTGAGAAGTTTATGAATTGTATCAGCGTGATGCTAATTTATGAGTTTAATAAAGTGATATTTATCAAAAAAAAATCTGCAAAAACAATCATCATTAGCAGTAAATGTGTTTGTTTTCTAGAGGACATGACGAATGCTATTTACAAAATGAACATAACATGTCATTCAGAAAGGGCGTACCTCGTCAGCAAGTATAACTAAACCTTCTTTCCGACAAAATTCCACTATCTCCTCCTGGTTTGTGACAGAGAATACCTACAACAGTGTTTGCAAATGTTGAAGAAGAAACTTTCGAGTTCGCCTGATAGTAATCCTATGATGCAGGACCACCTCAACCATATCATTCGGACGTCGGGTTTACTTTTTTCAGGCAAACTTTTTTCAGAAATGTATTATATTATCCAATTCACATGTACGGTAATGTGAGAAACATAAATATCTATTTCCATACCTGTCCAGTAGGATTTCCAGGATTTATGACCACCATGGCTCGAACAGTCAAACCAGATATACGAGCTTCCTCCAAACACCTCTTTACCTCGAAAATCTCAAGCCCCCAATCACCAGCTTCACTAAGGTTATACGGTACCTGAAAAACTCAATCCAATAACTTGGTCATTTGTTGCATGTAATAAATTGAGCAGTCCTGTTACATCACCAAATATTGAATTCAGTAAGTGGTCCATTTGCACACATCCCCGTTTTACAGTTATCTTGAGAAAAAATGTCAGCCATCTGATTAGATGCAACAAGCAAAGTTACTCCGAGGAATTGCTAATGTTTATTGCTGATTTCATAAAACTAGCACCATACCATTGTTCCACCATGAAGCATAATGGAGGCCGAGTACAATGGATATTCAGGTAAAGGGCACAAAATGGCATCTTCCTCGGATCTGATGAGTATCTGCATACTCAAATTTATCTGAAAGGAAGAATTAGCCAGGTTTAGGTTATCCAGATAGACCAACTATCATGCACATGTGATGTATTGGAACTGTGGCGTGCAGATTATTACCGCTGAACTCGCTCCATCTGTCAGAAATATATGTTCTGGCTTTGATGGATAACCATCTCTCCCAGCGATGCCATCGGCAACCGATTCACGCAGAGTTTTGATTCCCTGATCATAATAGAAAAATCACACACACAAAAATAATAATTCCGAATAAGATAGGAAAGATATATCGTCGTGGGACAATAGGAGAACATCGAAGCCAGGGCATCCCAGCATGCTGAGCCTATTAGTTGGTAATTGGTGATTTTTTTTTTGCTGGTAATTTGTGTATGTTGGAGCACTAGTGCAGTCCAACCATCTCACTACTCGAGAATGTACTCCAACATATACCTGGCAGGGAGTATATGGACCGGAGTCTCTTCCAGGCATTGCATCAACAATCTTCCGCGCTCTGGTTATGGCGCATGGACTGTAATATTAGATTGAAAACAGTCCCCATCAATTTTCCGTCAGCAAAATATCCTCGTCGCTCTGTTTCTTCTATTTTTCTCTGTAACGATCCTAAGAGAGAAGTGAGCTATTGTAGTGCTCAACCGTACCTGAATAACACGCGAGCCTCGTCCCTCTTTAGGAGGGTTGGATTGTCGCACAGAGAAAGAACCTGAAGGCAATCACTTGACATGAAGCATCAATTTGGCATTCCCAAGTTAAAATTTCGAGAGCGTGAGCACTGTAACTAACCTCACGGAAGAACGATATGGGGCGCTGACCTAGAGCCTGGGGGTTCCCAAGGTTGCAGAATATTATCTGCTCAAATGAAACTTTTATCAGAAAATGTTTTTTTTATATCAGAATCACTTGTACTCTTGTAGGATAATAACGCAAAATGGTAAGCACGCACCTCCTGGAAAGGGCGAGAGCCAGGATTCTTGTTCAGCTCCTCCTGCAACCGCTGGATGACACCAGAAACCGGCATAGGAGAAAATTAAGGTTTGCACTGTTTTTTTTTTGTTTGGCAAATAACACTGTTAACTGGTGTTTCCACAGATTTACTGGCCGATGGCAACGAAGATCAAAGCTCACGCGTGTTGTGCAAAATGGAGCTTAATTAGCACCTACTGTAGTTTATAGGAATCTTTGTGTGTGCTAATTAATAATCTTGAGGGCCGGTGCAGAGTGCAGGTAGAAGCTTAGCATTACCTCAGCGTGCCTCGCAATCTCGCCGCAAGGTTCATAGTTGAACGCCTTGACCTTCAAATGGAAGCATGGTGGTGTACATGTAACTCCATCAATTTTTTCTCATGTAAGAACAGGACCGTAGCTTGCGCATTTAGAACCAAAAGAAAGCGGTACCCTGGGGTTTATGGTCTCCGCGGTGATGGACGCAGTCTTGTTGTACGACATGGCGCCGGCCGGCAGCGAGGTCGCTGGGAAGGAGGAGGAGAAGAGTGAGGCTAGCTGCGTGCTTTGTGTTGGCAGAACGGGGAGCGGGCGCAATATAGCGAAGGAGGGAAGCTTAGGCGGTCGCGGTGGCAGGTCGGGAGCAGACCGCAGCTGCCACGTCCAGGGTGAGAACAAGGCTCGGAGTCTGGGCCTCGGCGTCGTGTAAGCACGACCACAGCGCACGCGCTCACCTACGGTGGCTGGGCTCGGATCGCCATGGTTGGCGCCATCCGCCTACCCCTCTCTGTGATTTTTGTTGATTTGTGCCACATGTGCCCCGTGGTAGCGGCCATCCTGATCCCGGCACGCACGATGCGACGCCAGAAGGGATCTAGATCCCCGAGTAAGGGCATGTAAGATGGTAGAATGGTAGAGACGATCGACACGTCTTTTTTTTATCTATCTATATTATTTAGAGAAGTCAAAAAAAAATACGTTATGTTGAATATATTAGCAATTTAGCACAAGATTTAATCTGAAATAGTATCAAGTATATCATGACAGTAGTAATTGAAATAAGCATGCAAACATGTAGAGTAGTAGACGAACAGATCCAATCTACAACAAAAACTAGACATAGAAATTGCAGTAGTATCTCATACAGAGAGAGGAGAGATATGTACGATGCAGCGGCAGCGGCACCGGCTGCGGTGTTGTCCAAGTTGTTGCCCATCGTCGATGAAGGGGTTTCGAGGTCGGGGAAGAAATCATCGTTGGGGAAGTAGT
The DNA here is from genome assembly GCA_028641055.1 of Alopecurus myosuroides. Lineage (NCBI taxonomy): Eukaryota > Viridiplantae > Streptophyta > Magnoliopsida > Poales > Poaceae > Alopecurus > Alopecurus myosuroides. The sequence goes on along the minus strand of CM054063.1, from coordinate 233,020,658 downwards.
CGCCGTCAGCAGTCGCGCGAGTGCGCTCCCCAAAAACCTGATCTCCCCTCTCCCGTACAGGATCACAAGAGGCGGGGTTCCGGAGGTCTGTTGTCGCTTCTCGCGGTGCACGCCGGAAGGAGGGATGGAGAAGCCTTGAATGGCGGCGCAGTGCTTTGGGACGGTGCGAAACCATATGACAAAGTGACGGCTAGGGTTTATCGTATGCGTGTATTTATACTGCGGGCTGGGAGAGACGTGGGCGTAACTCCACGTCTGAGTCGGTTCGGTTCCACGATCCAAAAGGAAACATAAACGAATTAACACGTCCGTTAATTACCAAATTAATGACTCATTAAGTTTTTCCAACCGACAAAATAAACACTCTCGGCTCGGCTCATTCCCGCAACCCGTGGTGCGTCGTGTCGTGACGTGACGAGCCGAGGCGGGCGACGAAGGAGGAGCACGCGTGTGGCACACTTCTCCTCTTGTCTCACCAACTCATACATGAGCTAGAATGTCTCACCTTATAAGGTGGTGCCATCCTCTCCAAACTAGCAATGTGGGACTAAACTAGTCCCACTCTCTCCACTTGTATTTATTCATGAATGGGCCTTGACAATTTTAGAATTTAGTTGGGCTTTGAGGCTGAGCCCAATATAAAGAATTTGGGGTTGGGCCCAATATAATTCCAACACGTTATATAATGCATTATCTCTTATTGTCATTTCTACCAATGAATGAAAAGTAATTATTTTATGTCTACAGAGAAGACATACAATACAATAGAGAAAATAGGCTTTTCTTATTTTCTAAAAGATCTTCCCTTAACCAAGGGAGACAAACTTAGTTCTCTTCGCTCTCTCTCCTCCAACTAAGCAAAAGTCCGGCGTGCCAACAGAAGACTGATGCCATATTCGAGCAGAGAAAACCAAGCTTTATGTATACAATATGCACAGACAAATATACTCATTCAAGATAGCAGCAAATCATAAGATAGTTCATCACATTAAATAATATGTTCACCATCACAAATTAATATAGATGATCATAGTCATGTACAACACATCGTATGATATATTATATTGAAGAACAAGGAGAGATGACTACATAACTACTACTACAAACTGTTTTGGGGTGGACTACTCACTCATCATCATCAGAGTAATGAGATGGTGATCTTGGTGAATTTTGGCAGTAAACCCTCCGAGAGAGTCTCAATAGAAAGTTCTCCCCAAGATGGCGCCATATGAGGCATGTGGTGATCAACAAGAAGAGTTCCTCTACATGTCAGTATGGGGACTCATCGGTTTCCCTCTTCGACGTTAGGTTCAGATTGTTGGTGCAATCTTATTTTCTTAAGGGAGAGATTAGTCACAAAGTCGTAAGTTCAAAAATAGCTTGGCTGCAAACGATCATAGATGCCTCCTTTATCTAGGATATCAAGTCCAAGATCAACCACTAAGAGTATATCTTAACACAAAGTAGACAATATATGGCCTTCAAGAACTTCTTGCCTCATCCAAAAATCGAAAAGCTTTCCGGTGCCACCTAGTCTTTCAGGAGACACATACCCTCCAAAAGTAACATGTAATTGATCTGCACGTATATCTTGAACTGTATCAAAGTATGTAAGAAAATCTCTGATACATCCAAAACGTATATCCTTTTCCGAACACTTTTGCTATTGTTTGACTCTAAACTTGTGAGTTTTGGATACAACTAACACAGACTAATGCTGTTTTCAGCAGAATTACCTTAGTGTCTTGTTTTTGTGCAGAAAAATCAACTTTCGGGAAATTGCCCAAAAAAGATCCCAAAGACCTTATTTCACCCGAAGACCCCCGGACCCAGAAGGAGACCCGTAGGGGGGCAAGGAGTGGGCCATACACCCCTGTCCCCCTAGGCCGCGCCACCTGGTGGTGTGGGGCCCCCATGCACCCCCTCGGGCTCCCCTTTTGACTATATATATCCCCCGTAACCCTAAACATCAGGGGGTTCGTCATATTCCAGAGAAAAACCACAGAGCGCCGCCGCCACCTCGAAACTCAATTCGGGGATCAGAAGTTCCTGTTCTGGCGCCCTGCCGAGACGGAGATTCGAAGGAGACCATCGACATTATCATCGCCACCAGTTCTCCATCAACCATCCATGATACCCCCTGAAAGTGCACTATGGTCAACTAGAGGGGGGGGTGAATAGGTTGACTACCAATTTTTCTTTTCTTTTCCTTTTAAGGGGCTTAGTAAGATAAGATACGATTCTCTAGATGTGCAACTAGGTGAACAACCTATGTGAAGAGAGTAGTATGCGCAACGGAAGTAAAGCGTAAGGTAGTAAAGCAAACAACAAGTGTAAACAAGGAGACAAGGATATGATTCACCGTAGTTCCTTCTCAAAGAGAAGTACGTCTACGTTGGAGAGGTGGGGAGCCACCTAGGCGCTCCTCAATAGCACGGTTGTGCACACCTTGTTCTCCTTGAGCTTCTCCGGTGAGGGAGATGCTCGTTTCCACTATGAGGTCGACTTGAAGGCGTTGACCAAACCTTTACAAGGGCTTGAGGTCACTCCACAAGATGGATGGAGGCTCTCAAGCAATCCGTAGCTTCTTGCAACAAGGTGGAAACTACAAGCACGAGATCTACTAAGGTTTCTAGGCCTCAAGTAGGATTCTAGATCTACTAGGTTGTGGTGGATGGATTTGAGATTCCTTTGGTGGAAGTGTGGATCTAGGTCTCCTCTAGCTCTCCACCAAGTTTGGGAGTGATTGGGTGGACGGAGTGGGAGATCTAGGTGGTTGAAGCTTTCATTAATGGCTAGGAGAGAGAATGGGAAAAGCTTAGCATTTATGAGGTAGGTGAAGGGGTATTTATACTCTTGGCGTCCAAGTGGCCGTTTGCAGTCCAGGGCACCGGAGGCTCCGGTGGTTTCACCGGAGGCTCCGGTGGGTCTTCTGTGCGCTGCGCAGTTGCGCAGTGCCTTATCCTTTGCGCGCCGCTGAGGAGGCCGGAGGCTCCGGTGGATTGAGCGGAGGTTCCGCCCACCGGAGCCGCACCGGAGGCTCCGGTGGAACCTCCGCCACTTTCCAACAGAAGGGGTAGCTGGCGGAGCCACCACCGAACCCTCCACCGGAGTCCATTTGCACTTGGACCAGGGGGCCACCGGATGTCCACCGGAGCCTCCGGTGGAACCTCCGCCACTTTCCAACAGAAGGCCATTTAGGCGGAGGAACCACCGGATGCGCACCGGAGCCTATTTGCGCACAGGCTGAGTGGCAGCAGAGGGTTGAGCCTCCGGTGGATTCACCGGAGCCTCCGGTGGATTTACCGGAGCCTCCGGTGGGTTCACCGGAGCTTCCGCCCCTGCACATTTTGGTTCCCTGGCTTTCTTTCTCTTAGCACTTTTCGAATATCTCAAGCATTAGCCCCATAAATATAGTGAACCTAATAACCTGGGCATTTTCATCATTTGAACAAACATTAGATCAAACAGTTATGTTGTCATATAATTACCAAAACGGACGATGATCTTTCAATCTCCCCCTTTTTGGTAATTGATGACAACATAATTATTTGCATGATTACGGACTCAATATGAACGGAGCTCCCCCTAAAGATATGCTCTTTTCATATTGAAATTACTAAGGCATGATATATAATAGCAATATGACAATGATAGCACATAACACACATAATACATAGATAATATGGAACGAGGTTCACACATGATCATAATATAACGAAGTTCACGAAAGATACGAATAATGTAAACAAACGAAGTTCCAAATAGTTCAAATCAAACTCCCTCAAGCAAAAGAGAGATGCAAGTCAAAGAATGCTTGAGGGACCATGCAAATGCCCGTTGCCTAATATATCGTTCTCCCCCTTTGGCATCAAGATACCAAAAGAGGGAGAGTGAAGTGCTAACGCCCCAAATCATTCGGAGGAGGAGGGAGATGCAGCCGGAGCCGGGGAGGGAACACGGTGGTAAGAGCTAGTGGCTTCGTCTCCTTCTTCCTCGGACCATTCAATGAGCTTGCCCTTGGAGTCCTTTGCTTGCCATGCATCCCAATCCGTGATGTCATCAAGAACCGGGGATTCAATGGAGAGACCCTCTTCACGGAGACGTTCACGAGATGCTTGAGCCTTCTTGCGTTCCTTGAGTTCCCGATCATAATGTGCTTCCCATTGATGTTGCTCAATCTTTTTGTTCAAGCAAAACACTTTCTTGAGAGCCCGTGCCATCCATTTGAAAGCATTGCTAGAGGGAGGAGGTTGAGATGGACCCTCGGCTTCTTCCTCATCCACAATGATGCGAGGCCTAGCCTTGTGCTTGCGGACAGCTGGAGTGGGATGCACAACGGGCTCAGTGTGATCCTTCATGAGAAGCCGCTTTTCCGTGTGAGAGATCCAAAGCGCATCATCCAAAGGATCATCCGGAAACTTATCATTCCACACGTGCAATATGATCTTCATGATGAAAGGCCCAAAACAAGCATTCTTGCGGTTGGCGATGGCATGCCACAACTCGTTCCAAATGTAGTCAAGCACATCAAGCTTGCGAGTAGTGGTATCCATACGGTGTTGATGAGTAAGAAGCATCAAGTTCTTCATGTAACCTTGAATCTCATCCACATTGCCCGCCTTTGGATTGATAGTCTCTCTATAGATCCGCAACATGATGTCATAAGTAGGAAAGAGACCCTTGACGAACCCAACGGCGTATTTCTTCCAATGATAGAGAGCCGTGAGTTCATCCTTTGGAAGAGACGGTGTGTTTGCGGCATGAACTCGAAACCATCCCGTAGCAAACTCTTCGGCCTCGGCAAAAGGACCAAAATCTGGGTAGCCACCAAGAATAGTTCCAACATCCTTCCAAGGGATGGCAAGTTGTTTGTCCTTGGTCATCCAAATAATGTGACGCTTGGTCTCATTGCCAAGGTGAACTGTGGAAAGGAACTGACAGACGAGCTCTTCATCAAAGTCTTGTTGAAGAGTGATAATGGGGCGAAGACCAAACTTCTCAATGAGGTCGAGGGCCTCCCCAAAGTACTTGTGATTGCGTTCCATGTGCCCCATACTGATAGCATGTTGGGGAACGATATTCTCCTTCGACTTCCTCATCAAGATCTCACTGAATATCTGTCCTTGGAAGACGGTGTGAAAACGCGGATCCTTGCCCCGGAATTGAGGCATTAGGCGGTCACGGGCAATCACATATGGATTTTCCCTTCTTTCCTTCAGAAATGCCGCATCGGACATCTTGGATGCGGTTGGTGTGGTGTTCTTCCTTGGCAAAGTCTTCTCGGGAGCCGGAAAACGCTTGCGTTTGCCATGAGTGCTGTCAAGTTCGGCTTGAACCTCATCCACGGGTGGAGGTTTGCGGCGGCCGGTGGACTTGTACCGTTGCCCTTTTCCCTTGGAGCCGGAAGCATCTAAAGATAGAAAGCAAGGAGAATATGAAGAACGAGTAAAGCTCGAGAGGATAAAGCACGCACAAAACCAAGAACCCAACATACTCATGGTGTTAGGAAGGAATAATCTAGGGTTAGGGTAATGGAGCCCATATACCCACAATGATTCAAACCTAACATACACTTTCTAGGGTGCTAGGGTTTGTACTAGGGAGATTCCACTCCTAACACCGAATCCACAAATCTAGAAGGCTAGAACATGAGCTCTTATGCATCTCATCTATCAACTAGATGAGAGAGAGAGAGAGAGCACGTACCGGCGGCATCCATGGTGAAAAAGGGAGGAGGGAAGAATCCCGGGGCGTCCTGAGGCAAGGAGGAGGTCTCCCCGCGGTGGAGCGCCCGAATCCGGCGGCGGTGAGCTTGGGGGCGGCGGCGGTTTGAGAGGAGGAAGATGGGGGCGGGTGGGGGAAAATGAGATTGGATCTCACTTACCCCCGCGCGCCCACATCTTATCCGCTGTAATTTTTTCCGCCGGCGGAGCCTCCGGTGGTTTCACCGGAGCCTCCGCTCCCGCCAGCGGAGCCTCCGGTGGATTTCACCGGAGCCTCCGCCCCTGTCCCAAAACGTTAGGTTTTGGCCCGCTGAGCCACAGGGACCCAGCGGAGCCTCCGGTGAGGTTCCGGTGGACAGGCCCGGCGGAGCCTCCGGTGGTTTCACCGGAGGTTCCGCCCAGATGATATTTCAGCGCGCCAAGATTAGAAAAACTCGAGCAATACTATAAGAGCGAGGGTTTGGGCAAGTGGGGCTTGGGTTGGAAAAACGTTACTGTCATACGAGAGACATTGCTCGACGGGGTTCGCAAGAACCATAAAATGAGTGAAAAAACCGAACCCGTACGAGTTGTCAAGATGAGGATATAATGTGAGAAAATGATCAAACACACCTCAAAGGTCGGTGGCCGAGGCCACCATGTTTGAGTGTGTAACTTGGCACCGCGAAGATATATCTTGGGTCCAAAATTACTACTCACAATTAAGAACAATGAGTCACAAATTGACTAGATATGCAATGATTGATTGATTTTCGCATAATAAAAGGAGTGCATACTCATGAGTTGAGTAGCGCTCCCCCTATATCCATGCCTACAACTAGACTAGATAGCAAGTATAATGAAGGTAGATATGCAAGGTTTCAAGTGAAGTTGGAGGAATCGATGACATTTAGTTCATTCCTCAAAGCTCGAAATCTTGGTTCATCAAGGGCCTTCGTGAAAATATCGGCAAGTTGATCCGTGGTGGAGACATAAGAGAGATCAATATCACCTTTCTCAACATGATCCCGAATAAAGTGATGACGAATCTCAATATGCTTCGTCTTGGAGTGAAGAACCGGGTTGTAGGCGATCTTGATAGCACTCTCATTGTCACAAAGAAGAGGCACCTTGTCAAAGTGAATACCATAATCCTTCAAAGTTTGCCTCATCCATAGCAATTGGGCACAACAACTTGCCGCGGAGATATACTCGGCCTCGGTGGTGGAGAGAGCAATACAATTTTGCTTCTTGGAAGACCAACAAACCAAGGAGCGGCCAAGAAATTGGCAACCCCCGGATGTGGACTTCCTATCCGTCTTCTCTCCCGCATAATCCGCATCCGAGTAACCAATGAGCTGAAAGCTTGAACCCTTGGGGTACCAAAGACCGAAGTTTGGGGTATGAACTAGATATCGAAAGATTCGTTTCACGGCTTCCAAATGACTTTGCCTCGGAGAGGCTTGAAACCTTGCACATTTACCTACGCTATACATGATATCGGGTCTAGATGCACAAAGGTAGAGCAAAGAGCCAATCATGGAGCGGTATACCTTTTGATCTACCTCTTTCCCATTAGGGTCGGGTTTCAAGTCGGTGGTCGTGGACATAGGGGTCTTCATAGGTTTGACATCATTCATATTAAATCTCTTGAGCATGTCTTGAGTATATTTGGCTTGTTTGATGAAGGTTCCTTCATAATATTGATTCACTTCGAAGCCAAGAAAGAACTCCAACTCTCCCATCATAGACATCTCAAACCTATCGGTCATAAGCTTGCAAAACTCCTCATTGAACGAAGTGTTAGTAGACCCAAAAATGATGTCATCCACATAGAGTTGGCATATGAACAAGTCACCTCCAACCGTCTTGGTAAAGAGGGTGGGATCGATTAAACCAACATTAAACCCGCGATCTACTAGAAACTCTTTAAGGTGCTGATACCACGCACGTGGAGCTTGTTTAAGTCCATAGAGCGCCTTATCAAGTTTATAGACATGATCGGGGTGGTTGGGATCCTCGAAACCCGGAGGTTGCTTGACATATACTAACTCATTAATGGGACCATTAAGAAAAGCACTTTTGACATCCATTTGTTGTAATTTGAAGTTATGATGAGATGCATAGGCAAGTAAGATACGAATGGATTCAAGGCGAGCTACGGGGGCAAAGGTTTCACCGAAATCGATACCTTCGACTTGAGAAAAACCTTGGGCCACCAATCTTGCCTTGTTGCGAATGACAATACCATCTTTGTCTTGCTTGTTCTTGAACACCCATTTGGTGCCAATGACATTTTTGCAATCCTTGGGTCTTGGCACTAATTTCCACACCTTGTTGCGCTCGAAGTTATTGAGTTCATCATGCATGGCTTCAAGCCAATCTTGATCTTCGAGAGCTTCATATACCTTCTTGGGTTCAATGAAGGAGACAAATGCATGAGCCTTGCTAAAATCCGCCAATTGCCTTCTAGTGACCACTCTTCCACGAACTTGACCAAGAATCATGTCCTCCGTATGACCCGCTCGTTCAAGATTCTCTAGCCTTCTCTTTGCTCTTCGAGCCAGTATCTCCTCCAAAGATTCCTTGGATATTGATTGAGAATCACCTTCTTCATCGGAGACATGTCCATATTCATTTCGTCCTTGATCAAAGATGGGTGACGAATCACCACTAGGTTGAGCATTCTCAACAATAATAGAATCTTGATCATGATTTAGGTGTGTTGCTTGGCCTTGTTCATTAGCTTGGCCTTGATCGTTAGCTTGAGGGCTTGGTGCATCTTGTTGGATTGCTTGATCATCAATGGGTGTGGTCAATGGCTCCACTTGAGTGGGGCATAGTACTTCTCCCTCCGTCATCCGGTGTCCCTCAATGGGGATTATTTCACCAATCCCCATTCTTCTTATGACGATGGGAGGAATTGCATCTCCTACAACACCATGATCTATACGCCCCCTTGGGAGCCATTATCCTCATCAAACACCACGTCTATAGCTTCTTCAACTTGTCCGGTGGACTTGTTGTAGACTCTATAGGCGTGAGCGTTTGTGGCATAACCAACAAAAATGCCCTCATAAGATCTAGTCTCAAATTTTGACAACCGTTTACCTTTCTTGCGAATGAAGCACTTGCAACCGAAGACCTTGAAGTAAGATACATCCGGTTTCTTACCCGTGAGAATCTCATAGGGGGTCTTGTTCAAGATCTTGCGAAGATATAACCGGTTGGTGGCGTGACATGGGGTGGAGACGGCTTCGGCCCAAAAGTTATAGGGAGAAGAGAACTCCGCAATCATAGTTCTAGCCGCATCCATCAAAGTCCGGTTCTTTCTCTCCGCAACACCATTTTGTTGAGGGGTATATGGAGTGGAGTATTGATGAGCAATGCCCTCTTCACTAAGAAAACCCTCAACGGTGTAGTTCTTGAACTCCGAGCCATTATCACTCCGGATTGCCAATATGGTAGCATTGTGTTGGCGCTCCACAAGAGTGATAAACTCGATGACTCTACTTTGAGTTTCACTTTTCCTCTTGAAGAAATACACCCAACAATATCTTGAATAGTCATCCACAATCACCAAACAATACTTCTTTCCTCCGAGACTATCAAAGGATAGTGGACCAAAGAGATCTAAGTGAATGAGCTCGAGAATTCTTGTAGTGGAGATTGTTGTCTTGGTTGGGTGTTGTTCTCCATGTTGCTTCCCAAAGGTGCAAGAGCTACACACACGATCTTTAGCAAATTTAGCTTTGGTTAGTCCTAGAACGTGATTGCCACTTTGGAGATCATGTAACATTCTCATATTGGTGTGGGCTAGTCGGCGATGCCAAAGCCACCCCACATCAACTTTAGCCATTAGGCATGTCGCGGCACACGTGTCTTCTTTAGAGAAGTCCACTACATACATGCCGTTCTCGACAAACCCAACAAAGGCTACTTTAAGAGATGTATCCCAAGTGACAATCACACTCTCTCTATTAAAGAACGAGGTGAAACCACAATTCGCAAGTTGAAGAACGGACATCAAATTATAGCCAAGGGACTCAACAAGGAGAACATTCTCAATTGAAAGATCATTTGAGATTGCTACCTTGCCTCGTCCCAATACCTTAAGCTCGGACTTATCACCAATAGTGACGCAATTGAGATGAGGTAGAGGAGGTTCAAGATTGCTTATTGCGTCATGGCTTCCGGTCATATGTTGGGATGCACCACTATCCACTGTCCATTTGTTAGACCCGGAAGCTTTTCCCTACAAGAGATCAATTTCTTGATTTAGGTACCCATCCTTCAATGGGTCCTCTTTTGTTAGTAACAAGGGTCTTAGGAACCCAAATAGTCCAATGATAATCATCACCATAAGAAGTACCAACGTATTTAGCATAAACATGTCCATCCCTAGATTTCATAAGAACATAAGATGGATTATATTTTCCGGCGAAATCATTATGAGTGATGCTCCCCCTAGAGGTATCACCACCCGTAATGGCGTTGGTCTCCTTTTCTTTGGTCACCTCACCCTCTTTCACAAAAACAACCTTTTGAGGGGGAGTAGTGACATTCTTGGATATCTTCTTTGACTTGGAAATAAATCCAAGTCCCTCTTTTCCTTTCTTGGCACCTTGAGAGCTTATTGCATCGTTGAGAATTCTTTCCTTCCCTACATTGTTAGTCGTAGTAGAAGAGGTAGGTGCAATAACAATGCTATTTGATGAAGATGCAACATGCTTATTTGATTGTTGAGCTAGAAGTTTGATTCGAGACTTGGCAAGTTTGTCATGAATTTCCTTAAGAGATTTAAACTCTTCTTTTAGTTTGTCATGCTCCTCGTCAAGTTTTTGATGAGCTATTCCTAGCTTCAACTCTTCCTCTTCAAATTCTTTAAGCAAAACAAGAGATTTAGCATGTTCTTTCTTAAGTTTGGCAAGAGATTTTTCATTATCTTTCCTAAGCTTAGAAACACTAATAGCATAAGAGTCTTGTAAACTAGATAGTCTTTCTTCAAGAGAGGCTCTCATGGATCTCTCCTTTTCGAGAGCCTTAATTAGTTCACCATCATGGTTCTCATTGGTACCACCATGATTCTCCAAGGTCATGATGATTTCCTCTTTCTCATCAATGAGAGAGTTGGCATCATCAAGTTGCCTTAGGAGAGCTTTTACTTTTTCTTTAGTTTCACCTTCAAGACTACTCAACCAAGACCCTAGGTTCTTGGCCTCCTCATCGTCACCAATGTTTTCAACACAATCCAATAATGAGGGAGAGGTAGTGGTAATAGACTTGGAGGTGGAAGTTATTACCGCGGTGGCTTTTGCCATGAGACATGTAGGTCGGATCGATGTCTTCTCATTGGGAGATTCAAATAGAGAGACCGATGAAGAGGAAGTGGTAGCTATGGCGACGTGGGCAACACCTACGACTTCATCTTCTCCTTCATCTCCGGAGTAGTATGTCTCCAATGTGGGGCCTTCTTGAACATATAGAGCCCTTGGAACCCTTCTAGCGAGGTTCTTGTTTTGTGGAGCTTTGTTCTTGTCCTTGCGAACAAGCTTCCCTTCATTCTCTTCTCTTGGCTCAAAGGGACACTCTTTGACGAAGTGGTTTGCACTTCCACAATTATAACATGTCCTTGGCCGTTCCCCTTTCTTCCTAAAGATCTTGTTCCTTGACGGTCTTGGGGCACCGGCTTTGTGAGCCTCCCATCTCTTCCAATACCCTTGCATGGCAAGAGCAATACATTTATGGGCACCCTTGTATGTATCCTCATAGTCCTCATCATCATCATCATCATCATCATCATCATCATCATCATCATCAACTTCTTCAATCTTGGCCATTGCTCTAGACTTCAAGGCAAGGTTGGGAGACTTTCCATGTCCTCTAGAGCGAGCAAGAGCATCATCCGCACTTTTGTGAGATAAGGATATGGCAATGAACTCACTTAGCACTCCAATGGAGTTGAGGGAGTTGTAGTCGGATCTTGTTCGAATGCTAGTGGAGAGGTTCTTCTCAAATGGAGTTATGGCCTTGACAAACTTCCTCTTGATCCATTCATCCGAGATTTCCTCTTTCCCAAAATCTCTTAGTTGATTGCCAAGAGTGACAACTCTTCTATATAGCTCCTCGGGACTCTCGTCTTCAAGCATGACGAAGTTCTCGGACTTGTCGAGAGCAACATCATATTTTGATGATTGAATGCTAGCATTTCCTTGGAACAAGGAGTCAAGTTTATCCCATGCTTCCTTGGCGGTCTTCAAGCCGCGAATGTGCTCAAGATGTTCTCTTGGGAGAGCCTTTTGGATAGTCACAATAGCGGTCTTGTTGAGTTGGAATTCCACGTCCTCTCTTGGGGTCAAGTTGTTTGGATCATGAGGATGGAATCCATGAAGAACGCTTCTCCATAGAGCGGTGCAACAACCTGAAATGTGAGACTCCATATCGAACTTCCATGATGAGAATTCGTTAGTGTTAAGCATGGGAGGATTTCCAACATTAACCATGTGTGGTATAGTAGCAATAGGGTGGATAGAATCGTAATTGGGAGGCGGTGGAACTTTAGAGTTAGACCCCGAACCGTTAGCCGATTGAGACTTGGAGCCCTCGGAGTTCCCACTACCCTTAGCCTTTTTATCGGCTTTTGCTTTGGCTTTCGCCTTAGCTAAAGCGATGTTAGCTTCCATTTCATCAATGTCCGGAATGGATTCTTCATCCGAGCTAACATCGTTGGTGGTGAGAGGTGCTTCCTCGGACTCCTTGGTTCTCCCTATCAATACCTCCATCATTTTCTTGATGCTAGAAACCTCCATACTGACAGTAGAGCTAACCTTAGACATTTCGGTTTGGAGGATTCCAACCGAGTCTTGTAGGTTAGATATACTGTCGGACATCTTGGAGATCTCCGCACTAGAACTACCGGGGGTATTTTCATCGACCATTGTACTCTTAGGCGGTTAAGCCCTTAGTAAGAGCCGAGGCTCTGATACCAATTGAAAGTGCACTATGGTCAACTAGAGGGGGGGGGGGTGAATAGGTTGACTACCAATTTTTCTTTTCTTTTCCTTTTAAGGGGCTTAGTAAGATAAGATACGATTCTCTAGATGTGCAACTAGGTGAACAACCTATGTGAAGAGAGTAGTATGCGCAACGGAAGTAAAGCGTAAGGTAGTAAAGCAAACAACAAGTGTAAACAAGGAGACAAGGATATGATTCACCGTAGTTCCTTCTCAAAGAGAAGTACGTCTACGTTGGAGAGGTGGGGAGCCACCTAGGCGCTCCTCAATAGCACGGTTGTGCACACCTTGTTCTCCTTGAGCTTCTCCGGTGAGGGAGATGCTCGTTTCCACTATGAGGTCGACTTGAAGGCGTTGACCAAACCTTTACAAGGGCTTGAGGTCACTCCACAAGATGGATGGAGGCTCTCAAGCAATCCGTAGCTTCTTGCAACAAGGTGGAAACTACAAGCACGAGATCTACTAAGGTTTCTAGGCCTCAAGTAGGATTATAGATCTACTAGGTTGTGGTGGATGGATTTGAGATTCCTTTGGTGGAAGTGTGGATCTAGGTCTCCTCTAGCTCTCCACCAAGTTTGGGAGTGATTGGGTGGACGGAGTGGGAGATCTAGGTGGTTGAAGCTTTCATTAATGGCTAGGAGAGAGAATGGGAAAAGCTTAGCATTTATGAGGTAGGTGAAGGGGTATTTATACTCTTGGCGTCCAAGTGGCCGTTTGCAGTCCAGGGCACCGGAGGCTCCGGTGGTTTCACCGGAGGCTCCGGTGGGTCTTCTGTGCGCTGCGCAGTTGCGCAGTGCCTTATCCTTTGCGCGCCGCTGAGGAGGCCGGAGGCTCCGGTGGATTGAGCGGAGGTTCCGCCCACCGGAGCCGCACCGGAGGCTCCGGTGGAACCTCCGCCACTTTCCAACAGAAGGGGTAGCTGGCGGAGCCACCACCGGACCCTCCACCGGAGTCCATTTGCACTTGGACCAGGGGGCCACCGGATGTCCACCGGAGCCTCCGGTGGAACCTCCGCCACTTTCCAACAGAAGGCCATTTAGGCGGAGGAACCACCGGATGCGCACCAGAGCCTATTTGCGCACAGGCTGAGTGGCAGCAGAGGGCTGAGCCTCCGGTGGATTCACCGGAGCCTCCGGTGGATTTACCGGAGCCTCCGGTGGGTTCACCGGAGCTTCCGCCCCTGCACATTTTGGTTCCCTGGCTTTCTTTCTCTTAGCACTTTTCGAATATCTCAAGCATTAGCCCCATAAATATAGTGAACCTAATAACCTGGGCATTTTCATCATTTGAACAAACATTAGATCAAACAGTTATGTTGTCATATAATTACCAAAACGGACGATGATCTTTCACCCCCGTCCATGTTTGATTAATCCGCGCTATAGGCTGAGAGGGGTGGAAGAGATTGGATGAGATCGATCATGTAATAATGCCAGATTGTTAGGGCATAGTGCATAGTATCCATTGTTAGTGTTTTATACCGTTGTTGCAACTTGTTATTCTTAATGCTTGTCACTAGGGACCAAGTGCAATGATCTCAGATATGAACATGTTATTGTTTCATGAGTATAATTATGTTTCTTGATCATATCTGCAAGTTTTTTACACATGTCATTGTCCGGAGCCCGAGGCCCCAAAGTGACATAAATTGGGACAACCGGAGGGGATGGATGTGATGTGAGGATCACGTGTGTTCATGGAGTGTTAATGCTTTACGCCGATACTTTTTTAATAGGAGCACCTTAATTACCAGTAGTTTCCCTTGAGGCCTGCAGCTTGTGATGGCGTCTTGACAGAGAGATTTCTTGATGATGATGAATTTTAAGTCCCCCGGTCACGGCGCCAGAAATTCCGTGATATGGATGGTGTGTTGGGAACCCCAAGAGGAGGGTGTGATGAGTGCAGCGGTAAGAATTTCCCTCAGTTAAAAACCAAGGTTATCAATCCAGTAGGAGAAAGAGGATCTTCGGAAGGTTGATGCCACTGACGATGGTGATGGCGCCTCACCGGCGTCAGCAACAACGCGGAACCTGCACACAATACAACCAAAATACTTTGTCCCAACGGTACAGTGAGGTTATCAATCTCACCGGTCTTGCTGAAAACAAAGATTAGACGTATAGTGTGTAAAATAGTGTATGCTTGCAGTAAGTAAAGAAAGCAGGGAATTGTAGTGGTTTGTTTAACATTGTAGGAATATGGATCGGGGTTCATAGGTTCACTAGTGGTGTCTCTCCATAAAAGATAGCATGCTGGATGAACAAATTACAGTTAGGCAATTGACAAATAGAGGTTGCACCGTAGTGCACATTCATGACATGATGACTACTATGATATTTAGTGCGGGCATTACAACAATATACATAGACCGTAATCCAGCTGCATCTATGACTAATAATCCACCCTCAGCTTATCATCCGAGCCCCCTTAGGTATTAAATTGCAAGCAACAGATAATCGCATTAAGCAATGTGTGTAATGTAAGCAATGATTGTGCACGAGGGCACTCACACCGCTGTTTTCTCCCTAGTGGCAATAGCACATCCTCCCCCGTCATGTTTCTGTCACTCGAGCATAGGCGAAAAGGAGGCATGAACCCAACTATCGAGCATAAATACTCCCTCTTGGAGTCACTAGCAACTACTTGGCCAGAGCAACCACTAGCAACTGAAATCATGCAAGATCACAAATAACATATGCAATAAAGACTATAATCAACTTGGCATAAGTTCAATATTCATCGGATCCCAACAAACCACAGCACATATAATTACATAAGAACAATCTCGATAATGTTAGACAGCTCACGAGATCTAAACATTGAGGCATAAGAGGAGAAGACAACCATCTAGCTACTGCTATGGACTCGTAGTCCAAGGATGAACTACTCACGCATCACTCCGGAGGCATGCATGGTGATGAAGAGGCCTCCGGTGATGATCTCCTCTCCGGCAGTGTGCCGGGAGACAGCTTCAGACCCCCCCTGATCTAGAGTTGACGACGACGGCGGCTGCGGAACTTTTCAGGGATTTTTGATCAGGTGCCTAGGGTTTTCCTTCGGAGGGGAATAAATAGGCGAAAGGGAAAAGGCGGTGGAGCCCTGGGGGCCCCACACCACCCCCCGGCGCGACCAAGGGGGAGGGGCGCGCCACCCTATGGTGTGGCCCCCCTCTGGGTCTCTTCGGGACACCGTGGAACCTCCAGGAATTCTAAGACTTCCGGGATTCGAATTTTCCAATTCCGAGAATATTTCCAGAACAACTTTTCTGAAACTAAAAACTACAGAAAACAGGGAACTGGCTCTGTGGTATGTTGTCAATAGGTTAGTCCGGAAAATCGATAAAAATGACATAAATAAGGGAGAAAACATGTAGAAATTGGCAAAATATCATCATGGAACATCAGAAATTATAGATACATTGGAGACGTATCAAGCATCCCCAAGCTTAGTTCCTACTCGTCCTCGAGTAGGTAAACGATAAACAAAATAATTTCTGGGGTGACATGCTACCACACAATTTTGATCATAAAAAATGTAAAAGCATATGTAAGCTGAGATCATGGAACTTTAACACAAATATGTTAATAGAACTTTAATAATAAAGCATAGAAATCACTTTGCATCATGAGAAATATCTCAAATAAAAGATCATGAATAACAATGCAAAGAAAGATATACGTTTGTTTCAAGTATAGAGAAAGCATGGCAAAGTGGTATTTCGCTAGTCCTTAAGAGTGGGGCAAAACATAAATGCCAGAACACCTTCAAAGTTCATGAGGAAGACTAGAACAAATAATTTGAGAACAAGCAATAACACATCATGAATCAATTAATAATATTTCTGGGACAAATGCACATAAAACACAGAATGGCAAAAATGCTCTCCCAACTGTGCATAAAGTTAGAAGATGGAGACTCAACATAAAAGTAAAAGAAAGGCCATTCGCAGAGGGAAGCAGGGATCACTCATGTGCTAGAGCTTTTATTTTCTTAAACAGAGATATTACAAGTTTGACACTACTCCCATCCATCTTTCACAAACCATGGCTAACCGAATCCTCAGGGGTGCCTGCCAACAATCACATACCATGGAGGAGTGTCTATATTTTGGGAGATGTATGCTAATGTCAACGAATGGTAAACAGAAAATACAGTACGTCACAAGCCAACTAGATTTCATAAGAGCGGCTCCCATATGAAGGACGCAAATGGTATAGAAGGTCATCCCTCTTTCTCTTTTGTTTACACAATTATGCTTTGACTGATATATCAGGGGCAAAAATAGTGAAGAGATTTTGTGTGTATTAATTTGGGGCTGGGCACCCGGGTGCTAGCTCTTCTATCAAATGGATAAGCAGATGAAGCCACTAGTCCAGGGTGTGAATTCCAATCAATAAGTGAGATAAATATTCTCTATTTACGTCCTCATGAGCAAAAACAGGAACACAAAGCAGGACTAATTTTGAAGGTTTTAAAGGTAACACGTGAGAAATTTAGAGTGACAGTTAAATAGCACATGTAGGTAGATATGGTGGACACAATGGGAAAACTTGGTTTTAGGGAGTTGGATGCACGAGTAGAATTCCATACTCAGTACAGGTGGAGGCTAGCAAAAGACTGGGAGCGACAAATCAAGAGAGCATAAGAGCCATAATCATGCATAGCGACATAAACATCATTAATCAAAGCATAAGCGGTATCACAAGTTCAAAAACTAAATGATCATAGAGGATATTAGTGACTGGTTCATAGTCATAAATATGGTGTGAGCATGCGCCAAGTCAACCCAATAAAACATTCGAAAGAGAATACCATAAATTTATGCTTTAATATGACAAGAACAAATCATGATTATTTCAATGGCACATTAAACACTCTCAGCTATTTGAGGCTAATCATGCTACTCAACAACCACAAGTCTTTAAAACTAAAATAACATCTATCATGATATGAAAAAGTTCTAGCCACAGTCTATACAAGTTTCTACGTGCACCATTAAAAATTCTACTTCAAGCAACAATTTCTTTTCCCAACAAGCACCATACAAGATATGTTTTAACAAAAATACTCTTCATGATACTGCAAACAAACATGAGAGCACTCACATAACACTAATAAAACTAACAGCTCTTAGATAAGATATGCATGCAAAACATGAGCTAAATAAATGCATCAACCAGACAAAGATTAAGAATACAAAGTATTCCCATGAAAAAGCGGAGCGTGTCACTCTCCAATAAAATAATGCTGGGGGTCCAACCTAGCTTATTGAAAAAATAAAAACAAACGGAAAAAAAGGCGCTCCAAGTAAAGCACATAAGATGTGACCGAATAAAAATATAGTTTCACTAGAAGTGACCTGATAATTTGTCGATGAAGAAGGGGATGCCTTGGGCATCCCCAAGCTTAGACGCTTGAGTCTTCTTGGAATTTTCTAGGATGTACCACAGGGGAATCCCCAAGATTAGGCTTTTCACTCTTCTTGATCACGTCATATCATCCTCTTCTCTTGACCCTTGAAAACTTCCTTCACACCAAACTTCTCACAATCTTCATTAGCAACGTTAGTGTAATCGAAATAATAAATTCACATGGTTCAGTTTCAACACAAGCCTAACACTCATAAGATGGTGCCATCCTCTCCAAACTAGCAATGTGGGACTAAACTAGTCCCACTCTCCCCACTTGTATTTATTCATGAATGGGCCTTGACAATTTTAGAATTTAGTTGGGCTTAGTTGGGCTTTGAGGCTGAGCCCAACATAAAGAATTTGGGGCTGGGCCCAATATAGTTCCAACACGTTATATAATGCATTATCTCTTATTTTCATTTCTACCAATGAATGAAAAGTAATTATTTTGTGTCTATAGAGAAGACATACAATACAGTAGAGAAAATAGGCTTCTCTTATTTTCTAAAAGATAATCGCTTAACCAAGGGAAGACAAACTTAGTTCTCTTCATTCTCTCTCCTCCAACTAAGCAAAAGTCCGGCGTGCCAACAGAAGACTGATACCATATTCGAGCAGAGAAAACCAAGCTTTATGTATACAATATGCACAGACAAATATACTCATTCAAGATAGCAGCAAATCATAAGATAGTTCATCACATTAAATAATATGTTTACCATCACAAATTAATATAGATGATCATAGTCACGTACAACACATCGTATGATATATTATATTGAAGAACAAGGAGAGATGACTACATAACTACTACTACAAACTACTCACTCATCATCATCAGAGTAACGAGATGGTGATCTTGGTGAATTTTGGCAGTAAACCCTCCGAGAGAGTCTCAATAGAAAGTTCACCCCAAGATGGCGCCATATGAGGCATGTTGTGATCAACAAGAAGAGTTCCTCTACATGTCAGTATGGGGACTCATCGGTTTCCATCTTTGACGTTAGGTTTTCAGATTGTTGGTGCAATCTTATTTTCTTAAGGGAGAGATTAGTCACAAAGTCGTAAGTTCAAAAATAGCTTGGCTGCAAACGATCATAGATGCCTCCTTTATCTAGGATATCAAGTTCAAGATCAACCACTAAGAGTATATCTTAACACAAAGTAGACAATATATGGCCTTCAAGAACTTCTTGCCTCATCCAAAAATAGAAAAACTTTCAAGTGCCACCTAGCCTTCCAGGAGACACATACCCTCCAAAAGTAACATGTAATTGATCTGCACGTATATCTTGAACTGTACCAAAGTATGTAAGAAAATCTCTGATACATCCAAAACGTATTTCCTTTTCTGAACACTTTTTCTATTGTTGGCCTCTAAACTTGTGAGTTTTGGATACAACTAACACGGACTAACGCTGTTTTCAGCAGAATTACCTTAGTGTCTTGTTTTTGTGCAGAAAAATCAACTCTCGGGAAATTGCCCAGAAAAGATCCCAAAGACCTTACTACACCCGAAGACCCCCGGAGCCAGAAGGAGACCCGGAGGTGGGCAAGGAGTGGGCCATACCAACCCTGGCCTCCCCTAGGCCGCATCACCTGGTGGTGTGGGCCCCCAGGAACCCCCTCGGGCTCCCCTTTCGACTACATATCCCCCGTAACCCTAAACATCAGGGGGTTCGTCATATTCCAGAGAAACACCATAGAGCACCGCCGCCACCTCGAAACTCAATTCGGGGATCAGAAGTTCCTGTTCTGGCGCACTCCCGAGACGGGGATTCGAAGGAGATCATCGCCACCACTTCTCCATCAACCATCCATGATTCCACCGTACATGTGTGAGTAATCCCCGCTATAGGCTAAGAAGGATGGAAGAGATTGGATGAGATCGATCATGTAATAATGCCAGATTGTTAGGGCATAGTGCCTAGTATCCATTGTTAGTGTTTTCTACCGTTGTTGCAACTTGTTATGCTTAACGCTTGTCACTAGGGACAGAGTGCCATGATCTCAGATATGAACATGTTATTGTTTCATGAGTATAATTATGTTTCTTGATAATATATGCAAGTTGTTTACACATGTCATTGTCCGGAACCCGAGGCCCCAAAGTGACATAAATTGGGACAACCGGAGGGGGTGGCTGTGATGTGAGGATAACGTGTGTTCATGGAGTGTTAATGCTTTACTCCGGTACTTTATTAAAAGGACCACCTTAATTACCAGTAGTTTCCCTTGAGGCCTGCTACTTGTGATGGCGTCTTGATGGGGAGACTTCTTGATGATGATGAATTTTAAGTCCCCGAGTCACGGCGCCAGAAATTCCTTGATATGGATGGTTTGTTGGGAACCCCAAGAGGAGGGTGTGATGAGTGTAGCGGTAAGAATTTTCCTCAGTTAAGAACCAAGGTTATCAATCCAGTAGGATAAAGAGGAGCTTCAGAAAGTTGATGCCACTGACGGTGGCGATGGCACCTCACCAGTGTCAGCAACAACGCGGAACCTGCACACAACACAACCAAAATACTTTATCCCAGCGGTACAGTGAGGTTGTCAATCTCACCGGTCTTGCAGAAAACAAAGATTAGACGTATAGTGTGGAAAATAGTGTATGCTTGCAGTAAGTACAGAAAACAGGGAATTGTAGTGGTTTGTTTAACATTGTAGGAAAATGGACCGGGGTTCATAGGTTCACTAGTGGCGTCTCTCCATAAAAGATAGCATGCTGGGTGAACAAATTACAGCTAGGCAATTGAAAAATAGAGGTTGCATCATAGTGCACATTCATGACATGATGACTACTATGATATTTAGTGCGGGTATTACAACAATATACATAGAACGTAATCCAACTGCATCTATGACTAATAATCCACCCTCAGTTTATCATCCGAACCCCCTTAGGTATTAAGTTGCAAGCAACAGATAATCGCATTAAGCAATGTGTGTAATGTAAGCAATGATTGTGCACGCAGGCACTCACACCGATGTTTTCTCTCTAGTGGCAACAACACATCCTCCCCCGTCATGTTTCTGTCACTCGAGCACAAGCGAAAAGGAGGCATGAACCCAACTATCGAGCATAAATACTCCCTCTTGGAGTCACTAGCAACTACTTGGCCGGAGCAACCACTTGCAACGGAAAGCATGAAAGATCACAAATAACATATGCAATAAAGACTATAATCAATTGCCATAAGTTCAATATTCATCGGATCCCAACAAACACATCACATAGAATTACATAAGAACAATCTCGATTATGTTAGGCAGCTCATGTGATCTAAACATTGAGGCATAGGAGGAGAAGACAACCATCTAGCTACTGCTATGGACCCGTAGTCCAAGGATGAACTACTCACGCATCTCTCCGGAGGCAGGCATGGTGATGAAGAGGCCTCCGGTGATGATCTCCTCTCTGGAAGGGTGCCGGGAGACAGCTTCGGAACCCCCTGATCTAGGGTTGACGACGACGGCGGCTGCGGAACTTTTCGGGGATTTTTGATCAGGTTCCTAGGGTTTTCCTTCGAAGGGGAATAAATAGGCTAAAGGGAACAGACGGTGGAGCCTTGGGGGCCCCACACCACCCACCGGCGTGGCCAAGGGGGAGGGGCACGCCACCCTATGGTGTGGCCCCCCTGAGGCCCCCCTCCGGGTCTCTTCGGGACTCCGTGGAACCTTCGGGAATTCTAACACTTCCGGGCTTCGAATTTTCCAATTCCGAGAATATTTCCAAAACAACTTTTCTGAAACTAAAAACATCAGAAAACAGGGAACTGGCTCTGTGGTATCTTGTCAATAGGTTAGTCCGAAAAATCGATAAAAATGACATAAAGAAGGGAGAAAACATGTAGCAGTTGGAAAAATATCATCATGGAACATCAGAAATTATAGATACGTTGGAGACGTATCAAGCATCCCCAAGCTTAGTTCCTACTCGTCCTCGAGTAGGTAAACGATAAACAAAATAATTTCTGGGGTGACATGCTACCACACAATCTCGATCATAAAAATGTAAAAACATATGTAAGCTGAGATCATAGAACTTTAACACAAACATGATAAATAGAACTTTAATAATAAAGCATAGCAATAACTTTGCATCATGAGAAATATCTCAATTAAAATATCATGAATAACAATGCAAAGAAAGATATACGTTTGTTTCAAGTATAGAGAAAGCTTGGCAAATTGGTATTTCGCTAGTCCTTCAGAGTGGGGAAAAACATAAATGCCAGGACATCTTCAAAGTTCATGAGGAAGACTAGAACAAATAATTTGAGAACAAGCAATAACACATCATGAATCAATTAATAATGTTTCTGGGGCCAAATGCACATAAAACTCAGAATGGCAAAAATGCTCTCTCAACTGTGCATAAAATTAGAAGATGGAGACTCAACATAAAAGTAAAAGAAAGGCCCTTCGCAGAGGGAATCAGGGATCACTCATGTGCTAGAGATTTTATTTTATTAAACAAAGATATTAAAAGTTTGACACTCCTCCCATCCATCTTTCACAAACCATGGCTAACCAAATCCTCGAGTGTCTGCCAACAATTACATACCATGGAGGAGTGTCTATATTTTGGGAGATGTGTGCTAATGTCAACAAATGGTAAACAGAAAATACAGTATGTCACAAGACAACTAGATTTCAAAAGAGCGGCTCCCATATGAAGGACGCAACTGGTATAAAAGGTCATCCCTCTTTCTCTTTTGTTTACACAATTATGCTTTGACCGATAAATCAGGGGCAAAAAATAGTGAAGAGATTTTGTGTGTATTAATTTGGGCCTGGGCACCCCGCTGCCAGCTCTTCTATCAATTGGATAAGCGGATGAAGCCACTGGTCCAGGGTGTGAAATCCAATCAACAAGTGAGATAAGGATTCTCTATTTACGTCCTCACGAGCAAAAATAGGAACACAAAGCAGGAGTAATTTTGAAGGTTTTAAAGGTAACACATGAGCAATTTACTTGGAGTGACAGTTAAATACCACATGTAGGTAGGTATGGTGGACACACTGGCAAAACTTGGTTTTAGGGAGTTGGATGCACGAGTAGAATTCCATACTCAGTACAGGTGGAGGCTAGCAAAAGACTGGGAGCGACAAATCAAGAGAGCATAAGAGCCATAATCATGCATAGCGACATAAACATCATTAATCAAAGCATAAGCGGTATCACAAGTTCAAAAACTAAATGATCGTAGAGGCTATTAGTGACTGGTTCATAGTCATAAACATGGTGTGAGCATGCGCCAAGTCAACCCAATAAAACATTCGAAAGAGAATACCATATATTTATGCTTCAATATGACAAGAACAACTCATGATTTTTTCAATGGCACATTAAACACTATCAGATATTTGAGGCTAATTATACTACTCAATAACCACAAGGCTTTAAAACTAAAATAACATCTAGCATGATATGAAAAATTTCTAGCCACAGTCTATACAAGCTTCTACTTGCACTATTAAAAATTCTACTTCAAGCAACAATTTCTTTTCCCAACAAGCACCATACAAGATTTGTTTTAACAAAAATACTCTTCATGATACATAAAACAAACATGAGAGCACTCACATAACACTACTAAAACTAACTTCTCTTAGATAAGAGATGCATGCAAAACAGAAGCTAAATAAATGCAGCAACCAGACAAAGATTAAGAATACAAAGTATTCCCATGAAAAAGCGGAGTGTGTCACTCTCCAATAGAAGAATGCTAGGGTCCAACCAAGCTTATTACAAAAATAAAAACAAACTGAAAATAAAAAATAAAAGACGCTCCAAGTAAAGCACATAAGACGTGACCGAATAAAAATATAGTTTCACTAGAAGTGACCTGATAATTTGTCGATGAAGAAGGGGACGCCTTGGGCATCACCAAGCTTAGACGTTTGAGTCTTCTTGGAATTTGCTGGGATGTACCACAGGGGCATCCCCAAGCTTAAGCTTTTCACTCTTCTTGATCACGTCATATCATCCTCTTCTCTTGACCCTTGAAAACTTCCTTCACACCAAACTTCTCACAATCTTCATTAGCAACGTTAGTGCAATAAAAATAATAAATTCACATGGTTCATTTTCAACACAAGCCTAAAACTTATAAACACATTATCTACTGTCACAACTTCTTTTAAAACTCTTTTTCTCAAAAGAACACCAAAAGAAAGAGATTAAGATGCAAATGCAATTATTGGCAGAATTCTGTCAAAACAGGACAGCAGGTAAAGATGATTTTTTTCGAAAATCTTCTGTTCCTCAAATAAAAAAGTGTTCAACTAAGAAAATTTGCGTATATATCCCAGGATTGCGCACAAAAAATCGCAGGTCATTTTTGAATTTTCTGTGATTTTATACGAAATTAACAGTGGACAGCAGAAATCTGTTTCCTGCGCAGAAATCCGAAATATAGTCTCAACTTTCCACTAGAGGCTTTACTTGGCTCAACAAGGACACAAAAGAAAAGATAAAGAGAGGTTTCTAAGGAAATAGAAAATACCCAGATGCAAACAAAATAAAAAGAAACGATAGAAAACGGGTTGAAAACGAAGATATAAAACGGGCTGTCTCCCAGTAGCGCTTTTGTTTAACGCCTTTCAGCTAGGCATAGAAAGCAATTCAAGTATTTTCAAGTGAAGAAGCATCAACATCATAACTTGCTCTAATAATAGAGTCAAAAGGTAGCTTCATTCTCTTTCTAGTAAAGTGTTCCATACCTTTCTTGAGTGGGAATTGATATTTAATACTCCCCTCTTTCATATCAATAACAGCACCAACAGTTCTAAGAAAAGGTCTTCCCAAAACAATAGGACAAGAAGCATTTCATTAAATGTTCATAACAACAAAATAAACATGGACAAGGTTATTGTTAACCATAATAATAAAATCATCAATTCTACCAATAGGTTTCTTCTTAGCATTATCAGCAAGATGAACATCCAAATAACAGTGTTGCAACGGTGGTAGATCAAGCATATCATAAAGGTTTTGAGGCATAACAGAGATACTAGCACCAAGATCTCACAAAGCATTGCAATCAAAATAATTTACTTTTATCTTAATGATGGGCTCCCAACCATCATCTAATTTCCTAGGGATAGATGTTTCAACTTTCAGCTTTTCTTCTCTAACTTTCATGAGAGCATTGGTAATATGTTTAGTAAAGGACATATTCATGGCACTAGCATTGGGACTTCTAGCAAGATTTTGTAGGAACATAATAACTTCAGAGATATTGCAATCATGAAAATCAAAATTACTATCATAAAAAGTAATGGGACCATTATCTCCCACATCTCTAAAAATTTCAGCACTTCTATCAGAAGCAATTTCAGCAATTTGAGGCAATTTAGCACGTTTCGCCGAAGGGGTGGAGAATTTGTTAACACCAACTAATTTACCATTGATAGTAGGAGGTTTACTAGCACTTGGAGCTTCAGTTTTACTAGTGGTGGTGATAGTGCAAAATCTAGCAATATTATTCTTTTTAGCCAATTCATCTTCTCTTTCCCACTATCACGGAATTCAGCCATCAACCTAACATTATTATCAATTCGAACTTGGATGGCATTCAAAGTTTTACCTTTTTTAAGATCATGTGGCAAAACCTTCAGTTTTAGAAAATCAACATCAATAGCTAGGCTATCTACTTTAGAGGCAAGAACATCTATTTTACCAAGGTTTTCCTCAACAGATTTATTAAAAGCAGTTTGTGTGCTAATAAATTCACTAAGCATGTTTTCAAGATCAGAGGTAGAGCTTTTATTATTATTGTAGGAATTTCCATAAGAATTACCATAACCATTATTAGGAGGATAGGGCTTATAATTGTTTCCACCAAAATTATTTCTATAAGCATTGTTGTTAAAATTATTATTTCTAATAAAGTTCACATCAACATGCTCTTCTTGAGCAACCAGAGAGGATAAAGGAACATTATTTGGATCAACTTGAGCTTTACCATTAACAAGCATAGACATAATATCATCAAGCCTTTCACTCAAAGCGGAGGTTTCCTCAACAGAATTTATCTTCTTACCTTGTGGAGCTCTCTTAGTGTGCCACTCTGAATAATTTATCATCATATCATCAAGAAGCTTTGTTGCATTGCCCAAAGTGATGGACATAAAGGTACCTACGGCAGTTGAATCCAATAGGTTCCTTGAGGAGAAATTCAGTCCTGCATAAAAGGTTTGTATAATCATCCAAGTAGCCAGTCCATGAGTAGGACAATTCTTCACCATAGTTTTCATTCTTTCCCAAGATTTAGCAACATGTTAATTATCAAATTGTTTTAAATTCATTATGTCACTTCTCAGGGATATAATCTTAGCAGGAGGATAATATTTTCCAATGAAAGCATCTTTACACTTAGTCCATGAATCAATACTATTTCTAGGCAAAGATAGCAACCATTCTTTAGCTCTTTCTCTCAAAGAGAAAGGAAATAATTTCAGTTTAATAATATCTCCATCGACATCTTTATATTTTTGCATCTCACATAGTTCAACAAAATTATTAAGGTGAGCACAACATCATTAGTACTAACACCATAAAATTGCTCTTTCATAACAAGATTTAATGAAGCAGGTTTAATTTCATAGAAAGCAGCAGTAGGAGCAGGTGGAGCAATATGTGTGCAAATAAAATCATTTTTTTTGTGCCAGTGAAGTCACACAATTTAGTATTCTCAGAGGAACCCATTTTAGCAAAATAAAAGCAAGCAACTAAATAACAGCTATAAAGTAAACTAATTTTTGTGTGTGGTTTTGATATAAAGAAGCAAAACAAGACAAAAATAAAAACAAGACAATTAACAAAATAAAGAGGTTGAGAGTGAGAGACTCCCCTTGCCAGAAGACTTCTTTCTCCCTGGCAACGGCGCCAGAAATTCCTTGCTTCTTGTGATGGCGTATTGACGGGGAGACTTCTTGATGATGATGAATTTTAAGTCCCCGGGTCATGGCGCCAGAAATTTCTTGATATGGATGGTGTGTTGGGAACCCCAAGAGGAGGGTGTGATGAGTCCAGCTGTAAGTATTTCCCTCAGTTAAGAACCAAGGTTATCAATCCAGTAGGAGAAAGAGGATCTTCGGAAGGTTGATGCCACTTACGGTGGTGATGGCGCCTCACGGGTGTCAGCAACAACGCAGAACCTACACACAACACAACCAAAATACTTTGTCCCAACGAACAGTGAGGTTGTCAATCTCACCGGTCTTGCTGAAAACAAAGATTAGACGTATAGTGTGGAAAATAGTGTATGCTTGCAGTAAGTAAAGAAAGCAGGGAATTGTAGTGGTTTGTTTAATAGTGTAGGAATATGGACCGGGGTTCATAGGTTCACTAGTGGTGTCTCTCCATAAAAGATATCATGCTGGGTGAACAAATTACAGCTAGGCAATTGCCAAATAGAGTTTGCACCGTAGTGCACATTCATGACATGTTGACTACTATGATATTTAGTGCAGGCATTACAACAATATACATAGACCATAATCCAACTGGATCTATGACTAATAATCCACCCTCAGTTTATCATCGGAACCCCCTTAGGTATTAAGTTGCAAGCAACAGATAATCGCATTAAGCAATGTGTGTAATGTAAGCAATGATTGTGCATGCGGTCACTCACACCGCTGTTTTCTCCCTAGTGGTAACAACACATCCTCCCCCGTCACGTTTATGTCACTCGAGCACAGGCGAAAAGGAGGAATGAACCCAACTATTAAGCATAAATACTCCCTCTTGGAGTCAGTAGCAACTACTTGACCAGAGCAACCACTAGCAACGAAAATCATGCAAGATCACAAATAACATATGCAGTAAAGACTATAATCAACTTGGCATAAGTTCAATATTCATCGGATCCCGGCAAACACAACACATAGAATTACATAAGAACAATCTCGATCATGTTAGGCAGCTCACGACATCTAAACATCGAGGCATAGGAGGAGAAGACAACCATCTAGCTACTGATATGGACCCGTAGGCCAAGGATGAACTACTCACGCATCACTCCGAAGTAAGAAATGGTGATGAATAGGCCTCCGGTGATGATCTCCTCTCCGGCAGGGTGTCGGGAGACAGCTTCAGAACCCCCCTGATCTAGGGTTGACAACAACGGCGGCTACGGAACTTTTCGGGGATTTTTGATCAGGTGCCTAGGGTTTTCCTTCGGAGGGGAATAAATAGGCGAAATGGCAAAGGCAATGGAACCCTGGGGCCCCACACCACCCCCTGGGTGGCCAGGGGGGTTGCGCCACCCTGTGGCGTGGGCCCCCTGAGGCCCCCTCCGGGTCTCTTCGGGACTCCGTGGAACCTTCGGGAATTCTAAGACTTCCGGGCTTCGAATTTTCCAATTCCGAGAATATTTCGAGAACAACTTTTCTAAAACTAAAAACAGCAGAAAACAGGGAACTGGCTCTGTGGTATCTTGTCAATAGGTTAGTCCGGAAAATCGATAAAAATGACATAAAGAAGGGAGAAAACATGTAGCAATTCGGAAACTATCATCATGGAACATCATAAATTATACATAGTTGGAGACGTATCAAGGCCCCGCTGCAAACGGGCTGGTAGGACAAAAGATGTTGTACAAGTTTCTCATTGCGAGCACGTATGACTATATTGGAACACATGCCCATGGTTTGCCTAGAACTTGGATGCTTTATTATTATTATCTGTAGTGCCCATGTTTTGGTTATTATATGAACTATCTTATCCATGCAACGCCCGTTCATCCATTCCCTATGCCTACGATACTTTAAGCCTGTTGTTTTCCGCAATTGCTACTGTTGTCACTACTTTACCCCTGCTCTTATTTTACTACTACTGCTGCTATCAAACTGTTACCATTGATAAACTGTTGCAAGCAAGTCTACTTTCAGGTGCAGCTGAATTGATAACTCAGTTGTTAAGGCTTATAAATAATATTTGGATCCCCTTGTGTCGAATCAATAAATTTGGGTTTTACTTCCCTCGAAGACTATTGCGATCCCCTATACTTGTGGGTCATCAAGACTATTTTCTGGCGCAGTTGTCGGGGAGCATAACTTTATTTATTTTCTCACTTGAACGTGATATTGTTCGCTGCAAGCCTTTCATCATGGGTAAAACTCGTGATGGAAAAGTCTCTATATTACCATCCACTACAAGGAGAGATACAACTCTGAACACCTCTATTGCTCTTGATTCACCATCTGTTATGAGTAAGCTTCTTATACCACCACATGCTACACACACTATTACTTCTGCTGAGTCTCAAAATGCTTCTGATACTTTTGATGATGCTTCTACTATGCTTGAGGATACCGGTTCACTAGGTCCTTCCCTAGATTCTACAATTGCTAGAGCTAAACAAATTGTAAACACTGAAATTCGTGTTGAAAATGTTGGTACACCTATTAATTCACCTGAGTCTATTGATGATCTTGATGAAACCTACATTGAACTTAATGATGACTTTATTAAAGAAGTTCAAGATACTACTGGTGCAAGTGCTCTTAAGAGTCTTCTTGCAAGACATACTGTTAAATATAAATCTTCTCCTGATGCTAAGTTTGCTACATCTCCCATACACATTAAAGATAAGGATTATGACTTCTCTCCAGATTTATCTTACATATCTATTGTTGATAAGTAACCTTTTTGTGGAACTGAAAGTAAAAGTGCTATGGAACATATGAATGAGATTTCATCTTTGAGTAGTTTATTTTCTGATGATACTAAGTTACGTACTTACTTTGTTACCAAGATCTTCCCTTTCTCCTTGAAACATGAAGCTAAAACTTGGTTTAACAATTTGTCACTTGGATATATTGATAGTCCTATGGGTTTGCTTAATGTTTTCTTTCAAAAATATTTTCCTACTAGTGCTCAACATGTTGCTTTGCAGGATATCTTCAACTTTAAGCAAATTGAAGGAGAGAAACTGCCTGAATCTTGGTCAAGGTTTTGTTCTTTAATAAGAGCTAGCCCTGGCAATCCATTACCTAAAAATGAGCTCCTAAATATGTTTTGTAATTGACTAACTTTTGAATCTAGGACATACCTGGATAGTTGTGCTGGTTGTGTTTTCAGGAAAAGATCTCCAGAAGAAGCTGAGGAATTATTGGCTAAAATAGCCAAAAATCATGATGATTGGACTATACCTGAGCCTACACCTACACCAGAGCCAACACCGATACCAACACCCGAAGAGAGGGATGATTGAATTAAATGTTGAAGTGATGAGGGAAGCCAAGAAATCTCTTAAAGAGAGGGGTATTAAATCTGAAGATGTGAGGAATCTACCAACTATAGAAGAATTATGTAAGCCAATTCCACATCCATCAACAATTTAGGTACACTCTCTCCAGTACTTTGATAATAGAAACATTCCCTACTCTAAACCACCTCATTAATGCTTAGCTGAATTTGATAATTATGTTGTTAAGAAAGACAACTTTAATATGAGAGTGCAAAATCATCTTATGGAAAACTCTAGAGCTATTGATAATTTGCATGGTATTATTCGGAGAACCTCTAATGATGTTAAAATGCTTGTTAAACCATTTCACATGGTTCAAACTCAAATTGATCAACTCACTAAAGTGAAAAAAAGATATGCTAGCTAATGCTTCTAGAAAAAAACATGTTTGTGAAATAATTACTAGAAGTGGTGTTTCTACTCAGGACCCCTTGTATCCTGAAGGACATCCTAAAACAATTGAACAAGATTCTCAGCAACCTAAAAACAATAATTCTCTTTCTAAGAAAAAGAAGAAGAGACATAAAACGATTGTAGAATCTCCTGAACCTGCTAAAGATACTAATAGTATATCTATTTCTGATGCTGAAGCTGAAAGTGGTAATAATAAAAGTGATCCTTCTGATAAAGAAGAAACTGTAGATGAACCTGAAAAGAAAACTAAAACTGTGAAGTATACTAAGGAGGATTTCATTGCTAATAAACATGGCAATGAAAGAGAGCCTTGGGTACAAAAAGCAATATCTTTTCCTAATAATAAACACAAATCAAAGGAGGAAGAACATTATAACAAGTTCTGTGAATGGATGAAACCTTTGTTTTTGCAAATTCCTTTGACTGATGCTATTAAGCTGCCTCCTTAATCTAAATATATGAAAGATATTGTCCCTAACAAAAGGAATATTCCTAATGAGGAAATTTCCACTATGCTTACTAATTACTCTTTTAATGGCAAGGTTCCAAAGAAGCTTGGAGATCCTGGTATTCCAACTATCCCTTGTTCTATTAAAAATAATTATGTTAGAACTGCTTTATGTGACATGGGAGCAAGA
The DNA here is from genome assembly GCA_028641055.1 of Alopecurus myosuroides. Lineage (NCBI taxonomy): Eukaryota > Viridiplantae > Streptophyta > Magnoliopsida > Poales > Poaceae > Alopecurus > Alopecurus myosuroides. Next base: position 232,989,211 of record CM054063.1, on the reverse strand, counting down.
GTTAGTGTTGTGCCTTTTTCTCTCTATAAGAGGCTCTCTCTAGAAAAAATTGATACACACTGATATATCTTTGCAAATGGCTAATAAATCTACTGCTATCCCTGTTGGTATATGTGAGAATGTTCCTGTTCAAGTGACTACTAATTGTTTGATATTAACTGACTTTGTTGTGTTGGAAATGCCTGAAGATGATAATATGTCTATTATTCTTGGGAGACCTTTTCTTAACACTGCAGGGGCTGTTATTGATTGCAATCAAGGAAAAGTAACCTTTAATGTTAATGATAAAGAGAATACAATTTATTTTCCCAAGAAGATTGATAGGAGATATGGTCTAAATTCAATTGAAAATATTGAGACCGTCTAGATTGGAGAATTCTATTGTCCCATTCCAATGCCACTAAAAGAATATGAAATTATTATGATTGGGACTATGTCTATCAAGGTTGAGGTAACATAATTATTTAGTGATAAGCAAAGTTTAGCTTCATATAAAAACTGTTTTGGTAACAAGACTTGATCAACCTTGTTAACTAAGTAATTTTGAATGCAGAGGACAATGTTTTCACCTTCACCATTATGTTTTCACCATGTTCCCACCTTGCTAACTTAGTACAATTATGTTTTCCACCATCCATAGTCATGTTTTCATCTTGATTACTGTGGTTATGCATGTTTTCACCACCCATAATTTTGTTTTCACCACTTCCACCTTTGTTTTCTTTGGTTATTTGCCTATTGGAGTGTCTTAGAACCTATGTAGTTCTGGTTTTAGTTTTGTTTTCCACCTTTCCACATTTGATTTTTTGGTTTTTAATTATTTATTACATTCTCAAAATACCTCGAAAATAAAGTTTCTCGAAAAATTCCAGAAACATTATAATAATTTTTTACGTCAAAAATGAGGTAGAGAGGCACCTGGGACACCCCAGGGGGACCCACCAGTCAGGCACACCACAGGGTGGCGCGGCTAGCCCCTGGTGGCGCCAACACATGGTGTGGGCCCCCTAGCCCTCCACTTGCTCTCTCCCCTGCCAAAGATTCTTCTCTCTCACCCCAAACTCAAAACATTTCCTGGAACCTGAGTTCTTGCTGTTCTTCCTCGAGATTTTTTGATCTCTTTGCTCAGCCCACCTTTATTGCTGAAATTTGGTGCATTTGCTCTCCAGTATGCGACTCCTCCGATTATCCAAGTAGAATTTTATTTGGTGGAGTATTTATTGAGTATTTTGGTACTATAGGTGACAACTTATGTGAGTTTGAATGCTTGATTTAAGTTGAAATAATATAGTTTTGATGCATGTTTAGCTCTCCTACAAGTCTCTATAGTAGTTTCCACCATATAGTTGCTTGAAATCAATTTTTGTAAAGCTTGCTTAAAAATTTCAGAGATGGAGCACAATGTGTATCAACTTAACCATCATGAGTTGGAATTGCATGAGGTCATGCCTGTACACCATGAAGAAAGAGTATTTCCATCAATCTATCCATGCCAGGAATTCATGCATGCTATGGGAATTCTGTAGGATTTTTATACTCTTGAGCAAAATGCAGGATTGGATCGTTTCATTGAGGATGAACCTACTCAACATATTAAACTAACTATGTCTGTGGTGCAGGATTTTCGCTTTAGTGGTCTTGGCCTAACCCTATGGTCCATTACAAAATTTATAATAAAGATGTAGACTTGCCTTTCAATGATTTTTGTGCAGCTATCAAGGTGCCACAATGGGGATCATGTGACAAAATAAGAGGGCACCCCAAACCACTGCTGGATTTATATGAGTAGATTTGCCAAGGTAGAAGATTCATAGGGGAGAGTGGTAAAATTCGAGAAATTCAACTCCCATCCATTCGATATTTTGCTTATTTTATTTCCAAGTGTGTGCTTGCTAGAAAAACTGCCAAGAAGCTATCTGTTTATGATCTAGCTTTTATCTCAGCTGCTTTAAGACATGATAGGTCTTATAACTTTGGTGCTTTAATTGCTTTCCGTCTCTCACTTAACCGTGAGAAGGGCAGAATTTGTGGAGGTCTTATTGCCTCTCGTTTGCTAGCTTTGCATGGTGTGGAGCCACATCATTTGGACCTTCAGTTTCCCGTATAGAGGCTGGACCTTAGTTCCATGATTCAACATAAGTTTCTTTCCATCTATGCTAACCTGAACAATTTATCTTATGGAATAACTTCCTCCAAACAATCAATGTGGAGAGTGACAAAATCTGATAGAGTAGTACTTCTGCGTGCACCTTTTTTGTTTAACCTTAATGGCAGGCAAGGATGGTCACTTTCAGAGGGTAAGCCGGATGCATAGATTGAGCAGCACCCCCAGCATGTAGAGGATGCTAGAGAGGAGGATGATAGTGATTTCGTCCAGCCCTCCGACACTGCGAGGATTCCATACCAGCACCCCAGTTATGATTATGCACATGCTGCTTCATCTTCTTCATGGGCACCCAAGTACGACCATGCTAGGGACGACCCACCACAGTGGGGATACTTCCCGGCCCGTGATTGATCTCAATTTAGGCCAAAATCCTAAGCTTGGGGGGAGGTATACCGACATCACAATCATCTATATATAATGTTTCTGTCGGTTCTTTGTATATCATGTTTTCGTTTCTTTTGCTTGTTTTCGATTCTTTCGTTTTCGCTTCTTTTATTTCTTTTTGTTTTTATTGTTTTTTTCTTGCTTTACAAAACACAAGAAGACCAAAAATATTTCTGCTATTTATCTTTATTTGCTTCTTTAGTTCCTTTTGTTGGTTTGCTTTACTTTCTCATTTCGGTTTAATATTCAAAAATCAAAAAATATTTTGCTTTGTTTGCTTGTTTCTTTATGTTCTTGTTTTAATTCGAAAAGCCAAAAATATTTGTTGTTCTTCTTTGGTTTTGTAAAGTTTGTTGCAGAGTTCAGTAGTTCGCCGTGACTCCGTTGGAGCTTGTTTATCATTCTATATTATTCAATCCACACGAGTGAAGAGCAATAATAACGATTTACTACAAATCAAGTTGTGGTGAGAGGCTCGTATGAACTCTATTTGTTTTCATTTTTGTACATATACTCATCCATGTGGACATGCTTAGTTTGTTCGTGTAAGGTGTATGTTAATTAATTGATGCTTAGTAGTTCATGCTCTCACATGTTTAGTTCCAACTTATTAATATTAGATAGCATGTCGTATAAATGTTTGCTTGCATTGTTTTATTCATATAAGGGTATGCCATTGTGGTATCTCCCTCTGATCGTTTCGGTTGAATCGACTTGGCACATGCTCATGCATGCATAAGACTGAAAACAAAAAGTCAATTAAGCCTCGATTATGACAATTGTTGCTCTCTTGATTGTCGCTCCCCGTCTATTGCTATCCTTCACATGTACTGAGTATGAGCTCTACTTGTGCATCCAACTCCCAAAAACAAAGTTTGCCAAATGTGTCCATCCAGCTCCCCGTCTATTGCTAGCCTTCACCTGTACTGAGCATTTCACCGCCACTCCAAGTAAATTTCTCATGTGCTACCTTTAAAACCTTCAAAAATTATTCCTGTTTTGTGCCCCTGTTTTAGATCATGAGGAAGTAAATAGAGAATCTTTATCTCACTTGTTTATTGGACTTTGCACACCTGGACTAGTGGTTCATCCGTTTATCCAAATGATAGAAGAGATGGCAGCAGGGTGCCCAACCCCAAAATTGGTTACTATAAATTCTCTTCACTATTTTGCCCCTGATTTATCAGTCAAAGCATAATTCTATAAAGAAAAGAGAAGAGGGATGACCTGCTATACCAGATGCGTCCTTCAATGGGAGCCGCTCTTGCAAGGTCTAGTTGGCCTGTGACGTACTGTATTTTCTGTTTACCATTCGTTGACATAAGCATAAACCTCTCTAAAAAAAATGTTTTCAATACCTGTGTTTATAAAATAAAAAGCTCTAGCACATGTTTTAATCCCTGCTTCCCTCTGTGAAGGGCCTTTATTTTATTTTTATGCTGAGTCTTCACCTTCTCACTTTATACACCTTCTTGAGAGCATGGCTGTCATTCTTAGTGTAATGTGCTTGTCCCAGAATACGGTTAATTGTGGTATAATTTTGATGCTTGTACCTTTGATATCTTTACTTCTAGTCTTCATTTGAACTTCAGAAGTGCCCTAGCATTTATGTTTTGATCCATTATTAAGGGCAAGCGAGTACACTTTATCATACCCTATTATTAGCATTGCAATCCTGCAGATTGATATATTTCATGTTGTTTATTATTAGTGTATTGGTTTCTTTTCATGGTTTGCATAGCTACTACGTGGTTTGATCTTGCATACCTCTTATTATGAATTGCCTAAGAACTTGATCATATAGTGAGTATATTTACATATTATGAAACAAATGTGTTCGTAAAATTTCTTTTATCGCACTCAGTTGTCACTGAATTGCTTGAGTACAAGCAAAAAGCTAAGTTTGGGGGGGGGGGGGAGTTGATACGTCCAAAACGTATCTCCTTTTCCGAACACTTTTGCTATTGTTTGCCTCTAAACTTGTGAGTTTTGGATACAACTAACAGGAACTAACGCTGTTTTCAACAGAATTACCTTGGTGTCTTGTTTTTGTGCAGAAAAATCAACTTTCGGGAAATTGCCGAGAAAAGACCCCAAAGACCTTATTTCACCCGAAGACCCCCGGAGCCAGAAGGACACCTGGAGGGGGGGGGGGCAAGGAGGGGGCCAGACCATCCCTGGGTGCGCCCCCCTAGGCCGCGCCACCTGGTGGTGTGGGGCCCCCAGGCACCCCCTCGGGCTCCCCTTCGACTACATATCCCCCGTAACCCTAAAACACCAGGGGATTCGTCATATTCGAGAGAAATACCACAGAGCGTCGCCGCCACCTCGAAACTCAATTCGGGGATCAGAAGTTCCTGTTTTGGCGCCCTGTCGGGACGGGGATTCGAAGGAGATCATCACCATCGTCACCGCCACCACTTCTCCATCAACCATCCATGATTTCCCAGTCCATGTGTAAGTAATCCTTACTGTAGGCTGAGAGGGATGGAAGGAATTGGATGAGATCGATCATGTAATAATGCCAGATTGTTAGGGCATAGTGCCTAGTATCCATTGTTAGTGTTTTCTACCGTTGTTGCAACTTGTTATTCTTAATGCTTGTCACTAGGGTCCGAGTGCCATGATCTCAGATCTGAACATGTTATTGTTTCATGAGTACAATTATGTTTCTTGATTATATCTGCAAGTTGTTTACACATGTCATTGTCCAGAACCCGAGGCCCCAAAGTGACATAAATTGGGACAACCGGAGTGGATGGCTGTGATGTGAGGATCACGTGTGTTCATGGAGTGTTAATGCTTTGCTCCCGTGCTTTATTAAAAGGAGTACCTTAATTACCAGTAGTTTCCCTTGAGGCCCCGCTGCAAATAGGCTGGTAGGACAAAAGATGTTGTGCAAGTTTCTCATCGCGAGCACGTATGACTATATTGGAACACATGCCTATGGTTTGCCTAGAAATTGGATGCTTTATTATTATTATCTGCAATGCCCATGTTTTGATTATTATGTGAACTATCTTATCCATGCAACGCTCGTTCATCCATTCCCTATGCCTACGGTACTTTAATCCTGTTGTTTTTTTGCAATTGCTAGTGTTGTTATTATTTTACTCCTGCTGTTATTTTACTACTACTGCTGCTATAAAACTGTTACCACTGATAAACTATTGCGGGCAAGTCTACTTTTAGGTGCAGCTGAATTGACAACTCAGCTGTTAAGGCTTATACATATTCTTTGACTCCCCTTGTGTCGAATCGATAAATTTGGGTTTTACTTCCCTCGAAGACTTTGCGATCCCCTAAACTTCTGGGTCATCAATCTCTCAAAACACAAAAGATCTCTCACAAAGATAGGCATGGAAGGAATGAGAGCTCACAAGAATTCCTCTCACACAACTTCCCCTGATGTCCCCAAGGTGGGTATGAACAAGTACATGTAGGCAAAGTTGGAAATCCATCCGTTAGACGCAAAAGAAACGCATCCAGAGGTTTGACAGGCTTATTCAGAGGGACCAGACTAGTTCATAATCTGAATGATCGGAAGGAAAACACATTTTCCTAGAAGGGTTGGCGAACTAGCAAAGGTACCTCGGTCCAGAAACACCTCAAGAATCACAACATGTCGAAGTACCAGGCGTGAACACCTAGATGTTCTGGGTTAACAACACAACTTTACGTCCATGGAAAATATACAGTGCTTGGAAGTACCGGACAAACTCCATCTGGAAGATTTTCGGCCTGACATAACACAATCGCAAATTTAACAGAAGTAAAGCTGCCAAGTCCCGACCCAAACATTAAAAAAAACACTCCACTCGGTAGTCTCATAAAGTTACCAATGCCCGATAAACAAGTGTGGGATATTCTGTATTTCGGGTTCTGTTTTGAAGGAATTTTCATTTTTTTTGTTTATGTTGAAATAAAACTATTTTACAATGAGATTTTACAGGACCATAGAATACTTCATTGTCAACATCTAAGATTTTTTTTTCAATTTCAAAATCTGAAAAAGGGGTTCCGTGTAGCCCGTGATCCAATGCAGCTTTTCAGAATGAAGTTAGACCTCTCACAAATTTCTTTGAAACGTATACACGAATTTTAGTTACTTATTTTGTAGCTACCCCTTTTGATAATATACATACCTTTGACTTAGAAAAAATAAAAAATCTAGTCTTGAGAAATTTAGGGGATTTGAATTGACATTAATACAACTATCATAGGCACTAAAACCCCAAAACGTTCATAAATCTGGAAGTCCTTCTGAACTTCCTTATCATTAGTCAAGTAAGAACCATTAAATTTACCACATCCGAGGTAGGTGGTAGACGCGACATACAAGGTTGAGTGGAGGGTTGATGCGTCCATTTTTGGCATCATTTTACTTAATGAATTATTAATAAGTAGATAGTGAATTTGATAATTTGTAGTGCCAAAGTGCACCATTTATGTGTTTATATGCAGAAAGTTGACACCCCGAAGAGATATTTCATACAAGGCATAAAGGGGCAGAATTGGGATGCAATATGATGATATCACATCATTTAAGACCATTCCAAGAAAACACAAATTCGCAGAAGTTAAGAAGGACACGGAGAATGACTTAACGAGGTGTAGTATGGTCAATTATGACCGTACTAACCACCATATTGAAGACCTTCTGCGTGAGAAGCAAACAATACCATTTTAACGAGTCACGGTACGGTCACCCCTGACCGTACCACTGACCGTACCAGAAGGAAGAGCTCGACATAGAGAGTGAAGCAGAGATAGCGACCGTACCAGGCTAAGGCGGTAACGAAAATGACATTGGTATAGTAAGTACCGACCGTATTACTCACTGTACCATGGTGCGTTGAGCTTGTTTTGACCATCATATTAACCCCGTGCCATCAGATTGGAGGGAGAGACGAGACCAGCATCCATACCACGAAATTCCACCAAACCCTAGCATCCGGAAGTATCCGGAGGGGGAATTTGCAAAAGGGAATCGATCTCCATCAAATCCATCATCATGAAGGCCTCAACATCGATCTCCAGCACCATCACCATCATCTACATCTACGTGATGTTTGGGAACTAGATTTTCATGGTCCTTTCATCCTCTCTAATGGGAATACTCACATTCTAGTTGCTATTGATTATGTAACAAAATAGGTGGAGGCGATGCCGACTAACTATGCAGATGCAGCCACTGCCTCGAAGATGATCAAAGACATAATATTTCCCAGGTTTGGAGTTCCTAGATTTTTAATTACTGGCGGTGGTTCTCATTTTATGAAAGGAACTTTCAGGAAAATACTTCATAAGTATGGTGTTACTCATCGAGTTGCGTCTACTTACCATTCTAAAACAAGTGGACAAGCGGAGTTATCTAACAGGGAGATTAAAACAATTCTACAGAAGACTGTGAACAGATCTAGGACCGACCGGTCCCTGAAGCTTAAATATGTGCTCTGGGCATACATAACTGCTCACAAAAAATCGATGGGGATGTTAGCATACAAAATGGTTTATGGTATATCTTGTCATTTACTGGTAGAATTAGAACATAGAGCCTTCTGGGCAATAAAAAGTTTAAACTATGAATTTAAGGCAGCCGGAGAGAAAATAATGTTGGATATACATGCTTTAAATCTTCTATATCTAAATAGGAACCCCCCACTACAAGGATTTCTCTCAACATGCAAGGTGTACACATCAGCATGCCTACAATTGGTCCACGCTAGCAAATCGGCCACCTAAGAAACTGTCCATTCTAATCCATGTTAGCGATTAGTTGTTTTATTTGTGCAGACGCACTTGAAAAAAAAAACAGTCCGTTACAATAGCTTAACATAGCACATGCAGCCAATTAAAAATGGTGAACCCTTCCTCTTCGACTCCAGCGTTTCCACTCACGGGCACATTGATGATTGATGAATGCCTTTTAGATCTTTGTCACCCGATCTCATAAGGGTTCCCGTATTTCTTCCAAAGCCTCCGCCACCCGTTGCCTTCCGCGTGCCCCTTCCCTTTCCTCTTCATCAAGACCATGTTCTGTTCTCCCCGGATCCCCTATAATGACGTCCTGGAAACTGGCGTGGCCGTCAGCTGAACGAACTCACTGGAGGTTCCAGTCTCCCTTGCCAATGCCCAGCATCTGTGGTCTGTGACCTTGCAGCCTCGATCTCGTCTGACTCCATGCATGTTGTGGGTGGACCGTGGACATCATCACAAAGGCGGACCAAACAAGAGGCGTGGCTGTTGTTCCAGTCCCTGTGTCCTGGGGTGGATGTGGAATGCTGCCGTGAATCGACGGCAACTGCGCGTAGGCCTTCCGGTGAGGTACGTGTATCACGGACGAACTTGGCGTCCAGGTGCATGTGTTCTTCCTTTGTGTGAGCAATCTAGGAAGCAAATGACTCGACTCCCGCCCGATCTCTTTCCATGTATTCCGAATTTCTGAGTCTAGATAGTACCTTAAATTTCACGTGTGTTCCCGGAGCTTCTTTCCAGAGTTTGATCATTTTTGCATGAAACTAATCCCGGTCAGTTTTTTTGCAGGATTACATCAACCGTGGACGTGCAACTCCATGGATGTATTCTTATCCTACACCATACAAGTTAAATCATATCCTCCTCCACGGATGATATACTTTAATCCGGTGTTTATTTATTACACATCTCCCCCATTTCTCTGTACGATTTCATTGGGTGCACTTCTTCTACGAAACATCAACGTGCTTTTGGTCGTTCGTGATTATTGTTTGAAAGCAGCCCCAAGAGAACTGATGGGATCTCTTTCTTCCCAATGTTGATTATAATTGGAACAATGTTTAACAGGTGTTATAGTGATTATATTTACCGCAATAATCTTTGGACATATTTTCAGAAGACTACGTATCTTGAATTGCTCTGATGTTATTCCTTGGAGTAATCTTAATGTCAAGAACTGATACTCAAGCAACACATCACTGTAACTACCATTTTTCAGGCATAATGTTAGCCTTGAAAGGTAATTTGTCCGCCCATCCGTTTAAATATACTATATGGATCATGTACGTACATCATTACAAACTTACAATCATTAATTGTTTGCTACGCTGCAAATTTTGCCGTCAGATGATGTCTTCCCAGAGTCATTTGTTCACGGGATATGATTTCATGGACATGTTGACAAAAATAAATAACTATTTAAGATCTCTTTTACCCCTCTATGGCTTCTCTTTATTGTTTCTGAAGATTCCTTAGGCTGGAGTTGAACGTAGCAATTGGTTTCGTCGGGTAAAAGATAGACATGAGGTTCTTTCTATTAAACATTTAGGGCCCTCTTGGAATAGCGTTTTCTGGCCGTAAACCGTGCGACAAAAATTCGGACCTCCCCGAGGCCATACATTTTATGTTTCAAGTGATGGTGAGAAAATATTGGGAAATATTTACAGGATTCCCAAGCGGGGCCTTATGGATACTAGCAAGCTAGGGAAGAGCTCATGGTTTTGCATACAAATTAAGTATCACTTTTGATTCCATCTTTCTCTGCAATTACAAATCTCTCCGATAATATTTAACTCTACTAACAGGTTGCAGAATGCTTCTGTTTCTTTTTTTCCCATGAGGCATGACTTTGTTGGCTAAATGTGATAAGAATTTGCTAATTTAATTCAGTATCAATGGCAATGGTACTACTCGATGCTAAATGTGCGACTGTTTACTTATATTTTGTCTAACCCATCGTATATTATCTGAACATGCTATCTTAAACACATCATTTTTATCCAAGGAGTCCCGCAACAACGTGCGGGGTATCAACTAGTTAATTTATAAATGAGGCTTATGAGAGTGCTCGACTATTTAAGTAAAAAGTTAAAATGTGGCATGACAGGAAAATACATAAGAAAGAGTTTACTCCAGGCAGCAAAGTTTTACTATTTAATTCTCGACTCAAATTGTTTCCAGGAAAACTCAAATACAAATGGGAAGGACCATATGTGGTGGGGCAGGTATTCAATTCAGGAGCTATAAAATTGAGAGGCTCGAAGGATACTTGGATCATGAACGGACATCGTATTAATCCATACCTAGCATATAAACAGAACGATGTTGAGGTAATTAACACCGTGAATCCTGAAGAGTACCTTTCCTACACCTACGGTGAAGATCTTGGTTTTTCGGGTCTTATCGAACCAAGTATTATGGACTAAATTTCTACCTTTTGGCTCTAAAAATTTATTCTGCAAATATTGCTCTTTGAAATTTGGAAAATTAATTTTTCTGGTGCAGTATGATCACTAGTACGGTGAGGTCACCGTACTACAACGATCATTAAAAGCCTCGGGCTCGCAGAGAATTTCGACGAACATCAGTACGGTGACCAGTACGATCAATATTCACCATACTGATGATTGTTAAGTTATCCACAAAAAGTTGCGCCTCAGAACTAGTTTTTTTCTACTTACAAAAAATGAAGTCTGTTCGAACAACTAGTACGGTCACCGGTACGGTGAACACCGACCGTACTACGACGGTTCCTCCCTGACCCATGTTTATTTATTGCCAAAGATAACCATAAATTTTGCATATACAGTTTCTTCTTCTAAGATCTCTTTTTCATGCCAGCTCTATCTTCAAGCCACACAATGCAACCATCCAAGAAAATATTGGTAGTGAAAGGATCCATAGAAATAAGGAAACCACCGATGACATCAAGAAGGGAGCAAATGAGAGATCTCCGAAGGATATGACTACCACAATTGTTCCTCTTCCCTATTAGGGGGGGTGGACTTCCCCGAGAGATGGAGATGCTGATACATGTAAGCCCACATGACAAAAGAGGTGTACCACTGGATCCCTGTAGGTATAATCTGAGAATTATGTCTCCCAGACCCCCTTTGGGACCTTCACCCTTAAAACCTAAGGAAGAATGTTCAGATGGTATCAAGGAGAAAATCAATGAGCTAGAAAAGGTTTCTCAAGTTTTTGTTAGTATTGTTGGAGAGGGAGTTGATGCCTTTTGGATGATGAGTACCTTGAAAAGCAGGTCTCTCACATCAACGATAGATTTGACTCTCTGTTGAGAACTGTTTTTGAGATAGCAGATGAAAATAAGAAGATCATGGATTTAATGGAGAAACAACAATGAGAGATTGTGGAGTTAACTACACATTTTGCGTGTATTACCCATGTCTTCACTTTGAAGATGGAACCAGAGAAGGAGGGAGTTGATACACCAAACGAAGATAAGACACCTACAACAAAGGAGGAGTAGGTATAAGGAGAAGGATTATTTGATCCCCCATAGCTTATAAATTTAAGTATGAGAGATCTACTAAGCCTTGTAAATTTACAGTTTTCATTTATCATTTTTATTAGTTTATGCATAATAAAGTGCAACACCCATGAATAAGAAGGGATTCATATCCGATGAGTTATAAGTCCATGATTACGAGTGAAGTTATTTTCAGTTTGTGGTAGTTTTATTAGATACTTTGAATTAGTATGGGTTCTGCCTTACAAGCTACTTTGTTATAATTTATTTGGAAGTCTTCCACACTTCAAAACCTGCTAGTTGAAATGGTGCTAGATTTCTCTCAGGCATAAGAGAACTTATTTAGTATGATTTTGCTTGTAAAAATTATACAAATGAGTATTAACAAGTAAGAATTATTAAAGTAAAAAAGCATTATAATCGGTTATACTGAGGTAGAAACTCAAACCACAAAACACTATGATTACTTCATACTCCAGTTTTAGGTTAAAGCTTTTTTTTGATTGCTTTTATGTCTCTCCATGAGATTGTGTATGCTTTGTTCTATGACACAATACTTTTTAAAAAAAATGTGAAAACAATGTGTCAAGAATAACTAAGCATACTTATGATTCATACGTCCATTTTGCATCGGTATTTTATATGTTAATTTCCCCTTATTTATTGATAGTTTCAATTTTAAAGCACTGTACTTATGTTATTTCTTTGTTTCCTCTATGTTTTACAGTTTCACTGAATTATTTGTCAAAGTAAGATATCAGCTGGAAAAAGCACCGTCAGAGGGGATATCTTCCGGACGTCAGAAAAATCGGACAAAAAAAATTATAAAAAACCATTTCGTCAAAAATCGCCGGGGAGACCGAAGACCTTCCAGAGGGGAGCTAGGGGGCAGCCAAGTGACTGCCATTCGCGCCCCCCCACTTGGACGCGCCTGGTGGGCCCTGGCCCCACCTCCGGCTCTCATTCGGAGCACTTACCTCCCATGACCTAAAAATATCGAGGAGCCACTTCGTAGAATTTTTCTGCCTCCTCTTTACGGCGGAAACGATAGAGATAAGAAACACCTTCCTGGCGGGGAGATGCCGCCAGGCAAATTACCTCTCGGAAGGGGGATTTGTCACCACCATCACCGTCATCGCACCGGGCATCATCAAAATCATCATCATCATCGTTATCACCACCAGCCCCATCATCCTCACCATCTACCTCTATCCCGTTGTAAAAATTAGGGTTCTATATCATTGTTTTCCACTAGATCTCTCTCCCTGTGTGAATTACTCGTTTGTAGTTGATACTTATGAGATTTATCAGTGTTTGCACTTTATGACTAGATTGCTATTCATCCATTTATCACCTATGATCATGTACCATATGATGTGTGATACGTCATAAACGTATCCTTAATTTCTGATGTTTCATGTTGTTTTCATGTTATTTCCTACATGTTTGCTATACACTTTATGCCATTTTTATCGATTTTCGGGACTAACCTATTGACAAGATGCCACAGAGCCAGTTCCCTATTTTCTGCTGTTTTTAGTTTCAGAAAAGTTGTTCTGGAAATATTCTTGGAATTGGAAAATTCGAAGCCCGCAAGTCTTAGAATTCCCGAAGGTTCCGCAGAGTCTCGAAGAGGCACGGAGGGGGGCCACAGGGGGGCCACACCATAGGGCGGCGCGCCCCCTAGCTGCGCATGGGGGGGGGGGGGTTGGTGTGGGCCCCTTGGGCGTCCACCGCCATCGCCCTTTCGCCTATTTATTCCCCCCATACATTAACCCTAAAAATATATCACTTCGTCCCGAGAAACACCCGAGGCCGCCGTCATCATCATCCCGAGATCGGGAGGGTTCTGGAGTTCTCCCCAGCACCCTGCCGGGAGGGGAATTCATCACCAGAGGGGTCTACACCACCATGCCCTCCTCCGAAGTGATGCGTGAGTAGTTCATCCCTGGACTACGGGTCCATAGAAGTAGCTAGATGGTTGCCTTCTCCACTTTGTACCTCATGTTTAGATCTCGTGAGCTTCCCTACATGATTGAGAACATCTTTATGTAATGCTACATGTTGTGTTTGCTGGGATCCGATGAATGTTGAATGCTATGTATTCTGATTATCAATCTATCATGTTATCTTCATGCATATGTTATTTATGACCTTGCATGCTCTCTGTTATTAGTAGATGCTCTGGCCAAGTAGATGCTAGTAACTCCAAGAGTGAATATTTATGCTCGATAGTGGGTTCATGCCTCCTTTGCATCTGTGCTCGAGTGACAGGAACGTGACAGATGAAGGTTGTGTTTTTGCCATTAGGGAGAAAACAACGGTGTTTACTTAATTTACATTGTTTACATTACACACTTTGCTTACTGCGATTATCTATTGCTTGCAAATTAATACCCAACGTTTGTTCGAATGATATTTGGAGGGTAGATTATTAGTCATAGATGAAGTTGGATGAAGGTCTATGTATCTTGTTGTAATGCCCGCATGAATCACATAGTAATCTTTATGTCTTGCATATGCACTACGGTGCAGCCTTCATTTCTGTCAATTGCCCAGCTGTAATTTGTTCACCACACATGTTATTTATCTTTTATGGAGAGACACCTCTAGTGAACTGTGGACCCCGGTCCATTTTCTCATTCTGATAATACATACACTGCTTCCACTCCTTTCACACTGCTTGCACTGTTTTCACACGGCTCCTCCTATTTTCATGCTATTTTCATACTGTTTTCCACACCATACATTTAACCTCTTTGTTATCAGCAAAACCGGTGAGATTTACAACCTCACTGCTTCGTTGGGGCAAAGTGAATGTTTTTGTGTTGTGTAGGTTCCACGTTGCTGCTGAACCGATAGTGCGCCCTGCCATCTCAGCTGCATCAACCTTCTGAAGTTACTCCTTCCTCCTACTGGTTGATTAAACCTTGGTTTCTTTCTGAGGGAAAACTGCTGCTGTGCTCAGCATACCTTCCTCTTGGGGTTTCCCAATGAGTGCAAGACCTGCACCATCAAGCTATTTTCTGGCGCCGTTGCCGGGGAGGAAGAGAATTTCTTCAAGGGGAGTCTCTCACTTCCAATCTCTTTACTTTGTTTTTGTTTTTATTAGTTTATTTTATTTCGTCTTGTTTGCTTCTCTTTATAAAAAACACACAAAAAAATAGTTCTTATTCTAGCTATAGTTTTATTCCTATTTTTAGTCTTGCTAAAATGAGTGTTCCTGAAGTTGAAGCTTGTTTTTTTAAGAAACAAGGTGGAGAAAGTTTGAAAGATGCTTGGTATAGGATAAGTGATGCTCATCATAGATGCACTAAGAAATATTCCCCTTTAATCATTCTTAGGAATTTTTATGTTGGTATTACTAGCTGGTATAGGTATGTTCTAGACACTCTTACATGCGGTAATTTTCTGGGAACACCTGCTTTGGAAGACTGTAATTTAATTGAAAGTTTAGTTGGAACACCACCTACTAAGGTTGTTAAAACTCAGATCACTTTAGATGATGTTATTAAGAAGCTAAACTCTATGGAGATTTTCCCCCCAAATTTCCTTGATAATGCTAGCAAAGTTAATGAATCCATAGTAAGTATCAACAAGAAAATCACTATTTTAGAAGCTAGCAATATCCATGACAGTCAAAATATGAGGATTTGTAATTTAGAGGAGGCTATGGAAACTTTAAGCTCAACCTTTTCTTCTCTTAAGTTTAAAAGGGAGAAACCTTCTGTGGGAAAAGAGAAAAAATTTATGTATGTCCCCAAGGTGCCTAAACCGAAATCTCCTAATGTGCTTAAAATTAATAAAACTTTTATTGAAACTAAAAGTGATTTGCATGTTGCATCATATTCAGGGGTGTCTAAGGTACCCATTGCTAAAATTGGAGTTTTGGAAGAAATATTGATTTGGATGCTTCTTCACTTGAAAACACTTGATTCCAATTTCCTGGGCCTAGCTAAAAGGCGTTAAAGAAGAGCACTTCTTAGGAGATAACCCATGGTTTTATTTTTGCTTTGTTTTTATCTGTTTTATTTGATTTAAGGGGTTGTATACTTCTGTAGAAACTCCTTTGTATCTTTATTTTCATGTTTTAGTTGTGCCAAGTAAAGTTTCTGATGAGAGTTGGAGTTGGTTTTGGATTTCTACGCGGGAAACAGATTTCTGTTTTCCACCGTAAAAAATCGCAGAATTCACTGAGAAATCAAAATGACCTAGAATGTTTTGTGCTTATTCCTCATCTAATTCCGCAACTTTTTTGTTCTTTACGTTTTTCGATCTGAGCAACGTAAGTGCCCCAAAAAAATTCGTCTTTACAGACTGTTCTGATTTTGGCAGATTCTGCTATTTTTCTTGCATTTGCTCTTTTACGATGTCAAGCGGATTTATTTGCTTCACAAAACATCAGTGACTATAGCTAATGTTCAAAAGTATCAATAGCACTTGTGCCCATACAGAACCCATGGATTTTTGATTGTTGCACTAACCCTCAAATGCGAATTACTCTATGAGTGTGGTTTGAAGGAAGTTTTCAAGGTCAAGAGAAGAGGGTGATATAATGTGATCAACAAGATTGCAAGGTCAAGGATGCCCCCGTGGTTCATCCCAGCAAATTTTAAGAATACTCGAGCATCTAAGCTTGGGTATGCCCAAGGCATCCCCTTCTTCATCAACAATTTATCAGGTCACTTCTAGTGAAACTATATTTTTATTCGGTCACATCATATGAAGTTTACTTGGAGCGTCTGTTTGTTTTTCTTTTGTTTTGCTTTTTTTTATTTTGTTTTCCTTGCTGCAATAATATAGTTGGACCCTAGCATTCCTTGTTTGGGAGAGATACATGCTCTGCTTTTTCATTTGAATACTCGTTATGCTCGCATTCTTAGTTTTTCTTCTAGCTGCTGCAAATTTCCTATTTAGCTCTTGTTTCCATTGCATCTCTTATCCAGAGTTGTTAGTTTTAGTTTCCATTGCTGTATCATCTATAGATTTTTTGTTAAAACATATTTTGTATGGTGCTTGTTGGGAAAAGAAACTGATGCTTGTAGTAGAATTTATAACGGTGCAAATAGAAGCTTGTATGGACTGTGGCTAGAATTTTTCATAATCATGCTAGATGTTATTTTAATTCTAAAGCCTAGTGGTTATTTAGTAGCATGATTTGTCTCAAATAGCTGAGAGTGTTTAATGTGCCTTTGAAAGAATCATGAGTTGTTCTTGTCATTTTGAAGCATAAATTTGTGGTGTTCTCCTTTGAATGTTTTATTTGGTTGACTTGGCACATGCTCACACCATGTTTATGACTATGAAACATTCACTTATAGCCTCTATGATCATTTATTTTTTGAACTTGTGGTACCACTTATGCTTTGATTAATGATGTTTATGTCGCTATGCATGATTAGGCCTCTTATGCTCTCTTGATTTGTCTCTCCCAGTCTTTGCTAGCCTCCACCTGTACTGAGTATGAGCTCTACCCGTGCATCCAACTCCCAAAAACTAAAGTTTTCCAAATGTGTCCACCATACCTACCTACATGTGGTATTTAACTGCCACTCCAAAGTAAATTGCTCATGTGTTACCTTTAAAACTTTCAAAATTACTCCTGCTTTGTGTTCCTGTTTAAGCTCATGATGACGTAAATAGAGAATCCTTATCTCACTTGTTGATTGTATTTTCACACCCTGGACTAGTGGCTTCATCCGCTTATCCAATTGATAGAAGAGCTAGCAGCGGGGTGCCCAACCCAAAATTAATAACAACAAATTCTCTTCACTATTTTTGCCTCTAATTTATCAGTCAAAGCATAATTGTGTAAACAAAAGAGAAAGAAGGATGACCTTCTACCCAGATGTGACCTTCTACGGGATCCGCTCTTGTGAAGTCTAGTTGTCTTGTGACGTACTTCATTTTGGGTTTACCATTCATTGACATAAGCATACACCTCTCTAAAAAATAGACACTCCTCCACGGTATGTGATTTTTGGCTGGCACCCGAGGATTCGGTTAGCCATGGTTTGTGTATGATGGTTGGGAGGAGTGTCAAACATTTTATACCTCTGTTTAATAAAATAAAAATCTCTAGCACATGAGTTGATCCCTGCTTCCCTCTGCGAAGGGTCTTTCTTTTACTTTTATGTTGAGTCTGCATCTTCTAACTTTATGCACAGTTGAGAGAGCATATGTTTCATTCTAAGTTTAATGTGCATTTGTCCCAGAAACATTATTAATTTATTCATGATGTGCTATTGTTTGTTCTCTAATTATTTGTTCTAGTCTTCCTCATGAACTTTGAAGGTGTTCTGGCATTTATGTTTTGCCCCACTCTTAAGCACAAGCGAAATATCACTTTGCCATGTTATCTCTATGCTTGAAAAAAAAATATCTTTCGAGTGCATTATTATTCATGATCTTTTATTTGTGTTAATTCTCATGATGCAAGGTGATTGCTATGCTTTGTTGTTAAATTTTTTATCTATCATGCTTGTGTTAAAGTTCTATATTTCAGCTT
Source organism: Alopecurus myosuroides (assembly GCA_028641055.1). Lineage (NCBI taxonomy): Eukaryota > Viridiplantae > Streptophyta > Magnoliopsida > Poales > Poaceae > Alopecurus > Alopecurus myosuroides. The sequence goes on along the minus strand of CM054063.1, from coordinate 232,970,905 downwards.
ACATATGCTTTTACATTATTGATGATAAAGTTTATGTTGGTAGCATGTCACCTCTGAAATTATGTGTTTTCATCGTTTACCTACTCGAGGACGAGTAGGAACTAATCTTGGGAATGTTGATACGTCATAAACGTATCCTTAATTTCTGATGTTCCATGTTGTTTTCATGTTATTTCCTACATGTTTGCTATACACTTTATGTCTTTTTTATCGATTTCCGGGACTAACCTATTGACAAGATGCCACAGAGTTAGTTCTCTGTTTTCTGATGTTTTTATTTTTAGAAAAGTTGTTCTCGAAATATTCTCGAAATTTGAAAATTCGAAGCCCGAAAGTCTTAGAATTCCCGAAGGTTCCACGGAGTCCCAAAGAGGTCCGAAGGGGGGCCACACCATAGGGCGGCGCGCCCCTGGCTGCGCCCGGGGGTGGTGTGGGCCCCTCGGGCGTCCACCGCCATCGCCCTTTCGCCTATTTATTCCCCCCGATACATCAACCCTAAAAATATACCACTTCGTCCCGAGAAACACCGGAGGCTGCCGTCATGGTCATCCCGAAATCGAGAGGGTTCTGGAGCTCTCCCCGGCACCATGCCGGGAGGGGAATTCATCACCGGAGGGGTCTACACCACCATGCCCTCCTCCGAAGTGATGCATGAGTAGTTCATCCCTGGACTAAGGGACCATAGCAGTAGCTAGATGGTTGTCTTCTCCACTTTGTACCTCATGTTTAGATCTGGTGAGCTGCCCTACATGCTCGAGATCATCTTAATGTAATGCTACATGTTGTGTTTGCTGGTTTCCGATGAATGTTGAATGCTATGTCTTCTGATTATCAATCTATCATGTTATCTTCATGCATGCTCTCCGTTATTAGTAGATTCTCTGGCTAAGTAGATGCTGGTAACTCCAAGAGGGAGTATTTATGCTCGATAGTGGGTTCATGCCTCCTTTGCATCTGTGCTTGAGTGACAGAAACGTGACGTATGGAGGATGTGTTGTTGCCATTAGGGAGAAAACAACGATGTTTACCTAGTTTGCATTGTTTACATTACACACTTTGCTTACTGCGATTATCTGTTGGTTGCAACTTAATACCCAACATTTGATCGGATGATATTCGGAGGGTGGATTATTAGTCATAGATGCAGTTGGATGACGGTCTATGTATCTTGTTGTAATGCCCGCATGAATCATACATTAATCTTTATGTCTTGCATATGCACGACGGTGCAGCCTTCATTTTTGTCAATTGCCCAACTATAATTTGTTCACCACACATGTTATTTATCTCTTATGGAGAGACACCTCTAGTGAACTGTGGACCCCGGTCCATTTTCTCATTCTTATAATACACACACTGATTCCACTGCTTTCACACTGCTTCCACTGTTTTCACGCTGCTGCTCCTGTTTTCATGTTGTTCTCATACTGTTTTCCACACCATACATTTAACCTCTTTGTTATCAGCAAAACCGGTGAGATTGACAACCTCACTGCTTCGTTGGGGCAAAGTGAATTGTTTGTGTTGTGTAGGTTCCACGTTGCTGCTGAACCGGTAGTGCGTCCTGCCGTGTCAGCTGCATCAACCTTCTGAAGTTACTCCTTCCTCCTACTGGTCGATTAAACCTTTGTTTTTTTCTGAGGGAAAACTGCTGTTGTGCTCATCATACCTTCCTCTTGGGGTTTCCCAACGAGTGCAAGACCTGCACCATCAATGTGTTGTGAGTAGATCGTTTAGTTCTTGAGGACATGAGAGAAGTCTAGATATTAGTAGTCATGTTTCGTTGAGTAATAACTAGACGAAACCCCCGTGTGTCCTCAGGAACATTTTAGCCATTATAAGAAACACCACCGGCTTGTCCTTTGTACTAAAAAGGATTAGGCCGCTTGCAGCAACTATTAACCTTCATTTCTATTTACTTGTTATCGCTTTATTACTATTACAAAAATCCCTAAACAATTGTTCTTTAGTGTTTACAGTGAAATCTTGCTCGAAACTATTTATCAATACATTCTGCTACTTGTTGGGTTCGACACTCTTATTTATAAAAAAAATCTACGATCGATCCCTTACACTTGTGGGTCATCAGGATTATTTTCTGGCGCCGTTGCCGGGGAGTGTAGCGCTATTGGTAAGGAATTCCCCTTTGGCAAGTCTCTCTCCTCCTCCCACTATATAAAGCACCCCAAGGCTCCAAGCAGAACACACAGTTGGCTCTACCCACTCTCTCTTTCTCTAGAAGAATTAGAGGGTCTAATTAGAGATTTTAATTATATCTCCTCTAATTGAATTAGATATTCCTCTAATTGAATTAGAGTTTCTTCTAATTGGGTTTTGAGATGTCATCTCCCGATTAGACCTAGCTTCTAATTACTCTCTCTCTCATGTGTTGAGAACTCCACCTTCATATACACCTGCGGCGTCTAGTCCTGAACAACGAAGTGCTGCAAAATTTGCTCCGACGTATGTGTGCATACTCTCACAGGGGTAACATGCGAGACCCTCACTCTGTTGGATCAAGGTGCTGGATACGTGGAGTCGGCAACATCCTCACCGACAGGCTTGGCCGTGAGGATTTTCTACATGCTTCATCGACATCGTCACCGACACCTATTCCGCAAGTGTCTGGCACATGATCTCGGGAACTAGATCTTGATATTTATATTCACTTGTATTTGCATAGCAAGGTCTTGATTGTTGTGTAGCATGCATAGCAAAAAATTTAAATTCTCATTGCGCAACCCAGCAGGTGCACATGAATAAAACACAGAAAATTCCAAATAATCGAGGAGAGAGATTATAAAGATATAGAGCCTACAAAATGAGCTCATGTTGATATTCCTATCAAATGGAGGTTATATAAATTGATTACATACAAATTTGGTTGCCTCAACCTAGATCCAAAGGGATTCCATAGGAAAAATTCCAACCAATTAGAATCCTACAAAATTTGTATGAAATTCCTCCAATCCCAAGAGTCCCTCAATGTTATTATCTAAATGGCTTTATAGGGAAAAGTCATGATTATCTTCCATAATTACTTTGGAAAACCCAAACGCCCATACAGTCTGATTCAAGAGATTGTCGGATTAATTTTATCATGTTAAGCGGTGGTTCTTTTTGTAACATCCTTATGTTTTCTTTGCCAAATGATTGGCGGAAAATGCTCATACAGATTATTTCCCTGGTTAAATACGGGATTTAGTGAGAAACTGGCGCACTCGTCTGCATCCGCGGTACTGTGTTGTCTTTGACAGCACAAGAAAGAATTAAGAAACCTATCGAGATATTATTCACACATTAATAAAACTGTTTGGATATTATACACAACACTATGTGAAACAGATATGAGATATGGTCGGTCTTTAATATTGTTGCATGTAGAACCATCCCTATAAGGCAGCCGCTTTTGTTAATGCGGCAGGGCAATATGCTAAGCCCGTGAAAGGAGTAGTCAGATACTTGATCCTGGTCTGGTTGCTTGCCCGAACGAGATCGACAAAAAAGTAAGTGATCATGCAAGATAAGAAAAGCTCACATATCTTAGCTTTCTAATAAAGTTCGGATGCGGCCTTTCTGTCTTTGGTCTACAAACTTAGATCAATTTTTGTAAAGTTACACACATGTGAACTTAGAAAATGTACTCCAAAGAGAGATATTCTCGTATTCTAGAGTAAACATTTACCTTGTAAACACTTCTAAGAGTGAATGTAATGTAGTAATTGGGTTGATACAACTGACACACATATGCAGTTGAAACATGTTCTGAGCTGCTCTGCATCCGTTTTAACAGTGGCTCTCAACTGCATGATTTTTTTTTTTATATAGTTGAGACGCACCTCACCTGCACGAATCTCAATTGCACGAAAAATCCCAATTGAGAAACTGCACTCGTGTCTAAACTGCAGTATTTACCAGCTACCAATCAGCTACTCCAATTTTTTTCACGAACGTGACATGGCCCAAAATGAAGCGGTCTCTACCTTTTAGGTTGTTCCCTCTTTGTACATCTTGTTCTGGCTGCTTCTCACTGTGTTGGTCGTTTTCTAGAGAAGATTCCGTTCTGGTGCCATTTGTGCTCCCCATCAAATTGCTAGATGCCACAGCATCATTCTCCTCTCCCATTGCTTCCAATTGGCATCAAATTCTGGCAGATCGAGATCCAGTCTGTGTGTCCGGATTTACCACACGAGTTTGAGACTTGATCACAAGTCTTTTTGAACCTAGATGCTACACAATTTTGATGCATAATTTCTTTACTTTCTTTTTTGGCCAAATGAAAATGCTTTACTTTCTTCCATTTAAAATTAACCGGATGCATGCCCACATAACAGGAGGCCGGGAGCAGATTACATTTCTTGAATTGTAAGATTGCAACTCTCCAACAGCCTGACTGAAAAAAAAAAGATGGCATCGGTACCATCTAATCCTTGCCTTTATGCAATTATGTAAACGTTTTTTTCCTTTAATTAGCAGCTCGATTACTTGTATCACTCATCGTGAATTCTTGGTAGTTGTGTTCAATTACTCGCAACTGCACCTCTGGTAGTCATGTTCGTGCTTGCGCTGTGCATATTTTAGGCAACCGCCAGCAATCTCCTCGGCTCGGCGCGGATCGCCACCGCCGGCGCCGGCCGTGGACCTTGGTGGTGGAGACGATGGTGCGGAAGGCCTCGCAGGTCCCTCCTGAGCATGGCCTCGTGCTCTTTCGCCTCGTCGGACAAGATCTGCTGCCGCCGGCACTCCTCGCTGCAGAACCCCTGATCACCCCTGCAAACAAACCAAAAGTCAGACATGCACCACGAAGCCTTCCGATGTTGCCTCGGCGTTGTGGAACTTCAGATCAAAGTTTGCACATGTATGTTTCAGTACCTGTACATGTACACGTCCTTGTCAGGGCGGAGCTCCGTCCTGCACAAAAAGCAGGCCCTCGATGAGCTGCACGGCCGGCGGTGGCGCGCCGGCGGCCAGGTGACCATCTGCTTGAGGACGACGTGACACGGTTGCGGGTGGTGGCGGTGTTGCTGGACGAGGATCTGCAGCCCAACGACGACATCGGCGCCGTCTCGGGCTCCTCGCCGCAGCCGGCGGCTGTGTGTTTGTGCCCGGAGGTGCTGATGGAAGTCGACACCGTTCTCTCCATCTTCATGATGACCATCACCACCCTCTTCCCCGAGGTGGAAGATGCTTCTTTGGATCCTTGGAAGCATGGTGGAGCCCGAGCAGGTGACCACTTCAGTCTATGGCGTTTGTGTAGTGGTGAGAGGTGAGGGGGGAGAGGAGTGACGGGTATTTAAAGACACTTGGTGGCCACAGACCACAAATTGGGAGCAGGATTAGAAGACCGCCACTAGAAACTGTAGTATATGCTCTAATGCACTTGTGTCGACCAAACACCATATGTGAGCAATGGTTGTGCTGATCAGAACCTGGGGCCATATGATGGAGATGTGCTGATGCTGATGGAGTGATGGTGGTTTGAGGGCAATAATTAGTGGAGATGTGCTAGGTGGTGAGCAATTAACAGATTATGCAGATATCCGGGAAGTAACAAAAGATGGATGAATTACAGTTACACACGGCAGAACCACTGAAGCACCACATCACGCATCGAACGCAGTTAGGCAGCCAATGTGTAGCCTACAAATTGGGGGATGGCAGGTACCATTGCCTGCCACTCACGACAAATTGATCAGCAGCTTATTTCCCCTGCAAATTCACTCTCTTGGTTCTAGAACTAACAGTCTGTTAAAATTATATCATCCAGGGTCGAGAATTGTAGATTCCAACCCTGCTTCGACAACCAAAGGGGTGCGCATAATCTAGAATTTTATCACTCGAGAATCAAGATTAACCGTGACATCATCGTCACGCATGATCCAGAATTTTCTCCCTAAAGTGGTTCGCATTTGCTTTCCTACACACCAAACATTGTGGGAAGAACATGTATTTGCTATCCTACACAATTGCTATGCTTTTAGAGACATCTCATCAAATATGACGTTCAGACGAAATTTATTTGGTTTCCGACTCGTGGGCATGTAATGCTCTGTTAGGACGGTTGGCATTGGTCTAATTGTATCACAAGAGACCAATGAATTTCGTTTTAATATACATGAAAATGGCAATTTCTCAGTTGATTACATGTATAGAACAATTATCCATCCAGATGTGCCAGTCAATAATAATAAGAAAATCTGAAAAATAAAAGTACAAGTAAAAAAAAAAGTGATACCTCCGCAAAGGATTAATACTTACTAAAGATAATCTTGTAAACCACAACTGTTATGGGAGTACAAAGTATTCCTTTTTTCATCAGGATGAGATAATTAATCACTTGCTGTTTCATTAGAAGTTTGTTCATTCTATATAGTCAATCATCTAAATAACTTATAACTCCTATCTACTATGTAGTGTTGTAAATATTTTTGATAACTAGTTACACAGTATAGATCACAAGTTTAGAATTCATTTTAAGGTGGGACGGTTGCCTTTATATGGCCGCAATGATTACATAGAAATGACATGATTTTCAATTGTAAGATTTTTTTTTCTCTGATGCAAGTTATCTACCGATGTACTCATGTGCTCCATCGCGGTCGTCTTTGGTCATCTCTACAACATGCGGAGAATCACAGCCTATTTATGGAGGTTTCTTTTTTTCGAAATGGAGGATGAACCCCGTCTCTGCATCAAAATGATGCACACAACGTTTTCTTTATTAAACATAACAGGAACAAAAGGCACCAAGCCTTACAAGGAAGTACATCAATCAGTCGGAAGCCACCGTCCAGGAGAAAACTCGCTACACCTACAAGCCTGCTGAAGGGGGTGGACCTAATCGGAGCTGATTGCTCTGACCTTACACACCTACGCACATCTTCTAAAATCAGAGACCACACCCAAGCAACCTGATGGCGACCAGAGAGCACAATCCGGTCCAGCAGAGACATGGCGGGCGCTGATGCGCACGCTCATACTCCGTTGTCGTTGTCTTCCACCGACCCATCTTCCGGAATAATCAATGCAAAGACCTTTCCAAACCTGCCATTGACGGGCCAGACACCACATTTTCCCTTCGCGTGCCCATCAACACACGTCCACCACCGAGACCTCGCTGCACCATGCCGCCGAGACTCGCCAACGCTGACGCGGTATAATAAACACCACACCATGACTAAGCCGCTTGAAGCATAAATTGTTCCAAAACTACGCCCCCAAGAGGGAGAACGACATCATAGCGCCACCATCGCCCGATCCGAGAGACCCAGATCTAGGATTTCCCGTGGAACACCTGGGCAATGGGCAGGAGATAGCAGCAACGACACCCTCAACAAGGTAACAAAGCCCTCGGATGCCGCCATCCTTAGCCCCGACCGAACGGAGCTTCGCCTTCAGATCCAACGGGGTCCGCCTATGCAATCGTAGCCCCGAAGGAGCTGACGTTGCCACGGGGGAGGGAGTTGCCTCCACACCAATCACTACCGATCTGCCTCGAGGAAGTCGACCACACAAGGCTGGCCACCACCGCAAGCCGCGCTAACTGTCTGTCGTGGGATAATCACGGCAGACGTTACCGGGAGTAACTTGTCTTGGGGCAATTCGACTCTGGTGTTTGGGAGAGGGTTTAGCTCAAGGGAAACCATGGTGATACACGATCTGGTAGCCGGCAATCAAGTCGCCGAGTCTCCGATCTGAATATATTATCTCAACTCTCGTATTACAAAGGATACTCGAATATCTCGCGATTGTATGATTTCTCCTCGATCTAACCCTAGGGGCTGGCTTATATAATATCCGGACCCCCTGGCTTACCGTCCAAGGCATACTCGGAATCCTACCCGGACACTGCTTACAAACCCTAAGTTTCCCTATCGGAACCCACAAACCGGGTTACGAGGCCTACACTCTTGGGCCTTCTAGAAACTCCTTTTCCTTAAGCCGGATCTTGCGCAGCGCCCTTTGGGCCGGGTTACACCTTGGCGTTAGCCTACCGGGTTATCATCCCTCCATCAGTAGTCCCCAGAATAGCTTGGGCTTCACGGGATCCTCCTTGAAGCGCATGCTATTCCCTGTAAAATCAACAAACATACAAGTTCATAGAGGCCGGGTTAAGTTGCTTTGATAAACAGCTAGGCCTAACTCCACTGGTGGTCCATATAATAACCCGGCTTTCTCCAGATCCACCTTCATTTCCCGGGTCAATACTCCGAGGAAAACGCAGGAGATCCGGCTCATTTCGTTTGTTAACTGGCCCGGATATCGCGGAAGGGATTTGCTTCCGATCTTTTCCGGATATCACGCACGGGCACTTAACGCATATCCCAAAATTTCCGGGCGGGTATCCCTCTCCAAAAATTTCGGATCCCGCCCCCTAGTCTAGGTTTCCCCACCCGCACCTATAAATAGGTGCCTAGGGGGTGACCTAAACCTAACGGCTCATTTCCACTTCACCTCTCTCACCCATCTCGTCTTCAACCTCCGGTGACGTCCCCTTGCTCGAGCCCGCCGCCGCGCCGCCACGGAGCCCACCGGAGAGCAGCCGGAAGCGAGCCGCCGTCTATGCTCCGCCTCCGCTCGCGCCGCTCCGCCGTCAAGCTCCGCCACCGCGTCCGCAAGCTGCCCGCCGGGAGTCCCAAAGGGGCACCACAACTGCGCCATCTGCCGCCGTCGCGCCATCCTCCAATCCGCACCGGTGAGCTTCCTATCTCCATTAATTTCAACTCCAAACTTTCCGTTCGATTTGGATCGGATCTAGGTTTGCCCGCGGGCTAATTTCTTGCTCCATACCGAATTAGATTACTCAACCTCATCCTTGCTTGCTTAATCACTCAATAATAGATCTAATTTCACTCTCCTATTACTCGCAATCATAAATTTCTCCGCGAATTTCTCTGGGAATTTTCCAATCTAGATACAGTCCGTCTAAGATTTCCGCAGTTGTTCTTTGATACCCGGACAATCCTCTATTTCCGGCTCTTTTATTTTCACTAGTTAACCAGACAATCAACTCCTTTTCATAGTTGCTCATCGATACTTTAGATAACTCACACCTTCCGTACTGCTTACTGATACTCGGATAACTCGTATTTTCCGGGTCTTCATTACTCATGTTTTGTACTCTTTTCCTTGTGCTTCGCAGACCGAACAAATGGCTCCAAAGAACAAGGGCAAACAGCCGGCAAAGCCAAGGACAACCCAATCCATCTCCGCCAACTGGGCACGGTCTTCCGTGACCCAGGCCAAGCTAGAAGAGCTCGCCGAGTCTGGCGTTCTCCCTCCTCAGAAGGAGATCCATTAGAGAGTACCGGGTGACGAGACCCGGCCTACCCCCAACCCCAACGAGGTAATCTGCTTCGTTGAGCACGTGATCCGGGGGTTTCGTCCCCCGGGTCACTCTTTTTTCCGTGAAGTCCTCAGCCACTACGGCCTCCGGTTATTCGACATAGGGCCTAACTCTATGTTGAACATAACCAATTTCATAGTCCTTTGTGAGTCCTACTTGTGCATCCCACCAAATCTGGCTTTATTTATCGAAATTTTCCAATGCAAACCGTGCCGCGAAAGCGGCGACGGGGCCCTCTTGGCCTGCGGCGGAGTTTCTATCCAACGCCGTAAAAATTCGCCCATGCCGACTCTAAGCCTTAACTCGCATGTTAAGCACTGGCAGCAATCTTTCTTCTATTGCCGGGACACCTCCTCACCCGGCGAGAGGAAATTGCCGGGTTACTCGGAGGGCCTCTTAGATCTTTCTGACACCTTTAACGCCTTCGCTTCTGAATCGGAAAGAGAGTCCATCCAGCCCCACCTGGCCAAGATAGCCGTCCTTTTCGCCCAGGGTCTTGTTGGGCTTAACTTGGTTAAGACTTGGGTAGATTTCCGGATTCAGCCCAACTCCATTCGCCCCAAGCTGATGTGCGAGTACTCGGGGCACGTCACGGACGCGCTCCGTTATTCTTCAAGGAATTACCCGGCTGGGGACACGAACAAGATCATCAAGAGCTTCCTGACCGAGAAGTTGGAGGTGATCAAAAATATAGCCGGGTTAGCGCCGTTCACTCGGGATAACCCGGCTCCAGCGGTAAGATCCGACACTTATTCACTTACTCTTGTACTTTTACTTGATACAACTACTAACTCTCACTTTTATGCCTTTATCTCAGGCTGATAATGCTTTCTGGAATATCGAGACCCCTCCCAACTTCGGGAACCCGGAGGAAGAAGAAGAACCGGCTGACACTGATGAAGGTATCACCCGGGTTTCAATCACCTTAACCTCTGTTACTTTGCTTTCCCATTTTTCCTCTTTTTCCGACTATGTATTTGTGCCGTTCAGGGATGGATGATAAGGATGACAAGGACGACTAGGGAGACCCGGAAGAAACTGAGAGCGATAAAAGCGAGGCTGAGCCGGAAGTTGAGGTCGGAGCCAAGAGGAAAACCCGGGGGGTCGTCTTCAAGGTTCCCTACTCTTCCATGTCCTCCAAACCCTATTCTTTTGATAATATGCGCGAACTTAACCGTCAGTTATCCAATTCGCCACACTTGAAGGATCCGCCTCCGACCAAGCGCAGGGTAACCCGGAATTCCCCGGGTGATGATCCCCTCAACCCGGGTATTCCCACGTCCCCGGCTCGTCGTACTGGTACTTCTCCATCTCATCACTCCAACTCACCTCAAAGACACCCTTCCCCCAATCATCCATTAGCCGGACAGCTCCGGGTCTCACTCTCGGGTTCTGTGACATCCTCGTCCGCGTCTAGCAGCGAACTTCCTGCGAATTTCGTGGTGAATGCCGGGTAAGTTGTATTTCCGGCTAAGCAATATACTAGTCCTTTTGATAACCTTCAATTTTTGCTGCTAATCACTTCTCTTTTCTTTCCTTAGCGCCCATGTCTCGATCAGTGACCCGGATAACATGGAGACAGACAACCGGGAGACTGAAGGGCCGGTTGACGATATGGACGCCGCGACTGGCGGTGCTGGTGAAGAGAACCAAGAACAAGACCCCCTCACTGACTCGGCCTGGCAGGAAACCGGGTCTCCCAAGCCATCTGAGGAAGCTGAGGACGACGACGTCGAGATCCTGGACACAAGGATGGGCACTCCCAATCCGGACACCCAGGCAACCCGGGTCTCGACCCCAAAGTCGGAGAAGGTTCGTCCTCCGAGTGATCAGGCCGCCGGATCTTCCGGTATCAAGCCCGAGGATATGACTTTTACCCAGATGCTTGACGCCCTGCACACCTTGAGGGCTAACGAAGAAAATGTCCTAGAAGCCTTGATAGCCAAACGTGAGGTAAATCCGAGTAATATTGCCTGTATCCTTGTCTAGTCCCCAAGTTCCAAGTGAACTTATTGATAATTTGCTTGGAGCTTCATAGTGTATCCAACTGATAGCTTGCCTTTTATCCGGCTAACCCTTCCTTGTGTTTCCACGCAGGCCTTCGTGACCCACTCTGAGAAAGCATTGGCGAAGACCACCAAACTCCTCGAGAAGGAGGCGACTCTGCGTGAGTCGGCTGAAGCTGATGCCAAGAGGACAGGGAAAATCGCAAGGAAATATAGAAAGAGGGCTCATGCAGCAGAAGATGAACTGACCAAGCTTTCCGTTCAGATTGCCGACACATATCGTGCTTTGACTGGTAACTATTCCTAACTTAATAATTATAACCCGGATTCTCATTCTGATAAATAGTCGGATTTCCTTACTCACAGCTTTTTTCTATTTTCTGCAGGTCCGGATGATGTAACTCCGGATGAAGATGATATCGCAAAGCTGAAACCATAAAGAGCATGATCCGGCAGCTCTGTGCCGGAACCAAATGGATTCTTCAGGATCTGAAGTGGCCGGGTGTTGGGCATGGTAACCTGAAGACGCTGCTTGACGCGTGCTCCACTATCCCCGAGTGGATTGAGCACTGGAAACGCTCGTCCTGCCGGGTTGGAGTAACCCGGGGGCTTGCGCTGGCTAAGGCATATTTTCCAAAACTTGAGCCGGCCAAGCTTGTAGGCGGGTTTCCAGAGTTCAACCATGACGGCTCCAGGTTCTCAGTAAAGAACTTCAAGGCTATCCAGAAGGAGGTTCGTCACTCGGTCAGCATAATTGCCGATAGTTTGGATGTCAGTTCGATTATCCCATCATATGATGCTGATGACAAGGCAGTTAAGTCGGATCTTCCCAAGCCATATGATATGCTGGCCCGATGGAAGGCAGAGGCTGCTCAGGCGAGAGAAGAAGCCGCGAAGAAGAAGGCTGAGGCCGATTCTACGCCTGCTACCTCTACACCGGTCGTTCCTCCTCCCGCACGGGCCGACACTACTGCTGACCCGGGTGCTGCTGCCACCAAGACTGCTGAAGAACAAGGCAAGGAACAGGACCCGGCTGCCAAGGGCAAGGGCAAGATGGACGACTCGGCCCAAGGGGCCGAGTGAACTCTTTAACGGCTACTGTCTCAAGCACTTTAGTCGGCCAATGGGCCTTTTTAAAACAATTATTCTTTTGATAGCGCGCATGTGCGCTTTATGATACTACTATCCTGGTTTGTAATACGTTTTAAGACCTTAATATATTTCGTGGCCCTTATGGCCTTTTGCTTGAATTTTGATATTTCTTGACTTTGAGCTTTTTCATCCCTGGTTTTCCGACTTACTGCTATGGTTCCTTTTGTGAGACTCGGTTTCCGGGTCTCGTGGGTTTTGACTAGTGGACTTTTTTCTAAGTCCCCAAGTCCCCAAGACTCGGATTTTTGGGTTTTTGAGCTGAATAGCTAGCTAATTTGTTTCTGTTTTCAAATTCCCAAGTCCCCAAGGCCTGAAATTCCGAGTCTAGGGTGTTGGGTCTTTCAAAAGGAACAAATTGTTACTGCTAAGCCCAAAACCTAGAGCCGTTTCACATAGGATTTGAAGTTATGCTTGATATACCTTGAGTTTCCGGCTATTAACCTTGTACTCTGCATAACTTGTGGTTTAGATGACCCTTTTGACCTTCTTCTACTATAAGCCGGCTTTCGCGTGGATAATCAATGTTGCTACAGCTGTACAAAGACAAGGTCAGGCAAGTCCCATTGGGCATCATGATTGATTGTAATCATACGCTAGCAAAGCATGCCACTTAGTGCGAGTCACATCATGCTTAAGCAAGAAAAGTCAAGAAAGTTTGGCTCCTTTGTCCGGTTATAAGCTTGCAGCCGTACTTATTACAAGTAATCGGCCCTTATAACTCAATGGCATCGTGGCCGGGTCTCTGAGTTTGCAACTGTGATATTCAAGCAATCAGCCCCCAAGACCTAGATATATGCAATTTTTCTAGAGAAACTAATATACTAAAAGCAATAAATAATACTTACCTGAAAGAAAAATAAGAACACAACAGAAATATAAAAGACTTGATAAGAAACACATAAAAAAGGAACAATAAATTGTTTAACCATCTCTTTATTGATATGAGAAAAGTTAGGTCAGCAAGCCGCCTCATTAAAAACCCTCCAGTCCCCTTAGGTACCCTGGATAGGAAAAGAGTGCGTCTGGAACCTGTTGCCTGTTACATCGTGTAATTCCACTTGTGAATCTAGCCTAAACTAGGTATGGTAGGGACGCATCTGAGCTACGTTCCATGGTCTTTCTCTTTCTTGCATAGATGAAGTGGTATGAGCGGTGTCGTTAACAGTAGCCGACTCTTCCCTTGCATCTACCAAGTAATATGATCCGTTGTGTAGATTCCGGCTTATGATGAACGGTCCCTCCCATGGCGGGGATAACTTGTGTTTTCCTTCCTTTGACTGTACCAGACGCAGAACCAGGTCTCCTTCCTGGAAGACCCGGGATTTGACTCTCCGGCTATGATATCTCCTCAGGTCCTGCTGGTATATGGCTGATCTCTCCAAAGCTTGTTCCCTGTGTTCTTCTAACATATCCACGGCGTCCTGCCGGGTCTTCTCGTTCTCCACCTCAACGTAAGCCGATACTCGAGGCGAGTCATGGATGATATCACTCGGCAGCACCGCTTCTGCACCATAAACCATGAAAAACGGTGTCATCTGAGTAGATCTGTTAGGTGTAGTGTTGATACCCCAAACCACTGAAGGTAACTCCTCAACCCATGCTCCAGCAAGTCTAATACATGGGACTCGCAATCGTGGCTTTAATCCACGAAGTAACTCCTGATTTGCCCTCTCCACTTGTCCATTGGCTTGTGGATGAGCTACGGAAGCTATGTCAAGCCGGATTCCGTTGTTACCACATAATTTCTCCATCTCTCCAAGGGACATGTTGGTTCCATTGTCGGTAATTATGCTGTGAGGATACCCGAACCGGTAGATAATCCTTTTCAGGAACTTAACTGCCGTAATCGCTTCACAATTGGTAACTGGCATAACTTCAACCCACTTGGTAAATTTATCGATAGCCACCAGGAGATGTGTCTTTTTGCAAGGTGACATATGAATGTGGCCAACCATGTCCATACCCCAAACGGCAAAAGGCCAGGTCAAAGGAATTGTTTGCAACTCCATAGCCGGCACATGGATTTGGCGGGTATACCTTTGACATCCATCGCACCTTGCCACCAAGCGTTCCGCATCTGCTAAGGCTGTGAGCCAGAAGAAACCGTGCCTATATGCTTTGGCCACAAGGGACCTTGTGGATGCGTGATGCCCACAGTCGCCTTCGTGGATCTCTTTCAGGATTTGCCGGCCTTCTTCTGGTGCCACACAGCACAAAAATACTCCTGCAGCACTCCTTTTATATAACTCCCCATTGATGATAGAATACCCTTTTGCTCGCCTCAGAATTTGCCTTGCTAGTACCTCTTGCTGTGGTAACTCGCCCCGTGATAGGTAAGCCAGAAACGGCTCTGTCCACTTGGGAATAGTGCGTATTGTTGCCACGAGCTCCAAATCCGGATCTTTGTTAGCCACTTCTTCCTCAGACTCGGTTTTAACTGATGGCCGCCATAGCTCGTCCAGGAACACATTGGGTGGAACCGGCTCTCTGCGCGAGCCGAGTCTGGCGAGTGCATCTGCTGCCTCGTTTTTTCTTCTATCTACATGCTCCACCTCATACCCGGAAAAACACCCGGCAACCCTGTCCACCTCTCTGCGGTATGCTGCCATAGTTGCATCTTTTCTATCCCAAGTTCCCGAGACCTGCTGTACCACAAGGTCCGAGTCTCCATAGCATCGTATCCTCTTAATGTTCATCTCCTTGGCTATCTTCAATCCATGCAATAATGCCTCATACTTGGCCACGTTGTTGGAACAATCAAAGTGAATCTGCAACACGTAGCTCAACTTGTCTCCTTTGGGTGATGTGAGCACCACTCCAGCTCCCGATCCCTCGTATTGCTTGGAACCATCAAAGTGCATTATCCAAGACTCGGAATTTGGAGTCATTGTGGGCATGCCTGTGTGAGTCCACTCATTAATGAAATCAACTAGAGCTTGAGATTTGATTGCTGACCTGGGCTCGTAGTTGATGTGATAATCTCCCATCTCGATCGCCCACTTGGCTATTCTACCTGTTGCATCCGAGTTTTTGATGATATCCGACATTGGTATAGAGCTAACCACTGTTATGGGGTGTTCCTGAAAATACGGCTTCAATTTCCGGCTGGCCATGAAGACCCCGAAAACCAGCTTCTGCCAATGTGGGTAGCGCTGCTTTGCTTCTGATAACACCTCACTGACATAATAAACCGGCCTCTGAACCGGGTGATCTTTTCCATCCTCCTTGCGCTCAACGACGACCACTGCGCTAACCGCCCGGGGCCCCGCTGCAACGTATAGTAACATGGGATCTTTAGGACCCGGGCTGCCAGGACTGGTGCCTCAGATAGCTGCTTCTTTAGTGCCTCGAACGCCTCATCCGCCTCTTGGCCCCTAACGAATTTATCAGATTTCCTCAAGAGCCGGTACAAGGGTATTGCCTTCTCTCCGAGTCTTGATATAAACCGGCTCAGCGCTGCTACACACCCCGTAAGCTTCTGAACATGCTTCAGGTTTTCCGGCTTTTTCAGACTCTGGATAGCTTTGATTTTATCCGGGTTTGCTTCAATCCCTCTCTCTGAAACAATAAAACCGAGTAACTTCCCTGCTGGGACTCCAAATACACACTTTGTCGGGTTAAGTTTCATTTGGTATCTTCTCAGGTTCTTGATTGTTTCCTTCAGATCATCAATAAATGTCTCCGCTTTTCTGGTCTTGATCACCACATCATCCACGTAAGCATGAACGTTGCGTCCAATTTGGTCCTCAAAGCACTTCTGAATGCACCGCTGATAGGTTGCACCGGCGTTCTTCAATCCAAAAGTCATGGTTTTGTAACAAAAGGCCCCAAAAGGGGTTATGAACGATGTTTTCTCCCAATCTTCCTTCTTGAGCTTGATCTAATGATACCCGGAATATGCATCCAGGAAGCACAATAGGTCACTTCCAGCCACTGCGTCTATGATCTGATCTATCCTTGGAAGTGCAAACGGATCCTTGGGGCAGTGCTTGTTGAGACTCGTATAATCGATGCACATCCTCCACTCGTTAGTCTTTTTCATCACGAGAACCGGATTTGCCAACCAGTCCGAGTGAAATACTTCCATGATAAAGCCGGCTGTCAACAGCCGAGCGATTTCTTCTCCTATAGCTCTTCTTCTTTCCTCATTCATCTTTCTCAGGCCCTGCTTCACAGGCCTGGATTTGGGGTCAACATGCAAGCTGTGCTCTGCCAACTCTGTGGGGATACCCGGCATATCGCTAGGCGTCCAAGCGAACACATCCTGATTCGAACGAATAAACTCCACAAGTGCTTTTTCCTGCTCATCGTCCAAGTTAGATCCTATGGCAAATTGCTTGGAGGGATCACCTTCGATGAAGGCCACCATCTTGGTATCTTGCGCTGCTTTGTATTTTGCTCTCTCATCCTTAGTGTTTGGCCTCTTCAGCGCTGTCCTGTCATCCGGGTCTACTTGAGACCGATAATACTTGAGCTCCTCCTTTCTACATGCTTGTTCCGCCATTGCCGCGTCTCCTTCGTCACACTCAGCCGCTATATCCCGGCTCCCATGTATGGTGATGGTCTGCTTAGGACCCGGGATTTTTAGCTGTAAGGCTCAGCCCTGATGTTATCCGTCAGACACTTGGGCCCAGCGAGATTAGTCGGTACTGGCCTCACCCGGGAAACATGCGATCCTGCGGGGGGTACGGCTGGACGTGGCGCTACTGCTGGTCCATGCACCGCAGACCCGGCCACGGCTCTCCTGGCTCTGGAACTATCCACAATAGCTTGTGCTGCTGATACTGCTGGTGCTGCTTGAACGCGGGGAGGAGGTGGCATTTGCTGCTGCTCTTCCCTCCGTCGCGCTGAACTTGTTTGCATATTGCCGGCATTGCCATGTTGCTGGCTGATATAAGGTGTTCCATGCATTCCACTCCTATTATCCGGGTAATTAACTTGCTGAGCCACTGCCGTATGCAGCAAATCAATCGCCCGCCGGGTCTGCTCCGCATGGGGTGACTCTCTTACGGGGTTCTGATTCAATGCTAACGTTGCGGCATACACGTTATCCATGGGGTTATTGAAGTGACCTGGTGGCGTACGAAATCGTGATGGTGGTGGTGGTGGTGCTGTGTTGCCGACAGTGACTCCAGTCTGTAATGTGGGTAACCCGGCCTGCACGTTTGCCGGCTGTCCTGCTCCAGTTGCCGGCTGACGCACAGTTTCCTGATTCACAGCCGGAATCGGCTGATCCTGGGGTGTGATGAATAGTGCGTTAGGGTTTATGACTCCACCCATCGCCGGTAATCTTGTCTGGTATCTCTGATGCACCCTGCTTGTCTCAGCCTGGAGCCGGTTTTCCAGCGCGTCCAGTTCGCGTTGGCGCGTGGCTACCCCTTGCTTTTCTGCTTCCACATCCCTTCTTTGTTGCTCCAGCGCGCGGCGTGCTACCTCCAAGTCCCTGGCACGTGCCGCGGCGTTTTCTGGGGTTATCACAGTAGCTAACACTGTTGGGTCCAAGACAATATTGTTACTAAACAGGGCCGGGTGTTGCGGATTCGAAGGACCCGCCCCTGGCGTCCTGTTAGCCAGGAACCCAAACATATTTGCCTGCAGCTCGCTATCCGCCGCTCGGCTGGTGACTGAAGCCGACTCTCCGTCAACCCGGGTCAGGACCGGATTTCCGTCAGCCGGATTTTGCTGCTGGGCCAATGCTTGCGCCGCTCCGACCGCGGCCGTAGTCACGTTCCCCTGATTGAGATTGGTTGCAGGGGCCATGTAGACCGCGACCTGGCGCGCAATGCTTGGTGAAGATTCATACTCCTCCTCATCACAACTATCTTCCTCGTACCGGTCCTCCAGCAGGTGCAAGATAGACTCGGTGTCATCTTCCCTCATGACCCGGCCACGCGGGGTCCATGCCGGCTCCTCCGGTTGTTCCCTCTTCGTAGTGGGCTCTTCTATCGGATCCACCGTCCCGACCGATTCTTCTCCGTCCGACTGAACGTGGGTGGCCTCTCCATACACAGAATCAAATCCAAAATCGTCAGGGATTGAACCGGACGCACGTACCATGCCGATGAAGACGTTGACCCGGCCGATTGTCACGACAGATCCGGATTCGAGTAGATCCGACTCTGGCCCCCAGCCAAAATCGTCCACCATCTTCTCTCCGTCGGGGTTGGTGTAGATCTCGCCGATGACGAGGTTCTTCATGTTCTCCCGAGCTTCTCCCGTGATGTAAACACCCTTGGACGTAGGCCCCACGGTGGGCGCCAACTGTCGTGGGATAATCACGGCAGACGTTACCGGGGGTAACTTGTCTTGGGGCAATTCGTCTCTGTTGTTTGGGAGAGGGTTTAGCTCAAGGGAAACCACGGTGATACACGATCTGGTAGCCGGCAATCAAGTCGTCGAGTCTCCGATCTGAATATATTATCTCAACTCTCGTATTACAAAGGATACTCGAATATCTCGCGATTGTATGATTTCTCCTCGATCTAACCCTAGGGGCCAGCTTATATTATATCCGGACCCCCTGGCTTACCATCCAAGGCATACTCGGAATCCTACCCGGACACTGCTTACAAACCCTAAGTTTCCCTATCGGAACCCACAAACCGGGTTACGAGGCCTACACTCTTGGGCCTTCTAGAAACTCCTTTTCCTTAAGCCGGATCTTGCGCAGCGCCCTTTGGGCCGAGTTACACCTTGGCGTTAGCCTACCGGGTTATCATCCCTCCATCACTGTCGCCCCAGCGTCACCCCCCGGTCATTGGACAGGCTGGGCGTGGCCGCCACCACTGGCTTAGGTGACGACAGTGGCCGTGGGGGCGAGAACAAGCGGCGGCCTCCAGAGCTGCCCCGCTCGAGGTGGCCCGGGAGGAGAGGAGGAGAAAACCGGCAGAGAGGAGAGGCCTTGGAGCGACGGTGGCTCCTAGGGCCTGGGGACGGTGGCGGCTCCCAGGGTTAGGCTCCTAGGGCATGGGTGGCCAGAATCCTACCTTTATGGGATAGTCGGCGTGAAATCGATCCCTCGGGCATGCAATTCATTTGTGTCGGAGAGTGGTCTATCGAAGATAGGGACTCTTAAGAGGTTCGAACACTGGGGCTAACCGCACTTCCAGCACCTCGTGTGGCTTCGCGAGGAAAGCTCGAAGCAGGCAACAATGGCGCAGGGCCGGTCCTGAGGGGGGGCGAGAGGGGCGGCCGCCCCGGGCCCAAAAAATTTGGGGGCCCATTTCAGGTATATTTTAGTAGGCTTAGTTTATGTGCATATAAAGAAAACAAATTAATTAGCTTAATAGGTTAGTCGCCTCGTAACTTTTCCTATGAGTACTTCGATCAATATCTTAATAGGGTCGTCCCATGTAATTGAAAAGGCCTTCACGAGCAATTGAGTGTGAAGGCTGGCTCGTACCTAGCCAGGGAGCGTAGTTGGCTAGGCCAATAGGTGATTGACTCATGACCCTATGTACATGAGGAAATATAAGGATTTCGGATCGGATCACATCGAAAATCGACTGTCTGCTTCTTCCATCGATCGTTCGCTCGCGTACGAAAGCTCGTCCGCCACAATTTCGTTATGTTTGCAATTCATTGCCGTAGATATGGCAATTGAAGAGTAGATTTGAAGAACTACGGTAGTTCAGAAGTATATTTGGATTTTTAATGAGTTCAACAAATTTAAAGTCAATGGATAGTTCTTAAATTAAAGACAGTTGCACCACATTTGCAAATACTTTCTCTATAGATAAGAAATGTGATATCGAGTTAAATGGTCTAATTTCTGGGTAGAACAATGTCTGCCATGGAGATGTTTTAGTTTGTCAGAGAAGCAGATTGTTATCCTAATATGTATTTTTCTTATCAGATCTTATTTACTTTTCCTGTGACAGTTACATCAGCTGAAAGATGCTTTTCAAAGTTGAAATTATTGAAAAACTATTTGGGACATATAATATCACAAGAGAGATTAAATTGTTTGTAAAATCTATGCATCAAGAAGAAGTTATTGGATGAGATTGACATTGATTCCGTCGCTGATGACTTTGCATCTATAAATGTGAGAAAATTTTAAGGTATACCGAAGTCGTCTGTGGCATTTTTTCCCAGCAAGGGGTTTCCACGTAAAAATACGTCAATTTCTTTATTTGATTTTTAGTTCATCAACATATCTATATATATGTCTACTTGTACTAAGGGGGCCCAAATTTTCAGGTCGCCCCGGGCCCCCGAAATCTCAGGACCGGCCCTGCAATGGCGGCATGGGGAGTTTACCCAGGTTCACGCCACCTTGCGGTGTAAAATCCTACTCCTGCTTGTCTGATGCATTGCATTGCGGTTGATACAGTACAAGATGCGAGCTTCTGCTCGGTTCAGACTCGGGAGGGTCTATGTGAATTGAACGTCCTTGCTACGGGAGCCATGTGGATCCTTTTATACTGGCGTTTGGACCTTTTTCCTGCTCATACTTAGCAGGAAAGGGCTACCACAAGATGCCAAGGAGGGGTCATGCAGAGCTCTGTGGCTCCTGCTGGTCTTGGTTGTTGCGCCACCATCCACGGCAGAGCGGTGGGGGCTCCCAGTGACGTTTCCTCCGTCTTGTAGCGTCGTCTTGGTCTTCTTGCACCGAAAACGAAGTCGTGGGTTGGAGCTTTGGCGTGGGCAGCTGTCGCCCACGCTTTATACACGAGAACGACAAATGCCGCCAAAGGTGCACTGCGGCACTGTCATGCCTCTGTCAGCGTGCATTGCAACGAATGCAAGCTGCACATGGCTTGTTTCCTCCCGAGAGGAATGTCTCCTGGAGAGGCTTGGAGGACTCGAGGTAGAGCTCCTCTCCAAAGGCAGGTGACGGAGTTCCTCTAGAAGGGCCAGCCCCCTGCTGCCGTGTCCCAGGGGTACAAGGGCTCGCGGAGAGGCTTCCCTTCGCGAGATCTCCTTGATGAGGCATCGGATGCCCACTGGGCTGGGCCGCAGCTGACAGGTCAGGATACCCTGGTATCTGCTGGAGCGACAGTAGCCCTCGGGCCTGTGACGAACACGTGTCCGAGGGAGGCGTGTCGTCGCGGGACCAACTGCCGTCGTGCCCGTTGTGGACACGTGGCGCGACGGGTCGCGTGCGGCGTCCCACGAACCCATAAACGTGGGCGGCAACGGCTCCCTGCGTTATAACCAGACCGTCATAGGGAACTTAGGAGACTGAGCCTAGGTCCTCCACTTCCCACTTCTCTTTTAGCTACCTCCCATCTTCCCCCTTTCTCTTTGTCTTCCGCACCGGCAAGGGCGCAGTGGCCTCCGACCCGTGTGACCCAGTGCTGTCGACCTCGCCTCCAGCCGCGGCCGCCATGGTCCCCGTGCTTGAAGCATCATGCATTGGTCTAGGAAAGACGATGGATAGAGCCGTGCACGTAGCGTCCCATTCCTCCAATGACCACGGGGCAACCATCCTCCACGCGGGTACGACGGAGTTGAGTGCTCTCTCTCCATCGTTGTACCCCTTCTTCTAATGGACCCTTGTCGCGGGGCTGGTTCCTCCTTTCTCCTGCTTCTTTATCGCCGTCCTCGCTCACTACCAGATCCAACCGCTTCACCTCCACCCCAACTCTCTCCTCATCTTTTCCGTGTTCGCCTTCTACTGCGAGGCGTTCCCAGGCGTGATGCCTTCAATCGCCTTCTTCCGCTGCTTCTTCGTCTTGTGCGCAGACATCGCTGGCCTCAGTGTCGGCGATGTCTTCTTCAACGCTGGTCCTGGCCTGGGCGCAATGTTCCCCCAGATGGACCTCTCGAACGAAGCGACCAACTTTTGCTGTGCTAGCTATACGCTAATACGCGCGAAGTCGGCAACCTCTTCGAGGTTCCCTCTTCATCGCCTTCGAGACATTTAGGATGCGGCCAGGAGGAGCTTGATGGTGCCAACATGAAGTCGTTCACAGAGCGTGTGAATATGTTGTATGATGAAGGCTTCACTTTATCCATGATTGTGAGCGAGTTTCTCGAGCCGTGCATCTCCCCTCTTCAACGCCATGAGAGGCGTATGTGGCTCTACTCCGGCCTTGGAGACGCGATGAGGCTCAACTCGCAGTTTTTCTCACACAGGAGATTTATCGGCATGTTGAAGCTACTCCTGCCTGATTTGTCACCGTCGAGGCTTCCTCCTGGTGTGGTTCCTCTATACGGCCTCCTGGCGAAGGAGAGGGAAGTGATCCTGGCCGTGATGCCGCACTTCGATCAACACCCCCCCTCGCCGAGGGAACAGAGTCGCGCGGAGACAACCCATATGCACTGGACTTCACCGAGGAGAGCGTTGAGGGCTCCAAGATGACGGATGCCCTTGACCAAGACGCGGATTGGGCGGCTCCCTCCATGAGGAAGCGCCAAACGATGGTGGTCACTTCTGATGAAGAGGAAGATGGGCCTAGCGAGGGTTTTTGTGTCGCTCCTTCACGGCGTGCGTAGCCTGAAGACGACGAGGACCAGGGCGGGGCCTCGGACGAGGCAAGCTCGGCGAAAAAACCGTGGCTTGGTGACACCCGGCCCGGTTCCTGTGATTCTTATCCTGAGGGACCCCTGACCGCGGAGTCCTTCTCCAAGGGACGCAAGCCAAGGGTGTGGCACTACACTGGGAGCTGATGACTCCAGCACGCATCCCCCCATACCCCTTTGCATCCGGTTGCTGAGATTTTCCGATTTCGCAGGGCCCAGGGACAGGACGTCATGGCGAGGGAGCATGCGAGCGGCCTCATTCTTGTAGCCATGCACGCCTTGGAGATCCCCGCCGCTACTACCGCAGTGGGCATGAACACCATGGAACTTGAGCAGGGTGCTACCTCGCCCGTGGGCCCGCCCGTGGTTGAGCAGGCGCATGCAAGCTCGCCTCCGTTGCCCGCCATGCCTGTGATACCGGACTTAGCCGCAGATGGAGAGGTGCCAGAAGGCGCAGTCGATCAACGGGCCAGCCAGGGGACGGAGCTTGTCGTGACCGTGGTTGACTCCATGCAGACGGTCGGGCCCTCTGTACCTTCCTCAATCCCCTGCTCGAGCGGGGACGTCGAAGTTCCATCGGGGGCGCGAGAGATTGAGGCCGCGTCGGGAGCAAACGTCGGTCCAATGCTAGACGAACTTCTTGTCCTGGCAGCCAGCGAGGACCGTTGGTCCTAGCCGGTTTCCGACTGCCATGGTCTAAGGCTCAGTTTGGATGGGTTTGCTGACAACATCGTGAAGCGGGTCAGTGACATCATATGGTCCCAAGCTGATGCCCAAGTGGTAGCCGTGGCTAAGGAATACAAGCGCATCGAGATCCTGGGTAGCCAGCTCCGCGAGGTGGTTGCGGCGAGCCGCAAGCAGAAGGAGACCACGGTGAAGGCAATCCACGCGATGCTTGAAGAGGTGGAGCGGCGGCTCCAGGATGCCACCACGGGCCTAGAAGACGCCAAGAACAAGGCGGAGAAGAACTTTGCCTCGAGAAGAACCAGCACGAGCTCAAAGTGGAGGATTGGACCCACTGTCGTTAAGAGCGGGAGAAAGATCTTTCCTTTCGCGAGTAGCGCCTGGGGTCGCTTGCCGAGAAGATCTAGGATCAGGAAGAGGGCCTCTCCTCCAGAGAGGAGAGACTCAAGATAGCCAAGAAGGACCTTGAGAAGCGAGAGGAGGAGATTGCCCAATCGGAGGTCGATCTTAGCCTCGAGCGCGAGTGCCTCGAGACTCTGGACGCTGATGTGCGGACCGTGGAGGAACGTAATCAGAGGTCCATCGACGCTTGCAATTCCCGACTTTCTCAGGTGAAAGCTGAACGAGAGAAGGCGATCTCCGAGAAGGTCGAAGCTGGCCATAGGGCCATCCGCAAGGAGCTCCTGAAGGAGTTCGGCAAGAAATCCAAGGATCAAGAGGACAAGTTCATCCAACGGAGGGTGGAGCTTAGCGAGGAGATCGAGACCCTCAAGAAGGATCTCCACCAGATCTGCCGGGAGGGTGACGTCAAGAGGAAGGCGAAGTAACATGCACGCAAGGAGGCCGCATGCCACCAAGATGATCTGATCGCTCTGCAGGAAAAGATTGGCCCCCTCGTCAAGGGAGGCGAGGAGCGCCAGGAGTCATCTAGGCAGATGCGGGAGCTGAAACGCTAGTTCGAGGAGATGTTGCGCCGCCGACCGCCTGCACAATGATGTGTAAGATCTTCCGATCGATTTTGACACTGCTGGCTACACCCATTTCTTCTTGGCGGTTCCTGACTACACATAAGGAAGAGGTCCAAGATCTGGACATCATCATTGATGAGGAGTGCCGCCAGCTTCTGTCGGAGGCGGTCACACACGCCTTCTCCCATCTCCTTCGCGCCGATTTTTTCTTCGACTTCGAAAAATTGTCAGTGCCCATCCCGGACGATCTCTAGGCGACACTCCGGGGCAGGGTGTGTGATGATGCGATTGCCTTCTTCGAGGTGTTCAACTCGCGAGAAGGCTCGTAGCGGCCCGCTGGCGCAAGCATTAAAGGTGATGCGGAGACGTTCCGGGTGATGGAAGAGGTTCAGGGGGCTCTCATTTCTTCCACCTTGAGGAGTGTTTTTCTGTACCTTACGCATGTAGTAGAGAACAGGTGAATAGTTGCGAACATCATAGCTTTTGAGTTTGTAAGGGACGTTTCCGCGCCCTTTTTATTGTGCTTCCTTTGTGTGTCTTTAAATGCTTTGTGTGGAAAGACTTAGATTTTGCGAAGTAGAGTCCTTTGTTGAGGTAGTGCCTGCCGAGAGTCTCTTGAGTGATTTTGCTTGTGTTCCTTGTGGAGGACTTGTCGTTGTCCCTCGCGGGTAATCTTTCCTAGTTCCTTGTGGAGGATTTCTTCGGGTTCCTTCTGGGGGATTACGTGCTTCGCTCCGGAGGGATGTATATGCCTGCAACCATTCGTTACTTGACAACAACGCGCGTTTGTCCGTTCCTTCGCGAGCATCTCGTGAGAAAACCTGTGCCAAGAAACTTGGCGAGGTGTTATGTATAGTAGAAACGCGTACACACACCCCGTCCCAGCCCCCGCTCGCGGGATGCTCTCATAAGGAAAAGGCACTCACGCGCCTCTTGAGAGGAAAGTATGCATGCTCAGATGAATGCACATGAGTGTGTTGGATGCAGAGATGCAAGCATGTCGTCATGCAAAGGGAGAATTGCTTGGGAAAGCAACTAAATTTACTGCTAGGGTGAGGCATTGTTCTTTTACAAAATGTTTAGGGATGTCATGAACTTGTTGTCCCCCAAGAGGCACTTGACGTCACCGTGCGGACACGAGACTCCCATCGTCATGGGGATGATGCTCGCGCGAGTTCAGGTGCATAGATCGAGGATGTAGTTGCCTTGTGGCGCCCTCAAGAAACAAAAGTTTGCCCCGCTAGAACGGGGCTCCCACTTGTGTGGGTAGAAACTCTTGTGGCCACGCGGCACGCGCGGTGAGAAGTTCCATGAGACCCTCACGGAGAGACCTCTTGGCATCGTTTTTACCGTGGTGTCACGGGTCCCCTCGTGGGTACGTCTCGCACGGCCTTGTGGAGGCACGTGGAGCGAGCAGGCGACGGGCGCACCCTCTTAGTTTGGAGGCAAGCCCATGCGGAGAACGGTGGTAGCCCCCGAGCCCCCATCGCCCGAGGAGGTCTTCTGGGTGGCTGCTACCTCGGGAGAGAATATCAGCCTCTTCTTAGGGACCTCGTCAAGGTGTCCCATGTCATCTTCATCGGCAGGGTGTGAGGTCCCCACCTCCTTGTAGGCGCGCTCGGCGGAGCGCATCACATCCTCCATCTCTCCATGGATGGTGATGGTTCCAGCAGGCCCGGGTAGCTTGGCGATGTTGTACGAGTGGTGCGTAACTTCCATGAACTTGGCCAAAGCTAGGTAGCTGACGATGAAGGAGTGCACTCGTTGGGAAACCCGAAGAGGAAGGTATGAAGAGCACATCAACAAGTTTTTTCCCTCAGAAAGAAATTGAAAGTGCACTAGGGTCAACTAGAGGGGGGGGGGTGAATAGGTGACCTACAAATTTTAATTCTTTTTCACTTTTAGTGGGGGCTTTAGGAAAGTAAAAGCTTGGTTGTCTAGATGTGCAACTAAGTGAACACCCTAAGTGACAAGCAACGAGTAACAACGGAAATAAAGGTACGTCACAAGATAACAACAAGTGTAAAACACGGAGACAAGGATATGTTTCCCGTAGTTCCTTCTCGAAAGAAGTACGTCTACGTTGGAGAGGTGGGGAGCCACCTAGGCGCTCCTCAATAGCACGGATGTGCACACCTTGTTCTCCTTGAGCTTCTCCGGTGAGGGAGATTCTCGTTTCCACTATGAGGTCGACTTGAAGGCGTTGACCAAACCTTTACAAGGGGTTGAGGCTACTCCACAAGTGAGATGGAGGCTCTCAAGAATCGAAGCTTCTTGCTACAAGGTGGAAGCTACAAGAACTAGGGTTTCCCTTGGTTGACAAGGCAACCAAGAGATTACAAGATCCCAAGAGTTGTGGTGTGGGAACACACGTTTTGGCTTGGTGGAAAGGAAGATCTAGTCCTCCTCCATGAGATCCTTGAAGGCCATCGAGTTTGGTTGGAGGAGGAGGGAGATCGGGGCGTTTTGAGCTCTACAACAATGGAGGAGAGAGAGGAATGGACGAGATACCAATCTAGAGGAACAAGACAGCTATTTATAGGCTCCTCCAATTTCTGACCGTTGCAGTCTGCCAGGGCTGGAATATTCCGGTGTTAGCACCGAAAATTTCCGGTCTGCCTGGCCGGAAATTTGAATAGTCCGGGGGGCGGATAATTGAAATATCCGGGGGCGGAAATTTCCGCCCCAACATTCCGCCCCCATCTCTGCGCGCGGAAACCAGCCCAAGATGAAAACTGCTAAGGACCAGGGGCCGGATTTTTGAACAATCCGGGGGGCGGATAATTGAAATATCCGGGCTCGGAAATTTCCGGACAATATTTCCGCCCCCATCTCTGTGCGCGGGCATTTGAGAAGACTCCATTTTCTGCTAAGTACCAGAGGGCCGGATATTTGCACCGGAAATTTCCGGGGCAAATTTCCGCCCCAGCTTCTGTGCGCGGGCAGTGGGAGAAAAACTTGATTGTTTTGAAGAGCCAGAAAGGCCGGAATATTCCGGTGCCAGGGCCGGATATTCCGCCCCATAAGCACCGGAATTTTTGGTGGGATCACTGGAAAATCCGGTGGCAGTATTTCAAGAATGTAGAACTCCTCTTTGATCTTTTTAACAAGAGTATATCAATAATCACCTGAAAGATCAGCTGCACAGTCTAAAACAACATTGTTAGATAGTTGATACCCGCGTTGTTATCATCACCAAAATCATTAGAGGGATCATGAGCTTTCAATCTCCCCCTTTTTGGTGAGTGATGACAACACGGGTATTTGCAAGGGAATAAACTAACAATGCATGATATGAAAAGTAAAACACCACAGATCGCATATATAGGAGACATGCCTCCTAATAATAATAGTTCACACAAGCAAACCAACGAATAACGAGTACGATAAGACGAAGTTCGAAAAGACGCACGAAACGATAAAAGGGGCAACAAAGAACGAAAACCACCCTAGCAAATCCCCGCGATCATCTAGATCTTCTCCCCCTTTGGCATCACGATACCAAAAAGAGAAAAGAGAGAGCTACGCCCCATGGAACAATCTCTAGGCCTGGGTGTCTTCTTCTTCCTCTTCCGCCTCGCTAACATCCTCCATGTCCTCATCATCATCCACTCCGAGATCCCAATCAACATCGCGGTTATTCCAATTCTTGTATGGAATCCTGTCAGGAGGAGGAGCTGGCACATTGGGAATCTGAAGGGAAGTTATGATGGTGCGCTGGTTCTCCAGTGTAACATCCCAAGTATGAAAAATAGCCTTTAGAATGTTTGCTCTCTGTTATTTTATGTTTTGCATCATGGCATCATGTTGATTGCAATTGTTTTGCTTGTTTTCCTTTTGTTTTCCTCTGTTTTCATTTGTTTTCCAATTGTTTTCATTTGTTTTCCTTTGTTTTCTATTTGAATTTAAAACCAAAATTCAAACCTTTTGTTTCATCCTTGTGATGTTACAATTTCCAAAATGATATTTCAAATCAAAACAATCAATTGTTTCCATAAAAGTTGTGATTCCAAAACTATTGTTTTGTTTCTATCAAAAATTTATTTAATATCAAACCCTTTTCAAATTCAGTTATGATTTTCTTCCAAACAACAACCATGTTGAAAGTTATGAAAATTGCAAAACAAATCAATCAATTGTTTCCATCAAACCATAAGGTTCAAACCATTAAAATTATGGCTTTTAATAATTCACTTAATCCAAACTTAATTCAAATTGTTTCCAAATTCAAATCACATTCTTTCCAAAAAGCAACCTCTTGGAATCAATGATAATTACAACACATTTCCAATCCTTTTGTTTCAATTAAACTATAATGATCAAACTATTTAAATGTTGTTTTTTTAATAAATCACTTAATCTCATTTTTCATTCAAAGTTCAACCAATTTGCAACCATCAAAATATTTTGAAACCCAAACTTGCACATGTTACATTTTCCAATAAAGAGTTGTTACAAGAGAGTTCCCTAAAAATTCTTAACCCAAAAACCTCTCTTTTCTCTCCTATTCAAATCAGCAAAAAAAAATATAATTGGAACCAAAAAAAGAATAAACAGAGCAAGGGGAGAGAGAGAGCACCTAGGCCCAGCCAATTTTTTTTTTCTCCCAAAGCCCATACCCCTTCCCCACCTTCTTCTTCCCTGTACGATCACCATCCACCCTGTCCACGTGCATCAGAGGAACAGGCAACGGTGATCACCACCTTCCCCCTCCCTATAACCTAAGCCCTAACCCTAGGGTTCCCTATGCCTTTCCCTCCTCCCTCCTTCTCCCTCTACCGCCTCCATCCTTTTTTCTCTCTTCCTCCTTTCTCTCTGAACCTCTCTGTTCTTCCCTGTTCTCTGAAACCCAACCGAAAAAGCTCTCTCCTTTCCACGGTGATCGCCGGTGTTGGCGACGCCCTCCGGCCGCGGCGAGGGGGGGAATGGAGCCGCCCCACCGCGGGCTCCCTCTCCACCCCCTCGGCTTGGGCGGGGACTGGCCGGAGCGCCGCCCCCATCGCCTCCCGTCGCCGGCCAACCCCTGCTGCGTCTCCCTGCTCTGCCCGCTGTCCCCATCGAGGGACTCGAGGTGAGCAGCGCCCCCACCTTTCCCTCCTTCCCTCTCGCCTCCCTCCTCCTCCCACACGCTCACCGCACCACCACGGCCCCTCCCGCGAGCGGCCTCCTCTCCGGCGAGCACAGCAGCAGTCGCTGCCTCCGTTCCCTGTCGGGTTACAGCGACCTGTACGTGAACAAATTCAGTTAACCCGCAAACTGTACCTCATACCCCCCTCGCCCCCTTCCTAGCCACAACAAACAGCACCACCGCAGTGGTTAGGCACCCTTTGCGCAGCCAGGAGGTGGGGGGATCGAATCCCACCCTCTGCAGAATAAAAACAACTTTTTATTTTAATTCTCCAGATCCAGAACTTGACAGAAATCGCAGTCCAGTCCCTGTAACTTCTTCCTAGGCCCCTGGAAAATATTTTTCTAGTCCCTAGTTACTAAAAAATGGCAGATTTGCACCAAATCTTGTAAAATGCATAAGAAATTCATCCCAACTCCAAATTCAACATTTTTAATATGTTTTCTGCACCAAATTAAATGTTCTATCTAAATATAAAATTTGTTTACTGTTTTGAATATTTTAAATTGGTGAAATAATTAAAAACTTGTTTAATTCACTTAAACTTGCAAAAATTCATAACTTGGGCATAAAAATTCCAATTTCAACAAACTAAATATGTTTTCCAATCAACTTTTCATGTACTTACCAAATATAAACTTTGTTTGCTGTTTTGAATATTTTAAATTGCTGAAAACAACTGTTTCTTAATTATTGCATTTAAAATTGCCAAAATAATAACTTGCTCATTTTAAATCCAATTTCAATAAATGAAATATGTTTTCCATGCAAAATTAAACCACCTTTCCCAATATAAAATTTGTTTCATGTTTTGAATAATTAAAATTGGGTAAATAATTTAATCCTTGTTTAATTCATTTAATATTGTTAAATTCATAACTTGGTCAAACTAATTTCTTTTGGGACATATAAAATATGTTTTCAAACCATCAAAGTATAAACTTTTCAAATATGAGTCTGGTTTGATGTTTTGAACAAATAAAAATTCAACTAAGTTCATGTTTGAATTAAATTCATTTAATTCTTGCTTAAACTTGTTTAATTCATAAGTAATTCATCCAAAATCCTTTTTCAACAAGTGAAACATGCATTCCATCTAAAATTGTGTGTTATTTCCAAATATGAACTTTGTTATCTATTTTGAACAATTAAACTTGATGAAAACAACAAATGCTTGTGTGACACCTTTAAGTAACCAAAATTCCATAACTTAATAAACAAATTTCCAAACTTGTTAAACCTTATTTCCAATTGGTTCTATTGTTGTTATTTTTCTGTTTTCCTCATCCATGCATCATGCTAATCCACTTTCATATGATGATTAGTTGTGAAACAATTAATTCAACCATAATTCATGGGCTTTCCATATGCAATCCAAAATTGCATGTGGGTCCATTTAACCATGTTATGTTATCTTGTCAACTAGTTTATTTTGATGCATCAATTAAATGGTCATGCATCATCCCATGTTTGTGCACTATGCCATGTTAATGATTGTTTATCTTTCTGCATTGTTTGTTTGCTTCTTCTCGGATACACGACGACGTTGAGACCGACGATACTTACGACACCCCTTCTAAGGATTTAGCTCAGTACCAGGCTACTGGGTTTGCAGGCAAGTATTCACTCACATGAACCATTGTGTTCCTTTCAACATTGGTTACAGATACTTCCCGTTGTCTATTCTGCTAGCCCTATGAATAGTTGCTTCTGTTACGAACCTATCACATGTTATCCTGTAACCATGATATTGCCTCACCTCCATACCTATAACCTTTTGCTTGTTGCCCGTGTCTTACTAGCATGCTTAGGGTTTTTTTGCTCGAGTCTGTTACCCGTTACTTTCTGTTACTATATTTCTATTATGTTCTGGGGCTCGAGGTTAATCAATGAATCCTGCTAATGTTATTGTTAAATAATAAGTTGATGATAAGGCACCGGCAGGAGGCCCTGTGTGGTTTTGAGGCCTGCTAGTGTCGACCCTAATAGGAAAAGGGTCTTGTCTACTGATCCATGATGAGCGCACTAACCGCATGTGGGAAGCGAGTATGGGCGCCCCCCTCAATTTGACTCGATTCGCATCTCGTCCAAATCACCACACTTAGTTCGGGCTTTCCATTTGATGCACGCATATGCAGGTACGAACCCTTGGCGCCAGGGTGGAACTTTTGTAGTCGGCATTTAGGGCGGCGTGGTCTTCCAGTGCTATGAGGGTCCCCTTTTCTTCGTGGGGCTCGATTAGCCGCGCACGCACAGCACGTGGTGCTTTGGGCTTGATGCGAAGAAGAGTTGAGTTGTGTAGAGTGCCCCGCTTGGTGGGAGGCATCCCATCTGGCGGGTTATTCTTGCGTGTACGGCCAAATTGGTGCAACCCTGCAGGGATAAATCTTCTCGAGAAGCCGTGTTTTCCGCGGTTATGGATTACTTGGTGAAAGTACTGGCTAACAAGTACTCAGAACAACTTACACCTAACTAATGATAACTTGACTAGTAATAGTCTTATTGACACAATAACTTGAACCATCATTAATCCAACTGTGTGAGTTATCCTCGGATTGCTTCTTTGGATAAGGGGAGAGATCCAGGATGGGTTTGTTTGGTGGTTAGTTATAGTTGGTTACGATACACGATCTTATCTCCTTTCTGTTAGCCGGAAGTGGTAGTAAATCTGTAGTTGGTTAGAGCAGCCAGTTGCCGCATCTTTTATACCCTTTCTTCCGTTGAACCCAAAGCATCTGTGCTTGGTGTTGACGGGTTACACTTTGGTGAATTGTGAGTCTTGCTTGCCAGTACGTTTATGTACTGACCCCTTTGGGGCTGTGGTTTCCGCATACTACGTTTCCGAGGATCTACATGGTGGCTACTACGTGGATTATGACGAGACTGCTGACGAGTAGATAGCGGACCCGGGCAGGATCCGAGACTTCGTGGATGGGCTCCGTCTTTTCGTTTCCGGCCTCTTAGGCCTATTTGGATCTTGTCTGTACTCAGACATGTTGATTGCTTCCGCTGTGATGTAATGATGAATTGTTGGGACATGTGTCCTCTGGATGATTGTATTTGCTATCTCTGCTCTAGTGAGAGCTATTTGCAGCTTATTTCAATCTTTTGTGTCGTAGAGATCTGTTGTGATATCACTTGTTCCAATGCCGTTGACGTACCATGTGTGTATGTTTTGAAGTACGTCAATGGAAGTATCCTGATTCCTATGGGATAGTTTACGTCGACGCTGAACAGATAGGGGTTGGTTGTCACACATACGTGTGTTGGCCTACTCATAAGAGGACGCGGGTGCCGGTAAGCCCCGTAATCTATTCTACTACTGTTCAACGGAACGGCGAGTATCCTTTTGAAGTCCGGGTGCGACATCCAGGATGTTGCGGCACTCAACATAGGCATTGTAGTTCTCCTTGTGGATGCACACATTCATGCACATCAACTTCTCAATTGCACGAACAAGCCATGAGCGCTTCTTCTTGCCAGGGGGAGGAGGACGCATGCGAGGATCACGGTGGCCCTGAGCTGTGGCACCAACATCATGTGCAGCCTGCTGGGTGTGGGCGGCCTTCTTGTACAGAGTGACATCCTTGTGCTCTTCACAGTCCAGCTCCAGGTCCTCATGGAGTTCAGAGGGATAACGAGACTTGATGAGCTTCATGATGTAAGGAGCATACGGGGGCACTTTGTGGTGGAAGAGAGCAAAGTGAATCTCATTGAAGATGAAATCCATCACATCAATTTTGTGGGCCTCCGTGTCGGTCAGGTCAACCTCAGTGAGAGTCAGGTAGGCGTGGTACATGAGGTTGACCAAGCCACCACGAATAGCATCATTATTGCCCGCACTTGGGGCAATAGTCTCCCTGAACATACACAGCATGATGTCATAGATGGGATAGAGACCTTTAGCCGAGCCAATCACACCAGTAGAACCATACAGCTCAGCCAGTCGGTTCTTCTCATACTCCACCCCGTGAACATGCATGCGATGACCCTTAGGAGTGTTAAGACCAGCAAAGGGATACCCGAGCTCAGCAACAAAATCATGAAAGTTGGCGGTGAGCAAATGAGGGCCAGACATCCAAGACATCCCAATATCCTCAGACTCATCAATGACCAGTGTGGAGAAGAACTGCTGGATGAAGGTGACATTGTAGGAGCATTTGGACTCCATGAGGTGACGTAGACCAAGAAGTTCAGCCAGCTGGACGGAGTTGTTGAAGTAGGCCGGATTGGCAGCCAGATGAGAAAAGTTAATAGCCTTCATGGGACACACTTGCTTGCTCATCACAGTGTGCACTTGCTTGAAAAGGGTCTCCTGCTCAACGTGCCAGAAGCAGGAATCGATGGTGGGGTCTTGAGGACTCTCTGTGTACCAGGCCTTGGCCCACCATGCCTTGAACTCAGGGACGGACATGGTGGCCAAGTTCAGAGCTGACTTGCCCTGCTGCTTGCCAGCTTTGCGAGCAGCCCTGGACGCGTCATGTTGACGCTCATATTCTCTCTCAGCATCCCTCGCACGCCGGCGAGTCTCATTCTCATCAACAAGAGTTCCCTCAGCATCTTCCCTTAGGTGACGGAGCCGCTTGCGGGAGCTAGTCAACTTGGTAGGCCTAGAGCTTGAACCATCTGCGAGAAAGGTAGGGAAAAAGGCAAAGAAAAACAAACAATAATCATCAAAAATGGGGGCTCACGACTCGTGGAAATGGAAATAATAGATCTCTGTTCGAGATTCTGTGCAGGCCGAAAATTCCGGTCTCTGGTGCGGAAATTCCGAAGGGCGTAAATTCCGGCCTCAGGGAAATTTCCGGGGGGGCGGAAATTCTGGTCCTGGGGCGAAAATTTCCGGCCTTCAGAATTTTCAAAACCAGATCTAAATCTGGGGCCTGCAATGAATCTAGAACGACGAAAGTGTGCAATGAGACGAATCCTAGAGGATAGATGACACTAGTATGAGGATGTACTTTCCAAAAACACCATGAATATCAAAGGACATGAGATAAAATCAACTAATAGCCCTAGATTGCGGAGAAAACGAAGCACATACCGGGATCCATGAGGTAGGAAAGGATGTGCGGTCTCTTGATCCGCAAAGGGCAATTAGAGGACGAAGAGGGGAGGCAAAGGGGCCTCCCGGAGGTCTCGGAGGCGGCGGCTGCGTCTGGAGGCAGAGTGGAGGCGAAGGGAGGGAGAGCAGTCTGGAACTGCCCCCTCCCGTCGCCTTTATATAGCCCCAGCCAAGCACCCCGGAAATTTCCGGTATTAAGGCCGGAATATTCCGGTGGCCGGAGATTTAGGCCGGAATATTCCGCCCCAAATATCTGGTGTGCCTTCTGCGAGCGGGCACGCTGGATATTTGGGTGAATATTCGAGTCAATCTCGAACCCCGGAAATTTCCGGGGCTTAAGGCACGGAATATTCCGGGCCCCGGATATTTGCCCCGGAAATTTCCGCTCAAATTTCCGGGGTGCCTTCTGTGAGCGGGCACTTTGGAAATGAGCAAAATTTCTGGGGAAAATGTCTGGGGGCCGGAATTTTCCAGGCCCTAGGCCAGAATTTCCGGGGTTCCCACGCCTTCCGAGAATTTGTGGAAGATGGAACAAGACGTGAGCCTCCAAAAATAGAACCAATAACAAAAATTACTCAAACACGAACAAAACATCAAACAACACAAATACAACAGAAAAAGTTGGTGGCCGAAGCCACCGTGTTTGAGTGATACCAAGGAGTCGCGAAGATGTATCTTGGACTCAAAAGTATGACTCACGTTTTAAGCACAATAAGTCACGAAATGACTAGATATGCATGACGCTTTGGTTGTTTTGCGCATGATAGGTGGAGTGTTGGTTCATGAGTTGAACTACGCTCCCCCTATGTCCATGCCTACATCTAAACTAGATAGCACATATAGTGAAGGTACTTATGCAAGGGTTCAAGAGAAGTTGGACGCATCGATAACATTTAGTTCATTCCTCAAACCCCTAAATCTTGGTTCATCAAGGTCCTTCGTGAAGATATCCGCGATTTGATCCTTGGTCGGCACATAGGAGAGGTCAATATCACCCTTCTCAACATGATCCCGAATGAAATGATGGCGTATCTCAATGTGCTTTGTCTTGGAGTGAAGAACGAGATTGTAGGCGATCTTGATGGCACTCTCATTGTCGCACAAGAGGGGAACTTTGTCGAAGTCGATGCCATAATCTCTCAATGTTTGCCGCATCCAAAGTAACTGAGCACAACAACTCGCCGTGGAGATGTATTCGGATTCGGTAGTAGAGAGAGCAATGCAATTTTGCTTCTTGGAAGACCAACATACCAATGAGCGGCTAAGAAATTGACAACCTCCGGATGTAGATTTTCTATCCGTCTTCTCTCCTGCATAGTCCGCATCTGAATACCCAATGAGCTGAAAGCTTGAACCCTTGGGATACCAAAGACCGAAGTTTGGGGTATGAACTAAATATCGAAAGATGCGCTTAACCGCTTCAAAATGACTTTGTCTCGGAGAGGTTTGAAACCTTGCAAATTTACCTAAGCTATACATAATATCGGGTCTAGATGCATAAACATAGAGCAAAGAACCAATCATGGAGCGGTATACCTTTTGATCTACCTCTTTACCATTCGGGTCGGGTTTCAAGTCAATAGTCGTGGACATGGGAGTCTTCATAGGTTTGGCATCATGCATGTTGAAGCGCTTGAGCATGTCTTGAGTATACTTGGCTTGCTTGATGAATGTGCCTTCGGGGTGTTGCTTGATCTCAAAGCCAAGGAAATACTCCAACTCTCCCATCATCAACATCTCGAATTTATCCGTCATAAGCTTGCAAAACTCATCATTGAATGCGATGTTAGTAGAACCAAAGATGATATCATCCACATAGAGTTGGCATATGAACAAGTCACCTCCAACCCTTTTGGTGAAAAGGGTGGGGTCGATTAAACCAACATTGAACCCACGATCTACTAAAAACTCTTTAAGGTGCTCGTACCACACACGTGGAGCTTGTTTAAGTACATAGAGCGCCTTATCGAGTTTGTAGACATGATCGGGGTGGTTGGGATCCTCGAAACCCGGAGGTTGCTTGACATAGACCAACTCATGGACGGGACCATTCAAAAAAGCACTTTTAGCATCCATTTGTTGCAATTTAAAGTTGTGATGAGAGGCATATGCAAGTAAGAAGCGAATAGATTCAAGACGAGCTATGGGAGCGAATGTTTCACCGAAATCGACACCTTCAACTTGAGAGAAGCCTTGAGCAACCAATCTAGCCTTGTTGCGGATGATGATGTCGTCCTTGTCTTGTTTATTCTTGAAGATCCACTTAGTGTCGATGACGTTCTTGCAATCTTTGGGTCTTGGCACCAACTTCCACACCTTGTTGCGCTCGAAGTTGTTGAGTTCATCGTGCATTGATTCAAGCAAATCTTGATCTTCAAGAGCTTCATAGACCGTCTTTGGCTCAATGTGAGAGACGAAAGCATGAGCTTTGCTAAAATCCGCTAGTTGCCTCCTTGTGACGACCCTTCCACGAACTTGTCCAAGAATCATATCCTACGTGTGACCGACACGAGCAAGATTATCTAGCCTTCTCTTTGCCCTACGAGCTAGCATCTCCTCCAAAGTTTCCTTGGATAGCACTTGATCATCACCTTCATCATCGGAGACTTTTCCACCTTGATCTTGATCATCAACGGGAGGTGGATCCCTTATGTGTCGAGTTGTATCATCACCATGTGTATCTTGTTCTTCATTGTGAGCTTGGCCTTCATCATGAGCTTGGCCTTGATTGATCGAGCGATCTTGATCGTTAGCTTGGCCTTGTGGTGAAACATGAGGGCTTGGTGCATCTTGTTGGGTAGCTTGGTTATCAATGGATGTAGTCAATGGCTCCACTTGAGTGGGGCATAGTCCTTCTCCCTCCGTCATCCGGTAACCCTCAATGGGGATTATTTCACCAATCCCCATTCTTCTTATGACGATGGGAGGAATTGCATCTCCTACAATACCATGATCTATACGCCCCCCTTGGGACCCATTATCCTCATCAAATACCACGTCTATAGCTTCTTCAACTTGCCCGGTGGACTTGTTATAGACTCTATAGGCGTGAGCGTTCATGGCATAGCCAACAAAGATACCCTCATAAGATTTAGTCTCGAACTTTGACAAGTGTTTCCCTCTCTTGCGAATGAAGAACTTGCATCCAAAGACCTTGAAGTATGAACCATCCGGCTTCTTGCCCGTGAGAATCTCATAAGGGGTCTTGTTCAAGATCTTGCGGAGATACAATCGGTTGCTAGCGTGACAAGCGGTGGAGACGGCCTCGGCCCAAAAATTATAAGGAGAAGAGAACTCCGCAATCATGGTTCGAGCCGCATCCATAAGAGTCCGATTCTTTCTCTCCGCCACACCATTTTGTTGAGGGGTGTAGGGAGTGGAATATTGATGAGCAATGCCTTCCTCACTAAGAAATCCCTCCACGGTGTAGTTCTTGAACTCGGAGCCATTATCACTTCGGATAGCCATGATGCTTGTATTATGTTGGCGCTCCACCAAAGTGATGAACTCGATAACCCGCTTTTGAGTCTCACTCTTCCTCTTGAAGAAGTACACCCAACAATATCGCGAATAGTCATCCACAATCACCAAGCAATACTTCTTGCCTCCAAGACTATCATATGATAGAGGACCAAAGAGGTCCAAGTGAATGAGCTCGAGGATTCTTGAGGTGGTTATGTTGGTCTTGGTTGGGTGAGCTTCTCCATGTTGTTTTCCAAGAACGCAAGAGCTACACACACGATCTTTGGCAAACTTAGAATTTGTTAGTCCTAGAACATGATTGCCACTTTGAAGGTCATGCAACGTCCTCATATTGGTGTGGGCTAACCGGCGATGCCATAGCCAACCCACATCAACTTTAGCCATTAGACATGTCGCGGCACACGTGTCTCCTTTAGAGAAGTCCACTACATACATGCCGTTCTTGACATGCCCAACAAAGGCTACTTTAAGAGTCGTTTCCCAAGTGACAATCACATTCTACTTATTAAAGAAAGAGGTAAAACCACTTTTAGCAAGTTGAAGAACCGAGATTAGATTATAGCCAAGGGACTCAACAAGAAGAACATTCTCAATTGACAAGTCATTTGAGATTGCTACCTTGCCTCGTCCCAATACCTTTAGTTCGGAGTTGTCACCAATAGTAATGCAATTGAGATGAGGTAATGGAGGATGAAGATCACTCATTGCGTCATTGCTTCCGGTCATATGTTGGGATGCACCACTATCCACCGTCCATTTGCTCGAACCGGAAGCACTTCCCTATAATAGATTAGTTTCTTGATTTAGGTACCCATCTTTGAATGGGTCCTCTCACGTTAGCGACAAGGGTCTTAGGAACCCAAATACTCGAATGATAATCATCACCATAAGAAGTACCAACATATTTAGCATATACATGACCATCTCTAGATTTCATAAGAACATAAGATGGGTTGTATTTCCCCTAGAGGTCTCACCACCCACACCGGTGTTGGTCTCCTTCTTTTTGGTCACCTCTCCCTCTTTCAAAGATCTTACTTCTTGTGAGGGGGAGGTGACTTTCTTCTTGTTCTTCTTCTTGTACTTCTTCTTTGACTTGGCTACATAGCCAAGTCCCTCCTTTCCATTGTTGACCCGTTGAGAAGCAATCTCATGGGAATTCTTCTCACTTCCTACAAGATTAGTCGCACTACAAGCATTGCTAGGCAAGACATTTAAGCTAGGATATGAAGTGGACACAACTTACTTGTTTGATAGTTGAGCTAGAAGATTGTCACGAGATTCGGTTAACTTGTCATGAATTTCCTTAAGAGACATGAACTCCTTTTCGAGTTTTTCATGACGAGTGCCAAGTTCCTCGTGGGCAATTCCTAGCTTCAACTCTTCATGTTCAAGAGTTTTAATAATAGCAAGAGATTGTGCATTTTCCTTCCTAAGCTTAGAGACACTTATGGCAAAGTTTTCTTCAAGACAAGATAATTTCTCCTCAAGCGAGGCACGAAGGGAACGCTCATTCTCAAGTGCTTTTTCAAGCTCTTGTTCATTGCAAGTGTGACCTTCATGGCCTTCCAAGGTCATGATAATTTCCTCCTTTTCATCTATAAGAGAGTTAGCTTCATCAAGTTGCCTCAAAAGGGCATTAACCTTTTCCTTAGTCTCACCTTTAAGGCTAGATAGCCAAATACCTAACTCATTAGACTCACCATCCTCCTCACAAACATTCTCAACACAATCCAATAATGAAGGAGGGTTAGTGATAATGGTCTTGGAGTTAGGAGAGCATACCGAAGTGGCTTTTGCCATAAGACATGTAGGTCGGGTAGCCACAATCTCATTGGGGGATTCAAATAGAGAGATCGAAGGTGATGATGCGGTAGCCATGGCGATGTGAGCAACTCCTACTACTTCATCTTCTCCTTCATCTCCGGAGATGTAAGTCTCTAGAACTGCCCCTTATTGAACATAGAGGGCCCTTGGCACCCACCTAGCAAAGTTCTTTTTTTTTAGGAGGCTTGGCCTTGTTTTTGCGAACTAGCTTGCCTTCGTTTTCTTCTCTTGGCTCAAAAGGGCACTCCTTCACGAAATTGTTTGCGCTACCACAATTGTAACATGTCCTTGGGCGCTCCCCCTTCTTCTTGTAGTTCTTGTTTCGTGGAGGTCTTGGAGAGCCGGCCTTGTGAGCTTCCCATCTCTTCCAATATCCATGCATCGCGAGAGCAATGCACTTGTGAGCTCCCGTATAGGTGTCTTCATAGTCTTCTTCATCATCATCTTCTTCTTCACTTTCATCAACTCGATCCATTTCCTTTGACTTCAATGCAAGATTGGGAGACTTTCCCATCCCTCTAGAGCGAGCTAGAGCAAAATCCGCACTCTTGTGTGAGAGAGAGATTGCGATGAACTCACTAAGAACACCAATGGAGTTGAGAGTGTTGTAGTCCGCTCTTGTCCGAATACTAGTGGAGAGATTCTTATCAAAGGGTGTGATAGCCTTGACAAATTTCCTCTTTATCCACTCATCGGAGATCTCTTCCTTGCCAAAGTCTCTCAATTGGTTGGCGAGAGTGACAACTCTTCTATAGAGCTCTTCGGGAGTCTCATCCTCTTGCATGACGAAGTTCTCGGAGTTGTCAATGGC
Organism: Alopecurus myosuroides; assembly: GCA_028641055.1. NCBI lineage: Eukaryota > Viridiplantae > Streptophyta > Magnoliopsida > Poales > Poaceae > Alopecurus > Alopecurus myosuroides. Next base: position 232,929,965 of record CM054063.1, on the reverse strand, counting down.
CACATCATACTTGGAAGATTGAATGCTAGCATTTCCTTGAAACAAGGTGTCAAGTTTGTCCCAAGCTTCCTTGGCTGTCTTGCAACCACGAATGTGAGTGAGATGCTCCCTTGGGAGAGCCTTCTGGATAATAACGAGAGCAGTTTTGTTGAGTTGAGATTCCACATCCTCCCTTGGAGTCAAGTTTCTCGGGTCATGCGGATGAAATCCATGAATCACACTCCTCCACAATGCGGTGCACGATCCAGAAATGTGGGACTCCATTTCAAACTTCCAAGAAGAGAATTCGTTAGTGTTAAGCATGGGAGGAAGTCCAACATTAAGAATGTGTGGCATGGAAACAATTGGGTGAATGGTGTCATAATTTTGAGGAGGTGGGACTTGTGCGTGGACCCCGGAACCATTAGCCCTTTGAGACTTGGAACCACCGGAACTCTCCTTTGCCTTGGCTTTAGCCTTTTGTGTGGCTTTAGCCTTAGATTTGGCAATGTTCTCCTCGATTTGGGAATCGTCAGGAATCGTCTCCTCTTCCGAACTATCCTCATCGGTGACATGGGGAGAGTTCGATGGCCCCTTAGGTTTACCCATCATGTTCTCCAACATCTTCTTGATGGAGGAAACCTCCGAGCCTACACTAGAGGTAACCTTGGACAATTGGGTTTGGGTAGTACAAACCGTTGTCTCTAGGTTAGCTATAGTGTCGGCCATTTTGGAGAGCTCCTCCTTAGAAGATTCGGGATCATCTCCGTTGACCATGGTACTCTTAGGCGGTTAAGCCCGATAAAAGAGCCGAGGCTCTGATACCAATTGAAAGTGCACTAGGGTCAACTAGAGGGGGGGGTGAATAGGTGACCTACAAATTTTAATTCTTTTTCACTTTTAGTGGGGGCTTTAGGAAAGTAAAAGCTTGGTTGTCTAGATGTGCAACTAAGTGAACACCCTAAGTGACAAGCAACGAGTAACAACGGAAATAAAGGTACGGCACAAGATAACAACATGTGTAAAACATGGAGACAAGGATATGTTTCCCGTAGTTCCTTATCGAAAGAAGTACGTCTACGTTGGAGAGGTGGGGAGCCACCTAGGCGCTCCTCAATAGCACGGATGTGCACACCTTGTTCTCCTTGAGCTTCTCCGGTGAGGGAGATTCTCGTTTCCACTATGAGGTCGACTTGAAGGCGTTGACCAAACCTTTACAAGGGGTTGAGGCTACTCCACAAGTGAGATGGAGGCTCTCAACAATCGAAGATTCTTGCTACAAGGTGGAAGTTACAAGCACTAGGGTTTCCCTTGGATGACAAGGCAACCAAGAGATTACAATATCCCAAGAGTTGTGGTGTGGGAACACACGTTTTGGCTTGGTGGAAAGGTAGATCTAGTCCTCCTCCATGAGATCCTTGAAGGCCATCGAGTTTGGTTGGAGGAGGAGGGAGATCGGGGCGTTTTGAGATCTACAACAATGGAGGAGAGAGAGAGGAATGGATGAGCTACCTATCTAGAGGAAGAATACAGCTATTTATAGGCTTCTCCAATTTCTGACTGTTGCAGTCTGCCAGGGCTGGAATATTCCGGTGTTAGCACCGGAAATTTCCGGTCTGCCTGGCCGAAAATTTGAATAGCCTGGGGGGCGGATAATTGAAATATACGAGGGCGGAAATTTCCACCCCAACATTCCCCCCCCCCCCCATCTCTGCGCGCGGGCACCAGCCCAAGATGAAAATTGCTAAGGACCAGGGGCCAGATTTTTGAACAATCCGGGGGGCGGATAATTGAAATATCCGGGCCCGGAAATTTCCGGACAATGTTTCCACCCCCATCTCTGTGCGCGGGCATTTGAGAAGACTCCATTTTCTGCTAAGTACTAGAGGGCCGGATATTTGCACCGGAAATTTCTGGGGCAAATTTCCGCCCCATCTTCTGTGCGCGGGCAGTGGGAGAAAAACTTGATCGTTTTGAAGAGCCAGAAAGGCCGGAATATTCCGGTGCCAGGGCCGGATATTCCGCCCCATAAGCACCGGAATTTCCGGTGGGATCACTGAAAAATCCGGTGGAAGTATTTCAAGAATGTAGAACTCCTCTTTGATCTTTTTAACAAGAGTATATCAATAATCACCTGAAAGATCAGCTGCACAGTCTAAAACAACATTGTTAGATAGTTGATACCCGCGTTGTTATCATCACCAAAATCATTAGAGGGATCATGAGATTTCACCAAGGTTGAATCGACCAGTGCGAGAAAGAATCACTTTTAAAGGTTGAAGACAGCTGATGTTGGAAGGGCGCACTACCGGTTCAGTAGCAACGTGGAATTGATACAACACAATCAAAGTACTTGACCTCAACGAAACAGTGAGGTTGTCAATCTCACCGGTTTTGCTAACACAAAGGATTAGATGTATAGTGTGAAAAATAATACTTATTTGCAGTAATGAAAACATAACAGTGATGGCAGTAAATGAGAGGAAACCAATGATTGCAGTAAAGAAAACAGTGTTTGCAGTGGTTGTATTATCAGTGTAAAGAAATGGTCCGGGGTCCACAGTTCACTAGTGGTGTCTCTCCAAAACAGATAGATAACATGTTGGGTAAACAAATTACAGCTGGGCAATTGATAGATATAAAGGCTGCACCGTAGTGCATATGCATGACATGATGATTACTATGTGTTTCATGCAGTCACTACAACATAATTCATAGACCGTTATCCAACTGCATCTATGACTAATAATCCACCCTCGGAGCGGCATCCAATCAAACCTCGGGTATTAAGTTGCAAGCAACAGATAATTCCATTAAGTAAAGTGTGTAATATAAACACTGTAAACATCGTTATTTTCTCCCTAATGGCAACAACACATCGCCCACCTTTTACGTATCTTTCACTCGAGCGTGGGTGAAAGGGAGGCATGAACCCACTATCGAGCATAAATACCCCCATCTTGGAGTTACAAGCATCAACTTGGCCAAAGCATCTTCTAGTAATGGAGAGCATGCAAGATCATAAATAAGATAAACTTGATAGATTGATAATCATTGGACATAACATTCAATATTCATCGGATCCCAGCAAACACAACATGTAGCATTACAATAAGATGATCTTGATCATGTTAGGCAGCTCACAAGATCTAAACATGAGGAATAAAGAGGAGAGAACAACCATCTAGCTACTACTATGGACCCGTATCCAAGGATGAACTACTCACGCATCACTCCGGAGGCAGGCATGGTGATGAAGAGCCCTCCGGTGATGATCCCCCCTCCCGGCAGGGTGCCGGGGAGAGCTTCAGAACCCTCCCGAACTAGGGTTGACGATGACGGTGACTACGGAACTTTTCGTGGGAAAGGGCTCGATTATTTAGGGTTAACCCATGGAGGAGATTAAATAGGCGAGAGGGCAACGTCGGTGGGTGGCCAGGGAGGCCACACCACCTGGTGGCACGACCAAGGGGGGAGGGGCGCTGCCCTATGGTGTGGGCCCTCCAGGGCCCCCCACCGGGTCCCCTCCGGACTCCGTGTACGTGACAGATTTCTAAGACCCTGGGATTTTGTTTCGTCCAATTTCGAGAATATTTCTAGAATAACTTTTCTGAAACAAAAACAGCAGAAAACAGGAACTCGCTCTGTGGCATCTTGTCAATAGGTTAGTCCGGGGAAATCCATAGAAATGACATAAAGTGTATAGGAAACATGTAGCATATGGCATGAAAACAACATGGAACACCAGAAATTACAAATACATTTCAGACGTTGAAGCTTCCCCAAGCTTAGTTCCTACTCGTCCTCGAGTAGGGAAAACGATAAAAACAAATAATTTCTGAGGTGACATGCTACCAACATAAACTTGATCATCTAAATTGTAAAAGCATATGCAAGCTGAGATCATAGTACTTTAAACACATGCATGATATATATAATTCTAACAATGAAACTTAGCAATCACTTTCCATCATGAAAAGTAACACAAATAAAAGATCATGAATAATAATGCAGTTGAAAGTTATACATATGTTTCGATCATAAGAAAACACAACAAAGTGATATTTCACTTGCCCTTAAGAGTGGGGCAAAACATAAATGTCAGTACTCCTTCAAAGTTTAAGTTGATGACTAGAACAAATAATTTGAGAGCAAGTAATAACGCATAATGAATCAATCAATAATAATCTTTGGGATTGATGCACATTAAACTCAGAATGGCAACTACGCTCTCTTAATTGTGCATAAAGTTAGAAGATGGAGACTCAACATAAAAGTAAAAGAAAGGCCTTTTGGAGAGAGAAGAAGGGATTAACTCATGTGCTAGAGATTTTTATTTTATTAAACAAATGTATTGAAAACATTTTTTAGAGAGGTGTATGGTTATGTCAACGAATGGTAAACAGAAAATACAGTATGTCACAAGCCAACTAAACTTCACAAGAGCGGCTCCCATTGAAGGATGCAACTGGGGTCAGAAGGTCATCCCTCTTCTCTTTTGTTTACGCAGTTATGCTTTGACTGATAAATCAGGGGAAAAAATAGTAAATAGAATTTAATAGTAACCAATTTTGGGGCTGGTCACCCTGCTGCCAGCTCTTCTATCAATTTGGATAAGTGGAAGTGCCACTAGTCTAGGTGTGTATAGTACAATCAACAAGTGAGATAAAGATTCTCTATTTACGTCCTCATGAGCTAAAACAGGGGCACAAAACAGGAATACTTTTGAAAGTTTTAAAGGTAGCACATGAGAAATTTACTTTGAGTGGCGGTTAAATACCACATGTAGGTATGTATGGTGGAAAAATTTGGCAAACTTTGGTTTTTGGGAGTTGGATGCATGAGTAGAGCTCATACTCAGTACAGGTGGAGGCTAACAAAATACTAGGAGCGACAAATTAAGAGAGCAATAATGGCCATAATCATGCATAACGACAAAAACATTATTAATCAAAGCATAAATGGTATTACAAGTCAAAAAATAAATGATCATAGAGGCTATAAGTGACTGGTTTGTAGTCATAAACATGGTGTAAGCATGCGCCAAGCCAACCAAATAAAGCATTCGAAGGAGAACACCACAAATTTATGCTTCAAAAAAACAACTCATGATTCTTTCAATGGAACATTAAGCACTCTCAGCTATTTGAGACAAGTCATGCTACAATAATAACAACTAAACATAGAATTAAAAAAACATCCAGCATGACATGAAAAAGTCTAGCCACAGTCTATACGAGCTTCTTTTTGCACCGTTATAAGCACGAAAATTGTACTACTGATTTCCAACACCAATCATTTTATACTAAACAAAGAATCTGCAAGAGTTATAGCAATGAAATAAGAGAGTACTACTACTCTACTAGAACTAACAGCTCTGAATAAGAGATGTATGAAAAACAGGAGCTAAAAGGATTTGTAGCAGCTAGAAGAAAAACTAAGAATACGAGCATGATAGAAAACGAGTATTCATATGAAAAAAAGTGAAGCGTGTCTCTCTCCCACACAATAATGTTGGGTTCCAACTATGTTTATTGATGCAAGGAAAACAAAACAAAAGAAAACAAAAATAAACAGACGCTCCAAGTAAAGTGCATATGATGTGACCGAATAAAAATATGGTTTCACTAGAAGTGACATGATAAGTTGCTGATGAAGAAGGGGATGCTGGGATGCCTTGGGCATCCCCAAGCTTAGACGCTTGAGTCTTCTTGGATTTTTCTAGGACGAACCACAGGGGCATCCCCAAGCTTTGTCTTTTCACTCTTCTTGATCACATTATATCACCCTCTTCTCTTGACCATTGAAAACTTCCTTCACACCAAAGTCAAAGTAATTCTCATTAGAGGGTTAGTGCAGAATAAAAAACTCTCATGTTCTACTTGGACAAAAGCATTATTAATACTTTTGAAAAATTAGCTACAACTACTGATGTTTTGTGGAACAAAGAAATCCACTCAACGTAGTAAAAGAGAGAATGCAAGTAAAAAAAGGTAGAATCTGTCAAAACCAGAACAGTCTATAAAGACGATTTTTTTAGGGCAGTTTTGTTTCTCAAATCAAAAAACACAGAACTTGAAAAGAATTCAGAAATAGCTGATGATTAAGCAAAAAAAAATTAGGTCATTTTGATCTTTCTGTGATTTTATACGAATTTAACAGTGGACAGCACAAATCTGTTTCATGCGCAGAATTCCAAATCAAAATTCAACTTTCACTAGAGGGTTTACTTAGCACAACAAATGCGAGAAAATAAAGATAAAAAGAGTTGCTACAGAAGTAAACAACACCTTGACTCAAATAAAACAGAAGAAAACATTGCAAAAATAAGACCATGGGTTATCTCCCAAGAAGTGCTTATCTTTAACGCCTTTCACCTAGGCACAGAAAACAAGAATCAAGTATTTTCAAGTGAATAAGAAAGTATAAAACAAATTTAAGTCTAACCCACTTCCTATGCATATAAATCTTGTAAATAAATAAATTAAAGAATCTCAAACTAGAAATCATGGGAAGGTAGAACAAGAGCAATTTCAAAACTTTCAACAAAAAGAGAGGTGTTTTAGTAACATGAAAATTCCTACAACCATATTTTCCTCTCTCATAATAATTTTCAGTAGCATCATGAACAAACTCAACAACATAATTATCACATAAAGCATGTTTGTGATGGTCTAAAAGCACACAATTTATATCAAGCTCAAAAATAGTGGGATCAAAATTAAAAATAAAGACCTCTTATTTCTCACTTTTAGCAATAGCAAAACAAGATGATTGGTCACTCATAAAACATACGGGACACATTACATCAATCCTATTTTTATTTGCATTATAATTTATAACATCAAGTAACATAGGACCATCATCTAGAGCGTTATCATACAAATTTTCTAAACAAACTTCCTCATTATCATGCATATCAATAGTTGGAATAAATAGAGGATTATCATAGGATTTATCAAAGTAGCATGGATTATCATAAATAACCAGTAGCAATATCATTCTCACAAGTTTCATTCATAGTAGTATCATGGTCACAAGTATAGCAAGTATCAGTTTCATGAAAAAGGGATATTTTAAAAGAATTAATAGGATCATCACGATTGTCAATAGAACACTCATCCTCCTTTGGTAAGCATGGAGGGCAATCAAATAAGGTATGAATTAAAGAGTTACTCTCATTGGGAGGTATACATGGGTAGCTACACCATTTCTCTCCTCTTGGCCATACTCTCCTCTTTTTCATCCAATGAGCTTCCAGATTCAGCAATTTCTTCTTCCATTGGCTCCTGCAAGGCATTAGTCTCTTCCTTTGGTGAAGAGCATCTATAAAGGTATTTAAGAATATAGCCATTTTATTCCTTGTAATTATCAAAGGAAAATTCATGTATATCATAAATCTCATATTTATAAGGTGCATCATCAATATTTTCAAGAAAATAAGCAATTTCGAATGTACCATTCAAAGAAATAAATTATTCAATTTGTTCCACACCATAAAAGTCATAATTTCCCTTAACATAAGAAGATATGGTAACATTATCATTATACTCACATTGAAAAGGGAGGTTTTTATACCTCCTAAAACAATAAGATTTATGAAAGCAATAAGTAACATTATAAATAGATCACAAGTTTTTAGCATAGTTATTCAATTTATTAATTTGTTCCCATAAGTGTATCCCTTTTTGTGACAAGCAGTGTTCCTTATAATATTTTTGTTGTTCTCCGTGAACCCACCTTGCCAATAAGATCTAGTTTCAAAGATATCAATCATTGATAGAAAGCATGGTGAAGCAAGTAAAAAGTAAAACAATAACAAAGTAAAAATTATTGGAGGTGAGAGACTCCCCTTGCAGAAATCCTCTTCCTCCCTGGCAACGGCGCCATAAAAAGATTGATGGTGCAGGAGTGCACTCGTTGGGAAACCCCAATAGGAAGGTATGAAGAACAACAACAGGTTTTTCCCTCGGAAAGAAACCAAGGTTGAATAACCCAGTACAGAAAGAAATCATTTCTGAAGGTTGAAGACAGCTGATATTGGCAGGGCACACTACCGGTTCAGCAGCAACGTGGAATCTACACAACACAATCAAAGTACTTTGCCCCAACAAAATAGTGAGGTTGTCAATCTCTTCCCTAACACAAAGGATTAGATGTATAGTGAAAATAGTATTTGTTTGCAGTAATGAAAAGAGAACAGTGATGGCACTAAATGAGAAGAAAACAATGATTGCAGTAAAGAAAACAATGTTTGCAGCGGTTGTATTATCAGTGTAAAGAAATGGACCGGGGTCTACACTTCTCTAGTGGTGCCTCTCCAAAACAGATATATAACATGCTGGGTAAACAAATTACAGCTGGACAATTGACAGATATAAAGGCTGCACCCTAGTGCATATGCATGACATGATGATTACTATGTGATTCATGCGGGCATTACAACATAATTCATAGACCGTTATCCAACAACATCTATGACTAGTAATCCACCTTCGGAGGGTCATCCAATCAAACATAGGGTATTAAGTTGCAAGCAACCGATAATTGCATTAAGAAAAGTGTGTAATGTAAACATCGTTGTTTTCTTCCTAATGGAAACAACACATCCCCCACCCGTCACATTTTTGTCACTCGAGCGTGAGTGAAAAGGAGGCATGAACCCACTATCGAGCATAAATACCCCCTCTTGGAGTTACAAGCATCAACTTGGCCAAAGAATTTACTAGTAATGGAGAGCATGCAAGATCATAAATAACATAAACTTGATAGATTGATAATCATTGGACATGGCATTCAATATTCATCGGATCCCAGCAAACACAACATGTAGCATTACAATAAGATGATATTGATCATGTTAGGAAACTCACAAGATCTAAACATGAGGCATTAAGAGGAGAGAACAACCATCTAGCTACTTCTATGGACCCATAATCCAAGGATGAACTACTCACACATAACTCCGGAGGCAGGCATGGTGACGAAGAGCCCTCTGGTGATGATTCCCCCTCCTGGCAGGGTGCCGGGGGGAGCTTCAGAACCCTCCCAAACTAGGGTTGACAATGACAGCGGCTATGGAACTTCTCGTGGAAAAGGCTCGGGTATTTAGGGTTAACCCGTGGAGGAGCTTAAATAGGCGAAGGGCAACGTCGGTGGGTGGTTGATGACCCACAAGTATATGGTGTATTGTAGTACTTTCGATAAATAAGAGTGTCAAACCCAACGAGGAGCAGAAGGTGTTGACAAGCAGGTTGGATAGAGGATTCGCTGTAAACACTAGCAAACCGGTTTTGGAGGTTTTTGATATACCAGATAAATACAGTGCGAGTAAATAAAGTGCAGTAAATAATATTGCAGCGAGTGGCCCAATCCTTTTGAGAGCAAAGGACAATCCGGTTGTTCTACTTATGACTACCAGACGTTCTCGAGGGCACATGGGAATTTCGTCAAGTGCTTTCGCTTCGCTACGGTTGATTAATATCCATTGGTTCATGAAGTGTTGTGTTGATGAACCTATGCTAATGCACCACCCAACTAGGAATAATACATACTTGTGATTATACCCCTTGTAAGCATCCGCAAATATAAGAAAGTAATTAAGATAAATCTAACCACAACTTTAAAACTCCGGGATTCTACGCTCCCTCGTGCATTGGTTTCCTAACGGGGGTTTAGGTTTATGCCACTCCGGCAACCCCACAATTAGTAGCCAAATACACAATGCATCCTCCTAGGGCCATAAAGGTGAAGTATCATGTAGTCGAAGTTCACATGAAACCACTAGAAGAACAACACCATAACTTAAATACCGACCCACGAGATATTACTTCAACATAAATTCACTACTAACATCATGACTTCTCCCATGTCCTCAAGAACTAAAAAAACTACTCACAAGACATTATATGGATCATAATCAGAGGTGATATAATGGATAATAACAATCTGGTCATAAAGTGCTAACACCGATAAATCTCACAAGCATCAACTACTAACAAGTAATCCACACCGAGAAAGAGATCTAATGTAAAACAATGATGGAGGCCCCTAATTGTTACATCGGGATGATGGTGGATGATGAGGGTGATGGTGCTGGTGGTGATGATGACGATGACGATCTTGATGATGCCCAGAGTGATGACGGTGACGATGGCGATGATGTCCCCTCTCCAGAGAGGAATTTCCCCAGGCAGATTTATCCCTTTCGGAGAGCTTTTCTCTCTCTGGGGTTTTCCGCCCAAGGCTGCGGCGGAATAATTCTTCGATGATAGTCTAGGGATTAGGTTTCCCTGGGGTTCAAGTACGCGAAAGAGATCGACCAGAGGTGGGCCAGGGTGGCCACACCACCTGGCGGCGTGGCCAAGGGGGCGCGCCACCTGGTGGTGTGGGCTCCGGGTGGCCCTCCTCCGGCTCTCCTCGTGGCTGGCTCCCTCATCTGGACTTCTAAGAAATCTCCGGTGTCCCCCCTCTTCTTCTGATCTTCTGAAATAGGGTATTCTGATGGTGCTTTTTCCATCAGATTTCTGGTCCCGGTGTTTATTCTCCAAATATTATGAAACATGCAAAATATAATAAAATAACATAAGCGATGCATCATAACATGAAATATATCGATGAATAACATAAAAAACAATATAAAACAGTGATGCAAAATGGACGTATCAACTCCCCCAAGCTTAGACCTCGCTTGTCCCCAAGCGAAACTGAACTCAGTAAACATGACCACAGGTTTATGGAGTGAGGTGTCGATAAATAAAATACGGACAAGAGGCATCACATCTACAAAGAACAAAGCATTTTAGATAGCAACTTCCTCTCATATAATCAAACTTGAAACAAGCAGAGGAACAATAAAGGTGCAAAAAGTAAATAAAAATTGGTAAAGGAAAACTTCATTATTGGTCAGAGAACAATTAACAGTGCACTTATCTTTCGATCAGAGTCTTTATACTAGAGCTATATTGCAGAGTTTATCATGCTCAATTATAACGGTCTCTTTGCAAACATTGGTAACTTTCAAAGTGGTATTCAAACAGATAAAAGCATTTTTAGAAACTAGGAAGAATAAAGAACATGATTGAGTAAATCAACATGTAGCTGGATGAATCACAAAAACTAAAATGCTTGCTTAAGACAGAAACAAGTTGTTTTACTGACTCAACATAAATGTAACAGATAGGCCCTTCGCGGAGGGAAGCATTGATTACTCATGTGCTAGAGATTTTATTTTTCTAAAACAGAGGTATAAAATGGTTCACACTCCTCCCATCCATCTTACACAAACCATGGCTAACCGAATCCTCGGGTGTCTGCCAACAATCACAAACCATGGAGGAATGCCTAATTTTGAGAGGTGTATGTTTATGTCAACGAATGGCAAAAAGAAAATACAGTACGTCACAAGCCAACTAGACTACACAAGAGCGGATCCCATTGAAGGACGCAACTGGTATAGAAGGCCATCCCTCATTCTCTTTTGTTTACACAATAAGGCTTTGACTGATAAATGAAGGGCAAAAATAGTGAAGAGAATTTGTATTATTATTTGGGGCTGGGAACCCCGCTGCCAGCTCTTCTAGAATTTGGATAAGAGGATGAAGACACTAGTCCAGGGTGTGAAATTCAATCAACAAGTGAGATAAAGATTCTCTATTTGCGTCCTCATGAGCTAAAACAGGAGCACAAAAAAGGTGTAATTTTGAAGGTTTAAAGGTAGCACACAAGCAATTTACTTGGAGTGGCGGTGAAATACCACATATAGGTAGGTATGATGGATACAAATGGCAAGGTTTTGGGATCAAGGTTTGTATGCACGAGAAGCATTCCCTTTCAGTATAGGTTTTTGGCTAGCAAGGTTGGGTAGCAATCATAAGAATCTAAGTAAAACAAGCAAAAAAATATATGATAAAGCCAATCATGCAATCGTCCTTGAAGATGCAAACAAACTCATTTGAGAATACTAAGCTTATGGGCTAACAAGAAAGAAAGATCATGGAATAATATATCTACATGCAACTCCCTCTTTTCTACTTAAGTCTCAACGTATTGTTGCTACTGACCAATGCTAAGTTTGCCAAAACCAACTATATTATCTTGAAACTCCAAAATTGATATAAATACTAATAACAAGATCAATCACATAACAAAAATTGCAAACTAAAATAAAGTATAACAAGTAGATGATGAAACTTCTCATTAATATTTTATTACGGCAACTCAAACCAAGGGATACGACTATAACCAACTAGAGAGCGAAACTTCCATACTACAAACCATACTATATGATATTTCCTCTACTCATGATATGACTCTACTAAAAGGTAAAAGGGTGAAAGATAAAGGTGATACCGCGGCACTCCCCCAAGCATGGAACAAGACAAGGGGATACCAATAGCAATGACGAATTAATTCTTCGGTGGTGGTGGTGAATCCTTCTCGATGAGCTTATCAATTGATTTCTTCATATTTTCAGTTGCAAACATAATCATACACATCATCTCCATATTGTGATCAATACTGTTTGCATGCTTGTCAGACGGTGAATTCCAGCCATCAAGATTCCCCCCCCCCCCCCACACTTAGGTTGAGAGCTTTCTATATCTGCACAGTTAGAACGATCCATATCCCAGCAAGAAGGCAAATCTGCCTCGGGTGCCCTCCTAGATTTATACTCATGAATTAAAGTACGGAAAGGTTTCTTTAGGCCTGAAAGTGGTGTCCTTGAAGCTAAGCAGTGACGTGGGGCCTTCCTTCCGGTGCTCATCCTTGTCGTTTGCTTGGAATGTTTTGCAACCACTCCAATGCTTGAGACGGTGGCGCGTGGACGCACTCGTGGGTTTTCTTCTACATCTCCTTCAGCTCCACTCTCGATCTCCTCCTCCGGCTTCCGGTATTGGAGATCATCTTCCTTCGGCCCCTTCCCCTTGTTGTTGTTGGCGGAGACCATGGTGCTTCTAAAACTGAAAACAGATCCTGGCAGAAATAGCTCGAAACAGAAACACGACGAGAAAACAATATACAAACCTCGGGGGGGGGGGGGGTGTTATGTAGCAAAAATATGTGTAACGAAAGGAAAGTCCAGGTTGAAAACGAATTGGAGAGGGGCTCCGGGGTGTCCACACCATAGGGTGGCGCGACCAAGGGTGGGCTCGCGCCCCCACATGGTGTGGTGCCTCCGAGCACCTTCTCCAACTCCTCTTCGGCTCGGTATTTTTTATATTTTCCAAAAACCAATAATTTATAACTTGGAAGGTAATCCGCGAACTTTTTCTTAACAGAACTATTACCTATTTCAAAACAGACTCTGTAGATTCTGGAATCTTCCCTCTAATGAACTTCTCCGGAGTCATTACTTGAATAACATCAACATCTTCATCATAGGAATCCCCAGAAATATAATGTTTGAGTCTTTGTCCATTTACCACTTGTGTAGTGTTATCTTTGAGGGAAGCAATTTTGATTACACCCGAACGATACACTTCTTCAATAATATAAGGTCCTTCCCATCTGGAGAGTAATTTTCCTGCAAAGAATCCGAGACGAGACCGATACAATAGAACTTTCTCACCAACATGAAACTCTCTTTTAAGGATTCTTTTATCAAGCCAGTGTTTAACTTTCTCTTTAAAGCGCTTGGCATTTTCATAAGCTTCACATCTCCATTCATCTAAATGATTCAAATCAAGAATTCTTTTCTTACCAGCAAGTTTAAAATCTTTATTTAATTCTTTCACTGCCCAATAAGCTTTGTCTTCTAATTCTAAAGGTAAGTGACAAGATTTTCCATAAACCATTTTATAGGGAGACATACCCATAGGATTTTATAAGCGGTTCTATAAGCCCATAAAGCATCATTCAACTTATCTGACCAATTCTTCCTAGATTTATTAACAGTCTTTTGCAAGATAGCTTTAATTTATCTATTTGATAATTCTACTTTCCCACTGGTTTGAGTATGATAAGCTGAGGCAATTCTTTGATTAACATCATATTTAGCAAGGGTCTTTCTAAAATCACCATGAATAAAATGAGAACCTCCATCAGTCATAAGATATCTAGGCACACCAAACCTAGGGAAAATAACATTTTTAAGCATTTTTAAAGAGGTCTCACCAACAACACCTTTAGTAGGTATAGCTTCTACCCACTTAGTAACATAATCAGCAGCAACAAGAATATGAGTGTAACCATTCGAAGGAGGAAAAAGACCCATAAAGTCAAATCCCCAACAATCAAAAGGTTCTATAACAAGAGAATAACTCATATGCATTTCATTATGTCTAGAAATATTTCCTACTCTTTGACATTCATCACAAGATAAACTAAATTTACGCGAATCTATAAAAACAGTAGGCCAATAGAAACCTGATTGTAGAACCTTCTGTGCGGTTTTATCTCCAGCGTGATGTCCTCCATAAGCACTACTATGGCACTTCTTCAATATTTCACGTTGTTCATGATCTAGAACACATCTTCTCATAATACCATCTACTCCTTCTGTATATAAATGTGGGTCATCCCAAAAATAATGCCTCAAATCATAGAAGAATTTTCTTCTTTGTTGAGCTGTAAATGTTGGAGGCAAATACTTTGAAACAATAGAGTTAGCATAATCAACATACCATGGACTATCTTGGGATTTAACCTTTATTGCAGCCAACTGTTCATTTGGAAAACTATCATTAACAACAATAGGGTAAAAAGTAATGTTTTCCAATCTAGACAAGTTATCAGCAACAGGATTTTCACCACCCTTCCTATCCACAATATGCAAATCAAACTCTTGTAAAAGCAACACCCATCTAATAAGCCTAGGCTTAGCATCTTTCTTTTCCATAAGGTATCTAATAGCAGCATGATCAGTATGAATAGTAACCTTTGAATCAACGATATAAGGCCTAAACTTACCACATGCAAAAACTACAGCTAAGAACTCTCTTTCAATAGTAGCATAATTCTTTTGAGCAGCGTCAAAGTCTTACTAGCATAATGAATAACATTCCACTTCTTCTCTACGCGGTGTCCAAGAACATCATCTACAACAAAATTACTAGCATCACACATAATTTCAAAAGGTAAATTCCAATCAGGTGGTTGAACAATGGGAGCAGTAGTTAAAGGCTTCTTTGAAGATTCAAAAGCTTCCTTACAATCATCATCAAAAGCAAATGGTACATCATTAACATCCCTAGGACATGACATTTTCTCTATGGCTTTCACTTTAGCACTGTCAACTTCAATACCTCTTTCAGAAATTTTATGTCCAAGAACAATTCCTTCATTAACCATAAAGTGGCATTTCTCCCAATTAAGAACAAGATTAGTTTCCTCACATCTATGCAAAACTTTATCAAGGTTGTGCAAACAATTATCAAAAGAAGTTCCATAGACGGAGAAATCGTCCATCAATACTTCCACAATTTCTTCACAAAAACCATGAAAACTAGCAGACATGCATCTTTGAAACGTAGCAGGAGCATTACACAAACCAAAAGGCATACGTCTATAAGCATAAGTACCATAAGGACAAGTAAAGGTTGTTTTCTCTTGATCTTGATTCCTAACATGTGGTGACCCAACACACCACTGCATGTGTAGTGCGCAAGTCGATGACATAATACTCACAGAAGGACTTTTCCATGAATATTACATCCCTCAGAGTAGTACAACAGAAACATAGCAGGTCCAGGCAAAACTATAGGATACAAACTTCATTACAAAATCTCGAGAATCTCTTTGAGGAATCAAAGAAGATCTCATACAAATGAAACATCAGAAGAAGCAATTCGAAGATCCAAGCTGGAGAATTACTCTAGCTCAGAACTAAATCTACTACGGCTGATGTCAGCCCTAATCTATGGCTTGAACAACTAAGTCCGAGAATGGACTCCACCTACACCTTGATAGCTTCTCCTCCGCCAGTGTTGTTGATGCTGCTGCTACACGATGATGACTTCCATAAGGCTTCAACTCTAAGCAGGGGGTCAAACGGGAACAAATGAGTAACGAGCGTTACTCAGCAAGCTCATGATATATAGTGGGTAGTTGGATGCACTAACTACAGCTTTAGACTCAAAAGAGTCATAAGCTAATGCAAGGTTTTGTAAATCTTTCTTCAAGAGGTTGCTTTTACTTCTGAAAACTATGCCTGTCAGACCATCACAGGACTAGAACTTCATGGAGTTGCCTTTCGTGTAGCGTTCGCAGCTCCTTCCCGGAACAGGGGGTAACATGCCACATCCTTTTACACTCTGCAGAGGTGCGTTACTTTACCCATGGGCGACCAAGACCATGTTGCACAACCAGGCTCGAGATCCTTTCCACTCCCACTCAGGTGTGGGGCCCAGTTGTTTGTCCAAGCCAAACCGTGCTTCTCCGCACAACGCATGCCCACCCATTTCTGCCAGCAGGTTGAACGCCTGATTCCACCCCTCACGATGGATATCTACGCGCCCCTGGCAGACCATCATAGACCCGCAGAGTTCGTGGGAATTAAGGGATCCCACCCATGTGCATGCAGTCTCGCAAGACCTACAGCGTACGTCTCTGGCAGCCCGTTGACATGCAAACGAGAAAAGATCACAGCTGACTTACTCCCCCCATAGAACACCCATGGTCAACGCGGTATTTACGGTGCACCGAGTTCTGACGGCATTTGTGATTAGTTCCTAGGTAATACGTTCCCATGCAGATGGAACCTTCCTTTGACCTATTCATCTTACCATGGTTCCATCCGCCCACCAAACAGAACACTACCACTCGGGTAGTCATTCAATTAGTCATATTATTATAAAAATAGGATCATGCATTCTTTTGAGACTAGGTGGTAATATGATAGAGTTTTTGCAATTAGTTTGTTATGAAGTACTGCAAAGGATATGAGCAAGTGATGAACTTTCCTGAGATTGAAATAACCATAATACTCAATGCCTTCGGGCTTGAGGGTCGCGTAGAGAATCCCGACATCTGGAAGATAGCAAAGGAGTCCTGGTAAGGACTACAGAAAACACTGGCAAGGATGGTACATGCATAGTAATGAGATGCATCGTGAATTACCCTGGAAAATGTTAGAACGCGTAGAGATAAACGAAAACTTTTCCTACGCGGTCCTTCTAAGATCTAGCCGAGGTAGAAGGCCACGATGATTACCACTAGACGCGCGGTTGCGGATTATCGGTGAAGCGCGTCGGGGCAGTGCAGTCCCACGATCCGGTCCGGCCGATCCAATCCCTCGGACGTCGAAGTGCTGAACATACAACACCTCTGCCGGTATCCACATGTACGAGGAGGAGCTCCGACGGCGGACTTCTAGGTCCGGTGCGACGGCTAGACTGTGTGGGGCTAGGGTTCCCAACGCATGGGAGAGTGGACTAACGTGCCCGTTGGGCAACCTGCGCCCCTCTTTATATAGCGTATGGTAATGGGCTTTACAACACTTGTGGCCCATTCCCTCTGTGAGTCCGACTCACAAAACCAGTCCATTTCCGGTACGGGTCCAACCTGACCAATACTTGCTCCCGCTCTTAAGTGTGCGACCCTGCAGGCTCATGGCGACTTGGACACGATTGGAGTCCAACTCCCAATCGATCAATCGGTAGCGGCTCCTAGCAGAACGTGCCGACTCCCAAGTACCATTGAGTCATGACGACATACCTTTCAATGTGATATTCATCTTAGTCCCTTTTGCCTCACGATATACCTTGTCGAACTATAGGCGATTTATCGTCATCCCTTAAATAGCTCAACTCTCTTCTCGGTCCGTGATATGTGATTCACCTGACTAACTCTTAGTCAATAGACACAGTTAACACTTAACTGAGTTGCGCATGGCCATGCTTCCTGAATCATATCACTCGAGAGGGCCCAGAGAATATCTCTCCATTCGGAGGGGCAAAATCCCATCTTGATTATCCACATCACGCAGCTTGCTTCTCATTCGACCCGAACTCTGCCTTTATAGTTGCCTTGTCACAGAACAACGTTTGACAGAACCTAATTCGATGATCCACAACTCGGATTATGTGACAACCTCAGGTCTAAGGATTACATTGATTGAGACATTCAAATGACGACTTGATCGTTGCATCTCAATGTGGGTCAGTCCGACTTGCTAAACTCTTTAGCCAAGTCAGTGAACGTTGGAATGGCATCACCATGCCCATGACAAGTGGAACCGTGTCATCAGCCAACACTCACATTAGTCTAGGGTGTGTGTCCATCACAACCTAAATGACCAAGGACAATCTAGTATGAACAACATGAATACATAGTTCCAGAATCGAATCACATATTCAATGATATATATCAGATGTTCAAAACAAGGACAGCTTAATAACTTTATGAATACAGTGGGAATTACATCATACATGATTGCCTCTAGGGCATATTCCCAACAGAAAATACCCCAGCTTACAAATGTAAGCCATGTTTGAAACGATAACATAATCACACAGTTTTTAGGTGACATAGAGTTGTTTCATTACTTGTGGTGATGTTGTTATCTCTTTTTAGGCTTAAGTGTGTTTCAATTTTATTGAACAAACACATGTTATCATGTTTAAGTAGAAGTGTTATGACATGGTTAGACAATAAGACAATAACACCTAGAAAACAGCTATTGAAAAGATAACACACATTTTATTTTATACTCAAAAAGTGTAGAGCTTATAACAAAGAGTTTAATTGAAAATGAAAAACTAAGACAACTAAATCTATCATCACATTTCTTGATATTGTCTAGTGATGATAGGTTTATTATGTGTGAAAACACGAGGGTTTTATTAATAAGGAAATTAATGTTGTGGCAGCTATTTCTGGTTATAATGGAATATTATAGAATTCCAGTATATGTGTAGAAAAAAGTTTCTAAGTTAAACAAAATGTTTTGTGTTTGATATATTTGAAATGCTTTTCTCTTTAATTTGATATAACATTTTATGTTTTCTTAAAATATTTGAGTAAATTATTATTTTATTAATTTTAAATGAATTAAGTGATTAGGCAAAACATTGCACACATAAAAACTTGGTCAAATGACCTTGTAAACATCATAGGTGAGTTGTATTTGTCATTTGGAGCATTTTGGTATATAACTTGTATTTTTCTGATTTTATGAATTATTTATTATTTTTCTCAATTTTCAATGATTTAATTTAATTAAAGAAAATATTAATTTTTAAACTTTATCAAATATTTTTAAAAATTTGATAATCATTTAGATTATATTTTTCTAAACAATTCCATATTTTATTTATATTTTCTAATTGTTAGAATAAAAGTTATTGAATTAATAGGGTTTATAGATTTTCTGCCAATATTCAAATTGACAGGTGGGTCCCACCTGTCATATTCAGATTTAATTCAAAAAATAAAGGAAAAGGGAATATGACGTCATGGTGACGTCATGGCTAGGTCAGCACCAGAGAAATCCTTCTTTGTGGAATTCGAATCCGAAGTTGGAGCTCGATTTGGTGAAATTAATCTCTTCTACTCGACAGAGGGGTTCATGAGGAACCAATTGGTAGCGGCGCCGCTGCCTAGTGGTCACCGGAGTGTCCACGACAAGCAATGGCGCAGCAGCAAGATTCGGTCTCCGGCGATGGAGCGATTCCGACTGTAATTAAACGAATGGAGGACACCATGAGGTGCATAAGCTCACCCGGATCGCATGCAGATGCTCGATGGAGCCCGAGGTGGTCGGAGTCGACGGCGAGCTTCCACGGCGGACGGAGACAGAGACGAAAGGGAACGATGAAATTCGCGGGCTTCCGGCCATCCCTGCAAACGAGGCTTATGGAGGGGGAAGAGGAGCTCGCGACGCACCCGAGATTGGCATCAGTTTGTCCCGGGGTGACCGGAGTCGACGGCGCGGTGGCAGCCAAGGCGGAGCGAGGGTTTCGGTTTCCCGGAACTCACATAGAGAGAGAGGAAGCTAGGCGAGGAGTGAGGGAGAGAGCTCGATGCGGACGTCTCCCCGTGACTTTATACTCGCAGAACGGCGGTGGCATGAGGTGGCAATGACGACGACACAGCAATGTCACGCGCGGCGTCCTTCTGGCCGGAGAAGAAAACGAAAGGAAATGAACATTTACAATAACCCCCTGGACTTTCTGATTTTTGTGAAAAGGCCCTTCTGTTAATAAAACTGTGAAGAAAACTTTGTTTTTCTGGGCTTTTCTGTTAACAGAAAAAAAAATCATTTTTGAAATCCTTATCAAATTTCCAAGCTCACCATGTTTTTCCTTTTCAATTTTGAGTAAGATTTGAATTTATACCTAGGGTGCTAGATTAAGTGATTTTACTCAATTTTGTTTATTAAATATCTTAAAATCTATTTTAGGTATGAATATTATCTTCACACCACCCACATAGGGTTCCCAAGTGGTGTGTTATAAGTGGATCATATTGTTAAAAATTCTTTATAGAAACATATTTGATATCACTACTAGATAATGCTTCTTTACACAGTAATGAAACACATTTAATATGGAATTTTATTCCATGACACACCAAAAGATTTTAATGGGTGAAGGGACTTGTTTTATTTTTACAACTTTGTTATTCTCCTAACTGAAACTCTTAGCAAGCTGGGTTGACATTTATTAAGTGTGTGTGAAAGAAAGGGTTGTTGCTTTTAGTGCTTGATTAAATGGAAACTTGAGTGGATTTGAAATCTTATTTGTTTGTTTTCCACCAGTTTCCAAATATTGATATTATCTCATGTTGTTTTAGATCATGCAATCATTTAAATGGTTATGAGTAGATGAATTTTTGTTATCATTTGTTAGTCTTACATATGAAAAGAATATGGAAAACAAGGTATTAAGCATGTTACCATTGACCTCCACATATCAAGACATGGAGATGGAATGGATGGTTATTATTTCATACTTAAGAATTGTTTCCATTATAGATATTATTATGAGCTCCTCATTTCTGATGAGTTTGACAGAGGTTAATGGTTCTCTAATATATCCTAATGATTCACTGGATAATTTCTTCTGATCCCTTACCGAAGCAGTGTTGCTTCGAGTGGTCCTTTGTTGCTTGATGTTCTTCTCTCTAGTTGTTACTAGTCTTCTGGTACTACCTTTTTCATTTTGCAAGGAAGATCAATTCATGGATTCCATCTTCAACTATCTCACCCTTGTGGTGAAAACAACCAGTATTTTCAAGAAAAGATTTTACTTAGACGATTATAAAAATATGGGAGTTTGTTTTATGACATCAATTAGCCTTAAGAATATAAGAAGAATCTGTTGACAAGTTTGAAAGGCTTGTCCCCAAATTACTTTTCATATCCAAGAGGTTGAGATGTACTAGGTTATTCAACCTTCTGTTTGTTTGTGTATGACACTCAATAGTTTGAGTATACAAAAGTGATCTGTTAACAAGGTAGCTAGTCTTGTTATCAAACTAATTATATATAACACTAACATTGGAGTATCACACACTTTCAAGAGAGTTAATAATATCATATCAAGATATAAGAGCTTCCAAGTACTCCTATAGAAGATTAGAGTAGCACTTCAAGCACACTCTAAATAATCTTCTTGGAGATCTTCATGTGGTAGTTCCTCCTGTCTTGTGGTTTCTTCTCTTGCAGAATATCTTGGAGGAGATTGGGGAAACAAGATACATTGGTCTAGCCAAAATAACAAGATCTAGATTAATATTTAATTCATGCTTTTATTATCCTTCCATACATTTCTTGTTTTTCTTCTCATAAGATAGATACTTATCTCATACATGACTGGTTTTATTTAGCTTTCAATCCAATTCCTCTAATAGAGGTTATATCTTGTTGTTATTCATTACTTGTATCCATGGATACTTGATTTGTTGATTATTGATGTGGGTGGAAATATAGAGTGTTTGTGGGATGATGACTTAAGATAGTAAGTTGATCAAGTGATTCCTTGATGTGTTGAGATCTCATATGCTCACTTATATAAGATGAATAAGACAATGAGCATGTGAATGTTATTAGGGTTTAATGACTTATGTAATAGTTGTTAGTTGGTTACTCAGAGTGTCATGTTGTTATTTTATATTATTCATTTGTATTCATGATACAGACATAGAGGTTTGGAAAGATCATATGTGATGATCAAGGTTTTAACAATGGTTGAAGAAGATTTGATTCTTCTCTTAGGTACTTCTTTTATAGTTGATGAGATATGTACATATTCGATGAATATGTTAATACAATATATCATTTCCCACTTGTGGGATTTGAGTTAACACTTGTTTGTATCAATTGTGTTCTATTGAACTTTTTTATTTACTTGTAATGGTTTACTTAATGGTTATGAAATGATTTATAAAGATGTTATGTGGATTGATTGATAACTCAAGTAGTTCATGTTTTAGAGAGTCTAAGATACTTATTGATCGTATTATTCCATCAAGCTCTACTAACTTGTGGAGGTGTGATTATTAGTTATGAGATTTGGATACTCACCCTTCTTTGGGTTCTAAATACCTAGTGAGTTATCCCAAGTCACTTACAGACTTGAGGTTATGCTTGTTTAGAGTTTGTGTTGGTCACAACCAATTATGGTTTGTGTAACCATATGATTTGGTTTTGTAGAGATGCTATGTTATAAAGATCACTCCAAATGTACTCCTGACCAGATGCTCTAAACCTATTTCATCATGTCAAGTGAAACAATGGTCACTTTGCTTCGTTTAAACTTTCGCGCCAAAATTTCCCGTACTTTTAGATGCATGCTTTGCAAATGCACATATTATATGTAGATCCTTATAACCTCCCTAACACTGGGATGTTACAGTATCTCCCCCTTAACAAGAAGTTCGTCCCGAAGTTCAACCTCTCTCACGTAAAGATAGGTAGAGAGAACTTCTGTAGACCGTTGATTCTTCACAGTTGTGTTGCTGTATTGACCTTGGCATGTGTAACCTCTTGTCTTGATTTTTTATCTTCAACGGTCTTGCATGTGGATCTAGGACTATACCTGTTATTATGACAACTCTGTTTGCTAATACACCTTCCTAATGGTCTCACGAAGAACACGTGGTATTTCCACCACATCGTGGATACCATGTTTCATTCTCCGATGAATAGGTATGGTTTCCTATCTCTCACAACTCTCTGAAGAACATGTGGTACATCCACCAGGTGATGAATAACCAATAAAATTCTTCCAATACACTGGATGTTGTCTATGTTTAGGACTCCATTTGGTTCAATCTAATGGTCTCAAGATAAATACTTCTCAAAGAAACTTGTACAACATAGTCTGCATTGATTTAGTCTCATCTATTTAGTGAAAATATCTTCGAGTTTCCTCGAGTTTTAATTTTTCCTACAGATGACTACAACCTATTCCACTGGTTACTTCCTATAGTCCTTCTACATCTTTGGGTTTTTTCTTCTATGGGACAACTCTATAAGTTAACTTTTCGAACTTCTACATATTTCTTTCTAGCATACAACTATTCATATTATTTTCTTGGCATCACTTATGGTATATCTCCATGCGTTGATGAAGTATGTCACCAAATCCAAGAAAGATGTGAATGTGGTCCATTCCCATCAGTGGCTTCATTGACTTGTGCCTCCTTGACTTCTTGGTTTTCCAAAGCTTTTGTGGTTGTATCCATCTGTTGATAATTCAGACCGCTCTCATTCTTATCCTATACCCTCTAGACCAGTAACATCAAGAAAGAACTTAGTGTTTGCACATGCATTTGCACATCAAGTTCCAACTTCATGCACAGATCTAGTAAAGCAAAGATCCAAATAAGATCCAATAAGTCCCAAATGCAGTTATCACTCATGCATCAAAAGCCTGTGAAATAGAAGTACTTAGGGTAAAACATCTCAAGTACCAAGACTCTTAAATGCTATACACTACAAGTATGTATATGTTACCTTGTAATCCTATTCTAGACAACCACTCTTTGCCCAAGTAATTACTCCAATTGCATGCCTTACTGCAACGGAATAAACCAAGACAAAATGATCCTATAGTAGTTGTTTTTCTAACTTGGTTACATAAAGGACTAAGTATTATGTAATTGAATTACTTCATCTTGATTATGAATAGCTTCTCATGGTACGTGTTGATCCTTCATGGTGTTGATCACATCGTAGGAGTAGTAATGTAGCTTCCATCAATGCTTATGCCTTCTCCTAATTCTATACTATACGATGATGATTCACCTCTAGACTTGATATCTAAGGATATGGTATATACCCCATAGTTACCATGGTATAATGACTCTTCATAATTCTCAAACATCCCTTCTTGATAACTCCTATACTTAATCAATGCCATATTCTACTCCATCCTATATATTCATAGAATGGGGTAATCATCACTGTGATTTGATCATCACTAACTATGTTAGAATTCTTTTTCTTAATGAAACTAATACTTACTAAACTTCTAACTATTCATACCTCGGTATAAAGAAAATAGATAAGTAGATTTACTCAAGTTGAGTAAGAACATTCTATACAAGTATGATCGTATCCTTCTCAAGTGGATGATCATCATACTTGTAGGAAATGTGGTTTAGATAAGATAGCTTCCTATAATATTTACCAACCTACAGATCTCCTAAAAGGTTTTAAACCTAAGGTCGCTTCGCTCTGATACCATCTGTGGTGACCCAACACATCACTGCATGTGTAGTGCGCAAGTCGATGACATAATACTCATAGAAGGACATTTCCATGAATATTACATCCCTCAGAGTAGTACAACAGAAACATAGCAGGTCCAGGAAAAACTATACGATACAAACTTCATTACAAAATCTCGAGAATCTCTTTAAGGAATCAAAGAAGATCTCATACAAATGAAACATCAGAAGAAGCAATTCGAAGATCCAAGCTGGAGAATTACTCTAGCTGAGAACTAAATCTACTACGACTGATGTCATCCCTAATCTATGGCTTGAACAACTAAGTCCGAGAATGGACACCACCTACACCTTGATAGCTTCTCCTCCACCAGTGTTGTTGATGATGCTGCTTCACGATGATGACTTCCATCAGGCTTCAACTCTAAGCAGGGGGTCGAACAGGAACGAATGAGTAACGAGCGTTACTCAGTAAGCTCATGATATATAGTGGGTAGTTGGATGCACTAACTACAGCTTTAGACTCAAAAGAGTCATAAGCTAATGCAAGGTTTTGTAAATCTTTCTTCAAGAGGTTGCTTTTACTTCTGAAAACTATGCCCGCCAGACCATCACAGGACTAGAACTTCATGGAGTTGCCTTTCCTGTAGCGTTCGCAGCTCCTTCCCGGAACAGGGGGTAACATGGCACATCCTTTTACACTCTGCAGAGGTGCGTTACTTTACCCATGGGCGACCAAGACCATGTTGCACAACCAGGCTGGAGATCCTGTCCACTCCCACTCAGGTGTGGGTCCTGGTTGTTGGTCCAAGTCAAACCGTGCTTCTCCGCACAACGCATGCCCACCAATTTCTGCCAGCAGTTTGAATGCCTGATTCCACCCCTCACGATGGATATCTACGCGCCCCTGGAAGACCATCATAGACCCGCAGAGTCCATGGGAATTAAGGGATCCCACCCATGTGCATGTAGTCTCGCAAGACCTACAGTGTACGTCTCTGGCAGCCCGTTGACATGCGAACAAGAAAAGATCATAGCTGACTTACTCCCCCCATAGAAGACCCATGGTCAACGCGGTATTTACGGCGCACCGAGTTCTGACGGCATTTGTGATTAGTTCCTAGGTAATACATTCCCATGCAGATGAAACCTTCCTTTGACCTATTCATCTTACCATGGTTCCATCCGCCCACCAAACAGAACACTACCACTCGGGTAGTCATTCAATTAGTCATATTATTATAAAAATAGGATCATGCATTCTTTTGAGACTAGGTGGTAATATGATAGAGTTTTTGCAATTAGTTTGTTATGAAGTACTACAAAGGATATGAGCAAGTGATGAACTTTCCTGATTGAAATAACCATAATACTCAATGCCTTCGGACTTGAGGGTCGCGTAGAGAATCCCGACATCTGAAAGTTAGCAAAGTAGTCCTGGTAAGGACTACAGAAAACACTGGCAAGGATGGTACATGCATAGTAATTTGATGCATCGTGAATTACCCTGGAAAATACCCCAGCTTACAAATGTAAGCCATGTCTGAAACGATAATCTAATCACACAGTTTTTAGGTGACTTAGAGTTGTTTCATTACTTGTGGTGATGTTGTTATCTCTTTTTAGGCTTAAGTGTGTTTCACTTTTATTGAACAAACACATGTTATCATGTTTAAGTAGAAGTGTTATGACATGGTTAGACAATAAGACAATAACACCTGGAAAACAACTATTGAAAATGTAACACACATTTTATTTTATACTCAAAAAGTGTAGAGCTTATAACAAAGAGTTTAATTGAAAATGAAAAACTAAGACAACTAACTCTATCATCACATTTCTTGATATTATCTAGTGATGATAGGTTTATTAGGTGTGAAAACACGAGGGTTTTATTAATAAGGAAATTAATTTTGTGGCAGCTATTTTTGGTTATAATGGAATATTATAGAATTCCAGTATATGTGTAGAAAAAAGTTTATAAGCTAAACAAAATGTTTTGTGTTTGATATATTTGAATTGGAAATGCTTTTCTCTTTAATTTGATATAACATTTTATGTTTTCTGAAAATATTTGAGTAAATTATTATCTATAATATCTAAATGGGAGCAACCCACTAAGTGTATTTCTCTAGACATGCAAAGTGTACACCTCAGCGGTCATCTCATTGGTCCATGTCATGTAACTAGTCCATGTCATCTTTCATCAGTTTCAGCTTATAGCTTCCCCGTTTATTTCAGTTGGAATGCCTACTTTCCCGTCCTTAACATCTTTGCATGCAGCCCACTTATTGCTGCATCCCTCAAGCCCACATATATCATTTCGGCAGCCGAAAGATCTCGGAACGGACCCCTACGGTTATTGGTGATCTGCGTTTCTTCTCCCCAATCTAAAGCTAATGGATGCATCCTACGAGTTTGCAAAGCAGCACTGACGTGATAAAAATCCCATAATCCTCTTCCGCTTCCAGTAACGCACCTCTCCAATCGCCATGTCCATAGGACAATTAATAACACTTCATCGTGACCCCGTCCTTTTTATAGGGCTCCATATTAGCTAGCCTCCGCCCTCCCCACGATTCTTCTTCGTCCCATCACAACTGAAATTGTGAGTCTTGAATCCTGCATAGCTGCTGCCGCTAGCTGTGGGCGCTTGGGCTTGCTCAGCCAACTCCTCCCTGACAACTCTCTTTGTTTTACGGGATAGCATGAGAATATGCCCCATGGTATCTTCTTCTGATCATGCATGTGCAACCGATATCCAACCCCTGCTAGCGTCTCAACGTGTGACCCATCCAACCCCTATCGTCTCAACTCCACCAGGAGTCCTCTTCCATGGTGTTCTCTTGTAGAATAGTTTATCACATCTGGTTAGCGCTCTATGTTCATGTTGTGCATCACATTATTCTGAATCTCATGATGTTTTATTCACCCTGAAGCGTTCTCATGTAGTTCAGGCGTCTCCTTGATACAAGAGCTTCAATCTTACTATATTACTCCTGGAAAGTGCAGATTTTTAAGGGATGGGTTTATCCGACATGTAACGGTCACAATAATACCCATATCAACCTTCTGGGTTCACCATTGGGTTTTACATTCCACCTTGAATTTCAGTTGTAGCAACTTCTTGGCTCTGGCAATAATCTTATCTTACAAACCACTTCCTTATTTTTTCCTTGATGCTATCACAAGACAGTGGCAGTACATGTGTTGTAACTTGGTGTATCTTTTTTTGCCAGGAAGATAGCTTAGCATCGTTGCCGTTGATGAATGAAGAAAAGGATTAGGTGTAGAGAAAAAAAACTATAGAATTGACCGGTAGTCAGGCCATACGCTCCATTGAACACCTTTATCTTATCTTATTAATTTCAATTTGCATCTTGAGTACTTCTGGATCCACAATATTTATTTCGTTCACATGGTGTATCATACTGAGTGCATACAACTTACGTGCATACCACATGTCTATTTTTGTTTATTTCCATACCGTATCTCCAATTCAACTTCATTTTCTTCTAAGTTTCTATTACATTCAATGCCTTTGAACTCCCGCAGCAACGCGTGGGGTATCATCTAGTTTTATTAATTTTAAATGAATTAAGTGATTAGGCAAAACATTTCACACATAAAAACTTGGTCAAATGACCTTGTAAACATCATAGGTGAGTTGTATCTTTCATTTGTAGCATTTTGGTATATAACTTGTATTTTTCTGATTTTATGAATTATTTATTATTTTTCTCAATTTTAAATGATTTAATTTAATTAAAGAAAATATTAATTTTTAAACTTTATCAAATATTTTTTAAAAGTTGATAATCATTTAGATTATATTTTTCTAAACAATTCCATATTTTATTTATATTTTTATGATTATTAGATTAAAAGTCATTATATTAATAGGGTTTATAGATTTTCTGCCAATATTCAAATTGACAGGTGGGTCCAACCTGTCATATTCAGATTTAATTCAAAAAATAAAGGAAAAGGGAATATGATGTCATGGTGACGTCATGGCTAGGTCAGCACCAGAGAAATCCTTCTCTGTGGAATTCGAATCCGAAGTTGGAGCTCGATTTGGTGAAATTAATCTCTTCTACTCGACGGAGGGGGTCATGAGGAACCAATTGGTAGCGGCGCCGCTGCCTAGTGGTCACCGGAGTGGCCACGGCAAGCAATGGCGCGGCGGCGAGACTCGGTCTCCGGCGATGGAGCGATTCCGACTATAATTAAACGAACGGAGGACACCATGAGGTGCATAAGCTCACCCGGAGCGCGTGGAGATGCTCGA
Organism: Alopecurus myosuroides; assembly: GCA_028641055.1. Taxonomy (NCBI): domain Eukaryota; kingdom Viridiplantae; phylum Streptophyta; class Magnoliopsida; order Poales; family Poaceae; genus Alopecurus; species Alopecurus myosuroides. The sequence continues at coordinate 232,901,080 of CM054063.1, read as the reverse complement.
TGGGGCCCGAGGTGGTCGGAGTCGACGACGAGCTTCCACGGCGGCCGGAGACAGAGACGAAAGGGAATGATGAAATTCGCGGGCTTCCGGCCATCCCTGCAAACGAGGCTTATGGAGGAGGAAGAGGAGCTCGCGGCGCACCCGAGTGTGGCATCAGTTCGTCCCGGGGTGACCAGAGTCTACGGCGCGGTGGCGGCCAAGGCGGAGCTAGGGTTTCGGTTTTCCGGAACTCAAGGAGAGAGAGAGGAAGCTAGGCGAGGAGTGAGGGAGAGAGCTCGATGCAGACGTCTCCCCGTGACTTTATACTCTCAGAACGACGGTGGCATGAGGTGGCAACGACGATGACACAGCGACGTCACGCGCGGCGTCCTTCTGGCCGGAGAAGAAAACGAAAGGAAACAAACATTTACAATAACCCCCTGGACTTTCTGATTTTTGTGAAAAGGCCCTTCTGTTAATAAAACTGTGAAGAAAACTTTGTTTTTCTGGTCTTTTCTGTTAACAGAAAAAAATCATTTTTGAAATCCTTATCAAATTTCCAAGCTCACCATGTTTTTCCTTTTCAATTTTGAGCAAGATTTCAATTTTATACCTAGGGTCCTAGATTAAGTGATTTTACTCAATTATATTTATTAAATATCTTAAAATCTATTTAAGGTATGAATATTATCTTCACACCACCCACATAGGGTTCCCAAGTGGTGTGTTATAAGTGGATCATATTGTTAAAATTTCTTTATAGAAACTTATTTGATATCACTACTAGATAATGCTTCTTTACACAGTAATTAAACTCATTTAATATGGAATTTTATTCCATGACACACCAAATGATTTTAATGGGTGAAGGGACTTGTTTTTCTTTTTACAACTTTGTTATTCTCCTAACTGAAACTCTTAGCGAGCTGGGTTGACATTTATTAAGTGTGTGTGAAAGAAAGGGTTGTTGCTTTTAGTACTTGATTAAATGGAAACTTGAGTGGATTTGAAATCTTATTTGTTTGTTTTCCACCAGTTTCAAAATATGGATATTATCTCATGTTGTTTTAGATCATGCAATCATTTAAATGGTTATGAGTAGATGAATTTTTGTTATCATCTGTTAGTCTTACATATGAAAAGAATATGGAAAACAAGGTATTAAGCATGTAAACATTGACCTCCACATATCAAGACATGGAGATGGAATGGATGGTTATTATTTCATACTTAAGAATTGTTTCCATTATAGATATTATTATGAGCTCCTCATCTCTGATGAGTTTGACAGAGGTTAATGGTTCTCTAATATATCCTAATGATTCACTCGATAATTTCTTCTGATCCCTTACTGAAGCAGTGTTGCTTCATGTGGTCCTTTGTTGCTTGATGTTCTTCTCTCTAGTTGCTACTAGTCTTCTGGTACTGCCTTTGTCATTCTGCAAGGAAGATCAACTCATGGATTCCATCTTCAACTATCTCACCCTTGTGGTGAAAACAACCAGTATTTCCAAGAAAATATTTTACTTAGATGATTATAAAAATATGGGAGTTTGTTTTATGACATCAATTAGCCTTAAGCATATAAGAAGAATCTGTTGACAAGTTTGCAAGGCTTGTCCCCAAATTATTTTTCATATCCAAGAGGCTAAGATGTACTAGGTTATTCAACCTTCTGTTTGTTTGTGTATGACACTCAATAGTTTGAGTATACAAAAGTGATCTGTTAACAAGGTAGCTAGTCTTGTTATCAAACTACTTCTATATAACACTAACATTGGAGTATCACACTCTTTCAGGAGAGTTAATAATATCATATAAAGATATAAGAGTTTCCAAGTACTGCTATAGAAGATTAGAGTAGCACTTCAAGCACACTCTAAATAATCTTCTTGGAGATCTTCATGTGGTAGTTCCTCCTATCTTGTGGTTTCTTCTCTTGCAGAATATCTTGGAGGAGATTGGGGAAACAAGATACATTGGTCTAGCCAGAATAACAAGATCTAGATTAAGATTTAATTCATGCTTTTATTATCCTTCCGTACATTTCTTGTTTTTCTTCCCATAAGATAAATACTTATCTCATACATGACTGGTTTTATTTCGCTTTCAATCCAATTCCTCTAATAGAGGTTATATCTTGTTGTTATCCATTACTTGTATCCAGGGATACTTGATTTGTTGATTATTGATGTGGGTGGAAATATAGAGTGTTTGTGGGATGATGACTTAAGATAGTAAGTTGATCAAGTGATTCCTTGATGTGTTGAGATCTCATATGCTCACTTATAAAAGATGAATAAGACAATGAGCATGTGAATGTTATTAGGGTTTAATGACTTATGTAATAGTTGTTAGTTGGTTACTCAGAGTGTCATGTTGTTATTTTATATTATTCATTTGTATTCATGATACGTACATAGAGGTTTGGAAAGATCATATGTGATGATCAAGGTTTTAACAATGGTTGAAGAAGATTTGATTCTTCTCTTAGGTACTTCTTTTATAGTTGATGAGATATGTACATATTCGATAAATATGTTAATACAATATATCATTTCCCACTTGTGGGTTTTGAGTTAACACTTGTTTGTATCAATTGTGTTCTATTGAACTTTTGTATTTACTTGTAATGGTTTACTTAATGGTTATGAAATGATTTATAAAGATGTTATGTGGATTGATTGATAACTCAAGTAGTTCATGTTTTAGAGAGTCTAAGATAATTATTGATCGGATTATTCCATCAAGCTCTACTAACTTGTGGAGGTGTGATTATTAGTTATGAGATTTGGATACTCACCCTTCTTTGGGTTCTAAATACCTAGTGAGTTATCCCAAGTCACTTAAAGACTTGAGGTTATGCTTGTTTAGAGTTTGTGTTGGTCACAACCAATTATGGTTTGTGTAACCATATGATTTGGTTTTGTAGAGATGCTATGTTATAAAGATCTCTCCAAATGTACTCCTGACCAGATGCTCTAAGCCTATTTCATCATGTCAAGTGAAACATTGGTCACTTTGGTTCGTTTAAACTTTCGCGCCAAAATTTCCCGAACTTTTAGATGCATGCTTTGCAAATGCACATATTATATTTAGATCCTTATAACCTCCCAAACACTGGGATGTTACATAACAGTAATTTGAGAAAACCCAGAATAACCATCAAGAAAGAAAAAAAATGAGTTTTCTTAGACAACCTCTCTAACATTTGATCAATAAAGGGTAAAGGATAATGATCTTTCTTAGTAACTTTATTAACCTTTCTAAAATCAATACACATTCTATAACAAACTACTACTCTTTGTGGAATGATCTCATTGTTTTCATTAGGCACAACAGTCATTCCTCCCTTCTTAGGGACACAATGCACAGGGCTCACCCATCTACTATCAGCAATAGGAAAAATAATACCAGCATCAAGAAGTTTTAATACCTCATTTCTTACCACTTCCTTCATCTTAGGAATTACACAACATTGATGTTAAACTACTGGCTTTGCATCAGGTTTAATATTAATAGCATGCTGACATATAGTAGGAGAAATTCCCTTCAAATCACCAAGAGTATATCCAATAGCTCCACCGTGTTTCTTCATAATTTCCAATAATCTTTCCTCTTCTTCACCTGAAAGTTTAGCACTAATAGTAACATTTTAGCGTTCCCACATTTAAATAATGTAAGGACACCTGTGTTATTGTGCTAGTCCCTGGATCAATTGCTAGCACCACAGTACAAAATAAAATATCATGCAAATGCATCAAATTTTATTACATCGCATGATCCAGTCTTTACAAAATAGGATTACAACTTGCATAGTCTTAGAAGACTAGCAGAAAAGAAAGAAATACAGCGGAAAACATAGAACAACATTGAGCCCATCTTCTTCATGTGCCACAGGCAAAACATGTTGGCGATAGTCTCGAGATCCTAAACGAAATCCTCACTCGTCTTCCGAAACATCTGCAATATGGAATATGCAGCCACAAGGGAGTCAATACAATTTAATGTATTGGCAAGTAACACTATGGTGGATATAAATGGCAAGACTAATACTACATGCTTATTTGGCTGAGTGGAGTTTTGGCTAAGTTTGCATAAAGCCAGATTTCTCCTATCACTTTTGTAAAACAAACTTTTCTTCTCAAAGGGTGGCAACATTGGATTAAGATCCAAGCACCACAAATACTGTTCACTTGGTCAAAAATTTACTTATTGAAAATGGTGATGTGATTCTTCCGTCCTTCCTTGTCCAGCTGCTCATAGTTGTCCATAACCGGGGACACGGCTAAGATCTTAGTTTGTTGACTCTGCAGAGCTTGTGCACTTTCACCTTCAGACTCAACTCAACCCAAACATCCTATACACTCTGAGTGCATTAAGGAAAGGAGAAGAATCGAGACGAGATCTTTCAGAAGCAAGAATCCAACCCAATGGCAAGACCCGTTCCACCTATAATTATGCTACATCTTCTTGTCAAGCCCGGGCTGAACCCTCACAACTTAGTTGATCAAGACAGAGCCCATATGACTAAAGGCTACACTGGAAGCAATCTAAACTTGGGGAACATCATAATCACTTTGTTCCTGGGTGGCATTCCTCAAGTGAACAACCCCTCGGGGAGACACTCAACTCTCATCAGCCAAACAACCAAATCCACCCAGGTGGTTCATTGAAGTTGTTACTTAGAATTTTTCCACAACATCAAGTAAAAATCATTTGTCACATTGCATAGCATCTATCAAGTTCTAAGGCTATAAATAACAAGGATAAAAGAGATGGCTACACACTACTAGGATAATAGAATAGCATAATATAACTTAGTAAAATTTCCTATCAATGCATACTACTCAAAAATCAACTAATGCATATAGGAAAATAATGGGTAGTTGATGATGTGTTACTTGCCTTGTTGAAGTTGGTGAAGGTATCACACTCTCTTCACAAAAGATCGTTGCTCTCCGTACAATCTATTCATTGACAACACAAAACCAAATAAACAAGCATCCTAACAAACAAACATACAAGTGTAGAGATCATACAAAGCAATAACATATCCAAAGGGGTTTAATCTAGTTGGTTAGGACAAGGTCTAGGTTTGAGTTTTGAAAGATTCATTCCATAATGGTTCAATACATTGTTAAGGAGTTTCCAAGGGTTTACTTGGAAAGGACTAGGTTGAGTTTGATGTGATCTAACTTTATTATAACCATACTTGTCGAGGAAGTTCCAAGAGTTCACTAAGAATAAACATATTACTTCTTCAACTAAAGTAATACATGCAAACACTAGGTCATATTCACCTTCAAAATATTTGAGTGACTATGTTAGTATTTTCCATTGTGGTTAGGGAAGGTCTACTAACTTCATCATCAAAGGGAAAATATTACTAAGTCTTGGGTTTTCCATTTGGGTCAATGATTGGACAAAAATAACTTGTTACTCTTCAACTTGGGTGGATTGCTTCTAGACCTCATGTGATTGCCTTCTTGAAGATCATCATCATGCCATCTAAGTTGTTTCCTTCCTTGGTGTGGTGCTTCTCTTGGTCTTGATAGTCTTCATGGTTTTCACTTCACTAATTGGTTTGGGTATGGGATGGGCACAAATACCACTAAGTCAATTTGAAAAGAAAGAAATGGAAGGGATAGGAAGAGAGAGGAAAATGTATTCTCCTTGATTTCTTCATACTCTTGTACTTCATGGAGTTTCTTCTTGTTGCTGTGGAGTCTAAGTCCTTCCTTCAATTTCTTCAATGATATTCCTCATAGCTCTTCATGTTGCCACTAAGTTGGAGATGAAGTTTTCTTCTTGTGCTTGAGTCTTGATCTCCAATTTGCTAGCTTGATGATTTCTTGAAGCATGATAGGGGAGTGGAGAAGTAGATAGAAAACTAAATTTCACTACTTGGTACTATATGTGATTGACACATTCTAAGGACTTGGATTGGCTCCAAATAGACATAACATCAAGGAATAACAGTTGGAAACAAATCCTAAGACATGGTAAAGATGGATGAATCACTAGGTTGGGTTTTTGGTCAAAAACACATGGCCATGGTCCAAGGATGTCCAAAATGATTGGCCAAGGTTTTTTCTGGTTCAAGGTTATCGAATGGAGCAATTTTGCAAAAGGAACTATAGTGAAAATATTTATAGAAATTAATCTATGTCAAAAATACTCAAATAGACAACTTAATTCTAAATTCAATTTTAATTTGTTCAAATATTATTTTGAGATAGAGGATATGAAAGTACACATCCTAAGGTTTCCAAATATATTTTATTTCCAATTTTTGGATTTGTAAAATTTGAATTATGCCAAATTTCATCAAACAATCATATTTGAATTTGAACAGATTTAAGTTTGTCAAATTTGAATTCGGCCAGTGCCAAAAGATTCTAGATGTCAAGGGCTTTTCAAAAAGTACAAGATTGCTAAATTTGGCTAAGTGGTTGAAAAGATATGATGATTTGAAGTTGCAGGGGCTTTTCTGCAAATCTACCAAAAATTCTACCGGGAGATAAATTTGAATTAAAGGCAGGGCCACGTGGCTGGATCTGATTGGGTGCTGCTGCTGACTATGTTGTATGCGTGGCGCTGACTGTACATGCTGACTGGGTTAAGTGAAAAGATTAGGGGGTTGGATCTAGATCCAACGGGGGCGTACCCCTTCGCGCGAGATCTAATCCTAGCCATCCGATTCAGATCCAAAGGCGCTGGAACTAGGGCTTACCGTGGCAGCACTCCGGTGGCCGGAGATGGTGGAGACGGTGGTTCTCCGGCGATCCGAGAGGAAGAAAACGACGATGGTGGCCCTCCAGTGTTCGCCTGACTCCGGGAATACGATGGGAAAATGCAGCGCCGCACAACGAACACGCGGGTGGCCACGGAGCGGCCGCTCGCTTCCTCGAGCGTTGGCGCCGAGCGGACGGAGGAGCTCTTGACTCCGGCGACCATGGATCAGATGGCGTCGCTGATTCTCTGCATGAAAAGATCGGACAAGTGCATGAGAGCGTGCGCCCGAAAGAGGGGATTCAAAAGGTACAAAATATGAGAGCGGGGAGGGGCTACGGCGGCCGCAATCGACGACGCACGGCGGCGGGTACTGCGGACTCCGGCGAGCTATTCCGGTGGACTCGGGAAATAATTGGCAAAGGAGGGAGAGGGGAAATGACGAGGGGAGGCATGGCTTTAAGGGGTTGGGCTCAGATCTGCCATTGCTGCTCTTAAACGCGCGAATTAAATCCGAGAAGAAACGTCTCCTTCGGTTACCAGAGGATGAACACGATGATGACATCATCGCTGACATCAGCTTTATTATTTTTTTTTCCTGTTTTCTTATTTATTTTATATCTTCTGTTTAATTAATCCAAATAACATGAAACAAAATTCTAAATTCATATTATTTCAAATACTTCCCAACAATACCCCTTTTGTGGGGTTTTCATCATTTTTGAATTTTTCAAAATACAAATTCAAATGAATTCATAATTGCCTTAATATTCCAATTAAATGAGAAATAATAATAAAATAGGGAAATGGGTTTGGGAAATTTTCAGAGACTATAATATGGTTAATTATTATTTTCCAAAACCATTTCAACTTGTTTCCATGATTTTATAATTTTTAAATAAGATGAAAACATCATAGTCACTTAATAGAAAATTTTCCTTATTTATTTGACTTGGGGTTTAATAAAAATAATGTGGTTTTCTCAAATTAAGATGTTGTTTTCCCAATTGAAAACATTATTTTTCAAAGTTACTTTACTTGTTTTCATAATTTATGTGACACTTTATAGATATAGATTGATAAAATCTTTGAATGGCAAAAAGAAACATTTTATTCATATGGAATAATTTTGGAGACAATGAGAAATTTTTAGGGATGATAATTTTATGGTTTTTATTTATCATATACATTTTCATAGTTATAAATGGGTTGAAAACATATTTGTTAGGAGGTTTGCTCAGAATAAATATTTTTCTTTAAGGTAGAAAAATTTATTTTGTAAGGGGCTTTAGGGTTTATGGGATAAAGGTATAATTGGATTGGTAATTTCAATTTCATTGAAATATGTATTGTTTCCTTTTGTTTCTTACATCTCATTTGGTTTTTGGTGACTTACTAAACATGAAAACAAAAAGTTTCAATTTTTAGTGATTTTTGGACTTTCCAAAAATCAGGGATGTTACAGACTACCACCCTTAAAAGAAATCTCGTCCCAAGATTTGGGAAGGCTAGAAATAAAGATTAGAATTGGGTAACTGGGTTACTGAACAACTTGGTGGCTACCACCCTTAAAATAAACTTTTGTGGATAGTCTATTTTCATTAGATTAGAGTGTAGATTGATTTGAGATTGGCTTGAGTAGAACTTTCCTTTGTGGTAGAGGTGTAGACCAACATAGGTATGTTGGACTACCTTTGACACTGAGGGGTCACTCTTTGGGTCAATCAAAAGCCTTTGGTTCACTCTCAACTTGGTCTTTTGAGATCCTTGTAAATCTTCCATCTTGTTGTTGTCATCCTTGAAGGCATACGACCTGCTATTTCTAAAGAAACTCTCATGGTAGGCAAAATCTTCCATTGCTTGATAGCTCCAAGGTTGGCTTCATCCTCTACGAAAAATAGTATGTTTTCAGTAACACTAACATAGGGTCATTATTGTATTCTACCATTCTATGGTTCAGGTTTAACATCGTCGTCTCTCTAATAGGTATGTCACTCAGATTTAACATTCCTCATATCAAAAGTAAATAATGTGAGTAGTCACAATGGGGGTCAATCCATGTTGCACTCAATCGTTACCTTGTACTTAGATTGATGAATCTTGATAATAACACTAGGTCACCTCACTTGTCTAACAGAAAGTTTCCAATCTATAAGACAAACTTGAGCTAACTATCATTTCTCAACTAGTGGGTTTCGTAAAAATCCTATGTAACACAAACTGGATAGTTGTGTTTCTTCATCATTTCTTCTCTTGGTGTAGTAGGCTCTGAAATCTTCATAGCTCATGCAACTTTGAGTCAAGTTGTCTATCTTCACTTGTTGATTGGCTTGATGCTCCTTATGATGTAGTTGGCATTGATCATGGATGTGATTGTTCCTTCACACAAAAGAACAAAATCCTAAGATTTTGGCAATCCTAAATTGGATGGTTTGTGTCTCAAAAGGGTGGTCTTGGGTATGAAGTCAGTTGGTGCACTCCAGTTGGAAACTCACTATGGGTGGTAATTGGGTATAGTGTTGGGTTTGGTTTAGCATGCATGAATGAAGATTAGAAAGATCTAAGGAAGATCCTACTCCAACATAGCAGATCAAGGAAACTCATCTTGCAAACAACACATAACAAACATATAGCAACACATTCATCACACCAAACATCAAGGTTTATAAAACAACTAATATTGTCGTACCACACTCATTGGTATGATCAATACACTAACACGTTAACGTTGTTCTAACAAAGGAACTAGATTGGTGGTCTCATCTATATCTTCTTGAGTTTTCTTCAGATTCTTCTCTCAATGCCTTGAGGTGTTCTTGATTGTTGGGAAGTCTATGTTTTAATCTTGAGTGTAGGTCTCCATGTGATGAAGATACTTCTTGCACTTCTTGGTATGATCAACATTCCTGTCTTGATGGTATTGAAGAGGTAGGTCATCTATAAAATTTTGAAGGTGAATAATAGATGAGAGGATATGAGAAGGATTAAGATGATTGTTTTGTTTCTAGAAGGTTTGAACATAGTAAATTTTCAATCCTAGGGTCTTTTCCAAACTTAGGGTCTCGAATTCTACAGGCAACACAATGCTCTGATACCATTTTGTAGCGTTCCCACATTTAAATAATGTAAGGACACCCGTGTTATTGTGCTAGTCCCTGGATCAATTGCTAGCACCACAGTACAAAATGAAATATCATGCAAATGCATCAAATTCTATTACATCGCATGATCCAGGTTTTACAAAATAGGATTACAACTTGCATAGTCTTAGAAGACTAGCAGAAAAGAAAGAAATATAGCGGAAAACATAGAACAACATTGAGCCCATCTTCTTCATGTGCCACAGGCAAAACATGTTGGCGATAGTCACGAGATCCTAAATGAAATCCTCACTCGTCTTCAGAAACATCTGCAATATGGAATATGCAGCCACAAGGGAGTCAATACAATTTAATGTATTGGCAAGTAACACTATGGTGGATATAAATGGCAAGACTAATAGTACATGCTTATTTGGCTGAGTGGAGTTTTGGCTAAGTTTGCATAAAGCCAGTTTTCTCCTATCACTTTTGTAAAACAAACTTTTCTTTTCAAAGGGTGGCAACATTGGATTAAGATCCAAGCACCACAAATACTGTTCACTTGGTCAAAATTTTACTTATTGAAAATGGTTATGTGATTCTTCCGTCCTTCCTTGTCGAGCTGCTCATAGTTGTCCATAACCGGGGACACGGCTAAGATCTTAGTTTGTTGACTCTGCAGAGCTTGTGCACTTTCACCTTCAGACTCAACTCAACCCAAACATCCTATACACTCTGAGTGCATTAAGGAAAGGAGAAGAATCGAGACGAGATCTTTCAGAAGCAAGAATCCAACCCAATGGCAAGACCCGTTCCACCTATAAGTATGCTACATCTGCTTGTCAAGCCCGGGCTGAACCCTCACAACTTAGTTGATCAAGACTGAGCCCATATGACTAAAGGATGCACTGGAAGCAATCTAAACTTGGGGAACATCATAATCACTTTGTTCCTGGGTGGCATTCCTCAAGTGAACAACCCCTCGGGGAGACACTCAACTCTCATCAGCCAAACAACCAAATCCACCCAGGTGGTTCATTGAAGTTGTTACTTAGAATTTTTCCACAACATCAAATAAAAATCATTTGTCACATTGCATAGCATCTATCAAGTTCTAAGGCTATAAATAACAAGGATAAAAGAGATGGCTACACACTACTAGGATAATAGCATAGCATAATATAACTTAGTAAAATTTCCTATCAATGCATACTACTCAAAAATCAACTAATGTATATAGGAAAATAATGGGTAGTTGATGATGTGTTACTTGCCTTGTTGAAGTTGGTGAAGGTATCACACTCTCTTCACAAAAGATCGTTGCTCTCCGTACAATCTATTCATTGACAACACAAAACCAAATAAACAAGCATCCTAACAAACAAACATACAAGTGTAGAGATCATACAAAGAAATAACATATCCAAAGGGGTTTAATCTAGTTGGTTAGGACAAGGTCTAGGTTTGAGTTTTGAAAGATTCATTCCATAATGGTTCAATACATTGTTAAGGAGTTTCCAAGGGTTTACTTGGAAAGGACTAGGTTGAGTTTGATGTGATCTAACGTTATTATAACCATACTTGTCGAGGAAGTTCCAAGAGTTCACTAAGAATAAACATATTACTTCTTCAACTAAAGTAATACATGCAAACACTTGGTCATATTCACCTTCAAAAATATTTGAGTGACTATGTTAGTATTTTCCATTGTGGTTAGGGTAGGTCTACTAACTTCATCATCAAAGGGAAAATATTACTAAGTCTTGGGTTTTCCATTTGGGTCAATGGTTGGACAAAAATAACTTGTTACTCTTCAACTTGGGTGGATTGCTTCTAGTCCTCATGTGATTGCCTTCTTGAAGATCATCATCATGCCATCTAAGTTGTTTCCTTCCTTGGTGTGGTGCTTCTCTTGGTCTTGATAGTCTTCATGGTTTTCACTTCACTAATTGGTTTGAGTATGGGATGGGCACAAATACCACTAAGTCAATTTGAAAAGAAAGAAATGGAAGGGATAGGAAGAGAGAGGAAAATGTATTCTCCTTGATTTCTTCATACTCTTGTACTTAATGGAGTTTCTTCTTGTTGTTGTGGAGTCTAAGTCCTTCCTTCAATTTCTTCAATGATATTCCTCATAGCTCTTCATGTTGCCACTAAGTTGGAGATGAAGTTTTCTTCTTGTGCTTGAGTCTTGATCTCCAATTTGCTAGCTTGATGATTTCTTGAAGCATGATAGGGGAGTGGAGAAGTAGATAGAAAACTAAATTTCACTACTTGGTACTATATGTGATTGACACATTCTAAGGACTTGGCTTGGCTCCAAATAGACATAACATCAAGGAATAACAGTTGGAAACAAATCCTAAGACATGGTAAAGATGGATGAATCACTAGGTTGGGTTTTTGGTCAAAAACACATGGCCATGGTCCAAGGATGTCCAAAATGATTGGCCAAGGTTGTTTCTGGTTCAAGGTTATCAAATGGAGCAATTTTGCAAAAGGAACTATAGTGAAAATATTTATAGAAATTAATCTATGTCAAAAATACTGAAATAGACAACTTAATTCTAAATTTAATTTTAATTTGTTCAAATATTATTTTGGGACAGAGGATATGAAAGTACACATCCTAAGGTTTCCAAATATATTTTATTTACAATTTTTGGATTTGTAAAATTTGAAGTATGCCAAATTTCATCAAACAAGCATATTTGAATTTGAACAGATTTAAGTTTGTCAAATTTGAATTTGGCCAGTGCCAAAAGATTCTAGATGTCAAGGTCTTTTCAAAAAGTACAACATTGCTAAATTTGGCTAAGTGGTTGAAAAGATATGACGATTTGAAGTTGCAGGGGCTTTTCTGCAAATCTACCAAAAATTCTACCGGGAGATAAATTTGAATTAAAGGCAGGGCCACGTGGCTGGATCTGATTGGGTGCTGCTGCTGACTGTGTTGTATGCGTGGCGCTGACTGTACATGCTGACTAGGTTAAGTGAAAAGATCAGGGGCGTTGGATCTAGATCCAACGGGGGCGTACCCCTTCGCACGAGATCTAATCCTAGCCATCCGATTCAGATCCAAAGGGGCTGGAACTAGGGCTTACCGTGGCAGCACTCCGGTGGCCGGAGATGGTGGAGACGGTGGTTCTCCGGCGATCCGAGAGGAAGAAAACGACGATGGTGGCCCTCCGGTGTTCGCCTGACTCCGGGAATACGATGGGAAGATGCAGCGCAGCACAACGAACACGCGGGTGGCCACGGAGCGGCCACTCGCTTCCTCGAGCGTTGGCGCCAAGCGGACGGAGGAGCTCTTGATTCCGGCGACCATGGATCAGATGGTGTCGCTGATTCTCTGCATGAAAAGATCGGACAAGTGCATGAGAGCGTGCGCCCGAAAGAGGGGATTCGAAAGGTACAAAATATGAGAGCGGGGAGGGGCTACGGCGGCCGCAATCGACGACGCACGGCGGCGGGTACTGTGGACTCCGGCGAGCTATTCCGGTGGACTCGGGAAATAATTGGCAAAGGAGGGAGAGGGGAAATGACGAGGGGAGGCATGGCTTTAAGGGGTTGGGCTCAGATCTGCCATTGCTGCTCTTAAACGCTCGAATTAAACTCGAGAAGAAACGTCTCCTTCGGTTACCAGAGGATGAAGACGATGATGACATCATCGCTGACATCAGCTTTATTTTTTTTTCCTGTTTTCTTATTTATTTTATATCTTCTGTTTAATTAATCCAAATAACATGAAACAAAATTCTAAATTCATATTATTTCAAATACTTCCCAACAGTACCCCTTTTGTGGGGTTTTCATCATTTTTGAATTTTTCAAAATACAAATTCAAATGAATTCATAATTGCCTTAATATTCCAATTAAATGAGAAATAATAATAAAATAGGGAAATGGGTTTGGGAAATTTTCAGAGACTATAATATGGTTAATTATTATTTTCCAAAACCATTTCAACTTGTTTCCATGATTTTATAATTTTTAAATAAGATGAAAACATCATAGTCACTTAATAGAAAATTTTCCTTATTTATTTGACTTGGGGTTTAATAAAAATAATGTGTTTTTCTCAAATTAAGATGTTGTTTTCCCAATTGAAAACATTATTTTTCAAAGTTACTTTACTATTTTTCATAATTTATGTGACACTTTATAGATATAGATTGATAAAATCTTTGAATGGCAAAAAGAAACATTTTATTCATATGGAATAATTTTGGAGACAATGAGAAATTTTTAGGGATGATAATTTTTTGGTTTTTATTTATCATATACATTTTCATAGTTATAAATGGGTTGAAAACATATTTGTTAGGAGGTTTGCTCAGAGTAAATATTTTTCTTTAAGGTAGAAAATTTTATTTTGTAAGGGGCTTTAGGGTTTATGGGATAAAGGTATAATTGGATTGGTAATTTCAATTTCATTGAAATATGTATTGTTTCCTTTTGTTTCTTACATCTCATTTGGTTTTTGGTGACTTACTAAACATGAAAACAAAAAGTTTCAATTTTTAGTGATTTTTGGACTTTCCAAAAATCAGGGATGTTACAAACATGATATATTTTCTTATCATCAAGATAAGCATATTTAAGATCCTCCTTGGGTGGTAATGTGGTACCCAAGTCTTCCACGGGTAAATTATGTTTCAGTATCACTGGTTGACGAAGAAGAATATCGTCAATCTCATTTCTCTCTTCCATAAAGACCTCACTCTCATGGTCCTCCATATATTGCTGCAAAGCATTGTTAGGAGCAAGAGAAATAGAACAAAGTTGTTCAACTTTAAAATTCTCATCAGGCAATTTAGATTCATAAGGTGCTCTGGAAAATTTGGAGAAATTGAACTCATACGATTTACCATGAAATTTAGTCAATATCTTATCTCTTTTACAATCTATAATAGCACGACAAGTGTTCAATAAAGGTCTACCAAAAATAATAGGACAAGTCTTACTAGCAGCCTTACCAAGCACTAGAAAATCAGTGGGATATTTAGTCTTACCACATAAAAACTTCCACATCTCTAACAATACCAATCTGGAAAACAATTTCTCTATTAGCAAGCTGAATAACCACATCAATATCTTCAAGCTCACACGAACCAATTTCATGCATAATTTCTCTATAAAGCTCATAAGGTATATCACTAGAACTAGCACCAATGTCACACAAACCATAATAGCAATGATCACCAATCTTAATAGAAAGCACATGAACACTAGTTTTCTTAGGTCTATGAGGATGGGAAACAATATTAGAAGCATCCTCACAGAAGACAATGTGTTCATCCTCTACATTTCCACAAAAAATATCTTTCACTATTGCTACAACAGGTTCAACAGTTATTTGTTCATCGGGTTCAATAGATTTCTTATTACCCTTATTAACCAGACTAGCCACCATAGAGTGTTCTTTCACCTTAGCAGGGAAAGGCATTTTTGCAACATAAGGCTCAGGAACAGCAGGATTAACAACATGCACTTCTATATTACTAGCAGGAACAATATCTTTATAAGGTGCATGGTACTTGTGATAATCCTTTTTAGGAATATCAAGATAGGAGGAAAAAGCTTTAAGACAGTTTGCAAAAATTTGGGAATCAAGACAACAAACAACACTAACATCATAGAAATCATTGGTTCCCATAAAAGATTTAATGCATTCATAATCATAATTTATACCTGACTTTCTACCTTTATCATTCTCCCATCCTTCAGCGTTTTCTTGAATACGGTCAAGAAGATCCCATTTAGCTTCTTCTTTCATATGTGTGAATGATCCAGAATAAGAAGCATCCAATAAATCCTTATCATGAAGAGAAAGACTTGCATAAAATTATTGATAACAATATTTCTCGGGAGTTCATGAACGGGACATTTGAGCATTAATAACTTCATTCCCCGCCACGCTTGGGAAATACTCTCTCCATCATGAGGCCAAAAATTATAGATTTGATTTCGGTCTTTACGAATCTCACTAGGAGGATAAAATTTAGAATAAAAGAGAGGAAGAATTTCCTCCCATCCAATAGATTCACCATTCTTCAGTAATTCGAACCATTTAGCGGATCTTCCTTTTAGCGATAAAGAAAATAATTTCTTTTTAACTTGATCCATTGTGATACCCGCACACCTGAATAACTCGCATAATTCATGTATAAAGAGCAAATGAACACCGGGATGGACAGTTCAATCACCATAATAGCAGTTATCCATAACACGTCCAACAATTTTCATAGGTATTTTATAAGGATCTTCAGCAGATGACGGGTTACCAACTACCCTAGTAGCAACGGTAGAAGTACCCATAATAAGAGAACCAAAAGTATTCTCCATAATGAAATAAAACATCAGATAGAAATAAAAACAACACTCACAGTAAAAGTTTCTCTTACCAATTCCACTTACCAATGGCGCTTCACTCCTCGGCAACGGCGCCAGAAAATAGTCTTGATGACCCACAAGTATAGGGGGTGTATCGTATTACTTTCGATAAATAAGAGTGTCGAACCCAACGAGGAGCAGAAGGTGTTGACAAGCAGGTTGGATAGTGGATTCACTTTAAACACTATCAAACGGGTTTTTGGAGGTTTTTGATATAGCAGATAAATCAAGTGCGAGTAAATAAAGTGCAGTAAATAATATTGCAGCGAGTGGCCCAATCCTTTTGAGAGCAAAGGACAAGACGGTTGTTCTACTTATGACTACCAAACGTTCTCGAGGACACATGGGAATTTCGTCAAGTGCTTTCGCTTCGTTACGGTTGATTAATATCCATTGGTTCGTGAACAGTTGTGTGGGTGAACCTATGCTAATGCACCACCTAACTAGGACTAATACATACTTGTGATTATACCCCTCGTAAGCATCCGCAAATTCAAGAAAGTAATTAAGATAAATCTAACCACAACTTTAAAACTCCGGGATTCTACGCTCCCTCGTGCATTGGTTTCCTGTCAGGGGTTTAGGTTTCTGTCACTCCGGGAACCCCACAATTAGTAGCCAAATACACAATGCATCTTCCTAGGCCCATAAAGGTGAAGTATCATGTAGTCGACGTTCACATGACACCACTAGAAGAATAGCACCACAACTTAAATACCGACCCACGAGATATTACTTCAACATAACTTCACTACTAACATCATGAATTCTCCCATGTCCTCAAGAACTAAACGAACTACTAACAAGACATCATATGGATCATAATCAGAGGTGATATAATGGATAATAACAATCTGGTCATAAAGTGCTAACACCGATAAATCTCACAGGCATCAACTACTAACAAGTAATCCACACTAGGAGAGAGATCTAATGTAAAACAATGATAGATACCCCTAATTGTTACAGAGGGATGATGGTGGATGATGAGGGTGATGGTGCTGTTGGTGATGATGACGATGACGATCTTGATGATGCCCGGAATGATGACGGCGACGATGGCGATGATTTCCCCTCTCCAGAGAGGAATTTCCCCGACAGATTTCTCCCTGTCGGAGAGCTTTTATATCTCTCTGTTGTTTTCCGCCCGAGGCTGCGGCGGAATAATTCTTCGATGATAGTCTAGGGCTTAGGGTTCCCTGGGGTCAAGTACGCGAAAGAGATCGACCAGAGGTGGGCCAGGGTGGCCACACCACCTGGAGGCGCGACCAAGGGGGGCGCCACCTCGTGCTGTGGGCCCCTGGTGGCCCCCCTCCGGCTCGCCTCGTGGCTGGCTCCCTCATCTGGACTTCTAAGACATCTCCGGTGTCCCCCATCTTCTTCTGATCTTCTGAAATAGGGTATTCTGACGGTGCTTTTTCCATCAGATTTCTGGTCCTGGTGTTTATTCTCCAAAAATTATGAAACATGCAAAATATGATAAAATAACATAAGTGATGCATCATAACATGAAATATATCAATGTATAACGGATAATAACAATAAAAAACAGTGATGCAAAATGGATGTATTAGTGGCCAGGGGGGCCACACCACCCGGTGGCGCGGCTAGGGGGCACACACCGCCCTATGGTGTGGGCCCTACAGGGCCCCCCTCCGGACTCTGTGTACGTGACATATTTCTTAAGACCCTGGGACTTTGTTTCTCCAATTTCGAGAATATTTCCAGAACAAATTTTCTGAAACCAAAAACAACAGAAAATAGGAACTGGCTCTGTGGCATCTTGTGAATAGGTTAGTCCGAGGAAATCCATAAAAATGACATAAAGTGTATAGGAAACATGTAGCATATGACATGGAAACAACATGGAACATCAGAAGTTATAGATACGTTTGAGATGTATTAGTATCCAAGGATGGCATTGTAGGGGAGGGCGATGTGTGCCACATCGAAGTCGAGAGTCTCGGTGCGGTAGTGCTGATGAGTGCCGAGCTTGACAGTGAGGCGTATTTGTCTCAAGGGAACCGTAGTTCCGTTGGTGATGCCGGTGGAGAGCCTCATGGAGGCCAGGCACTCGTAGGGCACTTGCATATTCTCGAATGTCTGCACCAAGATCACGTTGAGGCATGCACCTCCATCAAGAAGTGTCTTGGTGATGGTGATGTTGTTGATGGTGGGGGTGCAGTCCAGGGGGCTTGTGCTCATGGTCCTTGTGGACTTGGGGTGGTCGCAGACGTCGAAGGAGACCTTGTGCTCAAACCAGTTCAGGGGTTTGGCCGCCTCTATCCCTGGAAGGACATCGTTGATCTCTCATGAGATTTTGTTGAAGTGGCAGTTGGAGAGAGGAGCTTGTGCTCCACCGAGGATGCAGGAGATGTAGCCTGTGGGCTCCTGGTAGCCTCCGCAGTTTTCCTTGCCGTTGCCCTGGTTACCCTCAAGGCGGTGCTGCACGGCAGCGTTCACCTGAGGAGGGGGTGGGTTGGGGCATTGCAGCGGGCACTGCTGCTATTGCTGCTATTGTTGCGGCGACTGCTGCTGAGGAAACTGCTCGTAGTAGTTGTTGTAGCCATTAGTGTTGGGATTGTAGTTGTTGTATCCGTTGTAGGTGTTTGGGCCACACTCCTTCTAGCGACCACCTCCTCGGCCACTGCCACGTCCAGGGTTGCGCCAGCCATTGCCTCAAGAGTAGCCCTCTGGGCCACTCCTTATGAGGCATTCGCCGTGGAGCTTCTCCAGCTGGAAGCAATCCTCCATGGAGAGGGAGTTCATCTTTTGGAACGCACAAAAGGGGTGGTTGTCCCCCATAGGAACGTCGTTGCTGCGGCCACTTGTGTTTGGGCTCTGCCGGCAAAATGGCCAGAGCCTTGCGCTTGGCGTCCGCTTCGTCGCTCTTGGTCTTGGTTTTGGCCTTGGGAGCCACGGGCTTGGCCTCATCGTGAGGGTTGTTCTGCGTGACGAGGCGACCTTCCTCGGCCTTGGCGCATTTGTCGGCCAAGTCCATGAGCTCGATAGCGGAGGCGAGGTCGTACCTAATGCCGAGCTCTTAGAGCAGGCGCTCATAGGTGACCCCTCGCGGAAGGCAGATATGACGTTTGTATCGGCAATGCAGGCGATCTTGTTGCGTGTTTGGCTGAAGAGCTGGAGGTACCGACGATGCGTTTTGCCTGGGCGCTGGCGCACAGAGTGGAGGTTGTTGTGGGTGAGGGGACGCATGTAGGAGCCCTTGAAGTTGGCGAAAAAGTTAAGGCATAACTCCTCTTACGACCCGACAAACCCTTCTAGTAGGTTCATGAGCCAGCTGGCTATGCACTTGTCGTATCCCTTTGCAGCGCACACGCAGAGGTTGTAGAGCTACTGAAAGTCGAGGGGAGGGGTGGTGTCGTCATAGCGAGGAGGTAGTGTCGGGTTGAACTTCGGCGGCCATGCGATCATGCAGAGCTGCTTGGTGAATGCGAGGCAGTCCCCGACGAAGATATTGGCGTGTGCCTCGTTGTCCGCCAAGCGGTTGGCACAGATGGCTCTAGAGAGGTCACGGATGGTGCTCCACTCGCGCTCGTGACTGCGCTCGATCTGCACGCGCGCGTCTGGCAAAGTGCGCATGATCTGGCAGCTGTTGTTGCTCTTGTCAGGGGCTCTGGTGGCGTGGGTCTTGTTAGGGACATACGTGCGGGGATCACCTTGCACCGACGACTTTGCACCATGGGAAAGGACTGCGACATGAGCTGTCGTGCTCTTGGACTGGCCAGTGCCGTCTGCCCGCGACAGTTGTGCGGGGACGTTTGTGGTAGTGACGAGCTCCTAGAAGCGGGTGATCCATGCTGGCGTGCCCTTCCGGCGCGGGCGGGTGTGCGAGCAGCTCCTGGGGCAGTAGCAGGGCTGCGGCGGGGGTGGGCTGCTCGTGACGTCCCTGCATCCCTGATGGCATGTTACGGCCAGATGGTGGCGGTGGCGGTGGTTGCGGGGGTGGGGGCGGTGGCGGGGATGCCTCTGCCCCATGCTGCGACGGGTGGGAGGAGGCTTGGTCCTCAACGTCAAGTGCGCCACCAGAGCCCGCTGGGCCGTGCTGCCTATCGTCATCACTGTTGTTGCTGGTGGGGTTAGCCTGTCTCCTGCGGCGGGAACGGTCAGCTCGGGTGGGGTGAGCGGGTGCCATGGCAGCGAGGAGGTGAGGGAGTGCCTTATCCCCCTACCTGACGCTCCAAATGTCGGAGAGTGGTCTGTCAAAGACATGGACTCTTAAGAGGTTCTAACACTGGGGGGTAACCACACTTCTAGCACCTCTTGTGAGGCCTCGTAAGGAAAACTCGAAGCTGGCAACATTGGCGACACGGGGAGTTTACCCAGGTTCAGGCCATCTTGTGGTGTAAAACCCTACTGCTGCTTATCTGATGGATTTCACTGCGATTGATACAGTAAAAGATGCGAACTTGTGCTCAGTTCATACTAGGGAGGCTCTAGGTGAATTGAGCCGTCCCTGCTACGGGAGCCATGGGGCTCCTTTTATACTGGCGTTTGGACCTCATTCCCACTCATACTTGGCGGGAAAGAGCTACCACAAGATGACAAGGAGGGGTCATGAGAGCTCTGCGGCTCCTGCTGGTCTTGGTTGTTGCGCCACCATCCACGGCAGAGCGGTGGGGGCTCCCGGTGACGTTTCCACCGTCTTGTAGCGTCGTCTTGGTCTTCTTGCACTGAAAAGGAAGTTGTGGGTTGGAGCTTTGGCGTGGGCAGCTGTCGCCCACGCTTTGTACACGAGAACGACAAATGCCGCCAAAGGTGCAGTACGGCACTGTCATGCCTCCGTCAGCGTGCATAGCAACGAATGCAAGCTGCACATGGCTTGTTTCCTCCCGAGAGGAATGTCTCCTGGAGAGGCTTGGAGGACTCGAGGTAGAGCTCCTCTCCAAAGGCAGGTGACGGGGTTCCTCTAGAAGGGCCAACCCCCTGCTGCCGTGTCCCAGGGGTACAGGGGACAGGTAGAGCTCTGCCGCTCCTGTTGGACTTGGTCGTCATGCCACCGTCCATAGCAGAGCAGTGGGGGCTCCTGGTGACGTTTCCTCCATCTTGTGATGTCGTCATGCTCTTTTTGCACCAAAGAGGAAGTCCTAGGGCGGCGCTTTGGCACGGGCAGCTATCACCCATGCTTTATACACGAGAATGGCAACTGCCGCCAAAGGTGCACTGCGACATTGTCGTGCCTCCGTCAGCGTGCAGAGCAACGAACGTCATCTTCACATGGCTTGTTTCCTCCCGAGAGGAATATCCTCTAGAGAGGAGAGGAGGACTTGAGGTAGAGCCCTCTCCAAAGGCAGGTGATGGAGTTCCTCTAGAGGGGCCAGCCCCCTACAGGCCGTGCCCTCTGGGTACAAGGGCTCACGGAGAGGCTTCCCTTCACGAGACCTCCTTGATGAGGCGTCAGATGCCCACTAGGCTGGGCCGCAACAGACGCGCTAGGATACCATGGTATCTGCTGGACCGACAACTTGGGCTAGTCGACGTGAGACTCCAACTTATGAGTAGCTAGATAGAGTTCTAGCTAGTGTGGAGTGGGAACAAAAGATTCCTTTAGTGTCAGTTCACGCCATGACGAGAGTTGGATCAGATCGTACGCCTCTGTTTATTGATTCTAGAGATCAATCTTACTTAGGAAATTTTAGCAAATTTTATTTTTAACTCTCTTGGTTGAGTCAGGAAGTTTTTTATGAAATGATCAAGAATGAATGTAATTCAATTAAGACTAGAAGTTCATCAATAGCTTTTTGTTAGAACAAAATAGGGCATCTTAGGCGTTTCCTACGTGGATGGGCCAAGAATAAAAGCGGTTTTTATAGGAAAGAACGAGGTGGATTATACCATCTTACTCATGATCTAGATGTCAAAATCGAATCATATCCCCTTGGTGAATTAGAGCGGAAAACTTTAAGAGAGACTTCCTTTATGTTGGTTAGGCTTAGGCGGGAGGAGGAGATTAAGTGGGTGCAGCGTGCAAAAGTGAACCATATTCAAGAAGGTGGGAGTAATACAAAATATTTTCACCTGATTGCAAATGGTAAGTACCACAAGAAAAAGATATTGGAGTTAGAGCAAGATGAGGGAACTATTGTTGGTGAAGAAAATCTTAAGGTATATATTACTGAGTATTATAAAAAGTTGTTTGGAGCACCGGGAACCATCAACTTTAATTTAGATGAGAGCTTGAAAGATGATATAACGGAGCTATCCTCAGACGAGAATAGTATTCTGATTGCTTGTTTTACTGAGAAAAAAGTGTATGATGCTATTATACAAATGAAGCACAATAAAGCTCCGGGGCTAGACAGGTTTCTCGCTGAGTTTTATCAAGTGTTTTGGGAAGTTATAAAGAACAACTTAATGACAATGTTTGTACATCTGAAAGCTCGAGAGCTGGATTTGTACAAACTAAAATTTGGTGTTATAACGTTGCTTCCCAAAATAGAAAACATGTTTAAGATCCAACAATACCGGCCTATTTGTTAGCTTAATGGGAAATCTAAAATATCTACGAAAGTGGACACTAATAGAATCTCTACTATTGCGGGCAAGGTGGTCAAGACCACTCAAGCTGCTTATATGCCTAGGAGACCTATACTCGAAGGAGTGGTTGTCTTACACGGAAATGTCCATGAACTTAATAGAAACAATACTAAAAAGATTTGAAGAAAGAGGATCCCATTGACGCAACCCCTTCATTGTTGAAAAATAATGGCCAATGTCGGCATTGACCCTTATCCCAACATTACCAAAATAAACAAAACACTCTATTTTTAAAACCAAATTTTGATCAAAACCCTTCATACGTAACTCTTGTTGAAGGAAAACCATGAAAAGGCGGCTTGAGTGGTCTTAACCACCTTGTCCGGGCAATAGTGTTTAAAAAGAACAACATGAAAATCGCTTTTGAGAAGGCTTATTCCTGTAAGACAACTGCTTTTAATAAGGACTCCGTCCATATTGTTGCGGATATGCTCGCTATTATTATTGAAAGGGCAAAGGTTGATGGACAAGTTGGTGGACTTGTTGCTCGCCTAGTGGGTGGAGGGGTATCTATTTTCTAGTATTCTGATGATAAGATTCTTTTTATGGAACATGATTTACAGAAAGCTGTTAACATGAAATTAATTATGTTCATCTTTGACAATTGTCCGGGCTTAAGATCAATTTTCATAAGAGAGATGTTTATTGTTTTGGTAAGGCTACGGAAGATATATCCTCAGACAGAGAGATTTTTGGTTGTGAAAGTGCTTCATTTCCTTTTAAATACTTAGGGATTCCTATGCATCACAGTCGTCTACTCAATAGTGAATGGAATCCGGTTGAGGATCATTTTGAGAGTAAATTGGTTCTTGGCAAGGAAAGCTGCTCTCATACGGGGAGAGACTTATCCTTACAAATTATATTTTAACTAGCCTACCGATGTTTATGCTATTTTTCAAGTGCCTAAAGGGGTGCAAAAGTGGTTGGATTTTATAGGTCTCGCTTTTTCTGAAAAAGTGACCAGACTAAGAAGAAGTATAGACTAACTAGATGGAATATAATTTGCCGGACTAAGAGCTAGGGGGCTTGGGGTGGAGGTATTCGATATTAAAAACATTTTTTTACTAAGCAAATGTCTCTCCCTTTTGGAAAGGTCTCATGGGGGTTAAGGATGTTTTCTTCTCGAGATGACATTTTATTGTTTTAACTGGAATAAACACTCGATTTTGGTTATGGAATAGGTCTCTAGTTGATCAATATCCTTCTTTATATAATATTCTGCGATGAAAGAATGTTCTTGTTGCAGATACGTTGTGGGTATATCCATTAAATATCGAATTTAGATATAACTTATCAAGTAACAAGTGGGGCCGATGGGTTCAGCTGGTTACGGGTTTGATGGAGTTCGAACAGTACAATTAGCCGGACGTTTTTGTTTGGAACCTAAGTCCCTCTGGTATTTTTTCTATTAAATCGTTGTATTTAGATCTGATGAATGATCATACTGTCTTCTTACACAAATATATATGGAAGCTCAAAACCCCATTAAAGATTACGATCTTTATGCGGTTCTTATATCGAAAAGTAATTCTTACTAAAGATAATCTAGCAAAATGGAACTGGAATGGGTGTAGGAAGTGTGAGTTTTACGATTCAGAGGAATCCATACATCATCTCTTTGGTACTTGTCATTTTGCATGTTTTATTTGGAGAACCATTGAGTTCACATTTAATTTACCACCGCCAACCAATATCACAAATATGTTTGGCAATTGGTTGAGAGGGATGCCTAAGGTTGATAAAGCATGTGTGAGGGTTGGTGTATGTGTCGTTTTATGGTCCATGTGGACGTGTAGGAATGACTTAGTTTTTAACAAGACAAAATATTTGAATTATTTGCAGGTTATCTACAAGGCTTCGTCCCTCCCTCGAGATTAGCCCTTCCTTCACGCTTTAGAGAAAGAAGAGTATATGGCTTCTGGGTGTGCCCAACTCAAGATGGTCGCTCGAGCAATCTACAACCTATCTTACTAAAAGTTTCCTAACAGATTAAATGGTGCATAAGTGTGTCATTCTTTTGGTTTTTTGCTGGCTAGTGTTTGTTGCCACCATGTTCGATCCATGAAATGTAAACTTTGAATTTAATGACTCTATAAACTATGTAATAAAAACAACATGTGCATGAGATATCCCACATTTTAAAAAAAAAGCTAACTTATCCCCACCGAATAGCTTTTTTCGAAATGGGGGAAAACCCCCAGCTTCTGCATCGATCGATGCACACGGATTTTTATTCCAAAGTTTAAGTATTTGTCATCTTACAATCACCAATCACATAAAGTTGAGACATGTATCAACCATCAAAACGAAGGCATACTAAAAGGACTAAGCATCTCAAGCGATTAGTATGCTACCACGAAGCCAGGCTGAAAAAAATCCCGAACGACCATCGGGAACAAGGAACATCCAACAACCATGAGCTCTCGCTGGTCCACCAGAATGAGAAGAGCCCAAAGCTGGATGAAATGCGCCGCTAGAGAGATAACCTGCCACTTATGGAACGATTTTGATCTATTAAACAAAATGTTATTTCGACAATGCCATATTGACCAACAAAGAGCTGAAAATCCAATTCGAATTCTAACTTTGGTGTTTTTTTATCAATTTCATTCATCCAATTCCCAAACATATTTATTATATTGGTTGGAGGTGGGCTTTCATAAGCAATAAATATTGGGTCACGTAGCAGAAATTAAAATATTCCTTCCTACGTAACACACAAAATCTACTATGAAGGTACGAGCGAGAATAGATCTGATTGTTACCGACACGAAGCGCCTAACGAGTGTCGATAACGATGTGGGTGATGCCTGATGACGAGGTCATCGCCCTGGAGCATCTCCCAGATTACGGCGTCGTTGAGGCGCTCGTCGGCGGTCTGTCGCTCGGTCGCGAAGTGCTCGTCCTCGAAAGGAGCGAGCTGTTGGTCAAGTTCGAAGATCGCCAGCACCTCCTGAAGGTTAATGCCGGCCTCCGCCGCCGGCCCTTCCTGCATTACGGCCTGCGCCTGGCCTCCGCGCTCCGCCTCCGGCCGCCATCCTCCTACTCTGGCGCCGGCTGCCATCCTCTTCCTCCGGCGCCATCGCTTGGCCACGCTTCTCCTCCTCCTCCATCATGACGTCCGGGCCGCCATCAACACCGTCCTCCGCCATCGCGACGTGGTTGGCCGCCTCCACCGCTGGGCCATTGTCGGTGGCCTCCGGTTTCAAGGCTTCTCGAGCCTGCAACTCCTCCCACATCTCCGCGTAGCGCGCAGAGGTCATCATCGTCCACGTCGTCTTCCTCTGGCGCACCATGTCGTCGGCATTGTTGCGTGCTCGCGAGAGTTGGACTTTTTTGGGGGACGAAGAGCGGCGAGCGAGACAACACGTGTGGGGATGCGCCACGGCGAGGGAACCAGACACTAATAAAGCCGCGATGGGACGGGATGCTTTGAAGGGCGGTCGCGTCCGGCCGCCTAGCTGTCGCGCAGAGCCTCCTCTCTGCAGCAGCGCACGTGGATTAATCGAGAGGGTCCGGTACGCTCCGAGTTTGCGTCGGTCAAAGTCGACCTCGTGGACCCATCGGTTAGCGGGTGTATAGTCTCGGTGGTAGAGTGTCAAACCCAAATTTCCGTGGGGTCCGGATACGCTCCGAGTTCGCGCCGGTCAAAGTGGACCGCGTGGACCCACCGGTCAGCGGCTGTATAGCCTCGGCGGTACAGAGTCAAATCAAATATCCGTGGTGTCGGGGTGTGCTCTGGATTTTTATTTACACGAAAATAATAACTTAAAATGTCAAAAAAAATGAAATTACAATTTGGTCACTAAATGATAGCACAATATTGTGGTAATTATATTAGACAGTTGCTGATATTTTTGCGTTGAAGTTATCATTGGACGAAGTGCATCTTTGCAAAAATGTCCTCCATCATACCGCAAACTTCAATCAATCTTTTCCTTTGCAGTAATTTCATGTAATTTGTGCTTTTTTGCATAAAATACAAGTTATAAAGCTTTATCTGGCTTTCACAAGATTGCATGTGCCTTTTGTTTCAAAAAAAAGAGTAATTTTCCATCATGGCATCTGCCGAACCATCCGAGTATATCCGGACCGTCCGTACATTTGTTGTTTGATGGGAAAACACATATTTTGTTGCTAAAAATTTCGTAAATGACCCCCTCACATACATACAAACACGCCCCTTGCCGCCGTTGGCGCCTTCTTTCCTTGCCAGATCCTACCATTCTCCATCGTCGTCCCCTGCGCCACGCCGTGCCTTCGCCACCTTCTTTACTTGCCAAATCTTCTCCCATCCACCGCCGGCCGTTCATCATCGATCCTGCATCTCCAGGCCTCAGATCTTTGATCTACGCCCCATCCGGTGAGGTATTTCTTCCTCTATCGTCGACCCTGCATCTCCACAAGGATTTAGGAGACAGTCGTGTGGATTTAGGCCTCCTTTCATTCATATGATATTCGGTACTGCATTGACAGAACAAATTTGGTAGTGTATTTATCATGTTACAGAATAAATTTTGTACTTTTATTAGCATGTTAGGATTTATATTTTGTGTATGCTTCATTTTCAAATTATTTAACAAGAGATGGCATGTTAATATAGACTATGTTTGCTATATATTTTCAACCATGAGTAACTTGTATTAATTTCTACTTTCCTTTCAAATTATATAACAGGAGATGGCATGCCCAGTATGTAAAAAATGATTGCACAATTAGGAACTTTATTCGATCCAGTTTTAGTCTTTGTCTACAAGACTCTCAACATAAGTCATTGGTAAGAAAACAAATATGTTTAGTGCTTATACGAAATAACGTGTTTACAATTCTGTTCTGTTTACTTGTTTTTCGGTTGCATACACAGCTTGTACCATGCAACATTCACCATTCCTTCAACGAGGCAGTAGGAAAAAATGTGTTGGTTCGTGCGCTCGGGAGAACGTACAAGATTGTTGTGTCACAAGGACGAAGGAGAACCCGGTTACATGGCGAAGGATGGGAAGACTTCGTCACGAAGAACAATCTCAACATGGGACACCTTCTTGTTTTTACTATGTCAGGAACTTATCCTAGGATCTCTGTTGCTGTTATGATATGGCATCAATGAAGAGGAGAGTGAGGACGATTCATACACTTCAGAAGCCTCAGAGAGTGACGAACAGGACTCATGATCTCAAGCTATGATTAGTACTATTTCTATTTTGTTTCTTAATAATCGGGAACATTTGGTATTGGTGAAAGTCGACTGTTATATTTGTGATAAAGGTGAACGATATTATGTAGACGTATTACTTAATTGTGTGTTCCGATTTGCATAGTATTAATTATTATTTCAGCTATATAATACGATCGTACCTTCTGGACAATATTTAGGATGGTACGACGTCGGAAGCTCTGGAAATGGGAGC
Organism: Alopecurus myosuroides; assembly: GCA_028641055.1. Lineage (NCBI taxonomy): Eukaryota > Viridiplantae > Streptophyta > Magnoliopsida > Poales > Poaceae > Alopecurus > Alopecurus myosuroides. The sequence goes on along the minus strand of CM054063.1, from coordinate 232,872,926 downwards.
CGACCATGAATTACAATCGACTCTATTGCGGCATAACTAGAGATGGCCAGTTTTTATGGCCGCCTCTGCAGATATATTTTCTGAGAGCCCTCTGAGGGATTGGGTAATCATAAACGGTTTTATTTAACCGGCTCCGTCATATGGTACATTAGAGACCATCGCTTAGAGTCGGATTGAGAAACCTGCCGCGGCCTGTGTACCTGGGGAGTCTCTAAAGCTCGGTTCGGTGCTAGTGTACGTCCGTCAAAGTCCTGCAGCGCTTCGCCATCCAAGGCTAATCTTTACAGGTGCACAATTGAGGTGGAGAGATCCCAAAACATGGGCAAGAGAGAGAGAGAGATTATAGGTAGGTCTAATCGGGAGATGACTATCCTCTCCCAATTAGAAGCAGCTCTAAACCAATTAGAGAGTCTCTAATTAGAAGCTCTAATCCAATAAGAGATGTTCTAATTAGAGTCTCTAATTCAATTATAGAGGTTATAATTAGAGTCTCTAATCCAATTAGAGGGTCTCTAATTAGAGTCTCTAATTCTACAAGAGAGAGAGAGAGAGAGAAAGGCTTGGAGCCAATTACATGTCCTCCAAAAGAGGAGGGGTGGGTTTATATAGGTGGATGCACTAGACACCTGCCATGGGGGAGGTCGGTTTGGGACTTCCCTCCTTGGCTGCACCCCCTCTCCTAGGGGAACTCGGATTGGACTCCTAAGGGAGTCCATGTAACATCCCAAGTATGAAAATTCCCCTTTTGCAATGTTTGTTTCTTGAATTCTAATTAATGCATCATGTCATCATAAGCATTGCATGTGGCATGTGTTTAAATTTGAAATTCAATTCAAATTCAAATCAATTTCATTCATACTTGGCATGTTCCAATTGTGAATCACAATTAAAAGTTTGCAAACAAATCAATTCAAAAAGCAATCCATTAATTGGTTGGAATTATTCAATATTATTTGTTATTTCAAAAATTCATTCTTTTGAAACCATATTTGAAAATTCAACTGACAAATTCAAAATAAGTTTGCAATTTGAAATTTCGAAACAAAGTGTAGCACCCTTTGGGCTTGCTGTTTTGTAATCCAACAAAAATATTTCAGAAAGAAAAACCCAAACAATTCTTATCCTTTTTCCCTCTTTCATCTTCTACAAAAAAAAAGAGAATAAAAGAAAAAGGAAAAGGCACTGCTGGGGGAGGCAGGCCCAAAGGCCCACCTACAACCCCAGCGAAGCAGCCCGCACCACCAGCCCACCTCCCTTCTTCCACCTCCGTCCATACCGGTGTCGACATCCTGGGAAAAGCAGAGCACACCGCACCTGCCCCCTCCTTTCCACCCGCTCCCTTCCCCTCCTTATCTACTCCCTGAGGCCACCCCAAACCCTACCCTTTCCTTTCTCCTCCCCAGCCGCCGCCGCCTCCCTTCTCCTCTCTGCTCCTCCTCGTTCTCTGAATTTTTCTTTACTGAACCGGAGAAGGCACCACCATGGCCGGAAGTTGGAGAGGATGGTGCGGTCGCCGTGCTCGTCGATAGGCTGTGGTCTCGGCGGGAATGGAACCAGGAGAGCGCCACCTCCACTTTTGCTGAAGACGGCGCGGCCGGAGGCGGGCTGCAGCGACCACGCCGGCGACGTGCTCCTCCCTGCGGCCGGCCGGCAACAACGAGCTAGCCGGCCACTTCCCTTCATGCGCGCGGCACCGTCCTCGACCCCTCTCTTGGTGAGCATCGCTCTGGACCACCTCCTTCCTTCCCCCTTGCTCTGCGAGACCACCAGCGCGTGGCACGGCCGTTTCCCGGCGTTCCCCGGCGTCTTCCGTCCGCGGTCAGCTAAGTTCCGTAACTGAACTTATTCAGTTCAGATCCGCGCCGCACACACACCTCAAAAGGGGCCGAAGCCCAGTTCTAGCACAACCCCGCTCCCAGCCCAGTGGCTAGTGCCTCCGTGTGCGCCCGTGAGGTCCCTGGTTCGATCCCTCCCCGTGCGGAATAAACCCATCCTTTTTCCACCTTTGCCACGCGCGCACGCGGTCCCCACCTGTCATGGGCACTGGAAGCCACGCAAGCACACACACACGCCACGCAGGCGCCAGCTGGGTGCTGGCCCACTGGTCAGTGACCCAGGGCAGGTCTGCACTGCGTGACAAAAGTCCCTGGCCTCTATTTAAATTCCAGAATGTAATTAAAACTTCTAAAATTCATATCTTTTACATATTTGCTCAAAACAGAAAACTTAAAACATGAAATCCATTCAATTTTAAATGCTCTACACTAATATAAACTTTATTTCTGGTTTTGAATAATTTAAAATGCTAAAAACAATTATTATTTGTTAAATGCTTTAAACATTGCAAAAATCATATCTTGGGCATACAAATTCCAATTGGAGAAAACTAAATATGCATTCCAATCAGAATTAAATGCTCTATCCAAATATGCAATAAAATAAATGTTTTGAGAAACTAAATTTTGCACTAATTTCGGTACTGATTTTTATTTAATTAAAATGCCAAAGTGCATAACTTAATCATTAAAACCCCAAATTTGACAAATAAAATGTCTAGTTGAAGCTAACACTATTTCCTTGCTATTTCCAACATCTCTCATGCATTTAATCCACTTTAACAAAATGTTTAGGTGTAATTCATTAAACCCTCAAATTAGGCATATGGACTTTTACCATATGCAATTCAATTGCATATGGGTCCATTTAATATTGGTCGTAATGTCTCTAGCTTACCTTCGATGCACCAATTAAAATGTCATGCATCATCCCATGTTTGTGCATTATGCCATGTTATTGATTGTCTGTCTCTCTTCGTTGTTTGTTTGCTTCTTCTCGAATAGATGACGACCTTGAGACATACGAGGTTTACGATACCACTTCAGAGGAATTAGCCCAGTACCAGGCTACTGAGTTTGCAGGCAAGTATTCACTCACATGAACCATTGTGTCCGTTCCACACTTGATACCAATACTTTCCGTTGTCTAATCTGCTAGCCTTATGATTCGTTGCTTGTGTTCCGATCCTATCACATGTCATCCTGCAGCCATGATTATAGCCTCACCCCCACACCTACAACCTTGTTGTTTGTTAGCCTGTGTCGTAGTATCATGTTTAGGTTTGTTTGTGCTCGAGTCTTGTTGTCATTTATCTTATCACCTGTTTAGTTTGATAGACGGGCTTGTTATAATCAATATCATGTTAATGTTTGGGGTAATAATAATTCGATGATAAGGCACCGGCAGGAGGCCCGGGTTAGGGTTTTGAAGCCTGCTAGTGTCGACCCTAATTAGGAAAAGGGTCTTGTCCTCTGATCCATGATGAGAGTGCTCACCGCATCCGGGTGGTCGTATGGAACCCCCCTCGACTTTGACCTGATCCGCAGTTTGTCCGAAGAGCCACACTTAGTTCGGCTGTTCCATTTGGCTCATACGCATGAATGGGTCGCTCCCATGGTTGATACTGATGATGTTGATGACGCACACATATAGGGCGAGGCCTGTATTGCCGGGGCGTTGCGTCCTGCGGGAGTTTTGCACACTTGCGCTGAGTATTCGGCTGCGTGGTTGGGACCTTATAGCTCCGTGGCTCCTAGGACAGGCTGTAGAGATGGTTCGGGTCGTGTTGAGTCCACCTGAGTTTTAGTTGGTGGCTCGAGTGTGTACGGGTACTGGAGCACACCCTGCAGGGATGAATCTTCTCGAGAAGCCGTGTTGTCCGCGGTTATGTGACGACTTGGTGAAAGTGCTGGCTAACAAGTACTCCGACAACTTACACCTAATTAATAATAATTTGACTAGTAATAGGCATATTGTCACAATAACCTGAATTTTCATTAATCCAACTGTGTGGGTAATCCTCGGATTGCTTCTTTGGATAAGGGGCGAGATCCAGGATGGGTTTGTTTGAGGTTAGTGGTAGTTGGCTCCGATGCGCTATCTTATCCCTTTCTTTTAGCCGGATGTTGTAGCGCGTCTCTGTAGTTGGTTAGTGCAGCCCGCTGCCGCAACTTTGTATCACCTATCTTCCGTTGAACCCAAAGCATCTGTACTTGGTGTTGTCGGGTACACTTTGGTATCTTGTGCATCTTCTTGCTAGTACTCGTCCGTACTGACCCCTTTGGGGCTGCTGGTTCTGCAGACTACGTTTCCGAGGATCCCCATGGTGGCTACTACGTGGAGTATGACGAGGCTGCTGACGAGTAGATAGTGGATCCGAGCAGGATCCGAGAATTCGTGGATGGGCTCCGTTCTTTTCGTTTCCGGCCTCTTAGGACTATTTGGATCTTGTCTGTATCTCAGACACTTTGTTTGCTTCCGCTGTGATGTAATGATGATTTGTTGGGACATGTGTCCTCTGTATGACTGTATTTGCTATCTCTGCTCTAGTGAGAGCTTTTGCCACTTATTTCTATTTCTTTGTGTCTTAGATATTTGTTGTGTTATCACTTGTTCAAATGTCGTTGACGTACCATGTGTGTATGTTATGAAGTACGTCAATGGAAGTATTCGGATTCCTATTGGATGGTTTCGCAGACGATGAATAGTAGAGAATGGTTGTCACACGCTTACGTGTCGGCCTACTCATATTGAGATGCGGGTGCAGGTAGGCCCCGTAAGCCAATTATCTACTATTTAGCGGGTTGTGTGTATCCTCTAGAAGTCCGGGTGCGACAAATGGTATCAGAGCCTGTCTTCCTGTAGGAACCCTTTTACTGGTCGCAGTTGAGTCTAGAAACTATTTTGTAGCTATATAGGAAAAATGAAACGTGAGAGTAGGAATTCTGTTCTTTTATTTATTTCCCCACCCACCCTCCCTTTTCTGGTAAGGAAGTGCAACGTTGTTTTTCTCTTCTCACCTAAATTTTCAAGTTAGGATTTCACGTATCCTGGTTTCTCGAGGATGGTTATATCTACTAGACCATAGGAATGGAGGTGGTTGTGACACGATTTTCGTGTTGCCTACTCACGATTGAGAACGGTGGCAAATAAGCCCCGGAAGCAGATCCTCTATTCCTTAAGCAGTAGATATTGATCCTCTAGAAGCCCGGATGGGTTTTTTCCGGAGTACCTCAGGTGTTTGTGGTCTCCTGTTTCCCAGTTGTTGCTTCGATATCGTCCTTCACAAATCGTCTCTTTCGTTGTAACAACTTATCTGTTGATTCGTTGTTAACCTCCATCCGTTTTGTTCCGGAGATTTCTTCTTCAACACGGCTATCCGTGTGGTACGCGAACCATTTATGGTGAACGTTGAGGGTAGTATATGTTTGCTCCATGCTACCTTCTTACCGTCTGAAGTAAGCCTTGTAAGCACTTATATTGGATTTTGTTATCCGGTTAGTGTGTTAACCTTGGTATCCTCTTCAGGATGGAGAGTGGTGACGAAGAACCCACACTGCCACCCGAGATGGGGAAAGTGCTGTCTCAGATGACACAAGTTATAAGGCAGATGCAGCAGAACCAAGACCTTGGGAATAATGGCAACGCCCGTATGTCTATTCGGGAGTTCCTTGAGCTCAATCCGCGCACGTTTGATACCTCCTCAGAGCCATTGGATGCTGATGACTGGCTCCATGAAATGAACCGTACTCTTATGGTAGCTCATGTGACTGACGAGGACCGTGTTCCTTACGTGACCTACCTTCTCCGTGGGAAATCCATGTCTTGGTGGGAGAACTTCCAAGAAATGAGAGGTCCTAGTGTGGCAATCACATGGGAGGATTTCAAGCAAGCCTTCGTGCGCCATCACATTCCCGATGGGCTCATGGAGAGAATGCGTGAGGAATTCTATTCTTTCACACTAGGCAATTTGGACGTTCTCGAATACCAAAGAGAGTTCAATCGCCTGGCTCGCTACGCCGGTTATGAAGTCTCCACGGAAGCGAAAAAGATGGCAAAGTTCCGCAGGGGTCTCAACCCGGAACTCAAGTATCCTCTCACCAACGTCAATGCCAAGAATTTTGAGGACCTCATCAACATCGCTCTAAATGAAGAGCATGGGCGCAAGTTGGTTGAGGAGTCTTGTAAGCACTCTCGTGAACAGGCTAATTCGTCAAAAGTTATGATGCCTCCACAAAAACAAAGAGTTTGGGTTCCATATACCACTCCAACACCGCCCATCTGCTTGCCAAGCCCGGCAAGATTTCTTGCCCGCCCTCCCACCCCAGTGGTATCTTCAGGAGGTGCTCCATCTCAGCCAAGTCCAACAGCTCCTCGTTCTATTATTACATGCTTCAAGTGCGGTCTACCAGGACACTACTCCTACAAGTGCCCGCAGAACAAGCTACCATCACTACCTATCTCTAATGTCAATCATGTGATGGTACACACTTCTTCGCCTAGGCCCCGCAACAGGAACAAGTCTGTCTTGAGAACTGTGAGGGTGAACCATGTCAAGGCCCAGGGAGTAGAAGAATCTCCAGAGGTTGTAATGGGCACACTTCTTGTGAACTAGTTTCGTGCTAAAGTCTTGTTCGATTCTGGTGCTTCACACTCCTTCATCTCTCAAAACTTTGCAAACACCAGTAAAATCAACTTCGAACAGTTGTCTATCCCTCTCCTAGTGAAATCACCGGGATCTAGCTGGCAAAGCAATAAAGTTAGCCAGAACATCGAGATCACAATTGGAAACCTTCCATTCAGGCATCTCTGATAGCTCTCCACTCTTCAGATATTGATGTCATTCTTGGGATGGATTGGCTGGTAGCCAACAAAGCAGTCATTGATTGCCCTGCTAAGTCTGTCAAAATCACACACCCTTCTGGCCAGATAGTCTACTTCCATGCTGAAAATCCAGTTGTTCAACTCTACACTCTCAATGCAAATCCTCTACCATCTATTGAAACTGCTCCGGTGGTTTGTGACTTCCCCGATGTCTTTCCAGAAGAATTGCCAGGAATGCCTCCTGACAGAGCTGTTGAGTTCGTCATCGAACTTGAACCAGGCACTGCTCCAATCTCCAAGTATCCATACAAGATAGCTCCTCCTGAACTGAAATTGTTAAAGGAGCAAATCGATATGTACATGGAAAAAGGTTACATTCAACCTAGTTCCTCGGCTTGGGGATGCCCAACTCTCTTTGTGGCAAAGAAGGATCAAACAAAGAGACTCGTTGTTGACTATCGTCCTCTTAACGAGAAAACCATCAAGAATAAGTATCCAATTCCTCGCATCGATGATCTCTTTGATCAGCTTGCTGGAGCCTCTATATTCTCCAAGTTGGACTTGAGAATGGGTTACCATCAAATAAAGATCAGAAAAGAGGATGTTCCAAAGACAGCCTTTGTCACTCGCTTCGGTCGCTATGAATACACAGTCATGTCATTTGGCCTCACCAATGCACCGGCGACTTTCTCCCGACTCATGAACTCTGTCTTCCATGAATACCTCGACAAGTTCGTTGTGGTATATATTGATGACATTCTTGTCTACTCAAAATCCGAGAAAGAGCATGAAGAACATCTTCGTCTCACTCTCATGAAGCTTCGCGAGCATCGCCTCTATGCCAAGTTATCCAAATGTGAGTTCTGGATTTCTGAAGTCACTTACCTTGGTCATGTCATATCTTCCAAGGGCATAGCCATTGATCCAGAAAAGGTTAAAGCAATTGTAGATTGGAAACCTCCAAAGACGGTGAAGCAAGTCAGAAGCTTTCTTGGTTTGGCTAGCTATTGTCGTCGCTTCGTCCCAAACTTCTCCAAGATTGCCAAACCTCTCACTGACCTCACAAAGAAGGACAAGAAGTTCGTCTGGTCTCCACAATGTGATGAAAGCTTCAATCTCCTGAAGACTAAACTCACTTCTACACCAGTTCTAGTTGGCCCAGATCCTTCCAAACCTTTCCAAATATTCTGTGATGTTTCTCTCCAAGGTCTAGGTGCAGTTCTCATGCAAGAACGTCAAGTTGTGGCTTATGCTTCTTGCCAGTTGAACACACATGAGCTCAACTATCCTATTCATGACCTTGAGCTTGCAGCAGTTGTCTTTGCCCTCAAGAAATGGAGACAATACTTGCTGGGTAATCGCACTGAGATCTTTTCTGACCACAACAGTCTAAAGTACATCTTCAGTCAGCCAGATCTGAAACTCAAACAAAGGAGATGGATTGAGAAGATCAAAGACTTTGATCTCACCATTTCCGACACTCCAGGCAAGCCTAATGTTATGGCCGATGATCTCAGTCGCAAGTCCTATTGCAACAATCTCATGATCATGGAAAGCCAACCTCCTCTTCACGAAGAATTCCAAAAGCTGAATCTTGGACTTGTTCCTCAAGGCTATCTTGCAAACTTGACAGCCATTCCAACGCTTGAGGACAAGATTCGTTCTGAACAACTTCGTGATGCTGAGATCAAGAAGATCGCAAAGAACATCAAAGCAGGCAATGTGAAGTATAACTGCTTCTCAATTGATGACAAGGGAACAGTGTTTTTCCAAGGACGCATTGCAGTTCCCGAAATCCAAAGCCTGAAAGATGTGATTCTCAAGGAGGCTCATGATACTCCTCTTTCCATACACCCTGGAAGTACAAAGATGTACCAGGATCTCAAAACAATGTATTGGTGGTCTGGCATGAAGCGTGAAGTTGCTAAATATGTCTCTGAATGCGATGTTTGTCAACGTGTCAAAGCAGTTCATCAGAAATCAGCGGGTCTTCTCCAACCTCTGAAAATTCCCGAATGGAAGTGGGACATGATTGAAATGGACTTCGTTACTGGGTTTCCAAAGTCCAAGAAAGGCAATGATGCTATATTTGTTGTCATTGATCGACTCTCTAAAGTCGCTCACTTCTTTCCTGTCAAAGAAACAATCTCAGCTAGTAAATTGGCAGAACTCTACACCACAAGAATTGTTCCTCTTCATGGTGTTCCGTTGGAAATCAGCTCAGACCGTGGAAGCATCTTCACTTCTCACTTCTTGAAAAGCTTTCAAGAAGCTTTGGGCACCAAGCTTCTGTTCAGCACAGCCTATCATCCTCAGTCTCAAGGGCAAGTTGAAAGAGTCAATCAGATTCTCGAGGATATGCTAAGAGCATGTGGTCTCTCTTTTGGCATGAAATGGGAGGAATGTCTTCCATATGCTGAATTCTCCTACAAGAACAGCTTCCAGGCAAGCCTAGACATGGCACCTTTCGAGGCTCTCTATGGTCGCAGATGCAGGAGTCCAATCAATTGGTCTGGAGCCGGTGAACGCTCACTCTTTGGTACTGACATTGTTAAGGAGGCCGAAGAGAAAGTCCACATCATTCGTGACAATCTGAAGATTGCTCAGTCTCGTCAGAAAAGCTACTATGACAGCAAACACAGGGACATGGTCTATGCAGCTGGAGACAAAGCATATCTCCGTGTTACTCCCCTTAGAGGCACTCATCGTTTTGGTGTCAAAGGAAAGCTTGCACCAAGATATATTGGTCCCTTCAACATTCTCTCAAGGCGTGCAGAAAATGCCTATCGTCTTGAACTTCCAGAAAAGCTATCCAAGGTGCACGATGTCTTTCACGTGTCACAGCTCAAGAAGTGCTTCAAAGACCCAGGTCGTGCAGTTGATCATGATTCCATTGAACTGCAAGAAGACCTCTCTTATGAAGAGCACCCTATTCGCATTCTCGATGAGACCGAGCGCAAAACTCGCAACAAGAGCACCAAGTTCTTAAAAGTGCAGTGGTCTCATCATTCCGATAAAGAGGCAACGTGGGAGACCGAAGAGGATCTTCGCAAGAAGTATCCGGACCTTTTCTCTTCTCAGTAGGAATCTCGGGGCGCGATTCCTTCAAGGGGGGGGCGTTTTGTAACATCCCAAGTATGAAAATTCCCCTTTTGCAATGTTTGTTTCTTGAATTCTAATTAATGCATCATGTCATCATAAGCATTGCATGTGGCATGTGTTTCAATTTGAAATTCAATTCAAATTCAAATCAATTTCATTCATACTTGGCATGTTCCAATTGTGAATCACAATTAAAATTTTGCAAGCAAATCAATTCAAAAAGCAATCCATTAATTGGTTGGAATTATTCAATATTATTTGTTATTTCAAAAATTCATTCTTTTGAAACCATATTTGAAAATTCAACAAACAAATTCAAAATAATTTTGCAATTTGAAATTTCGAAACAAAGTGTAGCACCCTTTGGGCTTGCTGTTTTGTAATCCAACAAAAATATTTCGGAAAGAAAAACCCAAACAATTCTTATCCTTTTTCCCTCTTTCATCTTCTACAAAAAAAAAGAGAATAAAAGAAAAAGGAAAAGCCACTGCTGGGGGAGGCAGGCCCAAAGGCCCACCTACAACCCCAGCGAAGCAGCCCGCACCACCAGCCCACCTCCCTTCTTCCACCTCCGTCCGTACTGGTGTCGACATCCAGGGAAAAGCAGAGCACACCGCACCTGCCCCCTCCTTTCCACCTGCTCCCTTCCCCTCCTTATCTACTCCCCGAGGCCACCCCAAACCCTAGCCTTTCCTTTCTCCTCCCCAGCCGCCGCCGCCTCCCTTCTCCTCTCTTCCTCTCTACTCCTCCTCGTTCTCTGAATTTTTCTTTACTGAACCGGAGAAGGCACCACCATGGCCGGAAGTTGGAGAGGATGGTGCGGTCGCCGTGCTCGTCGATAGGCCGTGGTCTCGACGGGAATGGAACCAGGAGAGCGCCACCTCCACTTTTGCTGAAGACGGCGCGGCCGGAGGCGGGCTGCAGCGACCACGCCGGCGACGTGCTCCTCCCTGCGGCCGGCCGGCAACAGCGAGCTCGCCGGCCACTTCCCTTCATGCGCGCGGCACCGTCCTCGACCCCTCTCTCGGTGAGAATCGCTTTGGACCACCTCCTTCCTTCCCCCTTGCTCTGCGAGACCACCAGCGCGTGGCACGGCCGTTTCCCGGCGTTCCCCGGCGTCTTCCGTCCGGGTCAGCTAAGTTCCGTAACTGAACTTATTCAGTTCAGATCCGTGCCGCACACACACCTCAAAAGGGGCCGAAGCCCAGTTCTAGCACAACCCCGCTCCCAGCCCAGTGGCTAGCGCCTCCGTGTGCGCCCGTGAGGTCCCTGGTTCGATCCCTCCCCGCGCAGAATAAACCCCTCTTTTTCCACCTTTGCCACGCGCGCACGCGGGCCCCACCTGTCATGGGCACTGGAAGCCACGCAAGCACACACACACGCCACGCAGGCGCCAGCTGGGTGCTGGCCCACTGGTCAGTGACCCAGGGCAGGTCTGCACTGCGTGACAAAAGTCCCTGGCCTCTATTTAAATTCCAGAATTTAATTAAAACTTCTAAAATTCATATCTTTTGCATATTTGTTCAAAACAGAAAACTTAAAACATTAAATCCATTCAATTTTAAATGCTCTACACTAATATCAACTTTATTTCTGGTTTTGAATAATTTAAAATGCGGAAAACAATTATTATTTGTTAAATGCTTTAAACATTGCAAAAATCATATCTTGGGCATACAAATTCCAATTGGAGCAAACTAAATATGAATTCCAATCAGAATTAAATGCTCTATCCAAATATGAAATAAAATAAATGTTTTGAGAAACTAAATTTTGCACTAATTTCGGTACTGATTTTTATTTAATTAAAATGCCAAAGTGCATAACTTAATCATTAAAACCCAAAATTTGACAAATAAAATGTCTAGTTGAAGCTAACACTATTTCCTTGCTATTTCTAACATCTCTCATGCTTTTAATCCACTTTAACAAAATGTTTAGGTGTAATTCATTAAACCCTCAAATTAGGCATATGGAATTTTACCATATGCAATTCAATTGCATATGGGTCCATTTAATATTGGTCGTAATGTCTCTAGCTTACCTTTGATGCACCAATTAAAATGTCATGCATCATCCCATTTTTGTGCATTATGCCATGTTATTGATTGTCCGTCTCTCTTCGTTGTTTGTTTGCTTCTTCTCGAATAGACGACGACGTTGAGACATACGAAGTTTACGATACCACTTCAGAGGAGTTAGCTCAACACCAGGCTGTTGAGTAAGCAGGCAAGTATTCACTCACATGAACCATTGTGTCCGTTCCACTCTTGATACCGATACTTTCCGTTGTCTAATCTGCTAGCCTTATGATTCGTTGCTTGTGTTCTGATCCTATCACATGTCATCCTGTAGCCATGATTATAGCCTCACCCCCACACCTACAACCTTGTTGTTTGTTAGCCTGTGTTGTAGTATCATGCTTAGGTTTGTTTGTGCTCGAGTCTTGTTGTCATTTATCTTATCACCTGTTTAGTTTGATAGACGGGCTTGTTATAATCAATATCATGTTAATGTTTGGGGTAATAATAATTTGATGATAAGTCACCGGCAGGAGGCCCGGGTTAGGGTTTTGAAGCCTGCTAGTGTCGACCCTAATTAGGAAAAGGGTCTTGTCCTCTGATCCATGATGAGCGTGCTCACCGCATCCGGGTGGTCGTATGAAACCCCCCTCGACTTTGACCAGATTCGTAGTTTGTCCGAAGAGCCACACTTAGTTCGGGTGTTCCATTTGGCTCATACGCATGAATGGGTCGCTCCCATGGTTGATACTGATGATGTTGATGACGCACACATATAGGGCGAGGCCTGTATTGCCGGGGTGTTGCGTCCTGCAGGAGTTTTGCACACTTGCGCTGAGTATTCGGCTGCGTGGCTGGGACCTTATAGCTCCGTGGCTCCTAGGACTGGCTGTAGAGATGGTTCGGGTCGTGTTGAGTCCACCTGAGTTTTAGTTGGTGGCTCGAGTGTGTACGGGTACTGGAGCACACCCTGCAGGGATGAATCTTCTCGAGAAGCCGTGTTGTCCGCGGTTATGTGACGACTTGGTGAAAGTGCTGGCTAACAAGTACTCCGACAACTTACACCTAATTAATAATAATTTGACTAGTAATAGGCATATTGTCACAATAACCTGAATTTTCATTAATCCAACTGTGTGGGTTATCCTCGGATTGCTTCTTTGGATAAGGGGCGAGATCCAGGATGGGTTTGTTTGAGGTTAGTGGTAGTTGGCTCCGATGCGCTATCTTATCCCTCTCTTTTAGCCGGATGTTGTAGCGCGTCTCTGTAGTTGGTTAGTGCAGCCCGCTGCCGCAACTTTGTATCACCTATCTTCCGTTGAACCCAAAGCATCTGTACTTGGTGTTGTCGGGTACACTTTGGTATCTTGTGCGTCTTGCTTGCCAGTACTCGTCCGTACTGACCCCTTTGTGGCTGCATGTTCTGCAGACTACGTTTCCGAGGATCCCCATGGTGGCTACTACGTGGAGTATGACGAGGCCGCTGACGAGTAGATAGTGGACCCGGGCAGGATCTGAGACTTCGTGGATGGGCTCCGTTCTTTTCGTTTCCGGCCTCTTAGGCCTATTTGGATCTTGTCTGTATCTCAGACACTTTGTTTGCTTCCGCTGTGATGTAATGATGATTTGTTGGGACATGTGTCCTCTGTATGACTGTATTTGCTATCTCTGCTCTAGTGAGAGCTTTTGCCACTTATTTCTATTTCTTTGTGTCTTAGAGATTTGTTGTGATATCACTTGTTCAAATGTCGTTGACGTACCATGTGTGTATGTTATGAAGTACGTCAATGGAAGTATTCGGATTCCTATTGGATGGTTTCACAGACGATGAATAGTAGAGAATGGTTGTCACACGCTTACGTGTCGGCCTACTCATATTGAGATGCGGGTGCAGGTAGGCCCCGTAAGCCAATTATCTACTATTTAGCGGGCTGTGTGTATCCTCTAGAAGTCCGGGTGCGACAGTCCAATTCCCCCTCCACCTTTTCTTTTGCTTTTCCTTTTTCTCCTTAAACCAAAAAAAAATAAACTTGGGAGGAGCCATGCGGCATGGTTAGAGGCCCTAGGGGCACCTGCCAGCCTCCACTCAGTGGGTGCGGCCATGGGGGAAGATATGCCCCCTCCGTCACTTTCCCCCTTATCGATTTTTATCCGAAATTCTTCCGGAACCCCATGAATACTACAGATAAAATCATCGATCTTATCTAACAATGTCAGAAACATATTCCCGACATCTCAGGACATCTCATGCCCCACATAATCTCTCAGAATATTTATTTTATCACGCCGGAACTATCCTGATGATACCCGCTCTTTCTCCGGACCATCCAATGTGAACAACCGAATTTTTATGCCTTAAGTGTGTGAACCCTACAGGTTCAATAACTAGTAGACATGATTGTAAAACAATTTTCCTAATCAATAATCAACATCTGGACTGTGGACGTCCAAATTGATTCCTACAAGTTATACGAAGAAACTGTTGAATCTACTGGTTATTAAGTAAGTTCCTATTACTCTGCGATACCAATTAATACCTCGAGACGAGATGAATGATAAGACCGTGATTAAACTCTTGAATCACCATACCACATTATTCTCGATGCCTAGTATGATTCCTGTTACTCTTTACAGTGTCATAGTATCACCATGACTAGTGACATGTCTTTGTCTGTGCAGACTTATTAACCGATACTATGTCACCGAGTGGATCCTGGATGTATCTCTCTATTATCTAGAGGATTAATTTCCATTCTTAAACTATCACGGTGAAATGAATACTTTCAATACCACCCAGTGATAGCCTTTTCGATAACCCCGTTTACGGTGTGATACTTGACTATACCATAATGATCTCTTCGGTAAACATCATCGTATATTATCTTGGTCTATGGAAGCAAACAAAATAACCATCTTGTGATGATACTATTTAGCAAAAACTAATCTTGTAGTATCTCAACCACTTGGGTCTATCCAGTCACAATGTTGAAACAATAATGTGATTCCATTAATATTGACATAACAAATGTCCATGACCAGGAAAACGTGACCGTCTAATATTAAAGAGTTTGTCTATGAGACATGAAAAAGGGTTATAATGGTGTGTTTATGTTTCTACACGTGCGTATGGGTTTTCCTCCAAATCTCATATCCAGTGACCACATCAGTTATGCATAAAAACATAATATATTAAGTAATGAAACTGATGTATTTTATTGTCTCATGGGAATACATCCAACAGTGAATACTACGCGCCACACTAGTTTAGCAAAAGTACAGGAGAAAAACAAATGATCAATAGTCTCCTCTGAGTCACAATAATAACACTTTGTACACCCCTACCATTTTCTTTCAACTAGGTTATCTTTAGTGAGTAAGACTTTATTATTTAGTAACCACATAAACACTTTAATTTTCAACGGGATTTTAAGCTTCAAAAGGTAAGTACGAAGAAATCGCGTATGGTCATTCATGAAAACTTCATAAATACACTTAACCGTAAACACCCCATTTGGTGTTAATTTCCACACAAATGAACCACTTTCATCAGTCAAAAGGACATCCATCAGTCGGTGGCATAAATGAGACCATGAATCCCATAAATCACCTATTAGTGCCCTCCAAAAACTCATGTTGATCGGAGACGAATTAGAAAGAACATCATGCACAGATACGTCTTTTCTACGAGTGATGTGATATAAAGATGGATATTCATTTTTCAAAGGCGAGATGCCCAACCATGTATTTTCCCAAAACCTGGCCCTGGACCCCTCTCCAATCTTAAAGAAACCACTGATAACCCACAAGTGTAGGGGATCCCAACAGTCTTCGAGGGTAAGGTCAACCCTATTTATTGATTCGGCACAAGGGGAGCCAAAGAATACCTATAAGTCTTAGGAGCTGAGTTATCACTTCAGCCACATCCGAGATGCACTTGACAAAAGGCAACGGAAAATAGTGCATGGAGTGGTGATGCGATGATTCTCTTGCGTCCTCAACACACCTAATACAATGGTAATTGCATGGATGCATTAGTTCGACGAAGAGATAATGAAAGTGGTGTAATATGGAGTGGAAAAGGTGATTTGTGTGATCTAAAATAATAATGGCAGAAAGGTGACAAGTGACAAACGCATGTGAAAACAGTATAATAATAGTAAAAGATGGACCGGGCTTCATAGTTTCACTAGGGTAACTCTCCGAACAAAAGAAAAAGTGTTGGGTAAACAAATTATAACTAGGAAATTGACAAATCATGAATGCATAACAATGCTATTATGATGAGATATAGTTCATGGGTCCTAATCATGTAGGCATTAGGTCAAGGCATATGGACTGCTAATCAGCATGCATCCATATCTAATAGTCCACCTCAAGAAAATTATCAAGCCAATCTATGTGGTATTAAGTTGCAGCCATGAAGTGATTGCTGGTCTATGCTGCGGAATTTAAAATTTTGCCCTACATAGTCCGCCAAGATCACTATGCAGGTAACGAGGCATGCCAATACATGCAAGGATCAAAATCACGACTCATCGGGCAGTGGGTTCGATGTAGTCATAGAAGATATTTGAACAATCGTAGATCCTCACAACTAATCCTTGTTGTAAGGATGTAGGTAAGTCTTCCCTTGTCAAGGATCACACATGTAATACCTCTTACGGTGTGCACGCTTATGCTCGTGTCAACCCATCAGCGCTCCGCCGTCCATGACTCAGCACCACTATTTGGTAGCTCTAATCAACTGTGATTAGAGCTGTATGAATATGGAAGTTCTCAACACATGAGAAAGAAGAGCTAATTAGATCTAGATCTAATCAGGAGAGTAGAACTGTAAACCCAATTATAAGAGTAGAACTAGCTTGGTCATAAAACCAATAACAACATATCAATTCTCTCAGTTAAAGTTTGGCATGGCTTCAGGGCCGGCCCATATGGGTGGGCAAACGGGGCGCCCGCCCTGGGCCCCCGAAAGGCAGGGGCCCTAGGTTGTCGCCTTGCCCCAGGGCCCCGTAAATATATGGACCGGCCCTGCATGGCTTAAGCATGTGACACCATAAAGACTCGATAACACACAGGCATGTTCAGGAACATACCGAACAATAACCAACGACGGGATCGTGGATGTCCATGCTGGCTCATGTGTGTTCACGAAGAATGAGGGAAACTTATAAGTTACTCATTCCACTTATTCCCTTAACTTCGTGATACCAACGATATCACGAGGTGAGACTATGACACATAAAACTCGTTACCGATATCGTCCTCTTTTCTCATCCATATCCACGATGTTCTTGTGATAAATCACACTGTGTTTGGATAGACAATTTGACATCGGTGATACTGACAGGGTCCAGAGTGTGTCTCTTTCTATCGTCTAGAGGAATTAAGTAATAGTCTTGAATAATCTCGGTTTCATTACACTTTCTAGATTATATGCACATATCACCGTTATGATCCCCAGTTACGGCTAGATGGTTGATGACATCAAAAGTATAACTTGCGATCATGTGGTCACTATATATTCTCAGAGTATATGAATTATAGTCAAGGACAACTTCATATGTATTTTGCTAAAACACATTACAATTGTTTAGTCTCTTTTAGCAACACCACATACTTGGGTCGTTTCACTACTATTGTTACCCCGACAATAAACTCTTATGTTTTGATAGACTTTTAATCAAGTCCATGATCGGGAAAATATGATTATCTCACAAATCATAAGCTAATCTTAGAGACAATATTAGAAACTCTTGTTTGTTTACGTCTTCACACATGCACAAAGATTTTCTTTTGAAAACTCACTTTTCAAGTGCCATAGCGGTGGTAGCATGATGACATAAACTTAATTATAAACTTGGAGATATAATAATAACCAAATATTATTGTCTGTAGGGCATACCTCCAACAGTGATTGCTTGTGTGCAACATATAATTGCATTAAAAACAATACATAATGTAAACAATGTTTCCCATCATGTAGACAAGAACACCGTTGTCTTACCCTTAGTGGTAATAGCACATCCTCCCCCTTACACGTTTCTGTCACTCGAGCGCAGGCAACAAGAAGGCATGAACCTACTATCTAGCATATAAACTCCCTCTTGGAGATGCATACAATTACGTGATCAAGGTAACCACACGCATCAGAGAGCATTGCAAGAACACATTATAACACTCTAAAGGTATAAGTGAAGCTCTCATAAATATATGAACACAGTAATCATAATTTCATGATTCATTGGATCCCAGCAAACACAACAATCAGCATTACATAATGATGATCTTGATCATGAGCAGCTCACAAGACCTAAACATGGTGGCACAAAGAGGAGAGAGTACCAAGTAGCTACTTCTATGAACTCGTAGTCCATGGGGGAACTACTCAAGAAGCATCATGGAGGCATAACAGTCGATGAAGATGGATCCGGGGGTACTTCCCCGTCCCGGCAGAGTGCCAGAAATGAAACTGTTGTCCCCAGATCAGGGTTTATGATGGCGGCGGAGTTCGGACGCGTTTCTAGAAAAAGCCTCCAGGGTCGATTTTTTTAGGTCAAAGGGGGTATTTATAAGCGAAGAGGCGACGTGAGGTGGTGCCCGAGGCTACCAGGCGACCATGAGGTGCGACCCCATCCTAGGCCCTGTCATGAAGCCGCCTGGTGGCTGTGGGGCCCCCTCCAGGCCTCCTTTAGACTCCGTCTTCGTTCCGGGTAAAAATGATCTCCACATATTTTCAAGACTTTTGGCGAATATTTCTTCAAGAGGTTTTCTGAAATACAAAAAAACAACAGAAAACATGCACTGGCTATGGGTATCTTGTTAATAGGTTAGTCCATGAAAATGCCAAAAAAACGATAGAAAACATAAGGCAATTGGTAGAAAACACGCATGTAGCAAAAAAAAATTATAGATATATTTGGGACGTAGCAACCGCGATTGAAGAAATCATCTATGATCCGCATAAATTCTTTCTAGAATGGAGAATCTGTTGGTTTGGTCTCAGCCTAAGCTAGCGTTCTATTATTCAGGTACTTATTATAAATTAATTCCTACCATACTCCTTCCTCGTTTAACAGTTTAAGCATCCATTTGCTAAGGATACATTTTTTTAAACTCAATTACCTCTATACCTCAATCTCCCTGATCTTTGGGTCTACAAATAATGTTCCATTTGGGCAGTCTATATTTACGCTTATTCTCATCACTTTGCCAAAAAAAAACATGATCTATAATAATCAAGTCTCTTTCTTACCCCTTTGGGTATCTCGAGAAATGATAACATAAACATAGATAGGCCTGTTAATATTGAATTAACTAAGACAAGACGATTCCCATAAGAGAACATCTTGCCTTTCCAGCAACTCAACTTAAACTCGAAGCGACTCTCTGTTGGGCACCATTCAACATTGTGAAGAGTTCTATATGATGGATTGGTACCCCCAAGGTATTTAAAGGGTAATGAGTCAGTCTCGCAACCAAAAATTTGTTTGTACCGGTCCTCATCATCCTTTTCATTTCCAAAACAGAAGATCTCACTCTTATAAAATTTTATTTTTAATCCCCACAATTGCTCGAATATACATAAAATTAGATTCATATTCGCCGATTTAGCTAGATCATTCTCTATGCATACTGCAGGATGGACACCCCCCCCCCCCCCCCCTCGACTAGATGAGGGATGTGTCCTCCAACCTGACCATCTTCCTTCGCACGAGTCATAAGAATGGCAAGCATATCAGCGGCGATGTTAAACAATATTGGGGAGAGAGGATCCCCTTGTCGAAGTCCTTTTCTGATTTAAAAATAATGACCAATATCATGATTGACTCTAAGCCCAACACTTCCTCCTTAAACGAGGAGGGAATCCTTTCATACGCATCACTTGCTGGAGAAATGCGCAGTTGACCTTGTCGTAAGGCTTCTCAAAACCAAACTTAAATAGCACACCATCGATACTTCTCCGTTTAAGTTCATGAATGGTTTCATACATGGAGGATGATCACCCCCTCCAAAATGTGTCTACGGGCATGAACGCAGTTTGCGTAGACCGCACCAGTTAGTGAGCAATCGTAGTTAATCTATTACTGAAACTGACACTTCGACACCTAGCTAGCTGCAACCGAAGAAAGTACTACTAGATTAACTAACAGATTAATCACCGCGTTGTAAAACTAATCAATCGCATGCGGTCTGGTGGCGGCCATCAGTTTGCAAAAGCTCGCGCGAACCTCCTCCTACTTTTTCTTTTGGCCGAACGCGGAAAGCAGCAGCGCTCTCGTACTTACAACCGGACGGTGCTGACTCGACGCAGCTGGGGTTTGTACATTTTGTAGGCCGCTAAGGATCGCGGCACACGATCCTCGATCATAGGGAGATATTTCTAGCAACATGCGCAGCAGCACTAGCGGCCATACGTTCGCTTAGACCTGATCAATCTTCAGAGCAGCGTCGTCTCAGACGATGTAGTACACGAAGAAGAAATGAAAAATGTTAGCAACTCAAATGTTAGTAACTTGGCACGTGCAGTTCCGAACGACAAACTAATGGCATTAGGCAAACTGAGCATATAGCCCGACCGATTTTCAAGATCAACTTTGCACGCACATGCATGTTCGTACAGATTCTCCGGCGCTGAACGACAATTTAAGTTACACGAAGACGTCTGTCCCTTGATCTCGCTACACGGATGGCCACTTGGATTAGGATGCTTGATGCGTTCTCAGCCTAAGCTTCTCGTTTCTCTGTTGGACAAGGACGTGACAGGTTCCTTTCAATCGTTTCTCAGCAGCTAACAAGGCAGGAGCTAACGAGGCCCACCTCTCGCTGATCAGCCGAAAATATCGTGGTTTCTTTACATCATAGTATTCACGTACACGGCAATACGCCAATACAATACAATATCGTGGTTCCTCACTTGTGCTTTATACCCAGCCTAGCTAGCAGTGGTGGTGCAATGTAATGGTCGTAGGAGTAGCAGATTCGCGGTCGTATAGCCTCGTAGATCTTTCACCTCTTCAGTGTGCCAGCTGAGTTGATATGTGCTCGACGGTTCGCATTCAACCGGCCGGCACCACACGCACTATTGCTGATGCCTGCCTGCCTAGGAAGTCGGAATGATAGATCGAGCCTCGCGATCGACATACCACCTACCCTCCATGATCGAATGCAGCTCACAGCATCTGCCAGCTGAGCTGATGGTGACTGGCCGAGATTAACAGAACTGGGCGCTGACAGCCGGGAGTGCGTCTACCCCGTCCGGGATCTCTGACGGGAATCGAATTGGACTCGGACTTGCTAAAAGGGCCATACAGTATTTCAGAGCAACCAGGCCATACCCATGCCGTTGGTTGGTTTCTGGAGAAAATCTTATAGGAAATGGACGTGTGGGCTGTAACTGCTATATGGCCTCCCCAACGATTTGTAGCAGTGGCCGATATTGGAAGTCCGATCGTGCGCTTATATTACTGCTAATTTAATCCTTCAGGAATTATCACAAAGCTTAAGTCCAGCCCAGCGCCTATCCGAGCTGTGCTGATTTGAATGGGCCAAGCCCAAAGCACTAGCTAAAGGCCACAATGGCCGTACGTAGTAGCTTAGGTCTTAGTCAAAACAGAATCGATCAGAATCCATCCATGGATTATGTAGACGATCGGACTTCCAGTACACACACGATCTCATCTACGTCCAATAATCCATCTCCTCCTTTGCCGCACTGCATCTCTTAGTTGCCGAGGAGGATTATGACCTGCCGACGCGCGCCACAGCCTATTTCAATTCCTCTATCTCAATAAGGATCGCCATGATTAATTAATTAATTGGTATGTTTAGCCAATAAAACAAACAAGTACTTCCTCTATCACAGTTGGGCACGCACGTAGGCAGGGGCGGATTCAGGATTTTATTCTGGATGCACCAGGTTGATGGCGATAGTACAAACTATCTTCAAGTAGGGTGACTGGTTGCACGCTAGAAGATTACAATATGTGTATTATTCTGATGTCATTGCTCTTCCGTTGGATGATTTTTGTTGCCACACTACGGTACCGTTGAGTTGTAATTGACATATTCTGAAACGCTCGTTTTAGCGATTTTTAATATAAAATGTCGTATGCATCTACTAGATGCAGAGGCTGGGTTATCCGTTTCAAAAAAAGAAAACTCTCATGTCCTTTTGAGTTTTGATGGAGCGATGGTAAGATAGAAAAGGAGATATCTCCTTTTGAGATACGAGGTCATGTGGGAGTCTCATGGGAGTTTTGATCAGCATCTACAGCAAGCCTCGCAAGAGGGCGGGAAATGTACAACTACAACCGATATGTGTTAGAAATTACAGACACTATCGGGGAGCCTTGCTAGTTTGAATACGACATCATTTGGCAGTGTGAGGAGACAATTACGGCATCTCTAGGGAAGGCTGGAACGATTCAGGGCACAGACGGGAAGAATGGAGCCGTCTTATGCGGAAATACAAATTTGTGATCGGATAATTGAGCGAGCAAGTCATGTGGAGGCAGCGATCGCACATTCAATGGTTGTCCCAGGGTGATAAGAATACACACTTTTTCCATCAAAGAGCAAGTAGAAGGAGGAAGAAAAGTAAAATCACAAGGTTGTAGAAACCGGAGGGAGGGATGACCTAGGATATATAGGAGATAAGCGAGTAGTCGAATGCTTTCTTTGGAAATTTGCATGAATCTTAGGGTACACAAAGAATGGATCATGTGTTGAATAAAGTACCTAGGAAGGTTACGGCGCTGATGAACGATTCATTAACAAAGCCGTATAGTGATGCCGAGGTGAAAACTGCATTATTTCAGATGTATCGCACCAGGACGCCGATTCCATATGGATACCCGACACATTTCTTACAGCATAGCTGGGAGCTATGCGGGCAAGAGATAGCAAATTTTGTACTTCGTATTTTGAGAGGCGTTGACAGCCCAGAGGAGATAAACAACACTCAATTATGCTTATACCGAAGGTGGCAAGCCCAAGTGAATTAGGACAGTTTAGGCCTATCATTTTGTGTAAAATATACAAAATTGCCTCCAAGGTGCTTACAAACCTGAGATCATATCTGATGAGCAGTCTGTGTCTTTTCCATGCAGGCTGACCACCGACAATATAATTACAGCTTATGAGTGTCATCACTTCATGGAACGAAACAAAGCAAAGAAACATCGACAATGCGCACTAAACCTAGATATGAGGAAGGCATATGACCGAGTAGAATGGAGTTATTTAGAAGCAGTGATGCTCAAGCTCGGTTTTGATGCAGGTTGGGTGCAGTTAGTTATGAAGATGATTGATACAGTCTTATTTTTGGTCTGGTTTTGTGGGTCTCCGCTTGAATCTTTCAAACCAACCTGCGGAATTAGACAAGGTATCGAATCTCCATGTAGTTAATTTTATTAGTAGGAGACGGCCTTTTGTGCCTCTTGAAATCAAGAAGTGTTGTTGAATCATCAAACCTCAGGGGACTAACGGTGCCGAGCTCTGTTCCAGCAATCAATCACTTACTTTTTGTTGATGATAGCGTGTTGTTTGTAAATGCTAGTACGGAGGGACCAAATGAAGTTGTTCAGGTTTTGGACACTTATTTCCATGCTTTGGGTCATAGGATCAACTTTCATAAATCTTCAGTCTTCTTCAGCAAGGGTTGCCTGGAGAGTGTCCAGAGTGATATGAAGAGGAACTTAAATGTTCCAACAAAATCACTCAATTAGAAATACCTTGGAATGCCTTTATATGTTGGTTGATCAATTAGTGGTTCTTTCAAATAACCGAGGGATCGAGTCTGGAAGAGAGTAAAAGTGTGGATGGAGAGTATTTTGTCGGCGGGATAAAAAGAAGTATTTATCAATTTGGTAGCTCAGTCTGTTCCCACATACTCCATGCCGTGTTTCGAGTTACCAAGAGTTCTATGTCACAAGCTCACTCTTTGATCCGCAATTTCTGATAGGGCAGCCTAGAAGGACAGAGAAAGACCTTTTGGGTCTCATGGGAGGAGATGACTATTCCGAAATATCCAGGGGGTCTAGGTTTTCGGGATATCAAACATTTCAATCTTGCTCTGTTGGTTAGGCAGTCATGGCACCTCCTACGGAACTCATCAATCTTGGGTGCATGTATTCTTGAAGGCTATCTACTACCCTACGAGTGATTTACCGCATGCTACTTTGGGTCTCACTCATCCCAAGTGTGGTGAGCGATCATCGAGGGAATGCATATTATGCAGCAAGGCTTAATCCAGCATATTGGAACATGCATGGATACACGAGCGTGGGACGTGAACTAGTTGCCACGGGATGAAATTCGCTGACCAATCATGTGGTTGAAGAAGGAAGACCCACCTTAGTTGGTGTCGGATTGTATTGACCAATCAACAGTGACGTGGAACACACATAAGCTCTAGGAGTATTTCTTACCCATGGATGTGGAAGTAATCACTTCGATTATGCTGAGTACGAGATGGATGGAGGATTTGTGGGCATGTCAATTCGAACAAAATGGTGTTTTTAGTGCGACCAGCCACGTAATGATTATCAATACAAAATGCACTCGGGAAGCATGGCTTGGCGTGAGGACAACCTCTTAAAACTAGAAATAGGAGGCGATGGAATGGACCTTGCTTTAGAAAGTCAACGTGCCACCAAAAATTAGAGTTTTTCTGTGGAGGTTGGCTAAGAAATCGATTCCAACAGGAGTTGTGAGGCATTGCAGAAACATGGCCCCAAATAGATCTTGTGGATTTTGTGGGCAAGATCTTCTGTGGTGCCACTCCCTTTTAGAATGCACGATAGAGATATGTGTTTGGGACCTAGTTCCTGACAACACCAGTGAACACATGGAGAGAATTATGATGCTATCTAGTGAAGTGGCTTAAATCCCAAGTGGAAGGTATTATGTAGCACCAAAGTAGTTTCCCCCGGTTAAGGATCCAAAACTATCAATCCAGTAGGATTTCGAAATATTTCAATCAAGTTTCTTATTGTCTGACACATCAACAAGCATGGACCTGCACACAAATACAATCTCCTCTCGTTCCCAACTTTCGGGAAGGTTGTCAAGCTTCCTGTCTTTCTGTAAACAAAATTATAAAATGTACGGTGTGTTTTGAGATGAAAAGTAAAATAGAACCGTAAACGAGGTTGTAATCAATATAAAAGAATGGACCGAGAGGCATAGTTTCACTAGTGGTATCTCTCTGTAAACAATACACATGATGGGTAAACAAATTATTGCTAGGCAATTGACAAATCATGAGGGAATAACAATGTTATTAGGGTTAATTTGATAAATTCCACTCCTATTCATAAGAAATCAAAAAACGCTCTATAATTTACAACTTTAAAAAATGCCACTCAAATTCTTGAATACGTCTACAAATGGCCAGTGCATCCATTTTAGCTCAGTTTTGGTCAAAATTTTGTCAAACGTTCATATCGTATTTCGTGTTGGACGAAATTACCCCTAAGCCCACTTAACCTCTACTTCCTCCCATTCCCTAAATGTCCACCTCAAAGCGCCAGGCCGGCGACCTCTATCCCAAATTCTAGCTCCTCGGTGTGTGGAACACGGCCTATATGGCAAGGGCGACCAGTGCACATGGCACCAGAATGGTGGAGCTAAGTTTCCTCTTCATCCCCGGGACCTCATCTCCCCCCTACCTATGCACGAGCTCTGAAGATCGATGTCGGTCCGCCTCGTTGATCTTGGGCAACTAGAACCAAACCAATCTCACCACCATGAGCATTAGTGCGCCGTTTTTGTCCGTCCAGGAAAGCGAATCACGCTAGGATGCATCGAGTGGGAGAATCAAGAAGTCCTTCCCCGCCTTAGGCAGAAGATTTGCCGTAGGACTGGTACGTCTCCAACGTATCTATAATTTCTGATGCTCCATGATAATATTATGCCAGTTGCTACATGTTTTCTCCCTTCTTTATGTCATTTTTATCGATTTTCCGGACTAACCTATTGACAAGATGCCACAGAGCCAGTTCTCTGTTTTCTGCTGTTTTTAGTTTCAGAAAAGTTATTGTGAAAATATTCTCGGAATTGGAAAATTCGAACCCCGGAAATCCTATTTTCTTCGGAAGAATCTAGAAGACCGAATAGGAGTCGAAGACGGGCACCAGGGGGGCCACGCCATGGGGGGCCACACCATGGGGTGGCACGCCCCCCCTTGGCCGTGCCAGGGGGTGGTGTGGGGCCCCCTGGGCTCCACCGTCTTTGCCCTTTCGCCTATTTATACCCCCTCCAGATGGAAAACCCTAGACACCGGATCAAATATCCCCGAAAAGTTCCACAGCCGCCATCATCGTCAACCCTAGATCAGGGGGGTTCTGAAGTTGTCTCCCGGCACCCTACCGGAGAGGAGGTCATCACGGGAGGCCTCTTCATCACCATGCCCGCCTCCGGACTGATACTGAGTAGTTCATCCTTGGACTATGGGTCCATAGCAGTAGCTAGATGGTTGTCTTCTCCTCCTATGCCTCCATATTTAAATCTCGTGAGCTTCCTAACATGATCGAGATTGTTCTTATGTAATTCTCTGTGCTGTGTTTGCTGGGATCCGATGAATATTGAACTTATTCCAAGTTGATTATAGTCTTTATTGCATATGTTATTTGTGATCTTGCATGCTTTCCATTGCTAGTGGTTGCTCTGGCCAAGTAGTTGCTAGTGAATCCAAGAGGGAGTATTTATGCTCGATAGTGAGTTCATGCCTCCTTTTCGCATGTGCTCGAGTGACAGAATTGTGACGGGGAAGGATGTGTTGTTGCCACTAGGGAGAAAACAACGGTGTGAGTGCCCGCGTGCACAATCATTGCTTACATTACACACATTGTTTAATGCAATTATCTGTTGCTTGCAACTTAATACCTAAGGGGGTTCAGATGATAACCTGAGGGTGGATTATTAATCATAGATGCAGTTGGATTACATTCTATGTATATTGTTGTAATGCCCGCCCTAAATATCATAGTAGTCTTCATGTCATGGATGTGCACTACGGTGGAACCTTTATTTGTCAATTGCCTAGTTGTAATTTGTTCACCCAGCATGCTATCTTTTATGGAGAGACACCACTAGTGAACCTATGAACCCCGGTCCATTTTCTTACACTGTTAAACAAACCACTACAATTTCCTGCTTTCTTTACTTAATGCAAGCATATATTATTTTCCACACTATACGTCTAATCTTTGTTTTTAGCAAGACCGGTGAGATTGACAACCTCACCGTACCGTTGGGACAAAGTATTTTGGTTGTGTTGTGTGCAGCTTTCGTGTTGTTGCTGACACCGGTGAGCCATCACCACCATCAGTGGCATGAATCTTCCGAAGATCGCCTTTCTCCTACTGGATTGATAACCTTGGTTCTTAACTGAGGGAAATTCTTACTGCTACACTCATCATACCCTCCTCTTGGGGTTCCCAACACGATATCAAGGCATCATTGAGGCGTAGCATCAAGGAAATTTCTGGCGCCGTTGCCGGGGAGAAAGAAGTCTTCTGGCAAGGGGAGTCTCTCACTCTCAACCTCTTTATTTTGTTCATTGTCTTGTTTTTTTTGTCTTGTTCTGCTTCTTTACATCAAAAACAAAAAAAATAGTTTACTTCATAGCGGTTATTTTTGCTTTTCTGCTCTTAGTTTAATCTCTAATCATGATTATACCCAAGTTTACCTTGAAATATGTACCAATAGGTAGCGGTGATATAATTGGGAAAGAAAATATTGGAGAGTTCTTTTATTATGTTAGTAAGCACAGAGAATTTGAGGATAGATCCTTAGCTGAACTTGCTCCAAATTATGAAACCGCTGCAGCATATCTAGTTTGTATGCTGGAAGCAAGGTTTGTTAGCCTTAATCCCATAATGCAACAAATGTTCCTCAACTTTGATAACATTAAGGATAGCGAAAAAAGAGAGTTTATTCTAGAAACTTTGTTTAAAGAATTTAGTGATGTTGCCATTGAGGCTAGAAAAGTTTTTAACCGATTTGAGATGTCTGGCTCATGTGTAGATGTTAATAACACACAGGGTAAAGCCAACGATAAGGAAATTAAAATACCAATACCCTTTAAATTGGTAGGATGCATGAAGCTCTAGAAAAGAATTTTGATTGGATTGTTCCTGCAAACCCATTTGATGAAAGTAGTGTGCCTAAAAGTGCTGATAAAGGGACATCTAAAACTTCTATAGATGAAATACAATTCATTTTTTAGAAGATTTCTAAGCTTAATTTTGATGTTTCTTCACTTGAAAATACTTGACTTGCTTTCTATGCCTAGCTAAAAGGCGTTAAAGAAAAGCGCTACTGGGAGACAATCCGTTTTATTTCTCCGTTTTCAACCCATTTTCCTTCGTTTTCTTTTGTTTTATTTGCACCTGGGTGTTTTCTATTTCCTTAGCAACCATGTTGTATCTTTTCTTTTGTGTTTTTGTTGAGCCAAGTAAAGCCTCTAGTGGAAAGTTGAGGCTATATTTTGGATTTCTGCGAAGGAAACAGATTTCTGCTGTCCACTGTTAAATCCGTATAAAATCACAGAAAATTCAAAATGACCTGAGTTTTTTGTGCCTAATCCTGGGATATATACGCAACTTTTCTTAGTTGACCACTTTTTGATTTGAGCAACAGGAGATTTTCAAAAAAATCATCTTTACCTGTTGTCCTGTTTTGACAGATTTCTGCCAATAATTGCATTTGCATCTTAATCTCTTTCTTTTGGTGTTCTTTTGAGAAAAAGAGTTTTTAAAATAAGTTGTGACAATAGCTAATGTGTTTTTGAGTGTTAGGCTTGTGTTGAAACTGAACCATGTGAATTTATTATTTCGATTTCACTAACGTTGCTAATGAAGTTTGTGAGAAGTTTGGTGTGAAGGAAGTTTTCAAGGGTCAAGAGAATAGGATGATATGACGTGATCAAGAAGAGTGAAGATCCTAAGCTTGGGGATGCCCCGGTGGTACATCCCAGCAAATTCCAAGAAGACTCAAGCGTCTAAGCTTGGGGATGCCCAAGGCATCCCCTTCTTCATCGACAAATTATCAGGTCACTTCTAGTGAAACTATATTTTTATTCGGTCGCATCTTATGTGCTTTACTTGGAGCGTCTTTTATTTTTGCTTTAATTTTGTTTTATTTTTTCAATAAGCTTGGTTGGACCCCAGCATTGTTTTATTGGAGAATGACACGCTCCACTTTTTCATGGGAATACTTTGTATTCTTAATCTTTGTCTGGCTGCATTTATTTAGCTCTTGTTTTGCATGCATCTCTTATGAGAGAAGTTAGTTTTAGTATTATGTGAGTGCTCTCATGTTTGCTTGAGATATCTGTAGCGCTCCCACCTTTTAATAAAGGCAAGAACCTCTGTGTTACTGTGCTAGTCCCTGGATCAATTGCTAACACCACAGTACAAGATGAAATATCATGCAATTGCGTCAGTATATTTATTACATCGCATGATCTAGACTTTACAAAATGGTTTTACAACTTGCATAGCTCAATGCTAGCATAAATGCAAAGTTCTGCAGTGAAAAACATAGTACATCAATGAGCCTCATCATCGTCATGTGCCACAGGCAAAACATGTTGGTTGTAGACTCGAGAACCTAAACGAAATCCTCACTCGTCATCGGAACCATATGCACGTTGGAATATGCAGCCACAAGGGAGTCAATACAATTTAATGTATTGGCAAGTAACACTATGGTGGATATAAATGGCAAGACTATACTACATGAATATTATAATTTTCACACTCATTGGACACTTTGGTTGACAGCAAAGTGCTCCTACCCATTGGATTAGCACACTGAAACACCATCAGGCACTTCACCAATATTACCCATAATCAAATTTTAGTAACTGAGAAAATCAAGATGAGCGATATATGTCATAGTTTCTCATCTAGTTGCTAGTTTGTCCCTAACCAATGGAACACGGCTAAGATCTTAGTTTTTAACCCTCACGAGGTTTGTGCCCTTTACCCGTGTTGCCCAATCGACCCCAAACACCATGATACACCATTAGTACCACGGAGGGAAACAAGATTAAGCCATAAACCATAAGAAGTAGATCCCCAAACCCTCCACGAGCCGGACCATCCTACTACTATTCTACATCTCTGGACAAAAGCGAGTTTACGTGGTACCTTCATCGCGTGATACCACCAAAAAAATAATTATTTTATTCTAGTCAAACCAAAATAAATGGTTCAACCTGAATTTATTTTTGTGATTTTGGCTAAACCATTGGTATCATTATATAGGCGAAAGGTAGGGTGAGGTGTTTGCAAATTGGTAATGTGGGACTAAAAGAAACAAACTGAACGTGCACCTCGCACACAATACGTGCGTGCGACAAGGTTGGCTGGCCCATGTTGGCCCATGTGCGGTGGGTGCGTGCGTCCATTTTTTTTAGCGAGCTGTCATCCTTGCTGACATCATTGATGTTGTCAGCGATACCTTTTTTTTCCTTTTCAGCTTCACGTGCACGGAAAGGCAGGCCAGATCGGCCCTTTTTTCCATTTCCTTTTCCTATTTATTTCTTTTATCAATATCTTTTAAATAAAAGCTCCAAATGACACCAAACCAATTGCACTAGTTTTGTAGAAACAATATCTATTAATCTACGACATTTTTGCTAACATTTTAATCAATTAAAATTTTGACAATTTCAAATATTATTTTAGCTACAAGTAGGCATTTGTGTCTATTTCCAAAATAGTTCCAATTTGGCTTCAACAAATTTTTGGAAAATACTATAGACTATATTATTGATTTTAAAACACATTAGTATTATCTTCATACAAAATAATCTTGTTAAAACCTTTTAAATTATTTGAAACCTTGATAAAATATTAGTATATGCATATACTTACATTTGGGCTTTTAAAATATTTAAGAAGACCAAAATATCATTAAAGTTTATGATCCTGTAGTTTTAAATATCATATAAACATTTTCAAACCGATTTTTGATTTGGAATCATTCTATCAAATAGATATTGTTTTTAAATAATGTGAATTATTTTGCAAAAATATTTATTAGAAACAACTCTGGGTGTTTAGAAAATAGAATCTTATTTGGATTAGAAATTCCAAATACCTTGGAGAAGTCATATTAGTTATGTTGTGGTTGAAACTTATTTGAATTTGGTGGCTTGCATTAACAACACAAAAAGTTTTAAATTTTAGTGATTTTTGAACTTCCCAAAAAATATGGGATGTTACAGTATCATGAAGAGTATTTTTGTTAAAAAATATGGGATGTTACAGTATCACTCCAAGTAAATTGCTCATGTGTTACCTTTAAAACCTTCAAAATAACTACTGCTTTGTGTTCATGTTTTTGCTCATGAAGACGTAAATAGAGAATCTTTATCTCACTTGTTGATTGGATTTCACACCCTGGACTAGTGGCTTCATCCGCTTATCCAAATGATAGAAGAGCTGGCAGCGGGGTGCCCAGCCCCAAATTAATGCACACAAAATCTCTTCACTATTTTTGCCCATGATTTATCAGTCAATGCATAATTGTGTAAACAAAAGAGAAAGAGGGACGACCTTCTACCCAGATGCGTCATTCATATGGGAGCCGCTCTTGTGAATCCAGTTGGCTTGTGATGTACTGTATTTTCTGTTACCATTCGTTGACATTAGCATACATCTCTCAAAATATAGACACTCCTCCATGGTATATGATTGTTGGCAGGCACCCGAGGATTCGGTTAGCCATGGTTTGTGAAAGATGGATGGGGGAGTGTCAAACTTTTAATACATATGTTTAATAAAATAAAAAAGCTCTAGCACATGAGTGATCCCTACTTCCCTCTGCGAAGGGCCTTTCTTTTACTTTTATGTTGAGTCTCCATCTTCTAACTTTATGCACAGTTGAGAGAGCATTTTTGCCATTCTGAGTTTTATGTGCATTTTTTCCAGAAACATTATTTATTGATTCATGATGTGTTATTGTTTGTTCTCAAATTATTTGCTCTAGTCTTCCTCATGAACTTTGAAGGTGTCCTGGCATTTATGTTCTGCCCCACTCTTAAGGACAAGCAAAATATCACTTTGCCATGCTTTCTCTATACTTTAAACAAACATATATCTTTCTTTGCATTGTTATTCATGACCTTTTATTCTAGATACTTCTCATGATGCGAAGTGATTTCTATGCTTTATTATTAAAGTTCTATTTATCATGTTTGTGTTTAAAAGTTCTATGATCTCAGCTTACATATGCTTTTACATTTTTATGATCAAGTTTTGTAGCGCCCTCACATTTAATAATGTAAGAACTACTGTGTTAAGTGCTAGTCCCTGGATCAATGCTAGCACCACAGAACAAAATGTAAAGTATCATTGCAGAAGTATCAAAACTATTACAAAAGATCCAGAATAGCCAAGTATAGCTTTATTACAAAGTGCATAGTCTTGAAAGACTAGCAAAACTCAGAGTTCTAAACAGCAGAAATAAGATAGCAATGAGCCTCCATCTTCAATCATCTGCCACAGGCATTACATGTTGGGTGTAGACTCGAGTCCAAGCACTTAATCAAACTTCATCCTCAGAATTTCCTGCACGTTGGAATATGCAGCCCCCGAAGGAGATTCAGTACAAACAATGTACTGGCAAATGACACTATGGTGGATATAAAATGGCAAGTCTAAACTACATGCATATCTGGCTTGGTGGAGTTTAGGCTTTTTGCAGAAAGCAAGTTTTTTCCTAACACTTTTGAAAAAGAGTTTTCTTTTCAAAGATTGGCACCATGGGGCACACCCATGAGCACCCCAACTAATGTTTCCTTAGCCAAATTTTACTTCTTCAAAAAAGGTGTTGAGATTCTTCTGTCCATCCTTGTCCATCTGCTCGAAGTCGTCC
Organism: Alopecurus myosuroides; assembly: GCA_028641055.1. Taxonomy (NCBI): domain Eukaryota; kingdom Viridiplantae; phylum Streptophyta; class Magnoliopsida; order Poales; family Poaceae; genus Alopecurus; species Alopecurus myosuroides. Next base: position 232,840,248 of record CM054063.1, on the reverse strand, counting down.
ATTACTGGGAACACGTCTATGATCATAGTTTCTAACTCTGCAGAGGTTGTGCACTTTCACCCTTTGTCTTCAATTAGCCCAAACATCCTATAAACCCGGAGTGCATCATGGAAAGGAGATAATTGAGACGAGATCTTTCAGAAGCAAGAATCCAACCCAACCAGCAAGACCCGTTCTGATGGGGGGATAGTAACCCGGTAGGTCCACGTCAAGGTATAATCCGGCCCGAGGTGAGCTGAGTAATACCCGGATAGGGGTAAAGAGGTTACTAGAAGGCCCAAAGGCTTGTGAGATTCGTAACCCGGCTTGTGGGTTGCGATAAGGAAAGTTAGGCTTTGTATGTGGAGTTCGAGTAGGACTCAAGATGTGCCTTGAAGGGCAAGTTAGGGGTGTGCGGGTGCTTTATAAACCGGCCCCTAGGTTTAGTTTGCCAGAGATTCAAGTCATAGTTGTAACACCCGGTATCGAGTATCCAGTATAATCATATCGAGATCCGGCGAGTTCCTTTCCGGTTCTTAGATTGCTTTCGCCATGTCCTCCTTCGAGCTAAACCCTCTCCCGAATACCTGTGTCGACTTGCCCCAAGATCAGTTACCCCAGGTAACATCTGCCGTGATTATCCCACGACAGTTGGCGCCCACCGTGGGGCCTGCGTCCAAAGGTGTTTACGTCACGGGAGAAGCTCGGAAGAACATGGAGAACTTCGTCGTCGGCGAGATCTACTCCAATGGCGAAGGAGGAAGAATAGTGGACAGTTCCGGGTGGGAGTTGGAGCCGGATTGCTGCGAATCTGGATCCGTGGTGTCAATCGTCCAAATCAGTATCTTCATCGGCATGGTACGTACACTCAATTTGAAAGGACAATATCATGTGCATGTTACAGGAACTTCCAGCAGGGACAGAAGGGCGTTAAAACAAACAGCGAATCTATCCTCCTCGGCCACTCCGGGATACTTGAGATGGGCAGAGCAAGAGGTAACGTGGAGCAGGAGAGATCATCCAGAAGGAATAGAGCGCCCCGGGACCTTGGCGTTAATAGTTTCGCCACAGGTCAATGGTTACGAATTGAAAAAGGTGTTGATGGACGGAGGAAGCAGCATCAACATCCTATATTGGGAAACTTTCTTGCGCATGAACCTCAAGAAGTCCCAGCTACAAAAAAGTTCGACGGTGTTCCACGGGATCGTGCCGGGTCATTCGGCACGCCCCGAAGGGAAAATTGCATTGGAAGTAGCCTTTGGAGAATCGGTAGATAACTATCGGGTAGAGTGGCTCACGTTTGAAGTAGTCAAGCTGCATAGCCCCTACCACGCTCTGTTCGGAAGGCCGGCTTACGCTAAATTCATGGCTAGGCCGTGCTACGTATATTTGCAGCTAAAAATTCCAGGCCCCAAGCGGACCATCACTATCCATGGAAACCGGGATATAGCAGCAGAGTGTGATGAGGGAGACTCGGTGATGGCCGAGCAAGCCTGCAGAAAGGAAGAGCTTAAATATTACCGGTCTCAGGTGGACCCGGAAGATGGCACGGCATTGAGAAGACCAGATTCTGAAGACGAAAGAGCGAAATTCAAGGCGGCTCAAGACACCAAGAAAGTAGATTTTGTGGAAGGAGACCCCACCAAGCAGTTCACTATAGGGTCCAATTTGGAAGACGCGCAAGAAAAGGCCCTAGTGGAATTTATACGCTCAAATGCGGATGTGTTCGCCTGGACACCCAGCGACATGCCGGGTATCCCTACCGAGTTGGCAGAGCACAGTTTGCATGTGGATCCCAGGGCCAGGCCTGTGAAGCAAGGTTTGAGAAAAATGAATGAGGAAAGGAGAAGAGCTATAGGTGAGGAAATCGCACGACTATTAACCGCGGGCTTTATCATGGAAGTATTTCACCCGGACTGGTTAGCGAATCCGGTTCTAGTGATGAAAAAGACAAATGAATGGAGGATGTGCATCGATTTCACGAGCCTCAACAAGCACTGCCCAAAGGATCCGTTCGCGCTGCCAAGGATAGACCAAATCATAGACGCGGTAGCTGGAAGCGACTTGCTATGTTTCTTGGACGCATATTCGGGATACCACCAGATTAAACTCAAAAGGGAGGATTGGGAAAAAACCTCATTTATAACCCCTTTTGGGGCCTTCTGCTACAAGACCATGACGTTTGGATTGAAAAATGCGGGCGCAACTTATCAGCGGTGTATTCAGAAGTGCTTCGAGGATCAAATCGGGCGTAACGTGCACGCATACGTGGATGATGTGGTTATTAAGACCCGGAAGGCAGAAACATTTATTGATGATTTAAAAGAAACGTTTAAAAACTTGAGGAGGTATCAGATGAAGCTTAACCCAACGAAGTGTGTATTCGGAGTCCCGGCCGGGAAGTTACTTGGCTTTATAGTCTCCGAGAGAGGAATTGAGGCAAACCCGGATAAAATCAAGGCCATACAGAATTTGAAGAAACCGGAAAATTTGAAGCACGTTCAAAAACTCACGGGCTGCGTGGCGGCCCTGAGCCGGTTCATATCCAGGCTTGGAGAAAAGGCAATACCCTTGTACCGGCTTTTGCGGAAATCAGATAAGTTCGTATGGGATCAGGAGGCAGATGAGGCGTTTGAAGCACTAAAGAAGCAATTATCTGAAGCGCCAGTACTAGCGGCGCCGGGTCCTAAAGAGACTATGTTATTATACGTAGCAGCCGGTCCCCGAGCCGTAAGTGCAGTGGTTGTCGTGGAACGCAAAGAAGATGGGAAAGGTTACCCGGTCCAGAGGCCGGTTTACTATGTCAGTGAGGTGTTATCGGAAGCGAAGCAGCGTTACCCGCATTGGCAAAAATTGGTGTTTGGGGTCTTTATGGCCAGCCGGAAGTTGAAGCCATATTTCCAAGAACATCCCATAACAGTGGTTAGTTCAATACCAATGTCGGATATCATCAGAAACTCGGATGCGACGGGCAGAATAGCCAAATGGGCAATAGAGATGGGAGATTATCATATCAGCTACGAGCCCAGATCGGCAATCAAGTCCCAGGCCTTGGTTGATTTCGTTAACGACTGGACGCACACTGGAATGGTTACCGCAGTTCCAAGTTCCGAGTCATGGACCATGCACTTCGATGGATCAAAGCAGTACGAGGGGTCAGGAGCCGGAGTGGTGCTGACATCGCCCAAAGGGGATAAGCTAAGTTACGTGCTACAGATTCATTTTGGTTGCTCAAACAACGTGGCCGAGTATGAGGCTCTGTTGCACGGCTTGAAGGTAGCCAAGGAGATGAACATTAGAAGGATACGATGCTTTGGAGACTCGGATCTCGTGGTGCAGCAGGTGTCAGGAACCTGGGACAGGAAGGACGCCACTATGGCAGCGTATCGCAGGGAGGTTGATAGGGTTGCCGGGTGTTTCTCCGGGTATGAAGTGGAGCACATAGACAGAAGAAAGAACGAGGCGGCGGACGCACTCGCCAGACTCGGCTCGCGCCGGGAGCCGGTTCCACCTAATGTTTTCGTGGACGAGCTATGGCGGCCGTCAGTTAAATCCGAGTCTGAAGAAGAATTAGCAAATCGAGACCCGGACGTGGAGCTCGTGGCTACGATACGCGGCGTCCCCGAATGGACGGAGCCATATCTGGCATACTTATCACGGGGCGAACTACCAGAACAGGAGGTACCAGCAAGACAAATCATAAGGCGGGCAAAAGGATACGCCATTATCAATGGAGAGTTATACAAGAGAAGTGCGGCAGGAGTCTTTTTGCGCTGTGTGACACCAGAAGAGGGCCGACAGATTCTTAAGGAGATCCATGAAGGTGATTGCGGGCATCATGCGTCCACAAGGTCTCTTGTGGCCAAGGCCTATCGACATGGGTTCTTCTGGCTCACAGCTCTAGCAGACGCGGAACGGATAGTGGCAAGGTGCGACGGATGTCAAAGGTACGCTCGTCAAACTCATGTGCCGGCTATGGAGTTACGGACCATTCCATTGACTTGGCCATTCGCTGTTTGGGGTATGGACATGGTTGGCCCCTTCCATATGTCACCTTGCAAGAAGACGCACCTTTTAGTTGCTGTTGATAAGTTTACCAAATGGGTGGAGGTTATGCCGGTCACCAATTGCGAAGCGGCCACAGCAGTCAAATTCCTGAAAAGAATTATATACCGGTTCGGGTACCCCCACAGCATAATTACCGACAATGGAACCAACATGTCCCTTGGAGAGATGGAAAAATTTTGTGGCAGCAATGGAATCGGGCTTGATGTAGCATCAGTAGCACATCCGCAAGCCAACGGGCAAGTGGAGAGGGCGAACCAAGAACTACTTCGTGGATTGAAGCCAAGACTGAGGGTTCCCTGTATCAGGGCCGCTGGGGCATGGGTTGAAGAGCTTCCTTCCGTGGTCTGGGGTATTAACACTACACCCAACCGATCCACCCAGATGACACCTTTCTTCATGGTCTACGGCGCAGAAGCGGTATTACCAAGCGACATCATTCATGATTCACCAAGAGTGACAGCTTATGTGGAAGTAGAGAACGAGAAAACCCGGCAAGACGCCGTGGATATGTTAGAAGAACAAAGGGAGCAAGCCTTGGAAAGATCAGCCATATATCAGCAGGACTTGCGAAGATATCATAGTCGGCGGGTGAAAAGCCGGGTCTTTCAGGAGGGAGACTTGGTCTTGCGCTTGGTTCAGACAAACGAGGGAAGGCACAAACTATCGCCACCATGGGAAGGACCTTTCATCGTAAGCCGGAGCCTGCATAATGGGTCATATTACTTGATAGATGCAAGAGAAGAATCGACCACAGTCAACGATACTGCTCACACAACTGCACCTATGCAAGAAAGAGATAGACCGTGGAACGTGGCTCAGCTACGTCCGTACTATACTTAGCAGAAAAAGATGTAACAGGCAGCAGGTTTCAGACGCACTCTTTTCCTATCCAGGGCACCCTTGGGGACTGGATGGGTTTTTAATGAGGCGGCTTGCTGGCCTAATTTTTTCATATCAAATAAAAAGGGATTATCAAGAAAAGAAGCAAGTGTCATTTATACGATGTGAATATTCAGGTCTTGAGGGCTGGTTGCTCACACAAGCACAGCTATAAACTCAAAAAAGACCCGGCCTTGATGCCAATGAGTTATAGGGGCCGTCACTCGAAGAAACGAGTGCGGCTACAATCTTATAACCGGACAAAGAAGTCCAAGTTTCTCGGCTATTCTTACTTAAGCTCGATGTGACTCGCAACGAAGTGGCATGATTCGTTCGCTTGCGAATAATGTCGGTCATGAGACCCAAACGGGACTTGCTTGACCCCGTTTTCGTATTGATGTAACAACATGGTATCCACGCGAAAGCCGGCTTATAGTACAAGATAGTTGAAAGGGTCATCTAAACCACAAGTCATGCAGAGTATAAGGCTAGCAGCCGGAAACTCAACGATTATCAAGCATAACTTCAAACCTCATAAAAGGCCGTCCTGAAGTCTTGGGCATTCCGCGACAGGCGATTCGTTTCCCTGAAAGAAAACAATCATGCGTCCTAGACGCGGAAACCCGGACTGGGGACTTATGAGCTCTAAGGAAGAAACAGCATCATCCAGCCGATAAAATTAAAGCGAGCCACGCATCCGGGTCTCAGGAGCTTAGGGATTCAGGTGTAAAAACCGTTCCCTAGACGCCAACGACACCCGGAGGACGGGTCTTGCTAAGGAAAGTATAAAGAAAAAGGTATAAGGTATCGAGAATAAAGCAAGTGGATATCAAGAACAAGCAAATGCAAAGGCACATTCATCAAAAGCCCAAAGGGGCGCAAAGTGCATCGGGAGTTTAAATAAAAGTATTACAAAAACCATAAAGTATCAAAAGAGCACAGGCGCTCTGCTTAAACGAATAGTAAAGCTGTTTTAACGATGCTTCGCCGGCTGACGTATGTGGAATGATAGGTATTACTTCAAGCTTCAGGGTCCATCTTGGCCTTGCCCTTGTCGCCACCTGTAGTTGCGGCGCCACTCGGGTCAGCAGCAGTCCCGGGCTGTGCAGCAGAAGTTGCAGGAGCAGAGTCGGCCTTGGTCTTCTTGGCGGTTTCTTCCTTCATCTTGATCGCCTCCTCCCTCCAACGGGCAAGCATATCGAACGGCTGGGGGCGGTTCGCCTTGACAACCTTGTCATTAGCATCATAAGCAGGGAGAATCTCATCAATCTCTAAGCTGTCAGCAATAACACTAGCCGGATGACGGACTTCTTTCTGAATAGCTTTGAAGTCCTTTGGCAAAAACTTGGACCCATCCAAGTTGAACTCCAGAAATCCACTCATAAGTTTGGCAAGTTGTAGCTTGGGGGCGTAGGCTTTAGCCAATGCGAGCCCCCGGGTTACCCCAAATCGGCAGGAGGACCGTTTCCAGTGCCAAATCCACTCGGGGATCGTGGAGCAGAATTCCAGTAATCTCTTCATATTATCTGGCTTGACATCCGGCAGTCGCAACTCATCAAGTATCCAGCTAACTCCGCCGCAAAGTTGGCGAAGAGTATTCTTGATGATTTTAAGCTTGGCAGCATCATCTTCTTCGGGGGCAGCATCACATGGGCCTGCTAAAAAAAAAAAAAAAGGCAAAAGGAGCAAAGATAGTAGGCAAGCAAGTGCAGTTGTTCAATCCGAGTCATAAAAAGGTGAAATTTAAAAATCTTACCAGTCGCAGTACGATGGACATCAGCAATTTGAGCAGAAAGAGTTGTAAGTTTGTCCTTAGCCCTGTGAGCTCTCTTCCTGTACTTTTTCGTCATCTTTTGGCATCTGCGAGCCTCAGTCTCAGCAGCTTCACGAAGGGCCGTTTCTTTTTCAATACGCTTGGTAGACTTGGCCAGCTTCTTCTCCAGCTGTGAAACATAGTCCTGTAAGGAAGCATGAAGAGGGATCAGCCAGAAACATTATACAAAGTTCCAAGCAAGTTACCTAGTAATTTACTCGGAACTTGGGGACTATGTATGGAAACAATTGATGATTAGTCGGGATTACCTCGTGCTTGGTTATTAAGGCATCTAGTATGTTTTCTTCGTCGCCCTTCAAGGTATGAAGGGCATCTAGCATTTGAGCAAAGGTCATGTCTTCAGGGCGAAGTTGAGAAGGGCCGGAGGATTGGCCCTCTTGTGGAGGAGTTGTCCCGGGTTCGGGGGTCGAAACCCGGATCGTTTGAACGTCCGGGTTAGGAGAGCCCGGCTTGGTCTCCAAAATGATGTCTTCGTCCACTTCTTCAGAGGGCTGGGGTGATGCAGTCTTTGGTGGAGTTGGGTCCTTAAAAGGATCTTCTCCATTTCCGTCCTCGGCTTCGTCCTCAGCCTCAACGTCCATGTCATCACTCGGCTTCTCCTCTCCCTGCTCTCCTGATTCAGGGATATCCGGGTCGCTCAGCGTAACTGTGGCGCTGAAGAAAAGAAGGGAGACATTGATCAATAGAATATACGGAAAAAAGAAAGGCAACCAGTACGAGAAAATGTAAGTAAAGGTAGTTTACCCGGTGTTCACGGCATAATCCGGGGGAAGCTCGCCGCTGGAGGCGGATGACGTTGGTAAGAGCACTGGCTGCGGTACGCGAATTTGCCCGGCAAGTGGATGACTAGGAGACGGATGACGTTGAGGAGATTGGGAAGGTTGAGCTGGAGGGGCACTGGCTCGATGAGCGGGTGAAGTGGAGATACCCGGGTTGAGGGGATCATCCCCCGGAGAATTCCGGGTCACCCTACGTTTAGTCGGGAGAGGGTCCTTCAAGAAGGGTGAATGTGATAATCGCTCGTTAAGTTCATGCATAGCAGCAAAGGAGTAAGGCGCACGAGACATAGAAGAGAAGGGAACCTTTTCAACTACCCCTCTAGCTTTCCTTTTGTTTCCAACTGGGGGCTCTTGGTCAGACTCAGTGTCTTCCGGGTCATTTTCTTCTTCCTCCTCTTCGTACCCCGACCCTGAAAGGACGAGTAAGTATCAGATAAGAGAAATAGCACAGATGGAAGGCAGGCATAAAGGTTATGAAAGAGTACCCTCATCATCATCCATGGACTCGTCTTCCTCTTTGTGGTCTTGAGAAGGAGGAGAGTTTTCGACTTTCCAGAAGGGATCGTCAGCCTGTGAACAAGTAAGTACAAGTGATGGTTAGAGACTATAGTGGACGAAAGTACTGAAATAAGAAGAAGGGGTTAGGTCTTACCGCTGGGGCGGGATTCTCCCGAGTAAACGGGGGTAACCCGGTGGTGTTCTTTATAACATCTAGTCTCTCCATCAAGAAGCCCTTGATGGTCTTGTTGGTATTACCGGCAGGGAAGTTTTTGGTGGAGTAGCGGAGGGAATCTGTGATGTGACCCGAGTATTCGTGCAGCGACTTTGAGCGAATGGAGTTGGGCTGAACCCGGAACTCCACCCAAGTCTTTACCAAGTTAAGCCCGAGAAGGCCATGGGCTGAGAAGGCCGCTAGTTTGGCCAAAAGGGGCTGAATCGCTTCCCTATCAGGGTTAGGAGCAAAAGCACTAAAAGACTCGGAGGGCTCGAGGGGGGTCTCCGAGTAACCCGGCAATTTCCTCTCACCATCCGGAGAGGTGTCATGGCAATAGAAGAAAGATAGCTGCCAATTTTTGGAATGGGAGTTCAGGTTAAGGGCTGGCATCAGTGAATGCTTGCGGCGCTGGATAGACACCCCGCCGCAGGTAAGGAGTACTCCGTTGTCGCTCTCGCGGCACGGTTCGCATTGGAATAACTCGGTAAAAAGGACTAGGTTTGGTGGAATGCATAGGTAAGACTCGGACAAGACTATGAAGTGGGTGATGTTCAGCATAGAGTTAGGCCCTATGTCGAACACCCGGAGGCCGTAGTGGCTTAGAATTTCTCGGAAGAAGGGGTGACCCGGAGGACGGAACCCCCGGATCACGTGCTCGGTAAAACAGATTACCTCATTCCCGGTAGGAGTGGGATGGGTCTCATCGCCAGGAACCCTCCAGTGTATTTCCTTTTGAGAAGGAAGGATTCCTAACTCGGCCATCCCGTCCAGTTTGGCCTTCGTCGTTGAAGACCGGCCCCAATTGGCAGAAGTGGGTTGGGAGGTCTTAGCAGGAGCCGGGTGTTTTCCCTGTCTTTTAGGAGCCATGGAGTTGACCTGCGAAGGACAAGAAATATGTGGAGTAAGATTCGGAACACCAGATCATTCAAGTCTGGAGACATTAAGGCGCTGAAGGCTAAAATAAGACCCGGATAATGCGCTACGATGTTAAATGATGAAAATTTTCCGGGTGTCAAATGAAGTTGAGTAAATTGTTAATTACTTACGTATTGAGGTGGGTTGGGTGAACATGGATGGTTGCCCATACCTTTATTGTGGAGGAATTAACTGGAAAAGGAGGATTATCCGGGTGTTAATGCGACAGGCGAAAAAACAAGGCGGAACGGATCTAGATCGAAGAACTCGCAAGTAATCCTATATGAAGTTTGGTGGTTAATAAGGGTGCGGGGGTGAGTTGCGACTGCGCATCAGGTGCTTAAAGGAGCTAAGGACTATCGAAGCGGATCAATTTGATGATACCCGAAAGTAATTTACGGGTTGACCCAGATCCAATCCTGGTCAAATTGAGGAAATTGCGAGTTTCAGTTGGATGATTGAGAGAGGCTTACCAAAGAAACTAGGGTCCAAAATGAGGCTGGTGCGTGGCGCGGCTTGAGTGTCTCACCACGGCCCTTGATGAGAGAAATGAAGGTGTAACGGCGATGCTTGATGACGGCGTTGGGAAGCTCGGGGTCGATTGCGGCCGGAGATGGCCTTATCTTTCGCAGCGTGCGCGAGCCTGGTGGCAGGGACTGCGAGGGAGCGAGGAGAGAAAGGATGTTGAGGCGAAGTGAAAGGCCTAGGGTTACTTTCGGTTAATATTTATAAGGGAAGTGGTGAGCTCGCCCGCGGCTGGAAAGCCGGAAGTTACGGAGCAATAATTATCCGCACAGATTTGGTGTTGCGGGCGTTCGGAACGAGGTGAAATGTTCCGTTGACAGGGGGAACGCGATTTATCCCGAGATATCAGGGATCCTTATCGAGAGTAGGGCCTTAATATCTTAGGGTTCAAATTTGGAAAGGTCCGTTAAGCATTCGAGGAAGGATCGAGCTGTCGAATGACCGCTACGGAGCTGTGTCTAGTCATCTGTTAAAGTAATTTGACCCGGTTCACGTGAGCTTGGGCGTTTCGTATCTTTTTAGGGAATAGCGAGCACTTCAAGAATGAATCTGTGAAGCCCGCGCTATCCTGGGGACTACTGATGGGGGGATAGTAACCCGGTAGGTCCACGTCAAGGTATAATCCGGCCCGAGGTGAGCTGAGTAATACCCGGATAGGGGTAAAGAGGTTACTAGAAGGCCCAAAGGCTTGTGAGATTCGTAACCCGGCTTGTGGGTTGCGATAAGGAAAGTTAGGCTTTGTATGTGGAGTTCGAGTAGGACTCAAGATGTGCCTTGAAGGGCAAGTTAGGGGTGTGCGGGTGCTTTATAAACCGGCCCCTAGGTTTAGTTTGCCAGAGATTCAAGTCATAGTTGTAACACCCGGTATCGAGTATCCAGTATAATCATATCGAGATCCGGCGAGTTCCTTTCCGGTTCTTAGATTGCTTTCGCCATGTCCTCCTTCGAGCTAAACCCTCTCCCGAATACCTGTGTCGACTTGCCCCAAGATCAGTTACCCCAGGTAACATCTGCCGTGATTATCCCACGACACGTTCCACCTATAATTATGCTACATCTTCATGTCAAGCATGGGCTGAACTCTCACAACTTAGTTGATCAAGACAGAGCCCATGTGTCAAAGGTGTGACGCCCTGGGATCAGGCACTATGCAGATTTCAGCATTCCCGCCAAAATCCACATAATAACCAATTCCAGGTTGCCACTTGTGATAACATTACAATAGTTCACGAATAATCCACAACAACAGAAAAGATATATACAAGAGGACTCAAACGAGTCAAGGATACAACTGATACAATACAAAGATCCAAATAACAGCGGAAGAAACAACATAGCGTCCGACTACGGACAAGATACAACTTGGACTAAGAGTCCTGAAGATAACCGAGAGCGTCCAATCCCTGCCCAGGCCAAGCCGGAGGGATTCCCAAGCTAACGTCGTCAGACTTCAAACCTGTTGACTACAATTTTGAATATGCAGCCACGAAAAAGGATTCGTGGGTCAGTACGGTTAAGTACTGGCAAGTGGATAAACCATACTCACAAGATACCGGCGTAACCAGTCATCACAAGATACAAATACTTTGGGTTCAACGGAAAGGAAGGGATTATTGCAAATAAGCGGCATCGGGCTGCACTAACCAACTACAGAGACTCACTACAACATCCGGCTAAAAGAGGGGGATAAGATAGCGTGTCGGAACCAACTACAACTACTCACCAATCAAACCCATCCAATGTCACCCCCTACTAAGGAAGCAACCCAAGGATAACTCACACTGTTGATTAGGGTGATATCATTTATATGGTGGAGGTAATCTATATTACTAATCAAGTTATTATCATTAGGTGTAAGTTGTCTGAGTACTTGTTAGCCAGTACTTTCACCAAGTAATCCATAACCGCGGAAAACACGGCTTCTCAAGAAGATTCATCCCTGCAGGGTGTGCTCCAGTACCCGTACACACTCAAGCCACCAACTAAAACTCAGGTTGGCTCGACATGACCCAAACCGTCTCTACAACCCATCCTAGGAGCCACGGAGCTATAAGGTCCCAGCCACGCAGCCGAATACTCAGCGCAGGTGTGCAAAACTCCCGCAGGACACAACACCCCGGCACTACAGGCCTCGCCCTATATGCATCATCATCATCATCAGTAACCATGGGTGATCAACCCATTATGCAAGGAGCAAATGGAACACCCGAACTAAGTGTGGCTCTTCGGACAAGTTGCAGATCAGGTCTAAATCGAGGGGGGTCCCATACTACCTCCCGGATGCGGTGAGCACGCTCATCATGGATCAGTAGACAAGACTCTTTTCCTAGTTTCGACACCAGCCGGCTCCAAAACCCTAACCCGGGCCTCCTGCCGGTGCCTTATCATCAAATTATTATTGTTACCCCAAACATTAACATGTTGTTGATTGAATTGAAACCCAACTATCAACTAAACAGGTGATAAGTAAAAGGACAGCAAGACTTGAGCGCAAACAACACTAAGCATGCAACTACGACACGAGGGCCAACAAGGTAAACAAACAAAAGTTAATAGGAAGTGGAAGGAAGGCTATATCATGGCTGCAGGGTAAACAATATGATAGGATCGGGACACAAGCATTGAATCAACAGGCTAGAATAAGAACAACGGAAAGAATCGGTAACAAGTGATGAAAGGCAGCCATTTGGCAGCAAGTGAGTATACTTGCCTGGAATCCAGCAAGTAGAGGTACATCCGAAGAACTTGTCGTGCTCACATCATCTCAACGTCCTATCCGCGAAGAAGCAACGAACTAGAACAAACATCGGATGCAACAATTACTTCTACTGCAAAGATCCAGCATGACCCTATTTTATATGCATGGCATGGCAAGATGCATGAGAGGAAACAACTTAAGCAATTTAATCGGAGCCGGAGTCCGGAGAAATAGAAATTGGTTCAAGTTGTTTATCCACACAGCAATTTAATTGTTGTTTAGCATGGCAAACAATAAAGTAGATGAGTTAGGCCATTTAAATGGAATGGGGCAACAGTTGAATTAAATACCCCAACACATTCCATATTTATCTATTAGGTGAACATACATAACACTACTACAAATGCAACATGCAACGTGCAAACATGAACATGGATGGCATGAACAGATTAAGTGCATTTTTCTGGTATGAAAACATATTTTATTTGTTGTATTTGGAATTAAAATGAGCAAGTTATGAAATTGACAATTTTAAATGCACTAAATAAGAAACAGTTGTTTTCAGCAATTTAATTTATTCAAAACAGAAAACAAAGTTGATATTTGCAAAGTTAAGAGAATTTTGATTGGAAAACATATTTTACTTTTCAAATTTGGAGTTGAAATGAATTAGTTATGATTTATGCAATTAAATCAATTTAAATTGAGCCGGAAGCCCACCATTTAATTTAGGAGGTTCGAGTTATTTGTCTACCCGTCAAGATTAAATGTTGTTTAACATGGCGAGATAATATAACGATGAGCTATGCAATTTTAAATGGAACCGGAACAATATTTAATTATCCCAACTCATTCCATATTTAATTATTAGATGATATTACTATTACCCGCGGCCACAAAATGCAATGCAAACATGATGCGATGACATTTTGAATATAGTTGATATGTTATAGAAAATAGGGCATAGGTATAGGGGTTTGGGTTTGGGGTGCACACGTGTGGAGAGGATCTTTGTGTTCGACGCCGGAAAGAGGAGATCTTCGGGGCAACACCGGTGCCTTCAGGACGTGGAGGAAGTAGCCGACGTCGAGGAAGTAGTGGAAGTAGTCGTTCTCGTTCCGTAGCCGAGGTAGTCGTTCACGTCATCTGTGGTCGTTGTCGATCTTTTCATCGGGGTCCGAAGAGGAAGTAGGCGTTCGTTCTCAAACCACACGATCATCGTCGTCGACGTAGTCGTTCAACGTCCGGAGCCGGTGTAGTCGTAGTAGTCGTGGGCGAGCCGCTACCGCATCGTCTTCGGGGTCGGAGGTGATCGTGACGGTCCCGGTCTTCGGGCGCGCACGAAGGCGGCCAACGCAAAATGGACATGACGAAGGCGATGTAGTCGTTCACGGTTCGTCGGGGGAGTAGTCGTGATCGAGGTGCTTGTCGCATCGGGTAGTAATCTTGGCGGTTCCGGTGCTCGGACTTGGCGACGAGGTACGGGTTGGGGTCGATCTTGTCGCCGGGAATTTTGTCGGGGTCACCTAGACGCGCCCAAAATCTTGTCGGGTTCACGGGCACGAGACATGAAGCTCTCGACCACACCAAACAAAGCATGATCACGGACGAGTGCCCACGAGGAGTCCAAGGTCTCACGGGATTTTCGTCGATCACCTGTTATGCATCAAGGACGAAGCAAGGAGGGGGCCATGGAATGGCCACGCTGGATCTGCAACGGAGGACGCAGTGGCAGGGGTCAAGGAGGAGACGGGGCCGCACGTGGCTGGTGGTGCTCGTGCTCCTCCCGAGCAGGGGCAGCACAACCTTGGCGCGGGGAGGGCGGCCGGCAGCGACGGGGCGGCTCGGCCGGAGTTGCGGCCGCGGGAGGAGGGGCGCAGGAGGCGGGGGGCGCGGCGGCCGGAAGGGGCAGAGGACGGGCCGGAGGCGGGGTTGCTCGGTAGAGGAGGAGGCGGGGGACTTGGCGGCGGCCATGGATAGGGAGGGGAGGCGCAGGTCGAGGGAGGTGGAGGCGACAGGGGGGCAGCGAGCAGAGGAGAAGGGGAGGCGACGGCCGGCGCTGGGGCGAGGTGGAGGAGGGGGTGAGCGAGAGGAGAGGGCGATGGGGAGGAGGGTGGCCGGGCTCGATGATGGCCATCGAGGCCAGGAGAAGAGGGCGACGAGCAAGAGGCAGGGAGGGATCGAGCGATGCGCTCTCCCTCCCGTACGATGCGTGCGCGTTTTCCTGGCAGAGAGGTGGGAGGACCTATACGTGAAAGGGAAAGACGGCGGGGGGGTGGCTGCAAAATGGCTAGGGGAACCGGTTTTGGAATTAGGGTTTCGGGTGGGGAGGTGCGGTTGGGCCTTGCTGGGCCGGAAATGGGGCAGGTTGTGGGCTGCTCTCTCCCTTCTCTCTAATTTTTTTGTTTGCTTATGTTTTTTTCCAGCAATTGTTCAGGCTCCAATAAAAATTAGATTTATGCACCAAATAAATTCCAAAATTTTAGAAAACATGATTCGATGAATTTTTAAATGGTTTGCAAATTTTAAATGCACGAGGATGTATGAGATGTCATGATGATGCACAAACTTAAATCACAAACAAATCTAATTGGGGAGAATCCCCGGGCGTTACAAAAGGGTTGCACGGGAAGCTACTAAACTTAGAGGACTTGGTAATATCTTTGTTCCCTGGGTGGCAATCCACAAGTGAACACCCCTCGGGGCGACACTCAACTCTCATCAACCATACAACCAAATCCACCCAGGTGGTTCATTGAAATTAATACTTAGAATTTTTCCACAACAATAAGTAAAACAAATTTGTAGCAAGGCTAAGCGTCTACTAAGTACTAAGTCTCCAAAATAACAAGTCTAAAGGATGGCTACACACTACTTGGGATTTTGCATAGCATAATAATAACTTAGAAAAAATTCCTATCATGCATGCTACTCAAAAACACTAGTAATGCATAGTGAAAATATGGGAGATTTGATGGTGTATCACTTGCCTTGTCAATAGGATGAACAATCACAACAAGAAGAACAGCAACAAGAGTAGACTTGCTCCTCTTCACAATCTAATACAAGCAAAACAAGTCACACATAAACATATAACACAAACATAACATAAAAAAAAATAACAATACAAAAACATGTATGCATGCTATGCAATGATCAAATTATACATGGTAATCATGATGTTCATAACTAGCAATTCATACTAATAATGATTTTCTCTGATGTTAATAACATGGTAATCATGCATGCAAAACAAAACAATTATCAAATTATAATTATTAATATTACTAGGGTTTTAATATAGGCTAATATCAATATTAGTAGAGTTTCTGTTACAAAGTTGCACAAATAATTTTTCCAACACATCTAGTGGATAGAGGACATCAAAACAAAACCATAGCAATTTGGATCACCTAAAAAGGATTTGTAGATTAAAAGTTATGCCCAAAATAGTGATTAATGGAGATCTACAAATAAAATGTGAGTGCACGTGTCAAATTTGAAATTTGAATAGCCTAGATTAATCTACACATTATGCTGATTCCAAAAAGTCCAAAATCATCGAATTTGGATAAACAGAACTCAAGATATGGATTTTTGAAGTTTTAAATCAAATCTGTTATTTTTTGTTTTAAAACAAAAGATGACCGATCCAGGGGACAGGCAATGGCGCGCTATGATTGGTCGATACCGTTTCGGCCGGATCGTGCGCGTGGATCGTCAGATCTAAAGGGAAACGGGTGGCCCAGATCTAATATACCACTTCGTTCTCGGCATTTAATCCTAGGCGCTCGATTCCGATCGAACGGACGAGAAGGAAGGGGAGGGGGTTGCTCACCGGAGATGGGTTTCCCGCCGGTGACGGAGATGACGGTGGCGGTGGCGAGCTCAGCGGCAACGTTCCGTACTCCTCCGGCTGCGCGAGAACACCGAAGAGATGCAGGAGTCGAGGGGGTCCTCCTCATGGCCTCAGTTCCGCTTCTTCTTGCTCGAATCGTCGGCGTCGAGGGGTTCCCGAGGCGGAGACGGTAATGGCGCGGCGGCGGATCGATCTAGGTTTTCGAGGAGGCGACGGAGACTTGGGCTAGGGTTTCGAGATGTGGGGGCGCGGACGTCGAGGATTGCCCCCTTTTATGGGGAAGGAAGCGTGGGGGAGGGGCAAGGAGAGGCGGCGCACCGGCCGAGTTCTACCCGAGCACGGACGTCGATACCGTGACGTTGCGCGCGCGTCACGCTGGCGTCAGGGTGGGCTCCACCGGTCAGTGTGAGAGAGGAGGTGCGGGCTGCTGCTGTTTCTGCTGGGCCTTCTAGGTGGGCTCGTCCCGCTCAGCTGGCAGTTGCGTGCGCTCGAGAGAGAAGGCAGAGGGGAGTTGGGTTGGGCCCAACAGAGAGGAGAGGTGGCTCATGGGTTGCGTTTTCTTTTTTTTTTCTTTTTTTTTAAGCAAAATGATTCAAAAACAAACCAAAACTTGTCAATACTTTTCAGAAAATTTTGAGAAAATATGTTTTGGAAAGCTTGTGAAAAATAGAACATTTTGGTACCATTATTTCCCCAAAATAAAAATACTTACTTGTGAAAAGGTATTTAAATTCAAAATGTGGTTTAATAGGTAATGACACCGAATTTTTTTTCTTTATCAAATTAAAAACCAATTCTTATGCAAAACAAAATGCAAGTATTGCTATGATGATCATGTAAGCATGATGGTTTGAAATTTTTCAAAATTTTCAAAATCCTAGGATGTTACAAGTTTATTTTAGTAGCATGTCACCTTAGAAATTATTCTTTTATCGTTTACCTACTCGAGGACGAGTAGGAACTAAGCTTGGGTATGCTTGATACGTCTCCAACGTATCTATAATTTCCGATGCTCCATGATAATATTATGCCAAGTGCTACGTGTTTTCTCCCTTCTTTATGTCATTTTTATCGATTTTCCGGACAAACCTATTGACAAGATGCCACAGTGTCAGTTCCCTGTTTTATGTTGTTTTAGTTTCAGAAAAGTTGTTCTGGAAATATTCTCGGAATTAGAAAATTCGAAGCCCGAAAGTCCTATTTTCCCCGGAAGCATCGAGAAGACCAAAGAGGAGTCAAAGACGGGCACCAGGGGGGCCACACCATGGGGTGGCGCGTCCCGCCCCCTTGGCCGCACCAGGGGTGGTGTGGGGCCCCCAGGGCTCCACCCCCTTTGCCCTTTCGCCTATTTATTCCCCCGGGATGGAAAACCCTAGACACCTGATCAAATATCCCCGAAAAGTTCCACAGCCGCCGTCATCGTCAACCCTAGATCAGGGGGTTCTGAAGTTGTCTCCCGGCACCCTAACGGAGAGGAGATCATCACCAGAGGCCTCTTCATCACCATGCACGCCTCCGGAGTGATGCGTGAGTAGTTCATCCTTGGACTACGGGCCCATAGCAGTAGCTAGATGGTTGTCTTCTCCTCCTATACCTCCATGTTTAGACCTCGTGAGCTGCCTAACATGATCGAGATTGTTCTTATGTAATTCTCTGTGCTGTGTTTGTTGGGATCCGATGAATATTAAACTTATGCCAAGTTGATTGTAGTCTTTATTGCATATGCTATTTGTGATCTTGCATGCTTTCCATTGCTAGTGGTTGCTCTGGACAAGTAGTTGCTAGTGACTCCAAGAGGGAGTATTTATGCTCGATAGTGGGTTCGTGCCTCCTTTTCGCCTGTGCTCGAGTGACAGAAACATGACGGGGGAGGATGTGATGTTTCCACTAGGGAGAAAACAACGGTGTGAGTGCCCGCGTGCACAATCATTGCTTACATTACACACATTGTTTAATGCAATTATATGTTGCTTGCGACTTAATACCTAAGGGGGTTCGGATGATAACCTGAGGGTGGATTATTAGTCATAGATGTAGTTGGATTACAGTCTATGTATATTTTTGTAATGCCCGCACTAAATATCATAGTAGTCTTCATGTCATGGATGTGCACTACGGTGCAACCTTTATTTGTCAATTGCCTAGCTCTAATTTGTTCACCCAGCATGCTATCTTTTATGGAGAGACACCACTAGTGAACCTATGAACCCCGGTCCATTTTCTTACACTGTTAAACAAACCACTACAATTTTCTGCTTTCTTTACTTACTGCAAGCATACATTATTTTCCACACTGTACGTCTAATCTTTGTTTTCAGCAAGACCGGTGAGATTGAAAACCTCATTGTACTGTTGGGACAAAGTATTTTGGTTGTGTTGTGTGCAGGTTCCGCGTTGTTGCTGACACCGGTGAGCCATCACCATCGTCAGTGGCATCAATATTCCGAAGATCCTCTTTCTCCTACTGGATTGATAACCTTGGTTCTTAACTGAGGGAAATTATTATTGTGCACTCATCATACCCTTCTCTTGGGGCTCCCAACACACTATCAAGGCATCATTGAGGCGTAGCATCAACAACTCATCGCCGACGCCCCTCCTCCAGCCTTGTCGAGCACACGGGGGTCCTCGGGGCGAGATAGCGACTCGTTTGAGCTATCTATTGCCCTTTTGTGATTGCCGTAATGGTCTGCGCTGGTGCCGCCGTCCTCTGCCATTTTCGGTGGCCGCCGGAGCCATTCCCTGTCCTGCTCGCCGACCATACGATGCAATTGCTTTTGCTGGCTCTAGATCCTCTCATCCCTGATGCCTACGTATGCCCTAGGTGGTGTCCTCCATGCCTCGGTCAGGCCGGAGTTTAGTTGTTGGCCTGAATCTTGTAGCTAGATGTGAAATAGATAGGGGAAGAGAAGGGCGTCGTGGCGGAGGTAGTTGGGGGTTGCAGGGCGGTGGCGGTAGGGGAGGCAAAAACTGGAGCTGCGGGACGCCGGAAGGAGGGGAATGGTGACATTGGAAGCCGGCCAGGGGCAGGGAAGATGATCAGAGGAGAGGAACAGGTGGAGAAGAAGATGATTTCATGGGCAATTTCGTCTAGGTAAAAATACATGATGAATGTTTGACCAAATTTTGAGCTAGAATGATTGCAGTGGCATCTGCAGACGTATTTAAAAATTGGAGTGGCATTTTTCAAATGTTGTAAATTAAAATGGTATTTTTGTTTTGGTATGAATTACAATGTAATTTATCCAATTAACCCATGATATTATGAAAATATATAGTTCACGGGTTCTGATCATATAGTCATTACGTTAAGTCATATAGGCAGCTATCCAACATGCATCTATAGGTAATAGTCCACATCAAGAAATCTATCTACCAAATCTCTCTGGTATTAAGTTGCAAGGAACAGATAAGTGCATTAACTTAAACACATAATGTAAGCAATAATTCTCATCCTGCAAACAAGAGCACTGTTGTTTTCCCCTCAGTGGCAGCAACACATCCTCCCCTATGCACGTTTCTATCACTCAAACTCGGGTACAAGGACACATGACCCCACTATCTAACATAAATCTCCCATCTTGGAGATGCATAAAAAAACTTGACCGGAGTAACCATAAACATCGTAGAGTGTGCAAGAACACATTAAAACACAAACAAGTTATAAGTGAAGCTTAGATAAAAGACATGAACAAACTGTTCATAATTTCATGATTCATCGGATCCTAGCAAACACAACACGTAGCAACTACATAAGAATGATATTGATCATGTTAGGCACCTCAAAAGACTGTGGCATTATAGAACAAGGAAAAGATATAATCATTTAGCTATTGCTATGGACCCGTAGTCCAAGGATGACCTACTCACGCATCACCGGGGAGGCAGACATGGTGATGAAGAAGCCTCCGGTGACGATTCCCCCTTCCAATAGGGTACTGGAGCAGGACTATAGAACCCTAGATTGGATTTTCGAGGTGATGACGCCTTTGTATCTGTTTCGTGGAAAAATTTCAGTCCCCTAGGGTTTTTGGGTCAGAAGGAAATATATGGGCAACAAGGCGGCGCCGGGGGAGGGTCCACCGCCACCAGGCGATGGGGAGACGCACCAGGGGCCCACTCGTACCTAGGCACACCTTGTGCGGTGGGGCCTCCTATGTGCATGCCCTTCGGGTTCCATCTTCGTCTCGGGTAAAAACTGGCCTCCGTGCAATTTCAGGACTTTTCGCAAATATATCCTGAAAAACTTTTATGAAATCAAAAGACAGGAGAAAACATGAACTGGCACTGGGCACTAGGTTAATAGGTTAGTCCAGAAAAACACCCTAAATTTTTTAAAAACATCTTAAAACATGTATTAATCATAAGGAACACGCGTGGTACAATAAAAAAGTATAGATACGTTTGGGACGTATCAACACCCCCAAGCTTATTTCCCGCTCGTCCTCGAGTAGGTAAATGATAACAAATATAATTTTTGAGGTGACATGCTGCCAACACAAACTTAATCAATCAATGTAAAGCATTATGAGCTGAGATCGAAACTTTAACAAAAGCATGCCATTGTTATAAGAATAATGAAACTTAGGAATTAAGTTGCCTCGGGAAAAGATCACAAAGAACTTAAAACAAATGATATGTCATTGCAAACAACAATAAGGTTATAGTGATCATAATAAAAGTATGGTAGAGTGGTATTTTGCTTGTCCTTCGTGAAATAGCAAAACATAAATGCTAGGACTCCTCCTGGGTTCAAGTGGTGACTAGATACAAAACTTTAGCACAAGTAATATCACACTCATAACTCAATCAACAATATTTTGGGACAATGCATTATACTCAGAATAACAATTATGCTCTCCTAATTGTTGCTTAAAACAATAAAGATGGATACCGAACATAAATCTAAAAAATAGGCCCTTCGCGGAGGGAAGCAGGGATTACTTATGTGCTAGAGATTTTCATTTGTAAAACAGATGTATGGAATACAATTTTTAGAGGTGTGTGTTTTGTCTATGAATGATAATATATAGTTAATTAGTCCCATGTTTAAAAAACTTTGAATAGCGGCTCTCATAGAGGAATGAGATCATTCCCCTTTATTCTTTGTTTACACAATCAATGTTTGACTAATTTCTCAGAAACAAAATGTGAGGAGGGTATTGAGACATTATAGATTGGTATTTATATTTTGTGTACCGGGCACCCATTTCACAAGGTATTTTTGCAATATTAAGGACACACACATTATGCATGCAAGTTAAGAGGTAAATCCGTTCAACCTGGAAAAATAATGAAATATGTATCACATCCTTATGAGCTAAAAATAGCTGCACAAATAAGGGATAATTTTTTTGAAATTTTAAAGATAGCACACAAACAATTTAGTTGGAATGTTTGGGAAATATCATGTATGGGTAGTTAAGGTGTAACACATAATTGTTGGGGAAGATTCTCATTGGGGGATTCAAAGAGAGACGGCGATGACGAAGATGCAATGGAAATAGCGGCCACATCACTTGTGCTTTCTTCTTCTTCTGCATCATCATCACCAGACGCATACTCTTCTTGATTCACCAACACAATATTTGATGTTGGCTTCTTATTGGAGGTGTTCTTCTTGAATAAGGTCTTCTTGCAAGGGAGCTTTGACTTATCCTTGAGGACAAGTCTCCCTTCTTGAATTTCTCTATTCTCGAAAGGGCACTCGGCAACAAAGTGATACTTGTCTTTACAACTGAAACAATACCTAACTTTTTGAGTCTCTTACTTTCCATAACTTGACTTGGTCTTTTACTCAACATATGCCTTTGCCTTGGGAGGGTTCCTCCAAAAAAATTGAGCTACAAGATAAATAAAGTTCTTAAGCACCAATCATACTCTTTAGCCTTTAGAGGAGCCAATTCTCCTTTCGATTCAACCTCTTCTTCATAGTCCACTACCTTGGTCACAACCTTGGCTTTCAAAGCAACGGAGGCCCCTTTGTGCATTTCAATAGCACGAGCATGAGAGTCTTGAGAAAGATTTGTTTGAACTTGAAAGGATGCCATCTCTTGCATAGCCTCATTTGAAGTCATGAGATGGTAGTTATTGATACGTATCAAACGTATCTATAATTTTTGATGATCCATGATTTTATTATATCAGTTTCCACGTGTTTTGTTTACACTTCACAGAATTTTCTGGGACTAACCTATTAACAAGATGCCATGTTGCCAGTTCATCTTTTTTTTGTTGTTTTTCTCTTTCAGAAAAGCTAGTCGCAAAATATTCTCGTAATTGGACGAAAATTCATGTACACACATAATACACAAGAAGACTCTTGAAGCCCAAAGGGGAGGAGCAGTCGACCTAGGAGGCATCCACGCCAACCCTGGCCGGCTCCCTCGTGTGGCGTGCGCCTCTCGGGTGGCCACTGACGCCGCCCTTTCAGCTATATATTTCTTATGCCCTGAAAAACCTAAATACCCGATTGAGAAACCACGAAAACTCGAGCCGCCGCAGAGTTTGATGTAGAACAGCGGCAAGCTTTCCCTTGAAACCTTGGTTACTTTCAAGGGAAAGCTTGTCGCTGTTCTACATCAAACTCTGAGCTTGGAGTAATCTAACGAACAACACGCCCCCAAGGCATCAAGCTTTCTGGCGCCGTTGCCACAGATACTGGAATCTCTAGATAGGGGATTCTCACACTTCCAAGCGCTTTTTTGTCTTGCTTTTTTATTTTTGTTTCACTTTTTTTGCTCTAAAACACAAAAAAAATACATTCCTACATTTACTTTATTTTCAGTTTTGCTTCCTGCTTTGTCATCATGTTGCTGCCTAAATTCACTACCAAAGAAATGAAGGTAGGAAGTGGATCTATTAGTGGGAAAAATAATATTGAACAATTCCTTAAATTTGTAAGGAGACATGATGATTTTGAAGATAGATCTCTGGTGGAGCTAGCCTACAATTATGAAATTTCTATAGCTTCTTTCGTGCGCATGCTAGAAGCTAGATTTATTAACCTTCACCCTGTTATGCAAAAAATGTTTCTTAAACTCCATGATATGGAGGATGGTGAAAAGAAAAAATTTGTGCTAGAAACTTTGTTTAAGGAATTTGATGATGTGGCTAAGGAGGCTAGAAAAATCTTTGCTAAATGCAAAATGTTCTCTTACTATGTTGATATTAAAAGAACTCTTGAATCTATGGAAAAGGATAGAGAAAGTTATTCTATAAAAATTGTATTGAAAAATAACTAGAGGTGCCTGTTCCTTTCAAACTTATAGCTATGCATGAAGTTGTAGAGAACAATTTTGGGTGGGTTGTACCTGAAAATCCTTTTGATCCTTTTGATGAAAGTAGTGAACCTAAAAGAAGTGAAAAAAGAAGATTCAAAAACTTACATAGATAGCATACTTTGCATCATTGAAAAAACTTCTGAGTTTTCTTTGGGAGATTCTAAACTTGATAATACTTGATTCCCTACTTGTGCCTAGCTACAAGGCGTTAAAGAGAAGCGATTATGGGAGGCAACCCATCGTTTTTTATTTTATGTTATTTTTTTCCAGATGATTGTTGCTTATGTAACAACATCTTTGTATCTTTTATTTGTTGCCTTGTCATGCCAAGAAAAGTCTCCAATTACTAGAAGGTACTTTTATTGGGATTACTACGCAGGAACAGATTTCTGGTATTCACTAGAAAAATTCCACAAGCTTATCAGAAAGAGATTTTGATCTGAATTTTTTTGTGCATATTCCTGATATATGTAGCTATCTTTTGTTAGACTTAATTTTTTTTTTGATCTGAGCAAAGTAAGTGCCCCCCAAAAAATCATCTTTACGGATTGTTCTAATTTTGACAGATTATGTATTTATTTTGCATTCTCTCTTTTACGAGTTTTGAGTGGATTCTTTTAGGGTGAAAGAGCTTCACTTAATGCTAGTAACAGTAGCTAATGTTTGAAAGCAATTTCTTATGAAGTTTTGTCCAAAAGGAACCAAGTGAGATTATTTGTTTTTGATGCACTAACCCCGCTATCAAGAAAAATATTGAAGTTTTGATGTGAAGGAAGTTTTCAAGTGTTAAGCGAGAAGGATGATAATGAAAAATCAAGAAGAGTGAAAAGTTTAAGCTTAGAAGATCCTCTTATGGTGCAGGTCTTGCACTCATTGGGAAACCCCAAAAGGAAGGTATGATGAGCATAGCAGTAGATTTCCCTCAGAAAGAAACCGAGGTTAAATCGACCAGTAGGAGGAAGGAGTAACTTCAGAAGGTTGATGCAGCTGAGATGGCAGGGCGCACTACCGGTTCAGCAGCAACGTGGAACCTGCACAGCACAAACAATTCCCTTTGCCCCAACGAAGCAGTGAGATTGTCAATCCCACCGGTTTTGCTGATAACAAAGAGGTCAAATGTATGGTGTTGAAAACGTATGAGAACAGTATGAAAACAGGAGCAGCAGTGTGAAAACAGTGGAAGAAGTGTGTGTATTATCAGAATGAGAAAATGGACCGGGTCCACAGTTCACTAGAGGTGTCTCTCCATAAAAGATAAATAAGATGTGTGGTGAACAAATTACAGCTGGGCAATTGACAGAAATGAAGGCTGCACCGTAGTGCATATGCAAGACATAAAGATTACTATGTGAATCATGCGGGCATTACAACAAGATACATAGACCGTCATCCAACTGCATCTATGACTAATAATCCACCCTCCGAATATCATCCGAAGAAACGTTGGGTATTAAGTTGCAAGCAATGGATTATCACAGTAAGCAAAGTATGTAATGTAAACAATGTAAACTAAGTAAACACCGTTGTTTTCTCAATGATGGCAACAACACATCCTCCATCCGTCACGTTTCTGTCACTCGAGCATAGATGTAAAGGAGGCATGAACCCACTATGGAGCATAAATACTCCCTCTTGGAGTTACTAGCATCTACTTGGCCAGAGCATCTACTAATAATGGAGAGCATGCAAGATCATAAATAAAATATGCATGAAGATAACATGATAGATTGATAATCAGATGACATAGCATTCAACATTCATTAGATCCTAGCAAACACAACATGTAGCATTACATAAAGATGATCTCGATCATGTAGGGCATCTCACGAGATCTAAACATGAGGTACAAAGTGGATAAGACAGCCATCTAGCTACTGCTATGGACCCGTAGTGCAGGGATGAACTACTCACGCATCACTATGGAGGAGGGCATGGTGGTGTAGACCTCTCCGGTGATGAATTTCCCTCCCGGCAGGGTGCCGAGGAGAGCTCCAAAACACTCCCGATCTCGGGATGACGATGTCGGCGGCCTCGGGTGTTTCTCCGGAAAAAGTGGTGTATTTCTAGGATTCACACATTGAGGGGATTATATAGGCGAAAGGGCAATGGCGGTGAATGCCCGAGGTGCCCACACCACCCCCAGGCGCGGCCGGGGGCGTGCCGCCCTACGGTGTGGTCCCCCTGTGGCCACTCTCCGCGCCTCTTCGGGACTCCGTGGAACCTTCGGGAATTCTAAGACTTTCGGGTTTCGAATTTTCCAATTACGAGAATATTTCGAGAACAACTTTTCTAAAACTAAAAATAGCAGAAAATAGGGAATTGGCTCTGTGGCATCTTGTCAACAGGTTAGTTCTGAAAATCGATAAAAATGACATAAAGTGTATAGAAAACATGTAGGAAATAACATGAAAACAACATGGAATATCAGAAATTAAGGATACGTTTATGATGTATCAACATCCCCAAGCTTAGTTCCTACTCGTCCTCGAGTAGGTAAACAATAAAAACACAAAATTTCTGAGGTGACATGCTACCAACATAAACTTGATCATCAATAATGTAAAAGCATATGTAATCTGAGATCATAGAACTTCAACACAAGCATGATAAATAAAAATTTAACAATAAAGCATAGCAATCACCTTGCATCATGAGAAGTAACACAAATAAAAGATCATGAATAACAATGCATCAAAAGTTATAAGTTTGTTTCAAGTATAGGGAAAGCACGACAAAGTGATATTTCGCTAGTCCTTAAGAGTGGGGCAAAACATAAATGTCAGGACACCTTCAAAGTTTATAAGGAAGACTAGAACAAATAATTTGATAACCAAACAATAACACATCATGAATCAATTAATAATGTTTCTGGGACAAATTGCACATTAAACTCAGAATGGCAACTATGCTCTCTCAACTGTGCATAAAGTTAGAATATGGGGACTCAACATAAAAGTAAAAGAGAGGCCCTTCGCAGAGGGAAGCACGGAGCACTCATGTGCTAGAGCTTTTATTTTATTAAACAGAGGTATAAAATGTTTGACACTCCTCCCATCCATCTTACAGAAACCATGGCTAACTGAATCCTCGGGTGCCTGCCAACAGTACATTACCGTGGAGGAGTGTCTATTTTTTAGAGAGGTGTATGCTTATGTCAACGAATGGTAAACAGAAAATACAGTACGTCACAAGCCAACTATACTTCACATAATATGCTCCCATATAAGGGCGCATCTAGGTAGAAGGTCATCCCTGTTTCTCTTTTGTTTACACACTTATGCTTTGACTGATAAATCAGGAGCAAAAATAGTGAAAAGAATTTGTTTGTATTAATTTGGGGCTGGGAACCCCGCTGCCAGGTCTTCTATCAATTGGATAAGCGGATGAAGCCACTAGTCCAGGGTATGAAAGTCCAATCAACAAGTGAGATAAAGATTCTCTATTTACGTCCTCATGAGCTAAAACAGGAGCACGAAACAGAAGTAATTTTGGAAGATTTAAAGGTAACACGTGAGCAATTTACTTTGGAGTGGAGGTTAAATACCACATGTAGGTAGGTATGGTGGACACATTTGGCAAACTTTGGTTTTTTGGAGTTGGATGCGCGAGTAGAGCTCATACTCGGTACAGGTGGAGGCTAGCAAAAGGCTAGGAGCGACAAATAAAGAGAGCATAAGAGCCATAATCATGCATAGCGGCATAAACATCATTAATCAAAGCATAAGTGGTACCGCAAGTTCAAAAACTAAATGATCATAGAGGCTATAAGTGACTGGTTCCTAGTCATAAACATGGTGTGAGCATGCGCCAAGTCAACCAAATAAAACATTCAAAGGAGAACACCACAAATTTATGCTTCAATAAGACAAGAACAACTCATAATTCTTTCAATGGCACATTAAACACTCTCAGCTATTTGCGACTAATCATGCTAGAAAATAACCACTAGGATTTAGAATTAAAGTAACATCTAGCATGACATGAAAAAGTCTAGTCACAGTCTATACAAGATTCTATTTGCACCGTTATAAATTCTACTACAAGCAGCAGTTTCTTTTCCAACCAAGCACCATACAAAGTATGTTTTAATAAAAACTCTCTAAATGATACAGCAACAAAACATGAGAGTACTCACACAATTCTACTAAAACTAACAGATCCGAATAAGAGATGCAAAGAAAACAAGAGCTAAAAAGGAATTTTGCAGCAGCTAGAAGAAAAATTAAGAATACGAGCATAACGAGTATTCAAATGAAAAAGCGGAGAGTGTCTCTCTCCCAAACAAGGATTGTAGGTTCCAATAATATTATTGAAACAAGGAAAACAAAATAAACAAATTAAAACAAAATAAAAACAAACATACGCTCTAAGTAAACTTCATATGATGTGACCGAATAAAAATATAGTTTCACTAGAAGTGACCTGATAAATTGTTAATGAAGAAGGGGATGCCTTGGGCATCTCCGAGCTTAGATGCTTGGGTCTTCTTAAAATTTTCTTGGATGAACCACGGGGGCATCCCCAATATTTTACCTTGCACTCTTCTTGATCACATATATCATCCTCTTCTCTTGACCCTTGAAAACTTCCTTCACACCACACTCAAAGAGTAATTCGCATTAGAGGGTTAGTGAAACAATCAAAAATCCATGGGTTCTATATGGGCAAAAGTGCTATTGATACTTTTAATCATTAGCTACAGCCATTGATGTTTTGTTTAGCAAAGAGATCCACTTGACATCGTAAAAGAGCAAATGCAAGAAAAATAGCAGAATCTGCCAAAACCAGAACAGTCTGTAAAGACGAATTTTTTAGGGCACTTATGTTGCTCAGATCGAAAAACTTAAAGAACTAAAAAAATGCAGAATTAGGTGAGAAATAAGCACAAAACATTTCAGGCCATTTTGATCTTTCTGTGAATTATACGATTTTTTACGGTGGATAGCAGAAATCTGTTTCCCGCGCAGAAATCCTAAACCAACTCTAACTCTCGTCAGAAACTTTACTTGGCACAGCTAAAACATGAAAATAAAGATACAAAGGAGTTGCTACAGAAATATACAACCCCTTGACTCAAAGAAAGCAGAGAAAAACGAAGCAAAAAATAAAACCATGGGTTATCTCCCAGAAAGTGCTTTTCTTTAACGCCTTTTAGCTAGGCCCAGAAAAGTGGATTCACGTGTTTTCAAGTGAAGAAGATAATCAAATAAGAAATATGAACTAAGCAAAAGAGATCATCAAGAAGCAAGTATAAAACAAATTTATGTCTAGCCCACTTCCTATGCATAGGAATCTTGTAAAGTAATAAATTAAAGAAGCTCAAACTAGAAATCATGGGAAGGTAGAACAAGAGCAATTTCAAAACTTTGAACAAGGAGAGAGGTGTTTTAGTAACATGAAAATTCCTACAACCATATTTTCCTCTCTCATAATAATTTTCAGTAGCATCATGAACAAACTCAATAAAATATTTATCACATAAAGCATGTTTTCCATGGTCTAAAAGCACACAATTCATATCAAGCTCCAAAACAGTGGGATCATAATTTAAAACCAGCTCCTCTTTTTTCCACTTTTAGCAATAGCAAAACAAGATAATTGGTCACTCTTAAAAGGTATAGGACACATTATAGCAACTCTATTTTCAGTAGCATTATAATTTATGACATCAAGTAACATAGGACCATCATCAAGATCATTATCATATAAATTTTCTAAACAAACTTCCTCATTATCATGCATATCAATTTTTGGAATAAATAGAGGATTATCATAAGATTTATCCAAGTAGCATGGATTATCATAATAACAGTAGCAATATCATTCTCACAAGTTTCATTCATAATAGTATCAAGGTCACAAGTATAGCAAGTAGCAATTTCATCAAAAAGGGATATTTCAAAACAATCAATAGGATCATCACTTTCATCAAATAATGTATGAGTTAAAGAGTTACTATCATTGGGAGGTAGACATAGGTAGCTCCATTCTTCCTCCTCTTGATCATCACTCTCCTCCTCTTTTTCATCCAATGAGCTTCCAGATTCAGCAGTTTCATCTTCCATAGGTTCCTGCAAGGCATTAGTCTCTCCCTTTGGGGGGGGGGAATTGATTAAGATATTGAAGTATGTAGTAATTACAATCCTTGTAATTATCAAAGCAATATTCAAGTATATCATAAATCTAATATTTATAAGGTGCATCATCAATATTTTCAAGTAAATAAGCAATTTCGAATGCACCCTTCCAAGCAATAAATTCCTCAATTTGTTCCACATTATCAAAGTCATAATTTCCCTTAACATAAGAAGATATGGTAACATCATCATTATACTCACATTGAAAAGGGAGGTGTTTATACCTCCTACAGCAACAAAATTTAGAGCACAACTAGAGCACAAGTTTCTAGCATAGTCATGCAATTTATTAGTTTTCTCCCATAAGTGTATCCCTTTTTGTGACAAGCGGTATTCCTTATAATATTTATGTTGTTCATCCGTGAACCCACCTTGCCAATAAGATCTAGTTTCAAAGGCATCAAACATTGATAGAAAGCATAATAAAGCAAGTAACAAGCAAGAAAATAACAAAGTAAAAATGATTGGAGGTGAGAGACCCCCCTTGCAGAAATTCTCTTCCTCCCCGGCAACGGCGCCGGAAAATAACTTGATGGTACAGGTCTTGCACTCGTTGGGAAACCCCAAGAGGGAGGTATGATGAGAATAGCAGCAGTTTTCCCTCAGAACGAAACCAAGGTTGAATCGACCAGTAGGAGGAAGGAGTAACTTCGGAAGGTTGATGCAGCTGAGATGGAAGAGCGCACTACCGGTTCAGCAGTAACGTCGAACCTACACAACAAAAACAATTCACTTTGCCCCCAACGAAGCAGTGAGGTTGTCAATCTCATCGGTTTTGTTGATAACAAAGTGGTCAAATATATGGTGTGGAAAACAGTATGAGAACAGTATGAAAACATGAGCAGCCGTGTGAAAGAAGTGGAAGCAGTGTGTGTATTATCAGAATGAGAAAATGGACCGGGGTCCATGATGGAGTGTGGAAACATGCTCGTTGGGAGACCCAAAGCACAAGGTGTGAAGAGTGCAGCGGCAAGTTTTCCCTCAGAAAAGAAACCAAGGTTGAATCGACCAGTAGGAGAACAAGCAATCTCTGAAGGTTGATGCAGCTGAGGTGGTGATGCATGTAAAATGCATACATGAACTTTTCATGTTATTACTTGTTTTCCTACATATTAGCAACTTATATTCATGTTTTATAATGATTTGGGGGATTTTCTAAACAATCCCCCTACTTTTGGTTCTAACCCTGTTTTTCCAGAAAACGTACTTTTTAGTGTTTCAGACTTTCCGGGAGCTTCGGGACTCCAAAAAGGGCAAGGCCAAAGAGCACGGTTCAGAATTTTTGAGACGAAGACCATGGGCCAAAGTAGAGGGCCAAAGGGACAACCAGGTGGCAAAGAGGACCCTCCACGCGGCCAGATTCCTTGGCCGCGTGAGAGGCCCCCTTTTTGCCCCCGTGGCTCCGATGTCGTCGATCTTTCTTCTCCCGAGTGTCTCGTGACCTAAAAACGACTATATAAAGGGTCCCCTGGCTTTTTCGAGGAGGAGGCGGCGCCGAGAGACGAAACCACGAAACAGAGAGACAGAAGGCTGCCGCCGGAGAAGATCGGAGGGGGGAAACACCGCCGGGATCACCCCCGGAGGGCTCCACCCCCCTCCGGCGTGTTCATCATCAACATCTACAGCAAGATCAGCTCCATCTCTCCACTATAATCTGTTGGCAAACACGATGTATGATGCAATACTATATTCCCTTGATGTATTGTGTCTCCCCGTCTATGTTTGAGTAGTGAATTGTTCTTGGCAATGGTGAAATAGTTCGTTGATTGGTTGCATACAAATTTGTTATCTTCTATGATTGTCTTTATGTACAATATATGAGTGCACGCATATGTTGGGGAATGCATGTAAGGTGATCACCGGTAGCATAATGGAGTGGTGGTGACTTGGGAGTGACAGTAACCTGAGACCGAGCCACAAAGTTAAGTTATTGGGGGATATATATAGGGGACCTTAGAACGTAAGGCTATGGTGGGACTTTATGTCTTAATCAATCTTGTGCAGTCATTTACTTGGCCACATGATCCATCATAAGGGGTTGTAAATAATTTACTTGACTATACCTATTCATGGCTCCTTCCTAGAAGAAACAACTAAGACTAAAACATGTGCTTCACTAATTGTGACAACCACACGAACGAAACACCTATTGCTAGAACACTTGCTCCCTTGAGATACTTGAGATATTTGCTGCTTGCTACTTGTGAAACTTGCTTAGAAACTTGCATTTTAAACTTGCTTCACTAGTTACTAGACAAACCACACTCCACGTCACTTGCTTTTAATTAGTTAGTTCCTTTTAGTCAAACTTATTGCTTTGCATAAACAACCATATAAGAGGGTTATAGGGCTTTAGAGAATAGATAGCTTACCTTCAGCTCCTCGTGGGTTCGACACTCAAATACTTATCGAAAGGTACTACAATTGATCTCCTGCACTTGGGAGTCATCAGGTGGCAGGGCGCACTACCGGTTCAGCAACAACGTGGAACCTACACAACACAATCAAATCATTTTGCCCCAATGAAGCAGTGAGGTTGTCAATCAAACCTTTTTGCTGAACACAAAGAGGTTAAATGTACGGTGTGTAAAACAGTATGAGAACAGTATGAAGTAGCAGCAGTATGAAAGGAGTGTGAAAGCAGTGTAAGCAGTGTGTGTATTATCAGAATGAGAAAATGGACCAGGATCAATAGTTCACTAGTGGTGTCTCTCCGTGAAAGATAAATAACATATGTGGTGAACAAATTACAGCTGGGCAATTTACAGAAGTGAAGACTGCACCATAGTGCATATGCAATACATAAATATTACTATGTGATTCATGCGAGCATTACAACAAAATACATAGACCGTCATCCAACTACATATATGACTAATAATCCACCCGCCGAATATCATCCGAACAAACATTGGGTATTAAGTTGCAAGGAACAGATTATCGCAGTAAAAAAGTGTGTAATGTAAACAATGTAAACTAAGTAAACACCGTTGTTTTCTCCCTAATGGCAACAACACATCCTCCATCCGTTACGTTTCTGTCACTCGAGCACAGATGCAAAGGAGCATGAACCCACTATCGAGCATAAATACTCCCTCTTGGAGTTACTAGAATCTACTTGGCCAGATCATCTACTAATAAAGGAGAGCATGCAATATCATAAATAACATATGCATGAAGATAACATGATAGATTGATAATCAGAAGACATAGCATTCAACATTCACAGATCCCAGCAAACACAACATGTAGCATTACATAAAGATGATCTCGATCATGTAGGGAAGCTCACGTGATCTAAACATGAGGTACAAAGTGGAGAAGACAACCATCTACCTACTGCTATGGACCTGTAGTCCAGGGATGAACTACTCATGCATCACTTTGGAGGAGGGCATGGTGGTGTAGACCCCTCCAGTGATGAATTTCCCTCCCGGCAAGGTGTCGGGGAGAGCTCCAGAACCCTCCTGATCTCGGGATGATGATGACGGCGGTCTCGGGTGTTTCTCGGGACAAAGTGGTATATTTTTAGGGTTGACGTATCGGGGGTATAAATAGGCGAAAGGGCGATGGCGGTGGATGCCCGAGGGGCCCACACCACCCCCAGGTGCGGCTAGGGGGGCTAGCCCTATGGTGTGGCCCCCCTGTGGCCCCCTCCTTACCTCTTCGGGACTCCGTGGAACCTTCGGGAATTCTAAGACCTTCGGGCTTCGAATTTTCCAATGCTGAGAATATTTCCAGAACAACTTTAGTGAAACTAAAAACTGTAAAAAAATAGGGAAGTGGCTCTGTGGCATCTTGTCAATAGGTTAGTCCGGAAAATCGATAAAAATGACATAAAATGTATAGCAAACATGTCGGAAACAATATGGAACATCAGAAATTAAGGATACATTTATGACGTATCAACATCCCCAAGCTTAGTTCCTACTCGTCCTCGAGTAGGTAAATGATAAAAACACATAATTTCTGAGGTGGCATGCTACCAACATAAACTTGATCATCAAAAATGTAAAAGCATATGTAAGTTGACATCATAGAACTTCAACTCAAGCATGATAAATAAAATTTTAACAATAAAGCATAGCAATCACCTTGCATCATGAGAAGTAACACAAATAAAAGATCATGAATAACAATGCATCAAAATTTATACATTTGTTACAAGTATAGAGAAAACATGGAAACGTGATATTTTGCTAGTCCTTAAGAGTGAGGCAAAACATAAATGCCAGGACACCTTCAAAGTTCATGAGGAAGACTAGAACAAATAATTAGAGAACAAACAATAACACATCATGAACCAATTAATAATGTTTCTGGGACAAATGCACATTAAACTCAGAATGGCAACTATGATCTCTCAACTGTGCATAAAGTTAGAAGATGGAGACTATGTAGAGGCCCCTGACTAGCAAGTCCAAGGCCCCTCATGTGCATACATTCACGATTCCAGGAACATCTGTCCTGAACAACATATGAAGTTGGTACACATATAACATTATCCATTACACGAATAATAGAGTATTACATAAATGGTCCATGACCAAGTCTTAACAACTGCCACGCAGGGCAGGCAAATAACACACACACAGCGGAAGATAGCAAAACACAACGTGGTAGAACCCGAGTCACGTCTTAACTTACAGGATGCTGACCCGGAGACGAGCCTAGTTCGCGTAATCGTTGACGTAGTACTCCTCCTTGTAATACTCCTCCTGAGGCTGCTCCTCGTATTCTGGCGAAGTAAATAGCCAGGGACGAAACCAATATGAGTACATTTGAATGTACTCTGCAAGACATCCTTTATGCAAGCTAACATAGGTCATAACATCCTAAAAACAGTACCAAAATGGTACTGGACTCATCATATCAACATCAAAAACCTAGGTTCTAAACCTAACAATACAATGCCTACATTTATATTTAAATAAAATTACTAGAAAACAATACTAGACTATTCCTTATTTCTATTTTTTTCCAAACAAGACCAAACTTCCTAACATACTAGTATTGTAAGAAAACATCATTATAAAAGAGAGTAACACATCTACCCATGCTAGAAAATAAGATTCTAAAACACAAACATTTAATCAAAACTATTTGCACAAGATTTATTATAAACAGAAAAGTTCTGAATCTAGATATGCATGCCATAAATAATATGGAGCTCTAAAAATTACACCAAGCTAGGATTAGATAAATATAAACATAAAAAAACTCATCTAGTTGGATTCACATCAAAAATCGTCATTAAACATCTTACAAAAATCCTAGAAAAATCCTAATAGACATTTACCAAAATGGATGGCATTTTCTAAAGGAAGCTCTCCTTGATGCAAAGACATGTGCTACTGATAGATCTACTCAAGATCTACTCAAAACAACTTTGTTTGAAAGATTTGGATTCATATTTTTAAAGTTATGCTCAAAATGGTTTCAGACAGTCTATGGCATTTTAATTACTATTGCAAAAATATACCACAAAATTTAGATATACAACTTGGATGTGGTTAGGAAAATGTTAAACTACTTCCATGATTTTTGGTTTGAACTTATTCCCGTTATTTCTATTTTTACTAAACCAAAAGCTAGGGCTAATCTTTGTGCTATTTTTAAAAAGAAGTAAACACACGGGGGCACGGGTTGGATTCAAACGGCGCGGCCTGTCTAACACGCAAAGAGGCCCAAGTGCACGTGCGCGCTGCGCGGAAAAACGTATGATTCAAACGGAGCCGTAGATCTCACGGTCTACGGTCCTCGACTGTCTACTTCCTCTCTTCTCTCTCTCTCTCTCTCCCTCTCTCTCATCGGAATACGACAGAGAAATGGCGGCACTCGATTTCTCACCTAGGAGCGTCGGGGATGTCGCACACGCTCGGGGCAGTGGAGGGGTGCGGTCGTTGGCGGTCGTGGCGGCTCCAGTCAACAGTGCAAAGCAGCTCGGCCGCGGCGGCTCCGATGACGGCGGCGTCTGTCCTGCAAGCGAGCGATCAAGCAGGGAGGTCAGGAAGGGTCCATGGACTACGGGGAACTCATCGAAATGGTAATGTAGTGGTGGAGTGACTCGAGGTGAGCTGCACCTTCTCAGGTGGTGCTCGGTGGCCGGCGGCGAAAATTTACCCGTGGAGCTCACTGGGAGCTTCCAGGCTCGTTTTATCGGGTGGAGGTGAGTGCGGTGGGTGAGAGGAATGGTGTGGCGAGAGGGTAGCATGGGTGTTGTCTTATAGGCGCGGCGCCGTGGTCGGGTTCGTGCGCGTGCTCTCGGCATTTCCGCGGTGAGCACGGGCGCGTGCTCCCGGGCGTGCCTCGACGTGCAAACGGTCACCTACATGCTCTAGAGGGTGCGGCACTGCTCAAAGCGTCGAGGAGAGGCGCGGTGGTGGAGCGGTGTGGCCATAGTGCTCGTGCACTATGTGCTCGCGGCTGCCCCTCCCCATTTCTCTCTTCTCTGTCCCCTCTGTTCTCACCTCTCTCTCTCTCCCTCTCTGGTCAACCTCCAACGGATCCAAGGCAAGATATTTCGAGTAGAAACATAGGGCTAGGGTTTAGGAAAAGCCTCACTGTCCAATTTGCACAAAAACAATCAAATTCATACACTCAAACTTATGTCAAATGAAGTTCGGAAAAATTCAGTTAAAATGACTTAGCAGTTTTTGCTAAGTGTGGAAACGGACAGTTTCATCAAAAAGTTTATCCTGTTTTCAAGAAGCAAATGGATTTCAAAATTTGCTTTCCAAGTTGTAGATTTTTAAGCATGATTTGAACTTTCAGAAACATCTTTTAAAAATAATTTTGGAATTGTGGAAGGCCTTGAAAACAAGGTGTAAAATGTCTACTTTCTGTTTTTCTCAGTTCTCCAAAATCCCTGTTTTTCTGTCTTATTTTTCATCCACAAAAACAAGCATGCAAATGATTGTTTTCACACTCCATATATCAGAGAACAACTTTATGCCAAGAAAACATAAAATGGGGTTCTCTAACATATTGAAAACAAGTGCTAGATATTGAAACTTGGCTAGTTTTTCAGCGATAATTCCAAATAGAAACATCAAAAGAAAACATCCAATTTTTCTATTTCCATTTTGTTTTCTTGATTCAAACAAAGCCAAATAATATTTTTTAGGTTGAAATCAACCTTGGTACAATACTTGGAACAAAATGTATTCAAAGCATCAAATGAAAACATCACCGAAACAATAGGAATCATCAGGAAAAATTGATATTTGATTTTTAACAAAAGGTTGCTTGCATTGCATAGATACTTATGGTCACATAAATATGTTGGTTTACACAAAAGAACTACAAAAAAAATTGGCTCTAAAATTTTCCTTCCTTAGCTATATTACAAGTGGTCCAAAATCTGGGATGTGATAGACTCAACATAAAAGTAAAAGAAAGACCCTTCGTAGAGGGAAGCATGGATCACTCATGTGCTAGAGCTTTTATTTTATTAAACAGAGGTATAAAATGTTTTTTTGAGAGGTGTATGCTTATGTCAATGAATAGTAAATAGAAAATACAGTACGTCACAAGCCAACTAGACTTCACAAGAGCGGCTCCCATAGATGGACACATCTGGGTAGAAGGTCATCCCTCTTTCTCTTTTGTTTACACAATTATGCTTTGACTGATAAATCAAGGGCAAAATAGTGAACACAAGTTGTTGTTATTAATTTGGGGCTGGGCACCCCGCTGCCAGCTCTTCTATGAATTGGATAAGCGGATGAAGCCACTAGTCTAGGGTATGAAATTCCATTCAACAAATGAGATAAAGATTCCCTATTTACGTCCTCATGAGCTAAAATAGGAGCACAAAACAGGAGGAATTTTGAAAGTTTTAAAGGTAACACATGAGCAATTTACTTTGGAGTGGCGGTTAAATACCACATGTAGGTAGGTATGGTGGACACATTTGGCATAATTTGGTTTTTGGGAGTTGGATGCATGAGTAGAGCTCATACTCGGTAAAGGTGGAGTCTAGCAAAAGACTGGGAGCGACAAATCAAGAGAGCATAAGAGCCATAATCATGCATAGCGATATAAACATCATTAATCAAAGCATAAGTGGTACCACAAGTTCAAAAACTAAATGATCATAGAGGCTATAAGTGGCTGGTTCATAGTCACAAACATGGTGTGAGCATGCGCCAAGTCAAATGAAACATTCAAAGGAGCCCACCACAAATTTATGCTTCAATATGACAAGAACAACTCATGAAACTTTCAATGGCACATTAAACACTCTCAGATATTTGAGACTAATCATGCTACTAAATAACCACTAGGCTTTAGAATTAAAATAACATCTAGCATGATATGAAAAAGTCTAGCCACAGTCTATACAAGCTTCTACTGGCATCGTTATAAATTCTTTCAAGCAGCAGTTTCTTTTCCCAAGCACCATACAAAATATGTTTTAACAAAAACTCTCTAAATGATACAGAAAGCAAACATGAGAGTACTCACACAACACTACTAAAAATAACAGCTCTGAATAAGATATGCAATGAAAACAAGAGCTAAACAGGAATTTTGCAGAAGCTAGAAGAAAAACTAAGAATACGAGCATAGCAAGTTTGAAATGAAAAAGCGGAGCGTGCCTCTCTCCCAGACAAGGAATGCTAGGGTCCAACTATATTATTGCAGCAAGGAAAACAAAAGAAAACAATAGAAAACAAAATAAAAACAAACAGACGCTCCAAGCAAACTTCATACGATGTGACCGAATACAAATATAGTTTCACTAGAAGTGACCTGATAGATTTTTGATTAAGAAGGGGATGCCTTGGGCATCCCCAAGCTTATATGCTTTAGTCTTCTTAGAATTTTCTGGGATGAACCACGGGGTCATCCCCAAGATTTTACCTTTCACTCTTCTTGATCACATATATCACCCTCTTCTCTTGACCCTTGAAAACTTCCTTCACAACACAATCAAAGAGTAATTCGCATTAGAGGGTTAGTGCAACAATAAAAAATACATGGGTTCTGTATGGGCACAATTCTATTGATAATTTTAAACATTAGCTACAGCCACTAATGTTTCGTGAAGCAAAGAAATCCACTTGACATTGTAAAAGAGAAAATGCAAGAAAAATGGCAAAATCTGTCCAAACCAGAACAGTGTGGAAAGTCGAGTTTTTTCGGGGCACTTACGTTTCTAAGATTGAACAACTTAAAGAACGAAAAAGTTGCGGAATTAGCTGAGGAGTAAGCCAAAAAAATCATGTCATTCTGATTTTCCTTTGAATTATACAATTTTTTACGATGGACAACAGAAATCTGTTTCCTGCGCAGAAATTCAAAACCAACTCCAACTCTCGTTAGAAACTTTACTTGGCACAACTAAAGCATGAAAATAAAGATACAAAGGAGTTGCTACACAAGTATACAACCCCTTGAATCAAAGAAACAGAGAAAAACAAAGCAAAAAATTAAAACCATGGGTTATCTCCCAAGAAGTGCTTTTGTTTAACGCCTTTTAGCTAGGCCCGGAAAAGTGGAATCAAGTGTTTTCAAGTGAAGAAGCATCCAAATCAAGACAAGGAAATTCCTTAATAATGCATTGTATTTTATCTAAGTGAGTTTCATAAACTCCTCTCTTAGAACTTTTAGGCTTACTATTCTCATCAAAGAAATTCTCAGGAACAATCCAATCAATACTCTTTTCTTGGGCTTCATGCAGTGCTACCAATTTAAAGGGGGTTGGTATTTTATCCTCCTTTTCATTATTAGATTCATTTTTTCAAGAGCCCTAAAAAAATCCACACATGAGGCTAGCATATTGAAACGATCAAAGACTTTTATAGCTTCTATAGCAACATCTCCAAATTAGTTAAGCATGGTTTCTAAGATAAAGCTGCTTTTCTCAATATCTTCAATATTATTCAAGTTGAGGAGCATATGCTGCAGTATGGGATGAAGATTAACAAACCTGGCTTCTAACATGAGAATTAAAGAAATTGCAGCAGTTTCATAATTTGGAGCAAGTTCTACTATGGATTTTTCCTCAAAATTATCATGCTTACTAACATGATTAAACAATTCTTTAATGGTATCCTTTCCAAGTATAGAACCATTACCAACTGGAAGGTCTTTCAGGGTAAACTTAGGGAACAACATGATTAAAAATAACAACTAGGTAACAAAGGTAACAACTAGAATAGGAATTTTTTGTGTTTTTGATAAAGAGAAGCAAACAAGATAAAATAAAATAAACTAAGCAAAACAAAACAAAAAAAGTAAAGAGATTGGAAGTGAGAGACTCCCCTTGCAGAAATTCTCTTCCTCCCCGGCAACGGCGCTAGAGAAAGCTTGATGGAGTGTGAACACACGCTCGTTGGGAGACCCCAAGCGCAAGGTGTGAAGAGTGCAGCAGGAAGTCTTTCCACAGAAAAAAAACCAAGGTAGAATCGACCAGTAGGAGGACAAGCAATCTCTGAAGGTTGATGCAGCTGAGGTGGCAGGGCGCGCTACCGGTTCAGCAGCAACATGGAACCTACACAACACAATCAAATCACTTTTCCCCAACGAAGCAGTGAGGTTCTCAATCTCACCGGTTTTGCTGAACACAAAGAGGTTAAACGTACGGTGTGGAAAATAGTATGAGAACTGTATGAAACTAGTAGCAGCAGTATGAAATCAGTGTAAGCAGTGTATGTATTATAAGAATGAGAAAATGGACCGGGGTCCACAGTTCACTAGTGGTGTCTCTCCGTGAAAGATAAATAACATGTGTTGTGAACAAATTATAGCTGGGCAATTGACAGAAATTAAGGTTGCACCGTAGAGCATATGCAAGACATAAATATTACTATGTGTTTCATGCGGGCATTACAACGAAATACATAGACCATCATCCAACTGTATGTATGACTAATAATCCACCCTCCGAATATCATCCGAACAAATGTTGGGTATTAAGTTGCAGGCAATAGATTATCGCGGTAAGCAAAGTGTGTAATGTAAACAATGTAAACTAAGTAAAAACTGTTGTTTCCTGACTAATGGCAACAACATCCTCCATCCGTCACGTTTCTATCACTCGAGCACAGATGCAAAGGAGGCATGAACCCACTATCGAGCACAAATACTCCCTCTTGGAGTTACTAGCATCTACTTCGCCATAGCATCTACTAATATCGGAGAGCATGCAAGATCATAAATAACATATGCATGAAGATAACATGATAGATTGATAATCAGAAGACATAACATTCATCATATCCCAGCAAACACAACAGCATTGCATAAAGATGATCTCGATCATGTAGGGAAGCTCACGAGATCTAAACATGAGGTACAAAGGGGAGAAGACAACCATCTAGCTATTGATATGGACCCGTAGTCCAGGGATGAACTACTCACGCATCACTTTGAAGGAGGGCATGGTGGGGTAGACCCCTCTGGTGATGAATTCCTCTCCCGGCAGGGTGCCGGGGAGAGCTCCAGAACCCTCTCGGTCTCGGGATGACGATGACGGCGGTCTCGGGTGTTTCGTGGGACATAGTGGTATATTTTTTGGGTTGACGTATCGGGGGGTATAAATAGGCAAAAGGGCGATGGCGGTGGACGCCCGAGGGGCCCACACCACCCCCAAGCGCGGCCAGGGGCACGCGGCCCTATGGTGTGGCCCCCTATGGGCCTCTTCGGGACTCCGTGGAACCTTCGGGAATTCGAAGACGTCCGGGCTTCGAATTTTCCAATTCCGACAATATTTCCAGAATAACTTTTCTGAAACTAAAAACATCAGAAAACAGGGAACTTGCTTTGTGCCATCTTGTCAATAGGTTAGTCCGGAATATCGCTAAAAATAACATAAAGTGTGTAGCAAACATGTAGGAAACAACATGAAAACAACATGGAACATCGAAAATTAAGGATACGCTTATGACGTATCAGTCCACAGTTCACTAGAGGTGTCTCTCCATAAAAGATAAATAACATGTGTGGTGAACAAATTACAGCTGGGCAATTGACAGAAATGAAGGCTACACAGTAGTGCATATGAAAGACATAAATATTACTATGTGATTCATGCGGGAATTACAACAAGATACATAGACCGTCATCCAACTACATCTATGACTAATAATCCACCCTCCGAATATTATCCGAACAAACGTTGGGTATTAAGTTGCAAGCAACAGATTATCGCAGCAAGCAAAGTGTGTAATGTAAAAAATGTAAACTAAGTAAACACCGTTGTTTTCTCCCTAATGGAAACAACACATCCTCCATCTGTCACGTTTCTGTCACTCGAGCACAGATGCAAAGGAGGCATGAACCCACTATCGAGCCTAAATACTCCCTCTTGGAGTTACTAGCATATACTTGGCCAAAGCATCTACTAATAACAGAGAGCATGCAAGATCATAAATAACATATGCAAGGGTGATGGCGGTGGACGTCCGAGGGGCCCACACCACCCCCAGGGGGCGGCCAGGGGTGCGCCGCCCTATGGTGTGGCCCCCATGTGGCCCCTCTCCGGGCCTCTTTCGGACTCCGTGGAACCTTCGGGAATTCTAAGACTTCTGGGCTTCGAAATTTCCAATTCCGATAATATTTCCAGAACAACTTTTCTGAAACTAAAAACAGCAGAAAACAGGGAACTGACTTTGTGGCATCTTGTCAATAGGTTAGTCCCGGAAATCGATAAAAATGACATAAAGTGTATAGCAAACATGTAGGAAATAACATGAAAACAACATGGAACATCATAAATTAAGGATACATTTATGGCGTATCAATCTCCCCAAAATATTCAAGAAGACTCAAGCGTCTAAGCTTGGGGATGCCCAAGGCATCCTGATCTTCATCGGCAAATTATCAGGTCATCTCTAGTGAGACTATATTTTTATTCGGTCACATCTTGTGCACTTTTCTTGGAGCGTTAGTGTGTTTTTTTTGTTTATGTTTTTTTGCCGATCTATACTAGTTGGATCCTTGCATTCTTGTTTGGTAGAGAGACACACTCTGCTTTTTCATTAGAATACTCATGTGCTTCGCTTATATTTATTGAGTATTCATGTTTTCTACTGCTAGAACTTTTAGCTCTTTGTTTTCATATATCTCTTGTCATAGCTATTAGTTTCTTTTGAAGAAAGTACTCTCTTGATTCACTTATATTTGTTT
This sequence comes from Alopecurus myosuroides, assembly GCA_028641055.1. Lineage (NCBI taxonomy): Eukaryota > Viridiplantae > Streptophyta > Magnoliopsida > Poales > Poaceae > Alopecurus > Alopecurus myosuroides. The sequence goes on along the minus strand of CM054063.1, from coordinate 232,797,440 downwards.
GGAGAGTTGATAAATAAGTTCATTGGTGTTTGGTTGGAACAAAAAAGTTGTATGTGGTATGGTATAATAAAGTGCTTACGTAAGTCTTGTAGATCACTGTCTTGAGTAATTTTATGCTTGTCAATTGTTTTGAGTTACCAAGTAAGTATTGTTTAAACTTTTGTATCATGTAAGTAATGTCTATTAGTGAAGAACTGCGATAAAGCTTGTTGATATTTGGTTTGTATCATTGGTAGTTCCAAAGTCTAGATAGTTTCTAGTAAAAGGTTTTGGTTAACAAGGAAGACAATGTGGAGTCTTGTAACTTTTCAACCATGTTTTTTATATAAGTCCTTGTTGTATCGGTTGATAGTTGTGTTTGCTTGAATAACCTTGCTAGCCTAAACTTTATACTAAGCAGGAATGCTGCTTGTGCATCCAAAACCCTTGAGACAAATCCATGTCATATGTGTCCACCATAACTACCTATTATGTGGTATTTATCCGCCATTCCAAGTAAAGTTTTCATGTGCTACCTTTAAAATATTCAAAACTCGTATACTCCCTTTTTGGTGTCACTGTTCACCAGCTCAGGAGGACGTGGGTAGACAGTCTTTATTTCTCTTGTTGATTAGACTTTACACACCTGGACTAGTGGCATATATATTCTCTTATCCAATTCACTAGAAGAGCTGGCAACGTGGTGCCCAGCCCCAAATTTGGTTAATACAAAATTCTCTTCACACTTTTTTCCCCTAATTTATCAGTTAAGCAAAGTTCATAATTTTGCAAACAAAAGAGAAGAGGGATGATCTACTAACCATAGTAGAAATAACGTCCTTCATGGGAGCCGCTCTTGTAAAGTCTAGTTAACTTGTGACTTAATGTATTGTCTAATTGTTGATTTGTTGATCATTAACATACACACCTACACCAAAAAAATAGATACTCCTCCATGGTATGTGATTGTTGGCAGGCACCCCGATGATTCGGTTAGCCATGGTTTGTGATAGCAAAGGTTGGGAGGAGTGTCAACTATTTTATGCCCTCTCTATATGTTTTTCAAAACTTAAAAGCTCTAGCACATGATTTAATCCCTACTTCTCTCTACGAAGGGTCTTTCTTTTACTTCCTGAGTCAGTTTTCCTACTTCTTTCTATCTCCACAAGCAAACACTAGTGTCAACTTTGGTACAACAATTGTTATATAATGATATGTTTGACTTATTGCATTATTTTTCCTTGACAATATCCATAAGATATATATGTTAAAAAAGTTGAAGCCAGTGCAGAAAATAAATCTTGCTCTTTGGTACAACACTTTTATTTAGAATATATTGCTTTCTGAGCTAACTTTTATGCAAATTCTTATAGCCTCATTGTCTCCAAAGTACTATTCATGAAAGTTTGAACTTGTATGATTCATTTTGTTTACTCTTTGTTTACTTGTTAGAAAAATATGGACCATTGAGTTGGACCACTTCATTCAGTTCATGTGCTTTGCATTACTATTTGAACAAGATTGTGTTAGTGGCATGTGTCTTCAAAAATTATGTTGGTTTATCATTTAACTACTCGAGCACGAGCAGGAACTAATCTTGGGGATGCTTGATACGTACGTATCTATAATTTTTCATGATCCATGTTGTTATTATATCAATTTCTACATGTTTTGTTTACACTTCATAGCATTTTTACGCATTTTCTGGGACTAACCTATTAACAAGATGCCATAGTACCAGTTCATGTTTTGATGTTTTTCTCTTTCAGAAAAGCTAGTCGCAAAATATACTCGTAATTGGACGAAAATTGGCGTACGCACGTAATACACCAGAAGACCCCAGAAGCCCGAAGGGAGGAGCAGCCGGCCTAGGAGGCGGCCACGCCACACCAGGGAGTGGCCCACCCCTGGTCGGCGCCCTTCTATGGCGTGGGCCCCTCGGGTAGCCACCGACGCTGCCCTTTCGCCTATATATTCCTTCTGCCCCAAAGAACCTAAATAACCAATCGAGAAACCACGAAAATTCTAGATGCTGTCGCCATCATCAACCCTAGTTTGGGAGGGTTCTAAAGCTCTTCCCGGCAGTCTGTCGGAGAGGGAAATCATCACCAGAGGGCTTTACACCACCATGAATGCCTCCGGCGTGATGCGTGAGTAGTTCATTCTTTGACTACGGGTCCATAGCAGTAGCTAGATGGTAGTATCTACACTTTGTGCTATCATGTTTAGTTCTTGTGAGCTTCCCTACATGATCAAGATCATCGTTATTTAATGTTACATGTTGTGTTTGCTGGGATACGATGAATATTGATACTATGAGCAAGTTGTTTGTTTATCCATATGTCTATGTTGTTTATATCTTGCATGCTCTTTGTTTCTAGTAGATGCTTTGGCCAGGTGAAAGTGCATGGTTCCCCCATATGTGGTTTTGGTAATTAATGACAATCCTTATGGACTAATGTTTGCATTGAGTTATCCTTGTAGATCTTGTCCATAGGAAATAATGGAGTTCATGTGTTGAACTCTATTAGCTTCCTTAATGGCCATTATGTTATTCAAGGTTTTATATGAAGAATGGTCATGGTTTGAGTTGAGCTTATTGCTAGTATGTCTTGAAGAAAAGGATTAGATGATCTTTCATTATCATCTTCAAGACATCATCATTTGAAGTAAGAAGCAAAGATACAAGGTTGATCAAGCAAGCAATCAACACTCAAAGCTACAAGTTGTACCAAGTGGGATTGTGTATCTCATGGTAGGGTAAGCAATTGTCAATATAGCTTTGTGAACTAACCCATGTTATGTGTGTGTCGCATCTCTATGTGTGGTTAGGTATGTTTCCATGGTCATGAACCAAAAGGAAGATTTCATATAGCCCATGGTCTATGTCGTCGTCAAGCGGTGTTCGTCACCTAGCTTGACGTGGAAGCTCAAGTGAATCTTCTAGAAGATATCCTATGCTTGTTGCTTGCCACCATTTTGGAGATTGTGGCCATGTGAAGATTTGGAGAGAAGGGTCTCTCCCATAATGGTGTATGGGGGAGCTAGTCTCTCCCATAATGGTGTATGGGGGAGCAACTTGCAAATCTTCATCAAGCGGAGCTTGTGCTAGCAAGCGCAATCAAGAAAGAGGATCCAACTTGAGAGAGTCAAGATCGTCATCATCTAGCTCAAGTGGAATTCTCAAGGCAAAGGTATAATCTTGATAGGTTTTCTATTTTACCAGTCTCGTGTCTTCGGAAGACCGGGTTATAGGATAGATAGTCGTACTATCAAGAGGGGCTCTCAAGTGAGTAACTTGATCGAATCGTTATGGAGAGCTCAAACCTTTGCATTCTTTGCATATCATCTTTCTTGGTTCTTATTTGGATTTTTTATCCTTTGGGTTCTAGTGCTTTTCGTGATCTTCATGGCAAGCCAAGGTTTATCGAAAATGGTTTTGGTAAGAAAAACTTGTTGCGATTTCGGTGGTGAAAATATCCGATTCAGCTTTTAGAATGTTTCCACACCTTCCATGTGTGGTAACTTCTCCATTCCTTTTTTTTGGATAGTATTTGTTATTACCTTTCCAACCCATTTGGATTCACCTTATTCGGAGTTCATTCGCAAAAGTTATGTGTGTTTTCGTGTTGGAGGTTTCACCGGGTGTTCCTATTTGAGAGGTCTAAACCTTTACCCATTTGGTTTTATCTTCTATTTATGTAAAATGATGTTTCTCTGCATATTCTTGTAGTGCTCGTCGTTGCAATTTCAACGAGCCCAAGAACATCGAAAACGGAGTTCATATGCAAAAGTTACTGCATTTCTCGTATCGGTTTTCTGTCTCTGGTTTGCAATCCGGAATATTCCGGATGATTCCGGAATCCGGATTTTTCTGGGTTCCGGAATATTCCAGGGATATTCCGGTCATAACGGGAAAAGGCTCTGTTTCCATCCGGAATCGCTCCGGAATCGATTCCGGGCCATTCCGGGTCATTCCGGGGTCCGGAATATTCCGGACCATTCCGGAATGGACGGAAAAAGTGGAAAACGGCTAGTTTTTTTAGCACCTATTTAAGGGGCCTTCTTCCCCAAAGTCCCCAAGACTTTCCCAGCTTGTTTTCCCTCTCTCCCCACCATTGTTGACTTTGGAAAGCTTGCTCCTGTCTCAATCCCTCCAATGATTCTTGCATATCTTTGAGGGAGAAGTTAGAGGAGATCTAGATCTACATTTCCACCAATCCATCCTCCTTCTTAGTGAGGGAAACCTAGTAGATCTTGATCTTGGAGTTCTTGGTGTTTCTCCATTGTTCTTCCTCTCTTATTCCCCCATAAGAATTTTTTGCTTTGTTGCAATTTGAGAGTGGAAGATTTGAGCACTTGTGCTCTTGCCATTTGCATCGGTTGCATCGGTTTGGTCTCTCCACGAGGATTCGTGGAAGTGAAAGATTGTGAGCTTGTTACTCTTGGGTCTTGGACCCTAGACGACTTGTGGTGTTCTTGGGAGCCTCCAATTGAGTTGTGGATGTGTGCCCCAAGATTGTGGTGACTCCGAGAGCCTCCAATTAAGTTGTGGATGCGTGCCTCGGGTTTGAAGGTTGCCAATAGTGGAAGGTGAACTAGGCCTTTGTGGCGGGGTTCATCGGAGAATAGGGTGAGGCCTTTGTGGCGTTGAGTAGGCCTTCGTGGCGAGCTCACACCCCTCCAACGAGACGTACTCCCCTTTGTGGGAGGAACTCGGGAATACATCATCGTCTCCGTGTGCCTCGGTTATTTCTATACCCGAGCTTTTTACTTATGCAATTTACATTGTGATAGCCTTCGAGCTTGAAGTTATATATTTTGCTATCACCTTGTTACTTGTCTTGCTTAGCATAAGTTGTTGGTGCACCTAGTTGACCCTAGAATATTTAGGTTGTATGCTTGTTAATTTAAACACCTAGTTTATTTCCGCATTTAGCAAGCCTTAACCGAAAAAGTTTTAATCGCCTATTCACCCCCTCCCCCCTCTAGGCGACGTCATTGTCCGTTCACCAGGTAGATGCTTGTGACTCCAAGAGGGAGTATTTATGCTCGATAGTGGGTCCATGCCTCCAGAAATTAGCGTTCGAGTGATTGAAACGTGTACGGTTGTGGATGTGTTGTTTCCACTAGGGATAAAATAATGATGCTTAGTCTACGTGTATTTTGCATTGTTTATATTACACACAATACTTCATGCAATAATCTGTTGTTTGCAACTTAATATTGAAAGTGATGCAGATGCTGGCCCGAAGGTGGATTATTTAGGCATAGATGCGCTGGATAGCAATTCTATGTACTTTGTTGTAATGCCCTGTTAAATCTCATAGTGAACATCTTGTCATACATTGCATTATCATGCCCTCGTTATTTGTCAATTTCCCAACTATAATTTGTTTACCCAACATATGCTAGAAATATTTATGGAGAGACACCACTACTGAATTGTGGACCCCGGTCCATTTTCCTCATACTGTTAATCCACCTACTTCAATCATATTGTTCTCTATCGTTTCCTGCAATCATCACTGTTCTCTGCACCATACGTTTAATCCCTTTGTTTTCAGCAAGAATAGAGAGATTGACAACCTCTCTGTTTCGTTTGGGAAAAGTAGAGTGTTTGTTTGTGTGCAGGTTCCACGTCATTCGCATCGCTGACAACCTTCTGAAGAACCTCTATGTCCTCATGGGTTCGATAACCTTGGTTAATTTCAAGAGAAAGCTTGTCACTGTTCTACATCAAACTCTGCGCTTGGAGTAACCTAATGAACAACACGCCCCCAAGGCATCAATTATGTGTTCCTTGAAGTCTCTTCAAGTCCATGGGCTCAAATGGCATGAGGGAACTCACATACTTCCTCTTCATCCAAGCATCATCAACAAAAGTGGTACCAAGACCACTAAAGCCGGTAGAAAGAGTCTTGAATTTTCGGTACATATCCTCATGGCTTTCACCATCATGGATATAGAACCCTTTAGCCTCATTGGTCAAAGCATCAAACATATTCCACTTGATTCTTTCATTGCCCTCAAACATGGAGACAAGGACATCCCATGTTTCTTTGGTGGTGGATAATTGTTGAATGTGTGGCATGATCTTCTCACCCGCGGCTTGTTGGATCACGTGCAAAGCCACGAATTTGAGTTCATAATCAACAACTTCTCTTCTTGTCAAGTTCTTTGGATCAACGGGTTTGTATCCATCTTCAATGACTCTCAATATCTCAATGCAAGAAGAGTTCAAGTGAGTTTTCATGAAATATTTCCATTGGCCAAAAGAATGTGCATCAATTTTAGGAGGGACACCTCTATTGTTTATATGAGGATATGGGATAGAAGATTGGGAGAGTACCAACCGGGAACCTTATGGTAGTCTTCCTTTCCATCCTCTCCCTTAGAAGGTGGAGGTTTCTTACATGAATTTGCACTTTTATTTGTTTCACCCTCTTCCTCCTCACCTTTGTCCTCCAGAATAGATTCTTCCGGTGACACCGATGAGGGATAAGGTGTGTCCTTGGCTTTCATGAGTTGCGTTATCATTTCACGCAATGCTTTCATTTCATTCTCGATGGAGGAGGTCAATGAATTTTGCAATTCCTTGAGATCATCCATGGTGGCCAAAGCCGCGGGCACGGTAGCTTCCTCTCCGATGGCCATTCTAAATCTTAGGCGGTTAAACCCGAATTAAGAGTCGAGGCTTTGCTACCAATTGAACGCATAGTATGGTCACCTAGAGGGGTGAATAGGTGTTACTTCCAAATTTTAATACCTTTTCGATTTAGGCTTGACACAAAGGTAAATTCTCTAGATATGCAACTTCGGTAAAGGATAGAAGGAACCGTTAGCGGTAGCACGCGGAGATAATGATGTATTCCTAAATTCCTCCCTTTGAGGGGAGTATTTCTCGTTGGAGGGGTGTGAGTTTCTCCACGAAGGTCTACTTAGTGCCACGAGGGCCTCATCCTATTCTCCGATGAACCTGGCCACAACCCACTAAGGTCTAGTTCACCTTCCATTATGGAATCCTTTGAGGCGGAAACCGGAGCCTTTACAATAAGCTTCAGGCACACACCCACAACTGAATTGGAGCTCTCAAGAACACCAAAAATCTGCTACAAACAACAAGTGAGTAACAATGAAGTCTATGTTTTCAACAAACAAACCCTAGACATGAACCCCTCGAGTGAATGAGGGGGAAATGAAGAACAACTTAGTGATGATGTAGATCGGGGCCTTTTCCTTCAATCTTCCAAATATCAACAAGTTTGGGTGGAGGTATTGAGAGAAATCTAACTTTTGATGAGCTAAATTAATGGAGATTTGAATGCTGGACTAGCTACCCCTTCGAAAATAAGGAGATGGTGTTTAGTAAGAGGATGTTTATATGAAGCAACCTCTTGGGTATGAAAATGTGCATACACCATGAGCATGGTACTCTCGATTGAGTGGTAAGCTTCAAGAGTTGGGCTTTCTTCCATCTCAAGAAGATACATCTCTATTCATCTATAATCAATTAGGTATCACAATATAAGTTCTCATTTATGTCGATGATATCATAGTCATCGGCTCATCATCTCAAGAGATGTCCACTTTAGTGCATGATCTCAGTAAACATTTTACAATTAAAGATTTAGGTGACTTGCATTTCTTCTTGGGAATTAAGGTCAGAAAAATTAATGATGGACTTGTTCTTACTCAAGAAAAATATGCATTTGGGTTACTAGCCAAAGTTGTTATGGATCATTGTAAGACCTTTTCAACACCTCTATCTACATTGGAGAAATCGTCTTTATACGAGGGAGATCCATTAGGAGCTGGAGATAGTACTGATGGAGTGTGGACACACGCTCGTTGGGATACCCCAAGCGCAAGGTGTGAAGAGTGCAACAACAAGTTTTCCCTCAGAAAAGAAACCAAGGTTGAATCGACCAGTAGGAGGACAAGCAATCTCTGACGGTTGATGCAGCTGAGGTGGCAGGGCGCACTACCTGTTCATCAGCAACGTGGAACCTACACAACACAATCAAATCACTTTGCCCCCAACGAAGAAATGAGGTTGTCAATCTCACCATTGCTGAACACAAACAGGTTAAACGTATGTTGTGGAAAACAATATGAGAATAGTATGAAAGCAGTAGCAGCAGTGTGAAAGAAGTGTAAGCAGTGTGTGTATTATCAGAATGAGAAAATGGACCGGGGTCCCCAGTTCACTAGTGGTGTCTCTCTGTGAAAGATAAATAACATGGGTGGTGAACAAATTATAGCTGTGCAATTGACAGAAATGAAAGCTGCACCGTAGTGCATATGCAAGACATAAATATTACTATGTGATTCATGCGGGCATTACAACAAAATACATAGACCGTCATCCAATTGCATCTATGACTAATAATCCACCCTATGAATATCATCCAACAAACGTTGGGTATTAAGTTGCAAGCAACAGATTATCGCAGTAAGCAAAGTGTGTAATGTAAACTAAGTAAACAACGTTGTTTTCTTCCTAATGGCAACAACACATCCTCCATCCGTCACGTTTCTGTCACTCGAGCACAGATGCAAAGGAGGCATGAACCCACTATCGAGCATAGATACTCCCTCTTGGAGTTACTAGCATCTACTTGGCCAGAGCATCTACTAATAACGGAGAGCATGCAAGATCATAAATAACATATGCATGAAGATAACATGATAGATTGATAATCAGAAGACATAGCATTCAACATTCATCAGATCCCAGCAAACACAACATGTAGCATTACATAAAGATGATCTCGATCATATAGGGCAGCTCACGAGATCTAAACATGAGGTACAAAGTGGAGAAGACAACCATCTAGCTACTGTTATGGACCCGTAGTCTAGGGATAAACTACTCACGCATCACTTCGGAGGAGGGCATGGTGGTGTAGACCCCTCCGGTGATGAATTCCCCTCCCGGCAAGGTGCCAGGGAGAGCTCCCAAACCCTCCCGATCTCAGGATTACGATGACAGCGTCCTCGGGTGTTTCTCGGGACGAAGTGGTATATTTTTAGGGTTGACGTATAAGGGGGTATAAATAGGCAAAAGGGCGATGGCGGTGGACGCCCGAGGGGGCCACACCACCCCCAGGCGTGGTCGGGGGGCGCGCCGCCCTATGGTGTGGCCCCCCTCCGGTCCTCTTCGGGACTCCGTGGAACTTTCTGGAATTCTAGGACTTCCGGGCTTCAAATTTTTCAATTCTAGGAATATTTTCAGAACAACTTTTCTGAAACTAAAAACAGCAGAAAACGGGGAACTGGCTCTGTGGCATCTTGTCAATAGGTTAGTCCGGAAAATCGAGAAAAACGACAGAAAGTGTATAGCAAACATGTAGGAAACAACATGAACACAACATGGAACATCAGAAATTAAGGATTAGTTTATGACGTATCAAGTACCAAGTACAGAAGCATTGCATGTGGATTGCAATATTTAACATGGACAGGACCTGATATTTTATTTCTATGTTAACAAAGTTTGTCAGTTTCTTCATGCTCGTACTACAGTACATTGGAAAACTGTCAAAAGAATACTTCGTTATGTCAAAGATACAATTACCACCGTTATTACCTTTAGAAAGTCTATGTCTACTTTCGTTAGTGCCTTTTCTGATGCAGATTGGGCAGGATGTATCGATCACATACGGTCCACTGGCGGGTTTGCTGTATTCTTTGGACCGAATCTCATCTCTGGGAGTGCCAGAAAACAAGCCATGTTATCTAGATTAAGCAGAAAAGCAGAATATAAGTTTTTGGAAAATGCAACAGCTAAGGTAATATGGGTTGAAACACTCCTCAAGGAACTTGGAATTGAGATCAAGGAGACTCCATGTTTGTGGTGTGATAATATGGGAGCTACTTATCTTTCCGCAAATCCAATGTTTCATGTAAGAACAAAACACATAGAGATTGGTTTCCATTTTTTGCGAGAAAGAGTAGCTCAGAAACTACTTGATATTCGGTTTATCTCATCTAAAGATCAGGTTGCAGATGAATTCACAAAGCCTTTACCAATTAGAGAATTAGAAGTCTTTAAAAGTAATCTAAACTTGTACAAGTTTTGATTAAAGGAGGGTGTTAGATATAATGTAAACCGATCAATGCCAGAGATAAGGTATATCAGGATAGGCTTGCTTCTCAACTCTGCTAAACCTCTTTCTGTTTAGACCTCCTGTAATATCTCTTGTGTAAACAACCATGCCGATTTGGCTATATAAATACGTAGGCATGCCGAGGCCAAGGTATCGCCTCCTGAAAGTTTAGAATACAAACATCCCTAGATACCAACACAAACAACATATACGCCGCCAGAAAAAAAGGTCGCCGTCGAGGTTTTCCATCATTGTCGTGGCCCCACCAAACTATTTGATAAGAGATCAGGTGTCAACTGGTTTAACGACGTCATCGCTCTTGAGCGACTCCAATTTCACCTAAGAGAAACCACTTAGAAGACCTCGTCAAAACGGTCTCGTGAAGCCCGCACCGGCCGACGATGCGGAACAGATGGCTCGTCACATATAAGACTGACAGTAGATTTGTGGGTTGTCGGCGACGGCGTGCTGGTTTTGAATTTCGGTATCCACAATATTTCGCCCCAACCGAAATCACGAAATTTTAGTGATTTCTCTTTCTTACATTTAATTCATGAAGCTTCCACCCATGGCAAAAGCAAGGATCAGCGGATCATCGACCTATCCTCTCCTGACCGAGGGGAGATAAATAAGCGGTAAACAATGAAGAATGCAAGTTAGCGGCCATTGTTGCATGGCGAGGCTACTAGTACTAATCAAGGTAACAATGCACGCCCAAACATAGCCTCCACAAACGTCTCCCGGCCCTTCTTTCCTCGGAATTCCTCGGTGCCCAAATAAACACTCGCTCTCCAATGCCTTCCGCCCCCTTTCTCCAATCCTCTCTGCCATGTTCGGTGTAAGGCAGAGAGCGAGAAAGCGAGGAAGAAGCTGTAAATAATAAAGGAGAAAAAAGCTTTTCCCCCAAGAGGAAAATAAACAGCCACACCGTCGACCATGTCGTCGGCGTTCGGCGACTTCGGTCCGCTCACGGAGCGCCGCAAAGCGGAGAAGGCGCGGCAGACCCGGAAGCGCCTTATGATCGCAGGCGGGACCATCGCCGTCATACTCATTGTGTGTGGCGTCGCGGTCATGTACAACAACGAGAAAAAGGACGAGAAACCCGCAGGGTCGGGCAGCAAGAAGGGCTCGTCCGCGTCAAAGAGCAAGTCCGGCGGCGGCTCCGGCTCCGGCGGAGACGGAGACTCGGACGGAGGATCTGACAAGCCGGTGGACCTCAAATCCGTGTCGAAGACCATCACGTTCCTGTGCAAGCAGACAGACTACCAGGACGTCTGCCAGGAGAGCCTGACGCGGTGCGCGAACGCGAGCTCCTCGTCGCCAAAGGACGTGGTGCGCGCGTCCGTGCAGGTGATCGGCGAGGCGGTCTCTCAGGCGTTCGACCGCGCCGACCTGATCATGAGCAACGACCCACGGGTGAAGGCCGCCGTGGCCGACTGCAAGGAGTTCTTCGTGTGGGCCAAGGACGAGCTGAACCGCACGCTCAGCGGCATGGACGCCAAGGACAGCCTCACCACGCAGGGGTACCAGCTGCGCGTCTGGCTCAGCGCAGCGGTCGCGCACCAGGAGACCTGCATCGAAGGCTTCCCCGACGGGGAGTTCAAGGACAAGGTGAAGGAGTCGTTCGTCAAGGGGAAGGAGCTGATCAGCAACGCGCTGGCGCTCATCGAGAAGGCGTCGACGTTCCTCGCCGGCTTCAAGATCCCGCAGCGCCGGCTTCTCGTGGAGGACGAGGGAGCGGCGCCGCGGCGTGCCGAGCCGGTGCTCGGGAAGGACGGTATCCCGGAGTGGGTGCCCGAGAGCGAGCGGAGGGTTCTCAAGGGCGGCGGGTTCAAGGGCGAGATCAAGCCGACCGTGGTGGTGGCCAAGGACGGCAGCGGCAAGTTCAAGACCATCAACGAGGCGCTCACTGACATGCCAAAGACCTACGATGGAAGGTAGTACCATGACATCGTCCATTCGTGCATGCATGTCCCTAGCTCTCCTAAAACTGTGTCCTTGTGCCGTTTGTGCCTCCTAGATACGTGATCTACGTGAAGGAAGGTGTGTACGAGGAGTATGTGACGATCACAAGACAGATGCCGAACGTGACCCTGACCGGCGACGGTGCCAAGAAGACGATCATCACCGGCAAAAAGAACTTCATCGACGGCATCACCACGTTCAAGACCGCAACCTTCTGTAAGAAAACTCAATGCCCTCTTGTTCGCGGCAGCTTGATCATTACTATTAATTACTGAGGGCGCACGTACGTACGCGGCAAACTGTTCTACTGTAGCCGCGCAAGGCGACGGGTTCATGGCGATCGGGATCGCGTTCCAGAACACGGCGGGCGCGGAGAAGCACCAGGCGGTGGCGCTGCTGGTGACGTCGGACAAGTCCATCTTCCTCAACTGCCGCATGGACGCGTTCCAGGACACGCTGTACGCGCACTCCAAGGCGCAGTTCTACCGCAACTGCGTCATCACGGGCACCGTGGACTTCATCTTCGGCGACGCGGCGGCGGTGTTCCAGAACTGCATCATCACGCTGCGGCGCCCGATGGACAACCAGCAGAACATCGTCACGGCGCAGGGCCGCGCCATCGGGCGGGAGGCCACGGGGTTCGTGCTCCAGAAGTGCGAGTTCAACGCCGAGGCCGCGCTCACGGCGCCCGGGAAGCCGCCCATCCGCAACTACCTCGGCCGGCCGTGGCGCGAGTACTCGCGCACCGTCATCATGGAGTCCGAGATCCCGGCGATCATCGACAAGGAAGGGTACATGCCGTGGCAGGGCGACTTCGCGCTCAAGACGCTCTACTACGCCGAGTACGGCAACAAGGGGCCGGGCGCCGACACGGCCGGGCGCGTCAAGTGGCCGGGGTACCAGAAGACGATCAGCAAGGATGACGCCACCAAGTTCACCCTGGAGAACTTCCTCCACGCGCAGCCATGGATTGACCCGACCGGCACGCCGGTCAAGTACGACTTCTTCGGATGAGGGAACTGCGAACGTGGGGAATGGAGGACGCCGTGGGGGATTTGGGAAAGGGGTCGCCGGGTACAATCTTGATCGAGTTGGCCTATTGCCATGCCATGCGTGGAATGGAATGCATGCGCGCGCGCTTGTTTGTGAGAGGTGTTTGAATCCGGCGAAGCACGCGCGCGCATGCATGCGTGTGTCTAGTTTTACTTTGTGTTTGTATACTGGCTCATATACGTGTTTCTTGCGCTTGTACATGTATTTTTTGCGTTTACGATTAAAGTCTATAGAAGATTATGGACAACGGCTCTGAAACCAGGAGCTTCTCCTATCCGCGACACCCGCGTCCTTACGCTTCGAATTTGGCTAAATGGTGTGCAGTCATAGGTGGCTAAAATTTACAAACTAGATGAAGCCCCGTTGCTGCGGGAACATTTAGTTAATAGACTGAGTTCAATGAAAACATCACTGATTTCGGGGAATTGTATCCTTGAACTGAAACAAATTACACATAATACATTCTGTCAAAAATAGCACCGGATAGGATCATATGATCAGTTCATTAAGGCGTAACTTCGGAAGAAATGGAGGACCGGACCACACGATTGTACTTGTGCCAAAAATGGACAGTAGTACATGCATACAGATGGAAATACAAATGAAAATGCATTGGTTTGGCACAAAAATTTGGTTTGTTCAAATGTATAGTAAACTCTGATTGCTAATCAAAATGCAGTGTACCTGCTCAACATAATATCACAATTATAACTGAGTGTTACGAGGCACCCATGCTTATCTGAGGGTTTATTTTTGCTACATAGATTTGCATCTTGTCCTAAGCTAATAACGGATGGTGCATATAGTTTTGTAGATGTAGGCATGCAGAGCATAATAGTCTGCGAATACAAATTGAAGATGAAGATATTGAGTAGCTTAGACAGCAGGGATTAACACCAAAAGTAGTAACAAAATAGTTACAGAGAAAAATACAGTAGTAAAATCGCTGGCGCCATTTGTGCCCGCAAAAAAAATTAAGACATATTCACGCACTCGCCCCAAATTCTAGTTAGTGCCCGTCAAAACCGTTCCTGTTGATGGCCTTCCACATGCAGCTTCCACCTAGGAAGCTCATATGTCCTGCCAAACAAAAATATCAGATGTAGTTAGCCAAAAAAAAACCGATGTTCTTTCCGACGGCTGTGAGTACATCAATACAGACATTGCCTTGATTTATTTATGCTCAATAAATTGGTAAGAGAAAAATAAGACATGCTCATAGGAATTTCGATGAAGATTGTGGATTTTTTTTCCGTGGCTCAATAAATTGGAAGCTGCGATTGGATTGATGATATTGAACAGATCCAATCTTGGTTAACATTTCTTCATAGCAGTTATTACATCAAACCACAAGCATACACATTCGCAGAGCCACGACCTACAGAAGTACTCTCTCCGTTCCTAAATATAAGATGTTGTAGCTATTACTCATATTGTCTAGATACAGTGAACATATACACTAAAAGTTGTCTAGATACACGTAGACATGTGTGAATGTAAAAATGGACTTCAACATGTTACATTTAGGAACAGAGGGAGTATATCTCCTAGCCGCCGAAGCCATAGAGGGTGCGACCCTTGCGCTTGAGCGTGTACACGAGGTCCATGGCAGTGACGGTCTAAATTCCTACTTTTGTACCACTTTTTGTTTTTTATAGCATAAATCTACCATGTTTAATTTTATTTGGACTTCCGCAAAATCCCCTGAACCCTCTCTGATGATGAATTGACAGGGAAACTAACGAACATGACCCACCTGCGTGATGACGTCCATGGCAGTGAAGGTCTTCCGGCGAGCCTGGTCGGTGTAGGCGACGGCATCGTGAATGAATGTGGGAGGGCCGAACCTGTATAGATCAAAAGAAGAATGTATCAGATACTGTAATCTGTGTACTGAATTTGTATATCGAAATGGTAATGGTTATCTTCGATTACTCTGTATGGAGCAGCCTATGTTTTGTACTGGATATACTTCAAAGCCAGACAACAAGAATGGTCGCCAATTCGCCATGAATATCAGTCTAACTTGGTATACTTGCCTCGTTGCTGAATTGACTGAATACTGTTTTGTAATATGCACCATGTTTTCTCAGAACAGATTAGTATTCCTTTGTTTTAGATGTTTTGGATATCTGAATACAGTTCATAAGAAACTAGGCGCAATACACCTAACATGTAATTTAGCATTCTACAGTTCTCATTTCTCAAGCCAGTGACACCTAACATGTAATTTATCTGTTTTAATATGTAACATGTTCGCTTTTCCGGTGACACCTCCCAAATGGAAAATTGTCTCTATGCAGAGAAATGGCACCTTCAGATGGAGTCATGCCGGGCTCTAGATCTAACCACGTCAGGCAGCTGATTTTCTCATGATTCGTGGCGAATTGCATGAAAATTAACAAGTGCGCTTATAAGCCAATTAATTAGAACTGGATGATGAAGCTAATTCTGCTACTGCCAGGAGGTAACCTGCATTGTGAACTCTTCAGAAATACACTTCCAAGTGATACTGCAGTAACTAAAATTCAGCAGAAACGGAGCAGATTACTTTCATGCTCAGACTGGGAGCTCACAAGCGACCAGTTGATTTGTTGGTCATCATGAGAATCTTGCGAATTGCAAGATAACCTCCATATTAGTTCGTCTGAAAGTATTGGTAAGAATGGCAAATCAATCAACAATTCGATTTCTGGAATTCACAAGTCTGAAACAAAAAAACAGAGCACAGTATTTGCACAGAAACGAGTCTGGATTCGAACTTCAGATACAAAAAACTTTGTTCCAGGATTTCGGGTAACACTCGATGTACTAAGAAAATAGGAGAACTAACAGGGTGGATTTCATAGCATCAAATACTTCTTGACCGCAAGACTCAGTAAGCACAAGCGGACAAACGACGGTAAATCGAGAGCCAAAAGGAGACAGATACGAGCGAAGATAAAATTCAGAAAATAAATTCGAAGGGGCGATGATAATTTAACAGAGCCAATCTCGATAGCATTTCTTTCATAGCAAGCATTACATCGAACCACAAGCACAAACATTCCCAGATCCACCATCTACAGAGGCCTATCTCCTAGCCGCCGAAGCCATACAGGGTGCGGCCCTGGCGCTTGAGCGCGTACACGACGTCCATGGCGGTGACGGTCTTCCGGCGGGCGTGCTCGGTGTAGGTGACGGCGTCGCGGATGACGTTCTCGAGGAAGATCTTGAGCACGCCGCGGGTCTCCTCGTAGATGAGGCCGGAGATGCGCTTGACGCCGCCCCTGCGCGCAAGACGGCGGATCGCCGGCTTCGTGATCCCCTGGATGTTGTCCCGGAGCACCTTCCGGTGGCGCTTGGCGCCGCCCTTGCCGAGCCCCTTGCCGCCCTTGCCTCTCCCGGACATCTCCACTCTGCTGTCTCTCGCTCGAGGTGGGAGATTGGATTTGGGGATTTTTGGCTAGAAGCGAGCTGAAGTGGATTGTTGGGCTTCGAGACGAGAGGAGGGGAATTATATAGCGTTGGCTTCCTTCGCTAGAAAAAAAAATTGCGTTGGCTTCCTGGGAGAGGGGGTGTGGGAGGCGTTGGATTCGGGACGGATCCGTGTGAGGGGTGCGAGCGATGGTGCGAGCGGTTGGATGCGAGAAGGTGCGCTGCTACTGGTGGAGCGATGGGACCGCGGATCGGTGGGGTGTGGGATTTGGGACATGGAGCGCGCGGGGAACCAAAAAATGGGTGGGATTTTGGCGTTTCCTCGCGGGAGATGGAACTTTTGTGTTTGGGCCATGCGGCGAGCCGACGAGGATGGGTTCGACCAGAAGTTTGGGCACTTTTGACTAAAAAAAAAGTTTGGGCACCGCTTTGGTTTGGTACAAGTTATATAACCTAGCGATTCAGAGGAATAGAAGGGAAAGGCGCACGTTGCCTCGTCCGCTCCCTTATCTATACTTACTTATAAAAGAGCAAACTTCGTAGATACAATCAATCTCAACATCAAACTATCAAAATCCAACAGTCTAGATTGCTTTAATGTTAAGATACTTGACACATATCTTAAATGGTTCGTAAATAGGTACGCAGGATCGTGACATACGCCGAGTTGGAGCTGGACTATAAGTCCGTCTCCTTAATGTAGTCGAGTTGGACTTGAACTGCACTTCCGTGTCCTCAACAAACAGCAGACGGCCTTGTCAACAAAGAGCGGAGTTAGACCAGGGAGAAGAGCAGCAGGGCAAGCGTACAACAGCCAGAACGTGCGTGGAGCTGGTCCTTGAAAATATACCAGCCTAGGAAAAAAAAATTGACATGCTACTTTTTCATATGACATATTGTGGTTAGATTCAGCTTTGTATACATAGCTTTGTATGACCTACTACTTGACAGATATATACAAGATGAAAGATATATTTGCTTTCGTGACATAAAAAAGATGGAAAAATAATATGCAAGCAGCTCGATTATGATGTAATGTTTTTTTTGGACTCATCAGACCGACAATGTATGTTAAATTTACATTTTTTTTACGGATGTTAAATTTACACTTTGAAATTCTAAACATTTTTGTTTGATAATAGAGACGTGCATGGCACATGTAAGTCAATTAGTAACCGAGAAATAATGAAACGGTGTAGAGAGACTATAAAAGCCACGACTTATAGAATCATGTATTTTACACAACTCATATTCCTATCCCTAGATATAGTACGATCAACATGGAAAATCCGGTCGGTCAAGCACCGAAATCTCCATATCATGTAGCAGTTCAGTCAGCAGAAAAAAATAAGGGTGATCCATAAGCGTCTAGGGTTTATGTCCCATCTCCGTTGACATCGTTGGTCCGTCCCACCTCCGATGGCCCTTTAGAACCTAAATCCTAAAAATATCGACGAAATAATCAGAAACTTGAAAATAAAATAAAAAAGACAACAATTTTAACATGAGATTAAACGATCTGATGAGCTTTTGCTACAATATCAGAAATCGAAATAGACATGTACAAGGAACTGTGTTCCACCAAAATGTCACATTACGGAAAATTCACCTTCATAGAGCAAGACAGTGTAGATGTTCCCGACGAACTCGTCCGTGCCAAGCCACGACACGCTGGTCTTGCAGAGAATACCCCTTACCACACGCCCATGAGGAAGCCAAACAACAGGAACGCCACCCATATCGACTGATCCAGTTCTGTAGCCCGGTAGCCTCGTCCGCCACGCTCAACGCCACCTTGTCGATGGCTGTTGTCGCGAGGGCCGCATGCGCACGCATCGCGCCATGCGCCACGACACCTCCTCTGA
The DNA here is from genome assembly GCA_028641055.1 of Alopecurus myosuroides. Lineage (NCBI taxonomy): Eukaryota > Viridiplantae > Streptophyta > Magnoliopsida > Poales > Poaceae > Alopecurus > Alopecurus myosuroides. The sequence continues at coordinate 232,779,049 of CM054063.1, read as the reverse complement.
CTCGGCGTCGAAGGGGGAGGAGGGGCTCGCAAGCCGGAGTCAAGAGGCGTCGGTGAAAATGCTTGGAACGGCGCCGTTGGTCCCGACACCGGTGGTGAGACCGGACATGTACTCGAGCAACTCGGCGACAGAGTGGATTAGAAGGTGGGGAGGTCGTTCCTCCTGCCCGTGGGGAGTTCTATCTGACAAAACAAACAAAGAGAGAAGAGGAAACCGACACATGCGGCGAAGGGATGCAGCCAAGGTCACCCACGGAACCGACCCAACAACTGGCCCACAAAGCAGAGACACAATCGCAGGCTATGTAGCCAACAGGATCACATGAAAACAATTGTAGCTTACATGCGGGCCTGAGGAATGACGCACCATAGAGCTCCAATTCCTCGCCAATTAGGTAAGGAAAGGATACATGTTAGGGATATAAACGGCGACCATTTAATCCCGTAAAAACCCACATATTTTGCTTAATAGTTTAAGAAAATATTTTTTTCGAAAATAAAATGAGCTATCGAGCCTAAATAAATGAGCCTTGTGGCGCCGTATAATGCGTCATTTACATCCCTAATACCGGTCGCACCAGAGGTAGGGAAGGGAACAAACATCTCATCGACCGCTATAGCGACCCTCAAGAGCAATGGACGTGTTTGGTTGCTACCATCTAATTTTAGTCATTTGCATTCGTGGCCCTGACGGGTCTGAGCTGGAAGAAAACGATATCTCGACCATGTTGTGTATTACGTTTGGTTGACCATGAAGTTATAGCTAGGCTCGTTTCGTTTGGAGCAAGGAAAGGAACATCGACTGTTCTATGCGATGTAAATGCAACACAGCTACAAAGTGTGGTTGTTTAGTTAATTGTGCTTAGACTACTACTCTCACAACTTCATTGAGTGATGAGGTTACCTGCATCAATGACACACAGAAAACTTGGGCTAGCAGAGCCACAGACATAACTAAACTGATAATAGCAATAACCACGGTACTTAACTCCCCTGGACGATAGAGAGATACATGCTCTTGTCCCTCTCAGTATTGATACTTTGCAAATGTATCTATAATTTTTTATGCTCCATACTTGTTTTCTACATATTTTCCATATGGTTTCCTTTGTTTTCTATCATTTATTCGATTAACCTATTAACAAGATGCCCAGTGTCAGTTTTTGTCTGTTTTGTCTTTGAATTGCATAAAAGGCCCAAAAATTAAAGTGCTCGGAATAATCTGAATTTTTTGATGATTTTTTATTCATCGAAAGACCCCAGGAGCCAGAAGGAGAGCCAGAGGGGGACCAGGGGGTCACCAGGGGCCCTCCAGGCGCGGCCATCCCCCTACTCGCGCCTAGAACTCATATGGGGGCATCGGGCACCGAATCGCGTCGCATCTTCACTCATAAATTCAGTCTTGATCTAAAATTAAAGACCCCCGGAGGATTTTTCTAGAAACGCATCCGAGCTCCGCCGCCACAGAAAATCCTAATTCATGCGAGAGAAGTTCATGTTCTGGCATCCTGTCGGGACGGGGAAGTGCCCTGGTGCCATCTCCATCGATAGTTCTTCCTCCATGTTGCTTCGTGAGTAGGTCTCGCGTGGACTATGGGTTCATGGTAGTAGATAGTTTGTACTCTCCCCCCCCTTGATGTTCAATACCACGGTCTCTTGAGCCACCTCACATGATAGAGATCCATTTGATGTGATACGATGTGTTGTGTTTGTTGGGATCCGATGAACCATGGAATTATGATTATTTTGTTTATGTCATTGTATGAGAATTTTCACTTATATCCTTAGAGTGTTTTAATGTGTTCTTACATGCTCTCCAATGTGTATGATTATCTTGATCACATAGTTGTATGCATCTCCAAGAGGGAGTATTTATGCTAGATAGTTGGTTCATGCCTCCTTGTTGTCTGCGTTTGAGTGACTGAGTGCCAGAAACATGCGGGGGGGGGGAGGGGATGTGATGTTGCTACTAGGGAGAAATCAACGGTGCCTCCTTGTTGCCCGCGCTTGAGTGACTGATACGACCATTTTGCATCACTATTTTATATCATAATTTACTGTTATTCATTGATATATTTCATATTATGATGCACTACTTATGTTATTTCATATATTTTGCATGTTTTACAATTATTGGAGAATAATTCACCAGGACCAGAAATCGGCTGAGAAAAGCACCGTCGAGATATCATATCTCTGAAGACCTGAAGAATAAGGGGGACATCGGGAAGTTCCTATTTCACCAGAATACGGAGCCAGCCAAGAGGGGAGCCAGAGGGGGGCCACACAGGGCCCACACCATGTGGTGGTGCCCCCCCTTGGCTGCGCCGCCAGGTGGTGTGGCCACCCCGGCCCACCTCTGGCAGAGCCCTTTCGCGTACTTCATCCCCAGAGAACCCTAAGCCCTAGAGAACTGTCGAGAAAATATTCCGCCGCCTCCGCGGGGCGGAAAACAACAGAGAGACAAAAGCTCTCCGGCAGGGAGAAATCTGTCGGGGGAATTCCTCCCCGGAGAGGGAAAATCATCGCCATCGTCACCGTCATCGCTCCGGGCATCATCAAGATCGTCATCGTCATTTTCATCACCACCAACATCATCCACCTCCATCCCTCAGTAACAATCAAGGCTCTATATCGTTGTTTTCCACTAGATCTCTCTCCCGGTGTGGATTACTCTCTTGTAGTTGATGCTTACGAGATTTACCGGTGTTTGCACTTTATGACCAGATTGTTATTCATCATTATATCACCTCTGATTATTATCCATATGATGTCTTGTGAGTAGTTCGTTTAGTTCTTGAGGACATGGGAGAAATCAAAATGTTAGTAGTGGAATTATGTTGAAGTAATATCTAATGGTTTGATATTTAAGTTGTGGTGCTATTCGTCTAGTGGTGTCATGTGAACGTCGACTACATGACACTTCAACTTTATGGTCCTAGAGGGATGCATTGTGTCTGGCTACTGACTGTGGGGTTGCCGGAGTGACAGAAACCTAAATCCCCGTTAGGAAACTGATGCACGAGGGAGTGTAGGATCCCAGAGTTTAAGGATGTGGTTAGATTTATCTCAATTACTTTTTTGTAGTTGCGGATGTTTGCAAGGGGTATAATCACAAGTATGTATTAGTCCTAGTAGGTGGTGCATTAGCATAGGTTCACCCACACAACACCTATCAAAACTATAAATATTAATCAACCGTATGAAGCAAAGGCACTTAACGAAATTCCCATGTGTTATCGAGAATGTTTAGTCATCATAAATAAACCAACCGGCTTGCCCTTTGCTCTCAAAAAGATTGGGCCACTTGCTGCAATTATTATTACTGTCTTTTATTTACTCGCACTTTATTTATCTGCTATATCAAAAACCACCAAAAACTTGTCTGCTAGTGTTTACATTGAATCATCTATCCAACTTGCTTGTCAACACCTTCTGCTCCTCGTTGGGTTCGACACTTTTATTTATCAAAAGTACTACGATACACCCCCTATACCTGTGGGTCATCAAGACTATTTTCTGGCGCTGTTGCCGGGGAGTGAAGCGCTATTGGTAAGTGGAATTGGTAAGGGAAACTTTTATTGTGAGTGTTGTTTTTATTTCTGGCTGCTGCTTTATTTTATTATGGAGAGGTCTCCATTTGATTCCCTATTTGGGAGTACTGCTACTTCTAGGGTAGTAGATTACCCTACGTCTGCTCAATTGGATCCTTTTAAAATACATATGAAAATTGTTGAACGTGTTATGGATAACTGCTATTTTGGAGATGGAATTGTCCATCCCGGTGATCATTTACTCTTTATACATGAATTATGCGAGTTGTTCGGGTGTGCAGATATTTCAGTGGACCAAGTTAAGAGGAAACTATTCTCTTTCTCACCGAAGGGCAGAGCTGCGGAATGGTTTAAAATGCTGAAGAATGGCCGGTCTATTGGATGGGAGGAAATTGTACCTCTCATTTATTCTAAATTCTATCCTACCAGTGAGATTCATAAAGATCGGAATCAAATATGTAATTTCTGGCCTCGTGATGGAGAGAGTATTGCCCAAGCGTGGGGGAGATTGAAGTTACTAATGCTCAAATGTCCCATTCATGAGCTCCCCAATAATGTTGTTATTAATAATCTCTATGCAAGGCTTTCTCTTCATGATAAGGATTTATTGGATGTTTCTTGTTTTTGATCATTCAAACGTATGAAAGGAGAAGCTAAATGGGATCTTCTTGACCGTATTCTGGAAAATACTGAAGGATGGGAGAATGACAAAGGAAGAAAGTAAGATGTAAATTATGATTATGAATGCATTAAATCTTTTATGGGAACTGATGATTTTCATAATGTTAGTGTTTCTTATGGTCTTGACTCTCAAATTCTTGCAAACTGTTTTAAAGCTTTTGCCTCCTATCTTGATACTCCAAAAAGGAATAGAACAAGTACCATGCACCATATAAAGATATTGTTAATTATGTTCCTGCTAGAAATATAGAAGTTCATATTGTTAATCCTGCTGTGCCTGAACCTTATATTGAGAAAGTGTCTTTCCCTGCTAAGGTAAAGGAACATTCTATTATAACTATTGTGGTTAACAAAAGCACAAAGAAATCTATAGAACCTGATGAACAAATAATTGTTGAACCTCAGTAGCAATAGTTAAAGACCTTGTCTCTGAAAGCGTAGAACATGGACACATTGTCTTATGTGAAGATGCTTCTAATATTGTTTCACATCCTAGTGGATCTAGGAAAACTAGTGTTCATGTGCTTTCTGTTAGGATAGGAGATCGTTGCTATTATGGTTTATGTGATATTGGTGTAAGTTCAAGTGCTATTCCTTATGAGCTTTATAAAGAAATCATGCATGAAATTGGTTCTTGTGAAAAATTTGATGTGGTTATTCAGCTTGCTAATAGAGAAAATATCTCTCCAATTGATATTGTTAGAGATGTAGAAGTTTTATGCGGCAAAACTAAATATCCTGCGGATTTTCTAGTACTTGGTGCAGCTGCTAGTAAAACTTGCCCTATCATTTTTGGTAGACCTTTCTTGAACACTTCTGGCGATGTTATAGACTATAAGAAAGAGAAAATATTAACTAAATTTGATGGAAAATCTTATGAGTTTAGTTTTTCTAAATTTTCTAAAGCTCCTTATGAAACTGAATTGCCTAATGAAGATTTTAGAGTTGAGCAGCTTGCCTCTATTGCTCTTGCGCCTAACAATGCTTTGCAACAATACATGGACGACCACGAAAGTGAGGTCTTTATGGAAGAAAGAAATGAGATTGACGATATTCTTCTTCGTCAACCAGCGATGCTGAAACACAATTTACCCATGGAAGACATGGGTACCACATTACCACCCAAGGAGGATCCCGTTTTTTATTTTAAACCTTTACCTAATGATCTTAAATATGCTTATATTGATGATAAGAAAACATATCCTATTATTATTAGGTCTAAACTTTTAGGTAAAGAAGAGGAAAGGTTATTGGAAATATTGAAGAAACCCCGAGGAGCTATTAGATATACTCTTGATGATTTGAAAGGGATTTCCCCTGCTATATGTCATCATGCTATTAATATGGAACCTGATGCAAAGCCAGTTGTTGAACATCAACGTCGTTTAATTCCTAAGATGAAGAAAGTGGTAAGAAATGAGGTATTGAAACTCCTTGATGCTGGTATTATTCTTCCTATTGATGATAGTAGATGGGTAAGTCATGTGCATTGTGTCCCTATGAAAGGAGGAATTATTGTTGTGCCAAATGAAAATGATGAGCTCATTCCTCAAAGAGTAGTAGTTGGTTATAGAATGTGTATTGATTTTAGAAAAGTTAACAAAGTTACTAAGAAAGATCATTATCCTTTACCTTCTATTGATCAAATTTTAGAAAGGTTGTCTAAGAAAACTCATTTTTGCTTTCTTGATGGTTATTCTGGGTTTTCTCAAATTGCTTCTAGGAAACAAGATCAAGATAAAACAACTTTTACTTGTCCTTATGGAACGTATGCTTATAGATGTATGCCTTTTGGTTTGTGTAATGCTCCTGCTACATTTCAAAGATGCATGTCTCCTATTTTTCAGGGTTTTTGTGAAGAAATTGTGGAAGTATTAATGGACGATTTCTCCGTCTATGGGACTTCTTTTGATAACTGCTTGCACAATCTCGATAAAGTTTTGCAGAGATGCGAGGAAACTAATCTTGTTCTTAATTGGGAGAAATGTCGCTTTATGGTTAATGAAGGAATTGTTCTTGGACATAAAATTTCTGAAAGAGGTATTAAAGTTGACAGACCTAAAGTTGAAGCAATTGAGAAAATGCCCTGTCCCAGGGATGTTAAAGGTATTCGCAGTGTTCTTGGTCATGCTGGTTTCTATAGGAGGTTTATTAAAGATTTATCTAAAATGTCAAAGTCTCTTACTAATATCCTCCAAAAAGATGTACTGCTTGATGGCGTGTAGTTGACGGGAGACTTCTTGCTGATGATGACTTTGAATTCCCTGGCAACGGCACCAGAAAACTTGATGGAGGTTGATGCTCGTTGGGATACCCCAAGTGTAGGGTGTGAAGACTGCAGTGGAAAGTTTTCCCTCAGAAATAAACCAAGGTTGAATCGACCAGTAGGAGAAAGAAATCACATTCGAAAGTTGATGTGGCTGATGTTGGCAGGGCGCACTACCGGTTCAGCAGCAACGTGGAATCTACACAACACAATCAAATTACTTTGCCCCAACGATGCAGTGATTGATGCATCATAATGTATCCTTAATTTCTGATGGTCCATGTTGTTTTCATGTTATTTCCTACATGTTTGCTATACACTTTATGTCATTTTTATCAATTTACGGGACTAACCTATTGACAAGATGCCACAGAGCCAGTTCCCTGTTTTCTGCTGTTTTTAGTTTCAGAAAAGTTGTTCTGGAAATATTCTCGGAATTGGAAAATTTGAAGCCCAGAAGTCTTAGAATTCCCGAAGGTTCCACGGAGTCCCAAAGAAGCCCGGAGTGGGGCCACAGGGAGGCTACACCATAGGGCAGCGCACCCCCTGGCCGCGCCTGGGGGTGGTGTGGGCCCCTCGGGCGTCCGCCGCCATCAACCCTAAAAATATACCATTTCGTCCCGAGAAACACCCGAGGCTACCATCATCGTCATCCCGAGATTGGGAGGGTTTTGGAGCTCTCCCCGACACCCTGTCGGGAGGGGAATTCATCATCGGAGGGGTCTACACCACCATGCCCTTCTCCGAAGTGATGCGTGAGTAGATCATCCCTGGACTACGGGTTCATAGTGGTAGCTAGATGGTCGTCTTCTCCAATTTGTACCACATGTTTAGATCTCGTGATCTGCCCTACATGATCGAGATCATCTTTATGTAATGCTGCATGTTGTGTTTGTTGGGATCCGATGAATGTTGAATTCTATGTCTTCTCATTATCAATCTATCATGTTATCTTCATGCATATGTTATTTATGATCTTGCATGCTCTCCGTTCTTAGTAGATGCTCTAGCGAAGTAGATGCTAGTAACTCCAAGAGGGGGTATTTATGCTCGATAGTGGGTTCATACCTCCTTTGCATCTGTGCCCGAGTGACAGAAATGTGACGGATGGAGGATTTGTTGTTACCATTAGGGAGAAAACAACGGTGTTTACTTAGTTTACATTTAACACTTTTCTTACTGCGATTATCTGTTGCTTGCAACTTAATACCCAATGTTTGTCCGGATGATATTCGGAGGGTGGATCATTAGTCATAGATGCAGTTGGATGACGGTCTATGTATCTTGTTGTAATGCCCGCATGAATCACATAGTAATGTTTATGTCTTGCATATGCACTACGGTGCAGTATTCATTTATGTCAATTGCCCAGCTATAATTTGTTCACCACACATGTTATTTATATTTTATGGAGAGACACCTCTAGTGAACTGTGGACCCCGGTCCATTTTCTCATACTGATAATACACACATTGTGTCCACTGTTTTCACACCGCTTCCACTGCTTTCACACTGCTTCCACTGTTTTCACACTACTGCTACTCCTTTCATGTTGTTCTCATTTTTTTCCACGCCATACGTTTAACCTCTTTGTGTTCAGCAAAACGGTGAGATTGACAACCTCACTGCTTCGTTGGGGCAAAGTGATTTGATTGTGTTGTGTAGGTTCCACGTTGCTGCTGAACCGGTAGTGCACCCTGCCATCTCAGCTGCATCAACCTTCAGAGATTGCTTGTCCTCCTACTGGTTGATTCAACCTTGGTTTCTTTTCTGAGGGAAAACTTGTCACTGCACTCTTCACAACCTTTCTCTTCGGGTTTACGAACATCAGCCATCAACAAGTTTTCTGGCATCGTTGCCGGGGAGGAAGAGAATTTCTGCAAGGGGAGTCTCTCACTTCCAATCTCTTTACTTTTTTTTTGCTTAGTTTATTTTATTTTATCTTGTTTGCTTCTCTTTATCAAAAACACACACAAAAAAAGTTCTTATTCTAGTTGTAGTTTTATTCTGTTTTTGTCTTGTTAAAACGACTACTCTTGAGAACACTAAGTTGTGTGACTTTACTAGCACCGACAATAATGATTTCATTAGCACACCTATTGCTCCACCTACTCCTACTGCTGATTTTTATGAGATAAAGCCTTTCCCGTTAAATCTTGTTATGAGAGAGCAATTTCCTGGTGTTAGTACTGATGTTGCTGCTGCCCATCTTAATAATTTTGTTGAACTATGTGAGATGCAAAAGTATAAAGATGTAGATGGAGATATTATTAAACTGAAATTGTTTCCTTTCTCTTTGAGAGGAAGAGCTAAAGAATGGTTGCTACCTTTGCCTAGAAATAGTATTGATTCTTCGACTAAGTGTAAATATGCTTTCATTGGAAAATATTATCCTCCTCCTAAGATTATATCTTTAAGAAGTATCATTATGAAGTTTAAGAAACTTGATTATGAGCATGTTGCTAAAGCTTGGGAAAGATTAAATCTTTAGTAAAGAATTGTCCCATTCATGGACTAACTACTTGGATGATCATCCAAAACTTTTATGCTGGACTAAATTTTTCTTCAAGAAACCTTCTGGAGGAACCTTTATGTCCAATACCTTCTTCAAGAAGCTTTGTTGCTCGAGAAGCTTCTTGATGATATGATGGTAAATTATTCTGAATAGCACACTGAGAGGGCTACAACTGGTAATAAGGTAAATTCTATGGAAGAAACCTCCTCTTTGAGTGATAGACTTGATGCTATTATGTCTATTCTTGTGAATGTCCATGCTCCTATTGATCCAAACAATGTTCCTTTAGCCTCTTTGGTTGCTCGAGAAGAGCATGTTGATGTGAACTTCATTAAAAATAACAATTTCAACACCAATGCTTATGGGAATAATTTTGGTAGCAACAATTATAGGCCATATCTTCCCAATAATAGTAATGCTTATGGTAATTCCTACAACAACAATAAAAGTGTACCCTCAGATCTTGAAAACATGCTCAAGAATTTTATTAGTACACAAACTGGTTTTAATAAATCTGTTGAGGAAAAGTTTGGTAAAATTGATGTTCTTGCTTATAAAGTTGATAGCCTTGCTCTTGATGTTGATTTTCTGAAACTAAAGGTTATGCCTCATGATGTTAAATAAAGCAAAACTTTCATTGCCATCCAAATTCAAATTGATGATAATGTTAGGATGTTAGCTGAATTGCATGCTAGATGGGAAAGAGAAGATGAAATAGGCAGAAAGAATAATATAGCTAATGTTTGCACCATTACCACCACTAGTAAAACTGAAGCTTCTCATGCTAGCAAACGTTCTACTGTCAACGGTAAAGTAATTGGTGTTGGAAATAGTCCCACTTTTGCTATTAAAAACGCAAAACTGCCTGAAATTGCTAAAAATGTTCCTGACAAAAGTGCTGAATTTTTTAGAAACATGGGAGACAATTGTCCCATTACCTTTGATAAAAATGATCTTTACTTTGATGATTGCAACAGAACTGAAGTGATTAAGTTCCTACAAAATCTTGCTAGTTGTCCTAATGCTAGTACTATGAATATGGCTTTCACAAAACATATTACAGATGCTCTCATGCATATTAGAGGGGATGAATTAAGATGTGAAGCCTCTATCCCTAGGAAGCTAGATGATGGTTGGGAACCCATTATTAAAATGAAAGTGAATGATTTTTATTGCAATGCTCTATGTTATCTTGGTGCTAGTATCTCTGTTATGCCCAAGAGACTCTATGATATTCTTGATTTGCCACCTTTGGAGCACTATTATTTGGATATTTGTCTTATTGATAATGTTAGAAAGAAACCTTTGAGGAGAGTTGATGATGTTCTTATTATGTTTAATAACAATCCTGTCCCCGTTTATTTTATTGTCTTGAAAATTTAATGCAATGCTTCTTGTCCAGTTGTTTTGGGAAGACTTTTTCTTAGAACTGTTGGTGTTGTTATTGATATGAAAGAGGGGAATGTTAAATTTCAATTCCTACTAAAGAAAGGTATGGAACACTTTCCTAGAAATATAATTAAGATTCCTTTTGATTCTATTATTCTAAAAAATTACAATTCGGATACTTCTTCACTTGAAAACACTTGATTCCACTTTTCTGGGCCTAGCTAAAAGACGTTAAAGAAAAGCACTTCTTGGGAGATAACCCATGGTTTTATTTTTTTCTTTGTTTTTATCTTTTTTCTTTGAGTCAAGGGATTGTATACTCATGTATAAACTCCTTTGTATCTTTATTTTCATGTTTTAGTTGTGACAATTAAAGTTTCTGACGGGAGTTGGAGTTGGTTTTGGATTTCTGTGCAGGAAACAGATTTCTGCTGTCCGCCGTAAAAAATCGCATAATTCACAGAAAGATCAAAATTACCTGAAATGTTTTGTGCTTATTCCTAAGCTAATTCCTCAACTTTGTAGTTCCTTAAGTTTTTCAATCTGAGCAACGTAAGTGCCCCTAAAAAAATTATCTTTACAGACTGTTCTGGTTTTGGCAGATTCTGCCATTTTTCTTGCATTTGCTCTTTTACAATGTCAAGTGGATTTATTTGTTTCACAAAACATCAGTGGCTCTAGATAATGTTTAAAAGTATCAATATCACTTGTGCCCATGCAGAACCCATGGATTTTTTTATTGTTGCACCAACCCTCTAATGAGAATTACTCTTTGAGTGTGGTGTGAAGGAAGTTTTCAATGGTCAAGAAAAGAGGGTGATATAATGTGATCAAGAAGAGTGCAAAGGAAAAGCTTAGGGATGGCCCCGTGGTTCATCCCAGAAAATTCTAAGAAGACTCAAGCATCTAATCTTTGGATGCTCAAGGCATCCCCTTCTTCATCAACAATTTATCAGGTCACTTCTAGTGAAACTATATTTTTATTCGGTCACATCATATGAAGTTTACTTGGAGCGTCTGTTTGTTTTTATTTTGTTTTCCTTTATTTTTTTTGTTTTACTTTATGCAATAATATAGTTGGACCCTAAAATTCCTTGTTTGGGAGAGAGACACGCTCCGCTTTTTCATTTGAACTAGACCATTGGAGGCGCGCGTTGCCGCGCCCATCAATTTTGGTAGTAGAATGGTAGGATTTTATAAATAGACGTGGAATTTGGCCATAACCTCACTCCAATATACATGATATGGCCATTGTAAAAGCAAATAGCCATTGAGTTCTTGAAACAATATTCAAATTTGTGTAATAATCAAACCTTAAAATTAGTGGGTCAAAAGACATGAGCAGACATAGATACCCATGTAGCAACCATTGACAGGACTCTGAATTATCTTTTCTAAAAAAAGTACCACAACATACCTAATGCATGTATGTTAGAAAAATTTGCCTTTAAACGAACATATTCTAAACGGTTGGTACAAAGCTCACCATAACATCCCTTAGCCTGCCTATACTATGAAAAGGCAAAAACAACTATCCTGTAGAACAGGAAAAGAGATACGAAGGATATAGAAATTTGAAAAAATGCAGCTTTAATTTTCACTTACTCCTACGCAAATAAGGCATAATTTATCGATTAATCAAATAAAGTAGATTCTTTGGGTAGTTTACAAAACCCAGCCAGAGAGCATGTTTTATATGGAATATGCAGGGAAATGCTCGGAAATTTGTATACGTAAGAACTCACTTTAGGAAAATAATTACAGGCAACAACATGATATGTGCTCCTGTGATACCTCTGATCTATCTTTTTTTTAACTCCCACCTTGTTTGTTAGTGCTTGAGAGAAAGCCTCATAAATTTTTGTCAGGTGCTAAAAAATTAATTGACAATAACAATTTTATGAAGAGAATATCAAAAGTTCATGCAGCAAGAAGTGCCATGTTGCAATATCTGAATAGTGATACAGGAAAGTGACACTATTACTTAATTTCCCTGCATATTTCACTCATACTTTTTCTTGTTGGGCTATTTCATTCCTACGTGCTTCTAGTAATTTAATTAGATCATTTGGTTAGCACAACAGGCTCAAAAGAATAGCCATGTGTAAAATCTGCATCTCTCCTGATATCTTACATTTGTGCTGTAGACATTGTGATATTCCAAAATAAAGAGTAATCCACCAACACAAACCATATCCAATAGAAAGGGACTCGCTGCTATATTTATTGTTACCGTATAGGTACTCCTTCCAATGCTGTGCAAGGGCAAGGTGCAATGCCTTACCTTTTGCAGCTCGATTAGGTGTTGCACCTACTCCTAAGGCATGCTGAAGAATATTGTGTAGAGTATAATCTCTCATTTTCTTGCTAGTGCATAATAGACAATTGCCATTCACCATTCTTATTCTTTAAATATCCTAGAACCAGGCGTGCACTAATTTTTCCTTCATACAGATCAAACTCTATATCACAGATTTATGAATCGTCCTCTAAATAATAGCCCATTTTTTAAAAACAAAGGAAGATTTTGATATCCTAGATAGAAACAAAGACCAGAATAATCGGTGTATTTTGTAACTCCAGTAAATATTATGGAGTGGCAAAAACGATTTCAGGGATGCTTATAACCATGCGATGGCGCAGAATCTGTAGGATCTGATGTTTCTCATACTCCGTAGCATCGGTGAGGAAGTTAGTAACTTACCTTTAATCATAGATGTCATGCAGGAGGGTATCGGAAATGGTGTGGGGATAGAGGAATATATGTATCGTTGCTCTGATGCTGCTGACTGGCCAGCCGCCGTCTTCAAACTTCTCATGCTGGGCGAGGAAAACAAGTAGGATCATCGCTGGTCCATCACACAGTTAACGCGTCGCCCAGATAAACCAGGAGGGGAGATCGTCGCTGCGATGGAACCAGAGGAGGAAGAGGAAGCGAAAGGGTAGTATGCGAGATGTGGTGCTCCGTATGGTAAGGATATACCTAGTTGGGCTTTAGATAATGAAGGCTCAAATTAACCACAGTGAGTCGATTTGATCGGTAGAGTAGCTTCCGCTAGGGACAGTTCGGGATAAGATCGATCGAACGCTGATAAACAGGAAGAGAAATAGACCGAACGATCAAAAATGCAAATGACCTGAGGAAGTCCCCTCTTGTGCCAGTTTTAATATCCCTAATACTCGTTATGCTCGTATTCTTAGTTTTTCTTCTAGCTCCTGTAAAATTCTTGTTTAGCTCTTGTTTTCATTGCATATATTATTCAGAGTTGTTAGTTTTAATAGATTTATGTTAGTACTCTCATGTTTGCTCGTTGTACCATTTATAGAGTTTTTGTTAAAACATATTTTGTATGGTGCATGTTGGGAAAAGAAACTGCTCGTGTAGTAGAATTTATAACGATGCAAATAGAAGCTTGTATAGACTGTGGCTAGAGTTTTTCATATCATGCTAGATGTTATTTTAATTCTAAAGCCTAGTGGTTATTTAGTAACATGGTTTATCTCAAATATCTGAGAGTGTTTAATGTGCCTTAAAAATAATCATGATTTGTTCTTGTCATTTTGAAGCATAAATTTGTGGTGTTCTCCTTTGAATGTTTTATTTGGTTGACTTGGCGCATGCTCACACCATGTTTATGACTATGAACCAGTCACGTATAGCCTCTATGATCATTTAGTTTTTGAACGTGTGGTACCACTTATGCTTTGATTAATGATGTTTATGTCGCTGTGCATGATTATGGTCATTATTGCTCTCTTGATTTGTCGCTCCCAGTCTTTTGCTAGCCTCCACCTATACTGAGTATGAGCTCTACTCGTGCATAAAACTCCCCAAAACCAAAGTTTGCCAAATGTGTCCACCATACATACCTACATGTGGTATTTAACTGCCACTCCAAAGTAAATTGCTCATGTGTTACCTTTAAAACTTTCAAAATTACTCTTGTTTTGTGTTCCTGTTTTAGCTCATGAGGACGTAAATAGAGAATCTTGATCTCACTTGTTGATTGGACTTTCACACCCTGGACTAGTGGCTTCATCCGCTTATCCAATTGATAGAAGAGCTGGCAGCGGGGTGCCCAGCCCCAAATTAATAACAACAAATTATCTTCACTATTTTTGCCCCTAATTTATCATTCAAAGCATAATTGTGTAAACAAAAGAGAAAGAGGGATGACCTTCTACCCAGACGTGTCCTTCTATGGGAGCCGCTCTTGTGAAGTCTAGTTGGCTTGTGACGTACTGTATTTTCTGTTTACCATTCGTTGACATAAGCATTCACCTCTCTACAAAATAGACACTCCTCCACGGTATGTGATTGTTGGCAGGCACCCGAGGATTCAATTAGCCATGGTTTGTGTAATATGGTTGGGATGAGTGTCAAATATTTTATACCTCTGTGTCGGGGGGTTACCCCCGAGTAGGGGTAAGGCAAGTGCTAAAGGCAAGGTCAAGATGTTGTTTGACCGGGTAGATGGCTACCCGGTACTTGCTACCCGGTACGTTTCCATCCGGCCGTACCCACCAATGGCCAAGAGGAGAAATCAAGGAAGTTATGTTCGTCCGAGTAGAGAAGTTGGTCCGAGTAGAGGGAGTGCTTTCCTACTCGGGCCAAAAGTCAATGGAGCCGTTCTGACAAGGGATCCCGCGTATCCTGCGTCCGTACCGGCGTGCGGTTCAACTAACGGAGCGCATGATTATCCGCGCTACGGCGTGGCTACAGTGCGATAGGCGCCTGTCAAGTCATGTCACTGACAGAGGGGACATGACAGGTCTAGGGGCCTACCCTACCTCACTGACAAGGTGGACAGGTCCCATCTCCGAACGGCGTGACGACTTCCCGCACCCGCGTCAGCGAGAAGCCGGAGGCGTGCTCTGTTCTGCAGTGTGCCTGTCCCATCAGTCGTACCTTATAGTCTTTTTCTATTTGGCTGGGCACCAGTATATAAGGTGCCCTGCCTCCTCCTGCGCGAGGGACGATACACAGGATCCACGACATTGCTTCACTTCACATCTTTACCAGAGACAACACTAGAGCTAGAGTGGCTACCCTGCCAAGAGGCAACTTTGTACTGTGGCTACTCGTATTACACCCATATAGAGATAAAGGCAGGAGTAGGGGTGTTACCTCCACACGAGGGCCCTGAACCTGGGTAATATCTTGTTGTTTGCAGTGTTAGAGACATCCTACACGCGGCTACTCGCCGTGTGATCCCTCCCCGTATACCTCCAGCGTCCATCGGCCCCAACCTTTAGCCATCCTATGGCATCTGCCGTGATACCACCACGACAGTTGGCGCCCACCGTGGGGCTACCAGCGGCGCTGGCTGGAGTTCATGTTCGGACGGGACTTGTTTCTGCTACGGGGGAGCGCGTGGTCTGTGGCCTTGTCCACAGATTCGGCTCCTTCGACTTCGTCACCGACAACGCCGGAGATTTCGGCGGTAGACCCATGCCGGCAGGCGGCTCGGTGCTCTCCTTCGGCACGCATCTGGTCTACGTCGCCACCACCGTCATCCGCGAGTTCCCAGAGGTTGTGCTCATCGCGGAAGATCCTCCTGCTGTGCTCGCTGCCCGCGGGAAGCCAACTGGCTGCTCTGCGGACATCGTGGAGGTGATGATGACAGGCCCGGCTATCGATGCCGGGAAGGGCGCGGCCGCTACCGCGGGAGTCATCGAGGAGCCTGTTGGCCCAAGTGCTGGCGCAAAAGTTCACAAGCCCTACGAAGCGCCCCACAATATTCCGGGTTACGTGCCTCCTTCCACGACAACGACGATACCGGCATCCGCCGTGCGGATGGGCATGCCGCCTCCCACCGAGCTTGAGCTCATGACCATGAGGGCGCAACTCGACCAGCAGCGTCAAGCGCTGCTCGCGGAGCACCTGGAGCTGGAGAAGGTTAGGCTTGAGCTTAACCTGGATCAAAATGAGTACAACAGGGCCCACGGCTTTACTCCTGTGGTTAGGAAGCCTAGCAAGCTAGGCGCTACTCATCGCAACTTAGGCGCTGAGATGGCAGTAGTTGGTGGGGCCGCTAGCCAGTCTGCTAGTTTAAACACTGCTACGAGGCCCAAGTATAGTACCCCCGCCAAAACGCTTAAGGCTGCAGAGCCTGTGGCTGCTGAGTTGCCGCATCTCGCCGGCGACGCGCGTGCTAGGCAGCAGGAGAGGCTCAATGAGCTAGTGCTAGAGGCTGCTAGGCAGAATGAGGAGTTCCGGAAAGCCAATCCGGGTGTTGGCGCTTCTCAGATTCTGCACTCGTGTGCGGTCAGATCTACGGATCAGGCCTCATCGCCGCTTCCCGACAATGAGAGGGACCAGAGTGTGCACTCTGGGAAGAGTAGACAGATGCAGGTGTACGACCCGGCTCTCGCCGCGAAACAGCACGCTGTGCCGCGATAGCCCGGTCAGAAACACACTACTGCAGGAGCGGGCTATCAAGCCCATAAAGCTCACAGCAAGAGGCAAGATGGAAATCATGCAGGACCTTCTCGGCATCCTGGCGCACAGCCTACTCGGCAGAGGACGCAACAGCCAGCTGCAGCACAGCCGCGTGCGGCTGCGCCAGCTGCCAACCCGGTGGTGCAGCCCGCAGTTGTGCAGGAGGAAAGATATGATGATGGCTACTCGGCGATGGGGCTAGCCGGCTATGCTGACCCAAGAGATGTCACTGACCGTCTGGGTGACCGACCGCATGTTGGAGCCCAGTGATGCAAGGTACAAGTTGGACCGTATCAATAGGTCTGCGCAACTCGAGAACGGGGGGCCACCTGGCCCAGATTGCTTTGGTCGCCGCATCATGGAGGAGCCATCCGTGAGCCATTTCCAGCTGGCTAGGGGGACCAAGTGCTACGATGGCAGCACCAAGCCGAAGACTGGCTGAGTGACTATGTTACCGCTGTGCACATCGTAGGTGGCAACTGGAGATGGGTTGTGCGGTATGTTCCGCAAATGCTAGAGGGTCCAGCTCGGACTTGGCTCAACAATCTGCCCAAGGACAGTATCAACTGCTGGCTAGACTTCTCGGAAGCTTTCATCAGCAACTTCACCAGCACGTACAAGAGGCCGAATAGGCCGCAACAACTGTCCGCTTGCAAGCAGCGGGAAGAGGAGACTGACCGCGAGTATCTTACTCGGTGGAGTACTTTGAGGAACACCTGTGAAGGTGTGAATGAGGCCCAGGCCATCACTTGGTTTGCTCAGGGCTGCAAGCATGGCATCACGTTATGGTAGAAGATGCAGCGCGAGATGCCGAGTACGCTCGCCGAGACGATCAAGATTGCAGATATGTATGCACTCGGCGACCCAACTCAGCCTCTGCTTAATTCTCTTGAGCCGAGAAGGAAGCACTATGACAACAGCAAGCGCAATGATTTCCGCAACAAGCATAGAGGTAACCGGATTGATACTCGGTATGATCCCGAGGAGGTGAATGCTGTGACTACGGCTGCTGGGAGTAGCCAAAGGCAAAAAACTGCTGGAGCCCAGTACGGGCAGAACTAGAATCAGGGCCAAGGCATCAAGAAGCCATACAATGCTCCCCAGCAGGGTAGCGGCAACCCGGATCCAGCCCCGAGCTTTATCTTTAGAACATGAAGGTTGGGCCATGCAACTTCCATACTCGGCATCCGAGTAGGCCAGCCAACCACACTACCCGACAGTGCAGCTGGTGGGACCTAATCAAGAATGAGGACCTGCCCCTCCTCCTCCTCTGCCAGCTGCGAATGCCAATGTGCAGCCTATTCGGGCAGCTGCTCCCAGGCCTGCAGTGTTTCCGAGAAGGGAGAACGTGAACCAAGTGGCTCAGGGAGCCAACCGCAACTACAACAACGGAAACCGCAACTTCAACAACAACAACGGCAACCGCAACTTCAACAACAACAACAACCGCAACTACAACAACAACAACCGCAACAATGGTGGGGAAGACCGCAACCAGGAACACCATGAGAGCTACATGATCTTCACCACTGAGCCCGCCGACAAGCAGTCACTGCACAGGCGTGCAATGGAGGTCAATGTTGTGATCCCTTCTGTGCCTCACTACCTGCACTGGTGCAACCAAGAGATCACGTGGTCCAGAGCTGATCATACTAGGGTGATGCCCAACCCTGGTAGCTATGCTTTGGTGGTGGATCCCACCTTCTTGGGTACTCAGAAGAATGTAAGGTTCAGCAAGGTCCTGATAGACAACGGCAGCAGCATCAACATCATGTACCGGGATACCCTGGAGAAGCTTGGCCTTGCCGAGAACATGTTGCTACCCAGCAGGACCACATTCCATGGCATTGTGCCGGGAGTATCTTGTGCTCCAATCGGCCGCATCTGGGTGGATGTTATATTCGGTACCAGGGAGAACTGCCGCACTGAGAGCCTGTAGTTTGAGGTAGTTGATCTTCAGAGCCCCTACCATGCTCTACTCGGTAGGCCTGCCCTCAGCAAGTTCATGGCCTCTACCCACGCTGCCTACCTAAAGATGAAGATCCCTGGCCCCAATGGAGTCATCACCATCTCGGGTGATTACAAGAGGTCTTTGGAGTGTGCCTCTGCTAGTTCTCGGCTAGCGGAGTCCATGGTCATTGCTGCCGAGAAGAAGAAGATACACGAGGTGGTGGCTATGGCGCAAGCAGCGCAAGGTGGTGCGCCTGGCATGCCGAGTTCCCAGTACGGGACTGCGTTCCAGGCGTCCCAGGAGACAAAGAAGGTCCAGGTTGACCCTGAGTTCCCAGACCGTGTTGCCATCATTGGCGCCGGGTTGGGAGAGAAATAGGAAAGCGAGCTCATCCACTTCCTCCGTGAGAATCGGGACGTCTTTGCCTGGTCCAATGAGGATTTGCGGGCGTCCCGAGGGAGTTGGTTGAGCACTCGCTACACGTGCGGTATGACGCCAAGACGGTTAAGCAGGCGATACGCCGCTTTGGTGATGAGAGAAGGAAGGCTATCGGTGATCAGATCACCAAGTTGCTGATAAGCAACTTTATCATGGAGGTATTGCATCCGGACTGGTTAGCCAACCCCGTTATGGTTGAGAAGAAGAAGGAGGATCCCAAGGCCGACACCGCATGGCGCATGTGCGTGGACTACACCGACCTGAACAAGGCCTGCCCCAAGGATCCATTTCCGCTACCCCGCATAGATCAGGTGATCGATTCCACTGCTGGTTGTGAGCTTTTGTCTTTCATAGATACCTACTCTGGTTTTCATCAGATAGCTCTCAACCCTGATGATCAAATAAAGACTGCCTTTATTACCCCGTACGGGGCTTATTGCTATCGTGTCATGTGCTTTGGGTTGCGGAATGCTGGGACTACCTATCAGAGATGCATGCAGAAATGCTTGCATGATCAGATTGGCAAGAATGTGCAGGTGTACGTAGATGACATTGTCATGAAAACGAATAAAACACATACTCTGCTTAGTGACATTGAGGAAACCTTTGCCAACTTGCGCAAGTATAAAATGAAGCTGAATCCGACTAAATGCACCTTTGGCGTCCCGGCTGGTAAGTTACTCGGCTTCTTGGTATCCAGTCGGGGCATTGAGGCCAATCCTTCAAAGATAAAAGCTATAGAGAGCATGTCTTTGCCGAGATCCCTGAAGGATGTGCAAAAATTCACTGGATGCCTGGCTTCTCTGAGCCGCTTCCTGGGCAGAATGGGCGACAAGGCCTTGCCTCTGTATCAATTGATGAAGAAGAGTGACAAGTTTGTCTGGACACCGCAAGCTGATGTAGCGTTCAAGGAGTTGAAAGCCATGCTGGGTAGCGCTCCCATCCTGGCTAGTCCGCTACCCAAAGAGCCAATGTTGTTGTATATTGCTGCAGCCAACCGAGTAGTCAGTGCGGTGATTGTGGTGGAAAGAGAAGAGGAAGGCAAGACTGTGCAGCGGCCAGTACACTATCTCAGTGAGGTGCTATCCAGCTCCAAGAAGAACTACCCGCATTACCAGAAGATGACTTACGGCGTGTACCTGGGCGCCAAGAAGCTGAAGCACTATTTCCAAGAGCATCCCATCACAGTGGTGAGCTCTGCTCCCATCTCGGACATCATGGGCAACAAGGAAGCAAGTGGCAGAGTAGCCAAGTGGGTGATTGAGCTAGCCGCGTACGCTCCTCTGTACGCGAGAAGAGAAGCCATCAAGTCACAGATCTTAGCAGATTTTCTGGTGGATTGGGCTGAGGTGCAGTATGAGCCTCCTTCGCCAGTAGCCAACTACCGGAAGATGCATTTTGATAGCTCCAAAGTGAAGGAATGCCTTGGTGGTGGCGTGGTGCTCACGTCACCCAAGCGAGATCAACTCAAATACGTGTTGCAGATTCATTTCAAGGCATCCAACAATGTAGCAGAGTATGAGGCCGTGGTACACGGCTTGAAGGTAGCCAAGGAGGTTTGCGTGCAGCGCATCATCTGTTATGGCGACTCAGATTTGGTGGTGCAGCAGGTATCCGGCACCTGGGATGCTCTGGATGCCAACATGGCATCATATCGGTTTCTGGTGCAGACCATGACTGGTTTCTTTGAAGGATGCGAGTTCCAACATATACACAGAGCAGAGAATGACGCAGCTGATGACCTGTCCAAGTTGGGGTCTTCTTGGCAGTTCATCCCGTCTGGGATTGCCTTGGAGCATTTGAGAAAGCCATCTATCAAGCCATCCCCCAACTCGGAGTCTATATTCGTTCCTTCTCTGCCAGGCGAGGAAGCTGTTCCCATGGAGATTGACTGGGAGGCTGCAAAAGAGAACCAGGGGACTGTCCCTTCTTACTCGAGGACTGCCCCTCCCAACTCGGGGACTGTCGCATTCATCAAGGGGATCCTTGCCGAGTGCTCGGGGACTCGTCTCCAACTCAGAAGAGGTATTGGTGGCTGATCCAATGGAAGTGGACAAACCAGTGTTTCCCACGCGGGAGACACCGAGTTGGGCTATGCCCATATTATCCTTTCTAACGGATGGCACCTTGCCGAGTGACGAGGTCACAGCTAGACAGATACAGAGAAGATCCAAGGGCTACACCATTCTCAACAAGTTGCTGCATAGAAGAAGTCCTACTGGCGTGCTGCAACGCTGCGTTGAGCCAGAGGAAGGAGAAGAAATTCTGGTGGAGATACATCAAGGAGAATGCGGGCATCACGCCTCTTCTCGGGCTCTAGTCAACAAGGCTTTTCGGAATGGTTTCTTTTGGCTCACTGCCTTGAAGCAAGCTGAAGATATAGTGAGAAAGTGCAACGGCTGCCAGAGATTTGCAAGTAAGATTCATATGCCAGCTTCTGAGTTGAAGACCATTCCCATTACTTGGCCATTTGCTGTTTGGTGTTTGGATATGGTGGGTCCTTTCAAGCCAGCTAGAGGCAACATGACTCACATCCTGGTCATGGTTGACAAGTTCACCAAATGGATTGAGGTCAAGCCTATTCGGAAGTGCGATGGAGCTACAACTGTGAGTTTTATGAAGGACGTGATCCTGAGATACGGCTACCCGCACAACATCATTACTGATAATGGCACAAACTTTGCTGAGGGTGCTTTTGCGAGATTCTGCAAGGAGAAGCGGATCCGGCTAGATGTTTCATCTGTTGAGCATCCCGCCTCCAATGGGAAAGTTGAAAGAGCAAATGGCATGGTGCTATCCGGCATAAAGCCAAGGCTGATTGAGCCACTGCTGAAAACACCTGGGTGTTGGTTAGACGAGTTTCCAGCGGTGTTGTGGAGTCTAAGGACTACCACTAACAGGTCAACTGGATACACACCATTCTTCCTGGTATATGGAGCTGAGGTTGTGTTGCCCACTGACCTAGAGCATGACTTGCCCCGAGTAACCCTCTACACCAAGGCGGAGGCGAGAGAAGCTCGAGAAAATGACGTTGACCTGCTAGAAGAAGCAAGAGAGCTAACTCTGTCACGTTCAGCTGTTTACCAGCAAAACTTGAGGCGTTATCACAGCCGGAAAGTGAACCCAAGGGTTTTCCGAGAAGGAGACATGGTCCTTAGGCTCGTGCAGCGCACATCCGGGATGCACAAGCTATCCCCTCCGTGGGAAGGGCCCTTCATTGTGAGCAAGGCTTTGCACGATGATGCCTACTATCTAGTTGACGCACAGGCACCCCAGAAGAACAGGCC
The DNA here is from genome assembly GCA_028641055.1 of Alopecurus myosuroides. NCBI lineage: Eukaryota > Viridiplantae > Streptophyta > Magnoliopsida > Poales > Poaceae > Alopecurus > Alopecurus myosuroides. The sequence goes on along the minus strand of CM054063.1, from coordinate 232,756,527 downwards.
GGATAGAGGAGGAGAGGAATCTAAGCGCCTCTGGAATGTAGCTCTACTCCGCCGTTTTCATTCATGAGCAGAAAGTTGTATGTATCCCCTCAACCGAGTTAAATTTCTAGTAGGCACTCCGAATTCAAACTCGGGGACTGCCCTTGTCCAAATCTGTTCTGTGTTGTTCTACTCTGTTTTACTTTTGTCTACTCGGTTGCTCTACTTATCATTTCATAAGTGTATTTAGTAATGTGTTTAAAACTAAGGGCCAACTCTTCGACTCTGCTGCTGTCCGCAACCCGGCTTCATGGCAAGCAAGAGAACAAGCCAAAGTTCAATGAACACAGGAAAAATGGCTAAGGAGAAGAGGGGTGCAGTAACTTGTAACATCCCTGATTTTTGGAATGTGCAAAAATCACAAAAATTTGAAACTTTTTGTTTTCTATTAAAGCAAGCCACCAAAAACAAATAAAACTCAAAACACAAATGTCATATTAATTGTTTTACAATGCTACTGGAATTAATATAATCTTAATATGCCTCTGTTTTCTAAAACCCCTAAATAGGTTTCACCTAATCAAAGATAATCTTTCACTTTAACCAACATACCTCATAAAAGGGTTTTCATATAATCCTTACCTTGGAAATGTTTTCATAGCATTTGAAACTTGAGATTACAAAACCCTAAGAATTGTTTTCACCATCATTAATATTATATGAACTTGGGAATTGTTATGTGACCACATAATGTCATATCAAACCTTAAAAAAATTTGTTAAGTTGTTTTACTAGCTATATGTCTTCCAATGATCCCTCAACTCCCAATTTTTTACTAATTATTTTTATCCAACAAATTGGATATTGAAAATATATATTCAAAGAAAAGAATCAACTATATCATTTTCAACTAATGATCCAGTACCAAAATGGTTTCCACAGATTTCCTTCTTAGAAAATAAACATGTTTTCAAATTGTTAAATATCAAATGTCTATCTTCCTAATTATTCACTTTAATTATTTTCTATTATAAAAAAAAATGACATAAGTTGCTATTAGGGTTTACCCCTATTTTAAAAATATAAAATTTTGAAAATAAGTAGTGATGACTTTCAAAAATAAGTTTTCAACATATATTATGCAACTAAAACTTTATTGGACTAATAATGATATTTTATAATTTTCTAAATTAAAAATCACATTAAGTTACTATTAAGGAATTATTCAATTTTCAAAATTCAAAAATAAAATATGTTGAAATGTTTACAAAAATGGTTTGGGTTTAAAAATATTAATATTACAGGAATTTAGAAATTTATTTGAGCTCATTTGGATTATTTAAACATAAGTTATAAAATAAATAAGAAAACAGAAAATAAAAATTCATTGATGATGTCATCAAATGACGTCATCGTCTTCAACCTTTCCTTTCCTGAAGAAACTGCTGTGCCGAAATTTAAACCCCTTGATTGCGCGGAATTGAAGCCCCGAATCAATGTGACGTTTGCTCCCCCTTAAAGCCCTCCCCTCCCTCTTCAATAGCCCTCTCACTCCCCTCCCGTTTGCCCATCGAGATGTCCACAATTTCTCGCCGGAGCTCCACGTTGCCGCCGTCCATTTTCTCCGATCCCGGTGTCAGCACTGGTTCCCCGCCTCCCTTTTCTGTCCCTATCAAATGCCCGTGACAGTGCGCTCCCTCTAATGCCCTCCCTTCTTCTATTTGTGCAGCAGATACTCGGCGCCATCCGTGTTGAAGCTCGCCGACATCTGCATTGTCTCCGGCCGCACACAGGTGCCGTTACGGGAAGCGATAATCATCACCGTCATCCCCATCGAGTTCGCTGTGCTGATCCACTGCTCGTCGTCGTCTTCACTTTGCCGGAGGAGCATCGGAACGACTCCATCGTGTTTTTCCGAGCGCAGCGCCACCGCGGTGGCCATTTTCCGGTGACCAAATCCTTCCATCCGGTGAGCAACCCCTCAGATCCACTTCTGGCCGTTCGATCGGATCCCTACGGCCTAGATTAGATTCTTTAAACGAAAAGGTATCGGCCAATCGGGAGCTGCCAAGTCAGCATGGGCGTTATGTCCTTATCCGTCGCTCTGCGCAGCGCTAAACTGGCCCAAGCCCAATTCCTGTCTGTTGCCCTGCGCGACAGATAAGTTGTTTTCGGCCCAGCCTATCTCTGGAATTATTCCGAATAAAAATAGAATTGTAATTTTGCAGAAAATCCCCTGCAACTTCAAATCATCATATCTTTTAGACCACTTAGCCAAATTTAGCAATCTTGGACTTTTTGAAAAGCCCTTGACAATTAGAATCTTTTGGCACTGGCCAAATTTAAATTTCACAAACTTAAATTTGTCAAATTCAAATATGCTTGTTTGATGAAATTTGGCATAATTCAAATTCTACAAATCCAAAAAATTGCAAATAAAATATATTTGGAAACCTTAGGATGTGTACTTTCATATCCTCTGTCCCAAAATAATAATTGAACAAATTAAAATTGAATTTAGAATTTAGTTGTCTATTTGAGTATTTTTGACATAGATTAACTTCTATAAATATCTTCAATATAGTTCCTTTTGAAAAATTGTTCCATTTGACAACCTTGGACCAGAAAAACCTTGCCCAACCATTTTTGGACACCTTTGGACCATGGCCATGATTATTTGACCAAAAACCCAACATAGTGATACATCCATTTTCACCATGACTTAGGAATTGTTTTCAACTATTATTATTTGATGTTATGTCCATTTGGAGCCAAGCCATGTCCTTAGAATGTGTCAATCACATATAGTACCAAGTAGTGAAATTTAGTTTTCTATCTACTTCTCCACTCCCCAATTCTTGCTTCAAGATTTCACCAAGTCAGCAAAATGGAGATCAAGACTCAAGCAAGAAGAAAACTTCATTATCAACTTGGTGACAACATGAAGAGCTACAAGGAGGATCAATGAAGAAATTTTGAAGAAAAGGCTCCACCACTAGAAGCAACTCAAGGAAGTACAAGTGTGAAGAAATCCAGAAGAAAACATCTTCCTCTCTCTTTCTATCTTTCTTCTTATTTTTCTTTCCAAATTGACTTAGTGGTATATGTGCCCATCCCATACCCAAACCAATTAGTGAATTAAAGCCCTGAAGAATTTATCAAGACCAAGAGAAGCACCACACCAAGGAAGGAAACAATTTAGATGGCATGATGATGATCTTCAAGAAGGCAATCACATGAGGTCTAGGAGAAATCCATACAAGTTGAAGAATAACAAGTTGTTTTTGTCCAACCATTGACCCAAATGGAAAACCCAAGACTTAGTAATATTTTCCCTTTGATGATGAAGTTAGTAGACCTACCCTAACCACAATAGAAAATACTAACATAGTCACTTTAATATTTTGAAGGTGAATATGACCAAGTGTTTACAATGTATTACTTTAGTTGAAGAAGTAATATGTTTATTCTTAGTGAACTCTTGGAACTTCCTCGACAAGTATGGTTATAATAAAGTTAGATCACATCAAGATCAACCTAGTCCTTCCCAAGTAAACCATTGGAATTTCCTTAACAAGAATGAGACCATTAGAGAATGAATCTTACAACTCAAACCTAGACTTTGTCCTAACCAATTTGGTTAAGCCCCTTTTGATATGTTAGTTTCTATGTATGTTTTCTACACTTGTATGTTTGTTTGTTAGGATGCTTGTTTATTTGGTTTTGTGTTTTCAATGAATAGATTGTACGGAGCAACGATCTTTTGTGAAGAGAGTGTGATATCTTCACCAACTTCAACAAGGCAAGTAACACACCATCAACTACCCATTATTTTCTATATGCATTAGTTGATTTTGAGTAGTATGCATGATAGGAAATTTTACTAAGTTATATTATGCTATGCTATTATCCTAGTAGTGTGTAGCCATCTCTTTTATCCTTGTTATTTATAGCCTTAGAACTTGATAGATGCTATGCAACGTGACAAATGATTTTTACTTGATGTTGTGGAAAAAATTCTAAGTAACAACTTCAATGAACCACCTGGGTGGATTTGGTTGTTTGGCTGATGAGAGTTGAGTGTCTCCCCGAGGGGTTGTTCACTTGAGGAATGCCACCCAGGAACAAAGTGATTATGATGTTCCCCAAGTTTAGATTGCTTCCAGTGCAGCCTTTAGTCATATGGGCTCTGTCTTGATCAACTAAGTTGTGAGGGTTCAGCCCGGGCTTGACAAGCAGATGTAGCATAATTATAGGTGGAACGGGTCTTGCCATTGGGTTGGATTCTTGCCTCTGAAAGATCTCGTCTCGATTCTTCTCCTTTCCTTAATGCACTCAGGGTGTATAGGATGTTTGGGTTGAGTTGGGTCTGAAGGTGAAAGTGCACAAGCTCTGCAGAGTCAACAAACTAAGATCTTAGCCGTGTCCCCGGTTATGGACAACTATGAGCAGCTGGACAAGGATTGACGGAAGAATCTCATCACCAATTTCAATAAGTAAAATTTGACCAAGTGAACAGTATTGTGGTGCTTGGATCTAAATCCAATGTTGCCACCCCTTTGAAAAGAAAAGTTTGTTTTACAAAAGTGATAGGAGAAAACTGGCTTTATGCAAACTTAGCCTAAACTCCACTCAGCCAAATAAGCATGTAGTATTAGTCTTGCCATTTATATCCACCATAGTGTTACTTGCCAATACATTAAATTGTATTGACTCCCTTGTGGCTGCATATTCCATATTGCAGATATCTCTGAAGACGAGTGAGGATTTCGTTTAGGATCTCGAGACTATCGCCAACATGTTTTGCCTGTGGCACATGAAGAAGATGGGCTCAATGTTGTTCTATGTTTTCCGCTGTAATACTTTGTTTTCTGCTAGTCTTCTAAGACTATGCAAGTTGTAATACTATTTTGTAAAGACTGGATCATGCGATGTAATAGAATTTGATGCATTTGCATGATATTTCATTTTGTACTGTGGTGCTAGCAATTGATCCAGGGACTGGCACAATAACACAGGTATTCCATCTATATTAAAAGTTGGGATGCTACAAAATGGTATCAGAGCATTGTGTTGCCTGTAGGATTCGAGACCCTTAAGTTTGGAAGCCATTTTTGATCATGTTATTATCTCCTTAGAGTCTTTTGGATCCTAGCGGCATAGTGAGATGAAGCGGCCCGGACAACTTTACGTGTCCACGGACACGAGACCGTTCCCTGATTGGCTAGCGGGTGCCAGTATCTCTCACTATAGTGAATATCCAATTTGCAAAAAGTTGTTAATAACCCCTTGATCACCCTAGGATTGATTTTTTTTTTCTATGTTCAAACTTTCTATAAACAAAACAATCATCTTAATTCTTCTCATATCCTCTCATCTATTATTCATCTTCAAAATTTTCTAGATGACCTACCTCTTCAATACCATCAAGACAAGATTGTTGATGACCATACCAAGAAGTGCAAAGAGTATTTTCACCACATGAAGCCCTACACTCAAGATTTTTGAAGAATTTGAAGAAAAACATAGACTTCCCAACAATCAAGAACACCTCAAGACATGGAGAGAAGAATATGAAGAAAAGCTCAAGAAGATATAGGTGAGACCACCAATCTAGTTACTTGGTTAGAACAACGTTAACGATTAGTGTATTGATCATACCAATGAGTGTGGTATGACAATATTAGTTTGTTTTAAAAAAAAACTATGTTGTTTGGTGTGATGAATGTGTTGCTATATGTTTGTTATGTGTTGTTTGTAAGATGAGTTTCCTTGATCTGCTATTTTGGATAAGAACCTCCCTTAGCCATCTTTCTAAATCTCTACTCATCCCTACTAGACCAAACCCAACACCATACTCATTCACCAACCATAGTGAGAACCATTTGGAATCATACAACCTTTACCCTATTGATACACAATCCATCCCATTTGAGGAATGCTAGTATCAAATTTCCTTCTTCTGTGTGAAGGAACAATCACATCCATGATAAAATGCCAACTGCCTAATAAGGATCAAGCCAACCTTGGAGCTATCAAGCAATGGAAGATTTTGCCTACCATGAGAGTTTCTTTAGAAATAGCATGGTGTTTGCCTTCAAGGATGACAACAACAAGATGGAAGATTGTCAAGGATATCAAAAGACCAAGTTGAGAGTGAACCAAAGACTTTTGATTGACCCAAAGAGTGACCCCTCAGTGTCAAAGGTAGTTCAACAGATCTATGTTGGTCTACAGCTCTACCACGAAGGAAAGTTCTACTCAAGCAATTCTCAAATCAATCTACACTCCAATCTAATGAATTTTAGACTACCCACAAAAGTTTCTTTTAAGGGTGGTAGCCCACCGAGTTGTTTTGGAATCCAATTACCCAAATCTTTCTTTCTAACCTTCCCAAATCTCGGGACGAGATTTCTTTTAAGGGTGGTAGTCTGTAACATCCCTGATTTTTGGAATGTGCAAAAATCACAAAAATTTGAAACTTTTTGTTTTCTATTAAAGCAATCCACCAAAAACAAATAAAACTCAAAACACAAATGTCATATTAATTGTTTTACAATGCTACTGGAATTAATATAATCTTAATATGCCTCTGTTTTCTAAAACCCCTAAATAGGTTTCACCTAATCAAAGATAATCTTTCACTTTAACCAACATACCTCATAAAAGGGTTTTCATATAATCCTTACCTTGGAAATGTTTTCATAGCATTTGAAACTTGAGATTACAAAACCCTAAGAATTGTTTTCACCATCATTAATATTATATGAACTTGGGAATTGTTATGTGACCACATAATGTCATATCAAACCTTAAAAAATTTTGTTAAGTTGTTTTACTAGCTATATGTCTTCCAATGATCCCTCAACTCCCAATTTTTTACTAATTATTTTTATCCAACAAATTGGATATTGAAAATATATATTCAAAGAAAAGAATCAACTATATCATTTTCAACTAATGATCCAGTACCAAAATGGTTTCCACAAATTTCCTTCTTAGAAAATAAACATGTTTTCAAATTGTTAAATATCAAATGTCTATCTTCCTAATTATTCACTTTAATTATTTTCTATTATAAAAAAAATGACATAAGTTGCTATTAGGGTTTACCCCTATTTTAAAAATATAAAATTTTGAAAATAAGTAGTGATGACTTTCAAAAATAAGTTTTCAACATATATTATGCAACTAAAATTTTATTGGACTAATAATGATATTTTATAATTTTCTAAATTAAAAATCACATTAAGTTACTATTAAGGAATTATTCAATTTTCAAAATTCAAAAATAAAAATATGTTGAAATGTTTACAAAAATGGTTTGGGTTTAAAAATATTAATATTACAGGAATTTAGAAATTTATTTGAGCTCATTTGGATTATTTAAACAGAAGTTATAAAATAAAAAAGAAAACAGAAAATAAAAATTCATTGATGACGTCATCAAATGACGTCATCGTCTTCAACCTTTCCTTTCCTGAAGAAACTGCTGTGCCGAAATTTAAACCCCTTGATTGCGCGGAATTGAAGCCCCGAATCAATGTGACGTTTGCTCCCCCTTAAAGCCCTCCCCTCCCTCTTCAATAGCCCTCTTACTCCCCTCCCGTTTGCCCATCGAGATGTCCACAATTTCTCGCCGGAGCTCCACGTTGCCGCCGTCCATTTTCTCCGATCCCGGCGTCAGCACTGGTTCCCCGCCTCCCTTTTCTGTCCCTATCAAATGCCCGTGACAGTGCGCTCCCTCTAATGCCCTCCCTTCTTCTATTTGTGCAGCAGATACTCGGCGCCATCCGTGTTGAAGCTCGCCGACATCTGCATTGTCTCCGGCCGCGCACAGGTGCCGTTACGGGAAGCGATAATCATCACCGTCATCCCCATCGAGTTCGCTGTGCTGATCCACTGCTCGTCGTCGTCTTCACTTTGCCGGAGGAGCATCGGAACGACTCCATCGTGTTTTTCCGAGCGCAGCGCCACCGCGGTGGCCATTTTCCGGTGACCAAATCCTTCCATCCGGTGAGCAACCCCTCAGATCCACTCCTGGCCGTTCGATCGGATCCCTACGGCCTAGATTAGATTCTTTAAACGAAAAGGTATCGGCCAATCGGGAGCTGCCAAGTCAGCATGGGCGTTATGTCCTTATCCGTCGCTCTGCGCAGCGCTAAACTGGCCCAAGCCCAATTCCTGTCTGTTGCCCTGCGCGACAGATAAGTTGTTTTTGACCCAGCCTATCTCTGGAATTATTCCGAATAAAAATAGAATTGTAATTTTGCAGAAAAGCCCCTGCAACTTCAAATCATCATATCTTTTAGACCACTTAGCCAAATTTAGCAATCTTGGACTTTTTGAAAAGCCCTTGACAATTAGAATCTGTTGGCACTGGCCAAATTTAAATTTCACAAACTTAAATTTGTCAAATTCAAATTTGCTTGTTTGATGAAATTTGGCATAATTCAAATTCTACAAATCCAAAAAATTGCAAATAAAATATATTTGGAAACCTTAGGATGTGTACTTTCATATCCTCTGTCCCAAAATAATAACTGAACAAATAAAAATTGAATTTAGAATTTAGTTGTCTATTTGAGTATTTTTGACATAGATTAACTTCTATAAATATCTTCAATATAGTTCCTTTTGAAAAATTGTTCCATTTGACAACCTTGGACCAGAAAAACCTTGCCCAACCATTTTTGGACACCTTTGGACCATGGCCATGATTATTTGACCAAAAACCCAACATAGTGATACATCCATTTTCACCATGACTTAGGAATTGTTTTCAACTATTATTATTTGATGTTATGTCCATTTGGAGCCAAGCCATGTCCTTAGAATGTGTCAATCACATATAGTACCAAGTAGTGAAATTTAGTTTTCTATCTACTTCTCCACTCCCCAATTCTTGCTTCAAGATTTCACCAAGTCAGCAAAATGGAGATCAAGACTCAAGCAAGAAGAAAACTTCATTATCAACTTGGTGACAACATGAAGAGCTACAAGGAGGATCAATGAAGAAATTTTGAAGAAAAGGCTCCACCACTATAAGCAACTCAAGGAAGTACAAGTGTGAAGAAATCCAGAAGAAAACATCTTCCTCTCTCTTTCTATCTTTCTTCTTATTTTTCTTTCCAAATTGACTTAGTGGTATATGTGCCCATCCCATACCCAAACCAATTAGTGAATTAAAGCCCTGAAGAATTTATCAAGACCAAGAGAAGCACCACACCAAGGAAGGAAACAATTTAGATGGCATGATGATGATCTTCAAGAAGGCAATCACATGAGGTCTAGGAGAAATCCATACAAGTTGAAGAATAACAAGTTGTTTTTGTCCAACCATTGACCCAAATGGAAAACCCAAGACTTAGTAATATTTTCCCTTTGATGATGAAGTTAGTAGACCTACCCTAACCACAATAGAAAATACTAACATAGTCACTTTAATATTTTGAAGGTGAATATGACCAAGTGTTTACAATGTATTACTTTAGTTGAAGAAGTAATATGTTTATTCTTAGTGAACTCTTGGAACTTCCTCGACAAGTATGGTTATAATAAAGTTAGATCACATCAAGATCAACCTAGTCCTTCCCAAGTAAACCATTGGAATTTCCTTAACAAGAATGAGACCATTATAGAATGAATCTTACAACTCAAACCTAGACTTTGTCCTAACCAATTTGGTTAAGCCCCTTTTGATATGTTAGTTGCTATGTATGTTTTCTACACTTGTATGTTTGTTTGTTAGGATGCTTGTTTATTTGGTTTTGTGTTTTCAATGAATAGATTGTACGGAGCAACGATCTTTTGTGAAGAGAGTGTGATATCTTCACCAACTTCAACAAGGCAAGTAACACACCATCAACTACCCATTATTTTCTATATGCATTAGTTGATTTTGAGTAGTATGCATGATAGGAAATTTTACTAAGTTATATTATGCTATGCTATTATCCTAGTAGTGTGTAGCCATCTCTTTTATCCTTGTTATTTATAGCCTTAGAACTTGATAGATGCTATGCAATGTGACAAATGATTTTTACTTGATGTTGTGGAAAAAATTCTAAGTAACAACTTCAATGAACCACCTGGGTGGATTTGGTTGTTTGGCTGATGAGAGTTGAGTGTCTCCCCGAGGGGTTGTTCACTTGAGGAATGCCACCCAGGAACAAAGTGATTATGATGTTCCCCAAGTTTAGATTGCTTCCAGTGCAGGCTTTAGTCATATGGGCTCTGTCTTGATCAACTAAGTTGTGAGGGTTCAGCCCGGGCTTGACAAGCAGATGTAGCATAATTATAGGTGGAACGGGTCTTGCCATTGGGTTGGATTCTTGCCTCTGAAAGATCTCGTCTCGATTCTTCTCCTTTCCTTAATGCACTCAGGGTGTATAGGATGTTTGGGTTGAGTTGGGTCTGAAGGTGAAAGTGCACAAGCTCTGCAGAGTCAACAAACTAAGATCTTAGCCGTGTCCCCGGTTATGGACAACTATGAGCAGCTGGACAAGGATTGACGGAAGAATCTCATCACCAATTTCAATAAGTAAAATTTTACCAAGTGAACAGTATTGTGGTGCTTGGATCTAAATCCAATGTTGCCACCCCTTTGAAAAGAAAAGTTTGTTTTACAAAAGTGATAGGAGAAAACTGGCTTTATGCAAACTTAGCCTAAACTCCACTCAGCCAAATAAGCATGTAGTATTAGTCTTGCCATTTATATCCACCATAGTGTTACTTGCCAATACATTAAATTGTATTGACTCCCTTGTGGCTGCATATTCCATATTGCAGATATCTCTGAAGACGAGTGAGGATTTCGTTTAGGATCTCGAGACTATCGCCAACATGTTTTGCCTGTGGCACATGAAGAAGATGGGCTCAATGTTGTTCTATGTTTTCCGCTGTAATACTTTGTTTTCTGCTAGTCTTCTAAGACTATGCAAGTTGTAATACTATTTTGTAAAGACTGGATCATGCGATGTAATAGAATTTGATGCATTTGCATGATATTTCATTTTGTACTGTGGTGCTAGCAATTGATCCAGGGACTAGCACAATAACACAGGTATTCCATCTATATTAAAAGTTGGGATGCTACATAACTGAGTAGAGTGTTCTTTACTGTTTTTTGTTGTCTTTTTCCGGCTAAGTGGTGGGCAGCGTTACTATGAATTTTTCTAAGTGGCTAAGTATTTGAAACTCAATCTTTGAAATCTTGTGACTCGACTACCAAAAAAGCCACAAGCGGCAGGTAAGAGCTGAGACGAAAAGAGAGAGTGCATAAAAAACGCAACTCGAGGACTTGCATAATAACGCAACCCGACATTGAGCGAGAGTTGCTAAAAACATCAAACTGAAATAAAACTGAGTAGCAACAAAGACATAAGTGTATGGTTACATCTGCACCCGGCATCCCGGGGATCTAATGAAAGTTCAAAGTGAAAGTATTGCAGGCATCACTCGTTGGAAGTAGCGGTGTTGTCCGCGTTGGCGTTGGCAGCATCAAGGTTGGCAGAGGCAACTGGATCGGAGGTCGTGGTGGCAACCGAGATGGGATCCGTGGCAGAGGTGGATGCAGCAGATTGGGAGCCGGTATCGGGTAGGCGCCAGTCGCGCCCAACTCGGGCGCTGGCTGCTGGATCACCATCTCGGTGGTGATGGTGGCCTCCTGAGCGCTGGTTTGCGGCTGCTCGACTTCTGCGTCGACTTTGGCCTTCCCCTTCTCGGAGGCTCCCTTGGCGGCACCTTGCTCAAACTCGGCCAGGTCCTCACTGGTGACGTCGTCGTCATCTTCATCGTCCTCGTCCTCTTCTTCAGCCTCAGTTTCTGGTTCGGGGAGGCCGTCGATGTAGGTGGCGGTGTCAGCGTAGGAAGCAATCTCATAGGCCACTGCTTTACGGCGAGTAACGCAATCGGAGTTGGTGGTCCACTTGGAGTCTTCACGAATAGTAAGGATCCTGTCGAGATCCAAGTTTTCATACCAGCTGGTGATGAAGTGCAGCAGCTGATCAGCTCCTGCCCGAGCTGCAGAGGCACGCCATTTCTTCAACTCGGCCTTCACGCTGTTCAGCTTCTCGGCGATCTCGCTGAAGCTGTCTGGCGCAGCTTGATCCGGCCAGAACAGATCATGCAATTTGTATGCAGTGTACACCATGGAGGTGCCCAAGCCCTTGAGGGAGCGGAGTTGAGACTTGATGCTCAAGAGATAATCGTTGATGGTGGACTTGGTGTCGATGGGAATTCCGGATGCAGCTCGGAGTTGTCTTGCCTTCGCCAGAGCAGGCACGCTAGCAGAGCGGAGATCAGGGAAAATATCTTCATAAGGATCTATTTGGGATCAGAAACGGAGGCAGAGAAGAGATGAAACCAGGTAGAAAAAAGGATGAAAAGAGAAAAGCAAGTCAGGTGCAGAGAAGAGATAACTCACGTTCTAGATCCACCAGCAGCGCTCCCAGTTTGATCTTCCAGTCGTCCTCGTCAGAGATATGCCTATCTTCAATGTGCGCGCATTTGCGATCTAGAGGACGAGTTGCTCGTTGTGTTTCTTCAGCATTGAGATCTCCATCTCAAGCGTTTTCTCTCTGGCCGCGACAGTCTTCTTGACCTCGTCCTTCTCGGCAACCTGGTTGATGGCATCCTCGAGGGCAGCCTTCAGTTTGACCTGCATTTTTTCAAATTCCGCCCTCTCGGCGGTGCGCTCTTTCTCGATTTCGGCTTCTCGGGTTTGCAACTGTTGCCGCACCTCGGCAGACATGAGGCAGTTCAGGTGTTGCTCCCGGAATTTCTTGTACTCTTCTTCGAGAAGAACAACAGTGTCAAGCAGAGTAACCAAGTAAGAAGAAACACAAGGGAAGAGAAGGAAAGGCAACTCACCCTCCAGAGTAGCGATCTTGCTCTGGGCAGAGGCAGCAAAAACTTCGCAGTCGCGATGCTTTTCAATCAAGTCGTTCAGCTTGCCTGAAGAGAAAACAACAATGAAGCAAAAAGCAAACACGGGCGTAAACATAAAACGCACAAACCGAAATGTTGAAAGCTTACCTTCAACCTCAGAGATTTGGATAGTGCGATCCAGGGCCGCCTGCTCCACCGCAGCAGTGTCCTTCTTCTCGGCTTCAAGGGCCTCGAGACGGTCCTTGGCGATGCGGTGGTTCCAGAGTAGCCGGCGGAACAGTCTTGTCCTCTTCTGGAGGCTATTCTGTAAAGAAGAAGAGAGAAAGTTTAGGATTTTGTGAAGATTTGCCCCGAGTAGACGGCAACTCGTTTGAGTTTTTGCCTACTCGGCCCAAATCTCGGGGACTGGGGGAATGACTAAGAGGAAAAGAGAAAAAGAGAAGAGAAAGGAGAAACAACAACTCGGGGACTTGTAGAAAGGAGAAAAAAGACTTACAACGTAGCTTTGCTCGACGTCCTCTGCAGCCTTGCGCATGACGAAGAGCTTCCCGGCCAAGGTGCAGGTGGGGCTTGCAATCGTCATGGGGACAGCATCGACATCAGCCTTGTTCCAGTCGACGCGGTAGTGGTCGATCTGGCCCAACTCAATCCCATCCCAGTTGGGGTTGCCAAGTGCCTTGCTGTTCCAAGCTGGGTCAACAAACCCTACTCGGTCCAGGATCGCGGTGAGGCCTTCTGATTCAATCTCGTTGTCACCTTCCTCACGCGAGCGCAACTCGGGAACAACTGCTGCCTTGCCCTTGGACTTGGTGTTGGTCGCCACAGCTTGGCCTTCTTTCAGTGCAGCCAGTCTTTTCTCTCCCGTTGCCAGTTTGATCTCATGGCGCTGGGAGATAGTCATCATGTATTCTGGGAAGCTGGGCTTCGCGCGGCCACCAGCACCTGCGTTTTGCTCCTCGATAGGGCCAATAGACCCAGAAGCAGCCGGGTTGACGCTGGAGGTGGGCGCGGAGACCACTAGATGCTTGCTCCTCGGCGGCTTCCCGGATGGCGCATCTTGCGGCTTGGGAGGCGGCATCTGCTGTCCGGCTTGCGAAGCAGCGCGCTTTGGCTGCTGCCGGACGGCCTTGGTCTCAGACTTGATAATCTTCCTGGGGCTAGGAGCAGTGTCTGGCCGAGAAGCAGGTGGAGGAATTTTGCGAGAAGCAGTTGGCGGAGGCGATGGTGCTGTCTGTGTTGGTGGAGGAATTGGAGCATCGGGTGGAGTCACCTGCTGGGTAGGCGGCACGGGAGGCTGGCTACCCGGTGCAGCATTGGGCTGCACTTGGTCCTGGAGGATGGGCTCCACCACGGTCTCTTCTACCCGCTGCTCTGCAGCGGGATCAGGTCTGGCATTGATAACTTCTTCTACTCGCGGCCCGGCTGCAGGATCATCTTGTGCTGCAGCAGTGGTGTCATGCTGCTCGGTGGTGTCGTCTTGCCGCTCCATGGCGGCATCTTCTTGTTGTTCGGTGGTTTCTTCAGTATGTTCCCCAGCTGATGCAGCTGGGGGAGATGGCGGCGTCTCGTCGTGAGCAGCTTCTTGCTGCTGTTGTAGGATGGGATCAACATCATCACCAGCGCCAGTGTTCTCGGTGCCGGTATCTCCTTCTAAGTCGATAGGGGAGGACGCGTGTGTCCTCTCCTGCTCGTCTTGCTCTTCATCATCGTCCGAGAGATCAACGAGTCGATCTAGGGGCACGAATGCTTTCCTCTTGGGGCGAGAAGGGGCTGCTGCAGCATCAGCGTCGAGAGGGGCGCTGGAAGAAAGGAAAAAGGTTCAGAGAAACAGAAGGGGAAAAGTGCAACAGGAAACGGCAACCAAGTGGTACACGGATGGGGTGCTTACCCTTTGCTGGTGGGGGGTTGTCGCCTAGAGGCGACGACTTTCTTCCCGGTTTTCTTCTTGGCTTTCTTCGAGGGAGGTTCTTGGGCACCACTGCCTACCCTCTTCCGAGTAGTGGGAGCAGCCACAGATAGAGGATTAACCTCCAGGGGCTCACCATCGTCGTCCGCCTCAAGATCCTCTGCAGAGTAGAAGAAGAAAGTAATTTAGAAACACAGAAGGGAATCAGAATGCGCTACTCGTGAGCAGAGAGGTGAACTTGGTCACCTTCGTCATCCTCGGACTAGTCCCGAATAGACGCATCAACTCGGGGCTTACCAGTCTGAGTGGCGTGAGGGATGCAGAGGGTGTCTTGGGTGTCGTAAGCGGTTGCATCGTCCTCTTCTCGGTCCTTGGACCAGTTGGCCTCGAAGATCTCAGTATCTTCCTCTCCCTGGCGATCGATGTGCTGTTGAGGCAAACATGAAACACTGTGAGTTGTTTTCTCGGCTAAGGATTTCTACTCGGAATAGCGTGCAAACACAAAGCATATTCAACTAAGGATTTCTACTCGGAATAGCGTGCAAACACAAAGCATATTCAGCTAAGGATTTCTACTCGGAATAGCGTGCAAACATAAAGCATATAAAGCCAAGGAGTTCTACTTGGGATAGCATGCAAAGACAAAGCATATTCGGCTAAGCAATCCTACCCGACGCGGCATGCAAACACAAAGCATATAGAGGCAAAAAGATATTGGTGATGTCCTATTCGGTGCAGCATGCAAATATTAAGCATACAAAGCTGAGAAGCCACCTACTCGGTATCAAAGTACAAAGGCAAAGCACAGAATACTAACCTTTCCAATGGGGTTGAGCCGGCTATACGGCGTGAAGCCGTACAACCAGGTGTCGGAGAGCGAGGTCTGCATGATGGATCTGGCCCAGATGGCCACCTCGGCTTTGCTGAGCTCAAATGTTGTTGTCCTTGTGCAGTCTCGGCTTCCTCCCATGTGGCACATCTTGTGTGATCGACGCTGGAGCGGGAGTACTCGGCGTGATATCCAACACGCGATGGGATCGTCCAGACGAAATCCCTCCGAGATCAACTCGGTCAGGCGTCGCTCAACCTGGAGGACATCCTCGATGGTGTTCTTGGGGTGGTAACCCCAGTTCTGCTGAGTGGGCCGTGCGTTCTTGAACTTCGGGAGCCCTATTCGGTCCTCGATGGGCTTCCCCTCTTCTGCGGCGACATTCTTCACATACAGTGAACCGTGCTGCCACTTGCGCACGGTTTCCAATCCCTTAACCCTCGGGTGATGGCCAGTCGTGCGCTGCAGCATCATGGTGCATCCCGTCTGGGTCATCGTGCGAGCGCTCTTGGTGTTCCCAGGATTGGGAACACTTTGCTTTCGGAAGTAAAAGTACCTAGCCCAGGTATGGATGGTTGGGTAGACGCCTAAGAAGGCCTCGCACACAACGGCATGGATAGAGAGCATTACAAGGGCATTGGGTGGAAGGTGGTGCGGCTGGAGGCCAAAGAGTTTGAGGAATTCAGAGAAGAAATCGGAGATGGGAAGGCCGAAGCCGCGCTTGAAATGGGAGAGGAAGACGACGTACTCGTTCTCCTCGGGTTGTGGGATGATTTCAGTACCTGGAGGTCTGCAAACGACGCCGGGAGGGACGCGGCGCGTGTTGACGAGCCACTGTCAGTCTTCTGCCGTGACTTCAGATCCTTCCCAGCCGGCGCGGGCGGCCGCATCATCATCTCTGCGAGGAGCCATGGAGGCGGAAGCGCTTGTGGAACATTGGAGGCTGAATCGAGCGGAGGCGCCTCTCTCTGTCTCTCTCGTGGTGCGTGGAGCAGCAGCGTAGCAAGTGTTTGCGGTGGCGGGGTGCTCGACGGCGGCGAAGAGGCGAGGGGGCGCGAGATTGGGAAGAACTGGAAAGAGGAGAAGGGATCATCGCGGGGGTATTTATCTTGCCCCCTCGAGTTGCTGTTACTGGAAGATTGATCGTGGCATCGATCCTGGGCTACGATCGTGCGGCGTGGGTTAAGCGACCGTTGGAAACGCACACAGTGCATACCGCGCGCGTAACAGGCGCAGTTAATCCTACATCGAGATCGTGGGCACTTGAGTGCGGTTGAGGTGACCTAACGGGATAGTGGGTCCAGGTTGCAGTTACTGGCGCGTGGCCTGCCGTATCCCAGGCACCGAGGCGTCGGGGGCACAGGGGTGTGACACGTGCCCCGTAGCGACACCGAGAGGTGGCCTCGCTCCGATTCAGCAGGAGCGAGTTCGAAATTTCACTAAGTTATTCTATTCGGCAGCTCAGGAGAGAAATTGCTCTACTTAGCTACCAGGAAGGTGGTCCCGTGAGCACAGTTGAAGAGATTCGAGAAGGAGTTACTGGTTCAAGTTGGAGTGCAACTCGGTATTACTCATTCAAGAAGACATTTTGGTTTTAAAGCTGGAAGGGCCCAGTGAACAAGTTCGCAGGACTCTACCAGCTTCGGGGACTAATGTCGGGGGGTTACCCCCGAGTAGGGGTAAGGCAAGTGCTAAAGGCAAGGTCAAGATGCTGTTTGACCGGGTAGATGGCTACCCGGTACTTGCTACCCGGTAGGTTTCTATCCGGCCGTACCCACCAATGGCCAAGAGGAGAAATCAAGGAAGTTATGTTGGTCCGAGTAGAGAAGTTGGTCCGAGTAGAGGGAGTGCTTTCCTACTCGGGCCAGAAGTCAATGGAGCTGTTCTGACAAGGGATCCCGCGTATCCTGCGTTCGTACCGGCGTGCGGTTCAACTTATGGAGCGCGCGATTATCCGCGCTACGGCGTGGCTACAGGGCGGTAGCGCCTGTCAAGTCCTGTCACTGACAGAGGGGACAGGACAGGTCTAGGGGCTTACCCTATCTCACTGACAAGGTGGACAGGTCCCATCTCCGAACGGCGCGACGACTTCCCGCACCCGCGTCAGCGAGAAGCCGGAGGCGTGCTCTGTTCTGCAGTGTGCCTGTCCCATCAGTCGTACCTTATAGTCTTTTTCTATTCGGCTGGGCACCAGTATATAAGGTTCCCTGCCTCCTCCTGCGCGAGGGACGATACACAGGATCCACGACGTTGCTTCACTTCACATCTTTACCAGAGACAACACTAGAGCTAGAGTGGCTACCCGGCCAAGAGGCAACTTTGTACTGTGGCTACTCGGATTACACCCATATAGAGATAAAGGCAGGAGTAGGGGTGTTACCTCCACACGAGGGCCCTGAACCTGTGTAAGATCTTGTTGTTTGCAGTGTTAGAGACATCCTACACGCGGCTACTCGCCGTGTGATCCCTCCCCGGATACCTCCAGCGTCCATCGTCCCCAACCTTTAGCCATCCTATGGCATCTGCCGTGATACCACCACGACACTCTGTTTAATAAAATAAAAACTCTAGCACATGAGTTGATCCCTGCTTCCCTCTGCGAAGGGCCTTTCTTTTACTTTTATGTTGAGTCTCCACCTTCTAACTTTATGCACAGTTGAGATAGTATGGTTGCCATTCTGAGTTTAATGTGCTTTTTCCCCAGAAAATTTATTAGTTGATTCATGATGTGTTATTGTTTGTTCTCTAATTATTTGTTCTAGTCTTCCTCATGAACTTTGAAGGTGTCCTAGCATTTATGTTTTACCCCATTCTTAAGGACAAGCAAAATATCACTTTCCCATGTTATCTCTATGCTTGAAACAAACGTATATCCTTCGAGTGCATTATTATTAATGATCTTTTATTTATGTTACTTTTCATGATGCAAGGTGATTCCTATTCTTTATTGTTAGAATTTTATTTATCGTGCTTGTGTTGAAGTTCTATGATCTCAGCTTACATATGCTTTTGCATTATTGATGATCAAATTGATGTTGGTAGCATGTCACCTCGAGAGCGAGTAGGAACTAAGCTTGGGGATGTTGATACGTCATAAATGTGTCCTTAATTTATGATGTTCTATGTTCTTTTCATGTTATGTCCTACATGTTTGCTATACATTTTATGTCATTTTTATCGATTTCGGGACTATCTATTGACAAGATGCCACAGAGCCAGTTCCCTGTTTTCTGATGTTTTTAGTTTCAGAAAAGTTGTTCTGGAACTATTCTCGGAATTGGAAAATTCGAAGTCCAGAAGTCTTAGAATTCCCGAAGGTTCCACGGAGTCCCGAAGAGGGCGGGGGGGGTGGGGGCACACCATAGGGAGGCGCGCCCCCTGGCCGCGCCTTGGGGTGGTGTGGGCCCCTCGGGCATCTACCGCCATCTCCCTTTAGCCTATTTATTCCCCCCGATACATCAACCCTAAAAATATACCACTTCATCCCGAGAAACACCTGAGGCTGCCGTCATCGTCATCCCGAGATCGGGAGGGTTCTGGGGCTCTCCTCGGCACCCTGCCGGGAGGGGAATTCATCACCGGAGGAGTCTACACCACCATGCCCTCCTCCGAAGTGATGCGTGAGTAGTTCATCCCTGGACTACTTGTTCATAGAAGTAGCTAGATGGTTGTCTTCTCCATGTTGTACCTCATGTTTAGATCTCGTGAGCTGCCCTACATGATCGAGATCATCTTTATGTAATGCTACATGTTGTGTTTGCTGGGATCCGTAGAATGTTGAATTCTATGTCTTTTGATTACCAATCTATCATGTTATATTCATGCATATGTTATTTATGATCTTGCATGCTCTCCGTTATTAGTAGATGTTGTCGCCAAGTAGATGCTAGTAACTCCAAGAGGATTATTTATGCTCGATAGTGGGTTCATGCCTCCTTTGCATCTATGCTCGAGTGACAGAAACGTGACAGATGGAGGATGTGTTGTTGCCATTAGGGATAAAACAACAGTGTTTACTTAGTTTACATTGTTTACATTACACACTTTGCTTACTGCGATTATCTGTTGCTTGCAACTTAATACCTGATGACCCACAAGTATAGGGGATCCCACAAGTATTAAGTCGCAAGCAATAGATTATCGCAGTAAGCAAAGTGTGTAATGTAAACAATGTAATAGAGTAAACAACGTTGTTTTCTCCCTAATGGCAACAACACATCCTCCATCCGTCACGTTTCTGTCACTCGAGCACAGATGCAAAGGACGCATGGACCCACTATCGAGCATAAATACTCCCTCTTGGAGTTACTAGCATCTACTTGGCCAGAGCATCTACTAATAACGGAGAGCATGCAAGATCATAAATAACATATGCATGAAGATAACATGATAGATTGATAATCAGAAGACATAGAATTCACCATTCATCAGATCCTAGCAAACACAACATGTAGCATTACATAAAGATGATCTCGATCATGTAGGGCAGCTCACAAGATCTAAACATGAGGTACAAAGTGGAGAAGGCAACCATCTAGCTACTTCTATGGACCCGTAGTCCAGGGATGAACTACTCACGCATCACTTCGGAGGAGGGCATGGTGGTGTAGACCCCTCCGGTGATGAATTCCCATCCCGGCAGGGTGCCGGGGAGAGCTCCAGAACCCTCCCGATCTCGGGATGACGATGATGGCGGCCTCGGGTGTTTATCGGGAAAAGGTGGCATATATTTAGGGTTCATGTATCGAGGGGATTATATAGGCGAAAGGGCGATGGCGGAGGATGCCCGAGGGGCCCACACCACCCCCAGGCGCGACCAGGGGGGAGGGGCACCGCCCTATGGTGTGGCCCCCCTCCGGGCCTCTTCGGGACTTCGTGGAACCTTCGGGAATTCTAAGAATTCCGGGCTTCGAATTTCCCAATTCCAAGAATATTTCCAGAACAACTTTTCTGAAACTAAAAATAACAGAAAACAAGGAACTGGCTCTATGGCATCTTGTCAATAGGTTAGTCCAGAAAATCGATAAAAATGACATAAAGTGTATAGAAAACATGTAGGAAACAACATGAAAACAACGTGGAACATCAGAAATTAAGGATACGTTTATGACGTATCATTCACCACACATGTTATTTATCTTTTATGGAGAGACACTTCTAGTGAATTGTGGACCCCGGTCCATTTTCTCATACTGATAATACACACACTGCTTCCACTATTTTTACACTGCTGCTACTGCTTTCATACTGTTCTCATATTGTTTTCCACACCATACGTTTAACCTCTTTGTGTTCAGAAAACCGGTGAGATTGACAACCTCACTGCTTCGTTGGGGCAAAGTGATTTGATTGTGTTGTGTAGGTTCCACGTTGCTGCTGAATCGGTAGTGCGCCCTGCCATCTCAGCTGCATCAACCTTCAAAGATTGTTTGTCCTCCTACTGGTCGATTCAACCTTGGTTTCTTTTATGAGGGAAAACTTGCCGCTGCACTCTTCACAACCTTTCTCTTCGAGTTTACCAACGTCAGCCATCAGTGATGTTGTCAATCTCACCGGTTTTGCTGAAACAAAGGATTAGACGTATAGTGTGGAAAGTAGTACTTGTTTGCAGTAGATGAAAGAGAACAATAATTGCAGTAGTAAAATAGCGGTTGAAGTGGTTGCATATCAGTGCAAAGAAATAGACTAGGGTCCACAGTTCACTAGAGGTGTCTCTCCAAAACAGATAGATAACATTATGGGTAAACAAATTACAGCTGGGCAATTAAAAGATATAAAGGTTGCACCGTAGTGCATATGCATGACATGATGATTACTATGTGATTCATGCGGGCATTACAGCAAGATACATAGACCGTTATCCAACTGCATCTATGACTAATAATCCACCCTCAGAGTGTTATCCAAGCAAACTTGGGTATTAAGTTGCAAGCAACATATAATTGCATTAAGCAAAGCGTGTAATGTAAACAATAAAATTATCCTTAGACAAAGCATTGTTGTTTTCTCCCTAATGGAAACAACACATCCCCCACCCGTTACGTTTTTGTCACTCGAGCGTGAGTGAAAGGGAGGCATGAACCCACTATCGAGCATAAATACTATCTCTTGGAGTTACAAGCATCAACTTGGCTAGAGCATCTACTAGTAACGGAGAGCATGAAAAATCATAAACAACATACACACGAAAGAACATGATAGATTGATAATCATTAGACATAGCATTCAATATTCATCGGATCCCAGCAAACAGAACATGTAGCATTACAATAAGATGATCTTCATCATGTTAGGCAGCTCACAAGATCTAAACATGAGGCATAAAGAGGAGAGAACAACCATCTAACTACTGCTATGGACCTGTAGTCCAAGGATGAACTACTCACGCATCACTCCGGAGGAATGCATGGTGATGAAGAGCACTCCGATGATGATTCCCCCTCCCGGCAGGGTGTCGGGGAGAGCTCCAAAACCCTCCTGAACTAGGGTTGACGATGACACCGGATATAGATCTTTTTGGTGGAAAAGGCTCAGTTATTTAGGGTTAACCCATGGAGGAGCTTAAATAGGTGATGGTGTAGGACTTGCACTCGTTGGGAGACACCAAGAGGAAGGTATGATGAGCACAACAGCAAGTTTCCCTCAGAAAGAAACCAAGGTTGAATCAACCAGTAGGAGGAAGGAGTAACTGTAGAAGGTTGATGCAGTTGTGATGATAGGGGGCACTACCGGTTCAGCAGCAACGTAGAACCTACACAACACAAACAATTCATTTTGCCCCAACGAAGCAGTGAGGTTGTCAATCTCACCGGTTTTGCTGATAACAAAGAGGTTAAATGTATGGTGCGGAAAACAATATGAGAACAATATGAAAACAGTAGCATCAATGTAAAAACAGTAATTGCAGTTGTTGTATTATCAATATGAGAAAATGGACCGGGGTCCACAGTTCACTAGAGGTGTCTCTCCATAAAAGATAGCTAACATGCTTGGTGAAAAATTACAACTGGGAAATTGACAGATATAAAGGTTGCACCGTAGCGCATATGCATGACATAAATATTACTATGAGATTCATGCGGGCATTACAACAAAATACATAGATCGTCATCCAACTGCATCTATGACTAATAATCCACCCTCCGAATATCATCCGAACAAACGTTGGGTATTAAGTTGCAAGCAATAGATTATTGCAGTAAACAAAGTGTGTAATATAAATAATGTAAACTAAGTAAACATCGTTGTTTTCTCCCTAATGGCAACAACACATTCTCCATTCGTCATGTTTCTGTCACTCGAGCACAGATGAAAAGGAGGCATGAACGCACTATCGAGCATAAATACTCCCTCTTAGAGTCACTAGCATCTACTTGGTTAGAGCATCTACTAACAACGGAGAGCATGCAAGATCATAAATAACATATACAGTAAGATAACATGATAGATTGATAATCAAAAGACGTAGCATTCAATATTCATCGGATCCCAGCAAACACAACATGTAGCATTACAATAAGATGATCTCGATCATGTGAGGCAGCTCACGAGATGTAAACATGAGGCATAAATTGGAGAAGACAACCATCTAGCTACTGCTATGGACCCGTAGTCCAGGGATGAACTACTCAAGAAACTCCGGAGGCGGGCATGGTGGTGTAGACCCCTCCGGTGATGAATTTCTTTCCCGGCAGGGTGCCGGGGAGAGCTCCAGAACCCTCCCGATCTCGGGTTGACGATGACGGCGGCCTCGGGCGTTTCTCGGGAAGAAGTGGTATCTTCTTCCCTTGGGTGTGCGACAAAGACAACCGTATCAGCCGCATATATGATAAGAGCCACGCAAACATGCCGTTCGGGTCAAATCCACCGAAGCCACCTTAGCCGCCAGCCATAGCGGACTCGGGGGAGATCCTTGGTCTCGGGAGAACCTGGACTGCGACCGAGGCGTAGCGTTGGTGTCATGGAGGAAGGGGCGTGTTGGATAGCGAGGAGCTCCTGAAACGAACGTCGACACTGCTCTCCTGGCTCCCACCCTGTGCTGGGAAGGCTGCACCTTTAGACATGGAATCCAGGGGGGGGGAGGGGTGTGATGTTGCCACTAGGGAGAAAACAACGGTGCCTCCTTGTTGCCTGTGCTTGAGTGGCAAAAATGGGATAGTCCATTAATCACTCAAAAGAGCCAAATAAGATACAAAAAGATGAATAAGTCTCAACATAAACTCACACATACATGATGTACAAACCAACATACACGTACTAGATTACTTAAGAAAATATTTTCAAAGAGTTTTAACGACCAGTGGTACGATCGCAAGAGATCGTACTCGCCACCGTACCAAGCGTTACCGCTTTCAGCATATTCTAAGGTGAAATTTCGTGAAGATGATGCAGGCATAAAACATACGCGGGATGCAGAAAACAAATGAAACACACACCAGAAAGGTCACGAGAGAGAGGAAGAAGAGATCCAGGGAGGTGACTGTCTATCAGATCTTACCGGAGATCGCCTTCTTCAACAACATCCGTTACATCACCAATTCCACCGCATAGAGAGAGATCCATTGTAATAAGATTAGGGATGTGAAAAATTTCATCTAGATTGAACTCCTGTCTTGGAACTTGTTGATCCACAGATTCTTGTGGGCATCTACTGTAATATTGAGATGAACTTTTCCCTTTTAATCATTTAGTTCATGCCTGTCATGTCTCTCATGTGCGAGTAAACCCCTGTCACGACCCCGGACCCAAAGATATACATACCGTTATGTGCTCCTAGCCATGGACTCACAAGGTCTTCAGGGTTACCAGCCCCGGCCGCAACAAACAACGGCAGGCAGACTGGATTCATCGGCACGTAGTCCGGATCCCCAGTCTACTACTCCTTGTGTCCACGCTAGTCATAACCAACTACGCATATCAAAGCGTCCACGAATCGAATGAAACTGAAGGAAACGGGACCAAATCTATACAGAGATGCTATGTGTCCAGAAAGTGCAACAACAATCGAGGGTTACTGGGGTTACCTCGCCCCAGGCCGATCAAATCGACAGGCGGGCTCGGACATGGATCATCGGCTCCACAACCCCTCGACTGCGACAACTATGCAGGCATAGCCAAAACTGTATAACAATGAGCTCGAAACCAACAACCGATCAAAGCAGTACTCTAAACATGAAGCTTTATTAACAGGTGTTACTAGAGTATAGCTTACAAACAGAGGTCACACGACCCAACATTACATCAGACAACGGAAGGCAAATTATGTTGCTAATCAACAAGAACCAAAAAGGCCTAAGAGGCCGCAACATAAGGCGACGTCCCAGCCCATAGATTCCAGGCTGCTACCTGGGAACCCCAAACTACTCGTCGATGTCCACGTTGAATCACCACCGACGTGAGATCTTCTCCTGAACCAAAATTAAGCAAACCTGAGTACGGGAGGTACTCAACAAGACTTAGTTAACCTATTATATATCTGCTATCTTCAGAAAGGTTTTATGAAGGTCATTTTGCGTAAAGCCATCTTTGTTTTCCAAGTTGAGGAAGGAATAGCACGTCTCATAGAGTATTTTGAAAACAGATGAGAAAGCTACTCAACTACTGATATCATCATCTTTTTAATCCACCAAATCATTTCAGCACCTCGTGCTTCAAAGATCACCTCCTCCAGTTGTTCCACACTATCTCATGCTACAAGGTAACCCCTCTCGGCATCTCCGAAGAGGCATCCTTCATTCGTTATCAACAAGTTTTAAGCATTCCGTTTATGTTGTCTATGATCACAGAATCCGTCACCAAGTCGTCTTTAACCGCAGACACGGCTTTTCGAAAAGATTTAACCCTGCAGGGGTGTACAACTTTACCCACACGTACCAACCGACTCTTAGTGCCACCAGGGTTAGCACTAGTCCGGGAAGTGCCGGCAGAGGGTAGTCGATTCCCAGCCTTTACCTTGTCGAACCATATCCATGAGTCAACCCAAACGGGGCCACCCCGTCAACAGGGAGTTGGCCACCTCCTGACGGCACCTGTTCTGTGAGTCGGGAACAAGATCCGTGTACGTCCATCACTTGTCCCGGTCACGACCTAGTTTTCTCCAAAACATTTTCCGACTCACACGCAGATGGAAAGCTCAAACTACGTGGCTCATGGATAAGGTTAAACAAGTTAGTCAGCCGGGCGGGGTTCATCGGCCCACGTGTGGCTGTACGCTCAGTCTTGGCTCGAAGGCGAGAACTCGCTCCTAGGGGCATGAACAAGACAAAACGCCACAACCCATTGTGGCCTCACATCCATGCCGTGATTAGTCAAGTTATCAAAGGTAATTCAAATCATAAACACCTGACATAGTAGATTCACGCATTGACTAGAATCATCAACTAGGAATGGCTAAGCAAGACTCACAAGGTTTAGCGGAGCGCGCACAAACAAACATATAGCTGCTAGGTGAAGTGGATCAGGATATCTAGGTTATGCAGTATATAGGAGAACTCTATCTACTGACATCAAATAGTTTGGAACCGAATGCAAAGTACGAGATTCAAATCACTTTGAAATCATATATGAGCAGATAAGAGGTTATGCTTGCCTTGGTTATAAGAAAACCAGATAAAGTCTTCAGGAATAAGTGCTTGACTTGTCGGTTAGGATCAAGTATTCGTCATGGAATTGTTGGCCTTCTCTTCGGAGCCACGTTCTACCGAGGGGGAACAAACACCGAAACAAGAAGAACAATCAACCATGGCATCGATGCAATGCGCAATATGTATGCATGAGCAAGTTAATGCACTGAAATAAAGCCCTGAACAGGTTCAATGGGTTACTAGGGTTCGTATGTCAGTTATGAAGTTTTACTGAAATTAGTCCGAAATAGGCCCCGGAGGGGGTTTCGGGCGATTATGAACATGAGTGCAATTTAAAGTGCTCAAAAGGGTTTGAAAACACCATAGCTAGATTGCATTTGTCATTTTGAGCAATTTGGTATATAATTTTTAATTTTCTAATTTTAGTGAATAAAAACTTATTTTTCCATTTTAAAATGATTAAACAACATTAAATAATGTCCAAAAACAAATGTTGTCAAACATGTATGAAAAGTACCTGTTTGGATAGATTCTATTTTTCTGAACACAACCATATTTTTATCATATTTTTCTGATTAATAATTTAATAGTTATTGTTGTTCCAAAGTCAATTCATTTTCTGGAAATAATAGTATTACTAAAAAGAGGGAGTTATGACATCACGAAGATGTCACTGTGACATCATGCGGAGGCGAGTTCATCTGTTGATCAAGCAATTGATCCACCCGTAACAAATTCGTTGAAACAGGATACACCACGACAGAGAGGACGTCAAGGGGAACCTAGGGGTGGCGGGGATCGGACCGAATGGTCACCGGAGCTACTCCGGCGACCACCATCGGCGGCGGAGCACGGCGGCGCACGACGACCAGGTGATATCGAGGGAGAGGGAGCAAACGGTGGGCATGGGGAGGCTCACCACGGCGTGCTGGAGCTCGTGGAAGGGTCGGGGTAGGAAGGGACGGCCGGAATCCGCCGGAAACATCCGTGGCGGCCGGCGGCCATGGTGAACGGCGGCGCGAAATTGAAGCTCCCCCGGGCGTCCCGGCTAGCGAGGGTGGAGGGGGAGGTAGAGGAGGATGTTGCGCTCCTCCTGGCGGTCTCCGTTCGGGCGGAGATGGCCGGTAACGGCGGCGAGGGGCGGCGGCCGGCGAGGTGCGGTTCGGGTTTGCTCTTCGGGGCAGAATGAGACAGGGGGGGTAGGGCTGTGAGGAATAGAGAGGAGGCACGACATCTTTGCGCCTTATCTCTGCGAGCAGGGGCACAACCAAGACGTGGCGCGGCGGCTCCCGGCACGCAGCTGCCTGCTGCTTATCCTCCTGGCAAGAGGTTGAAGAAGACAAAAAGAATTTTCCAAGAAAACCCCCTGGAAGTTTTTCGGAATTACAGAGAAGCCCTTTCCTCTTTAAAACCAGAACAAGAACCAAGTTTTGGGGGCCTTTTTGTAACCAGAAAATTTGGCAAAAATAAGATTTGGAAAGCTTATGAAATTTCCAACCTCACCATGTTTTGCTTTGATGTGTTTGAAATATTTTTCCGAACAAAATTTGGAGAACCAAAATAGGTACCATTTGTGAGATTTTCTGAAACCATTTGAATTCATAATTTAAATTGGTTTCAAACATGATTTAAATTGTGCTTTCATGCATGTATGAGATGAACACACACCACACACCCTAGTTTAGCCAAAATGGGATGTTACAACCCCTCAAGGCATAGAAGATGTAAGGGATTGGTGAGATGTGTTTGTGCCCATTTATTTCATCATATTTGTGAAAGTATTTTCCATATTGAGTATATGATTACTTGTTTATGGCTTGCATAATGCTTGTTATATAGGGCCCATGTAATATGATTCATAAGACCTACATGGATATGCAATTGTTATTCAAACGAATGTGCGACCTACAAAGTGAGAAATGGAGATATCAGCGAGGAGCGAAGACAAAAAGAGAATTACGGGAAGGCAAAGAAATTTAAAGCAATCGTCCAACCTAAAGGTTTTAATTTCTGAACTGACCATGACATATGGAGCACTAACACAGGATAATAGTGATAAACAGAACCAAGCTTGGAGACAGTTAAGTACAAGGATGACTCACCAACCAACTATTCAAAACACAGAATATGATCTCATATCTGCTACAGACCATCTGTCACAGGAAAACTGAGATCTCCCCGCGGCTACTTCATCCACAAGCAGTAATACCCCGCTTTACACTATTTTATTCCTGACTATTTACTTCCAGTATTTTAGTCTTCTTTATTTCCATACAACCAACCATTCTTTTCTTTAAGTTTAAGTGGGTCAATCGTTGTGAGTTAATTCTCATAAGTTTGACAACTTCTCTGCGACAAAGACAACCGTATCAGCCGCATATATGATAAGAGCCGCGCAAACATGTCGTTCGGGTCAAATCCACCGAAGCCACCTTAGCCGCCAGCCATAGCGGACTCGGGGGAGATCCTTGGTCTCGGGGAGAACCTGAGATGCGACCGAGGCGTAGCGTTGGTGTCATGGAGGAAGGAGCGTGTTGGATAGCGAGGAGCTCCTGAAACGGACGGCGACACTGCTCTCATGGCTCCCACCCTAGGCTGGGAAGGCTGCACCTTTAGACATGGGATCCAGGGTTCCCGCCGTCAACAATTCCTTCTCGTCCTGCTTTTCCTAGTTAACTTAACCTTCAACGATACTAGGGGTGAAAACGGTACAGATTATTTCCGACCGACCGACCGACCGACCGGAGGCTCACGAAAAGAAAATATGGATACGGTCGGATAGTTGACGCATACGGTCACGGATATGGATAGATACGGAAAATGATGTGGTTTTACTAATATTCGTCCGTATCCGAGGATTACCATATTTCACGGTTAATATCCGGTAATTATCTGATAAGTATCCGCCAAATAATATCTTAAACGACCCATTAACATGTAAAACTATGGCCTGTCCCAAAACTAGTTCCCTATCTATTTCCCTAGTTCCCTTAACGATATAGAGAGAATTCCTTATTTGGCCCTTACTTAAAATCTTGTTCCCTATTTGGCCCTAAAAAAAATTTCTTCCTTATTTGACAATTTAACTTCATTTTCTTCCTAAGATGGCCCTATAGTGCATTCTAAACAGAAATGGGGATGTAAAAAAACTGATGAATTTTTGTACCAAAATTCATAATAGAAGTTAAAAATAAAATATATGCGTTGGTAACCCTTGCGACTTGTTTCCATGAGGGTTGGTTGCACTTATGCGCGCATGGGTTGCCATAAAGTCGAGCGATGCAAGTGAGTAGCTAGCCTGGAGCAATGTCTAGTAGCGATAGGAAACAAAAATACACGGTCAATAAATTAGTTATTTCTAGCAGCGGCCACGCGAAGCTATAAAAAAGAAGTAATGAAGCAATATCGAGCGGGCTGCATGCGAGTCGCGAGGCGCAAACTAGCAATTTGTGTTCTCTCCGACGCATTGTTCGTCAGCTAGGTGATGCGCACATATTTTTACTTGCATACGCGTGCATCCACGTCTTAACATTATAGAGCATTTTTACATAAGGAAAAAAAAGGTCATAGTCGTGTCCTGCCAAATGATCAAAGCAATGAATATGGTGGATGTGGACGAAACCTAAGTGCATCATTAGACAAAGATAAACTAAACCGTGCCAAAAGAAATATATTCCTTTTACACTTGCGGACTTGCTTCAGCTCCAAAAGCTACGCGGCTCCGACACATGCATGGGCACTTTTTTTTGACGAAGAGTACTGGATGGTTCCAGACTACGTGTCGCTAGCTAGTTATATTGTGTTTCTGCTTCTTGGACCAGTCACACAACGAGAGCTATAGCGCGGAAGGTAGTAGCGCTCGCGCTTGGGAGGGGAGATGGTGCATGCACGCCCACATACACATAAAGACACAAATGGGGACTTTTGTTGCTTATTTTCAACTTCTATTATGAATTTTGGTATAAAAATTTATGAGGGGCAAAAGAGTCTTTAACATCCTAATTTGTGTTTAGAATGCACTATAAGGCCATGTTAGGAAGAAAATGAAGTTAAGCTGTCAAATAGGGAACAAAATTATTTTTAGAGCCAAATAGGGAACACGATTTTAAGTAATGGCCAAATAAGCAATTATCTCAACGATATATCCTCGACGTCAACTCCATCTATTCCTAACGCCGTAACCCTAGCCTTCACATTGATTTCCACATGTTTCCTTTTTTTAATAAACATCCCAGGAAATATTTATCCGTGACCGAACCGTATTCGCCCCATATTTGGTCCATATTCGTAACCGGGATGTTCCGATTCTGTATTCGTATGCGCACACTGTCTGCTCCGACTCCGAATCCAAAAAAAATATGGATGCGGACACGGTTTCACTACTATTCGACCGTATCTGCTCCGTTTTCACCCCTAAACGAGACTGACAGCGAATGACGTTTTCAGTTACACCCTTGGCTCGAAATAGGCTTTTCGCCCCGCTTTTGCTAGCTAGTTACACGGTTGAGAACTGGGCAAATATCGCAGCTTGGCTCTTCCCGCTTCTGTTTTTTCTAGGAAGCAACCAAAGGTGATCTGCCCACTTTTTATGCCTTTTTTAATTTCGTACTCCTCCAAAAAAAATCGTCTCCTTTGGCATATCCCACCAATAATAAAAGCATTAAGGTTTCTGCCAAAATTTTCGTCCAACACAACTTTACCGATTTGCCCTCCCACCAAACCACATATTACTTCTCTTTTGCCATAAAACGGTTCGTATCTATTAAGAAATAGAAAAACTTGGTCTTCTCCTCCCCAAGATCCAGCCCGCACCTTCGTGTTCGGCAGGCAAAATCCACGATGCGCGCTCCAACGAGATGTAGTGATGTAGCTTCATCCTCTACGAGGTGGCCTATGAAGCCAGCCTCTGCTCGCTGTCGAGCGCCTGCATGGAGGTTGGGGTCGAGCTCCATTGCAGGGGATGTGGCCGCCAACATCTGGTTAGGGCCGAGTTCGATTGCAGGGGGGCCGACCTTAGACCCAAAGAGCACTCCTGGGAATATTTGACGACGCACTCGATTTGGCACATCCGGCTAGCCGAGGCAACGACCCTCCCGTCCGTTTTCCTGTCACTGCCCCTCCGAACCCACCAGGTCGTGGCCCGCCCCCGCCGTCTCCCTGCCGTCTGGCCTCATCTAAGCGAGCTAGCCGCGGCATCAAGCCCCCGTTACGCCCTTGCTTAACCTGATGCCCTGTGGCGTGCCACTGTGACTGTCTCCATGGACTATGCACAATCCAGTTTGTGCCTCTCTTCTTCTAGCTTAATTGTCCAAATTGATTGAAATGTCTTGCAGCCTCCATGCCTTCATTTTACTGGTAGACCAGCAGTTTGTTGTACTGATGAACAAACTCGTCATGCAATTTTATCCTGGGTGTCATAGAGCTGCACAATTATCTGACGAGCGTTTTACACAGACAACTCTTGCCAAACATGGCGTTGACATTGTCTCTGGCACCAAGTAAACAAACTTGTTTTCTTTCAATTGATGGATCACAACATTCACCAAATATGCATGTCTTCAGGTATATAAATGGAAAGCTTGTTTTGCTCTTGGAAAGAACAGATACATGAATTATGGGACGATTAATTTGTGCTTTCATGCATGTCTGACTGTAAACTGAACATATGATTTGTACTTGGCAGGTGAGGCCACACTGGCCAGGCCAAGCTGGAAGGAAGTCTTCACCAATATTGCAAGCTAAGAACCCGAACGGAACTGTTGGTATGATCTTCACGCAGACAGCCGATTCATTTACATCTGTTGATGCCAGCAATATTCCGGAAACCAAAGTGATGGTTCTGATTCCTGCAGGAGTATTCTACTGCGGTGTGCCAACGCTGGCCAAATAACTGAAAAACTTATGACACGAGATGAGCCACAAGATGGTGATTCGCTTCCATTTCCACAAGGAGTACTTCTGATAGAAATACCATTTATCCTTCTAATTCTAATTTTCATAGTCTTAGGTACCGATAAAGATGAAGGCATTTTTTTTGCACGGGAGCAACGGAAACTGACATCTCTTTTCCTGTTACGAAACTATACATAATATAAAGAAGAATGTCCTACTAGGGAGGATAGTTAGTAATCGTTATATATTAACATAAGAAAACGACAGGCTACATCCAAAAAACAAGAAAAGAGGCAGGGTAAATAGTTGTTGAATTTCAGATACTCATATACGTGTACACGTACAATATAGTTTAGGCAGTTGTCTACCAAATTTTAAAGCATATACACAAGGGCCAGAAGCTGCCATTCTGAATGTAAATCGTTCAGACATTCTGTTGATGTATGTGTAGATACAGATTGTTGCTATCAGCTGCTAATAAATTGCAGCATGGAAATATACTAATTTCTTCTTCTTTGCAAATCGGGTCTACTATTGTATGATGAGGTGTGAAAAATGAAACGGAAGGAAGGAACAGCAATTTGGGAGAGAATCGGTGCATCTTCATTGTGCCCTGTGACTTATTGGCGCTCATATCAGGCTTGCCGTCCATTCTCGTGTTTACCGTGAAGCGCAGCGCAACGTCGCAACAGGTACTCCCCATGTTTGTTGTTGTGCTCACAGCGGCACCTAGCCCCACCTTCCGAGTCCAAGGGGTTGCGATGGATTTTTGCGCCCCGTGGCAACGATGGTGTTTGCCTAATTTTGTTCATGTGCAGACCACGTAGAAGGCATGCGTTCAATCAATTGACGAAACTTTATGGTGTGTTATTCTATGCTGAGCATGAAAAAATTAAGTTAGTCCATGTTAAAATGATAGCGGGTGCATGCAAGTTCACTTACTTTGCATCGTGGTCTCCTAAAAAATGTTAATTGATGTTACCCTTGCCAAGCTCTTTTTCATCATGCTCTGATTTGTTCTCTATTTTCTTCATATTCCTTAGCATAATGTTCATAGTTTGATCTAATATGCTGAAATTTGACCTTTGGATGAAGTGTAGGGGAACAAAGTTTTCAAAGACACATTTTTTCTTCTTATGCTA
Organism: Alopecurus myosuroides; assembly: GCA_028641055.1. Taxonomy (NCBI): domain Eukaryota; kingdom Viridiplantae; phylum Streptophyta; class Magnoliopsida; order Poales; family Poaceae; genus Alopecurus; species Alopecurus myosuroides. The sequence goes on along the minus strand of CM054063.1, from coordinate 232,723,305 downwards.
TTTGCATTGAATTATGATGTTTAATATGCCCGTTACATGGAAATTTTGAACTTGTGATTAAAAAATAAAAAATTCAACTGAAATAAATCCGTAGCAACGCACGGGTATTTTTGCTAGTAAAAGAATAAATGAAAGAAAATACAAGTCTTTCACACACGAGAGCAATTGTGCTGTTGTGCGGCAAAAGAAGATTCCTGCCCCCTCGATAATCCAGAAACCCACGTCACGGAACAGTTTGTATTCAAGCTGGCACAATGGAACTTGCCGCCCCTAGAAGGATACACAAGTCCTACATACACAAGCACATCGCGCGTACAGACACGAGCCTCATAGTACTTGTTAATGTAACGCGCAGCCAGGGGACCTCACACTGATTGCCGCAAGCCCATACAACTCGTCCCACACACGCAAATACTAGTCACCAAGGCCCCTACTGATTTGACATCCTAACCGCAACAGTCAGGATGTGTTAGGTCCGGTCCGGTTAGGACCTAGCATTGGACCGCCGAACCTATGCAACAAATTTTAGGTTAAGGTTTTTCCCGCACCTCCTGTTCTAGGTTCATGGGGTAACCTAGGTTCGGCCCGCTCGGTGCTGCCATTTCGTGCACGAATGGCAAGAACATGTCAAGGGCATGGACAAAGCTCCGAGGAGCAGCAAGGCAAAGTTTCGAACACGTTGTGAGCGAGGAGAAGCAGCGCTCGTCTCATCTGGAGAGGCCACTGGTGGCGTACTGGCGTCGACAGCGGCAAAGATGTCCAGCGCGGGAACTGGACGAACGGCGTCGAGTCGAACACCCAAGACTCGAGTTCATCAGCGTCGGCGACAGGAGCTGAGGAAAGTCCGGTCTGCACACCTCCCCGGCGTCCAGTGCACCGCTGCCTCGCTTCATGATAGCGCCGTCACAGCTGACCGTGCTGCTGCTCGAGGTAACCCTACAGGTGCACGTCGTCGGCAGCAAGGCCACGCCCAGATATTCTTCCAGTACGCCGGCGTGGAGAAGGAGCACCGCGACGCGCTCGACGCCGAGGCCACTGTTGATGGCCTGCTCTTCAACACGTCGCGTGAAATTGCCACAATCATTGACACATACGCAGCGGCGCTGGGCAAGAAGAGGCCCGACCTGCGCCTCGAGCAGCATGGCCAACGACGCGGACGCCGGGCACATCGTCCCGTGGCTGGACGCCGGGCTGCGGCAAACACGCTGACGTCGACGCTAGGGACATCGTCTCGTGGCTGGACGCCGGGCCGCGGCAAACACGCTGACGTCGACGCTAGGGACATCGTCTCGTGGCTCGACGTCGATGCTAGGGACATCGTCTCGTGGCTCGACGCCGTGCCGCCGCAAACCAGCCAACGTCGACACCAAACACATCGTCTCTTGGCTCGACGCGCGGCCGCCGGCGTTCATGCTCTTCATCAGCTTCGAGAGCATCTCACAGCTGTTGGCGAAGCAGGTCGCAAAGCTCGCGCGCGGCCTGGAGGCGTCCGCGTCCGTCGGCCTTTGATCAATCCATTGCCAGCCGAGAGGTGCGGGTCGAACCCAGGTTCGAACGGGTAAATTCCACGTTAAACCTATTTTTGTGTGGATCGGAACCTGATCCTAGTGGTAACAAAATTGAGGTCCGGTCCGGCGGGTCTCTGGGCCGCACCGGACCCATCGCATCTATACGCAACAGCAACACGTACGCCTCCGAACCAGACGGGGACAAAGACGCAGACGACTCCGTCCGTCCGTGCATTGCCGTTGCCGCGCACCATACTATACCAGCGGCCGTTCCCCCGTCGGCTACCCCGCGCACGGGACCGACAGATACCCGTCGATGGCGTCATCAGTTATTGCCGAGCTCTGTTCAAGCTCAGCTGCCCGCGAGGACGGATGCCTACTGGACTTGCCCCGCCCCCCGGCCGTCTCCATCGAAGCTGACGCGGGCGGTCCCCTCGCGCGGCGACGGCGACGGCGACCCGCCGGTTCGAATCGAACGTTCCGGTGGTCGTTAAAGTAAAACCTTGTTCAAGTCAGTCGTCAAGGCGATCGATCTCGTTTAGGAGCGTCCGTCCTGCTCAAGTCTACTACGTGTGCTTTATTTACTCGTGGACTCGGCCCTCTCGGAGTTACTTCGGCTAGAAGCACAGGCTGGCTATGCTCACGCCGACGACGAGCAGCGGAGGGAGGGAAAACGTGTGCCCGTGCTCGTCGTGCGCGCGGAAACTCAGCTGCACGTACGTACGTGCGTGCGTGCGCCATCACCGGTTGAATTCGAGGGAGAACATGCGGTGTACCTGAGAAAGTAGCGAGACATTTTGGATCCCGGTACTAGAACTCGGCGAGCTAGCAGCGGTGACTTGGTAGTAGGATCATCGGTCGGGTTGAACCGGTCTGGTGTGCTGTGCTTTTCAGGAGTCGTCAGGAGGCTAGCAGCAGGGAGGAGAGCACGGCACGTCGACGCCCAAATCTAGCTTTGATCGATGCCGCCCATACGGCCGTGTATACGTGCATGTGCACGCCCTGGTCGCGTTCGTGCCGCCGTCGTGAAGGCCACTACACGCTGCTCTGCCTACCGTCGTGCCGATGACTATCTAGGGAAAATTGGTGGTTTTCCGAGCATCTTTTGCAAGACGTGCGCTCACGCAGCCACGCGTCGCGTTCCTTGAAACGGCGTGTACTCCCCGGGGCACAGGGTATTTTTTTGAGGGAGATTTGAATAAAATAAAATAAAACTAGCAATTCTACGCGCGCTCCCCGGGGCACCGTTGAATTTGGCACACAGTTTTTCGGGAGCCGTACAGTGATACTCCATGGCACCCGAACTCTCCATCGAAATGTACGTAAAAAGAACTCGAATTTCGCAAGATTTGGCGGAAATCAAACTTCAACGTCGAGTCCTCGACTCAAAGCATATCAGAGCTCAGCCTCAGCTAGTAAGCTAACTGTACAATTATACTGCCTTGTCATGTCACACGTTTCGTTTGCTTTTCGAAAGTTTATCGCTGCAGGGTGCAGCGTCTTCATCAATAATCAGGCAATCGATTCTGCCCGTCAACCGTTCCACGATTTCTTTCATCACATTGACTAGTCCAATCTCGACTACGGACTACCCCTCGTTAAGGCTAGGAACTATAACTCGCTGCTCTTCGCAGTGCACCACGCCACGCCACGCTTCCATTCCATCAGCTCAGCCATGACCACCAAGGCGCATTGGTCCAACTCCTACCTCCTCCCGGCCACCGTCACGGTCCTCCTCCTCGTCTTCCTAGTCGCGTCCCTCAACAGCTCCGGCTCCGACGACCTCGTCGCCCTCTGCGCCCGGCGCACGGGCGGCGCGGGCCACTACACCGCCGCGCCGCCGCCCGAGTTCAGCCTGCTGGTGGGCATCCTGACGATGCCGAAGCTGCGGGAGCGGCGGGACCTCGTGCGGCTCGCCTACGCGCTGCAGCCGCCCGTGCCGTCCTACGCGCGCGTCGACGTGCGCTTCGTCTTCTGCAACGTGACGGACCCGGTGGACGCGGCGCTGGTGGCGCTGGAGATCCAGGCGCACGGCGACGTCCTCGTGCTCGACTGCGCCGAGAACATGAACGACGGCAAGACGTACGCCTACTTCTCCTCGGTGCCGCGGCTCTTCGCGGCCGCGCCCTACGACTACGTGATGAAGACCGACGACGACACCTACCTGCGCGTGCCGGCGCTCGTCGCGGACCTCCGGGCGCGGCCGCGCGAGGACGTGTACCTCGGCTTCGGCTACAACATGAGCGGGGACCCGATGCTGTTCATGCACGGCATGGGCTACGTCATGTCCTGGGACCTGGTCACCTGGGTGGCCACGGCGGAGGAGATCCTCGCGCGGAACGACACCGTCGGGCCCGAGGACCTCATGCTCGGCAAGTGGGTCAACCTCGCCGGGAAGGGGCGGAACAGGTTCGACCTCAAGCCCCGGATGTACGACCTCAACTGGGGCATGGACAACCTGCGCCCGGACACCGTCGCCGTGCACATGCTCAAGGACAACCGCCGGTGGGCGACCACGCTCGCCTACTTCAACGTCACCGCGGGAATCAAGCCCTCCAAGCTGTACCACTTGCCGTGATCGATCGATCGGGTCTTCTCTTCTTTAATTCTTTTCCTCCTCGATCCGTGATATGTGCTCGTCACTTGTGTGTATTCCGCTACTGGTACAGTATTATTTAGTCGAGATCCCGATCGCACACGCATTAGCCATGTGCTCACCCGCCTGAAGCCGCCGACGCCCGGCAAGCCGAATTATCCCGGGCAGTGCTTGTAGATATTATTGCTTTCTTGGTGACGACCGAACGGATTCGTGCAGTAAATTCTTGATCGCGTCAACAGTGTTGTTGAGAAGCGAGGCTAGTAAATTACTACTGTACATGTTCTTATTCTGCTACTACTGGCCTCCGCATTTGCCAGATCGGGGTAATAACCAAATCCGTGAGTCGTCCGAGCCACTATGTACTGCAGCAGGGGTCAGAGTCCATTATATCGGTCCATCTGAAAGAGGGGCGTCATTCATTTCCATTTCTGAAAAAGGCGCGCAAAGTTTTTCATTTAGAGGTTGATCTGAAAGAGGGTGTAAATTATTTCCATTCCTGGAAAAGGCGCGCAAAGTTTTTCATCTAGAGGTCGATCAGAAAGAGGACGTCATTTATTTCCGTTTCTGAAAAAAGCCGCGCAAAGTTTTTCATTTATATCAGCTGTCAATCCGGTTCAGGAATGTATCAACGACAATGCTTGGATCAATTTAGTTTTCTCTGATATATACAGTAGCTTTTAGAAAAAAATCAGTAGCCAAGACATCCATTTCCTCATGATCATTAGTCCAATACCCATCTGCACACGTATGAGTTTTGAGATCCGATTATTCTTCCTCCTCCAAGATACCTTTCTAAAAAGCGCTCTTTTGGGAGGCGGCGTAGCTCGACGGAAAACAACAGAAAGATATAGCCCCTTTTGTCTTCGACGTCTCAAAGAAAAGAAAATGCACGGCCCGCAAAGTCTTGGCCAATAACTCTCCGGTCTCCCATGTTAACACCCAAGGTGGACTTGCTCTCGATCACATTGAGGAAGCTCACCAACAATGGTTGCTACTTGTTTGACGGACGATAGACTTGAACGAAGAGGATGGCCAAATTGTAGGTTTTGCAAGTTATGCAACCAAGTGCAAGAAACTAACACACACCTTCTTTTTCGATATCCCTTCACTACTCTCATTTGGTCCTCGCCGAAGACTAGGCTCGACCTTCATAGCCTTAGTCCGGATCATTGGCAAACTATGCTTACCGTCAAAAATTGGTGGATGGAGATTATTCATAAGAGAGGGCCACATAGAAAAGCCTTGGCTCTCCTTTGTCATGTTGGTCACTCATGAAATTTGGAATGAAAGAAATGCTCGCGTCTTCGGAACCAATCAAAGACTGCAACCATGATTTTTAACAAGATAAAATATGAGATGGCATTGTGGTAATGTAATGCTCGCGTCTTCCGGAACCAATCAAGGCCTTAAGTAATGTAATGCCACGAGAATAGGTTTATTTGATGGGTCATGTCGACCGGTCTAGAAAACTTCTTATTAATCAATGAAAATGGCAAATCTTTTGTCTTGTTTTAAAAAATGTGTTCCCTAAGAAAATGTCAGGTATTCTAGTCACCCTTCCGCAGCCACCCAATGCGCGAAAACTGCATCCACGTCAGCTCCTCCCAGTACAGTAACTCGTCCATCTCGGCGTCCGGCGATGTAGCCTTCTCCTTTCCGCGATGTATTAGAGATTCTACACTCCTATGGCATTGCACTAGTTTCTTTGGCAAAAAACCAAAGTTTTTGCGTTCTTCCACTTATATAAGTCACCCATAAATGCTCACAAAGCTGAGGAAGTATCATCCAGATTTTAGGCTACCACGCGGCTTGACCACGCCTCCTCTACTGCGGCCGTAAGGGAGGACCTTACCACCTTATTCTAATAGCTCACATCAATGCCTCTGCCAAGAACATAGGAGCCCCCTGGGTTCAACATCTCATATCAATTTTCAACAGCTGGGAAAGAATTGGGGTGCGGCAAGAAGAAATGGAATTCTAAATTAAAGTATAATTAGGTCGAAATGGATAATTAGGATCATCTCCATATCATTTTTCATTTCTCGAAAAATATAATATGTTTGGATATTCTAAGTGGTTCCTATTTCTCATGCTGAAGCAACAGCGAACATTCCCATCAGTTGCCCAGCCGGAAAGAATGGAAGAGGATTTTTGGTATCACATTAGTACTGGCTTAACATGATCCGGGCTCGAGCTCCCACATGACATAATAGCGCCGGACTTGTTGCACATGTTGTAGATCTTGGAGTTGGCCAAACCTCAACGAAAGAGGGCAACAGTTCGATCTGGAGAACTCTAAATGATGAACCCGAGCCTTCGGGTAGAGAGGGAAGAGGTTCGACTTTGCTGCTTATTATGTAAATCCGCGCGTACGAAATGGATATGGTGAAGACATATGACTGTGTAGTTTGGCGTTTCTTGGAAGGTGCTATGTCGAAATTGAGCTTCATAGTACACGAGTTCAGTGGATAATGGAGTGTGCGACCACCGTCGGCAATTATGTTCGCTTCAATGGAGATTTGTTGGACACCTTCGTACCATCCCGGGGTATTCGTCATGGCGATGCATTATCCCTATATTTATTTTTGCTAATTGTTGATGGTTTATCTTGCTTTTTACAAAAAGGAAATTGAAGAGTGGGGTTTCCATAGGAGTACACATTTGGTCTCATGATAGTTAGCCGTTAAGGTCTAATATAGAGTGGGGTTAATTTTGGAAAGGAACAAAAGGTATGAAGTTATACATTTTCATTTTCCTGAAAAAAAAAACCCAGAGTGCTCTCTCCGGCTCTCTGTTGTGTATCGTGCAACACCAGCTCATCGGGTTTGCACCCAAGAAAAGAAACACCGTTCTCCGAAGAAAACAACGGTGAAAACTGAAATCGTTACTATAGATACTCTGATCTGCCTACTTTTGTAAGCATCTGCTAAACTTTCAATAACCCTGAGCATGTAGTCCTACAATCATTGAGCTGGCGAGATCTCGTAGTCTGATCACGAGGCCGGCTTGCTAGCCGAGGAAGCCACGTTACGTCATGTATCAAGTAGTAAGTGGGAACCGACGAATGCATGTCACCTCCGAATGGTACTGCTCCTATGAATGATTAGTTCTTCGTGGCCCGTTTATACAGACATAAATGGAATATGGTTTCCATCTGCCACCTAACATGCCCCTCGACGTCGACGCATCTCCTAATGCTAATATGCACAAAAAGATCCGGCGAACACCGGAGATCGATTCCTTGTCGCCCTTGGTTGAAGAGCGGTCTCGACGTCTGCGCGCGTGTGCACGCGAACGACATTTTTTTTGAGCAAGACGCGCGAACGACTCATCCAACGAAATTGAATTAGTCCCACGTCGTCCGACGCGCATACTCCCGTGTTACCGTCCCGCTTATAAGAACACGTGCATTTCCTCCCGTGTCGAGGCCCGCGCGCGCGATGAAGACCAGCTCATCGACGCAGGCGTTGTTCCCCACCAGCTCGTCGCTCTGCACCCCGTACCTCCTCCTCGTGCCCCTCGGCCTGCTCGCCGCCGTGGTCGTCCTCCCCAGCCTCGGCTCCTCCCACGTCCGCTCCGACGGCCTCGGCGTGCTCTGCCCCGGCCTCGACACCGATGGCCACTCCGTCGCGTCGGGGGCCGAGAAGCTCGTCTCCACGGCGCCGGCGACGCCGGAGTTCCGCCTCCTCGTGGGCGTGCTGACCATGCCCAAGCGGTACGAGCGGCGGGGCATCGTGCGGCTGGCGTACGCGCTCCAGCCCGCGGCGCCCGCGTACGCGCAGGTGGACGTGCGCTTCGTGTTCTGCGGCGTGGACGACCCCGTGGACAGGGTGCTGGTGGCGCTCGAGGCCGCGCGCCACGGCGACATCCTCGTGCTCAACTGCACCGAGAACATGAACGACGGCAAGACGCACGAGTACTTCTCCTCCGTGCCGCGGGCCTTCGCCGACGCGCCCTACGACTACGTCATGAAGACCGACGACGACACCTACCTGCGGGTGGCCGCCATGGCCGAGGAGCTCCGCCACAAGCCCCGCGACGACGTCTACCTCGGCTACGGCTTCGCCGTCGGCGACGACCCGATGCAGTTCATGCACGGCATGGGGTACCTCGTGTCCTGGGACATCGCCACCTGGGTGTCCACCAACGACGACATCCTCCGGTACAACGACACCCACGGCCCCGAGGACCTCCTCTTCGGCAAGTGGCTCAACATCGGGAAGCGGGGCAAGAACCGCTACGACCTCAAGCCGCGGATGTACGACCTCAACTGGAACCGCGACAACTTCCGGCCGGACACCGTCGCCGTGCACATGATCAAGGACAACCGCCGGTGGGCCGATACCTTCCGGTACTTCAACGTCACCGCCGGGATGGCGCCGTCCAAGCTGTACCACTTGCCGTGATTGATCGACCAACATGTTCATATATTTGATTTTGATTTTTTAATTCGTCTTCACATGACGTGGTTGCTTATGCCACGGAAGTGTACGCGATTCACATTCTTTTATGCCATTTCTTATTCATCGCCTGATTGATCGAGCGTCAACACCTGAGCTGAACAGCTAGAGATTCTCTGGAAAAAAAAGTCTTGTTTATTCACAAGTACTGTAGTACTAGGTAAATTGGGAGGTCGCGATTACACGCTGCATTATTTTTTACACAACGGCTTACCGAGCATCCATTAGTCAAAGAACAGGCTATAGCATCAACGTGCGGAAAACACTAGAAACACAGCTGCTCTGGCACGGATGCACCAAGGACCGAAGGAAAAAAAAGACTAATATCATAACTCGCGTCAAAATATAATAATAGCAAAAAAAAATCTCAACATTTTTTTTATCATGATAAGTTGTGCACTCCATCAATCATGGATGATTTTCTCTTGCAGGGTATAAGGTGCCAATCCCAATGTGGACGGTTGTAAGTACTGTTTTCACACAACACACAACGATCGTGAGGAGCATGATCTTGTGTCACGGCAACAAAAGAGGATCTCCAAATGCAAATGCAAAAGAAGGAAACAATGTATGAGTGTTGTTGTCGCTCGATCGAAGGTCATAGTTTTTTATTCCGGGGAAAGTCTAAGTTTTCAAATTTGTGCCATTAACAAGGCCATGCCAAGTACAACCTATTTTACCCTCGAAACCAGCATCCGATACTCGAGGAGCACCATCAAACTGAAATCTCCTAGTGCTGCCGCCCCCACTTGGCAAGGGTGTTGTTGAAAATCACCAATCACCACGCTCAGATGCACAGTGTGTGCTGTTTGGACAGGAACAACCCCCACGCGCCAAACCTGCATAGCAGCTCATGAAGCAATGTGTTCTCGCATCCAGGATCCCTCCTCCGTCGTTGTCTTCTTGTCTTCCAACCAAAGTCGTCTTGACTTTCCCGTCTCTGCCAACACCATGGAAAACACAACTTTGACATGTCCCGTGGTGTGAGATGAAAATAGAGCTTCACGAGATGCCTCCTTGAAGCCCCACGGGATGATGTTTGTGAACATGTCTGACCGGATCCCCTCCAATCCAGTGGCTCAAGAGCACTTTGCCAATCCTTGAAGACCGTCAATGGAGAAATTCGGAATTCGTCGGCGGCCCGATCGAAGGTGATCAAAGTAGCAGAGAGGAAAGTCGATGAAAGAGAATCGTTAGGGCCGCCCTAACTACATTATTGCGTGGAAGGGGACGACACAAGAGATGATCTTCATCGTCCATCCACCTATCACGGCTCGGGAGATCGACGACGACCCAAGAGGAGCTCGGTAGAAATCGCCGGTTGTTGATTACTCATATCAACAAATCCCCCGGATGGCATGATGGGGGTTTGAGAGTAGGAAACGATTAGGCGTGTTGCTGATGGTGAGTGTAAATTTAAGGTCTTGCAAGGTGTCGCAGATGTTGCTAAGTCCAAGCAGAAACTTACCGCCAAACGTGAGCAATTTCTCATGGAGGAATTAGTCAATGTTGCAAGGGAATTGCTTTGTAGGTTCTTCAAGCCCCCGAGTCATCTTGATTTTGTTTCTTCTTATAACGTTTCTTTCGCGTTTGTAGGTATTTAGCCTGACATGGGTCCTGAGGGGCAGTGGGTGACTAATCGGATTGTTTCTGAATCCGGTAGTTCAAATATTCACGCTTTCAACTTATGGTCTGATTGAAGTAGGGGCTTCATCATGGTCACTCTTCAGTATCGGGTGTGTCAGGTCCAAAATTTTGTCGACTCGTGCCGGGAGGCACTGTCTTCGGTTTATCATACTTTGTATCCGTTGGATATTGCTCCCAAACGACTGAGTGTGTTGCTGCAAAAATTTCGTCGAGTCGAAGATGTTCGCGACTGTATTCTCCGAGAAAAGAAGTTAACGACCCATAGGCCGAGTAACTCCTCAGCCCGGGGTTCCCCCGGAAGAAGCAGGGACTGTAGTAGCTGCCGAATCTTCTACTGGTACGTGGAAAACTGTTTGGACTGATGGACTTACCAGTCTTGATCGTTACAAAGGACGATGCTACCACATCGAGCCTGGTACTGGGGAAGTGTGTGCGTCAGCAGTTGTTCTGCAGGTCTCCGATTGCCATGGCGTTCGTGCGGCTTTGGCATCCCAACGTGAACTTCAATTTTGTTGCGCAACTGCCTTCTACCCAAGGGATTCCAGTAGATTTTGGTTCCTATTATGAAGTAGTGCGGCCTGTTGCTGAGCGTATTATTCTATTGACTGCTGCTGAGACGGAGCGATTACTCCGAGAGAATGCGAGTCGTTAGTAGCCTCGTGTTTGTTCGTGACTTTTTAAGGTGTATGTACCCTGTATTTTGTGAATTTATTAAGGTGTGTATACCTTGTAACCTTGTAAATGAGTGTGTTTTGTGAATACATTGCTTTGCCTGTTATGCTAGTTTGGCATAGCCCCCATGTGTTGGGGTGTGACCTTGTTTTGCATGTGTTTATCAATCGACGGAATAATGAAACTGGGAATCGAATATTCGTTATTTCGATGGCTGAGAAGCTATGTATTTGTTCAAATTACACCATGGTTGAAAACAGTCTTATCTGCGAAGGAAAATAACTTCCTATGGGTAGAATTTGCGCAACTGCACGACATTCCATGGGTTGGAGTAGACGATGCCGGGATCTGGGTCCTTCAAGCGGTACGCGCCTCTCATGATGACTTCGTGTACTATGTAGGGTCCCTCCAAAGGGGAAAAGAGCCCGTGGTGGCTTTCTTGCTTGAGTCGCAGCACCAAGTCTCCTTTCACGGAAGATCTGCTACGGATGCAGCGACTGTGGTAGTTGCGCAGCGCCTGCTGGTAGACGGCCGATCTGGCGTGAGCAATGTTCCGTGCTTCATCGAGTGCATCGATATCTTCGGCGAGTGCCGCGTTGGAGGCTTCTTCGCTGTAGGCGACGAATCTTGGCATGCTGAAGCGGATATCTTCGGGAACGATTTCTTCTGCACCGTAGACCATGAAAAATGGTGTGAAGTTTGTCGATCTGCTTGGAGTGGTTCTCAGGTAACACAGCACGGATGGTAGCTCTTTGGCCCAGTGTCCTGCTGCATAGTCTAATCGAGCTAGTAGTCGTTTCTTCAGGCCACTCGAAACTAAGTCGTTTGATTGTTCTACTTGACCATTGGTATGTGGATACGCCACAGAGGTGTAACTTTGGATTTATTCCTTTTTCCTTCCGAAAGTCTTGAGTTTCTTTGGCCGTGAAGTTGGACCCATTGTCTCTGATGATGTTGTGGGGAGCACCGAATCTACAAACTATGGAGTTGAGGAATTTGACTGCGCACTTGGCGGCCTGGGATGTTACTCGTACGACCTCTATCCACTTTGTAAACTTGTCGACTGCCACGAGCAGGTGAGTGTATCCTTCGGTTGTTGATTTGCGCAGTGGTACGACCATGTCTAGCCCCCATTGAGCACAGGGCCACGATAGTGGGATCATGTGCAGTTCTGTTGCTGACATGCGTGGCTTGGGCGCGAATCTCTGGCAGGCGTCACATCTTTCAACTAGGTCTCTCGCATCTCTGGCTATAGTAAGCTAGTAGAATCCTGCTCGAAATGCCTTGACCAGAATTGCTCTTCAACTGGCGTGATGCCCACAATCTCCTTGATGTATGTCTCGGAGCAGTTCCTCCCTATCCTCAGGTGCGATGCATCGTTGGAGGGTTTCCGAGATAATTTTCTTGTACAACTCGCCATTTATCACCCGAAAGGATTTGCTATTCGCCAATTTCTGATAGAATTTCTAGGAATGTATCTGATGGATCTCTTGTTGATTTTCCCTAGGTCCACCTCTGGTGGTATCAGTGCATTTTCGACCCGATGTTTGCCAGTCTGTCTGCCTCTTTGTTGCTTGATCACGCGACGTGTCTCAACTTGCAGCCTTTGAAGATTCCTTCGACCAGGTTGTACATGTCACGATATGCGATAATGTTATCTGCGATTGCGTCACACTCCTTCATCGTTTCTTGCACGATGAGGTTTGAGTCTCCGTAAATCATCAACCGAGTTGCTCCACAGGCCAACACCATCTTCATTCCGTGTAGAAGTGCTTCGTACTCGACGTCATTGTTCCATGCTCTATCATCTAGCGGGAAGTCGAGGGGTAGGACATACTGGAGCTTGTCCCCTTTGGTGATATCAGCACGACTCCGTCTCTCGCGCCTTCATTCCTTTTGGATCCGTCGAAGTACATGATCCATGAGATGGAGTACTCGGGAGGTCCTGGGGTTTGCAACTCTGTCCACTCTGGGAGAAAATATGCGACTATTTGTGGTTTGAGGGCATTGCGGATCTCGCGCCTTCATTCCTTTTGGATCCGTCGAAGTACATGATCCATGAGTTGGAGTACTCGGGAGGTCCTGGGGTTTGCAACTCCATCCACTCCGAGAGAAAGTATGCGACTATCTGTGGTTTGAGGGCATCACGCCCCGTGAACACTATATCCCAGGCGCTCAATTCGATGCTCCACTTGGCGATTCTTACGGATTCCATGGGTTTGTTCATGATTATACCAAATGATGCGTCGTTTAGCACCATTATGGTATGCTCCTGGAAGTAATGCTTGAGCTTTCGAGCTGTGAAGACGGCCCCATATATTAGCTTCTAGTAATGCGGGTATCGTTGTTTGCATGGTGAGAGTACATCGTCGAGGTAGTAGATTGGCCTCCGTACTCCATGTGTCTTCCCGTCTTCGGGTCACTCCATCACGATTACTGTGCTGACCACCTGGTTAGTCGCGGATAGATATCTTCGGGCGTGGCCAATACTTTTCTGCTCGACAATGCTTTTATAAGGTCTTCGAATGCTTTTTTTGCTTATGGTGTCCACTCGAATTTATCTGTGTTCTTCAACAGTTTGTAGAAAGGGAGGGCCTGCTCACCCAGCCTTGCGATGAATCTGCTGAGTGCTGCTAGCCGCCCTGCTAGCTGTTGGACGCCTCGAAGGTTTGTTGGTTCTTTCATCGCCAGGATGGCTTGAATTTTTTCCGGGTTGGCTTATATTCCTCGAGCTGACACCAGGTAACCGAGTAGCGGCCTGATGCACATGTAACACACGTTCGTTGGGAGATCCCAAGAGGAAGGTATGAAGAGCACAATAGCAAGTTTCCCTCAGTAAGAAACCAAGGTTGAATCGACCAGTAGGAGAAAGCAGTAACTTCAGAAGGTTGATGCAGTTGAGATGGTAGGGCGCACTACCGGTTCAGCATGTACGTGGAACCTACACAACAAAAACAATTCACTTTGCCCCAACAAAGCAGTGAGGTTGTCAATCTCACCGATTTTGCTGATAACAAAGAGGTTAAATGTATGGTGTGGAAAATAATATAAGAACAATACGAAAATAGTAGCAGAAGTGTGAAAATGGTGGAAGCAGTGTGAAAACAATGGAAGTAGTGTATGTATTATTAGAATAAGGAAATGGACCGGGGTCCACAGTTCACTAGAGCTATCTCTCCATAAAAGATAGTTAACATGCGTGGTGAACAAATTACAACTGAGCAATTGACAAATAAAGAACATGCATGACATAAACATTACTATGAGATTCAAGCGGGCATTACAACAAAATACATAGATCGTCACCCAACTGCATCTATGACTAATAATCCACCCTTCGAATATCATCCTAACAAACGTTGGGTATTAAGTTGCAAGCAACAGATAATTGCAGTACGCAAGGTGTGTAATGTAAACAAAGTAAACATCGTTGTTTTTTCCCTAATGATAACAACACATCCTCCATCCGTCACGTTTCTGTCACTCGAGCATAGATGCAAAGGAGGCATGAACCCACTATCGAGCATAAATACTCCCTCTTGGAGTCACTAGCATCTACTTGGCCAGAGCATCTACTAACAACGGAGAGCATGCAAGAACATAAATAACATACACATGAAGATAACATGATAGACTGATAATCAACAGACATAGCATTCAATAATCATCGGATCCCAGCAAACACAACATGTAGCATTACAAATAGATGATCTCGATCATGTGAGGCAGCTCACGAGATCTAAACATGAGGCATAATGTGGAGAGTACAGCTATCTAGCTATTGCTATGGACCCGTAGTCCAAGGATGAACTATTCACGCATCACTCTGGAGGCGGGCATGGTGGTGTAGACCCCTTGAAACGTCCATTTTGCATCACCGTTTTATGTTGTTATTTTATATTATTCATCGATATATTTCATGTTATGATGCATCGCTTATGTTATTTTATCTTATTTTGCATGTTTCATAATTTTTGGCGAATAAACACCGGGACCAGAAATCTGATGGAAAAAGCACCATCGAGATACCTTATTTCATAAGATCATAAGAAGAAGGGGGGCACCAGGGGTGTCTTAGAAGTTCAGAGGAGGACTCCAGCCATAAGGGGAGCTAGAGGGTGGCCACCAGGGGCCCACAGCATGAGGTGCCGCGCCCCCTGGCCGTGCCACCAGGTGGTGTGGCCACCCTGGCCCACCTCTGAGGATATCTTTCGCGTACTTGACTCCCAGGGAACCCTAAGCCTCATACCATCATCGAAGAATTATTCTGCCGCCGCCTGGGGGCGGAAAACACCCGAGAGAGAAAAGCTCTCTGGCAGGGAGAAATCTGTCGGGGAAATTCCTCTCCAGAGAGGGGAAATCACCGCCATCGTCACCATCATCACTCCGGTCTTCATTGGGATCATCGTCACCATCATCCTCATCACCAGCACCATCACCCTCATCATTCACCGTCATCCCGTTGTAACAATTAGGGGCTCTTATCGTTGTTTTACATTAGATCTCTCTCCCGATGTGGATTACTTGTTAGTAGTTGATGCTTGTGAGATTTATCGGTGTTAGCACTTTATGACCAGATAGTTATCATCCATTATATCACTTATGATTGTGATCCATATGATGTCTTGTGAGTAGTTCGTTTAGTTCTTGAGGACATGAGAGAAGTCATGATGTTAGTAGTGAAGTTATATTGAAGTAATATCTCGTGGTTAAGTATTTAAGTTGTGGTACTATTCTTCTAGTGGTGTCATGTGAACGTCGACTACATGATACTTCACCTTTATGGGCCTAGGAGGATGCATGGTGTATTTGGCTACTAATTGTGGGGTTGTCGGAGTGACATAAACCTAAACCCCCGTTAGGAAACCAATGCACGAAGGAGCATAGAATCCCAGAGTTTAAAGCCGTGGTTAGTTTATCTTAATTACTTTCTCGTATTTGCGGATAATTACGAGGGGTATAATCACAAGTATGTATTAGTTCTAGTTGGGAGGTGCATTAGCATAGATTCACCCACGCAACACTTCTCGAACCAATGGATATTAATCAACTGTAACGAAGCGAAAGCACTTGACGAAATTCCCATGTGTACTCGAGAACGTTTGGTAGTCATAAGTAATACAACCGGTTTGTCCTTTTCTCTCAAAAGGATTGGGCCACTCGCTGCAATATTATTTACTGCACTTTATTTACTCGCACTTTATTTATCTGCTATATCAATAACCTCCAAAAACCCGTTTGCTAGTGTTTACAATGAATCCTCTATCCAACCTGCTTGTCAACACCTTCTGCTCCTTGTTGGGTTCGACACTCTTATTTATCGAAAGTATTATGATACACACCCTATACTTGTGGGTCATCAAGACTATTTTCTGGCGCCGATGCCGGGGAGTGAAGCACTATTGGTAAGTGGAATTGGTAAGAGAAACTTTTACTATGAGTGTTGTTTTTTATTTCTGTCTGCTGTTTTATTTCATTATGGAGAATACTTTTGGTTCTCTGTTTAGGGTACCTCTACCGTTGCTACTAGGGTAGTTGGTAACCTGTCTTCTGCTGAATTAGATCCTTATAAAATACCTATAAAAATTGTTGGACGTGTTATAGATAACTGCTATTAGGGTGATGGACCTGTCCATCCCGGTGATCATTTGCTCTTTATACATGAATTATGCGAGTTATTCAGGTGTGCAGGTATTACAATGGATCAAGATAAAAGTAAATTATTATCCTTATCGCTGAAAGGAAGAGCCGCTGAATGGTTCAAATTACTGAAGATTGGTGATTCTATTGGTTGGGAGGAAATTGTTCCTCTCTTTCATTCTAGATTCTATCCTCCTAGTGAGATTCATAAAGACCGGAATCAAATCTATAATTTCTGGCCTCATGACGGAGAGAGTATTGCTCAAGCGTGGGGGAGAATGAAGTTATTAATTCTTAAATGTCCCGTTCATGAACTCCCGAGAAATATTGTTATCAATAATTTTTATGCAAGTCTTTCTCTCATGATAAGGATTTATTGGATGCTTCTTGTTCTGGATCATTCACACGTATGAAGGAAGAAGCTAAATGGGATCTTCTTGACCGTATTCAAGAAAACACTGAAGGATGGGAGAACGACAAAGGTAGAAAGTCAGGTATAAATTATGATTATGAATGCATTAAATATTTTATGGGAACCAATGATTTCTATGATGTTAGTGCTATTTGTGGTCTTGATTCTCAAATATTTGCAAACTGTCTTAAAGCTTTTGCCTCCTATCTTGATATTCCTAAAAAAGAATTATCACAAGTACCATGCACCTTGTAAAGATATTGTTCTTGCTAGTAATATAGAAGTGCATGCTGTTAATCCTGCTGTTCCCGAGCCATATGTTGAAAAAATGCCTTTCCCTGCTAAGGTGAAAGAACACTCTATGGTGGCTTGTGTGCTTAATAAGAGTAATAAGAAATCTATTGAACCTGATGAACAACTAGCTGTTGAACCTGCTGTAGCAATAGTGAAAGATCTTGTTTGTGGAAATGTGGAGGATGAACACATTGTTTTTTGTGAGGATGCTTCTTATATTGTTTCCCATCCTCATAGACCTAAGAAAACTAGTGTTCATGTGCTTTCTGATAAGATTGGTGATCATTGCTATTATGGTTTGTGTGATATTGGTGCTAGTTCTAGTGCTATACCTAATGAGATTTATAGAGAAATTATGCATGAAATTGGTTCTTGTGAGCTTGAAGATATTGATGTGGTTATTCAACTTGCTAATAGAGAGACTGTTTTTCCAATTGGTATTGTTAGAGATGTGGAAGTTTTGTGTGGTAAGACTAAATACCCCACTGATTTTCTAGTACTTGGTAGGGCTGCTAGTAAGACTTATCCTATTATTTTTGGTAGAACTTTATTGAACACTTGTGGTTCTATTATAGATTGTAAAAGAGAGAAGATTTTGACTAAATTTGATGGAAAATCTGATGAGTTAAATTTTTCCAAATTTGCCAGAGCACCTTATGAATCTAAATTGCCTGATGTGAATTTAAAGTTGAACAACTTGCTTCTATTGTCTTGCTCCTAACAATGCTTTGCAGCAATATATGGAGGATCACGAGAGTGATGTCTTTATGAAAGAGAGAAATGAGATTGACGATATTCTTCTTCGTCAACCGGTGATACTGAAATATAATTTGCCGGTGGAAGACTTGGGTACAACATTACCACCCAAGGAGGATACTGTATTTGATTTAAAACCTCTGCATGATGATCTTAAATATGCTTATCTTGATGATAAGAAAATATATCCTGTTATTATTAGTGCTAAACTTTTAGGTGAAGAAGAGGAAAGATTATTGGGAATTCTAAAGAAACACCGAGGAGCTATTGGATATACTCATGATGATTTGAAGGGAATTTATCCTACTATATGTCAGCATGCTATTAATATTGAACCTGATGCAAAGCCAGTAGTTGAACATCAACGCCTTTTAATTCCTAAGATGAAGGAAGTGGTAATAAATGAGGTATTAATACTTCTTGATGCTGGTATTATTTTTCCTATTGCTGATAGTAGATGGGTGAGCCATGTGCAGTGTGTCCCTAAGAAGAGAGGAATGAATGTTGTGCCTAATGAAAACAATGAGCTCATTCCACAAAGAGTAGTAGTTGGTTATAGAATGTGTATTGATTTTAGAAAGGTTAATGAAGTTACTAAGAAAGAACATTATCCTTTGCCCTTTATTGATCAAATGTTAGACAAGTTATCTAAGAAAACTCATTTTTGCTTTGTTGATGGTTATTATGGGTTTTCTCAAATTTTTGTTAGGAAGCAAGATCAAGAGAAAACAACATTTACTTGTCCTTATGGTACTTATGCTTATAGAAGTATGCCTTTTGGTTTCTGTAATGCTCATGCTACTTTTGAAAGATGCATATCTGCTATTTTTCATGGTTTTTGTGAAGAAATTGTGGAAGTATTCATGGACGATTTTTCCGTATATGGAACTTCTTTTGATAATTGTTTGCACAACCTTGATAAAGTTTTGCACAGATGTGAGGAAACCAATCTTGTTATTAATTAGGATAAATGCCACTTTATGGTTAATGAAGGTATTGTTCTTGGACATAAAATTTCTGAAAGAGGTATTGAAGTTGATAGAGCTAAAGTGGAAGCCATAGAGAAAATGCCTTGTCCTAGGGATGTTAAAGGTATTCGTAGTGTTCTTGGTCATCCTGGTTTTTATAGGAGGTTTATTAAAGATTTCTCTAAAATTTCAAAGCCTCTTACTAATCTTCTTCAAAAAGATGTACCATTTGTTTTTGATGATGATTGTAAGGAAGTTTTTAAATGTTTAAAGAACGCTTTAACCACTGCTCCTATTGTTCAACCACCTGATTGGAATTTACCTTTTGAAATTATGTGTGATGCTAGCTATTTTGCTGTAGGTGTTGTTCTTGGACAGCGCCTAGATAAGAAGTTGAATGTTATTCATTATGCTAGTAAGACTCTTGATGCTGCTCAAAAGAATTATGCTACTACTGAAAAAGAGTTCTTAGCTGTAGTTTTTGCATGTGATAAGTTTAGGCCTTATATTGTCGATTCAAAGGTTACTATTCATACTGATCATGCTGCTATTAGATACCTTATGGAAAAGAAAGATCGTAAGCCTAGGCTTATTAGATGGGTGTTGCTTTTACAAGAGTTTGATTTGCATATTGTGGATAGAAAGGGTGGTGAAAATCCTGTTGCTGATAACTTGTCTAGATTGGAAAACATTACTTTTGATCCTATTCCTGTTAATGATAGTTTTCCAAATGAACAGTTGACTGCAATAAAGGTAAAACCCCAAGATAGTCCATGGTATGCTAATTATGCTAACTTTATTGTTTAAAAGTATTTGCCTCCAACATTTACAGCTCGTCAAAGAAGAAAATTCTTCTATGATTTGAGGCATTATTTTTGGGATGACCCACATTTATATAAATAAGGAGTAGATGGTATTATGAGAAGATGTGTACCAGATCATGAACAACGTGAAATATTGAAGAAGTGCCATAGTAGTGCTTATGGAGGACATCATACTGGAAATAGAACCGCACAAAAGGTTCTAGAATCAGGTTTCTATTGGCCTACCCTCTTTAAAGATGCACGTAAATTTATTTTATCTTGTGATGAATGTCAAAGAGTAGGAAATATTTCTAGACGTAATGAAATGCCTATGAGTTATTCTCTTGTTATTGAAACTTTTGATCGTTGGGGATTTTTGACTTTATGGGTCCTTTTCCTCCTTCGAATGGTTATAATCATATTGTTGTTGCTGTTGATTGTGTTACTAAGTGGGTAGAAGCTATACCTACTAAAAGTGCTGATGGTGAGACCTCTATAAAAATGCTTAAAGATGTTATTTTCCCTAGGTTTGGTGTGCCTAGATATCTTATGACTGATGGAGGTTCTCATTTTATTCATGGTGGTTTTAGAAAGACCCTTGCTAAATATGATGTTAATCATAGAATTGCCTCAGCTTATCATCCTCAAACCAGTGGGCAAGTAGAATTATCAAATAGAGAAATTAAATATATGTTGCAAAAGACTGTTAATAAATCTAGGAAAAATTGGTCAGATAAGTTGAATGATGCTTTATGGGCTTATAGAACTGCTTTTAAAAATCCTATGGGTATGTCTCCTTACAAAATGTTTATGGAAAAGCTTGTCACTTGCCTTTAGAATTAGAACACAAAGCTTATTGGTCAGTGAAAGAATTAAATAAAGATTTTAAACTTGATGGTAAGAAAAGTATGCTTGATTTGAATCATTTAGATGAATGGAGATGTGAAGCTTACGAAAATGGCTAGCTCTTTAAAGAGAAAGTTAAATAATGGCATGATAAAAGAATCCTTAAAAGAGAGTTTCATGTTGGTGAGAAAGTTCTATTGTATCGGTCTCGTCTCAGATTTTTTGCAGGAAAATTACTCCCCCGATGGGAAGGACCTTATGTTATTGAAGAAGTGTATCATTCGGATGCAATCAAAATTGCTTCCCTCAAAGATAACACTACACAAGTGGTAAATGGACAAAGACTCAAACATTATATTAATGGGGATTCCTATGATGAAGATGTGGATGTTATTCAAGTAATTACTCCAGAGAAGTTCATTAGGGGGAAGATTCCAGAATCTGCAGAGTTTGTTTTGGAATAGGTAACAGTTATGTTAAGAAAAAGTTCGCGAAATACCTTTTGAGTTATAGATTATTGATTTTTGGAAAATATGAAAAATACCAAGCCGAAGAGGAGTTAGACAAGGTTCCCGTAGGCACCACACCATGAGGTGGCGCGGGCCCACCCTTGGCCACGCCAGCCTATGGTGTGGGCGCCCAGAGCCCCTCTCCGACTCGTTTTCGACCTGGACTTTCCTTTTGTTACGCATGTTTTTGCTACATAACCCCCCGGAGCCTCCGAAGTCCGTATATTGTTTTCTCGTCGTGTTTCTGTTTCGTGCTGTTTCTGCCAGGGTCTGTTTTCAGTTTTAGAAGCACCATGGTCTCCACCAACAACAAGGGGAAGGGACCGAAGGAAGATGATCTCCAAGACCGCAAGCCGGAGGAGATCGAGAGTGGAGCTGAAGGAGATGTAGAAGAAAACACACGAGTGCGTCCACACACCACCATCGCGAGCATTGGAGTGGTTACAAAACCTCCCAATCAAAAGGCGATGATGAACACTGGATGGAGGTCCCGATGTCACTTTTTATCCCCAGATATTCCACTTTCAAGTATTAAGAGACCTTTCCATACTTTAACTCATGAATATCAATATATGAGGGTACCCGAGTCAAGGTTGCCTTCTTGCTGGGATATGGACCGTTCTAACCGTGCAAATAGAGAGAGATCTCAACCTAACGAAGTGTGGGCGAAAAATCTAGATGGCTGGAATGCACCGATTGACAAGCACGCGAACCGTATTGTACAACACTGATATGAGAATATGCTTATTTTTGCAATTGAAGATCTTAAGAAATCAATTGACAAGATCATCGAGAAGGATTCACCACCACCACCGAAGAATTGATTCGTCATTGGTATTGGCATCCCCTTGGCTTGTTCAAGCTTGGGGGAGTGAAGCGGTATCACCTTTATCTTTCACCCTTTTACCTTTTAGTAGAGTCATATCATGAGTAGAGGAAATATAATATAGTATGGTTTGCAGTATGAAAGTGTTGCTCCCTAGTTTGTTATCGTTGTATCCCTTGGGTTGAGTTGCCGTAATGAAATATTAATGAGAAGTTTCATCATCTACTTGTTTCACTTTATTTTAGTTTGCAATTTTTGTTATGTGATTGATCTTGTTATTAGTATTGGTATCAATTTTGGAGCTTCTAGATAATCTAGTTGGTTTCGGAAAACTTAGCATTGGTTAGTAGCAACAATTCGTTGAGACTAAAGTAGAAAAAATGGAGTTGCATGTAGCTATATTATTCCATGATCTTTCTTCTTTGTTAGCCCATAAGGCTAGTATTCTCAAATAAGTTTGTTTGGACCTTCAAGGAAGATTGCATGATTGGGTTTATCATATATATCTTTGTTTGTTTTGCTTCAATTCTTATGGTTGCTACCCAACCTTGCTAGACAAAAACCTGTACTGAGAGGGAATGTGTCGTGGTGAGGTAAAGACAGATGCCATAGGATGGCTTGAGTTTGGGGCCGATGGACACTGTGGGTATCCTGGGAGGGATCGCACGCCTAGATGGCGCGCTCACTACACTGCAAACAACACAATCTACCCAGGTTTGGGGCCCTCGTGTGGAGGTAACACCCCTACTCCTGCCTCTCTCTGTATATGTGGTGATCAAGTACAAGTGTTCCTCAAGCTGAAGGAGCTAGAGGAGGAAGAAGCTCTACTGCTATCTCTCTCTAAATCAACTAGCAGCACTTCTGTTCTTACGTAATGGGCGACCCTCACACAGGAGGGGTGTGGCCACCTTATATACTGGTGACCGCCAAATAATAGTACAGGATTAGGTGACTACACACTGTGCCGTATGGCACGCTTCAGCTTCTCCGCTGACAGATGCCAAAAGTCTCCGCTGTCGTGGTCGCTGACATGTCCTGCCCCCCTTGTCAGAGACAGGATGTGGCCTCGCCCATACAATGCACTGTACAAGCGTAGGCATATGCATCATCACGCCTATCAAGTTGAACCGCACACCTGTACTTTCCCTGGATATACGGGATCTCAATGGCTCCATTGACTTCCCTTCCGAGAAGAGCAAGATCCTTGTGCCTATCCGGATCCTCCAAGTTCTACTCGGACGATCCATATGGACACTCATTTCTTCACCCTGGTTCTTCTCATTGCCTACTGAGATAGCTCCATCTCGGTAGCCACCCAACTCGGTAGCTTCCTACTCGGTACGGCCCAACTAGGTAATCAGTACCTCAAACAACATTTCTTACCAACCTTGCCCCTACTCGGGGGTAGCCCCCCCGACATTAGTCCCCGAAACTGTTGTGGTCTGGTGAACTCGGACGCTGGGCCGTGCCAGCTTAAACTAATCTCTTCCAAAAATACCTAACCAAGATGCACCCATCTCGGTCAAGTTCCAACTCGAACTCGGATTCTGCTCGTATCCTTCCCACTGGATTTCTTATCAATGACCGAGTAGGCCATGCTGTTTTGGATTTTACCGAGATCCCAGCACTTAGCAATTTTCCACAGATTTTGCCTCTCAAACTGAGATTGCTTAGTTATCTTCGTGTGTAAGTCTCACCACGTGGCGCAGAACCACAACCCACGTTGCCTTGGTTCCTGTGCGGTTGCAGCACACGCGCCACGCCCACGACCCTCACTGCACAACGGGCTCACGCGCTGTCGCGTCCATTCGCAGAAAAGCACTCAAGTTCCCACGTCGCATGATGTGGGATTAACTGCGCCAGTTGCGCGCGGTAATACCGCTGTGTGTGTTTCTCTCGACACAGTAACTCCCAAGAACCCAAGACCGTTCCCTCATCTGATCCGGAGCAGTTATTGTGTTTAGGGGGTATAAATACCCACGCCTCGCCTGTCGTCTCATTTTCCTCGCCATTTGCTCCTGCCTCTTCTCCTTCCTCCTCGCACACTCGCACACAGAGCACTCTGCTCCGCCTCACGCCGTCGAGCACCACCGTGCGCAGAAGAGAACACTCCACTACCGCGCGACACCGCTCACCGGAGCGCGGCCGCGCACGAGGATCTTCACTGCGCCTTGTAGTTCTCTGCGACTTCACGCCACCGCCATAATGCTTCCTCCTCGCCGTTCTTCTTCAAGCTCCTCGCCGCGGAAGGCACGCCACGGCGTTCATCTTCCGGGCCGCCGCCAATCTTCTTCGTCCTCTACGGCCCGAGCCCCTCCTTGTGAAGGGAATATGCCCGAGAGGCAATAATAAAATGGTTATTATCTTATTCCTTGTTTATGATGAATGTTTATTTCTCATTCTAGAATTGTATTAACCGGAAACGTTGATACATGTGTGTTTAATAAATAAACAATGGTTCCTAGTAAAGACTCTCTTTTAACTAGCTCGTTCATTAATAGATGATCAAGGTTTCCTGATCATGAACATTGGATGTTGTTAATAACGGGGTCATGTCATTAGAAGAATGATGTGATGAACATATACCCAAAATGAATATAGCAATGCGATCAAGTCATTAAGTTTACATGGTTATATCAAACATACGAAGTAACTTATTCCTTAGACCATGAGATCATGCCAATCACTGATACCGGAAGGGTGCTTTGATGTCATCAAACTTCACACCGTAACAAGGTGACTATAAAGGTGCCGTTAGATATTCGGAAAGTATTAGTTGAGGATCATGGATCAAGAGTGGGATTTGTCCATCCAAAATGACGGAGAGATATACTCTGGGCCCTCTCGGTGATATCACATCGACACCGCTTGCAAGCACGTGATATGATCACAAGGATGTTATATCATGGGAACGAGAAAAGAGTACTTGTCGGTAACGAGATTGAACAAGGTATGGTTGATACCAATGATCTAATCTCGGACAAGTAAAATATCACGAGACAAAGGAAATAGTTCACGATGTTGTTGGTTCACACGATCACGAGAGTCATCGTTGAATATATAGGAGTCATCTCGGATCTCCAGATCCCGCTGTTGATTATTGATCGGAGAGGAGTCTCGATCATGTCTATCTTATTCGCAAACCGTAGGGTGACACACTTAAGGTTCGATGACACGTTTGAGAGGATACGGAATATCGAAGAATAGTTTGAGCAGCACCGAAATTGTTTCAAGGAAAATTGAAATAGTTCAAGGGGTTTTTCGTCGAATGGTTGTTAATAGAATTAACAAATGATTCGAGGTGCTATATGCAAATGTTTGTTAATGGAATTAACAAATATAAATAAAGAAATAAAAATGTTTTATTTATTTATTAAAAGAAAACCTTTGGATTTTCCAAGTGGGAAATAATGGAAAAAATGA
This sequence comes from Alopecurus myosuroides, assembly GCA_028641055.1. Lineage (NCBI taxonomy): Eukaryota > Viridiplantae > Streptophyta > Magnoliopsida > Poales > Poaceae > Alopecurus > Alopecurus myosuroides. Next base: position 232,697,942 of record CM054063.1, on the reverse strand, counting down.
GTGGGTGTGAGTGGAGTGTCCACTCACATGATGAGGGAAGAGGTGGGGGCACCACCATGGGCTGGCCGCACCCACCCCTTGGATGCCTCCACTTTCCCTATAAAAGGAGGAGAGCTCTCCCTCCTCTACCGACTGGCCCACCTCATTCCCTCTCCACCCGCTGCTCAATTCCATGGTCTCCGGCTTGGCGAAGCCCTGACCGTGGGATTCTTCACCACCACCACGTCGTCGTGCTGCTGGAGTTCCGAGGGATCCTCTACTTCCGCGCCCCGCTGGATCGAGGGAACGGAGGTCGTCATTAACCGTACGTGTGAGTACGACTACGCTAACAACGAGATTTGATCTCGTAACGCTTTGTGTCTTCAAGGGTATGTGTTCTCCTTAACCATCTTTTTGCCCGTTTCACTTCGTCTCCTAGATTAGATCTTGGACTTTCGGGTGTCTCTCGTGTAGGAAATTTTTTGTTTTCTATGCAACGACCCCTTCAGTGGTATCAGAGCCGGATCTATGCGTAGATGTTTTGTACGGATAGAACACATAGGTGTATGTGGGCGTTGATGATCATGTTATTGCCTCTTTGAGTATTTTATGATCTTAGTGGCATAGTAGGATGAAGCTGCCCCAGACTAAGTTTACGTGTACTATGTACACGAGAATTGTCTTACTTTATGCTAAGGGGGTGTCCATTTCTCCTACTATAGTTAAGATCTAATCTATGAAGGGTTGTTAAAAATGTGTTTATCAACGTTGTGGTTGATGTTCGTAGGTATGAACGGTTCTATCCTCGAAAGCCCTAAGCCACGTAAAATATGCAAAAATAAATTAGAAGCATCTAACTAGTTTTTGCTGGGCATGTGATGTGATATGGTCAATGTTACAAATTTTATTATGAGATAATCTCTTTTGTAAATTTTTGATATACCGGAAGGTATCCATATGGTTGTCTTATTTTTAATGGACAATCAAGATTGGGGTGCCATGATACTTGGTACCACGCCGGTGGAATGATGGAGATCATACCATAATGCACATGATGAAGATCAAGTGCAAGAAGGACCATATCATATCACGTTATCCTTACATGTGATGTTAATCCTTTTTATGCATCTTGTTTTGCTTAGATAGCATCGGTAGCATTATAAGATGATACCTGTCAATTAATATCAAGATAATAATGTGTTCTTCCTTAAGTATGCACCGTTAATAAAGTTCGTCGTTTCGAGACACCACGTGATGATCGGGTGTGACAGACTCAACGTTCGCATACAACGGGTGTTTTCAAGCCTAGCATGTACAGACATGGCCTTGAAACACACGCAATATGTAACACCTGGGGTGTTACCCTAATAGGAAAGTGTTTGTTTCCTTTTGCTTGCATCATAGGCATCACATTGCATTGCACCTTGTTTGCATCACAACTGAAAATTTCAAAACAATTTAAACTTTCACCCTTGCTCAAAAACTCCCAATTTCAAACTTGCAACCAAAACCCCTCAATTGTTTCTCCACTGGTTGAATTTGTTTTAATCAACTTGTCTGTTACTAAAATTTTCCATGTTATCAAAACCCTAATGGCAAATTGAAATTCAAATAAAATCATAGTTGTTATGATCCAAAATTGAGGTTTAAAAATTAAATTCTTGCAAAACAAATTTCTTCAATAATGTTTGCATAAGGGTTTGAACTTATTAAATGGAATTTGCCTATTTCCAAAATTTCCCAAATCAAACATTGTTTGAATTTCACCTAAAACCTTTGAACCAAATTAAATATCCAAATTTGTGAAACAATGTTTAACTTTTGCCTTAATTATTTGTTTTGGAATTATCACAAATAAGTCCTAAAAAAAAATTAAACCCTAACCCTTTTCTATCCCTCTTTTATTCTTTACAAAAATCAACTAATAGGAAAAAATCTAAAGCAAAAAAAAAGAAGGAGAGAGGGCAGCCCCATCCTTTTTTTTCCCAAAGCCCACTCCTTTCTTTCTTCTCTCCCAAGCCCTTTTACCTTTCTGGCCCACCCCCTCTCTCTGTTTGTCATCTTCCTCAACTGTACGACAGAACCAGAACAACCATCCGATCGATCCTCCACCCCATGGATGAACAGCCGTACTGGTTTCCCTCCTCCTTAAGTAAACCTACCCCCTACCCTCTACTGCCAAACCCTAGCTAGCCCTCCTTCCATCGCCGCCATCCCCCTCCTCTCTGCTCGTCCTTCTCTGAACCATCGACAACTGAACCTGAACACCACCGTAGCTCCACCGTCTCCCCTCATCGCCGGCCACCACCTTCACCTCGAGGAGGATCTGTTCCCGGGAATGGAACAAGCAACCCGCCATCACCAAGATTGCAGAAGGCTCCATCGCGAGGTAACGCCCCGATTCGTCGCCCTCTTCCTCTGTTCATCGCCGGTTTTCCCTGTTCCCGGTTGTGTTCGTTCGTCAGAACCGAATCGAGCAGCAGCGGTACCTGTTCTTTTGGAATCGAGGTGCATCTGCAACCTCGCGGCCGCATAGTGGAAAGCTACGTCGTGGTCAAGCAGAGGAACCCGCGCATCGATCCCTCCGTCTTCGTTTTCTTCTGTTCCGATCGCGAGTTGACGGAGACACCTGCACTCTGTTTCTGTCGCAAGTTTCAGTAACCCTTCGCGGTATCGCTTTTTCTTCAGTCGTGCTCCTATCTGAACCAAACAGCAGTGTTACCGCAGTGGTTCAGTTCCTTTGGCGTGCAGCAATCGATCCCAGGATCGAATCCCGGTCGAGGCGAAGCCTCCCACCTTTTTCTCGTTTTACCTCGCGTGGCGCCGGGTCCCACGGGTCGGTGACCGCGGAGGCCACGTCAGCAGCCACCCGCGCAGCGTCAGCGCCGCGTGGCCCTCGGGCCCGCGCGTCAGCGGCCGCGGCTGGGGCCACTCCCGGTGAGAAACGACCCCAGATCCAGATCTGGATCTGGCGGTTTGCAACTAGGCCCCTGCCTTTCTCCTTTTTGCACCCGAGCCCCTCCAACTTCTCCTTCCATCACAAGCAGGTCCCTGGCCTTTTGCAAATAAACCTAAAAATTCAGCTGCTCACAACTTTTAAACCACAAATCCAAATAACACAAATTTTATATGTTTTCCAATCCAAATTTCCTGTACTTTTCAAATCTGCAATTTGTTTTCTGTTTTGAATTTTCAAAATGAAATTTAAATTTGAATTCAAATAGTTAAATTGCAAATTTCTAAATTCAATAACTAATTCATTATTAATCCAATAAATGCAAATAAAATATGTTTTCCATACCATTTCAACTCATCTTTCCAAATATAAATTATGTTTCCTGGTTTGAATAATTTAAATTGCCTAAACAATTTAGATCTTGTTTAATTCAATTAAAAATTGTTTAATATTGTTTAATTCATAATTAAATAATCCTAAGTCCAATTTCAAAATGTGAAACATGTATTCCAACTAAAATTTGATGTTCTTTTCAAATATCAACTTTGTTATTTGTTTTGAACAATTTAAATGGTTGAAAACAACAAGTACTTGTGTGTTCCCTTTAAGGCACCCAAAATTCCCTAAAATTAATAATAAAATTCTAAATTGCTACACCCTATTCTAATTTGATTCTAATGTTGTTATTTTGCTGTTTCCCTTTTGCATGCATCATGCTAACCCACCTACACCTGTTGATTAGTTGGAAAACAATTGTTTCAACCATAATTCATGTGCTTTTCCTATGTAACTCAAAATTGCATATGGGTCCATTTAAATTTGTTTAACTTGTCAGCTAGTTTATTTCTATGCATCCATTAAATTGTCATGCATCCATACCTTGATCATGCTGGATCTTTTGCCGTAGTAGTAATTGTTGCATCCGGTGTTTGTTCGAGGTTCGTTGCTTCTTTCCGGATAGGACGTTGAGATGATGTGAGCAACGACAAGTTCTGCTACCTTGCGGGATCTCAGGCAAGTATACTCACTTGCTGCCATATGGCTGCCTTTCATCACTTGTTACCGATACTTTCCGTTGTTCTTTTCTTCTAGCCTTAGTAGTAGTTGTTTCTGTTACGAACCCATCACATGAATCCCTTAACCTGGATATTGCCTCACCCCCATACCTATAACCATTGCTTGTTGCCCGTGTCTTACTAGCATGCTTAGGGTTGTTTTGCTCGAGTCTGTTACCCGTTACTTTATATGCTTACTTCATTATGTTCTGGGGGCTCGATGTTTAATCAATCAATCAATCATGCTACTGTTATTGTTAAATAATAAATTTGATGATAAGGCACCGGCAGGAGGCCCTTTGTGGTTTTGAGGCCTGCTAGTGTCGACCCTAATAGGAAAAGGGTCTTGTCTACTGATCCATGATGAGCGCACTACCCGCATGTGGGAAGCGAGTATGGGCGCCCCCCTCGATTTGACTCGATTCGCATCTCGTCCAAATCGCCTCATTTAGTTCGGGTTTTCCATTTGCTGCATGCATGATCTTGCGAGCCCTTGGATCCCGGGTGGAACTTTCGTAGTCGGCATATAGGGGGACACGTTCTTAGAGTGCTATGAGGGTCCATTTTCTTCTGGGCTCGATTAGCCGTGCGCCCAAGGTTCTTTGGGCTTGATGCGAAGAAGAGTTGAGTTGTGTAGAGTACCTCGCTTGGTGGGTTAGCTCCCCATCTGGCGGGTTATTCTTGCGTGTACGGCTAAATTGGTGCAACCCTGCAGGGATAATCTTCTCGAGAAGCCGTGTTTTCCGCGGTTATGGATTACTTGGTGAAAGTACTGGCTAACAAGTACTCAGGACAACTTAAACTTAATGATTAACAATCTTTCACCCAATGATTACCAACTTGACTAGTAATAGGCTTATTGACACAATAATCTGAACCATCACTAATCCAACTGTGTGAGTTATCGTCGGATTGCTTCTTCGGATAAGGGGCGAGATCCAGGATGGGTTTGCTTGCAGTTATCTTGCAGTTGGTTACAATACTCGATCTTATCTTCTTTCTGTTAGCCGGAAGTTGTAGTATCTCTCTGTAGTTGGTTAGTGCAACCTGCTGTCGCTTATTTACAATAACCCCTTCCTTTCCATTGATCCTAAAGTATTTGTATCTTGTGATGACTGGTTACGCCGGTATCTTGTGAGTATGGGTTTTATCCCCCTTGCCAGTACTTAACCGTACTGACCCACGAATCTCTTTCGTGGCTGCAAATTCCAACTTGCAGTCAACAGGTTTGAAGTCTGACGACGTTAGCTTGGGAATCCCTCCGGCTTGGCCTGGGCAGGGATTGGACGCTCTCGGTTATCTTCAGGACTCTTAGTCCAATTTGGATCTTGTCCGTAGACGGACGATATGTTGTTTCTTCCGCTGTTATTTTGGATCTTTGTAATGTATCAGTTGTAACCCCGGCTCGTTGAGTCATCTTGTATCTATCTGTTTCTGTTGTAATTGTGGATTATTCGGGAACTATTGTAATGTTATCATAAATGGCAACCTGGAATCGGTTATTATGCGGATTTGGCGGGAATGCTGAAATCTGCATAGTGCCCGATCTCGGGGCGTCACACAATACTACAGTTCTACTTGGCGAGCCTAGCATGTACAGACATGGCCTCGGAACACGTAACCGAAAGGTAAAGCATGAGTCATATGGATGCCACGATGAACATGTCGATGTTCGCCTTTGAAGCTACATCATCTCACGTGATGATAAGTTTTGGTGTAGTAAATTTGGTTCGTGTAATCACTAAAGACCACTAAGAGGGATGTTGTTTTTGAGTGGGAGTTCATGGCATAATTTTGAATTAACTTGAACTTATTTACCATGAACAACCAATCAAAGTGAATTTTCACAAATTGTAGTATTCATTGGCATCCACATAACCACCTTATACTTAGATTGTTAATTGAGATATAACTGTTATGATCTCGTAAAAATCATTTAAGATTGGTACCGTACTAGTGAAATTTAAAATTGAGTCCTATTGTAGATTTTTCGTATTTCCTACCTAGCTCCATATGGTTAATGATTGATTGATCTAAAGAGCAACCAAATCCTACTTAGAATCCAGAGTCATGGTTGCTTCCATATTACTTTATCTTCAAAAGAATGTTTTGTTGATCAAGGTGATTTTGGAACTGAAAATAGTTGTTTTCAGAAACAATCAAGTGAAAGATATATTGATATCTAGAAAATTATTTGTAGCAACATGACCGAGTATAATTTAGCGTGACAATGTATGCTTATATTATTTGAATATATGCAATGATTGAAGACGCTAGGCGTTAGAATATTCCAAGAAGTTGGGCGCTAAAAATTATCCTCTAAATTCCTTCCTTCGAGCTATAGTAGCTTAATAATAAAATTGTTATGATGGGATGGATTAAAATTATAGGTAAAGCCGTTTACCTTACTTGGAGATTGCTAAGAGTGGAATCTAGAAGAATACTATTAATATGGTGATATTAGTAGAACAATCAAACTCAAAGTATGACTCAATGGGTGATAGTATATGACTAACACGCCAAAGAAAATAAGATAGTACGACTAGAATTGTTTGATGTTGAATGATTCTTCTATAAAGGAAAGGGAATATTGAAAATAGAATTATAAAAAGATATATGGCAGAAAAAGAAGATATCTGGAAAAGTCCAGCTCAGGAGTATATGCTTGATATACAAGTTATAGATGTATTACTAGTTAATAAAAGTATTTTTGGGTATTTTGATACCACATTGGTTGGTATGAGTTTTCATACAAAGCAACACAATGCAAGAAATACAAGGGCCTAAAAGGAACTAGTAATAGATGTGGAATTGATTATGACAAGAACATAAATAAAGTGTTATGGTGTTGATTGTCGTATCGAACCAAATATTCAAGATTTATTTTAAGAACTTAATAAGTTGTTATTTTGTTCTAGTCTTTTGTGAGAACAAATGAGATTGTTCAAACTATGACCATATTCCATAATTGATGGATATGTTAATATAAATCTTGTTGGTAAAGTAAACATCTATAAAGCTAAATACTAAACGTTGCAAGACGTAAAAGAGTTTCACTTAAATTGTGACACCACAATTTTAGTTCATATCGGAAAGGAAAACATGAAGGAACTCCATATTGATGGACTTACGGAGTCATTTTGTTTTGAATAAATTGACGCTTGTGAGACCCCTTCCAAAAGATGACTAAAATTCCGTCCATAGGCCAAAGTAGAATGGACGACTAATTTAGTGGAGATTATACATATTCATGTATATAGTCCATTATGTGTAGTCATGTATGGCGGATTAATTTTTCCTTCATAAAATTCTGTCGATGATTTGAGTAGATATGTGAGTATATCTATTTAAAGAAAACGAAGTTTGACTTTTGAAATGGTTCAAATAGTTGTTAATATGAAGTAAAAATCAATGTAACAAGATAATCAAGTATTTATGATTGGATCATAACGGATAAAGTTTGACTTACAAGTTTAGCAAAACATCTGAGAAGTTGCAGAACTGTTCTACAACTTATACTTCTCGAATACCCCACATTAGTTTGGAGTATTCAAGAGACAAAATCAAACCTTGTTGGACATGGTAAGATTAATAAAAATGCCATAATAATTTTGTAGTTTATACATTAGTGACAACCGTTTTTCCACTGAAAAGAGCACCATCATGATCCGTTGAAATTGACAACATATAAGATATGGTTTGGGTAGTGACCCGAATTGTCATTTTCTTAAGTTTTGGTATGCATAGCATGTGTAAAATGTTTACAACCAAAATAGGGTAAATATATGTTTATAAGTTATCCCAAATAATACATTGGGTATTTCTCGTATCACCGAACCAAAAGACAAATGTTGTTTGTCAGAAAGGGTTGATTTCTCGAGAAAGTAGTTCTTGCGAAACAAGTGAGTGGGAGCACAGTACAAACTCAACGAGATTAGAGAATCTTCGTTATCATGTCAAGAGTATCGCAGCACTGGAAGTTGTTCGGGGGTTTGCTATTTTGATAAAGTAGAAGACACTACATGTGTTGTAGATACTTCGGATGAGTTTGCGTACTGAACCACAAAAGTCCTAAAACTTTGTACTTAGACCAGCTTATGGTTTAAGAGTAAAGTGTTGTTTTGACAACAAAAGGACCTGGATCTTATAAAGGAAGCAAATGATGGGCCCTGACTTCGTCAAATTGACTATGAGTCATTATATCCGCCATAGTATCCTTGTATGAATATCAAGTATGTGACTTGGTAGTCCTTTCGATAGGCTTGATGCCTAACGATAGCAAAAGGGTCTATATAGCGACAAAGACATGGATTTTTACATCCTTTGAAAGTTGTACTTATCTAAAAGTTGTTTTCGACGAAGTTCAAAGAGTTGACTACTACAAGATTTTGATCTTCTGTAGTGATGTTTTAGTCTTTACGGATAGTTCTAGCAAAAGTTACATGTTATGATATGGCAGTTGAATAACAAAACCAACTCTCCTCTCGAGGAAGTTTGATCAAAGATGTGTACTTGACACAGTATGAGAGTTTTGTAAAATTCAAAAGGTTGCTAGAAAGGTATGCACATTTCAATGGTTAAAGTGAGCATAACAAAGTTGAAATCTTTTCCTTAATGAAGTTATCAATAGAGTTTGATTCCATCATGAACGATAAAGATGCTTGTAGAATTACAAGAAATTAAGTGGGAGCGCTATGACATATTTCCAATACTTTATGTAGATGACATATGGTTGATTGGAAAATATGTATTTTAAATTAACACGATTAAGATTTTCATATTGATAAAAGGCTTAGAAGATATTGGGCATCGATATCTATAAGAGATGGATTGAAGCGCCTGATATAATTGAAGCCAAATTACATAGATGAAATATTGAAGTAAGTCAAATATTGAAATCACAAGAAGGAGTTCTTGTCACATGGAAAAAAAATAATTGAGCAAGATTCAAGTGTTTTGACACATGATGAGATCATTGAAATTGAGATTTCTAAGTCATGTTTCCATGCTATGTACACAACCAGATGAGCCCTATGCTATAAAATGTTATAGCAGGATAATTCATATGATGATTAGACAACAGTGGGAGAGATCCTTGTGTCATTTTAGAAATGCTAAGGATATGTTTTCCTATGTGGTAATGACAAAATATTAGTTGTAATATGTTACACTAATAGTCTTGTCATTTATTCAAGTAATTTTATCTCAATTAAAATATGTGATGAAGGGTAGCACAATAGGCTGGAACAAAGTGCCATGCTGGATTTGAAAGAGTTCCAAAATTAAAATATTGTGACAGATACTACAAAAAAGGCTAAAGTATATCGTTGTGTCAAGGAGTTCTTTATTGAACTTGGTGAATTTCCAAGAATGCTGACGCTATGAAACTACATTTTCACAATGTTAGTAATATTAGTTTAAGCTGAGAAATTAAGGTATCACCGGAACTTGGTGAATTTCCAAGAATGCTAACACTATGAAGCTAAATTTTCACAATGTTAGGGACATTAGTTTAAGCTGAGGAATCAAGGTTTCACCGATTGACCATATATATACAAAGCCATCTCATTAGAGAATGAGTGATGCGTGTAGACGCAAAGAACATGCAAATACAATAGGACCTGAATAGTTCAGATCTTTTTGATGATGATTACCACATGCGAAGCATGGTAATAACACTGGAACACCATATGTGTTAAGTGCTTACATACTAGATTATTGACTCTAGTGCAAGTGGGAGACTGAAGGGAATATGCCCGAGAGGCAATAATAAAATGGTTATTTTCTTATTCCTTGTTTATGATGAATGTTTATTTCTCATGCTGGAATTGTATTAACCGGAAAAGTTGATACATGTGTGTTTAATAAACAAACAATGGTTCCTAGTAAAGCCTCTCTTTTAACTAGCTCGTTGATTAATAGATGATCAAGGTTTTCTGATCATGAACATTGGATGATGTTAATAACAGGGTCATGTCATTAGAAGAACGATGTGATGAACATATACCCAAAATGAATATAGCAATGCGATCAAGTCATTAAGTTTACATTGTTATATCAAACGTACGAAGTAACTTATTCCTTAGACCATGAGATCATGTCAATCACTGATACCGGAAGGGTGCTTTGATGTCATCAAACGTCACACTGTAACAAGGTGACTATAAAGGTGCTGTTAGGTATTCGGAAAGTATTAGTTGAGGATCATGGATCAAGAGTGGGATTTTTCCATCCAAAATGACGGAGAGATATACTCTGGGCCCTCTCGGTGGTATCACATCGACACCGCTTGCAAGAACGTAATATGATCACAAGGATGTTATATCATGGGAACAAGAAAAGAGTACTTGTCGGTAACGAGATTGAACAAGGTATGGTTGATACCAATGATCGAATCTCGGACAAGTAAAATATCGCGAGACAAAGGGAATAGTTCACGATGTTGTTGGTTCACACGATCACAAGAGTCATCGTTGAATATATAGGAGTCATCATGGATCTCCAGATCCTGCTGTTGATTATTGATCGGAGAGGAGTCTTGATCATGTCTATCTTATTCGCGAACCTTAGGGTGACACACTTAAGGTTCGATGACGCATTTGAGAGGATACGGAATATCGAAGAATATTTTGAGCAGCACCAAAATTGTTTCGGGGAAAATCGAAATAGTTCAAGGGGTTTTTCGTCAAATGGTTGTTAATAGAATTAACGAATGATTCGAGGTGCTATATGCAAATGTTTGTTAATGGAATTAACAAATGAAAATAAAGAAATAAAAATGTTTTATTTATTTATTAAAAGAAAACCTTTGGATTTTCCAAGTGGGAAATAATGGAAAATGAGTGGGTGTGAGTGGAGTGTCCACTCACATGATGAGGGAATAGGTGGGGGCACCACCATGGGCTGGCCGCACCCACCCCTTGGCTGCCTAAAAGGAGGGTGAGAGCTCTTCCTCCTCTACACACTTGCCCACCTCATTCCCTCTCTACCCGCTGCTCAATTCCATGGTCACCGGCTTGGCGAAGCCCTGACCGTGGGATTCTTCCCCACCACCACATCGTCGTGCTGCTGGAGTTCCGAGGGATCCTCTACTTCCGCGCTCCGCTGGATCAAGGGAACGGAGGTCGTCATCAACCGTACGTGTGACCGATCACGGAGGCACCGCCGGATTGCGGTGCACATCTTCTCGCTATCGGGATCGGTGTGAGTACGACTACGCCAACAACGAGATTTGATCTCGTAACGCTTTGTGTCTTCGAGGGTATGTGTTCTCCTTAACCCTCTCTTTGCCTGTTGCACTTCGTCTCCTAGATTAGATCTTGGCCTTTCGGGTGTCTCTCGCTGTCGCACCCGGACTTCTAGAGGATACTCATCGTACGAACTGAACAGTATTTTGATTGGATTACGGGGCTTACCGGCACCCGCATCTCTTACGAGTAGGCCAACACTTATGTGTGACAACCAATCTTTACTATTCACCGTCGATGTAAACTATCCCGTAGAAATCAGGACACTACCATTGACGTACTTCATACCATACACACATGGTACATCAACGGCTTTGAACAAGATGATAACACAACATATCTCTAAGACACAAAAGATTGAAATAAGTTGCAACTGGCCCTCACTAGGGCAGAGAATAGCAAATACAATCATCCAGAGGACACATGTCCCAACATAACATCATTACAACTCAGTGGAAGCATTCAGAGGGTCTGAGTACAGACAAATCCAAATAGGCTTAAGAAGCCGGGAATGAAAAGAAAACGGAGCCCATCCACGATGTCTCGGATCCTGCCCGGGTCCGCTACCTACTCGTTAGCAGCCTCGTCAAACTCCACGTAGTAGCCGTCACGGGGATCCTCGTAAGCGTAGTATGCGGAAACCACAGCCCCAAAGGGGTCAGTACATAAACGTACTGGCAAGCAAGACTCACAGTTCACCAAAGTGTAGCCCGTCAACACCAAGCACAGATGCCTTGGGTTCAACGGAAGAAAGGGATATAAAAGATGCTGCAACTGGCTGCACTAACCAACTACAGAACATACTACAACTTCCGACTATCAGAAAGGGGATAAGATAGCGTATCGTAACCAACTACAACTAACCACCACACAAACCCATCCTGGATCTCGCCCCTTATCCAAAGAAGCAATCCGAGGATAACTCACACAGTAGATTAATGATGGATCAAATTATTGTGTCAATAAGCCTATTACTAGTCAAGTTATCATTAGTTAGATGTAAGTTGTTCTGAGTACTTGTTAGCCAGTACTTATACCAAGTCAACCATAACCGCGGAAAACACGGCTTCTCGAGAAGATTTATCCCTGCAGGGGTGCACCAATTTGGCCGTACACGTAAGAATAACCCGCCAGATGGGAAGGCCTTTCCCACCAAGCGGGGCACTCAACACAACACAACTCTTCTTCGCATCAAGCCCAAAGCACCACGTGCTGTGCGTGCGCGGCTAATCGAGCCCCACGAAGAAAAGGGGACCCTCATAGCACTGGAAGACCACGCCGCCCTAAATGCCGACTACAAAAATTCCACCCTGGCCTCGGGTTCGTACCTGCATATGCGTGCATCAAATGGAAAGCCCGAACTAAGTGTGGTGATTTGGACGAGATGCGAATCGAATCAAATTGAGGGGGGCGCTCATACACGCTTCCCACATGCGGATAGTGCGCTCATCATGGATCAGTAGACAAGACCCTTTTCCTATTAGGGTCGACACTAGCAGGCCTCAAAACCACGCCGGGCCTCCTGCCGGTGCCTTATCAGCAAATTATTATTACCTCAAATTAACAGGTTGTTGTTTAACATCGAGCCCCAGAATATAAACAGATATGATAACAGAAAGTAACTGATAACAGACTCGAGCAAAACAACCCTAAGCATGCTAATAAGACACGGGCCCAAGCAACGGGGTTATAGGACTGGATGTGAGGCAATATCAGGGTTCAGGGTATCATGTGATAGGTTCGTAACAGAAACAACGATACATATGGCTAGCAGAAATAGACAACGGAAAGTATCGGTAACCAATGTTGAAAGGAACACAATGGTTCATGTGAGTGATAACTTGCCTGCAAACTCAGTAGCCGGGTACTGGGCTAGATCCTCAGAAGGGGTGTCGTAAAGATCGTCGGCCTCAACGTCGTCGTCTATCCGAGAAGAAGCAAACAAACAATACAGGAAAATAAACAATCAATATCATGGCAAAGTGCACAATCATGGGATGATGCATGTCAAGTTAATAGATGCATCTAAATAAACTAGTTGACATGGTAACACGATTTAATTGGACACATATGCAATTTTGAGTTGCACATGAAAAGCCCATGAATTTTGGTTGAAACAATTGTTTTCCAGTTAACCAACAGGGGAAAGTGGTTTAGTATGATGCATGCATGAGGAAAACAACAAAATAACGACAATAGAACCAATTTGAAATAGGGTTTACCAATTTAGGAATTTATTTATTAATTTAGGGAATTTTTGGGTGCCTTAAAGGTGACACACAAGTATTTGTTGTTTTCAACCATTTAAATTGTTCAAAACAAATAACAAAATTCATATTTGAAAAGATCATGAAATTTTGGGTGGATTACATGTTTCAAATATTGAAAAAGGAATTAGAATGGATTTATTATGACTTGAACAAAATTAAACAAGTTTTAAATGAATTTAAAACAAGCATGGATTTTTATTTGAATTTTATTTGTTCAAAACATAAATTCAAATTCATATTTGAGAAGTTTATACTTTGATGGTTTGAAAACATATTTTGCATGTTCAAAAATAATTTAAGTTGAGCAAGTTATGATTTTTGCAAATTTAAATGAATTAAACAAGGATTAAATTATTTAAGCAATTTAAATTATTCAAACCATGAAACAAAATTTATATTTGAAAAGGTTATTTGAAATAGCATGGAAAACATATTTTATTTGCATTATTTGGATTAATTATGATTTAGTTATGCAATTTAGCAAATTACAATTGAATTATTTGAACTCAAATTTGAAATGCATTTGGAAAATTCAAAACAATAGACAATTGGTTTAAATGGATAGACAATTTAATTTAGAACAACAAACATAATTTACTTTTAATTTTTGGAGTTATATTTTAAAAGTTATTAACAATTTAAAACAGAGGACCAAACTGTAAATTATAAGGGCCTAGATTTAAAAGAAACGCTGGTAAACTATTGTTACCGCACAGCAAACTAACCACAGCCACTGCCCGTGGGCCTAGGGCCAGCGTGGCAGTGTGCGCGCGCGTGGGTGCCAGCCCTGCGCGCAAAAAGTGTGGATTTTTATCCCGCAGCGCTAGGGATCGAACTCACGACCTGTGGGTGCGCGCGCTGCATTGCAAACCACTGCAGTACTCGAATTCGTTTTGACAGATTCAGTTAGGCAGTGAGGTTATTATTCAACATGAGCGTTAACTGAATTTTGAACGTGCGCGCGATGAACTCTGTCAGAGAACGAATCGTTGCTCGCCGGCGGGGATCAACGCGGCCGTGCTCGTGGTTGCTGCTGGTGGTGCAGTGGGCACGGATGCGTGCGCTGCGGTGACGCTGGTGCAAGGCAGAGGGAAAGGAGGAGGAGACACGGTGGCTCACCGGCGTTTGCAAACGTGGCAGAGGCTCGGGGACGATCTCGTCGGCGATAGCGGCGAGTCCGTGGATGGCGGCGATGGTGTGGCGAGTCTCCGCGGTGGCTCTGGTGTTTAAACAGACGAGGGAGAGGTGGCCGTGCGGTTCCCGCGATCAGCTAAGAAGGAGGCGTACGGGAGAGGTGGCTGCCATCGGGGTTTCAGAGAGGATCGTCTCCGGCGAGGTGACAGAGAGAGGGGAGAGTGGCGGGGAGCGAGAAATTGGCGACGCCCTCGAGGGAGAAGGGGGACCTAGGGATTAGGGTAGGGCTGCGGGGCTCCTAGGGGGATTTATAGGGTTCCAGGAGCCCTCCTGGCCGTCTGCTCGCGGCAGTGCCGCCGTGGCACGGCCGGATGGGGTGCCGTACGCGGGGAAGAAAGGGGATTAGAAACGCGAACCGGTACCGGGCTGCTGTGGGCTGGGTTGCGCGCGGGGAGAAAGAAAAGGCCGGCTGCGCGCGGGAGAAAAAGGAGGAGGTGGGCTGGGCGCAGCCCACGACCCTTTTGGCGCCAGATTTTCTTTTTAAATTTTCATTCTCCTGTTTTTTTTTTGTAGAAATAGAAATGGAAGGATTTGATGGATTTTAAGTTAGGATAAATTTTGGAAAAATTTGTGTGGGTGAATTAGATCAACAACAACCCTTTTCCAAGTTCTGTTTTCAAAAGTTTAAAAAAAACAACTTGCTGTTTGTATTTAAACCAAATTTGGATGATTTTTATTTAAGTGATCATTAATAAAACAAACTTTTAAATAGGGTGACCCCTATGTTTAATTATAAACAAAATGAGTTGATTTGTTTTGATAACATTCATAATTTCAAAGTGGTTCTGTTTGGTGCTTTGATTTGAATTTTTGAATGCAATTTGGAATCAATTGATTGATTAAAACCATCATTTTAATAAGTGATCATTATGGAATAATTGGAAACAAAATAAGGGTTTAATTTGACATTATAATTTGAAAAGGATTGTAACAGAGCAAGTATGAAATAATCATTTGAATTGTGAAAACAGGGAAAAACAGATGCAAACTAAATGAAAACAAATGGAAACAATATGATGACATGGTGCAATACTTTAATAAACATGAAACAAACATTCTAAGGGGAGTTTTCATACTTGGGATGTTACAAAACGCCCCCCCTTGAAGGAATTGCGCCCCGAGATTCCTGCTGAGAAAGGAAAAGGTCCGGATACTTCTTGCGAAGATCCTCTTCGGTCTCCCACGTTGCCTCTTTATCGGAATGATGCGACCACTGCACTTTCAAGAACTTTGTGCTCTTGTTGTGAGTCTTACGCTCGGTCTCATCGAGAATATGAACAGGGTGCTCCTCATAAGATAGATCATCTTGCAGTTCAATGGAATCATGATCAACTGCACGATCTGGATCTTTGAAACACTTCTTGAGCTGTGACACGTGGAACACATCGTGCACCTTGGATAGCTTTTCTGGAAGTTCAAGACGATAGGCATTTTCTGCCCGCCTTGAGAGAATGTTGAAAGGACCAATGTATCTTGGTGCAAGCTTTCCTTTCACACCAAAACGATGAGTGCCTCTGAGGGGAGTTACACGGAGATATGCCTTGTCACCAGGTGCATAGATCATATCCCTGTGCTTGCTGTCATAGTAGCTTTTCTGACGAGACTGAGCAATCTTGAGATTGTCACGAATGATACGAACTTTCTCCTCGGCTTCCTTAACAATGTCAGGGCCTAAGAGTGAACGTTCACCAGCTCCAGACCAATTTATTGGACTCCTGCATCTGCGGCCATAGAGTGCTTCAAATGGTGCCATGCCTAGGCTTGCCTGGTAGCTGTTGTTGTAGGGGAATTCAGCATATGGAAGGCAATCCTCCCATTTCATGCCAAAGGAGAGACCACATGCTCTGAGCATATCCTCGAGAATCTGATTGACTCTTTCGACTTGCCCCTGAGACTGAGGGTGATAAGCTGTGCTGAACAGAAGTTTGGTGCCCAATGCTTCTTGAAAGCTTTTCCAGAAATGAGAAGTGAATATGCTTCCACGGTCTGAGCTTATTTCCAATGGAACACCATGAAGAGAAACGATCTTTGCTGTGTAGAGCTCTGCTAACTGGCTAGCTGAGATTGTTTCTTTGACAACAAAGAAGTGAGCTACCTTAGTGAGACGATCAATAACAACGAAGATTGCATCGTTGCCCTTCTTGGACTTTGGAAAACCAGTGACGAAGTCCATTTCAATCATGTCCCACTTCCACTCAGGAATTTTCAGAGGTTGGAGTAGACCGGCTGTTTTCTGATGGACTGCCTTAACACGTTGACAAACGTCGCATTCAGAAACGTATTGAGCAATTTCACGTTTCATGCCAGGCCACCAATACAGTGTCTTAAGATCCTGGTACATCTTTGTACTTCCAGGGTGAATGGAAAGAGGAGTTTCATGAGCCTCCTTGAGAATGATATCTTTGAGACTTTGAACTTGAGGAACTGCAATACGTCCTTCAAAGAACACAGTTCCTTTGTCATCAATTGAGAAGGACTTAAATTTCTCCTTGCCTTGTTTGATGTGTTCTACCATCTTCTTGATCTCAGCATCACGAAGTTGTTCAGAACGAATCTTATCCTCGAGAGTTGGACTGGCTGTCAAGCTAGCAAGATAGCCTTGAGGAACAAGACCAAGGTTCAGCTTCTGGAATTCTTCGTGAAGTGGAGGTTGGCTTTCCATGATCATGAGATTATTGCAATATGACTTGCGACTGAGAGCATCCGCCATAACATTAGCCTTGCCTGGAGTGTAAGAAATGGTGAGATCAAAGTCCTTAATCTTTTCAATCCATCTCCTTTGCCCGAGGTTTAGATCTGGTTGAGTGAAGATGTATTTCAGACTCTTGTGATCGGAAAAGATTTCAGTGCGATTACCCAACAAGTATTGCCTCCATTTCTTGAGGGCAAACACAACTGCTGCCAGTTCAAGGTCATGTGTGGGATAGTTTTGCTCATGTGCATTCAACTGATGTGAAGCATAAGCCACAACTTGACGTTCTTGCATAAGAACTGCACCTAGACCTTGGAGAGATGCATCGCAGAATATCTGGAAAGGTTTGGTAGTATCTGGGCCAACCAGAACTGGAGTAGAAGTGAGTTTAGTCTTCAGGAGATTGAAACTTTCATCACATTGTGGAGACCAAACGAACTTCTTGTCCTTCTTGGTGAGATCAGTGAGAGGTTTAGCAATCTTGGAAAAGTTTTGGACGAAACGACGGCAATAGCTAGCCAAGCCTAGAAAACTTCTGACTTGCTTCACCGTCTTAGGAGGTTTCCAATCAACAATTGCTTTAACCTTTTCTGGATCAATGGCTATGCCCTTGGCAGAGATGACATGACCAAGGTAAGCAACTTCTGGAATCCAGAACTCACATTTGGAGAACTTGGCATATAGACGATGCTCGCGAAGTTTCATGAGAGTGAGACGAAGATGTTCTCCATGCTCTTCCTCAGATTTTGAGTAGACCAGGATGTCATCAAGATATACCACAACGAACTTGTCGAGGTATTCATGGAAGACAGAATTCATGAGTTTTGAGAACGTCGCGGGTGCATTGGTAAGACCAAAGGACATGACGGTGTATTCATATAGACCGTACCGAGTGGTGAAAGCTGTTTTTGGAATATCTTCCTTTCTGATCTTTATTTGATGGTAACCCATCCTCAAGTCCAACTTTGAGAATATTGAGGCTCCAGCAAGTTGATCAAAAAGATCATCGATACGAGGAATTGGATACTTGTTCTTGATGGTTTTCTCGTTGAGAGGACGATAGTCAACCACGAGTCTCTTTGTTTGATCCTTCTTGGCAACAAACAGAGTTGGGCAACCCCAAGCCGAGGAACTAGGTTGAATGTAACCTTTTTCCATGTACATATCGATTTGCTCCTTCAACAATTTCAGTTCAGGAGGAGCTATCTTGTATGGATGCTTAGAGATTGGAGCAGTACCTGGTTCAAGCTCGATCACGAACTCAACTGCTCTGTCCGGAGGCATCCCTGGCAACTCTTCTGGAAAGACGTCAGGGAATTCACCAACCACCGGAACATTTTCAAGTAGAGGTAGAGGTTTAGCATCGAGGGTGTACAGCTGAACAGAACTTGATTCATTTGGAGAATAGACTATCTGGCCAGAAGGGTGGAACAGAGTTATTGACTTCTGAGCACAATCAATCGTAGCTTTATTGGCCTTCAACTAATCCATGCCAAGAATGACATCAATGTCAGAATTGCCAAGCAGAATGAGGGAAGCAAGGAATATATGACCTCCAATTAGAATCTGATTCTCATGACTGATTTTGGAAGTTTGCATAGTTGCTCCAGGGGAGTTTACTACTAGCGGGGAACCCAAACCAACAAAAGGTAGTTTAACTGATGTCGCAAAGATCTTTGACACGAAAGAATGCGATGCTCCGGTATCAAACAACACTTTAGCTGGGTTAGAGTTAACGGGGAATGTACCGAGAACGACGTCAGCAGCTTCCTCAGCTTTGTCGGCCTTGATATGATTCACCCTCGCGGTCCTCCCGACAGGCCTGTTGTTGGAGTTGAAGGCTTTAGCCGGGGGAGCACGCACCATTGCCTGGTTGGTGTTGGGGCGAGGAGGTGGTGGAGGTAGCTGCCTCTGAGTGCACTTATCAGCATAGTGCCCTGTCTGCTTGCATTTGTAGCAAGTGACGACACGAGGTGCATCTGGCCTTGGCTGCCCCATTGAGAACCTCTGACCCTGCATCACTTATCAGCATAGTGCCCTGTCTGCTTGCATTTGTAGCAAGTGACGACACGAGGTGCATCTGGCCTTGGCTGCCCCATTGAGAACCTCTGACCCTGCATCTGAGCTGGGTTGGGTGGGCGGGAAGCGAAGCCTGGAGGAGCTTGGGCATATGGAGCCCGAGTGACAGACCCATTTGGCACCCAGATGCGGCGCTTCTGCGGAGGGGTGGTCATGTTGGAGGAGGAACCACCCTCACGCGAGTGCTTGCGGGACTCTTCGAACGCCTTGCGCCCATTTTCCTCATTGAGCGCGGTGTTCACGAGCTCCTCGAAATCTTTGCACTTGATGTTGGTGAGGGCGTACTTGAGTTCCGGGTTAAAACCTCGGCGGAACCTTGCCATCTTCTTGGCCTCAGTGGACACCTCATCACCAGCATAACGAGCGAGGCGATTGAATTCATTCTGGTAGCCAATGACGTCCAGGTTGCCCTGCTTGAGAGAGCAAAACTCCTCACGCATCCTTTCCATGAGACCATCTGGAATGTGGTGCTTCAGGAAGGCATCCTTGAAACAACCCCAGGTGATTGGGTATCCAGCTCTCATGGTCTGGTAGTTCTCCCACCAGGTAGCTGCCTGACCCTTCAGTAGGTAGGTGGCATACTTGACTTTGTCTTCCTCAGCAACGTGAGCAATGTCCAGAGCCCTGGCCATCTCCCTGATCCAGTCATCAGCATCCAGAGGCTCCCGTGTTGCCACGAAAGCTCTCGGCCCCAGACTCAGAAACTCCTTGATGCTGACTCGCGGAGCATTCTGGTTGTTGTGCTGGTTAGCCTGGATCTGGGCCATGTGAGTCACGACCTGAGTCATCTGAGTCAACAGCTCCGTGATCGGAGGTGGCTCAGGCGGGTTGCTCCTTGTTGGCGGCATCCTGAATAGACATGCATTTTAGCACAACAATAGAAAAGGATAGACTTGGTAACCGAAAGAGAGATTATTCCGACGCATGAATAGATAACCAACAGGTACATCATCACATGTTCAAATACATCAGAATATCCAACACACCATTACATGGTTCGAAAGCCAAAGGATAACTAAACATAGCTAGGAACAGATACATCGGTACTCCCATGCTCATCACGCAGGACGGCGGTGAGTAGTACGACGAGAGATACGGTGAGGAGGAATCCCACGAAAGTAGGTAGAACGACGATCCACATAGATCTGACGTGGCCTGAGAGCGACTCTAGGTGTGGTGAAGTACATAGCGTCGACTCCCTGTGCTCCAAAACGTGGAATCCCGGTGTAACCAGCACCGAGGTTGAGGAGTGGACCTCTGATCGGCTCGTAACCTCCAGCATCTGGCAGACGACGACCAACTGGCTGATCGAAACGTGCAAAGCGCTCATCTCCAACAAAGTCTGTGGTGTACGTCGCCAGACGAGTCAAAGCAAGGTAGAGCTGCTCTCTGACTGAGGCCAACTCCTGAGAAAGTGTGGTGGCCACTGCGTCACTGTGCCTCACAAACTGAGCGGTGGTGTGCAGCCTGGTGTTATCATGCTCGTAGACATCCAGGTTGTCGTAGAGAGTGAAGTGAGCTCCCTCCGAAGTGATGTAACCACGGGGGATGTGGCGATAGATAGAATCGTCAAATCCCCAGTAGTAAGCACGAAGGACGGTGAGACTCACATAAGCTGCCTGCTGCACGGCCATATCCACTGTGGAACCTACTGCCTCGTAGCGGTGTACAACGCTCATGCCATCATCTGACAGAATGTAGACGATAGTCTGGTAGTAGGTCTGGTCAAACTCTTGCTGCTGCTCGTAGACCTGGTACTCTGGTGCCCAACGGAACCCCAGATAAGTGACCATGTCCCTCAGCATCTCCGGATAACCGGCGGTGCTCTCGCAACGAGTCATCCGAACCACCTGCGGGAAGAACCTGAGATCCATCTGCAGATGATCGGGGAAGTTTTGATTAGACGCCGGTAGAAGAACTGAAGTGGAAAGCAACAACAAGGTTTCAATGGACGATAAGGATGTTGAGAAGAACAGGATATCGAGGCAACAACGGGAAACACTGGACCAAAACTCCTGAGGTACTACGGAAAAACCCATCCGGGCTTCTAAAGGATCAATATCTACTGCTTAAGGGATAGAGGATTTGCTTCCGGGGCTTACACGCCTCCATTCTCAATCATGAGTAGGCAACATGATAAATCATGTCACAACCACCTCCATTCCTATGGACTAGTAGATATAACTATCCTTGAGAAACCAGGATACGTGAAAACCTAACTTGAAAATTTAGGTGAGAAGGGAAAACAACGTTGCACTTCCTTACCAGAAAAAGGGTGGGTGGGTGGGGAAAGAAGAAAAATGGCATAATTCCTACTCTCACGTTTCATTTTTCCTACATAGCTACAAAATAGTTTCTAGACTCAACTGCGACCAGTAAAAGGGATCCTACAGGCAGACAGGCTCTGATACCATTTGTCGCACCCGGACTTCTAGAGGATACTCATCGTACGAACTGAACAGTATTTTGATTGGATTATGGGGCTTACCGGCACCCGCATCTCTTACGAGTAGGCCAACACTTATGTGTGACAACCAATCTTTACTATTCACCGTCGATGTAAACTATCCCGTAGAAATCAGGACACTACCATTGACGTACTTCATACCATACACACATGGTACGTCAACGGCTTTGAACAAGATGATAACACAACATATCTCTAAGACACAAAAGATTGAAATAAGTTGCAACTGGCCCTCACTAGGGCAGAGAATAGCAAATACAATCATCCAGAGGACACATGTCCCAACATAACATCATTACAACTCAGCGAAAGCATTCAGAGGGTCTGAGTACAGACAAATCCAAATAGGCTTAAGAAGCCGGGAATGAAAAGAAAACGGAGCCCATCCACGATGTCTCGGATCCTGCCCGGGTCCGCTACCTACTCGTCAGCAGCCTCGTCAAACTCCACGTAGTAGCCGTCACGGGGATCCTCGTAAGCGTAGTCTGCGGAAACCACAGCCCCAAAGGGGTCAGTACATAAACGTACTGGCAAGCAAGACTCACAGTTCACCAAAGTGTAGCCCGTCAACACCAAGCACAGATGCCTTGGGTTCAACGGAAGAAAGGAATATAAAAGATGCTGCAACTGGCTGCACTAACCAACTACAGAACATACTACAACTTCCGACTATCAGAAAGGGGATAAGATAGCGTATCGTAACCAACTACAACTAACCACCACACAAATCCATCCTGGATCTCGCCCCTTATCCAAAGAAGCAATCCGAGGTTAACTCACACAGTAGATTAATGATGGATCAAATTGTTGTGTCAATAAGCCTATTACTAGTCAAGTTATCATTAGTTAGATGTAAGTTGTTCTGAGTACTTGTTAGCCAGTACTTTCACCAAGTCAACCATAACCGCGGAAAACACGGCTTCTCGAGAAGATTTATCCCTGCAGGGGTGCACCAATTTGGCCGTACACGTAAGAATAACCCGCCAGATGGGAAGGCCTTTCCCACCAAGCGGGGCACTCAACACAACTCAACTCTTCTTCGCATCAAGCCCAAAGCACCACGTGTTGTGCGTGCGCGGCTAATCGAGCCCCACGAAGAAAAGGGGACCCTCATAGCACTGGAAGACCACGCCGCCCTAAATGCCGACTACAAAAATTCCACCCTGGCCTCGGGTTCGTACCTGCATATGCGTGCATGAAATGGAAAGCCCGAACTAAGTGTGGTGATTTGGACGAGATGCGAATCGAATCAAATTGAGGGGGGCTCCCATACACGCTTCCCACATGCGGATAGTGAGCTCATCATGGATCAGTAGACAAGACCCTTTTCCTATTAGGGTCAACACTAGCAGGCCTCAAAACCACGCCGGGCCTCCTGCCGGTGCCTTATCAGCAAATTATTATTACCTCAAATTAACAGGTTGTTGTTTAACATCGAGCCCCAGAATATAAACAGATATGATAACAGAAAGTAACTGATAACAGACTCGAGCAAAACAACCCTAAGCATGCTAGTAAGACACGGGCCCAAGCAACGGGGTTATAGGACGGGATGTGAGGCAATATCAGGGTTTAGGGTATCATGTGATAGGTTCGTAACAGAAACAACGATACATATGGCTAGCAGAAATAGACAACGGAAAGTATCGGTAACCAATGTTGAAAGGAACACAATGGTTCATGTGAGTGATAACTTGCCTGCAAACTCGATAGCCGGGTACTGGGCTAGATCCTCAGAAGGGGTGTCGTAAAGATCGTCGGTCTCAACGTCGTCGTCTATCCGAGAATAAGCAAACAAACAATACAGGAAAATAAACAATCAATATCATGGCAAAGTGCACAATCATGGGATGATGCATGTCAAGTTAATAGATGCATCTAAATAAACTAGTTGACATGGTAACACAATTTAATTGGACACATATGCAATTTTGAGTTGCACATGAAAAGCCCATGAATTTTGGTTGAAACAATTGTTTTCCAGTTAACCAACAGGTGAAAGTGGTTTAGTATGATGCATGCATGAGGAAAACAACAAAATAACGACAATAGAACCAATTTGAAATAGGGTTTACCAATTTAGAAATTTATTTATTAATTTAGGGAATTTTTGGGTGCCTTAAAGGTGACACACAAGTATTTGTTGTTTTCAACCATTTAAATTGTTCAAAACAAATAACAAAATTCATATTTTAAAAGATCATGAAATTTTGGGTGGATTACATGTTTCAAATATTGAAAAAGGAATTAGAATGGATTTATTATGACTTGAACAAAATTTAACAAGTTTTAAATGAATTTAAAACAAGCATGGATTTTTATTTGAATTTTATTTGTTCAAAACATAAATTCAAATTCATATTTGAAAAGTTTATACTTTGATGGTTTGAAAACATATTTTGCATGTTCAAAAATAATTTAAGTTGAGCAAGTTATGATTTTTGCAAATTTAAATGAATTAAACAAGGATTAAATTATTTAAGCAATCTAAATTATTCAAACCATGAAACAAAATTTATATTTGAAAAGGTTATTTGAAATAGCATGGAAAACATATTTTATTTGCATTATTTGGATTAATTATGATTTAGTTATGCAATTTAGCAAATTACAATTGAATTATTTGAACTCAAATTTGAAATGCATTTGGAAAATTCAAAACAGTACACAATTGGTTTAAATGGATAGACAATTTAATTTAGAATAACAAACATAATTTACTTTTATTTTTTGGAGTTATATTTTAAAAGTTATTAACAATTTAAAACAGAGGACCAAACTGTAAATTATAAGGGCCTAGATTTAAAAGAAACGCTGGTAAACTATTGTTACCGCACAGCAAACTAACCACAGCCACTGCCCGTGGGCCTGGGGGCCAGCGTGGCAGTGTGCGCGCGCGTGGCAGCGCAGCCCACTGACGGGTGGGGCCTGCCCGCCAGCCCTGCGCGCAAAAAGTGTGGATTTTTATCCCGCAGCGCTAGGGATCGAACTCACGACCTGTGGGTGCGCGCGCTGCACTGCAAACCACTGCCGTACTCGAATTCGTTTTGACAGATTCAGTTAGGCAGTGAGGTTATTATTCAACATGAGCGTTAACTGAATTTTGAACGTGCGCGCGATGAACTCTGTCAGAGAACGAATCGTTGCTCGCCGGCGGGGATCAACGCGGCCGTGCTCGTGGTTGCTGCTGGTGGTGCAGTGGGCACGGATGCGTGCGCTGCGGTGACGCTGGTGCAAGGCAGAGGGAAAGGAGGAGGAGACACGGTGGCTCACCGGCGTTTGCAAACGTGGCAGAGGCTCGGGGACGATCTCGTCGGCGACAGCGGCGAGTCCGTGGACGGCGGCGACGGTGTGGCGAGTCTCCGCGGTGGCTCTGGTGTTTAAACAGACGAGGGAGAGGTGGCCGTGCGGTTCCCGCGATCAGCTAAGAAGGAGGCGTACGGGAGAGGTGGCTGCCATCGGGGTTTCAGAGAGGATCGTCTCCGGCGAGGTGACAGAGAGAGGGGAGAGTGGCGGGGAGCGAGAAATTGGCGCCGCCCTCGAGGGAGAAGGGGGACCTAGGGATTAGGGTAGGGCTGCGGGGCTCCTAGGGGGATTTATAGGGTTCCAGGAGCCCTCCTGGCCGTCTGCTCGCGGCAGTGCCGCCGTGGCACGGCCGGATGGGGTGCCGTACGCGGG
Source organism: Alopecurus myosuroides (assembly GCA_028641055.1). Lineage (NCBI taxonomy): Eukaryota > Viridiplantae > Streptophyta > Magnoliopsida > Poales > Poaceae > Alopecurus > Alopecurus myosuroides. The sequence goes on along the minus strand of CM054063.1, from coordinate 232,672,325 downwards.
GAAGAAAGGGGATTAGCAACGCGAACCGGTACCGGGCTGCTGTGGGCTGGGTTGCGCGCGGGGAGAAAGAAAAGGCCGGCTGCGCGCGGGAGAAAACGGAGGAGGTGGGCTGGGCGCAGCCCACGACCCTTTTGGCGCCAGATTTTCTTTTTAAATTTTCATTCTCCTGTTTTTTTTTGTAGAAATAGAAATGGAAGGATTTGATGGATTTTAAGTTAGGATAAATTTTGGAAAAATTTGTGTGGGTGAATTAGATCAACAACAACCCTTTTCCAAGTTCTGTTTTCAAAAGTTTAAAAAAAAACAACTTGCTGTTTGTATTTAAACCAAATTTGGATGATTTTTATTTAAGTGATCATTAATAAAACAAACTTTTAAATAGGGTGACCCCTATGTTTAATTATAAACAAAATGAGTTGATTTGTTTTGATAACATTCATAATTTCAAAGTGGTTCTGTTTGGTGCTTTGATTTGAATTTTTGAATGCAATTTGGAATCAATTGATTGATTAAAACCATAATTTTAATAAGTGATCATTATGGAATAATTGGAAACAAAATAAGGGTTTAATTTGACATTATAATTTGAAAAGGATTGTAACAGAGCAAGTATGAAATAATCATTTGAATAAAGTTTGAATTTGAATTGTGAAAACAGGGAAAAACAGATGCAAACTAAATGAAAACAAATGGAAACAATATGATGACATGATGCAATACTTTAATAAACATGAAACAAACATTCTAAGGGGAGTTTTCATACTTGGGATGTTACACTCGCGTAGGAAATTTTTTGTTTTCTATGCAACGACCCCTTCACCTCGCGCCTGCGCGCTACTCGGAGGAGCCGAGATCCAGACTCTCCATGACGGAGATCGAGCCCGTGGACGACCTCCACCTCGACGGACCCGCATCCACCCGCGGAGCCTGGGAGGGCTCCGCTGTGGACGCCTCGGATATTCAGTGTCTGGTCAACACTCGCTGCGTGCCGCCGGGCGTGATCTGCCGGCCTCCCGGCAGCGAGATGGAGGACCAACCCGGAGACGGCGAACACGTCGTCTTCCTCAACAACTTCAAGCATGGATTTGGCCTCCCCATCTCCGAGTTCATGCATAAATTCCTCCACCACTTCGGTTTGCAACCCCACCATCTTCCTGCCAATGCGATTACCATGCTTTTCACTTCCGTTACCTTCTCGGAAGCTTATCTTGGCGTCTACGCCACGGTAGATATGTGGGCCAAGTACTTCCACTTCCGCCAACAAGTTCTCCCAAACACCGTCAATCCAAATACTCCCAAAACTATGACCCAATGTGGCACGGCATTGATTGTTTACCGGAACGGTATCGAGTACCCCCGGGTTCAGGATCTTGATTACTGCTGCAAGTGGAAGAGGGGATTCTTCACATAGAAGAATCCCGATCCGAAGGATTCCGAGAAGGAGGGCGCCGAGCAGGAGGATATCATCAAGCTTCCTCCCTTCCGCATCGATCCCCCCACTGTGATGGTAAACTGGAGGTACAATCCGAAAAGGATAGCACCCAAGGTGAACGTCGCAGACGGTCGGCTGAAGCAGCTCGTCAAGGACGGGCTCCGAGCTGACGACCTGATCGCCACCTCGGTGAGCCGTCGGGTCCTGCCTCTGCAACTCAGGGCCCACAAAATGTGCTTCATGGGCGGGGCCCGAGACTGCACGCGCACCACCACCTTCGAGCTCAGCAAGAAGGAGGTGGCCATCTGGGCCGAGTGCATCACCAAGGTCACCCTCTCCGAAACTTCGGATTGGGGATTCGAGCCATACAGCCGAGATAGGCGGGCTCCCCGAGTAAGTATTTTCCATCCTACCGAGTTGCTTTTATCTTGGTATCTTCTGAGTTCAATTACTTTATTATGCTTTATGTTTCGCATACCCTACCGAGTAGAGTGCATCTCGGTATCCTCCGAGTTCAATTACTTCCTTATGCTTTATGTTTCGCATACCGTACCGAGTAGAGTGCATCTCGGTATCCTCTGAGTTCACTTAGTATTGCTCTTTACGCTTTGTGTTTCGCATGTGTAGCACTTTGATCGCCAGAGAGAGGAAAACAAGCCGGTCCTCTCAGACAACTAGAAGCCTGACCGGACTGAGGACGATGTCGAGCAATTCGACATTCAGGATACGCTTCCCATTCCGCTTTCTCATCCCCTTTCTCAAGACGGTAAGTCCGGAGTCCTAGCCTCAATCCGGGACTGGTCCGAGGATGATGAAGGTGATAGTGATGACGATTGTGTTCTTTTGGAGGTATCTAACCCCTTCTCGGTCTTATTTGTGTATTTTTTCCTTGTTCTCAGCTAGCCTGGAAGATCAGGTGGTTGACGCGGCACCCGTGTCCATCGCCGCCCCTGTGGAACTGAAGAAGAGGGCCGGAAGAGGCGCCGTTGAGCCTCCACCCAAGAGATACAACATATCCGGGAACAAGGGGCCCAAGGGTGGCAAGGCCACGGAAAAACGCCGAAAGAACCTGCGGCCTACGCTTGATGGGTAAGTTACTACCGAGATGCTTTATGTTTGCATATTACTTGCTTTTTTGCCTCTTTTGACCGAGATGCTTTGTATTTGCATTTTCTTTACCCCCTCTGTTTTTCCTTTCCCCCAGTGATGCAATTGATGCTGAAGACTCCGAGGCGCCCGCAGGACCGAGTAGCGCCCACAACATTATCGACCTCGATCCCGAGGACGTGGACACCGACACCGCAGACCGGTCCGAGATGCCCCTCCCGGACCGAGAAGAACAGGATCTCGACGCAGGCAAGATGGGCGTCGAGATGGATATTCAAGAGACTACGGAACAGCCGGAGTCGGCCACTGAGCAGCACCACGAGCAGCAACCACCAGAGCAGCAGCAACCCGAAGCCACAACACATCAGCAATCGCCGCAACATCAAATTTCTCCAACATCCACAATAGCAACCCCACCAACCCCACCAAGAATAACCTCCCCACTGGAAGTAGCAGCAGCAGCAGAAACAGTCGCAGCCACAACAGCCACAGCAGAAGCCGCAACTGGTACCGCACCACCAGCCACAGGCCCAACTCCCTCAGCAGCAACAGCAAGCTCATCCTCCATAGCAATAGACCCAACTCCTCCGGCATCAGCAGCAGCGCCAAGCCCATCACCACCGATAAGACCAGCAGGGCCTACAGGAAACCCTCCGCGCACTCGGCAGCAAGCCATATTTGTGTCGTCGCATGGAGCAGCGGCTGGAGAGGGCCACACCAAGGCGACGGGACTTGTGGAAGTTATGATACACTGGCAGAAATAGCAGCATCAGCAGCAAAAGAAGACCGGGGCGAAAGCAAAACCCGACACCTTGGCAATTAGCACAGGCACCCAGCTCGTGCCGCACCAGGAGCTTGCCACGGAGCTGCGAGAAGATATTGATGCCACCTTGGACCGGATTGGCCACCTCGATCCGGTCCACAACGGGAAGAGACTGGGCCCGCTGGACCATTACCGTACTTCCTCGAACCAGGCCGATGTCGGTCAAATCTCTATGCCGGTTTCAACTTCCAGCAGCACCTTGGCGCACAAGATGTACTGCCTGCGCACTGCTGCAGAAGATGCTAAGCTCACCTCCCGAGTAAGTACTCATTTCCCTTTTTTGCGTTTTCGGGTTGAAATTGTGAATCCGAGATCAACACTTGTATCCAGTCCCCAAGATTTTGGTCGAGTAGGCAATACTCGACCGAGTTGAAGTCTACTCGGGTCGAATCTTCCAACTAACATTTTTCTTGTTTCTCTTCAGACTTGCACCAAGTCCCGTGCCCTGCTCTTCTAGAAGGTTCTCTGGGCCCACCGAGATGCCAAAGAGCAGATTCAGAACCTGCAAGAGGAACTAGGGAGCAAAGGTAACTTTTCCACACTGAGATACTGCATATGCTTCTTCTGCATCAGTTTTCTAACTTGGTTTCTGTTTTCACTTTCACAGCTATCTTGGAGAAGCAGCTGACAGATTCGGTCACCAAGATTTCTTCTCTGGAGAGTAAGTGTCGTGTTTTCTATCTCTGCGTTTTGTGTTTACGCTTTTTATTTTCTTTGGTTACTTGTGCTTTTTTATGCAGACGAGCATCGAGTCTTTGCCGAGAAGCACCAGGACTGCACCGTGCTAGCAGAATCTGCCCAGAGCAAAATCTCGGCATTGGAGAGTAAGCCCCTTCTTCATTCTTCTTACTCGGCTTCCATGCTCCCAACATTTTGCTAACCGGATTGCTTTCTATACAGATGAGCACAATTTGTTTGTTGAACAACACCAAGAGTGTCTCTCTTAAGCCGAGATCCAGCAGCAGATCCAGGACGGCAAGGACAATCTTGAGGAAGATCTCCAAGCCGAGAAGAATGAGGTGGCCAAGCTTAAGCTGGAGCTGGCTGATGCAATCAAGGTGGCGCTGCAGGCCGGGAAGGACAAGGACGAGATGAAGGACAAGGACGATGCCGAGAAGCTCGAGCTGCTGCAGGAGTTTGAGGTCCTCAGAGAGCGGAACACTGCACTCGACCAGATGGTGAGTAGCTCCCGCGTCTTGCTAGACAAACAGCTTGCCAATGCCGAGATTTGGTTCAGCAGGCTCAAGGACCTCACCCTGGAACTAAGATGTAAATTTCCCTTTCCCTTTGCTCTTTTCCAACTTTCTCTATCCGACATGCTCTATCCAACTTACTCTATCCGGCTGATCTCTTGTTTTAACTCGGGCATCTTATTTCCCAGGGACGTTCCCCGACCTGGACTTTGGTGCCGAGAGGGCTGTTGCTAGGGCCAGGCAACAACGGGCAGATGTTGTCTACGACGTTACTGAGACTATCACCATCGAGGACCAGATCGAGGGCACCAAAGCCCGAGTTCTGCCCCTCAAGGGTTTGGGAACCAACATTATCTCCACTGTTATCCGGCTGCACAAGCTCTTCTGGCCGGGAGTTGAGCCCCCCACATTAGTCCATGAGCTGGCCTCCAAGCTAGACTATGTCAAGGAGGAGCTCAAGAAATGGCGCGCTTCAGTAGCTCGAGCTGGCGCAGACGAGGCCCTGCACTTTGTGCTCTCTTGGTATGAAAACCTCGACCTCAGCAAACTCCAGAAACTACAGAACGGATCCCGATGGACCACAGAAGAGGACTGTATTCGGGTTCGCCAGGAGATGGCATATCGGTTGGCTTCATACGCCGACACCTAGGAGTTTGTGGAAGGCCCCACCGAACCCGACACCGAGAGTGAGAGCAAGGATGATAAGGACGACGATGAGGGGGGAGACGAGGGCGATGAAGGCAACAAAGGGACCGAGGATGACGGCGACTCCGAGGAGGTGGATGAGGAAATCCCTTCCGAGCAAGAGCCAGACACAGCCTCCGGGATCGTCACTACCGAGATGGTCATCTCGGAGCCTGCTCCCGAGTTGAGCGCCTCAGAGCCTATTGCCGAGAACGCCACCTCCGAGCCCGCCGCCGAGTCCTCGAGCCGGCAGCTGCTGCAGATTCAACTCCCTTGGCTGCGGCCTAACTATCTTCCTTTCAATCTCAAACTTTTTATCAGATCCCCGGTATGCCGGATTGCTACTCGGTTTTTACTCAAGTTCTAGCAAGACTGGCTGAATGCCGGATTGCGTTAATTCGAGTCCCCGAGTTGGTTTTCTTATCCACCTGTTTTTTTTTGTCTTTGCTCTTGCCTGCCACTTGTGGCTTTTTGACAGTCAAGTCATAAGATTTGGAAAACCAAGTTTATAATACTTCACAACTTTGAGATTGAAATTAAAACTGCCCAGTACTTAGCCGAAAAAACAGAAGAAAAAAGCAACTTATCTCGGTTGATTAACTCTTTCTTTCCTTAGTAGTTTTTCGTGTGTTCATTGACCCTTCGCTTGTTCTCTTGCTTGCCATGAAGCCGGGTTGCGGACAACAGCAAAGTCAAAGAGTTGGCCCTTGGGTTTAAACACATTACTAGACTTATGCACGAAATTCTGAGATGATTAACCGACATAGAAAAGTAAAAAGTAAACACAGAGCAAGTTAGGCAGTGGCAGTCCCTGAGTTCCTACTCGGAGTGCCGACTTGGATTTCAACTCGGTAAGGAGATACATACAATGCTTTTTCGGAAATGGAAATGGCGGAGTAGAGCTACATTCCAGGGGCGCTTAGTTTCCTCTCTGGATTTATTTTCCCTGTTCTTCTGTGGCTCCTGTGCATCAATGGGATAATATGCATCATTGTGCAGAGCCTTGCTCACAATGAAAGGCACTTCCCATGGAGGGGAAAGCTTGTGCATCCCGGTTGTGTGTTGCACTAGCCTAAGCACCAAATCTCCTTCTCGGAAAACCCTTAGGATTATTTTCTGGATATGATAGCGTCTCAGATTCTGTTGATATACAGCTGATCTCGACAGAGTTAATTCTCTTGCTCCCTCTAGAAAATCAACATCATCTTATCGGGCTTCTCTTGCCTCTGCCTCAGTATAGAGGGTTACTCTCGGTGAGTCATGCTCAAGGTCAGTGGGCAACACGGTCTCTGCTCCATATACTAGGAAGAATGGTGTGTATCCGGTAGATCGGTTAGGGGTTGTCCTTAGACTCCACAACACCGCCGGAACTCGTCCAGCCAACAACCAGGGGTTCACTGTAATGGTTCAATTAGCCTTGGCTTTATTCTGGATAGGATCATGCCATTATCTCTTTCAACTTGCCCATTTGATTCCGGATGAGCGACTGACGCAATGTCTAGTCGGATCCTCTTCTCCTTGCAGAATCGAGCAAAAGCTCCCTCAGCAAAATTTGTTCCATTATCCGAGTTGATCTCGTGCGGGTAGCCATATCTCAGGATAATATCCTTCAAAAAGGTCACAACTATGTTTCCATCACACTTCCGATTGGCTTCACCTCAATCCACTTGGTAAATTTTTCAACCATGACCAGAATGTGAGTCATATTGACCCGAGCTGGCTTGAAGGGCTCCACCATGTCCAAGCACCAAACTGCAAATGGCCAAGTGATGGGAATAGTTTTCTGCTCGAAAGTCGGCATGTGTATCTTGCTTGCATATCGCTAGCACCCATTGCACTTTCTCACTAGATTTTCTGCTTGCTGCAAGACAGTGAGCCAAAAGAATCCATGCCGGAAAGCTTTCTTCACTAGAGCCCGAGATGAGGCGTGGTGCCCACATTCCCCCTGATGTATCTCTCTGAGAATTTCTTCTCCCTCTTCTGGCTCCACATAGCGCTGAAGCACGCCCGTTGTACTTCTCTTGTGTAGTTCCTTGTTGATGATGGAATAGCCTTTGGATCTTCTCTGTATTTGCCTGGCCAAGATCTCATCACTTGGCAAAGTGCCATACGCCAGACAAGACAATATGGGCTGAGACCAACTCGGTATCGCCCGAGTAGGAAACACTGGCTCATACACCTCCACTGGATCAATCGACATGACTTGCTCCAAGATGGAAACGAGTCCCCGAGTAGTGTGAGACAATCCTCGAGATGAATACGACAGTCCCCGGGTTCTCCTTCATCATCCCCTCATCAATCTCCATGGGCACAGCTTCTGGTTCCAGTACAGCCGGGACGAATATCGAATCCGACTCGGGTGAAGGCTTCCTAAGATGCTCCAGAGCAATTCTTGCTGGGATGGACTGTCGAGAAGAGCCCAACTTGGATAGAGTATCAGCAACATCATTTTCAGCTCGGTGAATGTGGTGCAACTCGCACCCATCAAAGAATCCGTACATGTTCTGGATAAGGAACCGATATGAAGCCATATTGGCATCCAACACGTCCCAAGTCCCCGAGGCTTGCTGAACCACCAGATCTGAGTCTCCATAGCATATAATCCAGCGGATACCAATCTCCTTGGCCACTTTTAGTCCATGGACTAGAGCCTCATACTCGACCACATTGTTGGACGCCGCAAAATGGATTTGCAGGACGTACTTGAGTTGATCCCGCTTGGGTGAGATGAGCACAACGCCAGCACCGAGACCCTCTTTCACCTTGGAGCCATCAAAATGCATTCGCCAAAAGTTTGTTTCCGGCAAGGGAGGCTCATACTGCATTTCGGCCCAATCAACAAAGAAATCGGCAGGGCTTGAGATTTGATGGCTTCTCTTCTTGCATACATCAGGGTATAAGTAGCTAGCTCAATTTCCCACTTGGCTACTCGGCCACTTGCATCCTTGTTGCCCATAATTTCCAAGATGGGTGCAGTGCTCACCACTTTAATCGGATGCTCTTGGAAATAATGCTTGAGCTTCTTGGCAGCCATATAGACTCCATATGTCATCTTCTGATAGTGAGTATAGTTTTGCTTCGAGTTGGAGAGCAGCTCACTGAGATAGTACACCGGCCTCTGCACCAATTTTCCCTCTTCTTCACGCTCCACTACCACCACCACACTGACAACTCGGTTTGTAGCTGCACTATAGAGAAACATTGGCTCCTTAGGCAGAGGAGACGCTAGAACTGGAGCTGTACCCAGCATGATCTTGAGTTCTCGGAAGGCCACATCAGCTTGTGGTGTCTAGACAAACTTGTTACTTTTCTTCATGAGCTGGTACAAAGGTAAGGCCTTCTCCCCCATTCTCCCAATGAACCGGCTAAGGGAAGCCAGGCACCCGGTAAATTTCCGCACATCCTTCAAGGATCTCGGGAGAGACATGCTCTCAATAGATTTTATCTTGGAGGGGTTGGCCTCGATACCTTGGCTGGACACGAGGAAACCGAGTAACTTTCCTGCTGGGACATCAAAGGTGCACTTGGTCGGGTTCAGCTTCATCCGGTACTTTCGCAAGTTTGCGAATGTTTCTTGGATATCTTCTAGGAGTGTGTCTTTCTCCTTGGTCTTGATGACTATATCATCCACATACACCTGCACATTTTTGCCTATCTGCTCATGCAAGCATTTCTGCACGCATCTATGGTATGTGGCCCTAGCATTTCTCAACCCAAAGCACATGACACGATAGCAATCAGCCCCGTAAGGGGTAATGAAAGGAGTCTTTATTTGATCAGCCGCGTTCAGGGGAATCTGGTGGAAACCAGAGTATGCATCAATGAAAGACAAAAGTTCACATCTAGCTGTGGAGTTGATCACCTGATCTATCCGGGGCAGTGGGAATGGGTCCTTGGGGCAGGCCTTGTTCAGATCGGTGTAGTCAACGCACATGCGCCACACCACAACGACCTTAGGATAATGCTTGTTCTTCTCGACCATGACCGGATTGGCCAGCCAATCCGGATGCAGTACCTCCATGATAAATCTGCTTGCTAACAGCCTTGTGATCTCGTCACCAATGGCTTTTCTCCTTTCAGCAGCAAAACATGCAAATAGTGCTCAAACAACTCCCTCGGGACACCCGGCAGATCCTGATTGGACCATGCAAAGACATCCTGATTCTCACGGAGGAAGTGGATGAGCGCGCTTTCCTATTTCTCCTCTAACCCGGCACCAATAGTGGCGACACTCTCTCGGAACTCAGGGTCAATCTGCACCTTCTTGGTCTCCTAAGAGGCCTGGAAAGTGGCACCGTGTTGAGAGCTAGGCATCCTGGGCATGCCGAGTTGAGCTGCCTGGGCCATGGCCACCACTTCGTGTATCTTCTTCTTCTCGGCCGCAATGACCATTGACTCGGCTAGCCGAGATCCAGCTGATGCGCACTCCAGAAGCGCTTGTAATCACCCGAGATGGTGATAATGCCATTGGGTCCAGGAAGCTTCATCTTCAAATAAGCCGCATGAGTAGAGGCCATGAACTTCGATAGAGCTGATCTGCCGAGAAGAGCATGATAAGGGCTTTGGAGATCAACCACCTCGAACTGCAAGCACTCAGTCCGACAATTCTCCCTCGTGCCAAAGAGCACATCAATCCAAACCCGACCAATAGGAGCACAAGATACTCCTGGCACAATGTCGTGGAAGGTAGTCCGGCTGGGCAGCATCATGTTCTTGGCGTAACCGAGTTTCTCCATGGTATCTCGGTACATAATGTTGATGCAGCTGCCGTTGTCAATCAGCACCTTGCTGAACTTCACATTGATCTTGGGCCCAATGAAGGTTGGGTCCACCACCAATGCATAGCTACCCAGGTTGGGCATTATCCTGGGATGATCAGCCCGAGACCAGACAATATCTTGGTCGCACCAATGCATGTAATCCGGCACTGCCGGCATCACTGCATTTACCTCCATCGCCCGCCTGCTCAGGCTCTGCTTGTCATCCGGCTCGGTAGTGAACACCATGTAACTTTGATGGTGCTCCTAGTACTGATTTCGGCCTCCGCCGCCAGCATTGTCATTGTTGTTGTTGTTGTTGTTGTTGTTGTTGTTGTTGGTGTTCCGGTTGTAGTTGTTGTTGCGATTGTTGTTGTTTTAGATGTTGCGGGTGTTGTTGTTGTTGGCCCCCTGCACCATTTGGTTCACAATCTCCCTTCTCTGGTTCTCGGCAGGCCTGGGAGCAGCTGCCCGGATAGGTTGAACATTTGTACCCAAGAGCGGAAGAGGAAGGGGAGGAGGCAACTGGCCAAACCCCTCGCTCTTAATCCGGTCCCACCAGCTGCACTGTTGGGAAGTATGGTTTGCTGGCCTACTCGGATGCCGAGTGTGGTAGCTACACGACCCATCCCTCATCATCTCAAAGGTAAACCTTTGTGGTGCATCTCTGGACTTATTGGGATCAGTCCACTTCTTCTTGTAGTTCTGGTTCTGCCCATACTGGGGCCCAGCATTCTTTTGACTTTGGCTACTTCCTGCATCAGGTTGATCCGGATCAACCGCGACTACGTGATCTGAGCCATAGAGGATATCCGGCCTGTCATCCCACCTCTTGTTCCGGTAATCTTGGCGATCATTCCGCCTAGTGCCATCATGGCCATGATTCCTCCTTCTCGGCTCAAACGAGTCGAGCAAAGGCTGGGTGGGATCTCCGAGTGCTAACATATCAGCAATCTTGATGGTCTCGGCCAGTGTACTCGGCATCTCCCTCTGCAATTTCTGCCACAACATGCTGCCATGTCGGCAAACCTGAGCGAACCAGACAATGGCCTGAGACTCGTTCACACCTTCACAGGTGTTCCTCAATGTGCTCCACCGAGTTAGATACTCTCGGTCAGTCTCTTCTTCCCTCTGCTTGCACGCAGAGAGCTCTTGTGGCCGGTTTGGCCTCTTGTAGGTGCTGGTGAAGTTGCTGATGAAAGCCTCCGAGAAGTCAAGCCAACAATTGATGCTGTATCTCGGCAAGTTGTTCAGCCAAATCCGGGCTGGGCCCTCCAACATCTGGGGCACGTACCTCACCGCTCCTCTGCGGTTACCACCAGAAATGTGTACGGCAGTGGCATAATCATTTAGGCAACCTTCCGGCTTGGTGTTGCCGTCATAGGTCTTGGTCCCTCTTGCCAGCTGGGACTTGGGCATAGCCGGCTCATTTATGATCTTGGGACCGAAACAGAGCGGTTCGGGTGGGCCTCGTGACTCCATCTCCTCCGACAGATAGATTATGTCCAACTTGTATCTTGCGTCACTCGGCTGCAACACTCGTGTCCCCAACCGAGCTCCAACACCTCCAGCATCAGCATAAAGATCATTTGTTTGATACCCGGCTTGCTCCATTGCCGAGTAACCACCATTGTACCGGTCCTATCTTCCGGCACCGGGTTGACCGCAGGGGCAGCCATTTATGGCTGAACAGCAGTTCTGGCACCGGGCTGAGGCTGAACCGGGTTGGCAGCCGGGTGCCGAGATGGACCATCTCGGCTGCCTCCTTGTCCCTCTTGCTGAACTCCGGCAGCATTATGGCCACCAACTTGAGCAATGTGTTCTTGCCCGGGTTGCCGCTCTACAGCTAGCTATTTTTCGGCGACAACCGGGTCATACACTTGGATCTGTTTATGTCTCCCTGAGTTCACACTCCGACATCTCCCACCACCGAGAGGAGGCAAGGAGACCTGGCCTCCGGATCTCGCCCCATGTGACTGAACAACATGAGACGCACTGGCTCCCGGATTCGCTTTCTGGAAAGCCTCGTTTTGCCAGCCAGCCTCAAGAACAAGCTCATTAAGCCGGTCCTGCTGCCTAATGCAAGCTTCACCGATTAGATTTGGCAACTCGACACCAACTACATCTGCTGCCCTAAGTGTCTTAGCAGGAGTACTATACTTGGGCCTACCATTCGAAGTAAAGCTAGCAGATTTACTAGCAGTTCTACCATCTCTAGCCAACTCGGCACCAAGATTTCCACCTCGGTTCCATATGATCCCTATCCAGCTAGGGTTCTTGGCAACAGGAGTAAGACCATGATCCCTATTGTACTCATTTTGGTCGAGATCGAACTCTTGCCTGATTTTCGCCATCTCGGTGGCCTCCAGCAGGAAGGCCTAGCGCTGCTCCTCGAGCTGCTCCCGCAGCACCACCGGATCCGCATCCGCGGCTAGTCGCATGCTCAGCTTCTCAATGACATCAGCGAAGGGAGCGGTCGATGTAGTAGGGACCTTGTAGCCCGGCTGTTTCTCCTTTCTATCCAAAGCCTTGTGGGCCGGCCGAGTCGACTTGTCAGCAACCTCAGCGCCATCGGTCGCGCTCTTCCCGGCAGTAGGATCCGGACCGGTCATCATCACCTCCACGCTACCCACAGAGCCACCAGTGTGCTTTCCGCGGATGGCGAGAACGGCAGGAGGATCTTCAGCAACGAGCACCACCTCAGGGTACTCGTAGATGACGGTTGTGGCGACGTACACCAAGTGCGCGCTGAAGGTGATGACAGAGCCGCCTGCGGGCATAGGCCCTCCGGCGAAATCACCGGCGTTGTCGGTGACGAAGTCGAAGGAGCCGAATCTATGGACAAGGACACAAACCACGCGCTCCCCCGAATGAGGAAGAGGTCCCGTCCGGATAAAACCCCATCCAGCGATGCTGCTGGCCCACGGTGGGCGCCAACTGTCGTGGTGAGGTAAAGAAAGATGCCATAGGATGGCTTGATTTTGGGGCAGATGGACACTGTGGGTATCCGGGGAGGGATCGCAAGCCTAGATGGCACGCTCACTACACTGCAAACAACACAATCTATCCAGGTTCGGGGCCCTCGTGTGGAAGTAACACCCTACTCCTGCCTCTCTCTCTCTGTATATGTGGTGATCAAGTACAAGTGTTCCTCAAGCTCAAGGAGCTAGAGGAGGAAGAAGCTCTACTACTATCTCTCTCTAAATCAACTAGCAGCACTTCTGTTCTTACGTAATGGGCGACTCTCACACAGGAGGGGTGTGGCCACCTTATATACTGGTGGCCACCAACTAATAGTACATGATTAGGTGACTACACACTGTGTCGTATGGCACGCTTCCGCTTCTCCGCTGACAGACGCCGAAAGTCTCCGTTGTCATGGTCGCTGACATGTCCTGTCCCCCTTGTCAGAGACAGGACGTGGCCTCGCCCATACAGCGCACTGTACATCGTATGCATACGCATCATCACGCCTAGTAAGTTGAACAGCACGTCTGTACTCTCCCTGGATATACGGGATCTCAACGGCTCCACTGACTTACCTTCCAAGAAGAGCAGGATCCTTGTGCCTATCCGGATCCTCATGGTGCAACTCGGACGATCCAGACGGACACTCATTTCTTCACCCTGGTTCTTCTCATTGCCTACCGAGATAGCTCCATCTCGGTAGCCACCCAACTCGGTAGCTTCCTACTCGGTACGGCCCAACTCGGTAATCAGTACCTCAAACACCATTTCTTAGCAACCTTGCCCCTAATCGGGGGTAGCCCCCCCGACAGAATGCTTCTCGTGCATCCAAACCTTTAGCCCCAAAACCTTTCCATTTGTGTCCACCATACCTACCTATATGTGGTAATTCACCGCCACTCCAAGTAAATTGCTCATGTGTTACCTTTCAAACCTTCAAAATTATCCTTGTTTTGTGTTCCTGTTTTAGCTCATGAGGACGCAAATAGAGAATCTTTATCTCACTTGTTGATTGGACTCACACACCTGGACTAGTGGCTTCATCCGCTTATCCAAATGCTAGAAGAGCTGGCAGCGGGGTGCCCAGCCCCAATTAATAATACAATTTTTCTTCACTCTTTTTGCCCCTGATTTATCAGTCAAAACATAATTGTGTAAACAAAAGTGAAAGATGGATGACCTTCTATACCAGTTGCGTCCTTCAATGGGAGCCGCTCTTGTGAGTCTAGTTGGCTTGTGACGTACTGTATTTTCTGTTTGCCATTTGTTGACATAGACATACACACCTCTCAAAATATAGACACTCCTCCACGGTATGTGATTGCTGACAGGCACCCGAGGATTCTGTTAGCCATGGTTTTGTGTAAGAAAAGTTGGGAGGAGTGTCAAACTTTTATACCTCTGTTTTACAAAATAAAAGCTCTAGCACATGAGTGATCAATGCTTCCCTCTGCAAAGGGCCTATCTTTTACAATCATGTTGAGTCGGTAAACCTACCGCCTTCTGTCTAAGCAAGCATTTGAGTTGTTATGATTCATCCAGCTACATGTTGATTTACTCAATCATGTTCTTTATTCTTCTTCGTTTCTACAAATGCTTTTATCTGTTTGAATACCACTTTGAAAGTTACCAATGTTTGCAAAGAGACTGTTATAATTGAGCATGATAAACTATGCAATATAGGTCTAGTATAAAAGACTTTGATCAAAATAAAAGTACACTGTTAATTGTTATCTGACCAAGAACGAAGTTTGCCTTCACCAATTGTGATTTACTTTTTGCACCTTTGTTGTAACTTTACTTGTTTCAAGTTTGATTATATGAGGAGAGTTGTTGTCTAAAAAGACTTCTTCTTTGTAGATATGATGCCTCTTGTCCGAATTTTATTTTATCGACACCCCACTCCATAAACGTGTGGTCATGTTTACTGAGTTCAGTTTCGCTTGGCGACAAGTGAGGTCTAAGCTTAGGGGGAGTTGATACGTCCATTTTGCATCACCGTTTTATGTTGTTACTTTCTGTTATTCATATATATATTTCATGTTATGATGCATCCCTTATGTTATTTTATCTTATTTTGCATGTTTCATAATTTTTGGAGAATAAACACCGGGAGCAGAAATCTGATGGAAAACGCACCGACGAGATACCCTATTTCAGAAGATCAGAAGAAGAAGGGGGACATCGGGGGTGTCTTAGAAGTTCAGATGATGACTCCAGCCAGAAGGGGAGCCAGAGGGGGCCACCAGGGGCCCACACCATGAGGTGGCGTGCCCCCTGGCCATGCCACCAGGTGGTGTGGTCACCCTGGCCAACCTCCGGGGGATATCTTTCGCATACTTGACTACCAGGGAACCCTAAGCCCCATACCATCATCGAAGAATTATTCCGCCGCCGACTGGGGGCGGAAAACACCCGAGAGAGAGAAGCTCTCTGGCAGGGAGAAATCTGGCGGGGAAATTCCTCTCCGGAGAGGGGAAATCACCACCATCGTCACCGTCATCACTCCGGGCTTCATCGGGATCATCGTCATCATCATCCTTATCACCAGAAGCATCACCCTCATCATCCACCGTCATCCCTCTGTAACAATTAGGGGCTCTTATCGTTGTTTTACATTAGATCTCCCTCCCGGTGTGGATTACTTGTTAGTAGTTGATGCTTGTGAGATTTATCGGTGTTAGCAATTTATGACCATATTGTCATCATCCATTATATCACCTCTGATTGTGATCAATATGATGTCTTGTGAGTATTTCTTTTAGTTCTTGAGGACATGGGAGAAGTCATGATATTAGTAGTAAAGTTATATTGAAGTAATATCTCGTAGTTCGGTATTTAAGTTGTGGTGCTATTCTTCTAGTGGTGTCATGTGAATGTCGACTACATGATACTTCACCTTTATGGGCCTAGGAGGATGCATGGTGTATTTGTCTACTAATTGTGGGGTTGCCGGAGTGACAAAAACCTAAACCCCGTTAGGAAACCAATGTACGAGAGAGCATAGAATCCCGGAGTTTAAAGTTATGGTTAATTTATCTTAATTACTTTCTTGTATTTGTGGATGCTTACAAGGGGTATAATCACATGTATGTATTAGTCCTAGTTGGGAGGTGCATTAGCATAGGTCACCCACACAACACTTCACAAACCAATGGATATTAATCAATTGTAACGAAGCGAAAGCACTTGACGAAATTCCCATGTGTCCTCGAGAACGTTTGGTAGTCATAAGTAATACAACCGGCTTGTCCTTTGCTCTCAAAAGGATTGGGCCAGTCGCTGCAATATTATTTATCGCACTTTATTTACTCGCATTTTATTTGTCTCCTATATCAAAAACCTCCAAAAACCCGTTTGCTAGTGTTTACAGCGAATCCTCTATCCAACCTTCTTGTCAACACCTTATGCTCCTTGTTGGGTTCGACACTCTTATTTATCGAAAGTACTACGATACACCACTTATACTTGTGGGTCCTCACCCCTCCGGTGATGAATTCCCCTCCTGGCAGGGTGCCGGAAAGAGATCCAGAACCCTCCCGATCTCAGGTTGACGATGATGGCGGCCTCGGGTGTTTCTTGGGACGAAGTGGTATATTTTTAGGGTAGATGTATCGGGGGGAATAAATAGGTGAAAGGGCGATGGCGGTGGACGCCTGAGGGTCCCACACCACCCCCAGGCGCGGCCAGGGGGCGCCGCCCTATGGTGTGCCCCCCCCTCCGGGCCTCTTCGGGACTCCGTGGAACCTTCGGGAATTCTAAGACTTCCGGGTTTCGAATTTTCCAATTCCGAAAATATTTCCAGAACAACTTTTCTGAAACTAAAAACAACAGAAAACATGGAACCGGCTCTGTGGCATCTTGTCAATAGGTTAGTCCGGGAAATCGATAAAATGGCATAAAGTGTAAAGAAAACATGTAGCATATGGCATGAAAACAACATGGAACATCAGAAATTAAGGATACGTTTATGACGTATCATGGCCCCGCGGGTACGCCGAAGACGCACTTTGTCGGGTTGAGCTTGATTTTGTACTTGTTGAGGGCGTAAAAGGTTTCCTTGATTTCCTGGAGGAGTGTGTACTCCACTCAGGTCTTGATGACTATATCGTCCACGTACACCTGGACGTTCTTGCCAATTAGTTTAGTGGGACACTTCTGAATGCAGCGCCGGTATGTAGCGCCTGTGTTCTTGAGCCCGAAGGGCATGGTTGTGTAGCAGTATACACCGTATGGTGTGATGAATGTTGTCTTTTCCTCGTCTTCTTGTTTCATCCTGATCTGATTATAGCCCGAGTATGCGTCGAGGAAGGAGAGACATTGGCAACCTGCTCTGCAGTCGATGATATGGTCTATCCGCGGAAGCGGGAAGTTATCCTTGGGGTAGTGTTTGTTAAACAACGTGTAGTCGATGCACACGTGAAGGATGTTGGTGTTTTTCTTTGGGACCAGCATCGGGTTTGCTAACCAGGTGGAAATCTTGATATCCCTTAGGAACTTTACTACGAGTAGTCGATTCACCTCTTCTCCGAGTGCGAGGCGCTTCGGCTCGGAGAAGCGGCGAGTGGTATGCTTGACTATCTTTGCGTCTTTGAACACTTCTAATGAGTGCTCGCCGAACTCCCTGGGTATCCCCGGCATGTCGGATGGCTGCCAGGAAAAAAATTCCCAGTACTCACGGAGAAGTTCAACGAGAGTGCTTTCCTATGCAGAGGAAAGGCTTGTCGCGACCATCGCCGTCTTTGCTGACTCTGTCGGGTGGACTTGATGCTTTTGGGTGTCATTGCTTGGGTTGAACTCAAGGTCTAGAGTGATCCTCTTCGTTAATGGTAGCACGGAGTTATCCAAATTGTCCTGATCGTACTGTCGGGTCCTCTTTCTCCTTCGGCGGTCGCTGTTGCGGTCATCGTCGTGTGTGGGTGAGGTGGTTCTTTCGTTGTGTAGAGAGTCTTCCCCGTTGGCCCATTTTTCTGCTATCGTCATCAGCTCGCCGATGGTTTTGGGTGCGCAACACCCCGGTTCTTCTCGGAAGGCCACACATTGTGCACCTATCGAGAATGCTTCGATTGCCGCCTCCTCTGATATGTTTCCGGCTGTGTTTCTGAGCGTGGTCCACCTCTAGATGTACTTGCGAGTGGTTTCGTCTCTCTTTTGCTTGCAGGCTCGCAGCTCCTCAATAGATGCAGGTCTTTTGTATGTTGCCTGGAAGTTTTTATCGAAGTCGCGAGTGAGATCATCACAAGATTTTTAGAACGCGTGTGGTCTGCTTTCGAGCCAGTTTCGGGCGGACCCGACG
Organism: Alopecurus myosuroides; assembly: GCA_028641055.1. Taxonomy (NCBI): domain Eukaryota; kingdom Viridiplantae; phylum Streptophyta; class Magnoliopsida; order Poales; family Poaceae; genus Alopecurus; species Alopecurus myosuroides. The sequence goes on along the minus strand of CM054063.1, from coordinate 232,654,066 downwards.
AGATGCAGGTTTAAGTACTGCATGGCCGTCACCTTGTTTCCCCGTTGGCACTTGACTGCGGTCAGATAATCTGACAACCATTCATGGGTTCTTGGGAGCCATCATACTTCGGAACATCCAAAGTGAGTTTTAATTTCTTGGGCATCTGCGCCTCACGGATGTCATGACTGAAACAGAGTGCGCCACCGTCTTCTTCATCGGACTCGTACGATGAGCCTGCACGATTACTGCGTGCGCGGGTTCTATTGATCTTATGCTGGGCGATATCGCTTCGGGCGGTGTGTGTTGCCCGGTCGCAGCTATCGTCGCGTTGCGGCCCTCTGCTGCGGTGTCGCGAGTTGCGACCACGACGTTGGGAGTATGTGCTGCGACGTTGTGGTTCTTCGCTGCGCCTCCTTGGTTCTTCTTCGCGGTGTCGCGAGTGGTCACCGCGGCATCACGGGCTGTCATCGCGGCGTCGTGGACTGTCGTCGCGGCATCGCGATTCCCTGCTCCGGTGGCAGCGACGGGACTCCTCGTTTCATCCTCTCGGCAGCGTATTCTCACGATGGCGAGGTGATCTTCCTGCTTGAGGTGCCGTAGTTTCCTGAGCGGCTGTTTTCTTGTGAGCCTTTGCAGTGATCATTGTTCTAGCCAGACCCAACCCTCTGATTGCTTGGCGATGTTGTTCTACGCGGGGGTTGCCTTCCGGCAGTTGGATCACTCGCAGATATGTTGTATCCGTGAGGACCGCAACTGCGGGAGTCGTGGGCTGCACATTTCTGTCTTTGTCGATGGTCATCAACGGAGATTCGAGGGTTCGGGAAGTTCCAGTGAGGGTTTCCTGGTCCATGCGTGTAGTCTTCGAGGCATACTTCCCCCTTCTAACCGGCTGGTTCCCTGTCAACTCGCGAGTCCCTAAGGATAGTGCTGCTCTGCGGGCACTCGAAACTTCTGCCGCGCGTCTGCGCTCATCGAGCGCTTGATTCGCCCTTATCGCTTCCTGGTTTTCCTTGGACATTAAGTAGTGGTACGCCGTCGGATCTTCTTGAGTGGCGCCTGGTTCCAGCGTGCGATTGGCGTGCATCACCGTTTTTGCCTTGACCCACACAGCTTGCGAGACATTGACATGTTGTCTTTCTGTCGCGCTTCCCGCGGTTTCGGCGGGATCTTCCTCCAGGCCAGCCATGCATACGTGGGACAAATATGGTTCGCGATTTCTCGGGCCGATCCTGTAGTCGCCTTCGAGATCGGTGAGTTCCTGGGCTACTATGGAGTGGAAGTCGAATTTGTTGAGGCGGACCGAGTGAAGGCTCGACCGTGAACAACAGTCCGAGTCGGCGAGTGATGACGCTGGAGTCGGCGTGCTCGAGATCGACTCGGCGTCAGATTTGGAGGGTGCCGGAGAGTCGAGGAAGCGCAGTATTCCTTCCTTGTGGCGGGGAAGTGGAATTCACCAAACGTCAGCTTGACGCTTTCCTGGAGACTGCTGAACGTTGGGCGAGAAGCCGGCGAGTGGGGCATGTAGACGAATGACCCGAAGCAGATCGACTCCGTAGGAGCCGACGATTCCAAGCTCCAGTTGAAGCCCGGTGCATATGAGATCGGAAAAGCCGTGGATCCAGCACCTGCTGTTCCCACAAACGGCGCCAGTTGTTGATTAATCATATCAACAAATCCCCTGGATGGCATGATGGGGCTTTGAGAGTAGGAAACGATTAGGTACTGGCAGACTCGATGGGTAAAAGGGGGGCACGATTTACCCAGGTTCAGGGCCCTCGAGAAGGTAAAACCCTTCCTCCTGCTTGTCTAGTTTATACTGATGCGCGATTACAATGGAGGGCGCTTTAGTCGAGCGATTAGATCTCGAGAGAGGAAGCACCTATGGTGGAGGTAAAGATTAGATGCCCACTCCGGGTGGTTCTCCCAGCCTTTATATAGGATACTGGGTCTCGAATCCTTGCATGGATTGGTTACAATCCCTAACCATAGTCGGTAGTTCTTCTGATCCTTGTCCCGCAAGTCTTGCTGGTGGGCTGTAGTTGGGCCTTCTGGAAAGTTAGGGTGGCTCCTTGCGCTAGGCCTTTATGTTTAGCCTAGACCGGATGGCCTATTAGGGTGACTCGGGAGGCATCCCCACATCACCGGTAGGCACACCCTAGCCGAAATCTCCACCAGCGACCTACGCTGATCTGACCCACAACACGACACGAGAGGAACCGCCTTGGCCTACATACTCGACGACATGGCCGTGGTCGCCCCATCCCTCGGCTTAGATCTCCAAAGCCTGCATGCCCCAAGCCGCCTTCAATGGATGTGATGCCACCACCGCGGAAGGGCCGGTGGCAGTGGCGACGGGGTCGCCCTTCGCTTGGTTTCTGGCGGCGGCTAGGGTTAGAGCATATTTAGCCCCCCTCCCCACGAGCACTTTAATTGTCCCCGCTGTGCCCCCACGACCTCGTTTTTCGCCTGTTTTGCCAAAGTTTTCGACCGGCGGTCCCAGACCAAACCCAGGGCACCGGGGGGTTGCAGCCCTTTTTTTGCCTTTGCGGCCCACCTGTCATCCACTTCCCTCCTCTCTATATCCTTCTTTTCACCTACCCTACACACACGCATCGGCGCACGTGCACTAACACTCCCCTCCTCGGCGAAGAAGCCGTGCTCGTCGCCATGGCCTAGCAACCGAGTGCAACACTGGAGTTGGATAAAGGAGTGGCATGGTGCGGCGGAGAAGTCGGCATCGGGTTGGACCACCGCGACCGAACATCAATGACCGGACTCTGCGTGGAGGAGCGACACTAGAGTTGGCCTGGAGGAGATCTACCTGTACCAGCGACCGGACAACATGGAGTCATCCAGCACCAAGGTGCGCTTCTGTGGAGTCATCCAGCATCTTCAATCAAGCTCGTGACCATCCGTCGCCCTCTGTCTTCCCTTGAGGACGAGGACGATCTCAGCGGCGCCCGGCCCATCCTCCCTCCTCTGTCTTCCCTTGAGGACGAATCCTAGCTCGGCGGCACCCGGCCACTACGTCCCCCTCAGTCTTCCTCCAAGCTTGGCCGGGCATGGACGTGGTCGTTGGGCCCGTCCGGGAGTGGCAGGTCGGGAGGCGTGGCGGCCGGAAAACGGAGGAATTCCAGCGTCGGCGCGCGCTGCGCGGGAAGAAGGCCAGGCTCGGGCGCGCCATCTTCCTCGGCCGCTTTGAGCCGACGGAGAGGGTCGGCGAGAGGAGAAGATGGCGACAGGGCTAGAGCTATGGAGCGAGTTGCTGCCATGCTGAAAGTATGGTATGGTCAACTAGAGGGGGGTGAATAGGTGACTAACATTTTTTCTTCTTTTCCTTTTTAGTTTGGGCTAAATAAGTAAACACAAGGTTGTCTAGATGTGAAACTAGTTGAACAACCTACGTGATACGAAACAAAGTACGCAATGGAAACAATATGTAAACCACAAAGTGTAAACAAGGAGACAAGGATATGATTCTCGTATTTCCTTACCAAGGGAAGTATGTCTACGTTGGAGAGGTGTGGAGCCACCTAGGCACTTCAATAGCACAGATGTGCACACCTTGTTCTCCTTGAGCTTCTCCGGTGAGGGAGATTCTCATTTCCATTATGAGGTTGACTTGAAGGCATTGACCAAACCTTTGCACAAGGTTGAGACTACTCCACAAGAGAGATGGAGGCTCTCAACAATCCGAAGCTTCTTGAATCGCGGTGGAAGCTACAAGCACTAGGGTTTTCTCTACGGTTACAAGGCACCCAAGAGCTCTCAAGATCCGGGGGGATTGAGTGGATGAATTTGCAATTCCTTTGGTGGAATCACGGATCTAGGTCTCCTGTATCTCTCCACAAAGAATCGAACTGTTTGGGTGGTTGGAGAGGGAGATCGATGTGTTTGAAGCTCGTATTAATGGCAAGGATAGAGAGAGATAGTGTAAAGCTTAGAGCTTAGGGAGGAAGAGGGAGTGCATTAAATACCCCTTCCCCAATCCTGTCGTTGCCCGCTTTCCCGCACCAGCGGTAGTACCGGTGTTACCACCGGTACTACTGGTGCAGTCAGTGTCCTAGAGCCCAAACAGCTCTTTCCCTGCGCACCAGATTCCGCATCACCGGAGGTACCGATGGAAATAGCGGTACTACCGCCCACCGATACTACCGCTGGCCTTCGCCGTAGCCTCCGTGATGCACCAACAGAGCGCATGTTTGGCGGTACCACCACCGGTGGTGGATAGCCCCTGGAAGCCTGAAGAAATGACACAGGTACCGGTGGTGCCAGCGGTACTACCACCCACGGTACTACCGGTGGCCTCCACTGTGGCCTGCGTGATGTACCAACAGAGCGACGATATGTCGGAGGCACCACCGGTACCGCCACCGGAGGCTGACTGCCTGGAGATGTGCTAGAGAGTACCAGGGGCGGTTCTACCGGTGATTTCACCAGTACTACCGCCACCTAGGAAAATGTTGGCCATCTTTGTTCTTCTGAGATCTCCGTCGATGGAATATCGCCACGATGCCCATATAGATAATTATAGAGAATACGGAGCACCGTACGAGTGCTACAAACAGACGCTGCATATACTTTATTAAAGATTAGTCTTGTAATTATGTTGTCATCGATTATCAAAACGGAAGATAATCGTTCAAATCCGTTCTAGACGAGCAACAAGGGACCTAGACTGGACGAAAAGATAGTGGAAACAACGGAACACGAGAACATTTATAGTTATCTACCAAAAAATATTAAATGTGCAGCAACTGTACAATGCCTACCGTAGTTACGCTCTAACTCTAGTCCATTGAAAGTAATCCAATCCATTTAAAAAAAAGTAATCCAATCCATTTCTTATTGCATGATACCTCCTTCTAGAATCAGATTAAATATGACCTAATAAATCATGGTTGTGTTATTCTTCTGACTGATTTGAGATGCCTCATCCGTCAAACACTACGTCATGGTAGGCTTTTAGAGGCACTTTAAACTGCCCCAAAATGTAAAAAATGTGCCCGTAAAATTTTTAGAGGCATATTTTGAAATGCCCAATTTGCTCGTGCCTCTAAAAGTTCTAGGGGCACTTTTTCAAGTGCCCCTAAAAGATTATAGTATAGATGCACTTTTTTAAAATACCTTTAAAAAATATTTGGGGCATTTTCTTAAAGCCAAAGTGCCCCTAATTAGTTTTAGAGGAACTTGCTCAAAGTACCCCTAAATATTTTTAGAGGCACTTTGCCAAAGTGCCCATAATTAGTTTTAGAGGAATTTGCTCAAAGTTCCTCTAAATTCTTTATAGGGGCACTTTGCCAAAGTGCCCCTAATTAGTTTTGGAGGCACTTTGCCAAAGTGCCTCTAATTAGTTTTAGAGGCACTTTGACCAATATAAAAACGCAGTTCATATAATTCAAATTGCAGATATCCAATTCACATTTCAAAAAAAAAATTTAAATCACAATTTAGATGAATCAAGTAACAATTCTGAAGAATGCACTACCCCGAGGTAGCACCTGCATAGCACGATGAAGCACACTATGTGTTGCATCGAGTTTGGCGGGACATCGTGCAGGTGCATGCCATACACTGCCATGAGGGCGAGAAGGAATGGGTGAAGGGAAAAGGACACTCCCCTGATGATGTGGTCGATGAAGGCCACCCGCTCGTTGGCTTCTGGGGTGGGGCGAGCCTCCAAACCCGGGCGCCTCCATGAATGGGATTGGAGAAGCCCCTCACGTTCAGCACCGATGAGCAGTTTCACGGTACCAATGGATTTACTCCATTTTTCGCCATTCTGCCGGTGACTTTTCGCACTGCTGGCCGCCGGGGAACCACCGTTCTTGCGGGTGTGCACCATGGTGTGAGATTTGCGAAGCTCAGGGAGCACGGCAATGGCTCTATCGGGAGGAGGAAGAAGGAGATGGGGGCGCAAGGGAGGAGAAGGGGGCAAAATTTACCCTTCTCTCCCCCCCACCGTAGTATCTATAGCTTGGTAAGTTCATTCCCACAGTCGATGTTCTGCGGGGTCTGGATTAGCCCTACACGTGGCCTGGGAGGCTAACCGCTACACCTCCAAGCCGCCCACTACGCGCGAGAATCTAGGAATTTACCGACAATCCTTAGATTATCGCGCACTGAACGGTCAAAACATGGTCAAACCCCACTCATGTAAGCTATCTTCTAACAGGATAAGTTCACATCAGGACATTTCTAGTCCCCTATAAGTAAAAAAGGGTATTACATCACTGCTGACAAAAAACACCCAAACGGGAAAAAAAAATACTCGAGTGGTAAGAAAATTCACTCGTGTCCTACAAAACCTTTTCACGTGGAAAATTTTCATTCAAGAAAGCACATAAGTTGAGGATCCCTTCTTTGTCACTCGAAGAACTGGCTCGAATGAATCACTCTCGAAGCACTCTATTATCCTAGATCGCACAGCTGCGTTAAAAGTTCTGAATGTGGTACTCATAGTATGAAGGTAAGACACGCGGATCCGTTTCAACGGCCTGGGAGATGCACCACTGCTGAACTACCTGGTACTTTTCCATGCCAACAGGTGTAATGAAAATCCCGACGGACGGGTTGGGTAAACCAATTGACAACTGGAATTCGACTCGGTAAGACTTCAGTAACACGAGTCGAATTACCCAGGTTTTTCCAGGATTGAGCCCGAGGACTCAAACCCTGAGTAGGCTAACGGTGTATTCTCCCAAGTGAGATTAATTGACCTCGGCCAATCGAGTAGATCGAGCCCACTTAGCCATATCCTCCTGAAAAACTGTTTGCAAGAGAAGCACTCAAAACAATCTGTCTTGAAGGTTTGGGTTCCTAGATCGAGTCCTTGAACCCATCAGGCACTCTGGGTCTACTGATGTGGGGGTACCCGAGAGACCCTCCACTATGAGGATACCCGGTGCGACCCATTAAGGGGTGTTCTGGCAGGCTCTATGAAGGGGTTGTTGCATAGAAAACAAAAAAATTCCTACGCGAGAGACACCCGAAAGGCCAAGATCTAATCTAGGAGACGAAGTGCAACGGGAAAATAGAGGGTAAAGGAGAACACATACCCTCGAAGACACAAAGTGTTACGAGATCAAATCTCGTTGTTGCCGTAGTCGTACTCACACCGACCCCGAGAGCGGGAAGATGTGCATCGCAATCCGGTGGTGCCTCCGTGATCTGTCACACGTACGGTTGATGACGACCTCCGTTCCCTCGATCCAGCAGGGCGCGGAAGTAGAGGATCCGTCGGAACTCCAGCAGCACGATGACGTGGTGGTGGTGAAGAATCCCACGGTCAGGGCTTCGCCAAGCCGGAGACCATGGAATTGAGCAGCGGGTGAAGTGGAAGGGAGGTGGGAAAAGTGTGTAGAGAAGAGGAGCTCTCAACCTCCTTTTATAGGGGAGGGGGAGGCAGCCCAAGAGGGGGTGCGGCCAGCCATGGTGGTACCCCTACCTCTTCCCTCTTCATGTGAGTGGAAGCCCCACTCACACCCACTCATGCTCCCATTATTTCCCACTTGGAAAATCCAAAGATTTTCCTTTAATAAATAAATAAAACATTTTTATTTCTTTATTTATATTTGTTAATTCCATTAACAAACATTTGCATATAGCACCTCGAATCATTTGTTAATTCTATTAACAACCATTCAACGAAAAACCCCTTGAACTATTTCAATTTTCCCCGAAACAATTTTGGTGCTGCCCAAAATATTCTTCAATATTCCGTATCCTCTTAAACGCGTCATCGAACCTTAAGTGTGCACCCTACAGATCGCCAATAAGATAGACATGATCGAGACTCCTCTCCGACCAATAATCAACAGCGGGATCTGGAGATCCGTGATGACTCCTATATATTCAACGATGACTCTCGTGATCGTGTGAACCATCAACGTCGTGAACTATTCCCTTTGTCTCGCGATATTTTACTTGTCCGAGATTCGATCATTGGTATCAACCATACCTTGTTCAATCTCATTACCGACAAGTACTCTTTTCTCGTTCCCATGATATAACATCCTTGTGATCATATCACGTGCTTGCAAGCGGTGTCGATGTGATATCACCGAGAGGTCCCAGAGTATATCTCTCCGTCATTTTGGATGGACAAATCCCACTCTTGATCCATGATCCTCAACTAATAATTTCAGAATACCTAATGGCACCTTTATACTCACCCTGTTACGGTGTGACGTTTGATGACATCAAAGCACCCTTCCGGTATCAGCGATTGACATGATGTCATGGTCTAAGGAATAACTTACTTCGTATGTTTGATATAACAATGTAAACTTAATGACTTGATCGCATTTCTATATTCACTTTGGGTATATGTTCATCACATCATTCTTCTAATGACATGACCCCGTTATTAACAACATCCAATGTTCATGATCAGGAAACCTTGATCATCTATTAATCAACGAGCTAGTTAAAAAAGAGGCTTTAGTAGGAATCATTGTTTGTTTATTAAACACACATGTATCAACGTTTCCGATTAATACAATTCTAGCATGAGAAATAAACATTCATCATAAACAAGGAATAAGATAATAACCATTTTATTATTGCCTCTCGGGCATATTCCCTTCACTCCATGACTAACTACACGAAGGCCCATGGAGAAGATTTGTCCAAAGCGAAAGGAAAGACTTAAGAATCAAGAATAAAAAAGGATAGCAACCGACTCAAAGTCAAGTACACATCATGTACGACCCTTGAGACCCTGCTACCAATATAAAGCATGGGAGGGGGTGACGAACGAGACAGACAAGCCTAGATTCAGAGCGGTGCTAGATTCAATTTGTAAACAACTCCCGCTCTAATCGATACTTTCCACCCCATCAAAATAAATCCCGCCGGGCAGTAACCCATCGAGTCGAGTAGTCCACCATTGTCTTTTTCTCTCTTATGAAACCCCAGGTCTCTCACCATGAGGATTGTTGAGGTCAACCCCTCGATACCAACTTTCCAATAAGGTTGTCAGTCTTCACGTCTTGCTGAAAACTTGAGAATTAAACATATAGAGTAATGAAAGGTAATAGAAGTAAAACCGGTAGAACAAAAAAACAATGATGAAAGTGCTTGAAATAATGTTGCAATAATAAGAAAAATAGGACCGGGAACCATAGTTTCACTAGTGGTACGTGGCCCTCCAAATAAAACAAACATGCTAGATGAACAAATTACAATTGGGCAATTGACAAATCATGAACGTATAACAACACAATTATGACGAGATATAGTTCATGGGTTTTACTATCCTAGTCATTACGTCAAGGCACATGGACCGCTATACAACATGCATCCATATCTAAAAGCCCATATCAAGAAAGCCAACAAATATATCTGGTATTAAGTTGCAGCAACAAAGTGATTGCTTTGTATGCAACGGACAATTGCATTAAATAAAGTACGTAATGTGAGCAATGGTTCTCTTCCATAGACAAGAGCACCGTTGTTTTCTCCCTAGTGGCAACAACACATCCCCATCCGTCATGTTTCTGTCACTCGAGCACAGATGTAAGGGAGGCATGATCCCACTATCTAGCACATAAACCCTCTCTCGGGGGTGAAAACAACTACGCGGCCAAGGTAATCATAAACACCGAAGAGCATTGCAAGACAACATTAAAACTCTCTTAAGATATAAGTGAAGCAAATCAGATTGACATGAACAAAATAATCATATTCGCATGGTTCATCGGATCCAAGCAAACACGACATGCACAATTACATAATGGTGATCTCGATCATGTGAGGAAGCTCATGAGACTCTAAACATGGAGGCATAATAGATAGAACTACCAACTAGCTACTGCATTGGACCCGTGGTACCGAGATGAACTACTCACGCATCATCGTGGAGGCAATCATGGCGATGAAGAGGCCTCCGGCGATGATTCCCACCTCCGGCAGGGTGTAGGGTTGCATAAGGCCTAGAGTGGACTTTTGAGGTGACGCCGCCTCTCTTTATGTTTCATGGAAAATAACTCCATCCTCAAAATTTTAGGGTTTAGGGCAATTTATAGGCGTTGAGGCAACGAGTGGCGGTGGTCGGAGCACCCAGGGACCCACAAGGAGGGGCCTAGGTTGGTGCCGCGCTGGCACCCCCTGGGGGCCACCTGGCTTCCTTTCGGCTCTTCTTTGGACTCCGTCTTCGTTCTGGGTAAAAAATTATCTCAGTGGATTTTTAACACTGTCCGAGAATATTTCTTTAAGAACTTTTCCAAAATAGACAAACAGTAGAAAACAACAACCTGCTTGGAGCCTCTTGTTAATGGATTAGTGTATTAAAACATTCGGAAAACGAAGGAAAACGTGTGGAAAACATAAAGTCATTAGATATAAAAACAAGCATTGATCATAAAAAATTATAGATATGTTTGCAACGTATAATGTGCGTCGCGGGGAGGCTCCTCGCTCTCCGCCACGCATTGGGACGTGGACGCATTGGGAAGTGGCGGTGGCGCGTCGCCTTGATGGAGTATTGACACTCTCGTTGGTAAACCCCAAGAGAAAGGTTGTGAAGAGTGCAGCGGAAAGTTTTCCCTCAGAAAAGAAACCAAAGTTAAATCGACCAGTAGGAGGACAAGCAATCTCTGAAAGTTGATGCAGCTGAGATGGCAGGGCACACTATCTGTTCAACATCAACATGTAACCTACACAACACAATCAAATCACTTTGCCCCAACAAAGCAGTGAGGTTGTCAATCTCACCGGTTTTGCTGATAACAAAGAGGTTAAATGTATGGTGTGGAAAACAATATGAAGACGGTATGAAAACAGTAGAAGCGGTGTGAAAGCAGTGGAAACAGTGTGTGTATTATCAGTATGAGAAAATGGACCGGGTTCCACAGTTCACTACAGGTGTCTCTCCATAAAGGACAACTAACAAGCGTGGTGAATAAATTACAGCTGAGCAATTGACAAATAAAGAACATGCATGACATAAGGATTACTATGAGATTCATGCGGTCATTACAACAAAATACATAGATCGTCATCCAACTGCATCTATGACTAATAATCCACCCTTCGAATATCATCCGAACAAATGTTGGGTATTAAGTTGCAAGCAACGGATAATCGCAGTAAGCAAGATGTGTAATGTAAACAATGTAAACTAAGTAAACATCATTGTTTTCTCCCTAATGGCAACAACACATCCTCCATCCATCACGTTTCAGTCACTCGAGCACAGATGGAAAGGAGGCACGAACCCACTATCGAGCATAAATACTCCCTCTTGGAGTCACTAGCATCTACTTGGCCAGAGCATCTACTAACAACGGAGAGCTTGCAAGATCGTAAATAACATACGCATGAAGATAACATTATAGATTGATAATCAACATACATAGCATTCAATAATCATCGGATCTGCGCAAACACAACATGTAGCATTACAAATAGATGATCTCGATCATGTGAGGAAGCTCACGAGATCTAAACATGAGGCATAAGGTGGAGAGTACAACCATCTAGCTACTACTATGGACCCGTAGTCCAAGGATGAACTACTCACGCATCACTCCGGAGGCGGGCATGGTGGTGTAGACCCCTCCGGTGATGAATTCCCCTCCCGACATGGTGTCGGGGAGAGCTCGAGAACCCTCCCGATCTCGGGTTGACGATGACGGCGGCCTCGGGTGTTTCTCGGGACGAAGTGGTATCGTTTTAGGGTAGATGTATCAGTGGGAATAAATAGGCGAAAGGGCGATAGAGGCGGACGTCCGAGGGGCCCACACCACCCCGAGGCGCGGCCAGGGGCGCGCCGCCCTATGTTGTGGCCCCCCTGTGGCCCCTCTCCGGACCTCTTCAGGACTCCGTGGAACCTTCGGGAATTCTAAGACTTCCAGACTTCGAATTTTCCAATTTGGAGAATATTTCCATAACAACTTTCTGAAACTAAAAACAGTAGAAAACAAGAAACTGGCTCCGTGGCATCTTGTCAATAGGCTAGTGCGAAAAATCGATAAAAAAAGACATAAAGTGTAGGGAAAACATGTAGCATATGGCATGAAAACACCATGAAACATCAGAAATTATAGATACGTTTATGACGTATCACGCCTTCTGCCACCGCGCCGTCCCGCTTGCCCGCAGCCGCGTCGCCTTGGGAGACGGTGCGTCCCGTCTCGTCGAGCTGTTTTTAAGCGCGCCATCGGGCTCAAACTTTGGCACAAATTGCCGACCATCAGGAGCCACTACGGGCACCAAACGTGGCTGCAGACCGGTGGGAGCCTTGACGCTCATGGGAGCAAGTCTTGCGCGGTGCACAACCCGCGGCTCCTACGTTGCTGCCTCCTGGATCTCTACCACCGCCGACGCTGGAGCAGGAGGAGTGTGGAACTCCGTCCCCTCCCCCTCCCCCCCCATTGGACAAGGGAAACTATTAGAACTTAGGGTAGACGTCGTGTTTCAAATTTTGTCTTATATATATGTAAAAAAATGACATGTGCAACGAATGACTTTACCATTATATGTGAAAAAAATATTTTGTGTATTTTGTGTCTACGACGAGCGGCCCGCTCCTGTCGGGTTGGCTAATCGGACAATGTCAGGCGTCCCAGGCAGGCACCCAAGTTTGGCGGGTGAGCTGGGGGCGCATGAAATAAATTAATTATGCGGACTGCTTTGGGGATGCCGCTGTGGGTGGTTTTGGGTCCAAAACCCCAATGGACCATTAGGGGCCGTTTGGGGGGGTGCCGATGGAGATGGTCTATTCCGGCGAATTTGGAACTGCCACCTTGTTAAAATACAAATTATTTATGCATTTCCAAATAGACCAATATAAGTTGATAACCTCAATCTGGATTCTAGTCTTAGTTTCTTGTCTATCCCTTTTAACCAACTTCCGAACGTACGTGTAAGTTTAAAGAGATACAACCATCTTTATCTAATGTCTAGGAGTATAGACTAAGAAAATAATCATTCCTAAGACGACTGAAAAATAACTATTAAAACCAACTAAGTAATACTCTCTCTAATCCTAAATATAAGATACTATTTTCTAAGATTTGTGCGCATCTACACTTATTTTAATGTGTACATTCACTCATTTTAATCTATATGTAGTCCATATTGAAATATCTATTATATTATGTTATATATCTTATAATTAGGATTGGAGGGAGTAGTTCAAAATTATAAACTCCCACCTAATGTCTGCATAAAGGGTTCCCGGATTTTAGCTCCACCACTAGAGCCAAGCCGCCGCCTCCACTTCCTCCTCCTCCATACGTCGGTTCCCCCTCCTCCGGCCCGCTACGCCGGCGTCAGAAGGGTGGGAACCTGGTCTACGTGTCGAGTTTTTAGTAAAATTAGTGTTTTGAACAGATTAGGGTTTTCGTAGCCTTCTTCGTATTGTCCACCGTGTCAATAGAGATCACATCGTCTACAATAAGTGATCTTTGGCCTGTCGTGCGAAGACGATCTTCATCCCGATGACAATGGTGGTGTCGAAAGATTACATCTATCTAGGTATGGTCCTTCAGATCTGTTTCGCCGAATCGGTTTTGGATCTTTTCTCATGGTTGCCGCGATGAGATTTGTCCTCGTAATATTTGTCGCGGCTGCTACGTCCTCGACAATGGTGATTCGTACTCTCGTCTCCCAGCGACGTCGATCATGTTGTTCGGTTGCTTTTCCCTGCAATACTGGTGTTGGTCCTCTTGTCGATGTTGCTTGATTATTTTAATGGTTGCTTGCGTGCTTGTAGTCTTGGTATTGCGGCTCAAAATTAAAAATACGGGAGAACCATCGTTGGTATTTACATGTTTGTGGTTTGGTACCTATGTTTTTCGGCAGCCTACAGAAAAGTACAAGATTGTGTCATGAAAAAAGAAAGAGCTTGAAAATCTCGAAGATTTAGTCGTTTCTTTTAGACTTTATTTTGTAATCGCTATAGTCAGTTGGTGTATCTATACCACATACTATTTGCTACAATAAATAATATATGGTATTGACTGTTAGAAAAAAAAGGGGTTCCCGGATTTATTTTTTTCTTTGAGAGCCCGAAATGGACTTTCTTTTTGATTCGGGGCCGAAAGGTACCTAGATTTCCAGCCAACATACAGGGCCTATTAGTGATGTTCCGAGTCTAGTACATGCCAAAGCAAGCCCAGTCCATTTCATGTTTTAACAGTTGGGTCAATTGCAAGTCCGGAGTTGATCAACAGGCCAGAGCCCAGATGGGAGAAGCGCCTGAAAGAAATTTTTAATTTCGAGAAAACAAAACCAAATTACTCCTTCAACTGTAAGGCTTCCTTTGGGAAATTCAGATATTTCCATATTTCAACTGGCTAGTTTCGGACAAATGCAGTATTACCATCTGAGAAGATTCAGTGGTTATACCCGTCACCACCGCGACCGAATTTTCTTTTCAGTGGGGCCTCGGTCGATCTATGACCTCTGTCACCATGTCACTGTATCCGGGGCTTCGGGCTTTGGGATACAAAGCCTGGTGCGATTCCCCCTGTCTGAATTATGAACACAAGGTGCACATTCCACCGTGAAAACCAATCATCCTCCTGACGAGCATGCTGCGGAAGAAGACCGAATATTCACGGATACACACATGGACGGAATATTTAGCCAGCCGCATTGCGGGCTGCGGCCTGCTGCAGGCTAGGCATAGGACAGCTTTTGGCGAAGCCTTGGCGCTCGCAGCTTTGGTTGTCCTGCAGCCTACCTCTAGTGCTCTATCATTGCGACGCAGGCCGCACAATCCCGCTGCCAGGAAATCCCTCGATCGTGCAGCCGGCGCGAGAGGCGATCAATCATCAAGGAAATTATTCGCGCGGCCTGCAAAGAGGTGGGATCGATTAGCCGGCGGCACCCAGTCGATCAACTCATTCAGCAAAGAGACATCGATGGAGCATCATCAGCACTTGAGCAGAGCGCGGGAGGCTTTTCTAGTAGGATTCTGCACTGTGCATGTGCAGATGCGAACAAAACGATGCAGATGGAAAGGCGATCGATACCTGACCGCACCGGACCAAAACCGGGCGCCAATCATTGCGCGAGAGGCCGTTCGGCCTTTTTTGAACGAGAACGAGAACGAGCGCCGTGCGTGCCGGGGCCGCGCGCTCGATCGGCTGAGTTGGTTCCAGTGTGATGATTCTTTGGCTTTCCTTTTTGGATGGAGTCACTGAGTCAGGTCAGAGTGATGATTCTCGGCTTGGAGGGACGTTGGTTCACTGAAATTTAGCATAAATAACCTTTTGACGCAGCAAATTCACATTTTAACCCCTCAAACAAAAAAATTCAGAAAATAACCATACTCCGTACTCTCTAGCATAACACGAGGATCCGTGACGTTATTGACTGTGCCACCATAGACGAGGACTCCCACGTGACATGTGCCATAACACCCTGGACTGGGACGTTATGCCCCTGTACCATAACGCCTATGAGTGCAAACTTAACACGGCCCCCTTCCTCCCGATCCCGAACTTCCCCTTGCTCCTCTTCTTCTCTTCTCTAGGAAAAGAACAGCCGCCCCGCCGCCACCCGCTCCTCCCCTCAAATCCCCCCTATGTTTGCAAGATCGGAGCCCACCTGCTAGGGATTTGGTTCCCATCGGAGTTGTGAAGATACTCCCCCACTTTCCACCTCTTTTTATGGGTTCAAATGCTCACATTTGATTTTTCTAGAAATTCCCCATCCCTAGTTCATCTAGTTTCTAAACTATTTAGGCTGTTAGTATTAGGTTTTAGTAGTGCATTAGTGGAAACCATAGATTCTAATATTAGATTCCTATTTCTAGTGTAAAACCTAGATTCTAGTTTTAGATTTAGCTGTCAAATTCGATTTGTTAGTAATATTTTGTTACTACTAGGTTGTTATTATGAGGTATTTAGTGGTATGTTGCTATTAGTAGTACTAGTCCAATCAAATAATAAATAAAATGATTATGAGGTATTTAGTAGTTTGTGGAATTTTAGTTCAATGTAAATAGATATTGGATAATATTGGATAGTTCATATAATTGTGATCTTTAGTTCATATAATTGGATAGTATTGATAGTATTTGTAAATTTTAGTTTATTATAATTTTAGTTCATATGATTGTGTAGTATTTTCTCGTTGCTTTGTTAGTATTAGATAGTTGAATAGTTAAAATAGATTTGTTATAACTAGTTAAATAAATATGTTATAAATAGTTTAATAGATCTGTTATAAATAGTGAGCAATTTTGAATCATTCTACTTAGTATTGTGATCTTTTCCCTTGTTGTTTTAATCGTCTTTTTTCGTAGGGTTGTGTCTCTTCACAAAGATATTTACAATGTCGACCACCGTGCCCGTTATATGGCGGCCGATGATATTTTACCCACTCTGAGGTCATCATTCAATGTACTATGATGAGAGGTATACTCCGTACATCAGGAGGACCGGGTTGCTTCCATTTGTCAACATGCTGATTCGGGGGACGCCGAAGTTCAACCCATGTGCCATCACCGTACTGGTAGACCGCTAGCGACCGGAGATGCGCACCTTCCACCTGCCTTGTGGGGAGATGACAGTGACGCTGCAGGATGTTGCGATGATCACGACACTTCCCATCAGGGTGATATTTGTTTGTATGAGCACTGATAGTGCGGGATGGCATCCGGTAATAATCTCATATCTCGGGAGGGAGGAGGGCATTCCGGGAAGAGCCATCGGTGCCACCTTTGGTTGGATTTGTGAACATTTTGGAAGATGCCCAAAGAAGGTAGATGATGAAGTTTTGCAGCGATATGCCAGGGCATATTTGTGGTATGTCCTTACCCGAGCTATTTTTGCAGACAGAAGTGGCTCGAATGCCTCATATATGTGGCTCCAGTTGTTAGCCATTTGGGACTACAAATATAGTTGGGGTTCGGCTGCACTGGCTTATTTGTATCGACGTGTAACCACGTTTCCATATCCAGTCCATTCTGAAATTTCTATGTACGATGTAATGAAATGTGAACCTTATTTTATTCTTTATGTAGTTGGACGAGGCGTGCCGAATGGGCAAAGTCCCACAGGCAAAGATCCAACATGCAAGAACAAGGTTTAATGCAATATGGATGGGTGTTTGGTGCTTCTGTCCGTATGGAGTTGGGAGCGTTTCTCAATTGGCAGAACAACGTCTGATGTCGATATGCAGTGGGAGGATGGTGGTGATCCAGAACGTCGGGCTACATGGTTTTTGAGATGGTTCAGAGTAAACTGTGAATGTGGTTCAGCTAAAAACCTCTATCTTGATTACACCAATCAGTTCGACACCATTACCTCTGACATGGTAAGATTTGTATGCTATATAGGTTTAGACTACCACCGATATGGCTCAGACTGACAATCTAAATTAATTTATGCATAGGTTACCTGGCAGCTATATGTTGTTGACATGTCGTTCGACTTGAATCCAAAGTGTCTAGGTGATCAACATCTTTGGCGGATGGTATGTTCGATGGTCTGTTTCGTTGAAGTGGAGTGGCACTTGCCAAACAGGGTAATGCGACAATTTGGGTTGTTGCAAATGACCCCTTCTCATTGTAAGGACACTCACACGGCGTTGCACCAGTAAGTGGTTCCCATTTTGCTTACCTAGTGATCGTTGTAGCCAATTATACTAGTCTAATGTATCTAAAATTTGTTATTTTGACTGGACAAGAAACAGTCGTGGGCCACGAAGAATTGGCCAAGGAAATTTGACAAGTACCTCACCAAGTTCAAGAACACTGTTGATGACTTGAATTGGGATCATTAAAATGGAGGAGTCACATTTGATGACCATCCTCACAACACTGCGGCATTCGACAAATACCTCACTTGGCTAGACCCTAAGGCTCGTCTTAAACTGCTCCCACCTGCTTTCAACACTGAAAATATTTACGCTGCGGTAGAACCTGACAACATAAATTTGTCGAACTTAGAGTACAATAAGAGCATCAGGGACACCTGTCAACATCAGGAGTTGGCGTCGGCGCTCAACTGTATTGTGCGTCATGTCGTATTTCCTATTATGAAATCGTTTATTTAGTCTGCATATTTATCGATGGTCAACTAACTTATATTGTTATTTTTGTAGACAAAGCAGGTGAGGAAACATCATGACAAGACTCTACATGCGCTCCATTATCCTCCTGGACATCCAGAATCTAAATCTACCCTTAGAACCATGGTTTAGATATAATGAGGAAATATACATTACTGATTTTTGCTTTCAGTTCTCTAAATTTGTTAGATCAAATCAATTTATTTATTGTTTGATAGAAAATCCATGATTTTACACGTAGCCCTTGTGCTTTGTTCGGTTGCCGTTTCACGGACGACATAGTTCCCTCGAGGTCGACCTCTCGGTCAAGTAGGCATCACTCATCGGTGAGCAGTGGACATGGCTCACGGGGAAGAGTGTGTCTTCAAGCCGTCCCCACGGCCCCTCTTCAACCCGTCCCCAGGGTGCCTTTTCAAGCCGTGGCCATGACAATGACGAAGACGATGACCATGATGCTGCAGATGAGGATTTCCATGAGGAGATTAACACCTCGCAGATGTTAGATGCACCAAGGCCAATCCCTTTCATCATGACTATAGTCCTTTACTCGTGATGTTAGGGAGCAGAATCGCCCAAGGAGGGAACCAAGATTTACTCCTGATATGTATTCTAAGGGGGAAAATCCATCCACTCATTCGCAACAGCAGAGGGAGCGGAAAGGGGAGACAAAGGATGACGAGGATACTCCTATCATCTACAAAAGGCAGAAGAGGAAGCTCGGTTGCTATACGGGGGAACCCCTGGGTGATGCATAGTCACTGTTAATCTTCGTTTATATCTGAATTGTGTCATGAACTTGTGTCGTGAAGTTGTCGTTGTGGTTGAACTTGTTTTCATGAACTTGTGGATTTACACTTTATGTCATAAACCTATGTTAGGTGGTTATTGTTGAACTTATGTCACAATATGTTCTATTTAGAGTTATGCAGTGAATGGTTTTTGAACTTATGTCATGTCATGGTTGTTGTTGAAAAATTACTTGAAAAAATGACTTGGAAAATCTATGCCATCATCCATCATCTAAAATGTATAGTTAAGGATTTACAATCAAACACCTAATAAAAATATCGAAAAATATGATGGAATATGTCCTCGCAAAGTTGAAAAACGGGTGGGAAAATCCATCCAGGAGCATAACGCCCCCGTCTAGGGCGTTATGCTGTTTTGACGTGGAGTTGGCGCGGAATTTCGCCCTAACATCCGACTAGGATCTGTTAGGTCGAAAAATTGGTGGGGACTTGACATGGAATCCGCCCCAAAATCCGGCTAGGGTCTGTTAGGTTGAGGATTTAGTAAGGATATGACCCGGAATTCCGCGCTTGATAGTATAACGTCTTGGATGAAGGTGTTATGTCCTCCGCCGTGACTTCCAGCGGGCCGCGTTGTGCCTCCCAGCTTAACGCCTTGGACCAGGCCGTTATCCCCTGTTTCCAGGTTTTTTGTTAACTTTTTTTTTATCATTTTCCTTACGCAATTTTCATGGTCTTTGCTTACATAATTGGCACACTCCATGTTTTTTAAAGTGCATTGCCACGGGGAAAGATGACACAAAGAAATTCATTGATCTTCAAAAAGTCTAACATTCATAAGAAAAACATAGTCTGACATAGTTGCACATGAATAATAACATAGTTGCACAAGAATAACATAAATATAGTCACACACGAATAAAAACATAGTCTGACACGATGACACCGTAAACACAAATTGCAAAAAAGTCACAAGGACATGGAGAGCGACGCATGGCTTGGCCTACTACTCCTTGGCGGAGCTGGTCTCGTTATCGTCAGAGCTGCTCTCATCCGAGCTATCCTGACAGCATCGGACGTGGACCAGGGTGTCGTCGAACATGCTTTTCTCGAGCACGTCAACCTCATCGTCGTTCCTGTACTAAAGGTGAGCATGTACCCCGCTCTAGCTTGTGCATGCGGGTGAACTGCACCCACCCTCAGAGGAAGAAAAGGTCCTGGCCGCGTCGTTCGACGCCCACCTCAACGGACCCGTTGACGCAGCCCTCCAACTCGTGCATGAACCTATTAGGCTTGTTTCCGGCGAGCAGCTCTGATATCCTCCCTAGTAGATGGATGTCGCACCCTGATTTCTAGGGGATACTCACCGTACGAACTGGATAGCAGATGCTTGGATTATGGGGCATAAATGCTCCCACGTCCCAGCTTCCTGGTAGGCCTGCGCTTATGCGCGACAACACAAGCCCTGCTATTCCATCGTCGATGTAAACTATCCACTAGAGATCAAAGGCACTTCCGTCGACGTACTTCAAACCATACACACATGGTACGTCAACGGCGTTGAACAACTGATATCACAACAGATCTCTACGACACAAAAGATTGAAATAAGCTGCAAATGGCTCTCATTAGAGCAGAGATAGCAAATACAATCATTCAGAGGGCACATGCCCCAACAATTCATCATTACATCACAGCGGAAGCATTCAACATGTCTGAGTACAGACAAGAACCAAATAGGCCTAAGAGGCCGGAAACGAAAAGACGGAGCCCATCCACGAAGTCTCGGATCCTGCCCGGGTCCGCTATCTACTCGTCAGCAGTCTCGTCATACTCCACGTAGTTTCCACCATGTAGATCCTCGGAAACGTAGGTCTGCGGAAACCACAGCCCCAAAGGGGTCAGTACATAAACGTACTGGCAAGCAAGACTCACAATTCACCAAAGTGTAACCCGTCAACACCAAGCACGGATGCCTTGGGTTCAACGGAAGAGAGGGGATATAAAAGATGCTGCCACTGGCTGCACTAACCAACTACAGAGATTCTACCACTTCCGGCTATCAGAAAGGAGATAAGATCGAGGATTGTAACCAACTGAAAGATAACTTCAAACAAACCCATCCTGGATCTCGCCCCTTATCCAAAGAAGCAATCCGAGGATAACTCACACAGTTGTATTAAAGGTGAGTCAAGTTATTGTGTCATCAACCTATTACTAGTCAAGTTATTAATCATTGAGTGTAACATGTTTGATCATTATGTTTAAGTTGTCCTGAGTACTTGTTAGCCAGTACTTTCACCAAGTAATCCGTAACCGCGGAAAACACGGCTTCTCGAGAAGATTATCCCTGCAGGGTTGCACCAATTTGGCCGTACACGCAAGAATAACCCGCCAGATGGGAAGCTAACCCACCAAGCGGGGTACTCTACACAACCAACCATTCTTCGCATCAAGCCCAAAGCACCTTGGGCGCACGGCTAATCGAGCCCAGAAGAAAATGGACCCTCATAGCACTCTAAGAACGTGTCCCCCTATATGCCGACTACGAAAGTTCCACCCTGGCCTGGGCTCGCAAAAACATGCATGCGGCAAATGGAAAACACGAACTAAATGAGGCGATTTGGACGAGATGCGAATCAGGTCAAGTTGAGGGGGGCGCCCATACTCGCTTCCCACATGCGGTTAGTGCGCTCATCATGGATCAGTAGACAAGACCCTTTTCCTATTAGGGTCGACACTAGCAGGCCTCAAAACCACACAGTGCCTCCTGCCGGTGCCTTATCATCAAATTATTATTAATAGTAACATTAACATGATTGATTGATTAAACATCGAGCCCCCACAACGTAATAGAAATAGTAACAGAAAGTAACGGGTAACAGACTCGAGCAAAAGCAACCTAAGCATGCTAGTAAGACACTGGCTCAAACAATGGGTTGTGGGAAGGTAGATGAGGCAATACCAGGTTTAAAGGATTCATGTGATAGGTTCGTAACAGAAACAACTACTACTAAGGCTAGCAGAAAAGAACAACGGAAAGTATCGGTAACCAATGTTGAAAGGAACACAGTGGTTCATGTGAGTGATAACTTGCCTGCAAACCCAGTAGCCTGGTACTGAGCTAACTCCTTAGAAGGGGTGTCGTAAGTATCGTCGGTATCAACGTCGTCGTGTATCCGAGAAGAAGCAACAGACAATGCAGAAAGATAAACAATCAATAACATGGCATAGGTGCACAAACATGGGATGATGCATGTCATGTTAATAGATGCATCAAAATAAACTACTTGACAAGATAACACAATTTAATTGGACCCATATGCAATTGGATTGCATATGGCAAGAGTCCGTGAATTAAGTGGAAACAAATGATCTACAATTTAATTATTATGTGAGAGTTGTTAGCATGATGCATGCATGATGATAACAACAAAATAACAACAAATAACAATGATAGATGCAAGTGAAAAAGGATGGGAACAAGTTTTGGAAAGCATTGTTTAAGTTTGGTTACTTAAAACATGTCACACAAGTAATTGTTGTTTTCAACAAGTTAAAGTGTTCAAAACAAGTAACAAAGTTTATATTTGAAAAGGTTATGCTTTTATGGTTTGAAAACATATTTTATATGTCCCAAAAGAATTTGACTTGATCAAGTTATGAATTTAGCAATATTAAATGATTTAAACAAGGTTTAAATCATTTAACCAATTTTAATTATTCAAAACATGAAACAAATTTTATATTTGGAAAGGTGGTTTAATTTTGCATGGAAAACATATTTCATTTGTTGAAATTGGATTTAAAATGAGCAAGTTATTATTTTGGCAATTTTAAATGCAATAAACAAGAAACAGTTGTTTTCAGCAATTTAAATTATTCAAAACAGCAAAAAAAATTTATATTTGGAAAGTACATGAAAAGTTGATTGGAAAACATATTTAGTTTGTGGAATTTGGAATTTTTATGAACAAGTTATGAATTTTGCAAGTTTAAGTGAATTTGACAAGTTTTCAAATATTGCACCAATTTAAAATATTCAAAACAGTAAATAAATTTTATATTTGGATAGAGCATTTAATTTGGGACAGAAAACATATTTGAAAAGTTAAAATTGGAGTTGGGATGAATTTCTTTTGCAATTTACAACTTTAGGGTGCAATCTGCCATTTTTATTACCTGTTAGGGACTTAGAAAAATTAAACAAGGAGCTAGAAATTACAGCAGGGACCTAATGGTGATTTGCTGGAAGTTCCTGTACCAAGGCATTGCAAAAATAAAAAGGGGTTTTATTCTGCAGGGGGTGGGATTCGAACCCCCCACCTCCCTGCTGCGCTCAAGGGCTCTGAACCAGATGGGCTATTGCTTGTGTTTGTAACAGGTGGGGCAGTGTGTGGTTATGTGCTGTGGTTGCGGGATGGTTTCTGAAACTAACTGAACACGAACAGGTATATAGCTCGACAGGGCAGCGATCAGAGGGGAGGGTGCCATGGCTGCTCTCGCTAGGGCGCCGGCTCGCCGGAGAGGGGGCGGCCAAGGGGGGAAGGGAGATGAGGGAGGAGGAGAGGGAAAGGAGGCGAGAGGAGGTGCGGCCTCACCTTGGTGCGGTCAGGGAGGAGGCGATCGGATCGTTGGGGGGCGGACAGCAGGTACAGAGGTCGTCGGCGGCGGTTGGAGGCGACGGCGGCGACGGCTCGGGGCTCCTCGGGGCCGACCGAGGGCACGGCGAGGGAGAGGAACCCGTGGCGGTTCCATTCCCGGCCACGGTTGGCCCCGGAGGTGGCCAGGTCGACGGCGGCGAGCCGGAGAGGAAGGCGTCGGTGGTAGTGTTCGGTGGACTCGGTTCAGAGAAACAGGGAGGATACAGAGAGGGAGCAGGGTGCAGCGAGAGAGAGGAAGAGACTGCGGCGCGATGGGAGAGGGTGGAGGAAGACCTAGGTTGGAGGGGGAAGGTGAGCTATATAGGAGGGAGTAGCTCCTGTACGGCAGCTCATCGGGCGGAGGGAGAGGCGATCGGGTGGCTCCGATGGGGTTCGTACAGAGATGACGTCGACTGGGGAAGAAGAAAGCGACAGCGCAGGGGGGGTACTGGGCCATGTGGTTGGTGGGCTTAAGTGAAAAGATGGGCTGGGCTGGCTTTCTCCCTCTCTCTTTTCTATTTTCCTGTTTTCTGTTTTTTTTTTTTGCTGAAAACCAAATGGAAGAAAAAGGAGATATTTTAGGTTAGTAAAATTGTAGGAAAATTAGGTTAAGCTAATTTGATTAAAAGAAAACACTGCCAAGTTTTTGTTTTACAGAAGGTTTGAAAATAAATTGTTGTTTGGTATTTAAACCAATTTTGAATGAATTTTCATATTAAGTCAACATTATGAAATGAAAGCATTTTGATAGGGTAGCCCCTATGAATTAAAAGATTAAAATTAGTTGATTGAAGTGATAATGTTTATAAATTGGTTATAACTCAACTTGTGTGCTGTTTGAAAGAATTTGATTTGAAATTGGAATATTTGGTTAATTAAAATAGAAACCACAATTTAATAGGGTGAACCCTATTATTAGTTGGGTTAGAATTATTGGAATGGTTTGATATTTGATAATTTCCAAATGAGGTTGATGAATTTGAGTTTGAGTTTGAAAACAATTTGGGAATTATTTAATTGAAATAGAAGCACCATTTTAGTAATTGATAACTATGAAATAATATGACAACAAAGGAGTTGTTTTTATTTGTTATTTTTATTCCAAAAGTTGTAACAGAACAAGTATGAAAACATTGTTTGAGTAAGGTTTGAATTTGAGTTGTGAAAACAGTGGAAAACAAATGCAACAATTTAGAAACAAAAGCAAACAACATGGAAACAATATGATGACATGATGCAATACCTTAACAACAAGAAATCAAACATTCTAAATGGTAGGTTTTCATACTTGGGCTGTTACAATGGAGCCTCTGCCCTAATGGCTCGAAGAGGTTGATGTAGAAGTCGGGTATTTCGATACCCTCCTTCTCCTTCGCAGCACTGGCCCCACGACCACGGTCACGCGCTCCACGCCCACGGGCCCCGCGACCACGGTCACGCGCTCCACGCCCACGTCCTCCGCGTCCACGCCCACGCACCAGCCGCTTTCGCCTCCTCGTTGATGGCTCTACGACCACCACCTCCCCGTCCACGCGTCCCACGTCCACGCGCTCCACGTCCATGCCCATGTTCTCCAACAGCTCCAACTTCGTAGTTTTTTGCTCCGCGCTCATGGCCTCCACGTCCATGGAGAGCTCCCGCCATGGCTATAAATAGGTACAAAATCAACATGGTTAAGTGCAAATATAACTAGTTAACTAGTTATTTAAATCACAAAATATAACTTGTTATTTAAATTGCAAACATCTTAAGTGCAAATAGATCTAGTTGTTTAAATTACAAAATTGCAAACATCTTAGTAACTAGTTATTTAAAGTACAAAATTGCAAACATCTTAGTAAATTTAACTAGTTAATCTTAAGTGCAAACATATTAAATTACTAAATTTAAAATAACTAGTTAATATATTGCAAATATAACTACATGGTAATATCTTAAATCACAAAATTTAATATAACTAGATAATCTTAATATATTGCAAACATCAAAAAATAAATTTCATACAACTACAAAATATAAAGTGCAAACAACAGAAAAATTCATCTAGTTTAAAAGAAATTTAACTTACAACAAATTAAAAGTGGAAAAATCAATAAACCAACATTCAAAGATATTCAACCTACAACAAAATTGATCTAGTTTAAAAGAAATTCAAGTAGGGTTTGCACTCCTACGTCAATATTGTTCTAGTTTAAAATTGATCTATTTCAAAGATATACCATTGATGAACTATGTAATACCTAACATGAACTATGTAATACCTAACCTACACATAGCATATAGATTCGATGAAGTAGGGGTGTGTGATAAACTAGGGTTTCAACTACACTAAGATTTTCCATATGTGCTAGTACCTAGAGAAGATGATGAACTAGGGATAGGGATAAGAATGAAATAGGGATGAACTAGGGATGAAAAAAGAGAGGGGAATTTCTAGAAAAACTAAAATCCACGATTTAAACCAAAAAAGAAAAAGAGAAGAGGGGGATGTACCTTTTGAACTCAAATGAAATCAAATCCCTAGCCAAACTTCCCCGATCTGCTTGATTTGTGAATGGATTGAAGAGGTAATGTGGAGAAGATAAGGGGAGGAAGAAGAGAAGGAAGAGGAAACCGTTTGGAAGAGGAGGGACACAGGACGGACGATTTGACTTATTCTGCCGCATAACGCCCCCGTACGGGGCTTTAAGGTGTGTAACGCCCCCGTACGGGGTTTTAAGGTGTGTAACGCCCCCGTCTGGAGCGTTATGCTACCTGCCACGTGGAACTCCACGTCCACAGTGGCACATTAAATAACGCCTCGGTTACTCGCGTTATGCTACATGGTATAAGGGCTTATAGGCGGGCATTATGGAAGTTATTTTTTGAAATTTTTGGTTTGAAGAGTTAGAGCGTGAATTTGTTGAGCCAAAAGGTTATCTGCCTAAAATTTCACGTTGGTTCAAGGCTCATCCATGTGTGGCTGACTGCTTCAGAGATTTTCATGATGAGCGCGAGCTGATGATCGACCCGCGGCGGCGGGCGGCTGGACCACCACCCGGAGTCCGAGAGAACCATCGATGCCGCCGCCTGGAAACAGACGCAGGTGCGTGATGGGTTCAGCAGCTTCACATCGAGCGTACGTGACACGACCCGTCGTCAGGGCTGGAGCAGACCGGCCGACGCGACATCAGCCTTGACCGTTTCCTCTTCAGTACCGGAGCGTGCAGGCAGCGGCGCAGGAGGCGGGACAGGCTGGCTGGCTGCCACGGCACGAAACGCCGGGCAGGCGGGCCGGGAAAGACTCCTCGGCGAGTAGACTGGCCGCTGCAATCGCATCGCATCGCACCGCATGCATGCAGGCCCATCCATTGCGTAAAGGGATCCTATGTCTCGACCTACCTAGCTGCGCCGCTGTCTCTCCATAGATCCGATCATCGGGACTGGACCCAAGCAGCAGCAACATCTGCACTGCGTGCAGTGCAGCTAGCTAGCTTGGTTGTTGGTCTAGACGCTGTTATGTTTTGATTTGTTTTGCTTTGTTTTGTAGTTGCAGCGCCCTTTTGACTCGATCATTAGCTAGCGGCCGGCCTAGCGCATGCCAACTGAAAACTAGTCCAGCATCTTTATTCTCTGGTCGTGATCCTGAGACGCTTGAAGCTAGGGCTGCGGCTAGCTAGCTACTAGTAGTACTAGCAGCATCCGGCTTTTTCCTCTCTTTTTACCCGAACCGATCAGTACGTGGATCATGTGCCAGAAGATCCAGCGGAGTTGATATATAGCTGGCCTGCCCGGCAGATCGCTCATCACATCTTTGACGGCTAGCTCCATCGCCCGCCTTGCCTAGGTCTTTCTTTCGGTCGCACATTTGCTACAGTAATTCAGCAGCTTTAAGAGAATAAAAATCTAATGTGCCCACGCTATCTATAGCTATGCCTCGAGAAGAATCATGGGATACTCTCTGCGTCTCTCTGCATGCCTTTGTTTGTTTCTGCTGCCATCGCTCAAGCACTCAATCGTGGTAATTTTTTTTAAATAATACACTATTTTATTAAAAGTAAAAAAATAATACACGGATTTGGGAAATTGCAAAAATATGACCCAGTCGAGTTGGGCCACTGCGACTGGGCCCTGTCGTGTTGGCAGAACACGACTAGCTCCAATCGTGTTTGCAGAACGCGACTAGGGTCTAGTCGAGTTGCGCCAGCCCGATTAGTACCCTGTCGTTTTGGGACTAGTCGTGTTCCCCAAACACGACAGGTCCCTAATTTTTTTTTTCTCCAGCTTTGGCCATAAGTCGATTCATTGCGAATTACAATAATTATGTTGCATGAAGAAGAGAAATTTAGGACAATATAATGCGCATAAGGAAAGCTAATATTCCTCGACGACTTCACTTTGCCCTCCCATGTGTTCGTGATGGAGGCATGAAGTCGTCATCACTGTTTTCATCAGCTACGGCTTTTGATGAAGCAGCACGCTTACACATAGCCTTATATCTAGCTAGACCTCTCGGCGTGTAGTCGTCGTCACTGTTGTCATCATCAACTGTCTTCGATGCGCCGTGACTCATCCCCTTCGATGTGTCAGCACTCTTCCCCTTCGATGCGGCGCGACTCTTCCCCTTCGATGTGTCAGCACTCTTCCCCTTCGATGCGGCGCGACTCTTCCCCTCAGATGCGGCACCAGTCTTCCCCTTTGCTATTGTGCTCAGGATCCAATGAGCGTGGTGGTTGTCTTCTGGAAACCCTCGTGGACATGGTCCAAAGAGTATGCTCATCCAGCCATAGTGCGGGATCTCTTTGTTCAGGAACTCTGCGTCTGCAGGATAGTGCTGCACATTGAGAATAAAAGCAAAAACAGAAATCAGAACGATGCAAAATCGGTTTGAACATGATGTAAACTCGTGAATCGATTACCTGAACGTGAACTGCATAGGCCTCGTCGGAAAAACGTATCTTATCGCTAGTATTGAAGATTGACATACCCCGAAGACCCGACTCGACCTTTTTGAGCTCAACTATTCTGCACCACTTATGATGCCACATCAATAGTTCACTCCTAATTTCATCGGTGGATCTAGGCGGGAGGTTATATCTGGCTAATTTGTCTCCTAGAGCAATAGTGTGGGCCGACTCAGTCATTAGTTCATTAAAACTAACTGGAATTCTACCCCCCCTCGTATTCTTGCAAGAACCTTTTGCCGCATGATATAGAATATACCATGAGGTTTCTCGATCGAGACCAGGACTACCACTATCAGCCATTACTCTAACTTAAGTAGACAACATACACACATCCATATGAAAGAATGCCGGGGCTTATATAGGCTGGAGACGGTGGGAGGAGATCAATGGCGGGAGAAAAACGGCGGGAGATCAGTGGCGGGAGAAAACTGGCGGGAGAGGGTGGCGGGAAAAATTGGCGGGAAAGATATGGCGGGAGACGGTGGCCTGGAAAAATGGTTGGGGGACGGTGGCGGGAAACAAATGGCGGGAGATGTTGGCGGGAAAGTAATGGCGGGATGAAAAATGGCGGGAGATCATATTTCGTATGAAACTTCAAAGTTAAATATGTCACACCTTCGTAGAGACACACAAATATGTAGATAAATATATCTCATACATAAGTGCATAAATATATCTCATACATAAGTGCATAAATATATGTCATACATAAGTGCATAAATATATCTCATACATAGGTACATAAATATGTCGCATACATACGTAGATAAGTATGCACTACTCGAAGATCTCACGCCCCCCTGCGTGGCCGCGCTACACGGGGAGGGGGTTGCACGGGAGTCGACCTGCCATACCTGTGGGGGTTCCTAGTTTGACGAGGCATTGTCAAGCTACCATCGTGTCCATCATCTTCATCCTGTGTACCTTGGGTGGGGAATGGTGGAGGAGTATACATAGTAGCACGCTGTGATTGAGGAGTCTGGAGAATGGGAATCTGAGTGTGCTGAACGTTACTGTGTAGCCACGCGTCCTGGGTCCTCCTAAAATCAAATGACCCACTATCAGTCTCCCAGGTGCCCCCTGACGTAGTCTGCCCAAACAGTCCTGCAGAGGTGGAGAAAAGTAGTTATTAAATGTATACATAAGACTCAATTTGTTCGTAACTAAATGGAAGTGAAATGTATGCGTACGTACCTTGCTGTGTATAATCTGTGTGTAGGTGCTGCTGCTGCTGCTGCTGCTGCCAGGACGAACCTCCGGCCTCACCTAGGCCCGGTGGCCTAAACATCTGCTGTGGTGGTACACGAGGACGTGGCTGATGACGTTGCGGCGGTGGTTCTGGCTGGTCCATGGAGCGGCGCCTCGACCGGTTGAACTGAGGCGGGGGGCGCTGTACATGGTGGTGTTGAACAACGTCTGAACTCCGGTTGCACGTGATAGCCTCCCAGATTCCTTTGAGCCTCCCTTCGACGCGTGTCACCCAGCTCTGGTGCTGGGTACGGTCTATCATAAGCGGTGCCGAAGAAAGGGACCGTGCATACTGGGCACACTCGTCTCGAAGCTCATCAGTTAGCTGGGCCTATTTATCACAGAAAGTATGACATAAAACACAAGCATAAATAAGTAAAAAAGACAGTCCATGCATTACTTAACAAGAATATATATTACCGCGTATTGTCTGGATCCTGAGGTATCATGACTTGGGTATGTATCAAATGCAGTAGGGGCCTGTATCTGCTCCGGATGAGGGTGGTTTATGATACGTGTCCGCGTGGATGCCATGTACCTTACCAAATAGCGCTCGAATATAGATGCATCAAAAGGAGTGGTCTCGTCCCAGCGTCGTGTCAAGGCGGTGTACCACTCGTTCACATAATCGCCAAGCCGGCGGAGCCACTGATCCTCCGTCCAGGTAACTCCTTTCCTCGTGTTGCTATAGTGTGTGCAATAATGCGTTATGGTTAGACATATAAGGTATGCGTCTTGCTGTAAGTAATGTGAAATGCTACGAGAGAATAGATAGAATATACGTACTCGTGGATAATGTTAGGCACTGGGCAGTCCTGAGGGGGAGGAATCTCCAACTGTAGCAGTCCAAACTGGCGCATAACCCTCTGTTGGGACATCTCCTCGACGCAAATATCGTAGACGATCTTGGACTTTGTCATCCAGTACTCTCGGTCCCTAGTGCAGAGGATAGACATGCCTCCGGGGTATCTAGCATTTATGGCCTCCGTAGTATACGGCTCCCAAATAACCGAAGTGTACACATCGAACTGCTCGTTCAGAGCTGTGTACGCACACTTGGTCTGATCATGTGCATACGATCTCTGTGGAAAAAGAAATATTAGCACCCAAAATGTCTTCAAATTCATGTACGAATTAACGACAAAGTCTCCTATCCCTTACATGTCTCTGTGTGCACACATTCAGTCTGTCTCGTATCAGCGTGTACTTCCATTCCTGATTCTGCTTGCAAAGTTTCTTGAAAAGATTCATAAGGTTCTTGTTTCTGAACTGAGAGAAGAAATTGGCCCCCAGGTGCCGCATACACCAACGGCTCTGCATGTCAGTCCACGGAGTTTGTTCTTCAGGCAAAGGGTTAGTGAGTGTCCTGATAGCACTCAATATACCCGCATGCCTGTCATGAAGGATGCACACATTCTGCTTATCCTTCACCACTGCTATTTTCAGCTGCCTAAAGAACCATGTCCAGCTTTCAATGTTCTCGCTCTCAACAAAAGCAAATGCTAATGGAACGACTTGATTGTTCCCGTCTGTACCAATGGCTGTGAGGATCTGACCCCTGTACTTGCCAGTAAGAAAAGTGCCATCTACACAAATCACTGGTCGACAATGAATGAAAGCTTCGATGCAAACACCAAAAGAGAAGAACACTCGATGAAGCACCCTAACTGTTGGGAACTCTGGCATATACCAGTCTTGGATATCCACATATGTGCCTGGATTCCGATCCCGGAGTGTGAGCAGTAGCCGAACAACAGAGTCGTAAGCATCAAAAAACGACCCAAATCTGTTCTCGAGGGCCCTTTGCTTAGCCCTCCAAGCGGTGCCATAGGAAATATGGTACTTAAACCTGACAAACACTTTCGTCTGAATATCTTTCACTAGCATGGCTTTGCTCTCCACTATCTCTGTGTAAAGCAACCGAGCAATAAGAGTAGACGAAAGGTTCTTATGAGCTTGTGGGATACTAGAATTAACACATGTGTGCTGAATCAGGTCACTGATCTTCCAGCTCGTGCCATACTTAGTGAGATATCCATGCACCCTCCCGGGACAGTTTATGTCAACACACTCCATTGTCAGGTACTTCTGACTTGACACCTTAGTTTTAAAAACTCTTTGTGTCGACATGGCCCAATTAATTACTGCATCCTTCAGAGCTTGCTTGTCAGGGTACATAGCACCCAGCGCAAGGTTGTTCTGATGATATTGCCAGGCAGAATCATGCCCATCGTCGACAGTCATTGCCGAACTGAAGTCTTGCCTCCATGCTGCAGGATTTGGCTGCGCCACTTCATCCACTTCTTCATCTGACTGGTCAGAATCCTCGTTATACAGACTTTCTATATCTGTATCTTCATCTTCCATCTGGTTCTGCATCTGCCCGTCAATCTCGTCACCGTCTGCCTCACCGCTGACATAACCAGTTTGAATGTGCTGGCTTATTTCTATGTCAGGATTACCGGCATCGCCTCCAGCTGCACGACTACTCTGTCCGGTTTCATAATATTGAGACGAACCAGAATAGTTCATCTCTTCACTCCTCTGTCCGGTTTCATAATATTGAGACGAACCAGAATAGTTCGTCTCTTCACTCCTCTGTCCAGGATTGTATCCATAATCAATCTCAGGTTCAATCACCTCCTTCTTGACAGGGAGTACTAAGGCCATAGGATTAACATCCCTTTTTTCACAACCTTGTAACCAGCTACACCACTGAGAATCTCTCTCTATCGCCCTCAAATAAAATAAAGGGTTTGACCTAGATCGGCTCCACAAAGCATGTACACCGACGGTGTATGTTTCAGTATCAAGACATAAACTTCCTGCCAACCATTCTTTCAACTGGCTAAGACTCCAGGATTGCGGCGCACACAAGTCAACTTCTATACTGTCATATGAACTCACATCAACTCCCAGCTCATTTTCTTCTACTTTACCAGCACCGTAAAAGAACATGAACTTCACTAAATCAGACATCTGTGATGGCATAAAGAATAACCGTCCTCGTTATATTAATCTGATATTATATTTACCAAAACATTTTTACTACTTATTACGATTGCACCTAACATAAATAAAAATACTCGCACACATCTAGCAAAAATACTATATACCAAAACAATTTTGCTAATATACCAGCACCGCGAAAATAAAAATATTTCATTAAATCTAACAAAAGTAATATTTAGCAGAACAATTTTGCTAACATAACTTTCAAACTATATACTCGCACACACTAAAACAAATATACCAGCACCATAAAAATAAATATATTTCACTAAATATAACAAAAATACCACTACCGCAAATATACGTTTAAATATATTACTACCATACAACTAACAAACACACGTAACATGCACTAACTAAGAGAGAAATCGCGTCGAAATGATACCTTCAAGCCGGACAAGTTAAATCGTTGGTGTAGCAGCACGTCGATGTCGGGTCACCGCAGCAGCACCGCGCCAATGCAGCCCGCGGACAGCACCACGTACAGCAGCTCCACCACCATTGCTGCCATATCCACCACCACAACCACCACCTCCACCAAAACAACCACCACGAGCTAGCTCATCACGGGATCAAGTGCTCCCTAGCCTCCCATGTCCCTCTACAATCCAACTACGGTGGAAAATCTGCTTTGTACTGGTTCAATTTGATGGAAAAAATCAAGCAAGCAGCTGGTTCATACGAGCAAGAAAGAAGGAAGAAAGGAAAAGAAGGAGAGGGGGAAGAAGGAGGAGCTGCGGCGCGCATATTATACAGGGGCCTGTCGGCCTGGCCGAATGCGACAGGGCCCCTGTCGTCGTCTGCGAGCCCGACTGGCTGGCCCAGTCGTCTTCTGCGACATCGACTGGCGTGTGCGCAGGACGACAACCGCGTCGACGTGGGCCGCCCAATAAACGCGCGCCGCGTGGCAGGGGGCAGCCCTGTCGTGCTGGCAGACCTCGACAAGTATCCAGTCGTGCTCGCCGACTGCGACAAGGGCGCTGTCGTGGTGGGCCAGCACGACTCGGTAATATTTCTGATATTTTACCAAACCGCG
Source organism: Alopecurus myosuroides (assembly GCA_028641055.1). NCBI lineage: Eukaryota > Viridiplantae > Streptophyta > Magnoliopsida > Poales > Poaceae > Alopecurus > Alopecurus myosuroides. Next base: position 232,620,420 of record CM054063.1, on the reverse strand, counting down.
TATTATTTTTTTAATTTTAATTAAAATGTGTATTATTTAAAAAAAATTAGCCTCAATCGTGCAGTGTTTCAGAGCTGGTTCCGATGCGTACACCATCAGCTGTTCCAGCACAAGAAAGCAGGCATTAATTGGTTCTGAGCAATGTACTAGTGCTAACGTGGACGTGGGTTAATTAAGCACACGTGTTGGATCGAGGAGTGTCAACGTTCGCTAGGCCACCTGGGGCGGTTTTAATTTGCCGCTTGTTGCCCTGAAAAACTATGCAGGGGACCTGCTCTATATTCAGGCGTGTGCTTAAACTAGTTTGATTATTACTCCACGCGAGATAACGATCGATCGAGGCACGTTTACGTTCTTCAACTTGGTCAAGTCCACTCTGCTTTGTCTGCACGTAACCTATCAATGTCAAGCATGCTGCACGGCTGCTGCTTCTACATTATTACTCTGTTGCCAGGCGCATCGGTTAGCATAGTTCGTCTTAACTGCCGCTCGATGTGTGTCTTGGATCACTGCGTCGAGCACGACATAGCGAGCTAAATTAACGGTCCCACTACAGTAGTTTCTGTTTAGTACTTCTATATGTTGTACTACGTTATCCCATGGTTGACTTCATCACTATAGTAATCCAATCTTATGATGATTTGTTACACCACCGCCAGCCCCTGGCTTGTCTGATGGAGGGCTTGGGTCTGACCCTGCCGTGTTGATAGAAGGCCTGGGCTCTTTGTCGCTGGGGTCGGCCGCCGCGGACAGCCTGGTCTCTGCGGAGGTGCCCTTTCCTGTTGACTTAACGCCGCCGGTTCTGAGCGTGCTTGAGGATGCTTCGCTAGTCTCCGTCGAAGACGACGACGATGAAGAGTTGGCTCCGCAGACGCCGCCCTTCTGGAGGCGTTGTTTTCTGCTCGGTTCACGGCAATGCCGATGTGCGTCATGTCGAGGAGGCCGCTACGGAGCTCTGCGTCGGCCTCTCTACTGCTGATGCTACCGCTCTAGGAGATGAGAAAGGTTGGGTGCAGGTGGGTCAGAGCGGCCTTCCTGGTCGCGCGCCTTCGTCTTCACTTCGGGAGGAAGGACTCGAGCGTAGTCTCGCCTTCGAGCATTGGGCTCGTGGGAGGTGTTTTCCGTGCCTCGAGCGTGGCCATCAGGTCAACACATGTCGTGGGCCTTTCATATGCATCTGTGAGCGTCGCCCTAGTCGTCGGGAGCGTTTCTGCCGTGCGCGCTCTCCTGTTGCCAGTTCTCGCTCTCCGGATGCTCGTGCTCATTTAACGAACTCTCGTGCTCCTTGGCAGCAAAGCCGCTGTACGTCCGCTCAACCTCGTCATGCCTCGTCATCTTAGAGTTGGGCCGAGGTTCTGTGCCACTCGTAGTTGCATGCTCCGGCGCAACCAAGGCATTCTCCTAGGTGTTGCGAGGAGTTCAATGACCCTGTCTTTCACTACCACTTTGCCTTGTTGCGCATGGAGCTCTGTCAGCTAGTCGTTAACCGCATTGAGGAGGCGTCTCGCCCTCTTAGTGATGAGGTGGTAGCTCTCAAGTTGTTGTTGGCACGCACCGGTGTTTCCTTGACGACGACGGGGACGGGGACATGTACTTCTCGGATCCTAGGGCTATCCCCTGTGCGGGCTTCGTTTCCACTTGACTCCGCTGAGCAGAAGTCATCTGTGGTTCAGGAAGCACTTCACTATGGTTGCTTCTCTCTTCATAGCAATCCCTGCCTGTCGCTGCAGCTTGTTGCGACAGCTTCCTCTGAGAGTGAGGACATATGTGGGACCCTGGCTTGGGTCCCGCAGATCACATTAGAGCTCCAGCAGTTGTGCGGGGATTCTTCTGTGGTGTTTCCAATGGAGTTGGGATCGTTTAAGGATTTGGCGGTGGCCTCGACGCTTCCGATGAAGTTGGACTATTTTGAGGATTTGGCAGTGGCCTCGACGCCCTCACCTCTGCAGTTTAAGCCCTGCCGGTCGCTCATCTCTTTGGGCAGTGGAGGAGTGCTAGCTTCTGGCTCGGATGCCCTTTTTACTCAAGAGCTTGGTGGCTTGCTCGCCTGTTTGGAGGCGACTAGCCTCGGATTTGGCAAGGACATTGCTTGCGTCTTGGCAGGTAAGGCCTCGGAGGACCTAAGCATGAAGGTGGAGAGATCTCTCAGGAAGGTTTTTATTAGGGGAAAAAGAAGAAAGAGGGAAAGAGTAAGGAAAGTTTCGGCGGCTGATTGAACGAGGGACCCTATTTGGGTTGGTTTGTCAATTTAGTGGGTCTTCTTTGCGGCCTGGTCCTACTGATGTCGGTAGTTTCGTGGTTGCTATAGTTAGTGAGAGGTTGTTGCTTTGGATGTTGCTTTCTTTAGGTGATGCTCTTTGTGGTGGTGTGGGATCCGCCCTGTGGTGTTCGTGTTCGTTGCATGGTTTTTGTCCGGTTTTTTCCGCTAATAAACCGAGCACCTTCTTATTAATTAATGGATAAGGCAAAGCTTTTGTCTTTTGTTTTAAAAAAATGTTACACTCTGATAGCAGCGATGGAAACCCTCCTCCTCCCCCAAAACCCTCCTGGCCTCCCCTGCGTGACGGCGGGAGCGCAATCTGCTCCTCCCTCTCCCGCGCCGCTCCACCTCCACTTACTCCCCCTCGCCCTCGCCAAGGGGCACGACTGGGCGTAGGCTGGCCGTCGCTGGCGGCGGCGGGGACTCCTGTTCCTCCGCCCATGGGAGCCCACGCGGGTGGCAACCTCAGGACGGGGCGTTGCGCAGCCGCCGACGCCACGATGTTGCTTCTTCTCGGAAGTGGTGCAGCGGATGGCATTGAGATCCTCTCCAGGCAGATCAGATCGCGGTGTGGTGACCTATCTCTTCAGATCCCGACCATCTCTCGCTTGACGGATCTTGGAGGTGAGGAAGGCGGCCAGTGCATGCTGGGCTCAGGCTGCCGACTGCGGCACCCATGGGCGTCGTTACCTTGTTGAAGGATTCGCCGCCGCTACTCACCCGTCTCCTACACTGTGTTCCCGGGGAAACCCTAGATCTTGTTTTGCTAGACTGGATGATGGCGGCATCTTCAGTGTCGTATACGCCCTTGGGGGCATCGTCTTTGCAACACGGGCTGCCTGGAAGGGGTCTGATGGTGGCGTGGTGTTTCATTTTTGTTGAAGACGTTGAGTCTTGGCAGCGTGACGTCGAGTCTTGGCGGTGTGGTGTTTGGGGGTGTCAAACTGTCGATGGATATGGGATTGAACAGTGGGATGTATCGATGGAAGATGCTCTGACAGAACCAAAATCCACGGTGAGTGTAGACAGTTTGACGGAAGTGCTGGCATTCACAAGTCACTGTTGAACAGTTTCGGTCTATCCCTATACGTATGGAGAGTCTCCAACATATACGGATCTTTCAGTTGTAACAAACCACGTGAGGGGTTTTGCTCACCTTATAAACACGTAACATGATGGCCTCAACGGGCATCGTTTCCGCCAATCGACCGACATGGTATCAGAGCTCCTCTCCTCCACGACTTAGCCGCCACAATTGATTCAACCTACCAACCCTAGAAGCCCCAAAACCCACAACCACAATCAAGCCAATATCCATGACTAAAACCTCTACGATCCTGTCAAAATCAAAGCCAGAATCCATGACAAAATCCCACGATCCACGAAAGGAAACTACGATCTACACAATCCCAAAACCCACGACCCAAAGACTTCCGATCTACAAAACCCATAAACCTAAAACCCAAACCTCGTTACCTGATTAAGCTTCATGACATCTGCATCGGCATCGACTGGTCTTGCCTCGGCTCTTGGCGCACCACCGTCCGAGAAATTGAACCGAATCAACTTCCTCTTATGGAAGACGTTGGTTTCACCAGCAATTCGGAGTGCTTACGCAGGGGGCCTGCTGGACCGATCTGACACAGCTCCTCCTGCCAGACTAGAGAATGAAGATGGAAGGGGCCAGAAGATCAAGATCCCAAACCCTGCACACACGGCCTAGGTAGTGAAGGATCGATCCGTCCTCACTTTCCTGCTCAATTCCTTTTCTCCGGAGGTTCAAGCTCATGTAGTTGGGCTTGAAACCACTGCTGAGCTATGGGGAGTTATTACCCGCATGTTTTCTTCATCTTCACGTTCCAGAATCAACAGCTTGCGTGGCTCCCTGAACAACACCAAGAAGCACGACCTCTCCGCCGCCCAATACCTTTCCAAAATGAAGGGGTAATCCTCGGAGCTCACTGCTGCCAGGAAGATCATCGAGGAGGACGACATGATCGAGTACCTCCTCAACTGCCTCGACAACAAGTACTACTCCATCGTCGCCGCCGCCAATGCTAAAGCCGGCACCACCATCGAAGACTTGTTCGCGCAGATATGTGCCCATGACACTCGTGACGCCATGCTGGCCAAAAGCGGTCAGAACGCCGGGTTCACCTCCTCCGCCAACGTTGCCCAGCGTGACTGGGACATCAGCCGCCCTGTTGGAGGGGGTGATCGCGCTCGCCAGGAGGAACACGGTGGTGACCACGGTGATCGCGATCACCGCGGCTACCGTGATGACATGCGTCTTCGTGACGATGGTCCTCGTCGCGATGATGGTGGGCGCTGCAATGATGGCTATGGAGGGCGCCGCGATGATGGCTATGGTGGCCACCATGATGATGGATACGGTGTCCGTCGCGATGAAGACAACGGTGGGTGCCCTCGGGCGGGAGAAAGATGGTGACGTGATGACGGCGATGGTGGGCGCGACATTGGACTCCCACGTGATGACTGGCGTCGCCGCGAGGACGGTGGGCGTCGTGACGATGGAGGAAGACGTGATGATCACCTTCGCCGAGCTCGTCGTGACCGTGCACCAACTCCGTTTGTGGACGTGACTTGCCAGATATGTAAGATTCACGGACACCCTATCGCGGACTGTTGGTGGAGATACAAAAACGACAATGGCTCCGGCAGCGGCACCGAGCGCCAGGAAAATACTGCAAACATCGCAGCATACGGTGTCCATACCAATTGGTATTCAGACACCGGCACCATGGACCACATCACCATATCCCTCAAAAAGTTATCCACCCGCAAGAAATACCAAGGCCGTGATCGCGCGCACACAGCCGATGGTCAAGGTATGCCCATAAGTCATAGTGGTCATTCAACTTTGCAAATTCCTCATACATACTTGCATCTAAACAATATCTTACATGTACATGTTCCTAGTGCAAATAAAAATTTGTTATCCATACACAAACTTGCTCTTGACAATAATGTATTCATTGAATTTCATGCTTCTTTCTTTTTGATCAAGGATCAGGAAACAAGAAGAACCATGTTTAAAGGTCCCAGCAATGGTGGCCTTTATCCTTTAGTGCCATTTTCTTAGGAGACATCCAAGCATGATTTTCTATCAATAAAGTCATCCTCATCTACGTGGAATCGTCGTTTAGGGAACCCCTCGTCATTTGTAGTTCAACAAGTTCTTAGGAAAAATGAGTTAGATTATTCCCCAAAAATAAATGCTTATGTTTCCGATTCTTGCAAAGTATCAAAGAGCCATCAACTTCCATATCCCGTATCTACTGGTGTTTCCACTGTTCCATTAGAACAAGTTTTTGCTGATGTTTGCGGGTCCTCCTCCCACTTATGTTGGCAAGCATAATTACTATGTAAGCTTCATTGATGATTTTATTAAATTCACATGGATTTATTTGCTCAAGAAACGTTCTAATGTCTATCAAGTACTTAATTTTCAACAACTGATTGGGGTGGTGAATATGAAAAACTTAATATTTTCTTTCAAAAAGTTGGTATCACACATCATGTGTCTTGTCCTCATGCACACCAACAAAATGGACCAGCTGAGCGTAAACATCGTTATATAATAGAGGTTGGTCTTGCTCTACTTTATCATGCCTCCATGCCACTAAAATTTTGGGATTAATCGTTCCTTACAGCCACCTTTGTCATAAATCTATCACCTAGCAAAGTTATTAATCTCGAGTCTTTTGTTGAACGCCTTTTACACACCAAGCCAAATTATGATTCACTACGCATTTTTGGTTGGGTGGTCAAACCTTCGTCCATATAATAAACATAAGCTTGCTTTTCGTTCTACCTGTTGTGTCTTCCTAGGGTATAGCCCTCGTAACAATGGAGTAAAATGTCTTGAGCCATCCACGGGTCCCATACACATATCTCGTGATGTTGCTTTCGATGAACAATTTTTTTTGTTTGCATCCATGCATAAAAACGCCGGTGCACTTCTTTGCCAACAAATTCTTCTACTTCCTACAACCGCCTCCATGCCTTCCATACATGGAGATGAAAATGTTGATGATCATATGCCTTTACCTATTGTTCCTGTCACTAATCATGCTCAGGGCGCCGATGATCCGGCAGGCAAAGATTTGGATGAAAACGGCAAAGAAACGAGTGAAAACGGTGCATTATCGGATGTACAAGAAGACAAAACCAGCACTTACCGCGATGATGATCCAGGTGCTTTTGTCTCGGATTAGGAGCACACAGATCCCGGGTGTAACACCCGGGGTTTTCCCCAATTAGTTTTGTTTGTTTTCTTCTGCATGTCATAGCATCTGCATCCTCGTGCATTTTAAAATTTGTGAAAATAATTAAAATTGTATAAAATCTTGTTTTCTAATTTTTTTTTTGAAATTGTTTGATGCATGAATCTTTTACTAAGGGTGCCTAAAAACAATTGTTGTAAAATGATAAGACAACAAAACACAATTTCTTATAACTAATAAAAACAACCCACAAAAAAATGTATTGAGAGAGAGAGAGAAACCCAACAGCAGCCTGGCCCAGCCCACCACCGAGCCCAGGTAAACCAACTCGCAGCCCACCCAACCTCCTCCTTCCTCCTCCGTACGAAGACCTCATGTCGTTGTCCACCTCCTCCCCATGGTCCCCTCTTCCCCACCTGCTCCTCCCCTCCTTTATCTACCCAGGATGCGCCCAAGGAACCCTAGCTTCCCCTTCCCCTCTCCTTCTTGCTGCCGCCGCCACTCTCCCATTCTCCTTCCTCCCTCACAGCTTTCTCTGAATTTTTTTCCCTGAAACGTGAGAGAGAGAGCAGTAGCATGTCCCCGTCGCCATGGTCGTCGTCGACCTCACCTATGTGCGGGAATGGAGCCGCGCCACCGTCCTCTTCCTCTACGCTGCAGATCAGGAGCCAAGTCCGCCCAGTTCGTCCCCGCCATGGCAATCTTCCTCCTCTGTCCTCCGAACTGGCGGCAACACGTTCGTGACAGCCACCACGGCAACGGACACCTCGACCTCTCCTTCGAGTCCCCCATGGTGAGCACCCCCTTCGGAACTCGTTCCCCTACCCTTTCTTGCTCTGTGTGCACGTCTTCGAGCTGCCTAGACGCGGCCTTCCCGGTGCAGTTTGTCGTTGTCCCATCTCCTGCAACCTTAAGTCTGAATCTCGTGTGGCAAAATTCAGTTTCGTCAGTCGTTCGGTTTACCTCTTAGAGTATCGGACCTGTATCCTACCACAAACCGCACACCAGCCCAGTGGCTTGGGCCCTCCCAGCGCGCACCCGAGACCCGAGTTCGATTCCCCCCCGGCGCAAAGCCACCCCCTTTTCTCAGCTTTTTTTCTTTTATCTCTCGAATTCCAGAAAACAGATCTGAATCCTTACTTGTAAAATCCATAACAAATTGAATATTGATCCAATTTCAATGATTCAAATTGCTATGGATTCATAATCTTGTGCTCTTTCTATTAGTAACAAAATTGCAACATGCTTATGTAATAATTTTTGCACTAAATAATTAAATACAGAAAATGCAATAAAAAGTTGAAACTTTGGAATTTCATAACTTGAGTTCTGTTCATCAAATTTGAGCAAACTTGGCCTCTAAAAATTTGTCTTAACAAACTCTACACATTGGTATTTTATTTGGTCACAATTGAATTGAATTTGAACATGTTTCCCTCTGTTTACTAAAAAGGGCAGAATAAGAATGCTTATGAAAAATTGCATAATAAATTCAATAATAACCCAAAAATTATGTTTAATAGCTCAAAATGTTCAGTGGAACATTTGCTACATATTTTCAACCTTTTCAATACAATTTGTTTACTGTTTTTCCTAATTAAAAGTGGTGCAATAATTCAATACTCTAATTAAACCTTTTAAATTGCAAAATTCATAACTTGGGCAATTCAAATCCAATTCCAACATGTAAAATATGTTTTCCATGCAAAATTGAATAAGATTTCCAAATATGAACTTTGTTTTCTGTTTTGAATAATTTAAATTGCTGAAAACAACTGTTTCTTAATTAATGCATTTAAAATTGTCAATTTAATAACTTGTTCATTTTAATTCCAAATTCAACAAATGAAATATGTATTCCATCTAAAATTTGGTGTTCTTTCAAAATATGAATTTTGTTATCTGTTTTGAACAATTAGAATGGGTGAAAACAATGAATGTTTGTGTAACTCACTTAAGAAGCCAAATTTCATAACTTAATAAATAAAATTCCAAACTTGGTAAACAACATTTCAAATTGAAGCTATTGTTGTTTTCTCATTGTTTTCTTCATCCATGCATCATTATAATCAACTTTCACATGATGGTTATTTGTAGATCATTTAATTCAACATTAATTCATGGTCTTTTCCATATGCAATCCAAATTGCATATGGGCCCATTTAAATATGTTTACCATGTCAACTAGTTATCTTTGATGCATCCTTAAACTTGTCATGCATCCATATCTTGATCATGCTGGATCTTTTGCCGTAGAAGTAATTGTTGCATCCGGTGTTTGTTCTAGTTCGTTGCTTCTTCACGGATAGGACGTTGAGATGATGTGAGCAACGACAAGTTCTGCGGATGTACCTCTACTTGCTGGATCTCAGGCAAGTATACTCACTTGCTGCAAATGGCTGCCTTTCATCACTTGTTACCGATTCTTTCCGTTGTTCTTATGCTAGCCTTATGATTCGATGCTTGTGTCTCGATCCTATCATATGTTTACCTTGCAACCATGATATAGCCTTCCTTCCACTTTCTATTAACTGTTGTTTGTTTACCTTGTTGGCCCTCGTGTCGTAGTTTCATGCTTAGTGTTGTTTGCGCTCAAGTCTTGTTGTCCGTCTTATCACCTGTTTAGTTTGACAGTTGGGTATCAATTCAATCAACAACATGTTAATGTTTTGGGTAATAATAATTTGATGATAAGGCACCGGCAGGAGGCCCGGCGTGGTTTTGAGGCCTGCTAGTGTCGACCCTAATTAGGAAAAGGGTCTTGTCCTCCGATCCATGATGAGCGCACTAACCGCATGTGGGAAGCGAGTATGGGCGCCCCCCGCAATTCTGATTCGATTCGCATCTCGTCCAAATCGCCACACTTAGTTCGGGCTTTCCATTTGATGCATGCATATGCAGGTGCGAGCCCTTGGCGCCAGGATGGAACTTTTGTAGTCGGCATTTAGGGCGGCGTGGTCTTCCAGTGCTATGAGGGTCCCCCTTTTCTTCGTGGGGGCTCGATTAGCCGCGCACGCACAACACGTGGTTCTTTGGGCTTGATGCGAAGAAGAGTTGGGTTGTGTTGAGTACCTCGCTTGGTGGGTTGATCCCCTGTCTGGCGGGATATTCTTACGTGTACGGCCAAATTGGTGCATCCCTGCAGGGTTAAATCTTCTCGAGAAGCCGTGTTGTCCGCGGTTATGGATGACTTGGTGAAAGTGCTGGCTAACAAGTACTCAGACAACTTACACTTAACGATGATAACTTGACTAGTAATATAGATTACCTCCACTATAAAAATGGATGTCACCTTAATCAACCGCGTGAGTTTCCTTGTGTTGCTTCCTTAGTAGGGGGTAAAATTGGATGGGTATTGTTTGGTGAGTAGTTGTAGTTGGTTCTGATACGCTATCTTATCCCTTTCTTTTAGCCGGATGTTGTATCGAGTCTCTGTAGTTAGTTAGTGCAGCCAGCTGCCGCTCCTTTGCAATAATCCCTTCCTTTCCGTTGTACCCAAAGTATTTGTATCTTGTGATGATTGGTTACGCTGGTATCTTGTGAGTATGTGTTATCCACTTGCCAGTACTTAACCGTACTGACCCACGAATCCTTTTCGTGGCTGCATATTCCACATTGCAGTCAACAGGTTTGAAGTCTGACGACGTTAGCTTGGGAATCCCTCCGGCTTGGCCTGGGCAGGGATTGGACGCCATCGGTTATCTTCAGGACTATTAGTCCAATTTGTATCTTGTCCGTAGCCGGACGCTATGTTGTTTCTTCCGCTGTTATTTGGATCTTTGTATTGTATCAGTTGTATCCTTGACTCGTTTGAGTCGTCTTGTATATATCTTTTCTGTTGTTGTTGTGGAATATTCGTGAACTGTTGTAATGTTATCACAAGTGGCAACCTGGAATCGGTTATTATGTGGATTTTGGCGGAAATGCTGAAATCCCCATAGTGCCCGATCTCGGGGCGTCACAAATGGTATCAGAGCATGGTTTCCGATTCCCAAAGTTGTTTCGATACGAATGGTTATCGAAGCAACGGGTCCGCAAAGCCTGTAGGATAACCTCGCTAACGGTCGTTGTTTCTAGAGTGTCAAAACTATTTGTGCAAAAATCTGTTTTGGAAACATCTCAATAGGATTCTTGTTTTCTCCTTATCTCTATTCTATTTCCCCTCCCATCTTATTTGTTTTGGAGTCTCCCCCCTTGTCTATCTTTCAAAGTGTTAGGATCCTACGTGGGTGGACGTTTTCTGAGCCTTTAACCTAATAGGTTCGATCATCGGAAGATTCCTGGTGGAAGAACATCGTCATCAACCCGAGCAAGATTCTCTTGTTAGTGGTGTCGAGAATCCCTTGTTAGTGGTGTCAAGGAGATCAACTGGGAGCATGAAGAATCGATAGTCGAACTTCTTTCCCCTCCCGTGTTAGTGGGTGGATTGCGAGGGCGCAATCCCTTGTTAGTGGGGTCGGCTGTAACACCCGGGGTTTTCCCCAATTAGTTTTGTTTGTTTTCTTCTGCATGTCATAGCATCTGCATCCTCGTGCATTTTAAAATTTGTGAAAATAATTAAAATTGTATAAAATCTTGTTTTCTAAATTTTTTTTTTGAAATTGTTTGATGCATGAATCTTTTACTAAGGGTGCCTAAAAACAATTGCTGTAAAATGATAAGACAACAAAACACAATTTCTTATAACTAATAAAAACAACCCACAAAAAAAATGTATTGAGAGAGAGAGAGAAACCCAACAGCAACCTGGCCCAGCCCACCACCGAGCCCAGGTAAACCAACTCGCAGCCCACCCAACCTCCTCCTTCCTCCTCCGTACGAAGACCTCATGTCGCTGTCCACCTCCTCCCCATGGTCCCCTCTTCCCCACCTGCTCCTCCCCTCCTTTATCTACCCAGGATGTGCCCAAGGAACCCTAGCATCCCCTTCCCCTCTCCTTCTTGCTGCCGCCGCCACTCTCCCATTCTCCTTCCTCCCTCACAGCTTTCTCTGATTTTTTTCCCCTGAAACGTGAGAGAGAGAGCAGTAGCATGTCCCCGTCGCCATGGTCGTCGTCGACCTCAGCTAAGTGCGGGAATGGAGCCGCGCCACCGTCCTCTTCCTCTACGCTGCAGATCAGGAGCCAAGTCCGCCCAGTTCGTCCCCGCCGTGGCAATCTTCCTCCTCTGTCCTCCGAACTGGCGGCAACACGTTCGTGACAGCCACCACGGCAACGGACACCTCGACCTCTCCTTCGAGTCCCCCATGGTGAGCACCCCCTTCAGAACTCGTTACCCTACCCTTTCTTGCTCTGTGTGCACGCCTTCGAGCTGCCTAGACGCGGCCTTCCCGGAGCAGTTCGTCGTTGTCCCATCTCCTGCAACCTGAAGTCTGAATCTCGTGTGGCAAAATTCAGTTTCGTCAGTCGTTCGGTTTACCTCTTAGAGTATCGGACCTGTATCCTACCACAAACCGCACACCAGCCCAGTGTCTTGGGCCCTCCCAGCGCGCACCCGAGACCCGAGTTCGATTCCCCCCCGGCGCAAAGCCACCCCCTTTTCTCAGCATTTTTCTTTTATCTCTCGAATTCCAGAAAACAGATCTGAATCCTTACTTGTAAAATCCATAACAAATTGAATATTGATCCAATTTCAACGATTCAAATTGCTATGGATTCATAATCTTGTGCTCTTTCTATTAGTAAAAAAATTGCAACATGTTTCTGTAATAATTTTTGCACTAAATAATTAAATACAGAAAATGCAATAAAAAGTTGAAACTTTGGAATTTCATAACTTGAGTTCTGTTCATCAAATTTGAGCAAACTTGGGCTCTAAAAATTTGTCTTAACAAACTCTACACATTGGTATTTTATTTGGTCACAATTGAATTGAATTTGAACATGTTTCCCTCTGTTTACTAAAAAGGGTAGAATAAGAATGCTTATGAAAAATTGCATAATAAATTCAATAATAACCCAAAAATTATGTTTAATAGCTCAAAATGTTCAGTGGAACATTTGCTACATGTTTTCAACCTTTTCAATACAATTTGTTTACTGTTTTTCCTAATTAAAAGTGGTGCAATAATTCAATGCTCTAATTAAACCTTTTAAATTGCAAAATTCATAACTTGGACAATTCAAATCCAATTCCAACATGTAAAATATGTTTTCCATGCAAAATTGAATAAGCTTTCCAAATATGAACTTTGTTTTCTGTTTTGAATAATTTAAATTGCTGAAAAAAACTGTTTCTTAATTAATGCATTTAAAATTGTCAATTTAATAACTTGTTCATTTTAATTCCAAATTCAACAAATGAAATATGTATTCCATCTAAAATTTGGTGTTCTTTCCAAATATGAATTTTGTTATCTGTTTTGAACAATTAGAATGGGTGAAAACAATGAATGTTTGTGTAACTCACTTAAGAAGCCAAATTTCATAACTTAATAAATAAAATTCCAAACTTGGTAAACAACATTTCAAATTGAAGCTATTGTTGTTTTCTTCATCCATGCATCATTCTAATCAAATTTCACATGATGGTTATTTGTAGATCATTTAATTCAACATTAATTCATGGTCTTTTCCATATGCAATCCACATTGCATATGGGCCCATTTAAATATGTTTACCATGTCAACTAGTTATCTTTGATGCATCCTTAAACTTGTCATGCATCCATATCTTGATCATGCTGGATCTTTTGCCGTAGAAGTAATTGTTGCATCCGGTGTTTGTTCTAGTTCGTTGCTTCTTCACGGATAGGACGTTGAGATGATGTGAGCAACGACAAGTTCTGCGGATGTACCTCTACTTGCTGGATCTCAGGCAAGTATACTCACTTGCTGCAAATGGCTGCCTTTCATCACTTGTTACCGATTCTTTCCGTTGTTCTTATGCTAGCCTTATGATTCGATGCTTGTGTCTCGATCCTATCATATGTTTACCTTGCAACCATGATATAGCCTTCCTTCCACTTCCTATTAACTGTTGTTTGTTTACCTTGTTGGCCCTCGTGTCGTAGTTGCATGCTTAGTGTTGTTTGCGCTCAAGTCTTGTTGTCCGTATTATCACCTGTTTAGTTTGATAGTTGGGTATCAATTCAATCAACAACATGTTAATGTTTTGGGTAATAATAATTTGATGATAAGGCACCGACAGGAGGCCCGACGTGGTTTTGAGGCCTGCTAGTGTCGACCCTAATTAGGAAAAGGGTCTTGTCCTCCGATCCATGATGAGCGCACTAACCGCATGTTTGAAGCGAGTATGGGCGCCCCCCGCAATTCTGATTCGATTCGCATCTCGTCCAAATCGCCACACTTAGTTCGGGCTTTCCATTTGATGCATGCATATGCAGGTGCGAGCCCTTGGCGCCAGGGTGGAACTTTTGTAGTCGGCATTTAGGGCGGCGTGGTCTTCCAGTGCTATGAGGGTCCCCCTTTTCTTCGTGGGGGCTCGATTAGCCGCGCACGCACAACACGTGGTTCTTTGGGCTTGATGCGAAGAAGAGTTGGGTTGTGTTGAGTACCTCGCTTAGTGGGTTGATCCCCCGTCTGGCGGGATATTCTTACGTGTACGGCCAAATTGGTGCATCCCTGCAGGGTTAAATCTTCTCGAGAAGCCGTGTTGTCCGCGGTTATGGATGACTTGGTGAAAGTGCTGGCTAACAAGTACTCAGACAACTTACACTTAACGATGATAACTTGACTAGTAATATAGATTACCTCCACTATAAAAATGAATGTCACCTTAATCAACCGCGTGAGTTTCCTTGGGTTGCTTCCTTAGTAGGGGGTAACATTGGATGAGTATTGTTTGGTGAGTAGTTGTAGTTGGTTCTGATACGCTATCTTATCCCTTTCTTTTAGCCGGATGTTGTATCGAGTCTCTGTAGTTAGTTAGTGCAGCCAGCTGCCGCTCCTTTGCAATAATCCCTTCCTTTCCGTTGTACCCAAAGTATTTGTATCTTGTGATGATTGGTTACGCTGGTATCTTGTGAGTATGGGTTATCCACTTGCCAGTACTTAACCGTACTGACCCACGAATCCTTTTCGTGGCTGCATATTCCACATTGCAGTCAACAGGTTTGAAGTCTGACGACGTTAGCTTGGGAATCCCTCCGGCTTGGCCTGGGCAGGGATTGGACGCCATCGGTTATCTTCAGGACTCTTAGTCCAATTTGTATCTTGTCCGTAGCCGGAAGCTATGTTGTTTCTTCTGCTGTTATTTGGATTTTTGTATTGTATCAGTTGTATCCTTGACTTGTTTGAGTCGTCTTGTATATATCTTTTCTGTTGTTGTTGTGGAATATTCGTGAACTGTTGTAATGTTATCACAAGTGGCAACCTGGAATCGGTTATTATGTGGATTTGGGCGGAAATGCTGAAATCCCCATAGTGCCCGATCTCGGGGCGTCACACCGGGGGTGACTCGCCTGCACCAGATGCTTCCGGGATGGAAAAGAAGGATCCCACGCGGTCGTCCTTGCCAGTCCAATCGCCGCATGCCACGCCACCCGGGATCCCCACGCGCTCCACCTCGTCTGTGTAGCCTGCGCCCTCCGCGCTCGACATGGCAGCCGACACCTCTAGAGGTGGGACCCCACGCGGTCCAGCCTCTCTTCTGCTTATTGGAGTCAAGCTATGATGATGGATGAATTCTTGTATAGTACAACATCACCAATGCTACCTCGGTAACAATTATCTAGCTCATGCATATACTCTAACATTTCAACCTTTTGTAGGTTGTATCATGGCATGAAACATATTTACTCCTTGTGATACTTGTTGCTTTTATCAAAACGTCCCAACTATCTCTTTTTCCCTTATTGATGTGTGTGACGTCTTTGATGTGTTTTTGTTGGAAGGTCATTCATATCCTCTAAAAAAAAATGCTTTCAAGCAAAGATATTATTATCGTATTTATGTCTTCGAATTGGATATCTCACTCTTTCTCTTTGTAACTATATTGTGTGTACATGTTCCTTTATGGATGTACATCATCATGATTGTGGTCTATTTTGAAACTTATACACATGATAAGAATTACATGTCTTATTGGTATCCTAATGGTTCGGTGTCCATCCTTTTATTGGTAACTTCTCTTATGGATCAACGACCTCTTGCTCCAAGTGATATGTCTTGTTCTCTTTTATGACCACTTGCACTTCCTTTGAGTTTTGAACAATAGTGGGGGAGTTATGATTTCATTTTTGTGCACTTCGCATTCAAAATGCATTATTTCTAAATCATGCACAAATATTGGGGAGCCCCTCTATTTTCTTTAAAAACACTCATTTTCTCAAACCACAATATACCTTGTTCGTTTGGTTTGTTGGATATTTTTGATTGTTTCCTTCTTTTTAGGAGAATATTATATTTGTACACCATATTATTTGCAATCTTTGGATCCTCGGTATAGTTCCTCCCATTATTCATCATTGGATAAGTGTATTTGATTTCACTCATATTATGAGAAGTGCATATCCTACGGAGGAACCCTTACTATATTAGCCATCTAAAATTTCTATGATCCCATTTTGGAAATGGATGCCAATGGGGGAGAAAGTTTAGAGGGTTTAAGGAATTCTCGTTTTATACTTTGGTTTTGTTCTTAAGCATTTGCCTTTCATGCTCATGCATCCTTGCTTGTTTATTTGCATGGTTGGTAAAATTCATTATATAAACCTTCGTAAAAGAGTTTGTCACCAATTACCAAAATGGGGGAGATTGAAAGAGCATGGTTCCCCCATGTGTGGTTTTGGTAATTGATGACAATCACTATGGACTAATGGTTGCATTGAGCTATATTTGTAGAGTTTCTCCATAGGCAATGCTTGATGTCCATGTGTTGGATTAAAGATAATCAAGTGGTGACCAATAGTTTGTTCATAGGCAATGCTTGATGTCCATGTGTTGGATTCAAGATAATCAAGTTGTGACCAAGGTGCTATTCATATGAATATCCCAAGTTTAGTCATGAGAGAGTTGAGCATATTGCAAGTATGTCTTGAAGAAGAATATTGTGTGAACATTCATCTTTACCTTCAAGACATCATTATTATGAAGATATAAGAAAAGATAAAAGGTTGATCAAGGCAAAGTGCTAAGCGATTGTTGATATTGATCAACTCACAAAGCAAGAAGATGCACCATGTGGTATCATGGTATCGTAAGTAATTGTTCATATAGCTTTGTGTTCTAACCCATTATATGTGCGTGTGGTATATCTATGTAGGGTTAGGTATCTTTCCATGGGCTTGTATCAAAAGGAAGATTTCGTATAGTCCATGATGGATGACGTCAAGTTGTGGTCGTCATCAAGTTCGAGAAGTGCAAGTTCAAGGGGAGCATATCGAAGAGATTATATTCTTGAAGCTTGCCACTGTTTTGGAGATAATGTTCAAGAAAAGATGAACTTAAAAGAGCCTCTCCCATAGTTGCATATGGGGAAGCATCTTTGTGTCTTCACAAGGCAAAAAGAAATCAAGAAAGGTGTTCCATCTTGAGGAGGTCAATATCTTCATCATATAGCTCAAGTGGAATGCTCAAGTCAAAGGTATGATCTTGATAGGTTTTCTATTTTACCGGTGCCATAGAATTAGGAGGGTGACCGGGTTATAGGATAAATAACCGTACTATCAAGAGGGGCTCTCATATTAGCAACTTGACCGCATCACTCGGAGAGAGCTCAAACGTTTGCATACTTGGCATAATATTTCTGGGTTCTCATTTGTGTATTCTCCATGTGTGGTTCTTGAGCTTGTCATGTGATTCAATACAAGCTCAAGTTCATCAAAAACGGGTTTCGCATGAAAAACTTATTGCGTTTTTGATATTGGAGGTTTTACCGATTGTTCCTTTATAGAGAGATAATAACTTTCATCATTTGGTTTTATCATCCAATGATGTACTATGATGTTTCTTTGCATAATCTTGTAGTGCACGTTCTTGCGATTTCAACGAGCCCAAGATCATCGAAAACGGAGTCCGGATGCAAAAGATATCGCGTGTTTAGTGAAGGGGATTTTCAGGAAAATCGTAGGCCGGCCTCAGGCCGGGGTGGGCTCCCCAGGCCGGACCCCTACCCGAACCGTCCGGCCCGGAGGCCGGCCTGGCCGGCCTGGGAGGCCGGGGTGGCGCAGAATGCCCCCAACGGGCTGATTTTGGGGGCCTATAAAAGGGGCCTTCTTCCCCATTGGTTCCCCACCTTTTGTGCAAGTTTTCCCCCACCATTGTTGACATTTTGGAGCTTGTTCTCTCTCTATTCCTCCATGAATCTTGCCTCCAATTAGTGGGAAAAGAGAGAGGAGTTCTAGATCTACTATTCCACCAATCAATCTCTCCTCTTAGTGAGGGGAAAGTCTTTGGATCTAGATCTTGGGGATTCATTTGTTGAGTTCTTCCTTGGTCTTCCTCTCTTCTCCCCCCATAGCATTTGTTGCTTTGGTGGGATTTGAGAGTGAAGGATTTGAGCACTTCTTGTGTTCTTGCCATTGCATAGGTTGCATCGGTTTGAGTTCTCTACAAGGATTCTTTCGAGTGAAAGGTTGAGAAGCTTGTTACTCTTGGGTTCTTGGAGTGCCCTTGAGCTTGTCCTCTTGGGTACTTGGGGTGCCCTAGACGGTTGTTGTTGTCTCGGAGTTTTGGTAGCTCCGGGCCTTGTTGCTATCTCGGAGTTTTGGTGGCTCGCGGGATATTGTTGGGAGCCTCCAATTGAGTTGTGGAGATTGCCCCAACCTTGTACGGGATCGGTGACCGCCCTGAAAGGTCCCATAGTGGATCGTGGCACTCCGCATTGGTGGAGGCACGAGGAGAATAAGGTGAGCCATTGGGCGCTTGGAGTCATTGTGACTCCACACCTCTCCAACGGAGATTAGCTTCCATTGGGAAGTGAACTACGGGATAAATCATCGTCTCCTCGTCTCTCGGTTATCTCTATACCCGATCTCTTTACTTATGCAATTTACTTTGTGATAGCCATTGAGATTGAAGTAACATATCTTGCTATCACATAGTTGCTTGAATTGTTTAGCATAAGTTGTTGGTGCACATAGGTGAACCTAGTTTGTTTAGGATTTAGCTTGATAAATTAAACGCTAGTTTTATTCCGCATTTATTCAAGCCTTAACCGTAATTATTTTTAAACGCCTATTCACCCCCCCTCTAGGCGACATCCGTGTCCTTTCAATTGGTATGAGAGCCGGGTCTCTCTTCATAGGGTTTAACAACCTAGAGAGTAAAGATGTCGGCTAGGGGATTAGTGAATAATGACACTTTTATATTCGATGGCACAAATTATAATACTTGGAAAATTATTATGCTTAATATTTTTAAGGACATGGGTCCAAATATAGAGAAAATTGTAGATATGGGTTTTTCTACTCCAACGGGTATTGATTGCTCTTTAGAGGATGAGAAAAACTTATATCTCAATACTCAAGCTACTAATGTGTTTTTCAAATATTTGAGTATTGTAGTTCTTGAGTCAATTAGGCCATCTTGGAAAGCTCATGATATATGGACCAAGCTTCAAGATAAATATGATGTGTTCAAAAGTTGTGGTGATGATTATTCTCCCTCCACCTCCGGGCGTGATGAGTTCTCAACTTCTTCTACCTCACCAACATGTGTCAAGGCACAACATAATGATATGGTGAGTAGTGACAAAAATTGCAATCTTGATAGTAAGCTTATAGTTGACGATTCTTCATCTCTATCTTATTGCAATACTTTGTCTATGAACTTAAACACATCTAGCACCCAAAATGATTTACATGCTTGTGTTGATAGTCCATGCATATCATGTAAAAATTCCTTGACTAAATCTTATAATGATATGCTTGATACATCTTGTTACCATAGTAAAAATGGATGTATTTCCTCTAGTACTTGTGCTACTAACCATGTAGAAGAAACTCAACATTCCATGGAACAAGATGTGGATTTAAGTGGCGCTTCAAGTAATGGTTCATCATCATCTACCATATCTCACTTTTGCCTTATGGCTAAAGGTTCAAAGGTAGCTCCTACTTTGAACACCAATGTATCTAGTTATGATGATGATGATTATGATGGTGATGATGATTATGATGATGATGATGATGATGATGATGAATGACAATGATTCGTTAATGGAGAAAGGTAAAATGATTCACAATATCCTTTATGAGGATAAAGATTCTTGTGCCAATTTCCTAGAAATCATTAGAGCATTTGATAGGCTCAATATCACCATTCAGGATTTGGAAGCATGCATTGACGCGTGTTATAGCCGCGAGCGTGATTATTCCAGTGAAATTGTAAATCTAGAGGAAACTCTTGTAGAAGAACAAACCACCAATGAATCTCTTGAAGAGACTTTTACTCTAGAGTTATCAAAAGTAAAGGACTCTCATGATAGAAATCTTGAGGTGGTTAATTGTCTTAAAACTAAAAATGATGAGCTAAAAGTCGCACATACTCAACTTAAAGCTTCATATTCAAAAGGGCTTGCCAAGTTTCCTTCTCCTATTTTTATTAATAATTATGCTTGTGCTACTAACTCTATTTCTTGTGAAGCATCTACATTTAAGGAGAATGTTGAGCTAAGGGCTCAACTTGAGTTGCTAACTAGCAATTATGGGAAATTGGAAGAAAGTCATGAAAAGCTCTTAGGCTCTCATGAGGATCTTTTAGTCTCACATGATAAGCTAAAGTTAGCTCATGAGGCTATTACTACAAAGGTGATATCTTGTGAGCCTCATGTGTACATTAGCACAAACTCTACTCAAAATTCTATTTTGCCTCGTGCTAGTCCTATTAATTCATTCACTCATAATATCTCTACATCTTGTGATGAATTGTTTTCCATGCCTTGTTGCTCTAACAATGAATCATCTACTTCCTCTATTACTTGTGTTTCTACTAACCATGTAGAGGAAATAAAAGATCTCAAGGTCCAAGTCGCTTCTTTGAAGAAAGATTTGGAAAAGCGTCATGGGAAGTCCGCACTTGACAACATGTTGAGTGTGCAAAGATTACCAAATGACAAGAGTGGACTTGGATTTAAGTCCAATAATAACAAGAAGTCAGATGTCAATAAGAATCATACAATCAAGAAGAACAAGGGCCAAGAACAAGTCAAGAATCCGTCCAAGATTGTTTGTCTCAAGTGCAAGGTTGAAGGGCACCATGTTAGGTCTTGCCCATTAAAGAAGAAGCCTCTTAGTGAGAAGCAACAAGGGAAGCGGCCACAAGTTCAATCTCATGCTCAACCTTAAGATGAAGAAATGCCTCTTCCCAAGAAGAATCAAGTTAGAACTCCTCAAGTTGAGAAATCAACTAAGAAGAAAGGAGGAAGCCGATGTTGCTACTTATGCCGTGAAAAGGGCCACTTCGCTTCCTCATGCACTAATGGTACCTTATCCAACCCTATCATTATTGATGATGTTTATTCCCTTCGGAAGGATAAGTTTGGCAATGTGTTTGCCAAATATGTTGGCACTCAAAGTGGTGTCAAGAAACGAACCATTTGGGTTGCCAAGCCTATTGTGACTAACCTCTTAGGACCCAACTTGGTTGGGGACCAACAAGCTAAAACTTGATCAATAGGTGTTGTTGGAGGGCATTGGAGACTTGGCTATCTTATGAAGAATTAAGGGATCTTCATCAATTATATTTACTCAAGCCAAGTCATTTGTATCATCATATATCTATCTCATATCCAATGTGTCTCCTTGCGGTAACTTGTATTTAAATTATATACATTAAAAGTTGCTTTCCCCTTGCATGTGTTATTTTTGTGTATAGCATGTGTTTCTATATGGTGTGCTTACTAATTACCTATCTTGAGTAATCTAGTATGTGTTTGTTGGTTTGCACTCCATGTACTTGTTTGTTTTGTGTTGAGCCTTTATTGCAATTTATGATTAATTTAGTTGCCTCTTTTGAGAGATTAATGAACTATCTCATTTTGGGGGAGTGATGTGCTTTGCCACCTCACAATCCTAAAATATGTGTACATGAGGTATATCACTTATTATACGTAACAAGATTATATTGTGTCCATGTGGTATTTTCATTCTCATGAGAAATTCAAACTTTACAATGTTCATTAATTATCTCTTATTTGATTTCACTTGCCTCTTGTTGAAAAGAAATGGATTATCACATTATGGGGGAGTAATAAGCTATGTGCATATTACAATCCTAGAAAATGTGAAAATGTGAGGTAATGCCACTTAGAATTGATATTCTAAATTATCTTGTTACTACGTGGCATGATTAGCTCAAACAAGTTCCATACTTGCTTAAATGAGTTGTTGTATCTCATATTTTGGTTTGTTGAATTTGAGAGAGTTTCTTCGTGCGGTGTTCCTCAAATGTGCACTAGTATTTATTATTTGGGAAACCGGTTGCTTCAATATATATTAAGAATTGCTTTGCATGATAATTTTACTAGTTGAAGCATGGTAATTAACTCATATCCTTTTCCATAAACTTTTATGTTTCAACATGATCATGAATATTTTTGCAATATACCACCTAAAATTAACACCATACCCTCCTTGTCCTTGGACAAGTGACAACCATATTTGTGGTAGAAGTTATTGATCATATTTACATTATGCTTTGCTTCCATTTGTATTATCAACGAGAAATTGTGTTGTATGAACTCACATTGTCTTCCTTGACTCTTGAATATCTATGTGTTATAATCAAACAAAATTCTAGTGTAATGGTTGTGAGAAGAGTGATGATCCCATTTGTGTGCATAATTCAAAAATCATGCATAGATCATGGGGGAGCTATCATAGATTCTTTTTGAACACTAGTTATCATCAACTGATATTAGATCTTTTTAAATTGGTATTTTAATCAATATCTTGTGTGTTTGTGGAAGGCACAACTTTTATTTTTTATTACTTTGTGCCATCATAAAAAGTGTAGAGGGCTTGGTTATCTCATTCCTTGTTTTGCATTCTATTGTTTTGAATGAGATAAGTCTTTGATCATATTTTACATAGACATCTTCTATGCTCATTTGTTTTGCTTTGATGCCCTCAGTTGGTATTAATTGGAGTTTGATATCTCACTCATAGATATTAGCTTCAATTGACATCTCTTGGAATTTGACATGGTTCATTTGATGTCTATTGGGATCTCAATATTTTACACCTTGATGCATTTTTATTTAGTATCCCCCAAGTGATAAGTATTTCCTTTGGTATTTTATTTTTACATGGTATATTTTCTTATTGGTATCTTATTAATCATGAGTTGACTGATATGTTCCTAAATCTTGTTTTCGGTGTTTGATCACAACATGTGGAAGGTCTAATGGTTTCCCTAAGTTTACTCAGAGCCTATCATGGATAAAATGCAATCATATATCTCCTTGGACACTCATACGATGGATAGCAAAAATGGAGAAAAGATTAGGAGAAAGGAGGAAAAGAGACAAGAAGAAAAGGAGAGAAAGAAGGGGAGCCGGCCTCCCAGGCCGGCCTGGCCGGGCTCAGGCTGTGCGCCGGCCTTGCCCCTCTCCACACCGGCCCAAGGCCGGGCTCCAGGCCGGGCGGCTCGGGCGGGTGCCCGGCCCCAGCCGTGCCTCCACGCCGGCCTGGCCGGCCTCCCAGGCCGGGCCACCTCCACGCCGGCCTCCCCTCTGCACCCACGCCGGCCCCAGGCCGGGGTGGGAAGAGCCCTCCGGCCCCTGCGCGGTCCACGCCGGCCCTAGGCCGGGCCCCTATGCTGGGGTGGGTTTGCCTCCGCCCTGGCTGCTCCACGCCGGCCTGGCCGGCCCCCTAGGCTGGGGTGGGCGCTGCAGAGTGGGGGAACCCCCCAACGACCGTTTTCTCTCTCCCGGGTATAAAATGAAATGTTTCTTCTACTTTTAGATTGCATGCATAATTACTAATTATATGTTATGGCATGTTTATCTTCCTTGATCCAATATTTATATAGAATAATATCCATAAATCCTAAATTGGCTAAGATGTTCATGATATTCAATTTCTTATCTATATGCCTATATTCATGTGGATTGAATCCTATATATTGTAGTTTGTGTAACTACTTTGGACCCAATGAGTTTGGGGACCATTTTTGTACTTAAATATGTTTTAGGTACATTTCATATGCATTGGGTGCTTGCCTCATTCACAAAGAAGGTGTTATCACTACATACTTATTGGAGTCAAGCTATGATGATGGATGAATTCTTGTATAGTACAACATCACCAATGCTACCTCGGTAACAAGTATCTAGCTCATGCATATACTCTAACATTTCAACCTTTTGTAGGTTGTATCATGGCATGAAACATATTTACTCCTTGTGATACTTGTTGCTTTTATCAAAACGTCCCAACTATCACTTTTTCCCTTATTGATGTGTGTGACGTCTTTGATGTGTTTTTGTTGGATGGTCATTCATATCCTCTAAAAAAATGCTTTCAAGCAAAGATATTATTATCGTATTTATGTCTTCGAATTGGATATCTCACTCTTTCTCTTTGTAACTATATTGTGTGTACATGTTCCTTTATGGATGTACATCATCATGATTGTGGTCTATTTAGAAACTTATACACATGATAAGAATTACATGTCTTATTGGTATCCTAATGGTTCGGTGTCCATCCTTTTATTGGTAACTTATCTTATGGATCAACGACCTCTTGCTCCAAGTGATATGCCTTGTTCTCTTTTATGACCACTTGCACTTGCTTTGAGTTTTGAACAATAGAGGGGGAGTTATGATTTCATTTTTGTGCACTTCGCATTCAAAACGCATTATTTCTAAATCATGCACAAATATTGGGGAGCTCCTCTATTTTCTTTAAAAACACTCATTTTCTCAAACCACAATATACCTTGTTCGTTTGGTTTGTTGGATCTTTTTGATTGTTTCCTTCTTTTTAGGAGAATATTATATTTGTACACCATATTATTTGCAATCTTTGGATCCTCGATATAGTTCCTCCCATTATTCATCATTGGATAAGTGTATTTGATTTCACTCATATTATGAGAAGTGCATATCCTACGGAGGAACCCTTACTATATTAGCCATCTAAAATTTCTATGATCCCATTTTGGAAATGGATGCCAATGAGGGAGAAAGTTTAGAGGGTTTAAGGAATTCTCGTTTTATACTTTGGTTTTGTTCTGAAGCATTTTCCTTTCATGCTCATGCATCCTTGCTTGTTTATTTGCATGGTTGGTAAAATTCATTATATAAACCTTCGTAAAAGAGTTTGTCATCAATTACCAAAATGGGGGAGATTGAAAGAGCATGGTTCCCCCATGTGTGGTTTTGGTAATTGATGTCAATCACTATGGACTAATGGTTGCATTGAGCTATACTTGTAGAGTTTGTCATAGGCAATGCTTGATGTCCATGTGCTGGATTAAAGATAATCAAGTGGTGACCAATAGTTTGTTCATAGGCAATGCTTGATGTCCATGTGTTGGATTCAAGATAATCAAGTTGTGACCAAGGTGCTATTCATATGAATATCCCAAGTTTGGTCATGAGAGAGTTGAGCATATTGCAAGTATGTCTTGAAGAAGAATATTGTGTGAACATTCATCTTTACCTTCAAGACATCATTATTATGAAGAGATAAGAAAAGATAAAAGGTTGATCAAGGCAAAGTGCTAAGGCGATGGTTGATATTGATCAACTCACAAAGCAAGAAGATGCACCATGTGGTATCATGGTATCATAAGTAATTGTTCATATAGCTTTGTGTTCTAACCCATTATATGTGCGTGTGGTATATCTATGTAGGGTTAGGTATCTTTCCATGGGCTTGTATCAAAAGGAAGATTTCGTATAGTCCATGATGGATGACGTCAAGTTGTGGTCGTCATCAAGTTCGAGAAGTGCAAGTTCAAGGGGAGCATATCGAAGAGATTATATTCTTGAAGCTTGCCACTGTTTTGGAGATAATGTTCAAGAAAATATGAACTTAAAAGAGCCTCTCCCATAGTTGCATATGGGGGAGCATCTTTGTGTCTTCACAAGGCAAAAAGAAATCAAGAAAGGTGTTCCATCTTGAGGAGGTCGATATCTTCATCATCTAGCTCAAGTGGAATGCTCAAGTCAAAGGTATGATCTTGATAGGTTTTCTATTTTACCGGTCCCATAGCATTAGGAGGGTGACCGGGTTATAGGATATATAACCGTACTATCAAGAGGGGCTCTCATATTAGCAACTTGATCGCATCACTCGGAGAGAGCTCAAACCTTTGCATACTTGGCATAATATTTCTTTGCTCTCATTTGTTTATTCTCCATGTGTGGTTCTTGAGCTTGTAATGTGATTCAATACAAGCTCAAGTTCATCAAAAATGGGTTTCACATGAAAAACTTATTGCGTTTTTTATATTGGAGGTTTTACCGATTGTTCCTTTATAGAGAGGTAATAACTTTCATCATTTGGTTTTATCATCCAATGATGGACTATGATGTTTCTTTGCATAATCTTGTAGTGCTCGTTCTTGCGATTTCAATGAGCCCAAGATCATCGAAATCGGAGTCCGGATGCAAAAGATATCGCGTTTTTAGTGAAGGGGATTTTCAGGAAAATCGTAGGCCGGCCTCAGGCCGGGGTGGGCTCCCCAGGCCGGACTCCTACCCGAACCGTCCGGCCCGGAAGCCGGCCTGGCCGGCCTGGGAGGCCGGGGTGGCGCAGAATGCCCCCAACGGGCTGATTTTGGGGGCCTATAAAAGGGGCCTTCTTCCCCATTGGTTCCCCACCTTTTGTGCAAGTTTTCCCCCACCATTGTTGACATTTTGGAGCTTGTTCTCTCTCTATTCCTCCATGAATCTTGCCTCCAATTAGTGGGAAAAGAGAGAGGAGATCTAGATCTACTATTCCACCAATCAATCTCTCCTCTTAGTGAGGGGAAAGTCTTTGGATCTAGATCTTGGGGATTCATTTGTTGAGTTCTTCCTTGGTCTTCCTCTCTTCTCCCCCCATAGCATTTGTTGCTTTGGTGGGATTTGAGAGTGAAGGATTTGAGCACTTCTTGTGTTCTTGCCATTGCATAGGTTGCATCGGTTTGAGTTCTCTACAAGGATTCGTTCGAGTGAAAGGTTGAGAAGCTTGTTACTCTTGGGTTCTTGGAGTGCCCTTGAGATTGTCCTCTTGGGTACTTGGGGTGCCCTAGACGGTTGTTGTTGTCTCGGAGTTTTGGTAGCTCCGGACCTTGTTGTTATCTCAGAGTTTTGGTGGCTCGCGGAATATTGTTGGGAGCCTCCAATTGAGTTGTGGAGATTGCCCCAACCTTGTACGGGATCGGTGACCGCCCTGAAAGGTCCCATAGTGGATCGTGGCACTTCGCATTGGTGGAGGCACGAGGAGAATAAGGTGAGCCATTGGCGCTTGGAGTCATTGTGACTCCACACCTCTCCAACGGAGATTAGCTTCCATTGGGAAGTGAACTTCGGGATAAATCATCGTCTCCTCGTCTCTCGGTTATCTCTATACCCGATCTTTTTGCTTATGCAATTTACTTTGTGATAGCCATTGAGCTTGAAGTAACATATCTTGCTATCACATAGTTGCTTGAATTGTTTAGCATAAGTTGTTGGTGCACATAGGTGAACCTAGTTTGTTTAGGATTTAGCTTGATAAATTAAACGCTAGTTTTATTCCGCATTTATTTAAGCCTTAACCGTAATTATTTTTAAACGCCTATTCACCCCCCCTCTAGGCGACATCCGTGTCCTTTCAACTTTTGAGTGCTTTTTTCAGATCCATACTGGGCTGGTTGTCTTGGTGTCAGGAGGTTTTGCTATCTTCTTTTGACCTAAGTTGATTTCTTGGAGTGCTCGCAAACAAGCAAATGTATATGTTCCAGTACTGAAGCTGAATACAAGTATTTGGCAAATGCTACAACAGAGTTGATATGGGTTGAAGCATTACTTCATGAGCTTGGAGTAAAAAATGACACAAAATCATGCCTTTGGCATGATAACTTAGGTGTCACTTATTCTTCATCTAATCATGTCTTTCATGCTCGTACTAAACACATAGAAATAGATTATCGTTTGATAGGGAAAGAGTAGCAAATAAAAAACTAGAGGTGAAGTTTATTTTTTAGTAAGGATCAAGTAGCCGGTGGTTTTACCAAAACTCCTCGTGTGAGAAGTTTAGATGAGATCAAATGTATAAGTTTAGATTAAGAGAGGGTGTTAAACAGTTTCGGTCTATCCCTATATATATGGAGAGTCTCTACCGTATCCGGATCTTTCGGTTGTAAAAAACCATGTGAGGGGTGAAACGTATCTTTAATATGACCTAACCGACGCCTTAGGCGATTAGGGTTTCCATACCTAGGCGACTAGGGAAATTCGTCTACATCCAGTTCCTGCTCGCATCGTATCGTGGTCCGATCGGTGGTCTGCTTCATCTCCCTTTTATTCTCGAGACTGCGTGTACGAATCGGCTCATACTTGCTCTCACATCGACAATCGGATGATCGCAACCAGTGCGGAACCATACGACGCCAACCATGTCGGCGAATTCTTCGGGATCGTGCTCGACAAATAAAGCAAGGTGTGATACGGGGAGGAAGAAAGAAGAGCAAATCGTAGATATGCTACAAAGATTAGAGACAGAGGATAACGAGATAGATGATCTGGTGTTTGAAGAAGAGGATAGTGTTCCCAAGGAAGGAGTGAAGTGGTTAGCCCTGGCAAAGGTTCATACCAACAATTTCTTTAGCCCGCAAACTTTCGAGCAACACATGAGAATTGCGTGGAGTCCGACGAGGGAAGTCAATTTTTGGCCATTGGGGTACAACATGTTCACCATACAATGCCAATACCCGGGTGATTGGCTGAAGATTACGAAGAAGGGGCCCTGGCTATCTAGGCAAAACACGGTGACTCTTGAAGAATATGATGGATTGGCGGCACCAGAAACAATTGATCTGAATTTCCTGTCGGTATGGGTCCAAATACATAGACTGCCTGATGGTTACAGAATCAAAAAACTAATTAAAAACTTAGCGGAAAGGAAGATTGGAAAGGTGGAAGAAGTAGATACTAGCTTGCATGGATTGGGTTATTTTACCAGAGTATGAGCTAAACTGGACGTGAGGAAACCATTGGCTCGGTTTGTATCTATCGTTAGAGGTGCCCAACGAGAGTTCTTTAAGGTAAAATTTGAGAAGGTCCCAAAATTTTGTGGTGCTTGTGGACATCTTGGGAATACGCACCTTGAATGCGGTACGGGTGAGCACGAGGAAGATAGTCTCAAATGGGGGGATTTTTTGAAGGCTGAAAGAGAGACTTGGCATGGCAGGGTAGCATTCAGAGGCTTTCGTGGAGGGCCTACAGGAGGAAGAGGAAGAGACACTGCTTCTCGGGGTAGAACATGAAATATGGGTACGGGACAATCTTCTCAACCTGTTAGCTGGAGGTACAATGCCCTCGGAAATACCAATACCGACAATCATGGTCCTCTGAAAGATACTGCGACCAGCCCTGCCAAAGGGAATGACACTGACATGCTTGATAGAGATGGCGTAGACTTTACAGTAAAGAGGAGACTAGGACTTGAGGATAAGGAGAGTGAACCCTCTCTTCCATTTAATGTTGGCGGAGGTGATTTAGCTGGAAAAGAACAGATGACCATGGAGAAAAAACAATCATCAATAGCAAATCCGATTAAGGGCCATGAGGAAGGTCGAGTCAAAGGCGCAAAGAAGGGGGTGAGCACTCCAATTTATCTTTAGGATCGACAGGTTCTTTCGAGGAGCCTCCCGGTCGCAATGAAACTAATATCCTTGAACTTTCGGGGGTTGGGTAACGACCCGACAATTCTAGCAGTGCTGTGTTGTTTTTGTCGGAGACACACTTGGATAGATCAAGTGACGGTAGAAAAGGTGGTCTGCTTCTTCTCTGGAAAAAGGAAATTAAAATTCAAAGACTAGAACTAGACCCAATGTTCATAGATGTGAGGATTGAGGAACTGAATGGTAACTTCCGGAGAAGTACTGGAATGTATGGCGAATTAAAATGGGAGAACAAATTTAAAACAAGGGAAAGAATGAGGAGTTTGTATCAAAAACATAATTTTCCGTGGCTTCTCATAGGAGACCTGAATGAGTTCTCCACGAGAAAGAAGGAGGTAATCCGAGGCCTCCACAATATATGAATGCCTTCCAGGATACAATAGATCATTGTGAGATGCATGATATGCGGTTCATTGGAGAGGCTGTCATATGGAGGAGAGAAAGAATTAGAGAGAGGCTGGATCGAGATCTTATTAATAATGATCGGAGGGCTCTATTTCCAAAGGCAACATTGGTTCATCTGGACTTTGCCCGATCATATCTCCAACCGTTGCTCATGGATACTGAATATTACGAGCTAGCTCACAGAGGAGTATTGGTAAAAAACAAGAAATTTGAAGCGAGCTGGTTTCTGGAGGAGGATTTCAGCGAGACAGTTAGGACAACTAGGGAGAAAGCGGTGGCGGATGGACCGCAATACGATGTCCACTCGAAACTGAACCGTATGCATGCGGAGTTCCCATGATTGGGACCAACGAGTTTTAAAGAAACCAAAAAAGTGTCTCCATTCGGCCCAGAGAGAATTTGAGAAGGTGATGAATGGACCCATGAATGATGAAAACGAGCTAAAAATCCAGAATTAGCAACCCTTATTGAGGACCTCTTGGAATTGGAGGAGGTGCAATGGATGCAACAATCACAAGCTAATTGGCTTCAGAATGGGGACATGAACACTTCTTATTTTCATAAATTTGCATCCGCAAGGCGCAAGAGGAATTTTATCACGAAATTGAAAATGACCAGGGAGATTGGTTGGAAGGTACGGATTTCTTAAACCATCTTATTTCTTCCTATTTCACTAACCTATTCACCTCGAAAGTTTCAGAAACACATGACGATGTTTTGGAGAAAATACCGACCAAAGTATCAGAAGCAATGAATGTTGATCTTATCAAACCATTTTCGGAAGATGATGTCCGAAGGTTTGTCTAGTTTGTTGCAGTTTGAAGAAGAAGCTGGTGGCATAGAGGGGGTCAAAGTGTGTAGGAATGCACCGTCAGTCTCACACCTTTTATTCGTTGATGATTCTTTGATTCTCATGAGAGCAGTTGTCCTAATGCAGCTTCCTTATAGAAAGTACTAGATACCTATTGTGCAAATTCGGGTCAATTGTTGAGTTTGGCTAAATCCAGTATATTTTTTTAGTCCAAACACGAGGGTGGATACTAGAGTTGATATGTGCGACATCCTACACATTGATACAGAGGCTCTATCCGACAAATACCTGGGGCTCCTTGCACTAGTGTCTAGTGGGAGTTGATAGAAGTTATTGCTTTAAACATTTTGAGGACATGATTAGGAAATACCTAAGTAGGTGGAAAGAAAAACTATTATCTATGGGTGGCAATGAAATTTTACTCAAAGCGGTGGCCCAAGCCATTGATTTCTATGCACGCTTCTATTCTTGTAGACAGTGTTGGGCCTCCAAGTGTAGAGGTTTATAGAACAGCAGCAAGTTTCCCTTAAGTGGATCACCCAAGGTATATCGAACTCAGGGAGGTAGAGGACAAAGATATCCCTCTCAAGCAACCGTGTAATCAAGATACAATAAGTCTCTTGTGTCCCCAACACACCCAATATACTTGTCAGGTATATAGGTGCACTAGTTTGGCGAAGAGAGAGTAAAATGCAAGTAATATGGATGATAATAAGTGATAATAGCAATCTGAAATAAAAATGGCAGCAAGCAAACATGTAGCAGAACAGGCGGAAAACGTGTTTCAATGCTTGTAAATAAGGCCTAGGGCTCCTACTTTCACTAGTTGACACTCTCAACAATGATCACATAATTGAATGCATAAATATCATTTCTTCACTATGCTACTCCGAACCACTCTCCGGTCGAATAACGAACACTAATAATTGCGTAGGGCTTTAACATCACTCTCAAGTCTATATTCCCTCTCTAGGGCACCCCAATGTCACTACGAGCGCCATAAATTAGTAAACAAACGCCACAATTTCATAGGTTCACCTTCCAACACAAGATATAAATATCATGCTAAACTACACGGAGCACACACTGTCACCTTTACCCCGTGATCAAAGTGTTTACGGAGACAACAAAACCACTTGAGTAGCATAACAGATGAAGATCAATCTACATATTCAACTAGTTTACAAAGCTCATGATCACATAAAGATCACACCATGGGAGAGAGAGATGAACCACATAGCTACTGGTAGAGCCGTCAGCCCTGGGGGAGAACTACTCCCTCCTCATCATAGGAGACAGCAACGGCGATGGAGATGGCGGTGGAGTCGAAGGAGATGGCTTCCGGGGGCACTTCCCCGTCCCCGTAGGGTGTCAGAACAGAGATTTGTCCCCCGAAACTTGTCGGCGGCAGCAGCGGAGCTACGGATATATTTTGCGGAAAAGGTCAATTGTTCTAGGGTTTATGCCTCGGGGAGTATATATATGCGAAAGGGCGATGCCGGGAGGTGGCCATGGGGCCCACACCCCTAGGTGGAGCGGCCAGGGGGATGGTGGCGCCACTCTATGGTGTGGCCACCCTCTGGCCCCCCTCTGGGGCTCTTCGGGACTTTTAGGACTTCTGGCTTTCGAATTTTCCAATTCCGAGAATATTTCCAGAACAAATTTTCTGAAACTAAAAACAACAGAAAATAGGGAACTGGCTCTGTGGAATCTTGTTAATAGGCTAGTCCCGGAAAACATAAGAAAACGTAGGAAAACATACGGAAAACATGTAGCAATTTGCATAATATTAACATGGAACATCAAAAATTATAGATACGTTTGAGACGTATCAAGCATCCCCAAGCTTAGTTCCTACTCGTCCTCGAGTAGGTAAACGATAATACAAAATAATTTATGAGGTGACATGCTACCACACAATCTTAATCATAATATGTAAAGTAGGACATGTAAACTAGGATCAAATGAACTAAAGTTGTGATCTATATTTGATATCAACAAGTAATGCATAAACAAAGAAGAAAGAAGTAAAACCTTTAATGAATCAATACTAAAAGACTATCAACCGTGCAAAGTTTATTAGAGATGATTTAAGCTTTCAAGAACAACAATATCATGCACGTCAAACTATCTTCACTAACCTGTTAGGATCAAGTCAAGCTTTCCACATGATGCAATGCTTGAATCTTAAACTATTTGCACACTAAAAACAAGCAAGTCTTCTGCGTTGGTCCCTAGCACCGGGATGTTATGGAAAATATAACATTATGGGGGGTTTGGAAGGTCAATGGAAGAAAGGCTCACAAAGGTGAAAGTGGTCATTAGACAAGAGAAAGTCTTACAACCGAAGCTATGCAAAGAGTAGGGATTGCCACACAACGGATGCACATAGAGCTATAAATGTATGAAAGCTTTCCAATGGAACTAGTGGGGGTGCATCCAACTTGCTTGCTCACGAAGACCTAGAGCTCATTTGAGGAGGATCATCATTGGAATATACAAGCCAAGTTCTATAATGTAAAGTTCCCCACATAGTTATGAATGAATGATAATATGAAAACTCTCTCCAAATTGAAGTATTGGTGCTAAACACGAAGCACAAGTGTGGTATAAAGGATAGTGATGCGCCCCCTCTCTCTTTATTCTCTCTTTGGCCCCCTTTTTTTTGGGCTTTTTCATTTTTTTTATTTTTTTATATATCCTCACCGGTAGGGGAAACATCCTATATTACAATGAATCATCACACTTTTAGTACTCATAACTCATAATGGAATATCTCTGATGTATCCAACTGCATGCTCCTGCCAGTGTAGCAGTATGCATAAATAACCACGAAGCTCATCATCGAGTAACATAATGGAGGTGGATGTTGTGCAGCAATATATCTCGGAATGGCCATGGAAATGCCATGATAGGTAGGTATGGTGGTTGTTTTGAGGAAGAATATATGGGCTTATGTTTAGGAGAACAAAGTCCTCCCACGGGATTTGGATGCACTGGCAAAGTATGCACCAACTCTCAATGTGAGAAAGGGCAATGCACAGTACCGAAGAGGCTAGCAAATATGGATGGTGGAGGTGCCAGGAACTGCAACATAGACTCACGAGTTAAAAGATCATAGCAAGCAAATCATCTTATAAGGCACAATGCAAATCACTCCAAGAGCGTCCGTGGTTGTGACAAGTCACTGTTAGCTACCCCGACCGTAGCGCGTAACAAAAGGCCGATCAGAAACGTATCACTAGTAGCAATCATATACCAATATTTCTATCAGCTGGTAATTTAAGTGTGGCACAGTTTCAAGTTTCTTAGACCAACCATTAAAATTTTATACTTACTAGTCTTTCCCGTTTATCCATTAATCAAAATAATATCTCAAAACAATAGTACTGATTCAAGTGAAGCAGTTTAGTGATCTACAAGACCATGCGAATTTTTCCACTATACCAACTACCACATAAGCATTTCTATTCTCAACCAAGCACATATATGAGAACCACCTAACTACAAAAGATAACAGCTCTGAACAAGAGATGCATGAAAACAAAGGCTAAACACAGTACTAGCAAAAAGTGAACACTCACAGAACAATAAGAATGAAAACTAGAGTGTTCTAAGCAATGAAAACGGAGCGTGTCCCTCTCCCACACAAGTATTATAAGATCCAAACATAAAATACATCAAAGAAAACTAAACAAAATGAAAACAAGAATAAAAGACGCTCCAAGTAAAGCACATAAGATGTGACTGAATAAAAATATAGTTTCAGTAGAAGTGACCTGATAAATTGTTGATGAAGAAGGGGATGCCTTGGGCATCCCAAACCTTAGATGCTTGAGTCTTCTTGGAATTTGCTTGGATGTACCACCGTGGCATCCCCAAGCTTAGTCTTTTCACTCTTATTGATCACATCATATCATCCTCTTCTCTTGACCCTTGAAAACTTCCTTCACACCAAAATTCTCACAATCTTCATTAGCAACGTTAGTGCAATTGAAATAATAAATTCACATGGTTCAGTTTCAACAAAACTCTAACACTCAAAAACACATTAGCTACTGTCACAACTTCTTTTAAAACTCTTTTTCTCAAAAGAACACCAAAAGAAAGAGATTAAGATGCAAATGCGATAAATGGCAGAAATCTGTCAAAACAGACCAACAGGTAAAGATCGATTTTTTCAAAAATCTTATGTTGCTCAAATAAAAAAGTGGTCATCTAAAACAAGTTGCATATATAACTCAGGATTAAGCACAAAAAAGCTCAGTTCATTTTGAATTTTTTGTGTTTTTTAACAGAATTAACAGTGGATAGCAGAAATCTGTTTCCTGCGCAGAAATCCGAAATATAGGCTCAACTTTCCACTAGAGGCTTTACTTGGCTCAACAAAAACTCAAAATAAAAGATACATAGGGGTTTCTAAGGAAATAGAAAACACCCAGGTGCAAAGCACACAAAAGAAAACAAAGGAAAACGGGTTGAAAACAGCGAAATAAAACTGGTTGTCTCCCGGTAGCGCTTTTCTTTAACGCCTTGCAGCTAGGCATGATAATTTGAGAAGATGCTCACATGATGATAAGAGTTGAAGCACAATAAGAGAGCATCAAGAAGAAAATATAAAACACATTTAAGTCTAACCCACTTCCTATGAAAAAAAATCTTGTAGAAAAACAAGTCAACGAAGCACAAAGTGACTAGCATAGGAAGACAAAATAAGTGCAACTTCAAAAATTTCAACATAAATAGGGGAAACTTAATATTGTTGAGATGCATAAAAGCATGTTTCCCTCTCTCATAATAACTTTCAGTAGCATCATGAATAAAATTAACAATATAACTATCACATAAAATATTCTTATCATGAGCCACATGCATAAAAGAATTAATACTCCCCACATAAGCATAGGCATTCCTATTAATAGTAGTGGGAGCAAATTCAACAAAATAGCTATCATTATTATTCTCATCACCATAATCATTAAATATAGAGGAATATTTTAATCATAATTAATTTTTTCCTCAATAGTAGGTGGACTGAAAATATCATATTCATCATTGTAAACAGATGGAACTCGAATACCACAATCATTATAATCATCATATATTGGAGGCAAGGTATCATCAAAGAAAATTTCATCCTCAAAACTTGGCGGACTGAAAATATCATATTCATCAAAACAACCTTCCCCAAGCTTAGAATTTTCCATAGCAATAGCAATAATGGTGTTCAAAGAATTCATACTAATAACATTGCTACTAGCATCCAAATAAAGCTCCATAGGTTTTTTAATTTTCTCTTCAAACACTTCATGTCCTAACTCGAGATAAAGATTATAAAGCTCTCTCATTTTTTTTCCATTAAGCCTAACTAGTGAAAACAAGAAACAAAAAGATAAAATTGCAGAATCTAAAGGAAATAACTTCGAGCACTCACACCCGAGAATGTGAGAACTTTTTACCTTACCTCCCCGGCAACGGCGCCAGAAAAGAGCTTGATGTCTATGCACGCTTCTATTCCTGTAGACAGTGTTGGGCCTTCAAGTGCAGAGGTTTGTAGAACAGCAGCAAGTTTCCCTTAAGTGGATCACCCAAGGTATATCAAACTCAGGGAGGTATAGGTCAAAGATATCCCTCTCAAGAAACCCTGCAATCAAGATACAAGAAGTCTCTTGTGTCCCCAACACACCCAATATACTTGTCAGGTATATATGTGCACTAATTCGGCGAAGAGAGAGTAAAATGCAAGTAATATGGATGATAATAAGTGATAATAGAATTCTGAAATAAAAATGGCAGCAAGCAAACATGTAGCAGAACAGACGGAAACCGGTGTTTCAATGCATGGAAATAAGGCCTAGGGCTCCTACTGTCACTAGTGGACACTCTCAACAATGATCACATAATTGAATGCATAAATATCATTTATTCACTATGCTACTCTGAACCACTCTCTGGTCGAATAACAAACACTAATCATTGCGTAGGGCTTTAACAACACTCTCAATTCTATATTCCCTCTCTAGGGCACCCCAATGTTACTACGAGCGCCATAAATTAGTAAACAAACGCCACAATTTCATAGGTTCACCTTCCAACACAAGATATAAATATCATGCTAAACAACACGGAGCACACACTGTCACCTTTACCCCATGATCAAAGTGTTTACGGAGACAACAAAACCACTTGAGTAGCATAACGGATGAAGATCAATCTACATATTCAACTAGTTTACAAAGCTCATGATCACATAAATATCACACCATGGGAGAGAGAGATGAACCACATGAACGGACAATGACATCGCCTAGAGGGGGGGTGAATAGGCGATTAAAACTTTTCCGGTTAAAGCTTGCTAAATGCGGAAATAAACTAGGTGTTTAAATTGACAAGCATACAACCTAAATATTCTACGGTCAACTAGATGCACTAACAACTTATGCTAAGCAAGACAAGTAACAAGGTGATAGCAAATTATATGACTTCAAGCGCGAAGGCTATCACAATGTAAATTGCATAAGTAAAAAGCTCGGGTATAGAAATAACCGAGACACACGGAGACGATGATGTATTCCTTAGTTCCTCCCACAAGGGGAGTACGTCTTGTTGGAGGGGTGTGAGCTCACCACGAAGGCCTACTCAACGCCACTAAGGCCTCACCCTATTCTCCGATGAACTTCCACCACGAAGGCCTAGTTCACCTTGCACTATTGAACCCCTTTTAGGCGGGGATCGAGTCCTTTACAAACACCTTGGGGCACACATCCACAACTCAATTGGAGGCTCCCAAGAACACCACAATTCGTCTAGGGTCAAAGACCCAAGAGTAACAAGCTCACAATCTTTCACTTCCACGAATCCTCGTGGAGAGAGCAAACAGATGCAACCGATGCAAATGGCAAGAGCACAAATGCTCAAATCCTCCACTCTCAAATTCCAACAAAGAAACAAATGCTTATGGGGGAATAAGATAGGAAGAACAATGGTGAAACACCAAGAACTCCAAGATCAAGATCTACTAGGTTTCCCTCACTAAGAAGGAGGATGGATTGGTGGAAATGTAGATCTAGAACTCCTCTAACTTCTCCCTCAAAGATATGCAAGAATCATTGGAGGGATTGAGATAGAAGCAAGCTTTCCAAAGTCAACAATGGTGGAGAGAGAGAGAGGAAAAACGGGCTTGGAAAGTCTTGGGGACTTTGGGGAAGAAAGCCCCTTAAATAGGTGCTCAAAAACTAGCCGTTTTCCACTTTTTCCGTCCATTCCGGAATGGTCCGGAATGATTCCGGAGTCCGGAATGGCCCGGAATCGATTCCGGAGCGATTCCGGATGGCAACAGAGCATTTTCCCGTTGAAGTCGGAATAATTCCGGATGGTCCGGAATGGTCCGGAATAATTCCGGATTGCAACAGTGAGACTGAAACCCGATACTAGAAATGCCATAACTTTTGCACATGGACTCCGTTTTTGATGTTTTTGGGCTCGTTGAAATCGCAACGATGAGCACTACAAGAATATGAAGAGAAACATCATTGTCCATAAATGTAATATAAAACCAAATGGGTAAAGGTTTAAACCTCTCAAATAGGAACACCCGGTAAAACCTCCAACACGAAAACACACATGATTTTTGCGAATGAACTCCGAATTAGGTGAATACAAATGGGTTGGAAAGGTAATAACAAGGAATATCCAAATAAAAAAAGGAATGGAGAAGTCAAACACATGGAAGGTGTCGGGGGGTTACCCCCGAGTAGGGTAAAGGCAAGTGGTAAAGGCGACTGTCAGAAGAGAGGTTTGGTCGAGTAGCCGCCTACCCGGTACTTGCTACCCGGTTGACTGCTACTCGGTCTCACCTCAAGATGACCAGAAGGAAGAATCATTCAAGTTCTCTCCATTCGAGTAGAAGAGTTGGCCCGAGTAAAATTGGCGGGAACCTACTCGGGCCAGAAAGTCAAAGGAGCCGTTCTGACACAGGATCCCGCGTATCCTGGGTCCGTACTTGGCAGTATTCGAACTACTGTTCATCTGGGACCGGCCTGCCTGACAGTGACAGCATGGAAGCAGGCCGTCGCATGATAAGGGGGGCCTACTCTGTGTTTGGCACAGTGATACCAGTCTGTCCCCTTGTTTTGCCCAACGACTTTCCAGATGCAGTCAAGATTAGGAACCAAAGCTGTCAGCGGGAACCCGGAAGAAGGACGATGTGCACACTATGTCGACACTTGTCCATGTTTGGACGTATCCGGCTGGGCACCGTGTATATAAGGTGCCCCACCGCCTCCTGCGTGAGGCACGTTGAGATCGAACACTGGGTGACCTAATTCTTGACCTAGTTCATCACCTAGAGAGGAGAGAGGCTACTCGGTAGCAAGAACATTGTACTGTGGCTACTCGGTGAGACACCAGAATACATAGAGAAAGGCAGGAGTAGGGGTTTTACCTCCTCACGAGGGCCCTGAACCTAGGTAGATCGTGTTGTTTGCAGTGTTTACTTCGTACCTCACGCGGCTACACGTCGCGTGATCCCTCCCCGAGCACCTCCAGCGTCCTTCGTCCCCACATCTTTAGCCATCCCATGGCATCTGCCGTGACACCACCACGACAGTTGGCGCCCACCGTGGGGCAACCAGCAGCGCTGGTTGGAGTTTCTGTTCGGACGGGATCTTCTTCAGCGGAGCGCGTGGTCTGTGGCCTTGTCCACAGATTCGGCTCCTTCGACTTCGTCACCGACAACGCCGGCAATTTCGGCGGCAGGGCCATGCCGGAGGGTGGCTCGGTGATCTCCTTCGGCTCTCACCTCGTCTACGTCGCCACCGTCGCCAACCGCGCGTACCCCGAGCTGGTGCATGACGCGGAGGATCCTCCCGCGGTGATCGCTGCTCGCGGAAGGCCCGCGTGCCGCTCTGCGAACTGCGCTGAGGTGATGGTGACGGGCTTGGCGGCAAACACTGGCGCAGCCGCTACTGGCGCTGCGGCCGTCGTCGAGGAGATTGATGCACCGGCTGCTGGTAGCAGGGTTCACCGGCCCTACGAGAAGGAGAGCAACTTGCCGCCTTCCACCTCTACGGTCATTCCCGCGTCGGCTACGCGACCTGGCATGCCAACTCCCACCGACATCGAGCTCCTGGCCATGAGGGAGCAGCTCGAGCGGCAATGCCTGGAGCTGCTTGCTGAGCAGGCGGAGTTGGATAAGGTGAGGTTGGAGTTGAGTTTAGATCAGCTTGAGTACAACAAGGCTCACGGCTTCACGCCAGTTGCTAGGAGGGCTAGCAGAGTGGGTGCCACTCGGCGCAATCTTGGTGCCGAGATGGCGACAGTTGTAGAGGCTCCTGCTCAGTCCGCCACCGCAAACACCTCCACTAGGCCCAGATATAGCACACCCGCCAAGACACTTAGAGCTGCAGAGGCTGTAGCTGCCGAGTTGCCTCGCCTAGATGGCGATGCGCGTGTTAGGCAGCAAGAAAGACTCAATGAGTTGGTGTTGGAGGCTGCTAGGCAGAATGAGGAGTTCCGGAAGGCCAACCCGGGTGCTGGGGCTTCGCAGGTGGTTCACTCGCACGTGGCTAGATCTAACGATCAGGCCTCGTCTCCGCATCCCAGCCGCGAGAAGAGCCGCAGCGGGCGTTCGGGCAGAGATAGGCAAATGCAGGTGTATGACCCGGCTGCTGCCGCGAGACAGCTTGCTGTGCCGCAGCAGCCCGGGCAGGAACACAACGCTGCAAGAGCAGGCTCTCAAGCCCATCAAGCTCAAAGCCGAGCCCGAGATGAAGCGCGCCCAGGTCCTTCTTGGCGTCCCGCTGCTCCACCTACTCGGCAGAGGCAGCAGCCGCGCGCAGTGGCACCAGTCGCCAACCCGGTGGAGCAGCCTGCAGCTGTGCAAGTGGACAGGTATGATGATGGCTACTCGGCCATGGAGATGGCTGGCTATGATGTACATGATCGTGTTGGCGAGCGCATGCTGGCGCCTGGAGATGCGAGGCATCAGTTGGACCGGATCAGCTTGTCGGCGCGGCTGGAGAGCACGGGTCCTCCTGGCCCCGAATGTTTTGGCCCGCGCATCATGAACGAGCCGTCCGTGAAGAACTTCCAGCTTGCTAGGGGCACCAAGAGCTACAATGGCAGCACCAAGCTTGAAGATTGGCTCAATGACTATGTCACCGCGGTCCATATCGCGAATGGCAACAGAAGATGGGCTGTGCGCTATGTTCCGCAGATGCTAGAGGGTCCAGCTCGCACTTGTCTCAACAACTTGCCCAAGAACAGCATCAACTGCTGGCTGGACTTCTCGGACGCCTTCATCAGCAACTTCACGAGCACATACAAGAGGCCGAATAGGCCACAACAGCTATCAGCTTGCAGGCAGCGAGAAGATGAGACAGACCGAGAGTATCTTACTCGGTGGAGCACATTGAGGAACACCTGTGAGGGTGTGAATGAAGCACAGGCCATCACTTGGTTTGCGCAGGGATGCAGGCATGGCAGCATGCTATGGCAGAGATTGCAGAGGGAGATGCCGAACACTCCGGCGGAGACCATCAAGATTGCGGATCAGTACGCCCTTGGTGATCCCACTCAGCCACTGATGGACTCCTCTGAGCCGAGAAGAAACTTCAGCAACAGCAAGCGCAGCGAGTTCCGCAACAAGCGCCGAGTAGATAATCGGTATGATCCTGAGGAGGTGAATGCAGTGACTGTTGGAGCTGGTGGCAGCCAGAGGCAGAAACCTGCTGGAGCCTACGGGCAGAACCAGAACCAGGGCCAAGGCAACAAGAAGCCATTTCGCACCTCTCAGTCGGGTAGCGGGAACTCCGAGCAGTCGAAGAAGTTTGTCTTTGATGACATGAAGGATGGTCCATGCAGTTTTCACACTCACCACCCCTCGAGGCCTGCTAACCACACTACTCGGCAGTGCGAGTGGTGGGAGGTGATCAAGAGTGATGGCTTGCCTCCTCCTCCTCCTCTGCCAGCGGCCAATGCCAATGTGCAGCCTACTCGCGCACCCGCAGCTCGGCCGCCAGTGTACCCGAGAAGAGAAAATGTGAACCAGGTGGCTTTAGGAGCCAACCAGAACTTCAACAATGAGAGATACCGCAACAACAACAACAACTACAACCGCAACAACAACAACAGAGGCAACAACAACAACTACCAGGGCAACAACAACAACGGCAACAATGGGGGCGGAGGCGCCAATCAGTACCAAGAGCACCACGAGAGCTATATGATCTTCACTTCTGAGCCAGTCGACAAGCAATCACAGCACAGGCGGGCCATGGAGGTCAATGCAGTGATTCCTGCTGTCCCTCACTACATGTACTGGTGTGACCAGGAGATCAGGTGGTCCCGAGTAGATCATCCCAAGGTGATGCCCAATCCGGGTAGCTACGCTTTGGTGCTGGATCCTACTTTCCTGGGTCCCGAGAAGAATGTGAGGTTCAGCAAGGTGCTAATCGACAACGGCAGCAGCATCACCATTGTGTACAAAGACACACTCGAGAAGCTTGGCCTGGCCGAGAACATGATGCTGCCTAGCAAGACCACCTTCCATGGCATTGTACCCGGGATCTCGTGCAACCCGATTGGCCGAGTGTGGATCGATGTGCTATTCGGCACCAGGGATAACTGTCGCACAGAGCGCCTGCAGTTCGAGGTGGTGGATCATCAGAGTCCTTACCATGCTCTACTCGGCAGGCCTGCTCTGAGCAAGTTCATGGCCTCTACCCATGTTGCATATCTGAAGATGAAGATCCCTGGTCCCAATGGCATCATTACTATCTCTGGAGATTACAAGAAGTCCATGGAGTGTGCCTCTGCTAGCTCCCAGTTGGCGGAGTCGATGGTGATCGCTGCCGAGAAGAAGAAGATGTATGAGGTGGTAGCTATGGCGCAATCCGCGCAAGCTGGCGCACAAGGTGTGCCGAGTACCCAGCACGGCACTGCTTTCCAGGCTGCCAAGGAGACAAAGAAGGTCCAGGTCGACCCCGAGTTCCCCGACCGCGTAGCCATCATTGGCTCCGGGTTGGCGGAGAAATAGGAAAGCGAGCTCATCCACTTCCTCCGTGAGAATCGGGATGTATTCGCCTGGTCCAATGAAGATCTACCAGGAGTCCCGAGGGAGTTGGTTGAGCACTCTTTACATGTGCGTCCTGACGCCAAGCCAGTGAAGCAGGCTATGCGCCGCTTCGG
The DNA here is from genome assembly GCA_028641055.1 of Alopecurus myosuroides. NCBI lineage: Eukaryota > Viridiplantae > Streptophyta > Magnoliopsida > Poales > Poaceae > Alopecurus > Alopecurus myosuroides. The sequence goes on along the minus strand of CM054063.1, from coordinate 232,577,726 downwards.
AGATGAGAGAAGGAAGGCCATCGGTGACCAGATCACCAAGTTACTGATAAGAAATTTCATCATGGAGGTGCTGCATCCGGATTGGCTAGCCAACCCGGTCATGGTCGAGAAGAAGAAGGAGGATCCTAAGGCTGCCACTGCATGGCGCATGTGTGTCGACTACACCGACTTGAACAAGGCATGCCCCAAGGATCCTTTCCCGCTACCTCGCATCGATCAGGTGATCGATTCCACTGCTGGTTGTGAACTGTTGTCTTTCATAGATGCCTACTCTGGTTTTCACCAGATTACACTCAACCCTGCTGATCAAATAAAGACTGCTTTCATTACCCCGTACGGGGCTTATTGCTATCGTGTCATGTGTTTTGGCTTGAGGAATGTGGGTGCAACCTATCAGAGATGCATGCAGAAATGCTTGCACGACCAGCTCGGCAAGAACGTGCAGGTGTACGTAGATGACATTGTCATCAAAACGAATAAAACACATACTCTGCTTGCCGACCTGGAGGAAACCTTTGCTAACCTACGCAAGTACAAAATGAAGCTGAATCCGAGTAAATGCACCTTTGGTGTCCCGGCTGGCAAGCTACTCGGCTTCCTGGTGTCTAGTCGGGGCATTGAAGCTAATCCTTCCAAGATAAAAGCTATTGAAAGCATGTCTTTACCGAGATCACTGAAAGATGTGCAGAAGTTCACAGGTTGCTTGGCATCTCTGAGCCGTTTTCTGGGCCGAATGGGCGAGAAGGCCCTGCCTCTATACCAGCTGATGAAGAAAAGTGACAAGTTTGTCTGGACTCCGCAAGCGGATGTGGCATTCAACGAGCTGAAAGCAATGCTGGCTAGCACTCCCATCTTGGCTAGTCCGCTACCCAAGGAGCCAATGCTGCTGTACATTGCTGCGACTAACCGAGTAGTCAGCGTGGTGATTGTGGTGGAACGAGAAGAAGAAGGCAAGAGTGTGCAGCGCCCAGTATATTATCTCAGTGAAGTGTTGTCCAGTTCCAAGCAGAACTATCCGCACTACCAGAAGATGACCTATGGTGTGTACCTGGGCGCCAGGAAACTAAAGCATTATTTCCAGGAGCACCCCATCACTGTCGTGAGCTCTGCTCCCATCTCGGACATCATGGGTAACAAGGAGGCGAGTGGCAGAGTAGCCAAGTGGGCAATCGAGCTGGCCGCGTACGCACCCGCGTATGCGAGAAGAGAAGCCATCAAGTCTCAGATTCTGGCGGAATTCCTGGTGGACTGGGCCGAGGTGCAGTATGAACCTCCTGCTCCAGTTTCTAACTACTGGAAGATGCACTTTGATGGCTCAAAGGTGAAGGAAGGCCTTGGTGCTGGCGTAGTGCTTACGTCACCCAAGCGAGATCAGCTCAAGTATGTGTTGCAGATTCACTTCAAGGCGTCCAACAATGTAGCAGAGTACGAGGCAGTGGTGCATGGTTTGCGAGTAGCAAAGGAGGTTGGCGTGCAGCGCATCATATGCTATGGAGATTCAGATCTAGTGGTGCAGCAAGTCTCGGGTACATGGGATGCTCTAGATGCCAACATGGCATCGTATCGTTTCCTGGTGCAGTCTATGACTGGGTTTTTCGAAGGCTGTGAGTTTCAGCACATTCACCGAGCAGAGAACGAAGCAGCAGATGAGTTATCCAAGTTGGGATCTTCTCGGCAATCCATCCTGGCGGGAATCGCCTTGGAGCATTTGAGGAAGCCATCCATCAAGCCTTCTCCCAACTCGGAGTCCATATTTGTTCCTTCTCTGCCAAGTGAGGAATCTGATCCCATGGAGATTGACTGGGAGAATGCTACAGGAAACCCGGGGACTGCCGTCCTCTACTCGGGGACTGCCATTCCCTACCCAGGGACTGCCACTCCTTACCCGGGGACTGCCATTCCTTACCCGGGGACTGCCACTCCTTACTCGGGGACTGCTGTCCTTAACCCGGGGACTATCGCATTCATTGAGGAGGTTCTCTCCAATCGATCTGGGCTGCAAAGAAGTGCTCCCACCCCTAAAGAGCAACCAGAGGTACCCGTCCCAATGGAAGTGGACGAACCAGTGTTTCCCGCACGGGAGACACCGAGTTGGGCTATGCCCATATTATCCTTTCTAAGGGACGGTACTCTACCTGAAGATGAGGTGACTGCAAGGCAGATTCAGAGAAGATCCAAAGGCTACACTATAGTCCGAGATGTGCTGCACAAGAGAAGTGCCACTGGCGTGCTGCAACGTTGTGCGGATCCAGCAGAAGGAGAAGAGATCCTGATAGAGATACACCAAGGAGAATGCGGGCACCATGCCTCTTCTCGGGCGCTGGTCCAGAAAGCTTTCCGGCATGGCTTCTACTGGCTCACAGCACTGCAGCAAGCTGAGGATATCGTGAGGAAGTGCACAGGCTGCCAGATGTTCGCAAGTAAGATTCACATGCCTGCTTCCGAGTTGAAAACAATTCCTATCACCTGACCATTCGCTGTTTGGTGTTTGGACATGGTTGGGCCTTTCCAGCCGGCTAGAGGCAACATGACTCACATCCTGGTCATGGTGGACAAGTTCACCAAGTGGATTGAAGTGAAACCTATTCGGAGGTGTGATGGGGCCACGGCTGTGAAGTTCGTGACGGATGTGATCCTGAGATATGGCTACCCGCACAGTATCATCACTGACAACGGCACAAACTTTGCTGAGGGAGCAATGGTGCGGTTTTGCAGAGATAAGCATATCCGACTAGACGTTGCGTCAGTCGCGCATCCCGCTTCCAATGGGCAAGTTGAAAGAGCAAATGGCATGGTACTGGCAGGCATAAAGCCAATGCTGATGGAGCCACTGCTGAAAACACCTGGGTGTTGGTTAGACGAGTTGCCAGCGGTGTTGTGGAGTCTAAGGACTACCCCTAACTATAACTGGGCGTTCGGTTAATATGGTTAATTCGGTTCGGTTTATACGGTTTTTCGGTTTGTACGGTTTTAATACTTCGGTAAATACGGTTTTATACGAGAATACGGTTCGGTTTCGGTAATAACCATTTAATTTCGGTTCGGTTTCGGTAATAACCAAATTAACCAAACTTGACGCGAATTTTAAAATGATAATTTCTTTTGGTGCCCATATATTACAAAATAATGGAATAGGCTATAAAATTAATATGGATATGGTCCAAAGTAACCAAATAACCCACAAAAGTTAATGAAAGTATATACAAGTAGCAAATCACATGCTACGAGTAACCTATAAAGTTAATAAAAGTAGCAAATAAGTACATGTTAATAGCATTCGGTTTTTTAATGGTTAACCATTCAGTTTTCGGTTATTAACCGTATTAACCACATGCATATGGTTAGCTATTTTACTAACCGTAACCTTAACCAGAAACCAAAATAACCATAATTTCGGTTCGGTTTCGGTTTTTTCGGTTCGGTTTCTCGGTTTTCGGTTAACCGTGCACAGTTATACCCCTAACCGATCAACCGGCTACACACCATTCTTCTTGGTATACGGGGCTGAGGCCGTGTTGCCAATAGACTTAGAGCATGACTCCCCCCGAGTAACCCTCTACACTGAGGTGGAGGCTCGAGAAGACGACGTTGACCTGCTTGAAGAAGCAAGAGAGCTGACTCTGTCACGTTCGGCTATCTACCAGCAAAACCTGCGGCGTTATCATAGCCGAAAGGTGAACCCAAGGGTTTTCCGAGAAGGAGACATGGTCCTTAGGCTTGTGCAGCGCACAGCCGGGATGCACAAGTTGTCTCCTCCATGGGAAGGGCCTTTCATTGTGAGCAAAGCGCTGCACAATGATGCTTACTATCTTGTAGATGTGCGCCCACCACAGGCGAACAGGGCAGATAAATCCGGAGAGGAAACCAAGCGCCCTTGGAATGTAGCTCTACTCCGTCGTTTTCATTTGTGAGCAAAGATGTGTATGTACCCTCTCATCCGAGTTGAAATTCTACTCTGCAATCTGAAATTGATCTCGGGGACTGCCCTCGTCCAAAATTGCTCTAAGTGTTTTTACTCGGCTTTACCTTTTGCCTATTCGGTTGCTCTACTTCAAAATTCAAAGGTACATTGAGTACTGTGTTTAAACCTACATGCCAACTCTTCGACTTTGCTGCTGTCCGAAACCCGGCTTCATGGCAAGCAAGAGAACAAGCAAAAGGTCCATAAGCACAAGAAAAATTACTAAGGGAAAGAAGAGTGTGGGAACCGAGTAGAGTGTTTTTATTACTGTTCTTTGTCTTGTCTTTTCGGCTAAGTGGTGGGCTGCGTTACTATGATTGTTTCTAAGCGGCTAAGTATTTGCAGCTCTACTCTTTAACTCTTGTGACTCGAATACCAAAAAAGCAACAAGTTGCGGGTAGAGCTGAGACGAAAAGGGAGAGTGAATAAGAAATGCAACTCGGGGACTCGCATGATAACGCAACTCGGCATCCAGCCCAGGTTGAACAAATTGATTGAGTTGGAAATAACAAAAGTGGGAATAAAATTGAGTAGCAACGGAATAAAATAGTCTGATACATCTGCTCCCGGCATCCCGGGGATCTGATAAGTGTTTGAGTACGAAATTTGCAGGATGAAATCACCTTCAGGTTGATGGGGCGTTCTCGGTGCTCGCCTGGGTTGCTTCGCCTTCCTCAGTGGCCTTGGTGGCGTCCGCCTCTGCGCTGGCATCAGCAGTCTTCGCTTGCTCGGCGTCAGGCTCGGTGGCGAGCTGCTCAGAGGTAGCAGTGGCCACCGAGATGGGCGCTGTCGCGGAAGCAGAGCCGGTCTCGGGGGCGTGGGTGCGCACCGTGTCGTCGAGTGCGGCTCCTGAGGAGGTGCCGAACTCGAGGGCAGCTGTGTCGATCTCCTCGACCTCTTCATCGCTGCTCGCGATGACCGCAGCCTTCCCTTTGCCCTGAGGCGAATCGAAGAAGCCCAGCTCGGGATCCGTCTCTTCATCCTCCTCCTCGTCCTCCTCCAACTCGGTGTCGGGCTCAGGGAGGCCATCGATGAAAGTGGCCGTATCCGCGCACTCCGCAACCTCATACGCGATCAGTTTGCGCGTGGTCACGCAGCTGGGATCCATCTCCCACTTGGAATTGGCGCGCTTCCCACGGATGACCTGCATGTTCAGATTCTCGTACCAGGAGGCGACGCAGAGCAGCATCAGATCAGCGCCTGCCCGAGCTCCCGAGGCGCGCCACTTCTTCAATTCGGCCTTCACGTTGCGCAGCTTCAGAGCAAGGCCATCGATGGTTGTCGGCGCGGAATCTTCAGGCCAGAATAGCTTGTGAAGCTCGAAGCCGACGCGCACCAGGTCGGTGCCCACGCCGGCTAGGCGTTCGAAATGCCCTCGCATCACCAGCAGGTTGTCCTCGATGTCGGCTCTGGTGTCCGCAGCCTCGCCCTTCTCAACACGAGCTGCTTGGGCCTTGGCCAAAGCAGGGGCGCAAGCGGACACGATGTCAGGAAAGATTTCTGCAAGAAGCAAGCGACAAGTTCAGTAACAGAATCAGAGAAGAGGTATGACCGAGAAGAAGAGATGCAGAAAGGAAAGAACTTACTATTCAGCTCGTGGCGCAGCTGCTGTAGCTGGGTCTTCCATGTTTCTTCATTGGACACGTGCTTCTCCTCGAGCAAGCGGAGCCCATCCAGCTGAGAAAAGAGCCCAGCATTGGCTTTTTTCAGTACCTCGCACTCCTTCTCGAGGGTTTTCATCTTGGCATTGAAGGTTGTCTCGGCTTTTGCCTTCTCGGCGATGGCTCTGTCCCTCTCGTCGCCAAGCTTGACAGCATCCTGGAGTGCCTTCTGCAGCTGGAGTTGCAGCGTCTCCATCTCGGTAGTGTGTGCACTCTGCAGAGCTGCAGATTGGCTTACTAGTCGCACCTCCACCTCTGCAGGTTTGAGGCAATCTTGATGCTCTAAGACAAACTTCTTATGATCTTCTGAAAAGAGCAAAGCACGGTTAGCAGAGAAGCAAAGGAAACGGACACAAGGGCAAACCGAGTAGACGGAGGTTTACCTTCAAGCTTCTTGATGGTGGTCTCGGCATTCGCAACAAAGGCACGGCAGTTCGAGTGCTCGTCAGCCAGGGCCTTCAGTTTCCCTGCAGAGTAGAGATGGTTAACGCAAAAAGCAATAGCGGGCGTAAACAAAAAACGCAAGAACCGCGTAAGCGAGAAGCGTACCTTCCACCTCGGACAGCCTCATGGTACTGTTCATAACCTCCTTGTCGGCTTCCTCGGCGCTCACCTTCTCCTTCTCAAGGGCGGCAATACGCCTCTTGGCAATGGCGTGGTTCCAGAGAAGTCGGCGGTGCAAGTCGGTCCGCTTCAGTACACTATTCTGAGAAGCAAAAGAAACAAGCGTCAGGCAAAGTATTTGAGATTCCACCCGAGAAGGCGGCTACTCGGAAGAGTGTCCGCCTACTCGGCCAGAATCTCGGGGACTGGGTGATGGATAAGGATAAGAGGAAGAAAAGAAAAGAAGTAGAGATGCAACTCGGAAAAGTTAAGTTGAGGCTTACCGCGTAAGACTGCTCGAGATCTTCTGCATTCTTGCGGTGCACGAACATCTTGGCAGCCAGAGTAGCAGAAGTGGTCGAGACGGTCATGGGTTTGCAACCCAAGTCCACCTTGTTCCAGTCCTGGCGCATGTGGTCGATGTCGCCCAGATCGATGCCGTTCCAGTTGGGGTTGCCGAGAATCTTGCTATCCCATTTGGCATCAATGAAGCCGATGAGGTCGAGTACCTACTCAAGGCTCTGGGATGATACCGCCTGGTCTTGAGCTCCCCGAGAAGCAATGGAGGCGGATCTGTCCTGATTTGGGGCCGGGGGCCCAGAGTCCACCGCCAAGGCTTTCCTTCCTCTTGTGAGAGCAATCTTCCGGTCCTCGACGGAAAGGCCAATCTGGCGCTGTTGGCTGACCTTCACCATATAATCCGGGTAGAGGGGCTGATCAGCCATGGTAGCGGCGGCAGGAACCGCACTGGGGTTGCGGATCACCAGCTGCCTGGACTGGCCAGCTGGTGTCGGCGGCGGCTTGTCGGCAGCTTTCTTCTTTGCCTTCTCTTTCTGAGCAGTTGGCTTCTCGATCTTATGCGTCTCGGTTTCCCTCTTCTCGGTTTTCCCTGCCTCGGCTGCCCTCTTCTCGACTGCCTCCTTCAAAGCATCTAGGGCTTGTTTCCTGGTTACTCGCCCGGCAGGAGGGCTGGCTGCGTCCTTGGTTTGTGGCACCGAGGAGGAATCTGGCGGTGCAAAGCCTTGATCAATGAGTGGCACCACGGACCCACCACTTTGCGCAGCATCTGGTTGCGCGCTACTCTGTGCAGCGCCTGGTTGCGCACCGATCAGGGGATACTCCTCAGTCGTGGCTGCATCGTCTACCCGCTGCTCGGCAGCGGGATCCTCTTGTCCGGCAGCGTCTGTGGCTGGCTGCTCAGGTTCGGCTTCTTGCCGCTCGACGGCGGCGTCATCATCGCGCATCTCCTGATCACGGTCTTGGTTCCCCTCGGCGGTGTCGGCCGGAGGGGAAGGTGGCCTCTCTTGATGAGCAGTGCCCTGCGCCTCCTGTTCGGCGCGGGATTGCTGCTCTGTGTCAGTGGTTTGGGCATCAGTGCCCTGTAAGGGTGCATTGGCGGCATTGTTCTCGTCGCCATCGAGGTCGATTAGCTTGTCGACATCGATGGCAGTCTTCTTCTGAGTTTCGCTGGATGCAAGAGCGGCATCCGCGTTCAAGGGGGCTCTAAAGAGGAAATTGGAATCAAAGATAAGAAAAGGGCAGAGGAAAACAAGAGAAAACAGTGAAGGAAAAGGATTGGGAGTCAACCGAGAAGAACAAAGCAAACTGAAACATGCAACAGAGAAGAAACTTATGCGGTGGTGGAGGGAATGGTTCACCTCGTTCTCTTCACGACCGCCTTCTTGGTCGCCTTCTCGGTCGCCTTCTTCTTCTTGGCGGGGGGCTCTAGGGCGCCGCTGCCGGTCCGTTTGCGAGTAGCTGGTGCAGCAACAGAAAGAGGATTGACCTCAAGGGCTTTCTCCTCCTTGTCCTCGTCATCATCCTCAGCATTTGCAGCATCTGTGAAATAGGGAGGAAGGAAACCACTTCAGAAACAGCAGGCAAAGGGCTTGAGTTTTTCGCAGAGGGAGAGCGCGAATTCAGTTACCTTCGAACTCGTCATCGGACCAGTCGCGAAGAGATGTTTCGGCAGGCTGCTTCTCTGTCGTAGGGGAGTGAGGAAGGTTGATCTGGTCTGCAGTCTCGAAAGAGGCCTTGTCGTCCTCCTCTCGGTCAGCAAACCAATTGCCTTCAAAGCGTTCACAGCTCTCCATAAGCTGGCGATTGAGGACCCGAAGAGCGGAGAAGTGTCACAAGTTAGCCGAGTAGCAGGAAGGTATCCTACTCGGATAGGCGTGCAAACACAAAGCACACTAAGCCTAAGCAATTTTACCAAATGTTCTACTCGGATAGGCGTGCAAACACAAAGCACACTAAGCCTAAGCAGTTTTACCGAATGTTCTACTCGGATAGGCGTGCAAACACAAAGCACGCTAAGCCTAAGCAACCTTACTGAATATCCTACCCGACAAGGCGTGCAGGCACAAAGCACACTAAGCCTATGCAATTCTACTAAGTACTCTACTCGGTACGGAAGGCAATTGCTAGTCGCAGCCAAGAAAGAAGATTTTCTAGTCGGATGGCAAATATCGAAAGCAGAATAAGGAGAACGTACCCGGAGAATCGGTTTCGTGCGGCTGAATGGGATGAACCCATACTGCCAGTGGTCACCAAGGCTTGTTGTCAGGATGGCCCTGGCGTGCACGGGAACATCCACGTTGTCGAGCTCGACGGTGGTCGTTCTGGTGCAGTCGCGGGGGCCTCCCATATAGCACATCAGATGGCTGCGCTCCTGCAGAGGCAGCACGCGATTCTTGATCCAGCAAGCCACAGGATCATCGCTCTTGAGGCCCTCGTTGATTAGAACACCGAGCCGCTCATCTATCTCCATCGAATTGAGGTCGTTGGAGGGCTTCGCCTTCCAATTCTTCCCGGATGGAGCGCGATTGCTCCAAGCAGGCAGATTGATTCTGTCAGTTACCTGGCCTCCTTCCATGGCGGGGATGTTCTTGACGTAGAGGAAGGTCTTCTGCCACATCCGGACGGATTCCAAACCCTTGATGCGAGGGTGATTGGTCCCCGACCGCTGCACCATCATGGCGCAGCCAGTATCGGTCGCGCGGGCGCTGGCGGCCGCGCCATCCTTCTTCCCGGTGGTTTGCTGGCGAAGATGGAAATACTTCAACCAGGTATCTGTAGTGGGATGGATACCGAGAAAGGCCTCGCATACCACAGCGTGGTAAGCGAGGAAGACGACGGCGTTTGGTGGCAAGTGATGCATTTGGAGACCGAAGTGGTCCAGGAAGCGGCGGAGAAAGTCGGAGGCCGGAAGGCCGAATCCGCGCTCGAAATGCGACAGGAAGACAACATGCTCGCCCTCCCGCGGGGTTGGCACGATCTCGCCCTCAGACGGCCGGCACTGAACACCAGGAGGAACCCTCCGGGTGTTCATGAGCCAGGCGCAGTCCTCGGCGGTGACGTGCGAACCAGCCCAGCCGGCGCGAGACATGGTCACGAGCAGGAAAGATGGGAAGAATCGGAGTGTGGTGAGTGGATTGGGTGAGTCCGCGGCGGCGCAAGAGGTTGCGCGGCGGCGGAGAGCTCGGCGGCGGAGAAGAACAGAGAGATGAAAGGGGAAAAGTGCGAAGGGAGGAGAAAAGGAAGTTACCGGTGGGGGTATTTATACCCTCGCCTCAGGCTACCGTTACCATCGGGGTAGTGGGATCAATCGTGGCCATGATTCCCGTGTGGTGGGGCCTGTGGCCGGATAGAAACGCACGCAAGCGCGGAACGCGCGCGTAACGGCCACAGTTGATCCCACGACCAGATCGTGGGATATTACTGCGCTTGATGGGACATGACGAGCCAGTGGGCCCGCCCCGTGAAAACTGGGCGCATGGCACGTCGTGTCATGGCAGCGAAACGACGGGGTCACGGATGCTTGACACGCGTCCAGTCATAGCACGGAGGGCTGGATAGAGCTGTGCGCTGCAAAGACGCCAGAGGAGAAATTCTCTAAGTCTTTTTACTCGGTTACAGAGTAGAGAGCTGGTGCTACTCGGAAGACAGGAAACTCAAGGTACTTTCTAGAGTACTACTCGGAGGTCTTTTACTCGGCATCTTGAGGTTCAAGGGCTGTGTTGCAAAGGTTGGTTTTAAGCTGGCAGAGCCTAGTGAACGAGTTCGCAAGATTCTACCAGCTTCGGGGACTGCTGTCGGGGGGTTACCCCCGAGTAGGGTAAAGGCAAGTGGTAAAGGCGACTGTCAGAAGAGAGGTTTGGTCGAGTAGCCGCCTACCCGGTACTTGCTACCCGGTTGACTACTACTCGGTCTCACCTCAAGATGACCAGAAGGAAGAATCATTCAAGTTCTCTCCATTCGAGTAGAAGAGTTGGCCCGAGTAAAATTGGCGGGAACCTACTCGGGCCAGAAAGTCAAAGGAGCCGTTCTGACACAGGATCCCGCGTATCCTGGGTCCGTACTTGGCAGTATTCGAACTACTGTTCATCTGGGACCGGCCTGCCTGACAGTGACAGCATGGAAGCAGGCCGTCGCAGGATAAGGGGGGCCTACTCTGTGTTTGGCACAGTGATACCAGTCTGTCCCCTTGTTTTGCCCAACGACTTTCCAGATGCAGCCAAGATTAGGAACCAAAGCTGTCAGCGGGAACCCGGAAGAAGGACGATGTGCACACTATGTCGACACTTGTCCATGTTTGGACGTATCCGGCTGGGCACCGTGTATATAAGGTGCCCCTCCGCCTCCTGCGTGAGGCACGTTGAGATCGAACACTGGGTGACCTAATTCTTGACCTAGTTCATCACCTAGAGAGGAGAGAGGCTACTCGGTAGCAAGAACATTGTACTGTGGCTACTCGGTGAGACACCAGAATACATAGATAAAGGCAGGAGTAGGGGTTTTACCTCCTCACGAGGGCCCTGAACCTGGGTAGATCGTGTTGTTTGCAGTGTTTACTTCGTACCTCACGCGCCTACTCGTCGCGTGATCCCTCCCCGAGCACCTCCAGCGTCCTTCGTCCCCACATCTTTAGCCATCCCATGGCATCTGCCGTGACACCACCACGACAGAAGGTTTGGAAACATTCTTAAAGCTGAACCGGATATTTTCACCACCGAAATCGCAACAAGTTTTTCTTACCAAAACCGTTTTCGATAAACCTTGGCTTGACATGAAGATCACGACAAGCACTAAAACCCAAAATAGACAAAAAGCCAAATAATAACCAAGAAAGATGATATGCAAAGTATGCAAAGGTTTGATCTCTCCATAACGATTCGATCAAGTTACTCACTTGAGAGCCCCTCTTGATAGTACGACTATCTATCCTATAACCCGGTCTCCCAAAGGCACGAGACCGGTAAAATAGAAAACCTATAAATATTATATCTTTGCCTTGAGCATTCCACTTGAGCTATATGATGACGATCTTGACTCTCTCAAGTTGGATCTTCTTTCTTGATTGCGCTTGCTAGCACAAGCTCCGCTTGATGAACACTTGCAAGTTGCTCCCCCATACACCATTATGGGAGAGACCCTTCTCGGCAAATATTCACAAGGAAACAATTTCCAAAAGGGTGGCAAGCATCAAGCATAGGATATCTTCTAGATGCTTCACTTGAGCTTCCACGTCAAGCTAGATGACGAACACCGCTTGACGGCGACATAGACCACGGGCTATATGAAATCTTCCTTTTGGTTCATGCGCATGGAAAGATACCTAACCACACATAGAGATGCCACACACACATATGATGGGTTAGTTCACAAAGCTATATTTAAAATTGCTTACCATACCATGAGATACACAATCCCACTTGGTACAAATTGTAGCTTTGTGTGTTGATCACTTGCTTGATCAACCTTGTATCTTTGCTTCTCACTTCAAATGATGATGTCTTGAAGATGATAATGAAACATCACCTAATTATTTTCTTCAAGACACACTAGCAATAAGCTCAACTCAAACCATTACCAATCTTCATATAAATCCTTGCATATAATAATGGCCATCAAGGAAGCTAATAGAGTTCAACACATGAACTCCATTAATTCCCATGGACAAGATCTACAAGGATAACTCAATGCAAACATTAGTCCATAAGGATTGTCATTAATTACCAAAACCACATATGGGGGCACCATGCGCTTTCAATCTCCCCCATTTTGGTAATTTGATGACAATCCCTTTTTACGAGGGTTTATATGATGAATTAAGCAACCATGCTAAACAAAGAGCAAGGATGCAATAGCATGGAAAGGCAAATGCTTAAGAACGAAACTAAAGCATAAACCAAATTCCCTTAAACCCTCTAAACTTCTCCCCCATTGGCATCCATTGCCGAAATGGGCAAAAAGACTAGAAGGCCAATATAATAAGAGCTCCCCCATAATGTATGCATTCCTCATAATATGAGTGAAATTAAGTGCATATGCCCAACTACGAATAGATGGAGGGAGATCAAACTATATTGAGGATCCAAAGATTTACAAGCAAAGTCAAATTTAAGGATACTTTCACAAAGAAGCAACCAACCAAAGGATCCAAAAAACCGATTGACCAAAATCAATATTTTGATAAGATCAACCAAGTGTTCTAGAAAATCAAGAGGGAACTCCCCAAGGTACATGCACAAAGTTAGGTTTGAATTTCTATATAATGTGCACAACATGGACTCATCACTCCCTTATAGATAATTTTGAACACAAACAAGAGCAAGAGAATAGATTTGAAATGAAGCAAAGCAACTTGCAAACAAACAAAAGTTGAGCAATTAAGATCAAGAAGAGACAACTAAAGACTTACTCAACCGAAATAGATGGGTGTGACTAGGAAAAACATTTTTAGGAGACTAATAGGATGATAAAATCATCAACATAGTTTTTTAATAAAGGAGGCACAAAGTGCATATCATGTCTTTCCCATACACACAAACCAACAAATGATAGAACACATAGGTGGACAAGCTTATTAAGATGCAAAAGGAATACCAAGAGAAAAGCCAAACTTGTGCCTTTTAGGAACCACCAAAGAATATAAAGCAATAAAACGTGGTCACTAAAGAAAAAGAATATAAATTAAAGATGTAACTATTGCCGTGTGTATAAGTTTCTAAGTGGACACCAATCACAAAGATATATATCCACAAAGAAACATGCACATACAAAATAGGTACAAAGGTGAAGAGCATGATATCCAAGAGAGGTTTATAAATATACCAATAAGATTTTTGCTTGAAAACAAGGCACTAAGCTTAGTTTAATCTTAAGGGGATATAGATGAACAAAAAAAACTCATCAAAGAATCACAACTATCACAAGGGAGAAGTGATAGTTGGAATGCTTCGAGAAAGGTAACGCATATCACAAAAGATTAAAATGGTTTTTGAGAATTCATCAATATTGCATATGAGAGACTTCAAGTAGAAGTTGCTAGATTAATATACTTGGGATTGGTGAATCGTAAAAATGATTATAAATATCCCCTAGGTATGTAATCATCCCGGCTTACTCATATTTGCAATAAAGATGTTTTGATAATACACTTGCAAGAACCAAATGAAATGCAACAAATGGAATTCATGCAAAGATACAACCTACACAAGGTTGAGAGCTAGAAATGTATGCATGAGATAGATACTTGTTACCGAGAAGACATTGGTGATGAACAGTATGCGAGTTTGATAATCATCATAGCTTGAATCCTATAATACGATGGTGAGAACACCTTCCTTAGAATGGAGCAAGCAACCAATGTATCTCCATTGTACCTAAAAACAAAATTCAAGTACAAAATGGTACCCAAACTCATTGGGTCCAAAGTAGTTAGAACAACTACAATACATAGGACAAACTCCACATAAATTTGTGCATATTAATGTGAATTTGAATTTCATGCACATCTTAGCCATTTAGGGTTTGATGGAGTTTATCCTATATATTGGATCAACGAAAGTAAGCATGCCAAACGATATACATAGTAAATATGCATGCACAAAACTTTCAAGAACCAAAACAAGATATAAATTGGACAAAGAACCAATTAAACCAAGAAGCCACTCACAAGAGTGAAAGAAAAGAGAATTGTCCAAATTATATCAAGACCCAACTCAGCACATGATTGAGGAAACCAAATAGAGAAGATACCAAAAAAACATAAAAGAATAAACAAACCCTCTACACTTTTCATGATAGCACACAAAGTACCAAAACGAAAAATATTCGTCTTCCAAAGAGACAAGTCATTGGGATATAATACAAATTTAAAGACAACAAGTGTTGAAACGCATATAGGATAGTTCTTCCAAGAATAGTGCATTATTTATGATCTTGAATTTTAATACAAAATGCACACAATGGAATAATTAATCTCCATATATATTATTCAAACACTAGTCATGTTTAAATAAAAACAATTAGATGCAACACCAATATAAAGAACGGTGATCTACTCAATGTAGGATAGCTTCCCCAAGAATAGTGCAACCCAAAGAAGTACGACTTTGAACATAAGTGCACAAGTATGGGATCATTGCTTTTCCTACCACAAGAAAGCACGACACAAATTTTGAGTAGAGCAAGGAAGACACAAGGGAATTAAACCAAACAAAACATTGGCAAGAAACAAGGAATTATTTTTGAGCAAAGGCCAAAGTAAATATGATCAATAAACTTACCACAAATTATTATCACTTGTCAAATACAAGAGATGTATGGAGATATTTATCGGTGGTAGATTTGTTCACAATCATATTCACAAAACATAAGCATGTTACAAAAGATAGGAATAGAAAAACATGCTTAGATAGAGATTCTTGAAGGTTTCAAATAAAACCCGAAAAATCAAATCAACAATAAACTCTCTTACAAACAAGATACCAAAACAAGCGAGACAAAAACACATTTAATAAAACATGGAACTTGTTTGAGCAACATGCCACATAAGAACAAGATAACTAACAATATTAATTCTAGGTGGCAATACCTCACATGTTCACATTTTATAGGCTTGTAATATGCACATAGCTTATTACTCCCCTATAATGTGATAATCCATTTTTTTTAACAAGAGGCAAAGAAAATAAATCCAACAAGAGAAAGTTAATGGACATTAGAATTTGAATTTCTCATGAGGAAGACATACCATATAGAGACAAGATAATATTAATATATCAACACTAAGTGGTATTCCTCATCTACACACATTTTAGGATAGTAAACTGCCAAGCGCATATTACTTCCCCAAAATGGGATAGTCCATTAATCTCTCAAAGAGCCAACTAAAATAAGCAAGAATTGCAATGAAGGCTCAACACAAAGCACACAAGTACATGGAATGCAAACCAACAAACATAACTAGATTACTCAAGATAGGTAAGTAGTAAGCACAACATATACAAACACATGCTAGAAACAAAACTAACATATGCAAGGGAGCATGCAACTTTCAATGAATATATGAATTAGATACAAGTTACCGCAAGGAGGAACATTGGATAATAGATATATATAATCCAAGTGACTTGGCTTGAGGAAATATAATTTATGAAGATCCCTTAATTCTTCACGAGATAGCCAAGTCTCCAATGCCCTCCAACAACACCTATTGATCAAGTTTGAGCTTGTTGGTCCGCAACCAAGTTGGGTCCTAAGAGGTTAGTCACAATAGGTTTGGCAACCCAAATGGTTCTTTTCTTGACACCACTTTGAGTACCAACAAACTTGGAAAACACATTGACCACATTATCCTTCCGAATGGAATACACATCATCAACAAGGATAGGGTTGGATAATGTACCATTAGTGCATGAAGAAGCAAGGTATCCCTTCTCACGACAAAGGTAGCAACATCGACTCTTCTCTTTCTTCTTAATAGGCTCCTCAACTTGAGGAGCATTGGCTTGAGTCTTCTTAGGAGGTGGTCGTTGTTCAACTCGTGGTTGAGCATGAGATTGAACAAGAGGCCGCTTCCCTAGTTGATTCTCACTTAGAGACTTCTTCTTCAAAGGGAAAGATCTAACATGGTGCCCTTCAATCTTGCACTTGAAGCAAATAATCTTGGCCGGATCTTTGACTTGTTCTTGGCCCTTCTTCTTGTCAACCATGGACTTGTTCTTTATATTGGAGTTGAATCCAAGTCCACTATTGTCATTTGGAAGTCTTAGCACTCTCAACATATTGTCAAGGGTGGAACTCCCTTGATGACTCTTTTCCAAGTCTTTCTTCAAAGAAGTGACTTGGGCCTTGAGCTCTTTAATTTCCTCTACATGGTTAAAATCAACACAAGAGCTAGAGGAATTAGATGCTTCATTGTTAGAGCAACAAGGAAAGGAAAGCAATTCATCACAAGATGTAGAAACATTATGAGAGGATGAATTACTAATACGAGCACAAGTAAATATAGCATTACTAGAAGATATTGTGCTAGTAACCACATGAGGCTCACAAGATGTTACCTTTGTAGTGATAGCCTCAAGAGCTAATTTTAGCTTGGTATGAGATGTTAGAAGATCCTCATGAGAGCTAGATAGATTTTCATGACTTTCTTCCAATTTCCCACACTTGTTAGTCATTAACTCAAGTTGAGCCCTTAGCTCAACATTCTCCTTCAAAATAGATGCTTCACAGGATGTGGAGTTAGTAGCACAAGCATAATTAGAATTAGAAGAAGACAACTTGGCAAGCTCATTGTTCAACCTAGAGTTTTCCTCAATAAGATTAGCATTGCCAACTACCAATTCAACCTTTTCCTTTTTAAGCACTTTATATTTAGCATTAGTATGGTCACGTGCTTTAGTGAGATAGGCTGTTTGTTCATTGTAGAGCTCCTCGATAGATTCAAGTTTCTCCTCAAGAGTAACTCGGAGCTCATACTCTTTCTCAAGAGACGTAGTGAGGGATGCCTTTTCATCAGCATCACTTCTTTCAATCTCACCTTTCTTTTCAATGATTTTTAGTGCTATAAATAGCAAAAGCCAAAATTTCACCGAAAGGAGTGATAGCTTTACTACCTTTAGGGAGATCAAGAAGAACCAACTCACCTTCTCCATTAAAGAGACCTCATCCTCATACTCTCCACAAATTAAATCCTCATCCTCATCATCACAAGATGTAGTGGGTTCCAAAGGTGGAGATACCTTTGAATCCTTAGCCATAAGGCACATATGAGAAAAGGATGTCGATGATGAAGATATACTTGAAGCGCCATTAAGGTCCATGTCTTGCTCCACCAAAAAATGGGATTCCTCTACATTGTTATCTACACAAGTACTAGAGGAAATGGAAGCATTATTTTCATGAAAACAAGACATAGGAAGCATATCACCATGAGATTTAGTTGAACAACTATTACATGATATGCAAGGACTATCAATACTAGCATGTATGGAACTTTGAGTGCTAGAAGATATTAAGTCCAAAGACATATCATTGCAATGGGATAGAGATGAAGTATAGTCAATAGCAAATTCACTATCCACAATGAAATTTCTATCACCACTCACCATAGCATTACCTTGTGACAAATCACATGTTGGTAGAGTGGAGAAAGATGTGAACTCCTCACGGACGGAAGTGGATGAAGAACAATCATCCTCAATAAAGTTGGACACATCATATATATCTTGAAGTTTTGTCCATAGCTCATGAGCGTTCCAAAAAGGCATGATTGAATCAATAACTGCATCGCTCAAAACACACAAGAGACCATTAGATACAAGAGTATCGAGATAAGAGTTTTCCTCATCCTCTAAAGATAAATCTTGAGAATCCTTTGGAGGAGGAAAATCCATATCTACAATTCTCTTAACATACTTTGGACCCATGTCCGTAAGAAAATTAAGAATGCGAATTTTCCCAACATCATAATTTCTACCATAGAATATAAAAGCGGGATCATGCTCTATTTCTCTAAACGACATCGTACTCTCTAGGATGTAAAGCCTAATAAAGAGAGACGAGGCTATCATACCAATTGAACGGACAACGACGTCTCCTAGAGGGGGGGGTGAATAGGCGATTAAAACTTTTCCGATTAAAGCTTGCTAAATGCGGAAATAAACTAGGCGTTTAAATTAACAAGCATACAACCTAAATATTCTACGGTCAACTAGATGCACTAACAACTTATGCTAAGCAAGAGAAGTAACAAGATGATAGCAAGATATATGACTTCAGGCGCGAAGGCTATCACAATGTAAATTGCATAAGTAAAAAGCTCGGCTATAGAAATAACCGAGACACACGGAGACGATGATGTATTCCCGAGTTCCTCCCACAAGGGGAGTACGTCTCGTTGGAGGGGTGTGAGCTCACCACGAAGGCCTACTCAACGCCACTAAGGCCTCACCCTATTCTCCGATGAACTTCCGCCACGAAGGCCTAGTTCACCTTGCACTATTGAACACCTTTTAGGCGGGGATCGAGTCCTTTACAAACACCTTGGGGAACACATACACAACTCAATTGGAGGCTCCCAAGAACACCACAATTCGTCTAGCGTCAAAGACCCAAGAGTAACAAGCTCGCAATCTTTCACTTCCACGAATCCTCGTGGAGAGAGCAAACAGATGCAACCGATGCAAATGGAAAGAGCACAAATGCTCAAATCCTCCACTCTAAAATTCCAACAAAGCAACAAATGCTTATGGGGTAATAAGAGAGGAAGAACAATGGAGAAACACCAAGAACTCCAAGATCAAGATCTACTAGGTTTCCCTCACTAAGAAGGAGGATGGATTGGTGGAAATGTAGATCTAGATCTCCCCTAACTTCGCCCTCAAAGATATGCAAGAATCATTGGAGGGATTGAGAGAGGAGCAAGCTTTCCAAATTCAACAATGGTGGAGAGAGAGAGGAAAAACGGGCTGGGAAAGTATTGGGGACTTTGGGGAAGAAAGCCCCTTAAATAGGTGCTCAAAAACTAGCCATTTTCCACTTTTTCCGTCCATTCCGGAATGGTCCGGAATGATTCCGGAGCGACTCCGGATGGCAACAGAGCATTTTCCCGTTGAAGTCGGAATAATTCCGGATGGTCCGGAATGGTCCGGAATAATTCCGGATTGCAACAGTGAGAGTGAAACCCGATACGAGAAATGCCATAAGTTTTGCATATGGACTCCGTTTTCGATGTTCTTGGGCTTGTTGAAATCGCAACGACGAGCACTAAAAGAATATACAGAGAAACATCATTGTCAATAAATGGAAGATAAATCCAAATGGCTAAACGTTTAGACCTCTCAAATAGGAACACCCGGTAAAACCTCCAACACGAAAACACACATAACTTTTGCGAATGAACTCCGAATTAGGTGAATCCAAATGGGTTGGAAAGGTAATAACAAGGAATATCCAAAAAAAAGGAATGGAGAAGTTACCACACATGGAAGGTGTGTAAACATTCTCAAAGCTGAACGGGATATTTTCACCACCGAAATCGCAACAAGTTTTTCTTACCAAAACCGTTTTCGATAAACCTTGGCTTGCCATGAAGATCACGACAAGCACTAAAACCCAAAAGCTACAAAAATCCAAATAATAACCAAGAAAGATGATATGCAAAGTATGCAAAGGTTTGATCTCTCCATAACGATTCGATCAAGTTACTCACTTGAGAGCCCCTCTTGATAGTACGACTATCTATCCTATAACCCGGTGTCCCAAAGACACGAGACCGGTAAAATAGAAAACCTATCAAGATTATACCTTTGCCTTGAGAATTCCATTTGAGCTAGATGATGACGATCTTGACTCTCTCAAGTTGGATCTTCTTTCTTGATTGCGCTTGCTAGCACAAGCTCCGCTTGATAAAGACTTGCAAGTTGCTCCCCCATACACCATTATGGGAGAGACTAGCTCCCCCATACGCCATTATGGGAGAGACTCTTCTCGGCAAATCTTCACAAGGAAACAATCTCCAAAAGGGTGGCAAGCATCAAGCATAGGATATCTTCTAGATGCTTCACTTGAGCTTCCACGTCAAGCTAGATGACGAACACCGCTTGACGATGACATAGACCACGGGCTATATGAAATCTTCCTTTTGGTTCATGCCCATGGAAAGATACCTAACCACACATAGAGATGCCACACACACATATGATGGGTTAGTTCACAAAGCTATATTTACAATTGCTTACCATACCATGAGATACACAATCCCACTTGGTACAAATTGTAGCTTTGTGTGTTGATCACTTGCTTGATCAACCTTGTATCTTTGCTTCTCACTTCAAATGATGATGTCTTGAAGATGATAATGAAAGATCACCTAATCCTTTTCTTCAAGACACACTAGCAATAAGCTCAACTCAAACCATGACCAATCTTCATATAAATCCTTGCATATAATAATGGCCATCAAGGAAGCTAATAGAGTTCAACACATGAACTCCATTCATTCCCATGGACAAGATCTACAAGGATAACTCAATGCAAACATTAGTCCATAAGGATTGTCATTAATTACCAAAACCACATATGGGGGCACCATGCGCTTTCACCACATAGCTACCGGTAGAGCCCTCATCCCCGGGGGAGAACTACTCCCTCCTCATCATAGGAGACAACAACGGCGATGGAGATGGCGGTGGAGTCGAAGGAGATGGCTTCCGGGGGCACTTCCCCGTCCCGGCAGGGTGCCAGACCAGAGATCTGTGCCCCGAAACTTGTCGGCGGCGGCAGCGGCGGAGCTACGGATGTATTTTGCGGAAAAGGTCGATTGTTCTAGGGTTTATGCCTCGGGGAGTATATACGGGCGAAAGGGCGATGCCGGGAGGTGGCCAGGGGGCCCACACCCCTAGGTGGCGTGGCCAAGGGGTGGTGGCGCTACCCTATGGTGTGGCCACCCTGTGGCCCCCTCCGGGGCTCTTCGGGACTTCTGGATGCTTCCGAGACTTTTAGGACTTTTGGCTTTCGAATTTTCCAATCCCGAGAATATTTCCAGAACAACTTTTCTGAAACTAAAAACAACAGAAAATAGGGAACTGGCTCTGTGACATCTTGTTAATAGGTTAGTCCCGAAAAACATAAGAAAATGTAGGAAAACATACGGAAAACATGTAACAATTGGCATAATATCAACATGGAACATTAGAAACTATAGATACGTTTGAGACGTATCAGCCATCCCGGTATTTGCTATGTCTATTTTTCTCCTTCCGAAAGGTGCATGCAAGAACATTACTAATTCTATTGCGAAGTTTTGGTGGGGTGATGATGAAGAGACAAGAAGAATGCACTGGTATGCGTGGTGGAAGCTATGTTTTCCTAAGCACGAAGGGGGTATGGGATTCAGGGACCTTCACTCTTTTAATTTGGCTTTGCTCGCAAAGCAATGTTGGAGACTCATCACAAACCTAGAATCCCTTTGTGCCCTTATTCTTCGAGCAAAATACTACCCTCATGGTAATCTTCTCCAAGATGGACCCAAAAAAGGATCCTCTTTAACATGGCAGAGTATCGTGGCGGGCCTTACTACCTTCAAAAGGGGTTTTATATGGAGAATTGGAAAGGGTGATCTCGTGGATATATGGAATGACCCATGGATACCTTCAAGTTCATCTCGGATGATTACTCAACCACACGGTAATGTGCTTATTTCTAAAGTTAAGGACCTGATTGATGTTGAGAGGGGATGCTGGGACGAGGAGCTAAGTACGTCCATTTTGAATCAAACAGATGCCTCACGGATCTTGCAAATTCCGTTGCACCTGGATGTGTTTGATGATTTTATTGCATGGAGTCTAAACAAGAACGGGATGTTCTCGGTCCGGCCAGCGTACCATGCGGAATGGGAACACCGGTTCAAACATGAGTTACAAAGCCTATCCGCGGCTGATGCTTCACTATCACCGAAGATCTGGTCACTTCTTTGGAAGCTTAAGATCCCTAGCAAAGTCCACATCTTTATTTGGAGAGCTATTCGAGGAATTATTCCCCGCATTTGAGTCCTAGCCAGTAGACACATTGCAGTAGTCGTTTTCTGCCCCATTTGCAAACAAGGAAACGATGACGTAAAACACTTTCTAACCTCCTGTACTATGGCGCAGGGCCTCTGGGAACGGATTGGGCTTAAACAGGTTATGGAGGAACCCGCTGAGAATGCTGCATCGGGTGCAATTGTATTACAACGGATTCTAAATATGCAGAGTAAAACCCTACCGATACTGCGTGAACTTGGACTCCAGGAAATAGTGGCGATCGGGGCATGGTATCTATGGTGGATTAGACTGGAAAATCGAACATGATGAAAAGCACCCCGTTGCATCATGATGGGCGCAATCTATCTTGGCTATCACTGACAATTCACTAAATAGCAGGTCGAAGAAAGCATGACAGGGATCGACAACCTGGACTAAACCCCTGGGTAATGCTACTAAAGTAAACGTGGACGCCGCTTTTGATAATCTCACTGGTTCAGGAGCGGTGGCGGCAGTGGCTAGAGATGTGTTTGGGAATTTCATGGCTGCTAAGGCAAGATTTATCATGAAATGTGGTAGACTGTAACACTATGGAGGCCCTAGCTATATTGAAAGGTCTGAAACTTGCTAATAGTATGGGTTTGCAAAACATAGAAGCCGAGGGGGACGTCTCCGAGGTGATTAATCAGTGTCGGTGGCGGGACGCTGCAGCAGCTATTTTCGCCCAATGTATGGATGAAGCGACTAAGCTTGCGAAAGTGAGGTTTAGTCATTGCTTGCGCGAGGCAAACTTAGTAGCTCATGAATTAGCTGCTTTTAGCTTTAGACAAAAAATTAGATTTCAGTTAGCTTGATGATCCACCGAACTTTATTGTGGACAAACTTTTAAACGATGTAATCATGTGATGCGGTGGCAGCAAGTTTTTTACTCGTTTTTTTCCTTATCTTATCGGGTACCTATCGGGACTGAAAGATTTTTAATGGGGTGGTTTGCTTGCTTAATAGAGTGTTTTAAATTTCAGGAAAAAAACCAGGTGAGGGGTTTTCCTCACCTTATAAACCGTAACACGATGGTCTCAACAGGCATCGTTTCCGCCAATCTACCGACAGTCACAACACTGACATACCGTGGCAAGCGCACATCCACGACGGCACGGCGTGACGCCGGTGACGGGCCCATAATCCTGGGACCAGAGATAGACACAATACGTTTATGCACCGTGTATAACCGCTGCAGCTGTACTGAACCTGTACTTGCGGAACGCCCGTGGGCGTGGTCCGGCCTGGCTTGGGGTCGTTGTAGCGTACAGCCGTGGCTCTGGCGCAGCGGATGAGTGTGAGCCAGGTTGGCCTTCACGTGCCGCTTTACATGTCGGCTCGATCGGTCCCTCGCTCGCCGTTGCCGTGCCGCGCTAGCTACCGTGCCGTCCTTGTCTTGCGTACACAGACTGAGGCGGTTTGGAGTGTCACTAGAGTAGCAGCATGCTTAAAACGGGTTTTGCTCGATCAGGGTGGGCTTAATTTCCACAGATTGATCATGCTATGCATGCGTCAATTCCAGAGATTCGAAATCACATGCCGGGCCGGCTTAATGTCGACCACGCTTAACTATCGACGCACTGCTATTGCTCCACGATCTTTGGTTAGTGTTCAATCCCCTTTTGCCAGCTTGTCTCGTGTATTACTAGTAGTAGCCACGAACGGGAGAAATTAAGCACGTCTCGTACACTAACGAAAGGGAACACGTCAAGGAGCAACGATGTAGACTACACATTTTTTTTAAAGAGCGTGTATGTCGTTCGCCGTCGATCGGTGTAGTACTCGTCGTGACTTTGTCAAGGCGTTTCTTCCTGCTGTCGGGTCTTTGGTTAACTGAACCGGCAACAAGTTCTAAGTCACGTTGTTCGCATCGCCACATATAATTCGACACATGATTTTCTTTTACGAAAGAATCAGAAACTGTTAGCCTCATGTATTACTGACCAGCAAGTAGGAAAAGACCAGAAACAGTAGCAAAGGGAGAAAAACGACTAAGGTCTGTTCGTATTGCTTATCTTTGGGAATTTAGGTGAACTGTTCCAAAGCCTTGTTGAGCAAAGGAAGTTGCTAATACAATGATGGCAAACAGATTTGAAGGTTTTTTTTGTCAACCAACCACTCCGGGCTAGCATTAGATATTTTTTGGCCAGCGGCGGAGCCAGGATTTAGGTATAGAGGGGCGAGGCACGGGATGGCCGAAAAAAAATTCCGTGTTCGAGCAAGGTACTCGACATTTTTCCCTCATATAACCTCTACTAGTACCTGTCGAATCATTAATAGTGCAAAAAATCGCAAAATCAGATCTTAACTAGCATAACTAGGAATCATAAATATAAAATTTATGATCAACTTCTACGTACTGAGTATAGGTGAAATTGTTGATTTTCTGCTAGCACTTGCGACCTGCCTTAAATTTAAAATTATTACTGATTTTGACTAGAAATTCTACCAGGAGTGACAGTATTGCATACACGTATTCAAGGGCAAATGATCAATTCAGTGTATAGAATGATCAGCGTACCTCTAGATTTACAGAACGAGTGGCATAACTCAGAGATCAACTACCTGAATGATGGTGAGGCGAAGAAACAATCAGCCCGGTCAATACTTCAACACACAGAGGTTGACACGAGGGCATCACGGGAGAGTTTCCTAGCGGATGGCTCTAGGCATAGTTTTCGATCAGCAAAGGGCGCCATAGTGGCATGGCAGATCAATCTGATCTTGGGGCAAGAGTACGGACGTTCGGCTGTTGGAAAGAAACAGAAGTTAGGCTAAGAAGAAACTTCCTAAACTGGGTTGGGCCTCACTGCGTACATAGTCATGGGCTTTAAGTACTGATTAGCACGTATATGAGATAATTAGCAAGTATATGTATTACCCACACTAGTAATATGTACTCCAAATCATGTTGGGGGGGGGGGGACCTTAGCGGGGGTCTAGCCCCTGCTAGCCCCCTTGTCTCCGCCCGTGTTTTTGGTTACTCTAATGGCTGCTCTCGTCACAATGTTTTCACACCATAAAAAAAGATGCATCCCACTGGTTAGGTAAAAGAGGTTTCCTCCCCGATGTATCTATACTTGTTATAAAACAAACCCCACTAACGTGTATTAATGATTTTCTATCTCAACACGCAAACTATCCATCCAATCTTCTAACCAACCAATTATCCATTTGATCTCCACTAATATTTATTAATCACTACACACATCATCAATTTCTTAAACAATCGAATTATTTATATTAATAATTTAAAAATATATACAATGATTAATTGAATTTTGCATATTCACTTAGAAAACATAATAATCACATGGCATGTAAACTTTTGTTTACAATATAGTTACTAAAGTGACCTCGTAGCAATGCACGGGTATCTTCTAGTTTTATTGAAACCAGACGTCGCCAAACATCATTTGATACAATACCCGAGCCACATTGAGATACATGGGATAGGACAAGTTCAAAAGAGAACTACAAAACCAGAAAGAGCTCACAATTTTAATCTACTCTCAGACAAGAAAGCATGAATCGTACTAGGGAGCGCTTCATCGGGAAGCAAAGGAGTCATGTCCGGGAATCACCGTTAGAGGTGACCAACATGTGTTTCTAGGCTCTCTGATGACCCACAAGTATAGGGGATCGCAACAGTCTTCGAGGGAAGTAAAACCAAAATTTATTGATTCGACACAAGGGGAGCCAAAGAATATTTATTAGCCTTAACAACTGAGTTGTCAGTTCAACTGCACCTGAAAGTAGACTTGCTCACTACAATTTATCAGTGGTAACAGTTTTATAGCAGCAGTAGAAATAAAATAACAGCAGTAGCAATCGCGGAAAACAGCAGGTTGGGAAGTACCGTAGGCATAGAGGTAATGGAAGAACGGGTGTTGCATGGATAACATAGGTCATGTAATAATCTAAACATGGCATTGCAGATAATGATAATAAAGCATCCAACTTCTAGGCAAACCATAGGCATGTGTTCCAATATAGTCATACGTGCTCGCAATGAGAAACTTGCACAACATCTTTTGTCCTACCAGCCCGTGGCAGCCGGGCCTCAAGGGAAACTACTGGTAATTAAGTTCCTCCTTTTAATAAAGCACCGGAGCGAAGAATTAACACTCTGTGAACACACGTGATCCTCACATCACAACCATCCCATCTGGTTGTCCCAATTTCTGTCACTTTGGAGCCACGGGTTCCGGACAATGACATGAGTAAATAACTTGCAGATATGATCAAGAAACATAATTATACTCATGAAACAATAACATGTTCAGATCTGAGATCATGGCACTCGGGCCCAAAGTGACAAGCATTAGGCATAACAAGTTGCAACAACGGTAGACAACACTAACAATGGATACTAGGCACTATGCCCTAACAATCTGACATTATTACATGATCAATCTCATCCAATCCCTTCATCCCTCTCAGCCTACTGCGGTGTTTACTCACACATGGACGGGGGAATCATGGATGGTTGATGGAGAAGAGGTGGCGGTGTCGATGGCGATGATCTACTTCGAATCCCCATCCCGGCAAGGCGCCAGAACAGGAACTTCTGATCCTCGAATCGAGTTTCGAGGTGGCGGCGACGCTCTGTTGTGTTTTTGTGGAATGTGACGAACCCCCCTCGTTTTTAGGTTATGGGGCATAAGTAGTCGAAATGGGAGCCCGAGGGGGTGCCTAGGTAGCCCACACCACCAGGCGGCGCGGCCAAGGGGGCGCCAGGGGGTGGTGTGGCCCCTCTCCGGGACACCTTCTGGCTCGCGGGGTCTTCTGGTGTTTTAACGTCAATGAGATATTTTTTGGGCAATTTCCCGAAAGTTGATTTTTCTGCACAAAAATGAGACACCAAGGTATTTCTGATGAAAACGGTGTTAGTCCGTGTTAGTGGTATCCAAAACTCACAATTTTAGAGGAAAACAATAAGAAAAGTGTTCGAAAAAGGCGATACGTTTTGGACATATCAACTCCCCCCAAGCTTAGCTTATTGCTTGTCCTCAAGCAATTCAATGACAACTGAGTGTGACAAAAGACTTTTACGAACACATTTGTTTCATATGATATAAATATACTCACTATATGATCAAGTGCTGAGGCAATTCATAATAAGATGTATGCAAGATAAAAGTCACCTAGCAGTTGATAATAAGAGATGCCAACAAACTAATAATAGACAACATGAAGTATATCAATCTGCAGGATTGCAATGCTCATAATAGAGTATGATAAAGTGTACTCATTTGCGCTTAATAATGGAGCAAAACATAAATGCTAGCACACCTCTGAAGTTTAAATGAAGACCAGAAATAAAGATATCAAAGATACAAGCATTAAAGTTACACCACAATCAACCGTGTTTTGGGACAAGCACATTACACTAAGAATGACAGCCATGCTCTCAAGAAGGTGCATAAAGCGACAAGGTGAAGGCTCAACATAAAAATAAAAGAAAGGCCCTTCGTAGAGGGAAGCAGGGATTAACTCATGTGCTAGAGATTTTTATTTCATTAAACAGAGGTATTGAAAACATTTTTAAGAGAGGTGTATGCGTATGTCAATGAATGGTAACAGACAATACAGTACATCACAAGCCAACTAGACTTCACAAGAGAGGCTCCCATAGAAGGACGCATCTGGGTAGAAGGTCATGCATCTTTCTCTTTTGTTGACACAATTATGCTTTGACTCATAAATCAGGGGCAAAAATAGTGAAGAGAATTTGTTGTATTAATTTGGGGCTGGGCACCCCGTTGCCGGCTCTTCTATCATTTGGATCAACGGATGAAACGACTAGTCCTGGGTGTGAAATCCAATAAACAAGTGAGATAAAAATTCTCTATTTACGTCCTCATGAGCTAAAACGGGGGCACAAAACAGGAATAATTTTTCGAAGGTTATAAAGGTAGCACACGAGCAATCTACTTGGAGTGGCGGTTAAATACCACATATATAGGTAGGTATGGTGGACACATTTGGAAAACTTTGGTTTTTGCGAGTTGGATGCACGAATAGAGCTCATACTCAGTACAGGTGAAGGCTAGCAATAGACGGGGAGCGACAATCAAGAGAGCAACAACTTTCATAATCATGCTTGCGACAAAACAAAATTAACAGGAGCATAAAAATGATACAAATACTCCAAGGAAAAATAAATCATCGAGGCTTAATTGAGTTTTTGTTTTCAGTCATAGCATGTGTGAGCATTCGTCAAGTCGATTCAAGGGAAACAATCAGAGGGAGATACCACAATGTCATACCCTTCTATATATAAAACAATGCAAGCAAACATTCATACAGCATGCTATCTTATATTAATAAGTTGGAACTAAACACGTGAGAGCATGAACTACTAAGCATCAATTAAATAACATACACCTTACATGAACGAACTAAGCATGTTCACATGGATGAGTATATATACAAAAATAAAACAAATATAGTTCATACCAGGCTCTCACCACAACTTGGATTGTCGTAAATCGTCGTTACTGCTCTTCACTTGTGGATTGAATAATATAGAATGATAATCAAGCTCCAATGGAGACACGGAAGTCCGATGAACAAACTTTACAAAACCAAAGAAGAAGAACAAATATTTCTGGGTTTTCGAATTAAAACAAGAACAGAAAGAACAAGCAAACAAAGCAAAATATTTTTGGAATTTTGAATACTAAATCGAAACGAGAAGAGAAAGCAAACCAACAAGAGAAACTAAAGAAGCAGATAAAGAGAAACAGAAGAAATATTTTTGGTCTTTTTTGTGTTCTGGAAAACAAGAACAAAACGATAAAACAAAGAGAAACAAAAGAAGCGAAAGAAAACGGAAACAAACAAAAGAAACGAAAACATGGATATACAAAGAACCGACCGAACATGATATATAAATGAGTGTGATGTTGGTATACCTCCCTCCAAGCTTAGGAGATTATCCCCATGGGGACCATGAGGTGGCGCCCCTGTAGTATGCTGAGGAGGAACCCTCCTCCTGATATGTGCTTGAGGACGCGCCGGTGTACTGCGAGGTGTAGTCCTCGGGGGGCGCGTCTCGCCTCGCCTGCTGCCTGTGGAACTCCGTCATGCTCAGATGCTCCTCTATCTCCCCCTTGGAGCGCGACCATGGTGACCTGTCAATTTGAACAAAACAGGCTGCGGCAAAATAACTTCCCGCTCATCTCCTTCCATAAATAAAACTCTATATACTAAATGATCAGCAGTAGAGTTAGAAGTGATAAAATGATGAGCCTTCATGGCAACAACGTTGAGTCTATAAGGAGCAATTAATTCATCATCAGGAGCAATAGAAAAATCTAGATCATTTGCTATGCGTCTAGCAATAATGCCCCCATAAATGGGCCCCTTAGCACCAAGGCGGCGAGCAATGAGTGAACCAAGGTTATACTTCTTGCTACGGTTAAGCGCAACATCAATGAAAGCAAGGTGATAACTAGAAATGTTGCTAGTGTTCTCCCTACCAAGGCTACTAGTAGCAATATAGTAAGTGAAATATCTAAGAGCAGGAAGTTGGATGTTTCTTATCTTCCCACGCTGGGGTGAGCAGCCATCATCATTAGTGACTTCTCGATAGAACGCCATGAGATAAGCGGGTTTATCCTGAATCTTGCACGCTGTCCTGGAAGTGTTGATACCTATAATGTTACAAAAAGTCTCCAAGGGCAAAGAAAAATGACTACTATATAACTTGAAAGAAACAGTGGGACCAAATTGTTTGTTCTGAAATTTAAAACTCTCAACAAAAGTTTTTGTGAGAGTAGCATACTGAGGACTTTCATCCTCCATGTAGCTGGTTAAACCAACTCTTTCAATAAGCAACAAAAAGTCATCCAATAGACATGCACTTCTTTAAAATGTAACACATGGGAAACTAGTGGGATTAGCAATTCCATCACCTCCCGCATCGTCGATGTTTGGTGTAATAAGGTCTTCATTATACGATGGCCTCACTAAGGTGGATGAACGTGAGGGCCTTGTTCTTCTAGGAGCATCACTCCTAAATATCTCTCCAAAGTTATGGTTGTTCATCTTTGAATTTTTTCAACAATCATCACAAAAATTGATTTCAAGCAACTATAAGGTGGAAACTACCATAGAGACTTATAGGAGTGCTAAACATGCATCAAAACTATATTATTTCTACTCAAATCAAGCATGCAAACTCATATAAGCTGTCACCTATAGTACCAAAAAACTCAAGAAATACTCCACCAAACAAAATTCTACTTGGATAATCGGAGGAGTCACGCACCGGAGAGCAAATGCACCAAATTTCAGCACAAATGATGGGCTAAGCAAAGAGATCAAAAAATCTTGAGGAAGAACAACAAGAACTCAGGTTCCAGGAAATGTTTTGAGTTTGGAAGGTGAGAGAGGGATCTTTGGCAGCGGAGAGAGTTAGTGGGGGGCCAGGAGGCCCCACATAGGGATGGAATTAAAACTCGAACCTCGCGAGTTAAACGAGTAGCTCGCAACTCGACTCGGCTCGGCTCGAACTCGTTGTCCAACGAGCCGAGTCGAGTTATCGTTTTCGACAGTAAACGAGTTCAAGCTAAACGAGCTGAGTTTACGAGTACTCGTTTAGCTCGTTTAACTCGGTAAAAAGAATTTCTAATGATATTCTTATATATGTGAATACTTTTTTACTGATTATTGTAGTTTATTTATGACAAATTATTTTATGGTGACATCCTTTCATTGATTATTGTGATGATTTTATTATACGTGCCCCAAATAATGAAAAATAATTATATATAAAATATATAATGTTGACTTTTTATAATTTTATAAAATAAAAAAGTTAAACGAGTAGCTCGCGAGCTACTCGCGAGTTCACGGGCCAAGCCGAGTTTTGATTTTGGACTCATTTGTTGAACGAGTCGAGCCGAGCTCAACTCGTCAGTTGACCGAGCTTGAGCGAGTCGAGCCGAGCTGGCTCGGCTCGGCTCGAATTCCAGCCCTACCACACCATGTGCTGGCGTCACTAGGGGTAGGTCGCGCCACCCCATGGTGTGCCTGACTGGTGGGCCCCCCTGGGGTTTCCCAGGTGGCCCTTTGCCTCATTTTTTATGTAAAAAATTATTATAATTTTTTTTGGAATTTTTCGAGAATCTTTATTTTTAAGGTAGTTCCAGAATTTTAATAATTAATAAAAACCAGAAAAACAAAAGTGAAAAGGTGGAAAACAAAACCAAAAACCAGAACTACAGAGGTTCTATGACACTTCAAGGGAAAAATAACCAAGGAAAACAAAGGTGGAAGTGGTGAAAACAAAATTATGGGTGGTGAAAACATGCATAACCATAGTAATCAGGGTGAAAACATGAATATGGATGATTGATGGTACAGATCTTGCAATCGTTGGGATACCCCAAGAGGAGGGTGTGATGAGCACAACGGTAGGAAGTTTCCCCCTTAGTTAAGAACCAGGGTTATCAATCCAGTAGGAGAAAGAGAATCTTCGGAAGGTTGATGCCACTAACGGTGGCGCTGGCGCTTCACCAGTGTCAGCAACAACGTGGAACATGCACACAACACAACCAAAATACTTTGCCCCAACGGTACAGTGAGGTTGTCAATCTCACCGGTCTTGCTGAAAACAAAGATTAGACGTATAGTGTGGAAAAACAGTGTATGCTTGCAGAGAGTAAAGAGAGCGGGAAATTGGTGTGGGTTGTTTCACTAGTGGTGTCTCTCCATAAAACATAGCATGTTGGGTGAACAAATTACAGCTGGGAAATTAACAAATAAAGGTTGCACCGTACTGCACAATATGACATGAAGATTACTATGTTATTTAGTGCGGTAATTACAACAAGATACATAGACCCACATCCATCTGCATCTATGACTAATAATCCACCCTCAGGTTATCATCCGACCCCCTCGGGTATTAAGTTGCAAGCTACAGATAATTGCATTAAACAAAGTGTTTAATGTAAGCAATGATTATGCACGCGGGCACTCTCACCGTTGTTTTCTCCCTAATGGCAACAACACATCCTCTCCCTTCACGTTTCTGTCACTCAAGCAAGGCAACAAGGAGGGATGAACCCACTATCGAGCATAAATACTCCCTCTTGGAGTCACTAACAATTACTTGGCCAGAATAACCACTAGCAACGGAGAGCATGCAAGATCACAAATAACACATGCAAATAAAGACTATAATCAACTTGGCATAAGGTCAATATTCATCTGATCCCAGCAAATACAGCACAAAGAATTACATAAGATCAATCTCGATCATGATAGGCAGCTCACGAGATCTAAACATGGAGGCATATAAGGAGAATACAACCATCTAGCTACAGCTACGAACCCGTAGTCCAAGGATGAACTGCTCATGCATCACTCCGGAGGCAGGCATGGTGATGAAGAGGCCTCCGGTGATGATCTCCTCTCCGGCAGGGTGCCGGAAACAGCTTCAGAACCCCCCTAATCTGGGGTTGACGGTGATGGCGGCTGTGGAACTTTTTTTGGGATTTTGATCACGTGCCTAGGGTTTTCCATCGAGGGGGCTTAAATAGGCGAAAGAGCGAAGGCGGTGGCGCTCTAGGGGGCCCACACCCATAGGTGGTGTGGCCCCCCTGCTGCCCCTCTCTGACTCCTCTTCGGTCTTCTAGATGCTTCCGGGGAAAATAGGACTTCCGGGCTTCGAATTTTCCAATTCCGAGAATATTTCTAGAACAACTTTTCTAAAACTAAAAAATGGCAAAAAAAACAGGGAACTGGCTCTGTGGCATCTTGTTAATAGGTTAGTCCGAAAAACATATAAAAATGACATAAAGAAGGGAGAAAACATGTAGCAATTGTCAAAATATGATCATGGAGCATCAGAAATTAGGGGTACATTTATGACGTATCAATGATGTAAAACATGATTTTACTAAAATAGCAAGGTGGTAACAGAAGGAAACATGGGGAAAACATAATGGGAAAGGTGAAAACATTGTCCTCTTCATTGACAATCATTTTGTTAACAAGGGTAATCAAGTCTTGTTACCAAAACGATTTTCATATGAAGCAAAACTTTGCTAATCACTAAATAATTATGTTACCTCAACCTTGATAGACATAGTCCCAATCACAATATTTTCATATTCTTTTGGTGGTACTGGAATGGGACAATAAAATTCTCCAATCTTGATGGTCTCAATATTTTTAATTGAATTTAAACCATATTTTCTATCAATCTTCTTGGGAAAATAAATAGTTTGCTCTCTATCATTAACATCAAAAGTTACTTTTCCTTGATTGCAATCAATAACAGCCCCTGTAGTGTTAAGAAATGGTCTCCCAAGAATAATAGACATATTATCATCTTGAGGCATTTCCAACACAATAAAGTTAGTTAATATCAAACAGTTAGTAGCAACTTCAACAGGAACATTATCACATATACCAACAGGAATAGCAGTGGACTTATTAGCCATTTGCAAACATATATTAGTGTGTATCAATTTTTCAAGAGAGAGTCTTTTATAAAGAGACAAAGGCATAACACTAACTCCAGCTCCTAAGTCACATAAAGCGGTTCTAACATAATTATTTTTAATAGAACAAGGGATAGTAGGAATACCAGGATCTCCAAGATTCTTTGGAACCTTTCCATTGAAAGAGTATTAGAAAGCATAGTGGAAATTTCCTCATTAGGAATTTTCCTTTTGTTAGAGACAATATCTTTCATATATTTAGAATAAGGAGGCAATTTAATAACATCGGTCAAAGGGATTTGCAAAAACAGAGGTTTCATCCACTCACAAAACTTGTTATAATGTTCTTCTTCCTTTGATTTGTGTTTCTTATTAGGAAAAGGCATTGCTTTTTGTACCCAAGGCTCTCTTTCATTACCATGTTTATTAGCAATGAAATCATCCTTAGCATACTTTGCAGTTTTAGTTTGCTTTTCAGGTTCAGCTACAGTTTCTTCTTTATGAGAAGCATCACTTTTCTCATTACCACTTTCAGTTTTAGCATCAAAAATAGATATACTATTAGGATCTTTAGCAGTTTCAGGAGATTCTAGAACATTTTATGTCTCTTTTTCTTTTTCTCAGAAGGAGAACTATTGTTTTTAGGTTGCTGAGAATCTTGTTCAATTCTTTTAGGATGTCTTTCAGGATACAAGGGGTCCTGAGTATAAGCTAGCATATCCTAGTAATTATTTCGCAAACATGTTTATCTCTAGAAGCATTAGCTAGCATATCTTTCTGCAGTTTAGTAAGTTGATCAATTTGGGTTTGAACCATTTGAAAATGTTTAACAAGCATTTTAACATCATTAGAGGTTCATTCAATAATACCATGCAAATTATCAATATCTCTAGAGTTTTCCATAAGATGATTTTGCACTCTCATATTAAAGTTGTCTTGCTTAACAACATAATTTTCAAATTCATCTAAGCATTGACCAGGTGGTTTAGAATAGGGAATATCTCTATTATCAAAGTATTGGATAAAGTGTACCTCAACAGTTTATGGATGAGGAATAGGCTTACATAATTCTTCTATAGAAGGTAAATTCTTCACATCTTTAAGACCCCTCTCTTTAAGATATTTCTTGGCTTCCTTCATCATTTAATTCAGTCATGCCTCTCTTATTGGGTGTTGAAATTGGTGTTGTCTCTGGTGTAGGTGTAGGCTCAGGTATATTCCAATCATCATTATTTTTGGCTATTTTAGCCATTAATTCCTCAACTTCTTCTGGAGTTTTTTTCCTGAAAACACAACCAGCACAACTATCCAGGTATGTCCTAGATTCAACAGTTAGTCCATTATAAAATATATCTAGGGCTAGCCCTTATTAAAGAACAAAACCTTGTCCAAGATTCGGGCAATTTTTCTCCTTCAATTTGCTCAAAGTTAAAGATATCCTGCACCGCAGCATGTTGGGCACTAGCAGGAAAATATTTTAGCTTCATCTTTCAATGAGAAAGGGAATATCTTGGTAACAAAATAAGTACGCATCTTAGTATCATGAGAAAATAAACTACTCAAAGATGAAAGCTCATTCATGTGTTCCATGGAACTTTTACTTTCAGTTCCACAAAAAGGTTCCTTCTCAACCATAGATATATAAGCTAAATCTAAAGAGAAATCATAATCCTTGTCTCTAATGTGTATGGGAGATGTGTCAAACTTAGCATCAAGAGAAGATTTATATTTCATAGCATGTCTTGTAAGAAGAATCTTAAGAGCACTTGCACCAGTAGTAGCCCGAGCTTCTTTAATAAAATCATCATTAAGTTCAATATAGGTTTCATCAAGATCATCAATAGGCTCAGGTGAATTAACAGGTGTACTAGCATTCTCAACAGAAATTTCAGCATTTTAATTTTGTTTGGATTTAGCAATAGTAGCATATAGGAAAGGACCTAGAGAACCAGTATCATCAAGCACAGTAGAAGCATCATCGACAGTATCAGAAGCATTTTCAGACTCAGCAGAAGTAACAGTACGTGTAGCATGTGGTGGAGTAATAAGCTTACTCATAACAGACGGTGAATCAAGAGCAATAGAGGTATTCAGAGTTGTACCTCTTCTTGTAGTGGATGGTAATATAGGAACTTTTCCATCAAGAGTCTTTCCCATGATGAATGGCTTGCAACAAACAATATCACGATCAAGTGAGCAAATAAATAAAGCTATGCTCCCCGGCAATGGCGCCAGAAAATAGTCTTGATGACCCACAAGTATAGGGGATCGCAATAGTCTTCGAGGGAAGTAAAACCCAAATTTATTGATTCGACACAAGGGGAGCCAAAGAATATATAAGCCTTAACAAATGAGTTTTCAATTCAGCTTCTCCTAAAAGTAGACTTGCTCTCCACAATTTATTAGTGGTAACAGTTATATAGCAGAAGTAGAAATAAAATAATATGAGTAGTAAAATAGTAACAATAGTAGCAATCGCGGAAAACAACAGGATGGGGAGTACCATAGGCATAGAGGGAATGGATGAACGGGCTTTGCATGGATAACATAGGTAATGTAATAATCTAAACATGGACATTGCAGATAATAATAATAAAGCATCCAACTTCTAGGCAAACCATAGGCATGTGTTCCAATATAGTCATACATGCTCGCAATGAGAAACTTGCACAACATCTTTTGTCCTACCAGCCCGTGGCAGCGGGGCCTCAAGGGAAACTACTGGTAATTAAGGTGCTCCTTTTAATAAACCATGAGAGCAAAGCATTAACACTCCGTGAACACACGTGATCCTCACATCACAACCATCCCCTCGGGTTGTCCCAATTTCTGTCACTTTGGGGCCTCGGGTTACGGACAATGACATGTGTAAACAACTTGCAGATATGATCAAGAAACATAATTATACTCATGAAACAATAACATGTTCCGATCTGAGATCATGGCACTCGGGCCAAAAGTGACAAGCATTAAGCATAACAAGTTGCAACAACGGTAGAAAACACTAACAATGGATACTAGGAACTATGCCCTAACAATCTGGCATTATTACATGATCAATCTCATCCAATCCCTTCCATCCCTCTTAGCCTACAATGGTGTTTATTAACACATGGACGGGGAATCATGGATGGTTGATGGAGAAGAGGTGGCGGTGTCGATGGTGATGATATCCTTCGAATCCCCGTCCCGGCAGGGCGCCAGAAAAGGAACTTCTGATCCGCGAATCGAGTTTCGAGGTGGCGGTGGCGGTCTGTTGTGTTTCTGTGGAATATGAAGAACCCCCCTCGGTTTTTAGGTTACGGAGCGTAAGTAGTCGAAAGAGGAGCCCGAGGGGGTGCCTGGGTGGCCCACACCACCAGGCGGCGCGGCCAAGGGGGGCGTGCTAGGGGGTGGTGTGGCCCCCTCCTAGCCCATCTCCGAGACTCCTTCTGGCTCCCGGGGTCTTCTGGTGTTTTAAGCTCAATGGGATCTTTTCTGGGCAATTTCCCGAATGTTTATATTTCTGCACAAATGAGACCCCAAGGTAATTCTGCTGAAAACAATGTTAGTCCGTGTTAGTGGTATCCAAAACTCACAATGTTAGAGCTAAACAATAAGAAAAGTGTTCAGAAAAGGAGATACGTTTTGTACGTATCACTCTCTCCGGGGAAGATGATAATGTTGACTAGGAGGCAACGGCTCGTAGAAGACGAAGACGGGGAGATTGAGGTGGAGGCAAGCTCTCTGCGGTATCTGTGTCACTCTCCTTCCATGGACAACGACAGATCTTTGAGGTCCGAGTCTACTCGGGCGAACAAGCGATGGAGCAAACAGCGGGCCCAAAGGTATGGTCTTCTTGCCTTAATCTGGACTCGCCAAAGTCTAGCTGCTCTTCTCCATCGCGAGTGAAGAAGGCGAGATCAACCGAGGGGGGAGCATGTCTGCCTCTCTGTAGGGAACTAAGGTTGGACTTCAATTTTCGGTGTTAGAACCAACAGTGCTCCATCTCATCGATGATTCCAGTCCATGGACCATGGTGCAGAGTCATCGTCTCCGCCATGTCGGTGTCTTGTCGTCGTCGTCGTTGGTGTCAATCTCGGCGTCCGTAAATTGTGGACCGGTTAATAGGAGTTTGAACCTAGCGATGCCCCAGTTAGTAGCCATACGGCGTGGGCCGACTCCAAAATTCTGATCGACATACGAAAGGCGATACTGGCCATACGAGCCTAGCTCTACGTACGTGCAAAGCAATTCCTCAAGGTCATGACATCTAATCTGTGTTAGGGTTCACTCGTAGCAGACCCTGGTTCGGCGTGTCGCTTGTTTCCGCTCTCTTGATGGTGCATCGCAGCAGTGGTAGGGTTCCCCTCCTCGATGGCGCATCACAACAGTGGTAGGGTTCCAGGAGGGGATGGCAGAGGTGGTGGCCATGACGCAGGCAAAGGCAGCGGCGTGCATCCAATCCATGGTGGCGCCAATGGTCGCGGTGCTGGGGCTACTGGCAATGGACGAGGTGCTGGTGTCAACAACAACACCATCCATGTTGGCGGGTCTAGTGGGACGGCTGGCAATGGGGACTTCAATCAGAGACATGATGCATTCGGTGATGGATCGTGTAGTGCCGACGACGCGACTTTTGGTAAATTCAATGTTGGCTTGGGTTTCGACAATGGAGGTCAGAACCAGTGACCCCATCACGGCAGTAATGTGTACCAGAGTCCTTTCCAGGGCAGTCACCCTAGCAGAGGAAAATATAGAGGTTGGGCACCGTTTGCCGGTGTTTCTTGCATGCTCTCCGGTGCTTGTAGTTGCTTTTGCCAAGTAGTTACGTGTATCTCCAAGAGAGAGTTTTGTGCTAGATGATAGGTTCATGCCTCCCCGTGCCTGGGCACGAGTGATAGAAACGTCTAAGAACAAGCATGTGTTGTTGCCACTAAGGGTTAAATGGCGGCGTTTGTGTCTATTTTTTTTATATGAATATTGCTTACATTATGTATTGAGTTTATTGCGAAAGTACGTTGCTTCGTGCAACTTAATACCAGCGAGATGTGTGTTGGATAGCGGTATCAAGGTGTATTATTAGTTATAAATGTAGCTGGATAGTGGACTATATATTTTGACGTAATTCCATCCTGAATAGATCGACGAATATTTCTTTTATCATAATTGCATGATTTTGCCCTCATGATCTGTCAATTTTCTAACTGTAATTTGTTCACCCAACATGTATCTATACCTCTTATGAAGCAAAACCCCACTAACATGCATTAACCAATTTTCTACCTCAACATGCAAGCTATCCACATCATCCACTCTCTTAACCAATCAATTGTAAATGCCATCTCCACTCATATTTATTAATCATTGCATGCAAGTTACACATCATCCATTTCTTAAATCATCCAATTATTCATATTAACCATTTAAAATATATCTATGATCAATTGAATTTTGCATATTAATTTAGAAAATATAATTTATCACATCTCTCATAAGATTTTGTTTATAATATATTTTATTTTGTAAAGCAAACCCCGCAGCAACGCGCGGGGTATCCTCTAGTTTTATTTATTGGAGAGACACAACTAGTGAACCTATGACCCAAGGTCGCTTATTTTACATTGATTCAACCTCGTTTACTTTATTTTTATCATCACTTGCTTGATCTTACTTTTTACTATTATTACTTTCAACCACAAAATTCGTTTAATCCTATTGTTTTTGGCAAGACAGGAAACTTGGCAATTTTCCTGAAAAGTTGGGGACAAAAAGGCAGTTTGTATGTTGTGTGTAGGTTCAGGCTCACCGCGTCACGGGAACCTCGTCGAGAAAGTTATAATTCCTACTTCATTGATAACCTTGGTTTCAAAACTGAGGGAAATTTTCTACTAGGCTACATCATACCTTCTTCTATGGGTTCTCCAACGGGTGAGTGGTTCATGCCATCAACTCGTATGGGGTCTGATTAGGGGTGGGCATAAAACACCGAGAAACCGAACCCGAACCGAGACCGAACCGAACAAACCGAATTATAAGGTTAATTCGGTTTTCGATCCATATATCGGTTCCCAACTTTAGAAAACCGAA
This sequence comes from Alopecurus myosuroides, assembly GCA_028641055.1. NCBI lineage: Eukaryota > Viridiplantae > Streptophyta > Magnoliopsida > Poales > Poaceae > Alopecurus > Alopecurus myosuroides. The sequence goes on along the minus strand of CM054063.1, from coordinate 232,538,116 downwards.
ATTATATCGGTTAGTTCGGTTTTTAGTCTATGTTAACCGAACTGACCGAAATGACCGATTCGTCATGCAATCAAATATTTCAAGACCATGCGACAATCTACATCTAGGGAAATAGATCAGTTGTCACATTAAAAATATCTATCATTGCCAACACAATCTCCATCCAAATCCTATTTATTGCTTTCTCTTATGCAACTGCAATTAAAGTTCACAATAAATACATACCCATATATATGTCGTCTAATATTAGCTTCCATGACACTAGGTTCACACGTCAATGTCGTCCCGGCGAGGCTCCGCAACCCTATTCGCATTTTTGCTATCTAATTCTTGATTTGAATTTTACGCATGTTACAATCTCGGTTAATTCGGTTTAAACCGAAAACCGAACCGAATTTCTGAAGAACCGAATTGTCGGTTCCTGAAAAATGATAGGTTAATTCGGGTGTCACTTTCTAAAAACCGAATTATTATAAAACCCGAGAAACCGAACCGAAAAGGACGAAAGAACCGAATGCCCACCCCTAGGTCTGATCACACACCACTTATTTTGGATTCAGGGGATCATGCACATTTGGGTACTAAAAGTCATTTCTCATTTGAACTTTCATGGATGCGTCTGGTACGTCTGAAACGTATCTATAATTTCTGATGTTTCATGTTGTTTTCATGATATTTGTTACATGTTTTCTATACAATTTACATCATTTTTATGGATTTCCTGGGACTAACCTATTAACAAGATGCCACAGCGCCAGTTCCTGTTTTCGGCTGTTTTTGGTTTCAGAAAAGTTGTTCTGGAAATATTCTCCGAATTGGACGAAACAAAATCATAAGGTCTTATTTTCTGTCATGTACACAGAGTCCGTAGGAGACCCGAAGGGGGGCCCTAGAGCAGCCACATCATAGGGTGGCACGGCCCCCCTTGGCCGCGCCACCAGGTGGTGTGGGCCCCCTAGCCACCCATCGTCATTACCCTTTTGCCTATTTAAACTCCTCGGGAAAACCCTAAACACCCGAGCCTCCATCCACGAAAAGTTCCGTAGCCGCCGTTATCGTCAGCCCTAGTTCGGAAGGGTTCTGAAGCTCTTCCCGGCACCCTGCCGGGAGGGGAAATCATCACCGGAGGGCTCTACATCACCATGCCTACCTCCAAAGTGATGCGCGAGTAGTTCATCCTTGGACTACGGGTCCATAGCAGTATCTAGATTGTTGTCTTATCCTCTTTATGCCGCCATGTTTAGATCTTGTGAGCTGCCTAACATGATCAATATCATCTATCTGTAATGCTACATGTTGTGTTTGTTGGGATCTGATGAATATTGAATGCTATGTCAAGTTGATTATCAATATATAATATTTATGTTATTTATTATCTTGCATGCTCTCCGTTACTAGTAGATGCTCTGGCCAAGTTAATGCTTGTAACTCCAAAAGGGAGTATTAATGCTCGATAGTGGGTTCATGCCTCCCTTTCATCTGTGCTCGAGTGACGGAAACGTGACGGATGGGGGATTTGCTGTTTCCATTAGGGAGAAAACAACAATGGTTTTATTGTTTACATTACTCACTTTACTTAATGCAATAATCTGTTGCTTGCAACTTAATACCCGAAATCTGCTTGGATTATGTTCCGAGGGTGGATTATTAGCCATAGATACAGTTGGATAACGGTCTATGAATTATGTTGTAATGACCGCATGAATCTCATAATAATCACCATGTCTTGCATATGCACTACGGTGCAGCCTTTATTTTTGTCAATTGCCCAGCTGTGATTTGTTTATCAAGCATGTTATCTATCTGTTTTGGAGAGACACCACTAGTGAACTGTGGACCCCGGTCCATTCTTTTACACTGATAATACAACCACTACAAACACTGTTTTGCTTTCATTCACTAAAATCATACATTATTTTCCATATTATACATCTAATCCTTTGTGTTAGCAAAACCGGTGAGATTGACAACCTCACTGTTTCGTGGGGGGCAAAGTATCTTGGTTGTGTTATGTGCAGATTCCACATTTCTGCTGAGCCTGGTAGTGCGCCCTGCTAACATCAGCGGTCATCAACCTTGGGATGTGATTTCTTTCTCCTAGTGGCCCGATTAAACCTTGGTTTCTTACCGAGGGAAAACTTGCTGTCGTACTCTTCATACCTTCCTCTTGGGGTCTGTGAGGTCCGCCCCAGAACCACTGTTCAAGGACACCTCCGATATGGCGATATGCATACATTCACAATCCCAGATCACACCAGTCGTGAACAACATATCAAGTTGGTACACAGATATAATATCCATTACACGGTTGCATAAACACTTACAAGGGACATGGTCACATGAACAAAGTCTAACACAACTGCCACGCAGGGCAAACACACAACACACAGCAGAAGACTAAACACACGCCAAACGTAGTAGAGCCCAAGTCATGCCTTAACCTACAGGCTGCTGACCGGGAGACGATCCTAGTTTGCAAAGCCATCAGCTCCGTACTCCTCTTCATCGATCTCCTTCTGAGACTCCTTCTCAAAATATGGCAAGTTGATACTATGGACGAAACCAATATGAGTACATTTGAATGTACTCAGCAAGACATCCATCATGTAACTTACGAAAATGCAAGTATGCTTATATGGTGTAATAGGTAGGCTATACATAGGGTTCACTACCCATGATATATGAAAGATATATCATAGTTGATTTAAAAAAAAAATCTCTGTATCTTCGTTGAAGAAGATACTTCAAAAGAAAATAATATAGTTTTCTTTCTCTTGTAGATATCGCATGCACAAGAGTTTTTGTAAAACTTTGTTAAAAGAAAGTTTTCTCTTTGCAAAACTTTTTGGAATCAACTTCCACTTTTTGTTTAGAAAAGAAAGGTTTTGTTTGCAAAACTTTTTGTAAACAACTTCTGGCTTTTCATCATCGGTACCTCCACGGTACAAGATTTCTTCCTTTCTGAACTTCACAAGTCCAACTCCTTTTTGAAAACTCCTTTTTGAAAACATTGACACAATGCTAGCTACATGGCCATTCAACTGTCCATATCCGAGGACGCAGCTACTTCGAAATAGTTGTACTCTGCAGAGGTGTACACATCCACCAGATCCAGTACACCCGTCGTGAACAACCACGGACTGTAACAACAGTATGCAAACATCAGGTATCTGATCCTAACCATCCACTATGTTCAAGCTAGAATATGCCTATCCCTTCAATTGAGTATGTGCTCCCCGACATCAAGTCCCACCCTGCCTAGACGGGATCCTCAACAGATGCGTACGGAGGGTAACTTAATCCCACACTTTATATGCCGCCAAGATTGAGGGTTTTGACGACATTCGGTTCGAGGGCTCGACGACCCTTATAGCAACTTGAGATAGAACACACACTAACAAGAACAAACTTCCAGTTAGGCCCTTGCCCATGTTGGGGTAAAGTGGCAGTACTGTAAAGGTTGTCCGGCGAAGACTAGGTTATGTGTCATTTTTGAAAACACACTTTTCCCAAAAATGACCACTTCCACATTCCTCCGGTGAATAAGACTCAGCCTTTTCTCCGGGTTTTTCCATAAAGGATTTGTTCTGCAAAAACACATTTTTAGAGTGTCCACTTAGGGATTAATATTTATGATGGTAATAAATACCATATGGTGGCTATGGGCTTGGTAACACCAAATATCAACTACTGGCATAGTAATATATAATAGTAGTAGTCACTCAAAAATAGTTTTTTTTTGGAAAACAAAGTTTTTTGTAAAACTTTCCAGAAGTAAAACATGCATGATAGATAATAATAAGTGTAGTATAACAACAAGCATCAGGATGGCTTGCCTTAAATCTCTTAATGTCTCTGACCTTGAAGTAACTTGAACTTGACGCACAGCTCCACAACAGCTTCTTCTTCTTCTTCGTTTTCTAGCGTCGTAAAAGAATAAAAGACACACTCTCAGGTATAAAGGGCAAATAACTAAACTAAACAACACATAAAGCAAGCAAAAGTATACTATCGCAAACTCTCAAATGTTATCGCGAAAAACTGCCTCACATAACTCTCACGGTCCAAAACTATCGTCTGACACTATGTATGGTTTAGAAAACCATATCCCACATTTTACATACCATATATGGAGTGGTGTACCACTCTCACAATAAGATATATAAGAAGCTAAAAATATAGCTTGTGGGTGCAAAAGGTTAGGTTGCTAAGGTAAAAACAAACAAACAGAACAATACCCATGGCAGTGGGTATTAGCAACACACAAGCAATTGTCACCTAATATGTTCATGATTAGGTTGGATGCTTAGTTCACAAGATACTCCTAAGCACAACGACAACACTAGCACAACAAATAACCCAAGTATAACACTCATGTTAAGGTAAACACTCAGACAATTTCCAAACATCAGGTAAACACACCACAGATGAATAGACTATTTATTTAGTACATTAATGTTTACTTGAAGTTATGGAATCCATCAATTATGAAACTCTACAAAACAACCAGTAGCTAAAAGCCAAGGAGTCAAGTCATAAAAATAAACCAAACACAATCATCACTCCAGAAAATACTCCTATCAAATAAGCATAGAAACATGACTTCATTTAGCATACTAGTATGGGAATTCCTACACAAGCATGCTATAAGAAAAACTTATATTCTACAACCATAGAACATGCAACTAAATAATTCATGGCATCATAACAGAAGTAATACCTTCCTAAATATGCTATAATAAACTCATACACTCATAAAATAAAAGGTGACAACACTAGAGCAAACCAGAATTTCTAGTGGTGACACTAGTTCAACACTAGAGAAGCAAAGAATGCTACCATGATGCTTAACTCTAAACAAGCAAGTCTTGAACATAAATGCACCTACTAACAGTACACAAATCTTACACATGCTAGTAAGCACAAACATCAAAACAATTCTAGGAAACAACCATCAAGCATGCATAAACCAATTCTAGCAATTTCTGTTTTTCCTAATTAATTACTAGCAATCAAAAAAGGTATAAACTACACAACCAATGGCTATGCACTCAATGGAAAGTTATTTAAACCTTTTCAAAAATCCAAACACTCAATTTAAAATCATTCACAAACAATCTATCAATCACAAGGAGTGATTTTATTTGCAAACAATTTGATTTAGCACACAATAGTGAAACATTTCTTAACATGATACCCCTAAGGAATATTATGCTAAAAAATGAATCACACCTAAACATACTAGTATTTAAAAATAAGAAATAAACATTTCACTTGCATAAGTGAAACAAACAACCTAGTTTTTCCATGGTGGAAAAACATCCTATCAATCACATAATAAAACATGTTATTTTCCCATACAAGTATGGTTGGGGATTTTCATCCTCAACCAAGATGCAATGGGACCAGTGGGTTATGGGCCCACTACTACCAAGGAAAAATAGGTACTAAGCCTCTGGTTACTCATGTCAAAAATTAGTATACAAGATAAATAAAACAAGGCTATTCAGTCTAGTGAAAACAAGACTAGTGCAAAAGAATAACAAGACTTACGCATGCTTTGCTATAAAATGACATGCAAGCTAACAGAGAAAAAATCATCAAAATAACAGTACCAAAATGGTACTGAAATCAAGCAAACATAGCACAAAATTTATTCAACCAAGCACACAAAGATCTAGCTCGCACAAAAATTCCAAAGAATAAAATTAGAAAGTAACCAATGCTAGTTCCATTTTTATTTGGGTTTCCAATCATGCACACACTTTCTAAGGTAGATGTACTGTAATAAAAACTTTAGAACCAGTCCTAACAACTCTATACAAGATAGGAAACAGGATAAATCAATCACACATTTCATTCCAAACAAAAACACCAGTAAAAACAAAAACAGGAAAGTGCTGTTTTCTAGATCTGCACACCAAAATTAATCTAGAGCTCCAAAAATTAATCTAAGCTAGGAATACATAGATCTAGTCAATAAAAAATTCATCCAGTTGGATTTACTTAAAAAATCATTTTTGAACTCATTCTAAAAATCACAGAAGAGCCTACTGGTCTTTTACCAAAATGGATGGAATTTCCATTTGGTAGCTCACCTTGATGTGAGGGCAAATGTTATCGATAGATCTGTTCAAAACCTATCCAAAACATTTTAGTTTGTCCATTTTAGTTATGTATTTTAAAAGTTATGTTCCAAACATTCTCACAGACACTCTGTCCCAAAACATTCATTTTGGTCAAAAGAACAGTCCAAACTTAGATCTACAAATTTTATGTGGTTAGGAATTCATATAGTTAGGTCCATGATTTTTGGTAGATTTTATTTTGCTCGTTTGGTATTTTTCAAACGTCCAAAGTAAAGTACCAGTTTCTGTAAAAAAAACTTAAAAGATAAACAAACACTGCACGGGCTGGCTTTGCAGGGGCGTGGCCCAGCTAGGCACACAACGCGGCCCAGCGCAGCTCAGCGCACGCGTGCGCCGCAGGAAAGGCTCGCATTCAAACGCGGCCGTGGATCTAGGATCCAACAGCGCGCGGGCGTCTTGTACCTAACCTCTCCTCTCTCTCTCTCTCTCTCTCTCTCTCTCTCTCTTTGTCCCGAATCAGCCGGCGGAGAAAAAGCTCGGGGAGGCTCACCGTGGGCTTGAGGAGGGGGTGGCGCGGCTCGGGGAAGGCTGCTGGTGTTGGAACGCGTAGAGATAAACAAAACTTTTTCCTACGCGGTACTTCCAAGATCTAGCCGAGATAGAAGGCCACGATGATTACCACTAGACGCGCGGTTGCGGATTATCGATGAAGCGCGTCGGGGCAGTGCAGTCCACGATCCGATCCAGCCGATCCGATCCCGCGAACGTCGAAGTGCTGAACGTACAGCACCTCTGCCGGTATCCACACGTACGAGGAGGAGCTCCGACGGCGGACTGCTAGGTCCGGTGCGACGGCTGGACTGAGTGGGGCTAGGGTTCCCAACGCATGGGAGTGGACTAACATGCCCGATGGGCAACCTGCGCCCCTCTTTATATAGCGAATGGTAGTGGGCTTCACAACACTTGTGGCCCATTCCCTCTGTGAGTCCGACTCATAAACTCAGTCCATTTCCGGTTCGGGTCCAACCCGACCAATACTTGCTCCCGCTCTTAAGTGTGCGACCCTGCAGGCTCATTGCGACTTAGACACGATTGGAGTCCGACTCTCAATCGATCAATCGGTAGCGGCTCCTAGCAGAACGTGCCGACTCCCAAGTCCCATTGAGTCATGACGACATACCTTTCAATGTGATATTCATCTTAGTCCCTTTTGCCTCACGATATACCTTGTCGAACTATAGGCGATTTATCGTCATCCCTTAAATAGCTCAACTCTCTTCTCGATCCGTGATATATGATTCATCTGACTAACTCTTAGTCAACAGACACAGTTAACACTTAACTGAGTCGCGCATGGCCATGCTTCCTGAATCATATCACTCGAGAGGGCTGAGAGAATATCTCTCAATTCGGAGGGGCAAAATCCCATCTTGATTATCGACATCACGCAGCTTGCTTCTCATTCGACCCGAACTCTGCCTTTATAGCTGCCTTGTCACAAAGCAGTGTTTAACAGAACCTAAGTCGGTGATCCACAACTCGGATTGTGCGACAACCTCAGGTCTAAGGATTACATTGATTGAGACATGCAAATGACGACTTGCTCGTTGCATCTCAATGTGGGTCAGTCCGACTTGCTAAACTCTTTAGCCAAGTCCGTGATCGTTGGAATGGCATCACCATGCCCATGACAAGTGGAACTGTGTCATCAGCCAACACTCACATTGGTCTAGGGTGTGTGTCCAGCACAACCTAAATGACCAAGGACAATCTAGTATGAACAACATGAATACATAGTTCCACAATCGAATCACATATTCAGTGACATGTATCAGATGTTCAAAACAAGGACAACTTAATAACTTTATGAATACATTAGGAATTACATCATCCATGATTGCCTCTAGGGCATATTCCCAACAGTTGGGTGGCAGGGGCATCGAGGGGAGCAGTCGTGGGCGACGGGCGCGGCTCCAAACGGCGGAACGCAGCCGAGACCCGTGGCGGCTCTCACGGACGGCGGCGGCGATCCCCGCGGGCAGAGGGCAAGGGAACAAGTCAGGGAGGTTCAGGGGAGGGTGGGGAAGTGATCTAGGGCAGTGGAGGGAGTGGGGAAGGAGGGGATCGAGCAGAGCCACCTCGGGGTCGTGGTGGTCACCGGCGGCGAGTGCACGGCCCGTGCACGCTCCAGGGGGCTAGGCTTTGTCCCTTTTCGACTTGGGAAGGAAGGGGAGTGTGAGGGAGGACAGAGGCGCAAGGGGTGAGGCCTTGTGTTACTTGTACCCATGGTGACAAGGGGCAAGGGCAAAATGGGCTCTCGGGTTGATGCCAAACAATGGCATGAGCTAGCCAGGGTTTTTTTGGTCATCCACACTCGTGCACTGGCTGTCCTAGTCATAGATCATAATGGGGCAAGGTCAAGGGTGTCCTTTGGAGGAAAGGGGAGGGCAGGGGCAAGTCAAGTGGGTCAAAGGCATGGGTTGCCCATACTTGCCACATCATCTCTTCTCTCTCTCATTTTCTTCATGCACAAGGCTTCTAGAAGCATACTAATACATCCTGGCTCGAGTAGGTAAAGTGGTGAACACATATGACCAGGTTGCACTTCCAGATTTGCAAAGAAACATCAAGAAAACATTTGTGCAAAAGTGTATCTCACACTGTTCACTGAAAATTCAGAAAATTCAGTTTAGGACTTAGAAAATTTCTAAGTGTTGAAAACAGATGAAAAGTTCAAAAGGTTGAGTTTGTTTTCAAGGTTCAAATGCTTTCCAAAATTTATTTTCAAGGTATGGACTTATTAACCATGTTATATACTTTCAGAAACATCTTTTGAAAACAATTTTGAAATGGTTTAAGTCCATGAAAACAATGTGGAAAAAGGTATACTTTCTGTTTTTATTTGTTTTTCAAAAATCCCTTTTCTGCCTTAATTTTATACCAGAAAACAACAAGCAAAAGATAAATTTTAATAACCCAAAAAGAAGATTAAGCTTATGGTTTTGTAGTACATATATCAAGGATCAATTAAAAGTCAAGAAAACATAAAATAACATTTTATAGCCTAGTGAAAACAAAGGTATAAAACAGGTACTTGGCTTTATTTTCAGGATATGTTTTCCATAGAAATCTTTAAGGAAATTTTCATAAATCATTTTGAAACTTTGTTTTCTTGGATCCAACAAAAGTAAAAGCTTGTTTTAAGATGCAAACAAGAGTGATCCAAGTCTTGGAATAAAAATCCACTCAAGTAATAATAGGAAAAACATCAGGGAAAATTATCAGGAAAATAATAGAAGTGGTTTCATAAAACTTTGGTATTGGTTTTATAAAGAACAAAGCTTGCATTTCAAGAATAATTAAGATCATAAAGACATGTTAGTTCAAACAATCATGTTGTTACAAAAAAAACTGTGGGCCCTAATTTTTGTCTTCTTGAGCACATTACAAGAATCCAAAAACTGGGGTGTGACAGACCTTCCCCCCTTAAAAGAATCTCGTCCCGAGATTCGCAGGCAAGCGAAAAGAGGGTATGGTCAAAACAATGTTAGATGGTTTGTTTACAAAGCATGTGTGGGTGATTGGTAATATTATTTACAGGGGCTTCCCCCCTTTTATTAAACTTACCAAAATCCACTCGCAATTTAGCTTTTTTTCAAAGGTCTGGGTGCCATGTCCTAAACCTAGAACTTCTTGTTCCTCAAAACCACGATATCAAACCAGGGTTTATCTTTTAGAAAATTACCTATTTGTTCCCAATATCAATCATCAATTAAATGGATATCCACCAACATTTATTTAGCATGAGCTTTCCATTGCTCATCTCCAAAATCCAGAAAAATCCACTATCTTCCTCTTACTCTATTGTACTCCTAGAAACCAAGTCTCAAATCATTTGTCTCCCTCAAAGGTATTTCATCAAGATCATAATGCTAAGGCTAAACCATTAATTTCAACAAGCATATACCAATTCTGCGTACTACTTCTATAAGTCCGTTCAAATTCTCCAAACTCATATCTCATGGTCAATACTAAATCATTTCCCCAAACGATCTCGATAGAGCGTGACAAGCTCCGAGAATAAACCATAAGGAATAATCATCTACTAAATCCAAGTCATATTGATTTTTCCTAAAATCCAAAATCATCCTTTAATATCCACAAATATCTTTCTATATCAAGATCCAATATTCCTCCAATAAATCTATAATCAAAATCGAATATCTATCTCAATCCAACATGCTCCTTTTACTAACATCAATATTTCCACTAAAATTCAGGATAAGAATCACCTATGTAAACCATGATCATAATCATTCTAATATCCCAAATTCTCTCACATGCTACTCCTAATTAGTCCAACTCTCTATATATCATGTGCTTCCTAAAATCCAATAATTTCCACCAATCCTTCTAAAACTCAAAATCATTTCTTCTAGGGTACGAATTTTAGTTACTGGTAACTTCTAAATCTTTGGGGTCCACAACTAGTTATCCCCGGTATCATATCATAATTTCACTCCACTAAAATCATATGATCCTCATTCTTTCACTCCTAAGCTAAACCTCAATGATTTCCCACCATCTCGTTTCCAAAAATCTGGTTCCTCCAAACATATATACGAGAGATCTTGTTGCCTAGTAGCACTCATAGTTTGTCCATCCAATATTTTTTCGAACCTTTCACTTTCTTCAAAACAGCTATAGAATCATCCTAGGGCACCTTTCTCTTTGGTTTAGGAAAAGTTAGTTGTAAAGTTTTAAACGGGTGATAGCAACTCTGTAACGTATCAACTCTGTAAGTTACTCTGTAAGGTATTAAACTAAAAATTGGATGAGGTTATATTACCAACTCTGTAAGGTATCGGACTAGAATTTGATGAGGCCATGTTACCAACTCTGTAAGGTGTTATACTAAAATTAGATAAGATTTTCTTAGTATGCCTAATTATTTAAGATTTTATTTTTAGTCCGACGTGACACTTCTAGTGTTCCATTTACGTCAGATTTTCAGGGTACGAAGTCAAATACAACCATGGGGTTTTACAGGTGTGGTTCAAAAACGTACCATTGGCTATGGCATGAGTCGCAGGTGTTTCTGCAACATCATCTTGGTCTCGAGGTCCACTCGTCAGGCTCTTGCGTTTCTTCTGGGATGGACCTTGGTTTTCTTGGGGTTCATCAGGATGGGATAGAGCATGGTTCTTCTTGGGACATTCGCGAGCAAAGTGTCCTTCCTGTCCACAGGTAAAGCAACCCGTGGTTCTAGGCTTGACATTTACACGCCTCCTTGAAGATTGTGGCATCGCAGGCAAAGCGCTGCGAGTCACCCATGAACTAGTTTCTCCTGGCGTCACTATCTTCCTTTTGCGGCTCTCTCCAGCAAGCAGTTGCTGGTATCCTCTCATAAGGATCGCAGTATTCTCAACGTTGGTGAGGACAAGCTGAGTCAATTGCTCCAGGGCAGCATGGGTGGCTATGTGTTCAGCACGAGCGGCTTCACTTTCTTCCCTCAACAGAGCAAACAGTTGAGCGACTGTCGGCTCCGGTGGTGGAGGTAGATCGCTGGCCATGCTGAAGACAAAGAACGGTATAAGACGAGAGCAACTAAAGGTGGTTTTGGTTTTGAACACTTAGCTACACATACCGGCTCATAACGGAGATGAGAACGGTAGGTAACACGACAACAAGGAAGCATCTAAGAAACAAACACCAACTCAAACAAAGGCTAACATGCATGTGAAACCGAGTCTTAACAAGCATAACTTAACTTAAGGGTTCACATGACTAAAGCATAAGGCTTACAGCACAACTAGCACACTCATTGCTCTTTAGAAGAGTTCACACAACACAGACACAAACATGCGTTGGGGGTGGAAACAACATAACTCCTAATATCCTGCGGCAATCCTAAGTGCTCGAGGAAGCGCGTAGCTGTTCCTCCAACTCTTCAACTCTGGTCTTGCTGGCTGCAAGCTGAAGCTGAAGGGTTCTCACTCGTGTGCGGTTCCTGGAGTCGGTGTACTTCATGGTCTTCTTCAGTACCTTGAGACGACGCTCGTTAGCAGAAGATGCACCCAGGAGGGGTTCCAGCTGGTCTATCTCTCTGCCTCGGAGGTCATAATCTGCTCTAACCTTGTCAAGGGAGAGCTGGGTGTTGTACAGCTTTACTTCCAGGTGCTGGAAGTGACAGGCAAACACAAAGTCTCCAGTGACTTCTATGGTCTTGTCGTCTTCGTCACGTCTTCCGAAGTAGCTATAGGGGGTGCCGGCAAACTTGCGGTGGAAGAAGTTCGCGAGCTTGGCAATGGTCAGCTACATCACTCTAAGGATACCATCTTCCCAACTGTTCTCCACCACTTCCCAAGTGATCTCTCGGGTTGACGGTTCTAGCAACAGGGCACGGATGGTGAAGACCACCAACCAGGATATTTCTCGTCCATCTTGGTGAAACTGGGCTCCCTTCAACTCAGGTATGAGACGACCGGTCAGGCGAGTCATCTTGATCAAATCCTCCTCAAAGCGGCGGTAGCAGGGTGCTTGTGACCCTAGCCGGAAGGAATGGGTGAAGACAACTGCCATCTACACAATATTTGAAAGTAGATTAAGTTAGGTAACAGTGTGCAAAATTTTAAGATGCTCCTTTTTAACTTTAGTGTAAATAGAGTTTTTGAAACACAGAGGGGATGGAGTATAGAGTTCTTTTTGGAAAATAGTCATCTTAGTGACCTGGTTTTATTAACTTTTACTATTAGAGTACTAGCTAATGTCCATGCTAACTAAGGTCTCCTAAGGTCAGGATAGCTCTGATACCAACTCTGTGAGCTCCGCCCTAGAACCATTGTTCAAGGACACCTCCGATACGCATACATTCACGATCCCAGATCACACCAGTCGTGAACAACATATCAAGTTGGTACACAGATACAATATCCATTACACGGTTGCATAAACACTTACAAGGGACATGGTCACATGACCAAGTCTAACACAACTGCCACGCATGGCAAACACACAACACACAACGGAAGACTAAACACACGCCAAACATAGTAGAGCCCAAGTCACGCCTTCACCTACAGGCTGCTGACCGGGAGACGATCCTAGTTCTCAAAGCCATCATCTCCGTACTCCTCTTCATCGATCTCCTTCTGAGACTCCTTCTCAAAATATGGCAAGTTGATACCAGGGACGAAACCAATATGAGTACATTTGAATGTACTCAGCAAGACATCCATCATGTAACTTACCAAAATGCAAGTATGCTTATATGGTGTAATAGGTAGGCTATACATAGGGTTCACTACCCATGATATATGAAAGATATATCATAGTTGATTTTTTAAAAAAATCTCTGTATCTTCGTTGAAGAAGATACTTCAAAAGAAAATAATATAGTTTTCTTTCTCTTGTAGATATCGCATGCACAAGAGTTTTTGTAAAACTTTGTTAAAAGAAAGTTTTCTCTTTGCAAAACTTCTTGGAATCAACTTCCAGTTTTTGTTTAGAAAAGAAAGGTTTTGTTTGCAAAACTTTTTGTAAACAACTTCTGGCTTTTCATCATTGGTACCTCCACGGTACAAGATTTCTTTCTTTCTGAACTTCACAAGTCCAACTCCTTTTTGAAAACTCCTTTTTGAAAACATTGACACAATGCTAGCTACATGGCCATTCAACTGTCCATATCCGAGGACGCGGCTACTTCGAAATAGTTGTACTCTGCAGAGGTGTACACATCCACCAGATCCAGTACACCCGTCGTGAACAACCACGGACTGTAACAACAGTATGCAAACATCAGGTATCTGATCCTAACCATCCACTATGTTCAAGCTAGAATATGCCTATCCCTTCAATTGAGTATGTGCTCCCCGGCATCAGGTCCCACCCTGCCTAGACGGGAGCCTCAACAGATGCGTCCGGAGGGTAACTTAATCCCACACTTTATATGCCGCCAAGATTGAGGGTTTTGACGACATTCGGTTCGAGGGCTCGACGACCCTTATAGCAACTTGAGATAGAACACACACTAACAAGAACAAACTTCTAGTTAGGCCCTTGCCCATGTTGGGGGTAAAGTGGCAGTATTGTAAAGGTTGTCCGGCGAAGACTAGGTTATGTGTCATTTTTGAAAACACGCTTTTCCCAAAAATGACCACTTCCACATTCCTCCGGTGAATAAGACTCAGCCTTTTCTCCGGGTTTTTCCATAAAGGATTTGTTCTGCAAAAACACATTTTTAGAGTGTCCACTTAGGGATTAATATTTGTGATGGTAATAAATACCATATGGTGGCTATGGGCTTGGTAACACCAAATATCAACTACTGGCATAGTAATATATAATAGTAGTAGTAGTCACTCAAAAATAGTTTTTTTTTTGGAAAACAAAGTTTTTTGTAAAACTTTCCAGAAGTAAAACATGCATGATAGATAATGATAAGTGTAGTATAACAGCAAGCATCAGGATGGCTTGCCTTAAATCTCTTAATGTCCCTGGCCTTGAAGTAACTTGAACTTGACGCACAGCTCCACAACAGCTTCTTCTTCTTCTTCTTCTTCTTCGTTTTCTAGCGTCGTCAAAGAATAAAAGACAAACTCTCAGGTCTAAATGGAAAACAACTAAACTAAACAACACATACAACAAGCAAAAGTATACTATCGCAAACTCTCAAACGTTATCGCGAAAAACTGCCTCACATAACTCTCATGGTCCAAAACTATCGTCCGACACTATGTATGGTTTAGAAAACCATGTCCCACATTTTACATAACATATATGGAGTGGTGTACCACTCTCACAATAAGATATATAAGAAGCTAAAAATATAGCTTGTGGGTGCAAAAGGTTACGTTGCTAAGATAAAAACAAACAAACAGAACAATACCCATGGCAGTGGGTATTAGCAACACACAAGCAATTGTCACTTAATATGTTCATGATTAGGTTGGATGCTTAGTTCACAAGATACTCCTAAGCACAACGACAACACTAGCACAACAAATAACCCAAGTATAACACTCATGTTAAGGTAAACACTCAGACAATTTCCAAACAACAGGTAAACACACCACAGATGAATAGACTATTTATTTACTATATTAATGTTTACTTGAAGTTATGGAATACATCAATCATGAAACTTTACCAAACAACCAGTAGCTAAAAACCAAGGAGTCAAGTCATAAAAATAAACCAAACACAATCATCACTCCATAAAATATTCCTATCAAATAAGCATAAAAACATGACTGCATTTAGCATACTAGTATGGGAATTCCTACACAAGCATGCTATAAGAAAAAATTATATTCTACAACCATAGCACATGCAACTAAAGAATTCATGGCATCATAAAAGAAGTAATAACTTCCTAAATATTCTATAATAAACTCATACACTCATAAAATAAAAGGTGACAACACTAGAGCAAACCACAATTTCTAGTGGTGACACTAGTTCAACACTAGAGAAGAAAAGAATGCTACCATGATACTTAACTCTAAACAAGCAAGTCTTGAACATAAATGCACCTACTAACAGTACACAAATCTTACACATGCTAGTAAGCACAAACATCAAAACAATTCTAGGAAACAACCATCAAGCATGCATAAACCAATTCTAGCAATTTCTGTTTTCCTAATTAATTACTAGCAAGCAAACAAGGTATAAACTACACAACCAGTGGCTATGCACTCAATGGAAATTTATCTAAACCTTTTCAAAAATCCGAACACTCAATATAAAATCATTCACAAACAATCTATCAATCACAAGGAGTGATTTTATTTGCAAACAATTTGATTTAGCACACAATAGTGAAACATTTCTTAACATGATACCCCTAAGGAATATTATGCTAAAAAATGAATCACACCTAAACATACTAGTATTTAAAAATAAGAAATAAACTTTTCACTTGCATAAGTGAAAAAACAACCTAGTTTTTTCATGGTGGAAAAACATCCTATCAATCACATAATAAAACATGTTATTTTCCCATACAAGTATGGTTGGGGATTTTCATCCTCTACCAAGATGCAATGGGACCAGTGGGTTATGGTCCCACTACTACCAAGGAAAAATAGGTACTAAGCCTCTGGTTACTCATGTCAAAAATCAGTATACAAGATAAATAAAACAAGGCTATTCATTCTAGTGAAAACAAGACTAGTGCAAAAGAATAACAAGACATACGCATGCTTTGCTATAAAATGACATGCAAGCTAACAGAGACAAAATCATCAAAATAATAGTACCAAAATGGTACTGGACTCAAGAAAACATAGCACAAAATTTATTCAACCAAGCACACAAAGATCTAGCTCGCACAAAAATTCCAAAGAATAAAATTAGAAAGTAACCAATGCTAGTTCTATTTTTATTTGGGTTTCCAATCATGCACACACTTTCTAAGGTAGATGTACTGTAATAAAACAACTTAATAACCAGTCCTAACAACTCTATACATGCTAGGAAACAGGATTAAATCAATCATACATTTCATTCCAAACAAAAACACCACTAAAAACAAAAACAGGAAAGTGCTGTTTTCTAGATCTGCCCACCAAAATTAATCTAGAGCTCCAAAACTTAATCTAAGCTAGGAATACATAGATCTAGTCAATACCAAATTCATCCAGTTGTATTTACTTCAAAAATCATTTTGGAACTCATTCTAAAAATCACAGAAGAGCCTACTAGTCTTTTACCAAAATGGATGGCATTTCCATTTGGTATCTCACCTTGATGTGAGGCCAAATGCTATGGATAGACCTGTTCAAAACATATCCAAAACATTTTAGTTTGTCCATTTTAGTTATGTATTTTAAAAGTTATGTTCCAAACATTCTCACAGACACTCTGTGCCAAAACATTCATTCTGGTCAAAAGAACAGTCCAAACTTAGATCTACAAATTTTATGTGGTTAGGAATTCATATAGTTAGGTCCATGATTTTTAGTAGATTTTATTTTACTCGTTTGGTATTTTTCAAACGTCCAAAGTAAAAGTACAAGTTTCTGTAAAAAAACTTAAAAGATAAACAAACACTACATGGGCTGGCTTTGTAGGGGCGCGGCCCAGCTAGGCACACAGCGCGGCCCAGCGCAGCTCAGCGCGCACGTGCGCCGCGGGAAAGGCTCGTGTTCAAACGCGGCCGTGGATCTAGGATCCAACGGCGCGCGGGCGTCTTCTACCCCACCTCTCCTCTCTCTCTCTGTCCCAAATTAACCGGCGGCAAAAAAGCTCGGGGAGGCTCACCTTGGGCTTGAGGAGTGGTGGCGCGGCTCGGGGAAGGCTGTTGGGTGGCAAGGGCGTCGAGGGGAGCAGTCGTGGGCGACGGGCGTGGCTCCAAACGCTGGAACGCGGCCGATGCTCGTGGCGGCGCTCACAGACGGCGGCGGCGGTCCCTGCGGGAAGAGGGCAAGGGAACAAGTCAGGGAGGTTCAGGGGAGGGTGGGGAAGTGATCTAGGGCAGTGGAGGGAGTGGGGAAGGAGGGGATCGAGCAGAGCCACCTCGGGGTCGTGGTGGTCACCGGCGGCGAGTGCACGGCCCGTGCACGCTCCAGGGGGCTAGGCTCTGTCCCTTTTCGACTTGGGGAGGCAGGGGGAGTGTGAGGGAGGGCAGAGGCGCAAGGGGTGAGGCTTGTGGTACTTGTACCCGTGGTGACAAGGGGCAAGGGCAAAATGGGCTCTCGGGTTGATGCCAAATAATGGCATGATCTAGCCAGGGGTTTTTTGGTCATCCACACTCGTGCACTGGCTGTCCTAGTCATAGATCATAATGGGGCAAGGTCAAGGGTGGCCTTTGGAGGCAAGGGGAGGGCAGGGGAAAGTCAAGTGGGTCAAAGGCATGGGCTGCCCATACTTGCCACATCATCTCTTCTCTCTCTCATTTTCTTCCTCCACAAGGCTTCTAGAAGCATACTAATACATCCTGGCTCGAGTAGGTAAAGTGGTGAACACATATGACCAGGTTGCACTTCCAGATTTGCAAAGAAACATCAAGAAAACATTTGTGCAAAAGTGTATCTCACACTGTTCACTGAAAATTCAGAAAATTCAGTTTAGGACATAGAAAATTTCTAAGTGTTGAAAACAGATGAAAAGTTCAAAAAGTTGAGTTTGTTTTCAAGGTTCAAATGCTTTCCAAAATTTGTTTTCAAGGTATGGACTTGTTAACCATGTTATATACTTTCAGAAAAATCTTTTGAAAACAATTTTGAAATGGTTTAAGTCCATGAAAACAATGTGGAAAAATATATACTTTCTGTTTTTATCTGTTTTTCAAAAATGCCCTTTTCTGCCTTAATTTTATACCACAAAAACAACAAGCAAAAGATAACTTTTAATAACCCAAAAATAAAACTAAGCTTATGGTTTTGTAGTACATATATCAAGGATCAATTAAAGTCAAGAAAACATAAAATAACATTTTATAGCCTAGTGAAAACAAAGGTATAAAATAGGTACTTGGCTTTATTTTCAGGAAATGTTTTCCATAGAAAACTTTAAGGAAATTTTCATAAATCATTTTGAAACTTTGTTTTCTTGGATCCAACAAAAGTAAAAGCTTGTTTTAAGATGCAAACAAGAGTGATCCGAGTCTTGGAATAAAAATCAACTCAAGTAATAATAGGAAAAACATCAGGGAAACATTATCAGGAAAATAATAGAAGTGGTTTCATAAAACTTTGGTATTGGTTTTATAAATAAAACAAAACTTGCATTTCAAGAATGATTAAGATCGTAAACATATGTTAGTTCAAACAATCATGTTGTTAAAAAAAATTGTTGGCCCTAATTTTTGTCTTCTTGAGCACGGTACAAGAATCCAAAAACTGGGGTGTGACAGGGTCTCCCAACCAACGTGTGTTTACACGCCATGAGTGTCAATAAGATTTTTATGAGATGATTCGTCAAGAATGGAGCGTTGGCAACATAAAATTCGTCATTTACGTTAGGTTTTGTGTGGTTTGGAAAAAAAAACCTAAGCGAGGAGTTCAAAAAGCTAAAAAAATAACAATGCTTGTAGACCAATTGGATATCAAAGTGGAAACAACTGCTCTCACCGAGGCCGAGCGGACTGTGAAGAGGGAGGCTAACGAATTCCTGCCTAAACTCAGACGGGACAAAGATTCTAAGTGGGCGCAGACGGGTAAAAGAAAGTATATCAAAGAAGGAGGAAACAATACCAAATACTTCCACTTAATGCGAAAAGCATAGGTAGAAAATAATCTTTTAGCTAGAACAAGATGAGGGAAGCATTAGGGACAAGGCTAACCTTAAAGTATTTATTTCCATGTACTATAAGAAATTGTTTGGAGCACCGGATCCGAATAATATATTTTAATAGAGGAAATTACATATGATATGCCCCAAATTTCGCCAGAACAAAACGTCATTTCAACATCCCCTTTTGCGGAGAAGGGAGCGTTGGAGGCCATTACCCAAATGGAGCTTAATAAAGCCCCGAGACCAGACGGGTGTTCGTCGGAATTTTATCAAACATTCTGGGAGATCATTAAAACTGATTTGATGCCTATGTTTACTAGTCGCATGACTTGGATAAGCCTCTTTTAAAACTAAATTTTGGGGTTATCACCTTACTACCAAAAAAATAAGATGCTAGTCGAATTGAGCAATACAGACCAATATGTATTTTAAACGCGAGCTTTAAGATATTCATTAAGGTAGGCACCAATCGAATAACATCTATTGCGACTAGAGTTACTAGTCATCAGCCCGTGCAACTGCACGGCCTAGAAATTGGAAGAAACAAACAACCTTCTATGCAATTATGTAAAATTAGTTTTATGACTTATGCAGAAATAATACAAATTTGGGAAAACATTTA
Source organism: Alopecurus myosuroides (assembly GCA_028641055.1). Lineage (NCBI taxonomy): Eukaryota > Viridiplantae > Streptophyta > Magnoliopsida > Poales > Poaceae > Alopecurus > Alopecurus myosuroides. The sequence continues at coordinate 232,518,166 of CM054063.1, read as the reverse complement.
AAGGAATTTTGTTATACACATTTATGAATGCCTCCATAGATTTGTTGGGTCTTTTGAAACCATGGAAGCATACTAATGTATTCATAGGATGTTGTACTTTGTGTGAAAAAATAATAAACTTTTTTGTCAAATACCATGGTTCTAAAAATATTTAGAATTTAAAAAGATCCTAAGCCATCCCATTCACAAAATCTTGTTTCTAAATGTTGTTGTTGAGTAAGATGCCAAGATCAAGTATTAATCTCAAATCTATTTACTTATACTGAGGCAATTTAAACTTGATATTTTTTGGTTTAATATAAAAGCTGTGTGCATCGCTCGGATGAGGAGGCTGGGGATTATTCCCATTTTCTTAAAAGAAAAAAAAATATAATTGCTACATGGGAGTGAAGCTCACATTATCACCGAGTCATGAAGGTGGCATAAGATTACGTACATAAGAACTCAGAATATACAATTTGACTGGATAGGTGTGCATGAACGTGCACTCACAATTGGTGTAAAAGGTAACAAATTCAATTTTAAGAAAAACTCTACCAAAACATGGACTGGTCTCTCCAATTTAAGCCATAGCAGTACGATAGCAATGCATATGTGCACGGTATATCGAGAAAAGACATCAGCAATTCCGATCAGATACTAACCTATCCATGATGCTATTTTGGGTTGTCTTCTAAAAATTTCTCATCCGCAGGTCGTCCGCATCCTCATGTCTGCTAAATCAACAAAACGAAATCTCGTAATTATGCAATCCACCTGTTTTTAAATTTCCAAAATATTGCATATAATATTGTTACAGTTCAATCTAAATTAGTATGCGAAGGGCTGACGGAATTAACTCTAAATTCTTAATAAGATTGGCTTCGAGATTTTTTGTCAAGTCCATGATATTTAGATCTTTCAAGAGGAAAAAGTCCACCACCAAATTTTCTTTGCATTGACTAAAAAGTATATCGCATTTGCAAGATAATGAGAAGAGGACTCAAAATACGCATGGACAAAAACTTGGAGTCTAACCAGAGACCAAAACAGCCTGCTAGTTGCGAAAATTTGATAGCAAGAAGCAGCTCTTTCGTTTTATATCTTTCCATTAGTCGATCAGCATTCTTTCGTTTTTATATCTTTCCAGAAGCCGTGGCAGATCATCTTGCTTAGAGAAACCTCCATTGTTTGTGTGCCATGGAACCCCACGGCCGAGGCACTGATTATATCCGTCAAATTCGTCGAAGAACATGTATATGTCCAGACTATATGTACAACTAATTGTATTTTTCAGACAACACTCCTACAAATTGGTCCATGGCTAGTGGCTACTGGAAAGAATTAAGAGGTGATCGCTGGCCGGTCGGCCGCATGAATCGGTAATATTCAGATCTTCCAATAGGAAAAAGTCCACACCAAAAATTTCTTAGTTACCATTTGCAAGATAATCTGAAGAGGACATTAAAAACGAATGGACAAAAACCTGAAGTCTAAAAATCGTTCATGACCGGGGAGCAAACCAGCCCGCTAGTTACTGATATTTGATCGGAAGAAGCAACTCTTGCATGAAGCATAGGCCACCATTACTCCATCAACATTCTTCTGTTCCTATATCTTCCTGGGAGTGGCGGCCAATCATCTTGTTTAAAGAAACCTCCATTGTTTGAACTCCACGACCGAGGTGCAGATTAATTAAATTCGTCAAACATCATGTATATGTCCAGACTACACGTACAACTAATTGTACTTTTCAGATGACTCCCCTACAGATTGGTCCATGGCTGCTGGAAATAATTAACGGGAGGTCGCCGGCCGGCCGGCCGCATGTATCGGTAGTGTAAAATCAGCTCAGTTTAGTATTGGCCCGATAAGTCCAAATAATGTGAGATTGATGGTTAAGATTAAATTATACTATTTCTAGCTTAATTGTACCTTAATTTAATATATTGGGCCCACCCCAACAACACATCCACGATGGATTTCATATCTCCGTAAGAGTACAGGACCCTTGATGGAATAGAACTCCATGCGACGGTTCCCCATATTTGATCCTAACCACATAATTTAGATCTAATGGTAATTACTATGCATTGTTTCTAGGATTGACGCGAGGCCTTCTAGGGAGTCTCTAATTAGTAAATATAAGATTGGACCTTCTAGGGAATGTGGTTTTTATGTTTGCATTCCCGGTGTGGTGCCTCCTCTCTATGACTCAAATACATCTTTTGGGTCTTCCTCGTGCGATAGAACCATTTCTCATCTATATGAACCACATCCATATCAGCCCTAAAGGTGGGATTAACACCTAGGCTACATCTCTCTAGATGCCTTAGGGCATACTCCACATGAGCCCTTTGGTTTGCATCGGTCAAGGCTGGTTTGAGTTCGCTTGTTATGCGTCTAATTTCCTTCTGCTTCAACCTACAACATAATATAGAAGAATATCTCATGTACAGAGTAGGGATGTATATAAAATAAAAAAATTGCTAGTATCACTCTCACCTCCGCCAAACAGTGGTAGTTGACATGTTCAAATGTCCAGCAACTTGTTCTAGTGTTGTTCTCTCTCCAGCTGGGATGGCTTCCAATGCCTCTATGTTCAATTGCAATTTTTTCCTTCCTGATTTCAGTTTCCGGTTATTTTTCACAGCAATAATGCCGCCACCATTTTTAGCGTCCTGCCATACCCTTTGCACTATCCTGCGAGGACAATCACAAGCAAGTGCAACCGCTTTGGAAACTCCATGCTTCAACCTACTAGCCGTACCATTACGGGCGATGATCTCAGCATATATATGACGCTTGTCGTTGGTACGGTACTGCCTTCTTGTCTCCTTGTTCGCCAAAACATCTAAATGCATTTGAAAAAAATTAGAGAAGCAACTAATTGCATGATAGGGAAACAGAAATATGCTCTAGTTGTGCTTACTCAAATCGATTGGTGCTTTTTGTGTTTCAACATGCTCTTGACTAGGAGGGTACTCGTCGGCATGGGCAAAATTGGGGTTGTATCCCGGCCCTCGGTAGCCAATGTCACCTGAGCTATCATTTCCGCCAATACCTTGCAGAACATATCACCAAAGATACCTGTGGTGTTAGCATGCATGTTTCACTGTTTCAAGGGACAAACATATCACCAAAAATACTTGTGGTGATAGCATGCATGTTGTTGACGTTGTTCATGTCCTCTCCACTGTGCCCACCTACTCCGAACCCATTTCCTTTCATCATACGCAGGGCATAACAAAAAAAAGAATTAGGACAATGCGGACAGTGAGCACAACAAAAATATCTTGCACTACATAACCTAGCACTACATGAACACATTCAAATAATTTTTGTCAACCTTATGTAAAATACCAGAATACAGTAACAGATATACCAGTACATGAATATCATCTAGAACATTTTTTTTGCATCTGTTTGTGATGTATTTCTACAACAACAAGTTGTAACTCTACTTGTACATCAATAACCAGTATTACATTATACTATGGCAGGGACGACTATCATCTAGAACATCATTTAGAACTACTGTATCTAGGCTCTATTATGTATACAGGAGGGTTTACGTTGGAGTATCAGGAGGACCCCATATAGAACTATCACATGGAGTAAACAGGAGGGTTTACGTTGTACCTTGGCTGCTGCCACCACGGGAAGAAGACTCGTCGCTCCCTCTGATCCGTATGCCACCGGCGCCGCTGCTGAAGTTGAAGCCCATGGACGCGCTGCCGCCGCCGCCAAACGAGATCCCGCCACTACCATTGAGGAGGTTGAACCCCACGAATGAAGGTCGTGTGCTCCCTGCGCTTGCAGTCCCGGCCGCGGCGACGGAGGCAGTCCAGTTAGACGACCCAGCCTCGTTTGGCGCAGGAGGGCGAGATGGCCGTGCCAGGCCGACGCGGCGCCGAGGCAATGTCGACGGAGGAGGAACATGCTCGAAGCCAGCCGTGCCGATGGTAAACGATGGCAGGGACGTGCGTCCCGTCAGACCAAGAGCAGGAAGACCTCCGGGCGGCGGCGATCTTGGTCGGAAAGCCACCCGCGAAAGGCCACGGAGGCCAAGAGGCGGAGGACGCCGATCTGCTGCACCTTCCTGCGGCGGCGCCATTGGATCCAGATGGAGGACAGAAGATGAGCGTGGTCTGTTCGTGTGCCTCCATTGACAAGCATATATAGAGGAACATCGGCCGGAACATCAGCGGGAGGTTTTCATCGGCCAAATTTTCATGTGCGAGGGAAGTTTATGATTCCAGAGCGGGGAAGATCGGCGGGAGGTTTCTACCAGCGAAAATTCCTCGCGGTTTGGATTAAAATTTGCGGGAAGAAAGGAAATAACGTGGGAAGAAGAAGGAAAGAGAGAGAAAACCTTCCAGGAAACGGCTCAACCAATGCATGCGCGAGCAGGTTTGCATTTACTGGCCGGGATGGTTACCAAGCGTTTTTTTCGCAGGTAATTAGGCGCATGATCTTAACTGCTCGTGCGTAATTTTCTCCGGTTAACCACCCTATCGCTAATTGCATTGGTACCAGGGACATGTGAGCTACGCCTTTTATACTGTGATGGAGGGAGTAGCATTCATGCCAGGTAAAAAAATATTGAAATGAGTAGTGGTGCTTCATGAAACTATCCATGAGGTTAAGAAAGAAACAAAATAGATGGAGTGTTGTTTAAAATCGACTTTGAAAAGGTGTACGATAAGATTAATTGGTCCTTACTTCAACAAGGATTACGGATGAATCACTAGATTTGTTGGGGGGTGGGGGGAGGAGGGTGGTAGTGCAAGGATTCAAGTGAACAATGATATCGGTCGTTATTTTCAAACACTCAAATTTCCAAGACAGGGAGATCCCCTATCACCTATTCTTTTTTATCTTGTTGCGAACATGCTGGCAATTCTCATTGCATGCATGAAGGAGGATGGCCAAGTGGGCGGATATGTAGCACACCTTGTCGATGGTGGGGTGTCCATCCTTCAATACACTGATGACACAATTTTATTCGCACAATACTGAGTAAGCTGTTAATATGAAGCTCATCCTCGCTTTATTCGAACAACTGCCGAGTTTAAAATAAAATTTCACAAAAGCGAAACTTACTATTTTGGCAAGGCCAGATATGCTCAAAATGATTAATAGTCATATGTGACGTGGATAATTTACCTTTTAGATATTTTGATATTCTTATGCATTATAGAAAATTGCTCAACAAGGAGGGGAAACGTGTGGAAGATCGCTTTGAGCGGAAATTGTGATCTTGGGATGGAAAGATGTTATCTTACAGTGATCACCTCGTGTTGAAAAATTTAGTTTTAACAAGTTTGTGAATGTTTTTGTTGTCTTTCTTCAAAATACCTAAAGGGGTGAAGAACGGACTAGATTTCGACCGCTCGTGTTTTTTCTAGGAAAGTGACAATAAGAAGAACAAAAATCGTCTAACCAAGTAATATTATATGTCGCCCGAAGACCAATTTGGGCTGGGAATTGAGATTCTTGATATAAAAAACAAGTGTTTGATAAGAAAGTGGCTTTTCAAGCTACTTCATTAAGAGCGGGCGGAGCAAGAGATTCTCTTCAACAAGTACCTATGGATAAAATTTTGTCCCAATTACAAGTTAAACCAACAGGGTTCTCCGTTTTAGAAGGGTATAACGAGAGTAAGCAAGATTTCTTTTCTCGTGGTTCATTTGTTATTGGTAACGGGCAGCGAGTTCAGTTCTGGTAGGATGTATGGCTGGGTGATGAACCGCTATGACGTATGTATCCCTCCTTATATAATGTTGCGTATCATAAACATGTCACCATCACGGATGTGTTATCAAACAACCCTCTTAATAATTTAATATTGAATTTAGAAGACCAATAGTAGGATATTGGAAAACACATCTTCATATGGTAGGGAGACTAATGCGAGTTTCTTTGTCACAAGGACCAGATTATTTTAAATGGGGTTTGATAGCTGGCGGGTTGTCCTCCGTGAAATCCTACTATGCTGATTTACTTAATGGTAATACAAGATTTTTGCGAAAATATTTGTGGAAACTAAAGATACCACTTCAGATTAAAATATTTTTGTGGTTTGTTCACCGCAAGGTGGTGTTAACAAAAGATAATATTTTTAAGAGGAGATGAACGGGTGTAAAAAGTGTGTGTTTTGCGATGCAGGTGAATCTGTTGAACACTTGTTTATTTCCTATTCATTTGCCCAATTTTTTTATATTAATACACTATGTTCAATATAACTCCTCCGACTAGCATTACCAACATGTTTGGCACTTGGTTAAATGGAATTTATAGACAAACAAAAGCACGTATACGTGTCGGCCTGTCAGATTTTATTTGGGCAATATGAAATTGTCGCAATGATATAGTGTTTAACAAAAAAAAACTATTCCTTACTTGCAGCTTGTAAACAAGACGGTCTAATAGATCCATATGTGGTATTTCCCTTTTCCTTCAGAGAAGGAAGGACTTATGGGTACCGGATGTGCTCGGCTGATGGCGGTCATTCAACCTATTTTCAGCCGGGGTGGGTAGCTAATGATAAGAGGATAGATGTACAGAGTTATAATTTTTTAGTGACTATCTTTGTGGCAATCTTGAGCAACCCATGTTTTTTTAGAATTAATACTTCTTGAAACGATTAATAAAAATATATGTGCGCATCATTTCGATATAGAGTCTGGCCTAATATCCAATTTGTTTTAAAAATACAATCTACCGTGACCATGAAGCATTAAACTTGAGCAACAACATTTTGCAGGTCTCCGCTTGCTTATCATGCATGGAGGGGTAGTCCTCATCCTTGAGGATCTAAGGTTCGTGCACGGGCAGGTGTAACATCCCAGGATTTTCAAAAATTTGAAAAAATTAAAACCTTCATGCATTCATGAGCATCATAGCATCTCTGGATCTTGTTTGCTTAATTTTGGGATATTAAATTGTAAAACACAAAATTTTAGGCATTATTACCTCTTAAACCACTTTTTGGTTTTAAAACATTTTCCAAAAATAAGTAATTTAGTTTTTGGAAATAATAGTACCAAAATGTTCTATTTTTCATAAGCTTTCCAAAACATATTTTCTCAAAATTTTCTGAAATTTTTTGACAAGTTTTTGGTTTGAATTAAATCATTTGAATAAAAAAACAGAAAAAAAGAGAAAGAAAACCCAACGCAAGCCCTCTCTCTATCCCGGCCTAGCCCAGCCCAACTTCCCTCTCCCCTCTCTTTCTCTCACGCGCGCAGCTGCCAGCAGAGCGGGCCGAGCCCACCTAGGAGGCCCAGTGCGCCAGCCCGCCCCGCATGCTCTCTCTCTCGCTGCTGACAGCCAGGCCCCGCGCGTGACGCAGCCCTACGTCACAGATGACGTCTCCACACCTCGACGTCCGTGCCACGGCCAGACTCCGCGTCGCCACCGCCTCGATGTCCCCTTCCGCACGCATCTTCCCTTTAAAAGGGAGAAGCCCTCGACGTCCGCACCCCGCATCTCGAAACCCTAACCCTAATACGCGACGCCGCCGAGACTTCTCGCCGAGATCCGTTGCCGCCTCCATTAACGCCCCTCGGGTAGCACGCACCGCCGCCGTTCCACGCATCAGGAGGTGAAGGCGAGGAAACGAGGGAGTTCGCCTCGAGAAGACGAGTCCGAGGAGCTCTGCGCCGTCTCTAGGGAGCGCCGGGAACATCGCCGTCGTCGTCAACCGCAAGCCGGCGCCGTTGTCTTCCTCTCCTCCCATGAGCACCCCCCCCGGTCTTTTCCCTCCGTCGGATCGCAATCAGACGTTCCCTGTTAGATCCAGCTCCAAAGGGGTACCAACGAATAGAAGGCCGCCACGTCGCCCGCCTCGTCAGCCGCCGCGCAGCTCCGCTCCAATCGTGGTCTGCCACGTGGAGCGCCCAGTCGGCGCAGAGTCAGCGAGCCAGTTAGCGCGATTTAAATCGATTGAAAATTCCAGAAAATTGCTAAACTTGTAAAATCAATAACTTTTGTTCTATAACTCCGATTTTGGTGATTTTGGACTTTTTTAAATCAGCACAATGTGTAGATTAATATAGGCTATTCAAATTTCAATTTTGAAATGTGCACTCACATGTTATTTGTAGATCTCTATTAATTACTATTTTAGGCATAACTTTTAATCTATAAATCCTTTTTAGGTAAAATCAATTGCTATGGTTTTTTGATGTCCTATATCCATTAGAAGCGTTGGAAAAATTATTTGTGGAACTTTGTAACAGAAACCCTAATGATCTTCATATTAGCCTATATTAAAACCCTAACAATACTAATAATTATAATTTGATAATAAATTTGTTTTCCTTGCATCATAACCATGTTATTAACATTAGAGGACATCATTATTAGTAATTCTTGCTAGTTGAGAATTTTGTGTATTAATTTGATCATTGCATAACATGCATACATGGTTTTGTATTGGTATTTTGTTTTCTATGCTATGTTTGTCTTATATGTTTATGTGTGGCTTGTTTTGTTTGTGTTAGATTGTGAAGAGGATCAAGTCTACTCTTGTTGCTGTTATTCTTGTTGTGATTGTTCATCCTATTGCCAAGGCAAGTAAAACACCATCAAATCTCCCATATTTTTCACTATGCATTACTAGTGGTTTTGAGTAGTATGCATGATAGGGAATTTTACTAAATTATTATATGCTATGCAAAATCAAAAGTAGTGTGTAGCCATCCTTTAGACTTGTTATTTTGGAGACTTATACTTAGTAGATGCTTACCCTTGCTACAAATTTGTTTTACTCAATGTTGTGGAAAAATTCTAAGTATAAACTTTAACGAATCACCTGGGTGGATTTGGTTGTTTGGTTGATGAGAGTTGAGTGTCTCCCTGAGGGGAGTTCACTTGAGGAATGCCACCTAGAAAACAAAGAGATTACCATGTCCTCTAAGTTTAGTAGCTTCCCATGCAACCCTTTGACATCTGGGCTCTGTCTTGATCAACTAAGTTATGAGAGTTCAGTCCATGCTTGACATGAAGATGTAGCAGAATTATAGGTGGAACGGGTCTTGCTTGTTGGGTTGAATTTCTTGTTTCTGAAAGATCTCGTCTTAATTATCTCCTTTCCTTAATGCACTCAACGTGTATACGTTGTTTGGGCTAATTGAGGACAAAGGGTGAAAGTGCACAACCTCTGCAGAGTTGAAACTATGATCATAGCCGTGTCCTCGGCAATGGACGACTTCGAGCAGCTGGACAAGGATGGACAGAATTATCTCAACACCTTTTTTAAGAAGTAAAATTTTGATAAGGAAATATTAGTTGTGGTGTTCATGGGTGTGTCCCATAGTGCCAATCTTTGAAAAGAAAACTCTTTTTCAAAAGTGTTAGGGAAAAACTTGCTTTCTGCAAATAGCCTGAACTCCACCAGCCAGATATGCATGTAGTTTAGAATTGTCATTTTATATCCACCATAGTGTAATTTTCCATTACATTGTTTGTATCGAATCTCCTTCGGGGGTTGCATATTCCAACATGCGGGTAATTGTGATGAGGAAGTTTGATTAAGTGCTTGGACTCGAGTGTACACCAAAAATGTAATGCATGTGGTGCATGATTGAAGATGGAGGCTCATTGCTATCTTTATTTCTGTTGTTTAGAACTCTGAGTTTTGCCAGTATTTCAAGACTATGCACTTTGTAATAAAGCTATACTTGGCTATTCTAGATCTTTTGTAATAAATTTGGATACTTCTGCAATGATACTTTACATTTTGTTCTATGGTGCTAGCATTGATCCAGGGACTAGCACTTAACACAGTAATTCTTACATTATTAAATGTGAGGGCGCTACAAAATGGTATCAGAGCAAAGTGGTGCATGTAGGTTCGAGCCCTTAGGTTTGGAAAACCCCTTTAGATCAAGTTAGACTAAATATTTTCTAAGTACTACTACTCATCTCGTATCTAGTACCTGATCGCTTGCAGAGTTGACTTTAAATCCCTAGCAATGGTGCCAAAAATTCTTGCTACAAAAACTATGGATGGTGCGTTGGGAACCCCAAGAGGAGGATGTGATGAGTGAAGTGGTAAGAATTTCCCTCAGTTAAGAACCATGGTTATCAATCCAGTAGGAGAAAGAGGATCTTTGGAAGGTTGATGCCACTGACGGTGGTGGTGGCTCACCGGTGTCAGCAACAACGCGGAACCTGCACACAACACAACCAAAATACTTTGTCCCAACGGTACAGTGAGGTGTCAATCTCACCGGTCTTGCTGAAAACAAAGATTAGACGTATAGTATGGAAAATAATGTATGCTTGCAGTAAGTATAGAAAGCACAAAATTGTAGTGGTTTGTTTAGCAGTGTAGGAAAATGGACCGGGGTTCATAGGTTCACTAGTGGTGTCTCTCCATAAAAGATAGCATGCTGGGTGAACAAATTACATCTAGGCAATTGACAAATAAAGATTGCACCGTAGTGCACATTCATGACATAATGACTACTATGATATTTAGTGCGGGCATTACAAAAATATACATAGACCATAATCCAACAACATCTATGACTAATAATCCACCCTCAGGTTATCATCCGAACCCCCTTAGGTATTAAGTTGCAAGCAATAGATAATCGCATTAAGCAATGTGTGTAATGTAAGCAATGATTGTACACGCGGGCACTCACACCGTTGTTTTCTCCCTAGTGGCAACAACACATCCTCCCCCGTCACGTTTTTGTCACTCGAGCACAGGCGAAAAGGAGGCATGAACTCACTATCGAGCATAAATACTCCCTCTTGGAGTCACTAGAAACCACTTGGCCAGAGCAACCACTAGCAACGGAAAGCATGCAAGATCACAAATAACATATGCAATAAAGACTATAATCGACTTGGCATAAGTTCAATATTCATCGGATCCCAGCAAAAACAGCACATAGAATTACATAAGAACAATCTCGATCATGTTAGGCAGCTCACGAGATCTAAACATGGAGGCATAGGAGGAGAAGACAACCATATAGCTACTGCTATGGACCTGTAGTCCAACGAATAGTAAACAGAAAATACAGTACGTCACAAGCCAACTGGATTCACAAGAGCGCCTCCCATATGAAGGACGCATCTGGATAGAAGGTCATCCCTCTTTCTCTTTTGTTTACACAATTATGCTTTGACTGATAAATTAGGGGCAAAAATAGTGAATACATTTTGTGTGTATTAATTTGGGGCTGGTGATGCATGTAAAATGCATAGATGAATTTTGCATATTTTCACATGGTTTTCTATTACATATTGCATCATATAAGGGTATAGTTCAATGTTTTATCGTATTTTGGGGTTAAATTACAAAGTCCCCCAACTTTTATGGAATTAACCCTGCCTGTCAGAAACCCCGTTTTCTATATTTTTGACGTTTCAGGGGGTAAACTTCCGCGAAATCACCTGAAAATCTGCGGGGGGTCATTTTCTTGGAAGGAGAAGACTTGCGGGCGAAGGATCCACGAGAATTGGGCAAGGAGGCCCAAAAGAGGACCCTCCACGCGGCCAGATTCCTTGGCCGCGTGAGAGGCCCCCTTTTGGCCCCTGTGGCCCCAATTCCTTCCATCTTCGACTTACCGACTCCGTCTTGACCTGAAACTGACTATAAAAAGGGTCCCCCGTACCCTTACGGAGAAGAGCGCCGCCGAAACACTGAAACACCGAAACAGAGACCTGGAGTTCCAGATTGGAGGGGGGAAACTCCGGCGGGGCGCCGCCGGTGTGATCTCCTACCCCTCCAACGTCATCACCATCGACATCTCCATGAAGAGGGAGTAGTCCACCCCAGGGCTATGGGTTTGTGGAAGTAGCACTTGTATCTCTCTCTCTATGTGCTTCACTAATTAGATCCGTATGAGCTGCCTCACATGATTACGGGCACCGTTGTAATTCCTATGTGGTGCATCTTTTCTATGAGTTATTGAATCTGAGATTGCAATTGTTTCTCTTGAGTTATTTGAGTAGATGTATCTTATGTACCCCGTTCTTATTTGCTAGATTTGATCAATCTAGTTCTTCAGAGCGTGTGTGGGGTGATGGGTGCATTAGTTGGAGTAACGGGGGTGGCTAGTGTTGTGAAAGTGACAGAAGTTCAGCGATCCACTTAGGTTTTGTTAAACCTTTCCTAGTTACCTCACTAGGGATAAAAAGGAGTACCTTGTTACCGGGGATTTGAAGTGACACTAATCAATCTCCATGACTAGATCTAGCAAGTTCTTACTTCAACTTCATGTCACATTGCTTAAAGCTATACTCTGGTTTTTCCTTAATTATCGAGGTGTTATGATTTATTTCGCATCTTGGTGGAGTATAAGAGGGATCAATATGACCGTAGAGATCTCTATGCTAGGACGTGATGCCCATATGAAAGTACTCAATGTTAAACATGTTATTGTAATCTCACATGTAATTCTTTATGTCCACCGTCTACTTTATTTGAGAGAATGCAAGTGTGAAACCATGAACCCCGGTCCTATTTTAAATATAAGAAAACACTCTAGTTACTTTGCTGCAATTTACTTTACTTGCACTTTACTTTACTTGCATCTCCAATTTGAATTGACATTATCTCCATCACCACTTGCATCACAAAAATACAAAAACAATCCATTGCATATTTATTTTCTCATTTGCATTTAGTAGTAGATTTAATTATTGCACATTTACTTTCAGTTTTGCATTGCAATTTAGAAGTCTCGCACCTTGTGCTTGACAACCACTTGGTGAGGTTGAGGGCACAAAATTCTCTACTTGTTTGCAGGATCCTGGAGGAAGCTTGGAAGACAACTGTTGAAATACTGGCTCCCCAAGAGTTCGATATAAACCCTCGAGTCACCCTCGTGGGGAAGAAGGCTTGCCACTAGCTAGACACTCTGCACTTGGAGTCTCAACCTAGCCATCAAGCGTTTTTCTGGCGCTGTTGCCTGGGAGCCATAGGTGAAGGAGTTGTCCAAGGGAGCTCACAAGAAGTCTTCATCACCAACAAGGTGTGCTGCACCTACATGAGTATCGTCCTTTCTATCTCCACCTTCTTTCAAGTAGATTGTTTTGTTTCTTGTCTTGTTTTTGTTTTTGTTCTTGTTTTTGTTTTTGTTCTTGTTTTTGTTTTGTCTTGCATATTTTATTTTAGTTTGCATTTTAGTTTTGCATTTAGTTATCTAGATTATTTTAGTATTTCGAATTTGCTTAGTAACTTTACTTTTTTTTTTGCATAAAAAATTAAAAACTACATAAAAACTTGGAAAATGGAGCAGAGAACTTATTGGCCATTCAGTGTTAGGAATTTCCCTCAAGAGCTAAATATTCCCGTTGAAAAATTAGAGGTAGATCCTAGTGTTATTAAAATGATTTATGAATCTCGTTTCCATGGAAAGCCTAAAGAAGACCCTTTGTTCCATCTTAAGAAATTTGATGAAAGATGTAAAACTTTGAACTTGAATCATGCAAACATCAACACTACTAAAGTTAAACTCTTTCCCTACTCACTAGGAGGCAAAGCATTAGATTGGATATTAAGATGGCCTCCTAGCAATTTTACTACTTGGTTCAACTTAAGGGCTGCATTTATTGAAAGGTTTTGTCATGCTGAAAAGAATTACAATGTTAAACAATTTCTCATTACCTTTAAACAAGAAAAAGATGAATCAATGATACTAGCATGGGAGAGATTTAGAAGTAGAGCATATGGAATAGGGCATGGCTTTAGAGATTGGATACTTATGCATATGTTTTATAAGGGACTTTCTGAAACTTATAGAGACGTTTTAGATAATGAATGTGGGGGATCTTTTACTAGTACTAATGCTGCAAATACCCATGTTTTGCTTGAAAGTTTGCTCTTAGAGGTTAAAATTAAAGAGAGCTTAAAAAAGGCTGAAGTACCCGAGGATATTTTTGATGATCGCTATGAGATTTTTAATATGCATAATAGAAAAGGAAAAGTAGAGGAAATTATGATGCTTACTGAAATTAAGGATCCATTTCTTGATTTAGAAAAAAGTAGCTTGCAAGAACTTATTGCTACTCTACAAAAATTTGCTAGTGATCCCACTATAAATGTTAATCAACCTGGCTTTGGATCTTATATTGCTAATCATGTCTTGCAAGAAAAAATTGCTAGGTACAAGAATGAGGCCATGATACCTCCTAAGCTTGGGGATGCATGGATCCCCAAGGTGCTAGTTTCAATTGGAAAAGAAATTCACCATGCTATGTTAGATCTAGGTTCTAGTGTATCGGTACTCTGTAAAGAATTATATGAATTGCTAGAACTAGAAAATTTAGAAAAGTGCTCAAGTGAATTTTTCCTTGGTAATAACTCTATTAAACATGCTGTAGGACAAGTAAAAGATGTTATGATTGAATTGCACATGACTTTCGTACCCGTTGATTTCATTATTATGGATATGGGGGATAAATCCCCTAGTCCTATTATTTTGGGTAGACCTTTTCTTCGTACTACAGGTGCAATCATAGACTCCAAGGAAGTGAATGTAAAGTTTCAGTTCCCTCACCAGAAAAGAATGGAGCACTTCCCAAGGAAGAGGGGCACGCTGAAGAACAAGCTCCCTCATGAGCTTTATCCCTCTTGATTATCAAGTAAGTAAAGCCTAGCTATATGGCTATAAAGAAAGCGCTTTACGGGAGGCAACCCAATTGTTTTTGTTTGGATTTCCTAGTGTCCTCTTTCTGTCTCAAGAGATTAGTTTTTTTTTTGTTTTAATTCTGGAGTTTTCAATAAAGAGTCAAGTCGAACCCATTTGGACTTATAAGTTGCTATCCTAGTGCATGAAATTTCTGTTTCAGCACGAGTCTGCTCACCGTATGATTTTACGTTTTTTATTGGTATGTCGGATTGAGCTAATTTTTTAGTATGTTCTGAAAATTTTCGTCCTCTGTACACAAAAAAATTGTCTTAATGTTTTGACGTGTCTAGCTTAGGGAAAAACGTTCGTTTTGCTGCTGCTGCTTTTCTGGACAGATTCTGCCTTCTTTTGTTTTATGCACTCTTTGGGCTTGAGAATCGAATTTCCATGATTCTTTCAAGCAAGAGAGTGAACATACAACATAATGAACCTTATTTTATATCTACTGGAGCATTTGATTTGGAATTTTGTGCAGCAAGCATGTGATTTGTTTGTCCTTGCTAATCTCACCCCACAGAAAAAGAATGGGAGAAACATGTTTTGTGAAGTTTTTTCACAGGGAATAGAGGAGCTGCGCCTCAAGACATCCAAGAATGGTGAAAGACATAAGCTTGGGGATGTGATGAACACCCCACTGGAGCTACTCTCTTTTGGTTAGCACACGTCTACTTTCTGTTTTTCTAAGCAAAGCATTTATCGTAGAGACTTGAAGCGTCTAGTTTTTGTTTTTATTTTTGTTTTGATAAGACCACCACCATCATTTTATATGAGATTGAGCTACTGGAGTTTGGGGTTGGAATGTATTGGATGCTAGTATTATGACTTGGAATAGGGATGCCATGGTTGATTTGAAGAGCTACATATGTTTGCATGATTTATAGGCTTTTTTATGTGTAGAAATTTGCAATAATGTTGTCTTGAGCTATCTCTTATTCATGTCCTTGATGTTAATTGCTGGTTTATTTAGTTTGTCATGAAATGAGTAGTTCTATGGACATATGAATGCATAGTAGCTGGTCAACTATCTCCCTCTTGCTAGCCCAAAAATTTAAAAATTCCAACAAGTAAAAACTTGTTTCCAACACTCCTTAGCCAAGTATTTCCAGTGAGTCCACCATATCTTCCCATTAGCTTCATTGCTATTCCAAGTATGTTCACCATGTTATTGTGTTATTTATGTTCTAAATTAATATATTCACTTTATTAATTGTCATGGGTTGAACTTGGGATAGGACTCTCACGAACTTTTGAAGGCACACTTTACTTTTTATGCATCTAATAAACATGACCAAATAATGGGAGCCACAAGTTTTGCGTTTGACAAGTGTGTGGTTGGGAGCTAGCTATAAACGTGTATCACCGGAAAGCTTTCAACATTGCACGAAAAAAATTACATTTGGTTGATATCATGTACTTTTGTTTTTGGACTCCTGCCATGCCGAAATGAAATAGAGGAATAGTAAGTTTTGATGAGTAAGTATCTATATGACTAGAGAAACGCATTGGGACGCTAACCCAAGCCATGCTTTATCATGGTGGAAATTTACTTACAGCTTGAGTGACTCTACAACATATCCTATAATAAAATAAGAAGCTATGCATAATAGTGAATGAAAATAAAAAGGATGATGAGTCTACTCCGTTTGTTCATCTTGTCATTGTAACATGGTCTTGTTTCCATGTCATGGGGCAAGAGGTACCTCTCTGCGGTTCTCTATGATGTCATTAATACTTATTATGATTGTACAAAGCTTATTAGGAATCTTAAGTTGAGTAATCATGGAGTAGGTTTTCACACTCACGGGGCATGAGGCCTTCAACCACCTTGTCATTCTCATTACTTCAATACTCACAATTTTAAGATGCTAGTGATAAAGGGGCAATGAGAGTCCTAGATCAATGGATACCACATTTCAATTAGTAATTTTAGTTGAATAATTTAGAGGCTAAATAAGACTTGATCATGTTTTACCTCTACTCAATTTTCTCCAAAGTGTCCACTATATTTTCTATTCTCCATTATGCTATTCTTTGACCAATATAGGATTTTATTTTTCATTTTGTGTATGAATTTGGTCCATAGTGCTTTTATTTCATTATACACTTTGTGAACTTTCATGAAGCATCTTTGCTTGCATATTTGATATTTCTTACAACATGAATTGTATATTGCTACTCATTTCTAGTATTAATCATTTGATTATATATAGCATGAATAATCCTCCTTGATATCCCATGATTGTTTCAACATGCAAAACCCATCTTAGTTTTATCACCTTCATACTCGAGGACGAGCATGGGTTAAGCTTGGGGATGTTGATGCATGTAAAATGCATAGATGAATTTTTTGCATATTTTCACATGGTTTTCTATTACATATTGCATCATATAAGGGTATAATTCAATGTTTTATAGTATTTTGGGGTTAAATTACAAAGTCCCCCAACTTTTATGGAATTAACCCTGCCTGTCAGAAACCCCATTTTCTATATTTTTGACGTTTCAGGGGGCAAACTTCCGCGAAATCACCTGAAAATCTGCAGGGGTCATTTTCTTGGAAGGAGAAGACTTGCGGGCGAAGGATCCACGAGAATTGGGAAAAGAGGCCCAAAAGAGGACCCTCCATGCGGCCAGATTTCTTGGCCGCGTGAGAGGCCCCCTTTTGGCCCTTGTGTCCCCAATTCCTTCCATCTTCGACTTACCGACTCCGTCTTGGCCTAAAACCGACTATAAAAAGGGTCCCCCGTACCCTTACGGAGAAGAGCGCCGCCGAAACACCGAAACACCGAAACGGAGACCTGGAGTTCCAGATTGGAGGGGGAAAACTCCGGCAGGGCGCCGCCGGTGTGATCTCCTACCCCTCCAACGTCATCACCATCGACATCTCAGAGGGAGTAGTCCACCCCAGGGCTATGGGTTTGTGGAAGTAGAACTTGTATCTCTCTCTCTATGTGCTTCACTAATTAGATCCGTATGAGCTGCCTCACATGGTTACAGGCACCGTTGTAATTCCTATGTGGTGGATCTTTTCTATGAGTTATTGAATCTGAGATTGCAATTGTTTCTCTTGAGTTATTTGAGTAGATGTATCTTATGTACCCCGTTCTTATTTGCAAGCTTTGATCAATCTATTTCTTGAGAGCGTGTGTGGGGTGATGGGTGCATTAGTTGGAGTAACGGGGGGTGGCTAGTGCTGTGAAAGTGACAGAAGTTCAGCGATCCACTTAGGTTTTGTTAAACCTTTCCTAGTTACCTCACTAGGGATAAAAAGGAGTACCTTGTTACCAGGGATTTGAAGTGACACTAATCAATCTCCATGATTAGATCTAGCAAGTTCTTACTTTAACTTCATGTCACATTGCTTAAAGCTATACTCTGGTTTTTCCTTAATTATCGAGGTGTTATGATTTATTTCGCATCTTGGTGGAGTATAAGAGGGATCAATATGACCGTAGAGATCTCTATGCTAGGACGTGATGCCCATATGAAAGTACTCAATGTTAAACATGTTATTGTAATCTCACATGTAATTCTTTATGTCCACCGTCTACTTTATTTGAGAGAATGCAAGTGTGAAACCATGAACCCCGGTCCTATTTTAAATATAAGAAAACACTCTAGTTAGTTTGCTGCAATTTACTTTACTTGCACTTTACTTTACTTGCATCTCCAATTCGAATTTACATTATCTCCATCACCACTTGCATCACAAAAATACAAAAACAATCCATTGCATATTTATTTTCTCATTTGCATTTAGTAGTAGATTTAATTATTGCACATTTACTTTCAGTTTTGCATTGCAATTTAGAAGTCTCGCACCTTGTGCTTGACAACCACTTGGTGAGGTTGAGGGCACAAAATTCTCTACTTGTTTGCAGGATCCTGGAGGAAGCTTGGAAGACAACTGCTGAAATACTGGCTCCCCAAGAGTTCAATATAAACCCTCGAGTCACCCTCGTGGGGAAGAAGGCTTGCCACTAGCTACACACTCTGCACTTGGAGTCTCAACCTAGCCATCAGCTGGGCACCCCGCTACCAGCTCTTCTATCATTTGGATAAGCGGATGAAGCCACTAGTCCAGGGTGTGAAATCCAATCAACAAGTGAGATAAATATTCTCTATTAACGTCCTCATGAGCAAAAACAGGAACATAAAGCAGGAGTAATTTTGAAGGTTTTAAAGGTAACACATGAGCAATTTACTTGGAGTGGCAGTTAAATACCACATGTAGGTAGGTATGGTGGACACAATGGGAAAACTTGTTTTTAGGGAATTGTATGAAGGGGAACGTAGCATAGAAAACAAAAATTTTCCTACGCGAGAGACACCCGAAAGGCCAAGATCTAATCTAGGAGACGAAGTGTAACGGGCAACAAGAGGGTTAAGGAGAACACATACCCTCGAAGACTCAAAGTGGTACGAGATCAAATCTCGTTGTTGGCGTAGTCGTACTCACACCGATCCCGATAGCGAGAAGATGGCACCGCAATCCGGCGGTGCATCCGTGATCGGTCACACGTACGGTTGATGACGACCTCCGTTCCCTCGTTCCAGCGGGGCGCGGAAGTAGAGGATCCCTCGGAACTCCAGCAGCACGACGACGTGGTGGTGGTGAAGAATCTCACGGTCAGGGCTTCGCCAAGCCGGAGATCATGAAATGGAGCAGCGGGTGGAGGGAAAGGGAAGTGGCCAAGTGTGTGAATGAGGAGGAGCCCTCACCCTCCTTTTATAGGGAGAGGGAGGCAGCCCAAAGGTGGGGTGCGGCCAGCCATGGTGGTGCCCCCACCTCTTCCCTCTTCATGTGAGTGGAATCTCCACTCACACCCACTCATGCTCCCATAATTTCCCACTTGGAAAATCCAAAGGTTTTCTTTTAATAAATAAATAAAACCTTTTTATTTCTTTATTTCAGCATTTGTTAATTCTATTAACAAACTTTTGCATATAGCACCTCGAATCATTTGTTAATTCTATTAACAACCATTCGACGAAAAACCCCTTGAACTATTTCAATTTTCCCCGAAACAATTTCGGTGCTGTCCAAAATATTCTTCGATATTCCGTATCCTCTCAAATGCGTCATCGAACCTTAAGTGTGTCACCCTACGGTTCGTTAATAAGATAGACATGATCGAGACTCCTCTCCGATCAATAATCAACAGCGGGATCTGGAGATCCGTGATGACTCCTATATATTCAACGATGACTCTCGTGATCGTGTGAACCAACAACGCCGTGAACTATTCCCTTTGTCTCGCGATATTTTACTTGTCCGAGATTCGATCATTGGTATCAACCATACCTTGTTCAATCTCGTTACCGACAAGTACTCTTTTCTCGTTCCCGTGATATAACATCCTTGTGATCATATCACGTGCTTGCAAGCGGTTTCGATGTGATATCACCGAGAGGGCCCAGAGTATATCTCTCCGTCATTTGGATGGACAAATCCCACTCTTGATCCATGATCCTCAACTAATACTTTCCGAATACTCAATGACACCTTTATAGTCACCCTGTTACGGTGTGACGTTTGATGCCATCAAAGCACTCTTCCGGTATCAGTGATTGACATGATCTCATGGTATAAGGAATAAGTTACTTCGTGTGTTTGATATAACAATGTAAACTAAATGACTTGATCGCATTGCTATATTCTCTTTGGGTATATGTTCATCACATCATTCTTCTAATGACATGACCCCGTTATTAATAACATCCGATGTTCATGATCAGGAAACCTTGATCATCTATTAATCAACGAGCTAGTTAAAAGAGAGGCTTTACTAGGAACCATTGTTTGTTTATTAAGCACACATGTATCAACGTTTCCGGTTAATACAATTCTAGCATGAGAAATAAACATTCATCATAAACAAGGAATAAGATAATAACCATTTTATTATTGCCTCTCGGGCATATTCCCTTCAGTCTCCCACTTGCACTAGAGTCAATAATCTAGTCTGTAAGCACTTAACACATATGGCGTACCAGTGTTATTACCATGCTTCGCATGTGGTAAACATCATCAAAAAGATCTGAACTGTTCAGGTCCTATTGTATTTGCATGTTCTTTGCGTCTACACGCATCACTCATTCTCTAATGAGATGGCTTTGTATATATATAGTCAATTCGTGAAAACTTAATTCCTCAGCTTAAACTGATGTCACTAACATTGTGAAAATGTAGCTTCATAGTGTTAGCATTCTTGGAAACTCACCAAGTTCCGGTGATACCTTAATTCCTCAGCTTAAACCGATGTTACTAACATTGTGAAAATGTAGCTTCATAGTTTCAGCATTCTTGGAAATTCACCAAGTTCAATAAAGAACTCCTTGACACAAAATACGCTTATTATCAGTTGTCAACACAACGATATACTTTAGCCTTTGTTGTAGTATCTGTCACAATATTTTAATTTTGAAACTCTTTCAAATCCAGCATGGAACTTTCTTCCATCCTATTGTGCTACCCTTCATCACATATTTTAATTGAGATAAAATTACTTGAATAAATGACAAGACTATTAGTGTAACATATTACAACTATTATTTTGTCATTACTATATAGGAAAACATATCCTTAGCATTTCTAAAATGACACAAGGATCTTTCCCACTGTTGTCTAATCATCATATGAATTATCCTACTATAACATTTTATAGCATAGGACTCATCTGGTTGTGTACATAGCATGGAAACATGACTTAGAAATCTCAATTTCAATGATGCTCATCATGTGTCAAAACACATGAATCTTGCTCAATTATTTTCCATGTGACAAGAACTCCTTCATGTCATTTTCATATTGACTTACTTCAATATTTCATCTATGTAATTTGGCTTCAATCATATCAGGTGCGTCAATCCATCTTTTATAGATATCGATGCCCAATATCTTCTAAGCCTTTCATCAATATGAAAATCTTAACCGTGTTAATTTAAAATACATATTTTCCAATCAACCATATGTCATCTACATAAAGTATTGGAAATATGTCATAGCGCTCCCACTTAATTTCTTGTAACTCTACAAGCATCTTTATCATTCATGATGGAATCAAACTCTTTTGATAACTTCATTAAGGTAAAGATTTCAACTTCGTTATGCTCACTTCAACCATTGAAGTGTGCATACCTTTCTAGCAACCTTTTTGAATTTTACAAAACTCTCAGACTGTGTCAAGTACACATCCTTGATAAAACTTCCTTGAGAGGAGAGTTGGTTTTGTTATTCAACTGCCATATCATAATATGTAACCTTTTGCTAGAACTATCCGCAAAGACTAAAGCATCACTACGGAAGATCAAAATCTTGTAGTAGTTAACTCTTTGAACTTCGTCGAAAACAACTTTTCGATAAGTACAATTTTAATAAGATGTAAAATCCATGTCTTTGTCGCTATATAGACCCTTTTGCTATCGTTAGGCATCATGCCTATCGAAAGGACTACCAAGTCACATACTTGATATTCATACAAGGATACTATGGCGGATATAATGACTCATAGTCAATTTTACGAAGCCAGGGCCCATCATTTGCTTCCTTTATAAGGTCCAGGTCCTTTTGTTGTCAAAACAACACTTTACACTTAAACCACAAGTTGTTCTAAGTACAAAGTTTTTGGACTTTTCTGGTACAGCTCGCAAACTCATTTGAAGTATCTACAACATTTGTAGTGTCTTCTACTTAGTCAAAATAGTAAACCCCGGAACAACTTCCAGTGCTGTGCTACTCTTGACATGATAACGAAGATTCTCTAATCTCGTTGAGTTTGTACTGTGCTCCCACTCACTTGTTTCGCAAGAACTACTTTCTCGAGAAATCAACCCTTTCTGACAAACAATATTTGTCTTTGGTTCCGTGATAGGAGAAATACCCAATGTTTTATTTGGGATAACCTTATAAACATATATTTATCCTATTTTGGTTGTAAACATTTTACACATGCTATGCATACCAAAACTTAAGAAAAATGACAATTCGGGTCATTACCCAAACCATATCTTATATGTTGTCAGTTTCAACGGATCATGATGGTGCTCTTTTCAGTGTAAAAGCGGTTGTCCTTAATGTATAAACTACAAAATTATAATGGCAATTTTATTAATCTCACCATGTCAAACATGGTTTGATTTTTGTCTCTTGAATACTCCAAACTAATGTGGGGTATTCGAGAAGTATAAGTTGTAGAACAATTCTGCAACTTCTCAGATGTTTTGCTAAACTTGTAACTCAAACTTTATACTTTATGATCCAATCATAAATACTTGATTATCTTGTTACATTGATTTTTTAACTTCATATTAACAACCTTTTGAACCAATTCAAAATGTCAAACTCTGTTCCCTTTAAATAGATATACTCACATATCTACTCAAGTCGTCGACAGAATTTTATGAAGAAAAATTAATCCACCATACATGACTACACATAATGGACTATATACATCAATATGTATAATCTCCACTAAATTAGTCGTCCATTCTACTTTGGCCTAAGAATGGAATTCTAGTCATCTTTTGGAAGAGGTCTCACAAGCGTCAATTTATTCAAAACAAAATGACTCCGGAAGTCCATCAATATGGAGTTCCTTCATGTTTTCCTTTCCGATATGAACTAAAATGGTGGTGTCACAATTTAAGTGAAACTCTTCAACGTCTTGCAACGTTTAGCATTTAGTCTTATAGATGTTTACTTTACCAACACGATTTATATTAACATATCCATCAATTATGGAATATGATCATAGTTTGAACAATCTCATTTGTTCTCACAAAAGACTAGAACAAAATAACAAATTATTAAGTTCTTCAAATAAATCTTGACTGGTTGGTTCGATACGACAATGAACACAATAACACTTTATTTATGTTCTTGTCATAATCGATTCCACATCTATTACTAGTTCCTTTTAGGCCCTTGTATTTCTTTCATTGCGTTGCTTTGTATGACAACTCATACCAACCAATGTGGTATCAAAATACCCAAAAATACTTTGTTAACTAGTAATACATCTATAACTTGTATATCAAGTATATACTCCTGAGCTGGACTTTTCCAGTTATCTTCTTTTCTGCCATATATCTATTTGTAATTCTATTTTCAATATTCCCTTTCCTTTATAGAAGAATCATTCAACATCAAACAATGCTAGTCTTACTAGCTCATTTTCTTTGGCGTGTTAGTCATATACTATCACCCATTGAGTCATACTTTGAGTTTGATTGTTCTACTAATATCACCATATTAATAGAATTCTTCTAGATTCCACTCTTAGCAATCTCCAAGTAAGGTAAACGACTTTACACATACTTTTAATCCATCCCATCGTAACAATTTTATGATTAAGCTACTATAGCTCGAAGGAAGTAATTTAGAGGATAATTTTTAGCATCCAATTTCTTGGAATATTCAAACGCCTAGCGTCTTCAATCATTGCATATATTCAGATAATATAAGCAAACATTGTCACGCTAAATTTGCATATATTCAGATAATATAAGCAAACATTATCACGCTAAATTATACTCAGTCATGTTGCTACAAATAAGTTTCTAGATATCAATATATCTTTCACTTGATTGTTTCTGAAAACAACTCTTTTCAGTTCCTAAATCACCTTGATCAACAAAACATTCTTTTGAAGATAAAGTAATACGGAAGCAACCATGACTCTGGATTCTAAGTAGGAATTATTTGCTCTCTAGATTAATCAATCATTAACCACATGGAGCTAGGTAGGAAATACCAAAAATCTACAATAGGACTTAATTTTAAATTTCACTAATACGGTACCAATCTTAAATGGTATTTACCAGATCATAACAGTTATATCTCAATTAACAATCTAAGTGTAAGGTAGTTATGTGGATGCCAATGAATACTACAATTTGTGCAAATTCAATTTGATTTGTTGTTCATGATAAATAAGTTCAAGTTAATTCAAAAATTAAACCATGAACTCCCACTCAAAAACAACATCCCTCTTAGTCGTCTTTAGTGACTACACGAACCAAATTCACTACACCAAAACCGATCATCACGTGAGATGATGTAGTTTCAAAGGCGAACATCGACATGTTCATCATATCATCCATATGACTCATGCTTTACCTTTCGGTTACGTGTTCCGAGGCCATGTCTGTACATGCTAGGCTCGCCAAGTAGAACCGTAGTATTGCGTGTGTTTCAAGGCCATGTCTGTACATGCTAGGCTTGAAAACACCCGTTGTATGCGAACGTTGAGTCTGTCACACCCGATCATCACGTGGTGTCTCGAAACGACGAACTTTCTTAACGGTGCATACTTAAGGAAGAACACATTATTATCTTGATATTAAGTGAGAGGGATCATCTTATAATGCTACCGTCGCTATCTAAGCAAAACAAGATGCATAAAATGATTAACATCACATACATCACATGTAAGGATAACGTGATATGATATGGTCCTCCTTGCACTTGATCTCCATCATGTGCATTATGGTATGATCTCAATCATTCTACCGGCGTGGTACCAAGTACCACGGTACCCCAAACTTGATTGTCCATCAATAAGAAGACAACCATATGGATACCTTCCGGTATATCAATAATTTACAAAATAGATCATCTCATAATCAAATTTGTAATATTGACCATATCAATTCACATGCCCAGCAAAAACTAGTTAGACGCTTCTAAATTTTTTTTTTTTGCATATTTTACGTGGCTTAGGGCTTTCGAGGATAGAACCGTTCATACCTACGAACATCAACCACAACATTGATAAACACATTTTTAACAACCCTTCATAGATTAGATCTTAACTATAGTAGGAGAAACAGACACCCGCAAGCCACTTATGCAATACAAGTTGCATGTCATTTGTGGAACAAGTCTCATGTACGTGGACATGTAAGGTTAGTCCGGGCCGCTTCATCCCACTATGCCACTAAGATCATAAAATAGTCAAGGAGGTAATAACATGATCATCAACGCCCACATACACCTATGTGTTCTACCCGTACAAAACATCTACGCATAGACCTGGCTCTGATACCACTGAAGGGGAACGTAGCATAGAAAACAAAAATTTTCCTACGCGAGAGACACCCGAAAGGCCAAGATCTAATCTAGGAGACGAAGTGTAACGGGCAACAAGAGGGTTAAGGAGAACACATACCCTCGAAGACTCAAAGTGGTACGAGATCAAATCTCGTTGTTGGCGTAGTCGTACTCACACCGATCCCGATAGCGAGAAGATGGCACCGCAATCCGGCGGTGCATCCGTGATCGGTCACACGTACGGTTGATGACGACCTCCGTTCCCTCGTTCCAGCGGGGCGCGGAAGTAGAGGATCCCTCGGAACTCCAGCAGCACGACGACGTGGTGGTGGTGAAGAATCTCACGGTCAGGGCTTCGCCAAGCCGGAGATCATGAAATGGAGCAGCGGGTGGAGGGAAAGGGAAGTGGCCAAGTGTGTGAATGAGGAGGAGCCCTCACCCTCCTTTTATAGGGAGAGGGAGGCAGCCCAAAGGTGGGGTGCGGCCAGCCATGGTGGTGCCCCCACCTCTTCCCTCTTCATGTGAGTGGAAGCTCCACTCACACCCACTCATGCTCCCATAATTTCCCACTTGGAAAATCCAAAGGTTTTCTTTTAATAAATAAATAAAACCTTTTTATTTCTTTATTTCAGCATTTGTTAATTCTATTAACAAACTTTTGCATATAGCACCTCGAATCATTTGTTAATTCTATTAACAACCATTCGACGAAAAACCCCTTGAACTATTTCAATTTTCCCCGAAACAATTTCGGTGCTGTCCAAAATATTCTTCGATATTCCGTATCCTCTCAAATGCGTCATCGAACCTTAAGTGTGTCACCCTACGGTTCGTTAATAAGATAGACATGATCGAGACTCCTCTCCGATCAATAATCAACAGCGGGATCTGGAGATCCGTGATGACTCCTATATATTCAACGATGACTCTCGTGATCGTGTGAACCAACAACGCCGTGAACTATTCCCTTTGTCTCGCGATATTTTACTTGTCCGAGATTCGATCATTGGTATCAACCATACCTTGTTCAATCTCGTTACCGACAAGTACTCTTTTCTCGTTCCCGTGATATAACATCCTTGTGATCATATCACGTGCTTGCAAGCGGTTTCGATGTGATATCACCGAGAGGGCCCAGAGTATATCTCTCCGTCATTTGGATGGACAAATCCCACTCTTGATCCATGATCCTCAACTAATACTTTCCGAATACTCAATGACACCTTTATAGTCACCCTGTTACGGTGTGACGTTTGATGCCATCAAAGCACTCTTCCGGTATCAGTGATTGACATGATCTCATGGTATAAGGAATAAGTTACTTCGTGTGTTTGATATAACAATGTAAACTAAATGACTTGATCGCATTGCTATATTCTCTTTGGGTATATGTTCATCACATCATTCTTCTAATGACATGACCCCGTTATTAATAACATCCGATGTTCATGATCAGGAAACCTTGATCATCTATTAATCAACGAGCTAGTTAAAAGAGAGGCTTTACTAGGAACCATTGTTTGTTTATTAAGCACACATGTATCAACGTTTCCGGTTAATACAATTCTAGCATGAGAAATAAACATTCATCATAAACAAGGAATAAGATAATAACCATTTTATTATTGCCTCTCGGGCATATTCCCTTCATTGTATGCACGAGTAGAGCTCATACTCAGTACAGGTGGAGGCTAGCAAAAGACTGCGAGCGACAAATCAAGAGAGCATAAGAGCCATAGTCATGCACAACGACATAAACATCATTAATTAAAGCATAAGCGGTATCACAAGTTCAAAAAATAAATGATCATAGAGGATATTAGTGACTGGTTCATAGTCATAAACATGGTGTGAGCATGCGCCAAGTCAACCAAAGAAAACATTCGAAAGAGAATACCATAAATTTATGCTTCAACATGACAAGAACAACTCATGAATCTTTCAATGGAACATTAAAAACTCTCAGCTATTTGAGGCTAATCATGCTACTCAATAACCACAAGGCTTTAACACTAAAATAACATCTAGCATGATACGAAAGAGTTCTAGCCACATTCTATACAAGCTTCTACGTGCACCATTAATAATTCTACTTCAAGCAGCAGTTTCTTCTCCCAACAAGCACCATACAAGATATGTTTTAACAAAAATACTCTTCAAATGATACAGCAAGCAAAAATTAGAGTACTCACATAACACTACTAAAACTAACAGCTCTGATAAGAGATGCGTGCAAAACAGGAGCTAAATAAATGCAGCAACCAGATAAAGATTAAGAATACAAAGTATTCCCGTGAAAAAGCGGAGCGTGTCACTCTCCTATAAAAGAATTCTGGGGTTCAACCAAGCTTATTTCAAAAATAAAAACAAACTTAAAGCAAAAATAAAAGACGCTCCAAGTAAAGAACATAAGATGTGACCGAATAAAAATATAGTTTCACTAGAAGTGACGTGATAATTTGTCGATGAAGAAGGGGATGCCTTGGGCATCCCCAAGCTTAGACGCTTGAGTCTTCTTGGAATTTTCTGGGATGTACCACCAGGGCATCCCCAAGCTTAGGTTTTTTACTCTTCTTCATCACATCATATCATCCTCTTCTCTTGACCCTTGAAAACTTCCTTCACACCAAACTTCTCACAATCTTCATTAGCAACTTTAGTGCAATCGAAATAATAAATTCACATGGTTCAGTTTCAAAACAAGCCTAACACTGATAAACACATTAGCTACTGTCACAAATTCTTTTAAAACTCTTTTTCTCAAAAGAACAACAAAAGAAAGAGATTAAGCTGCAAATTCAATTATTGGCAGAAATCTGTCAAAACAGGACAGCAGGTAAAGATGAATTTTTTCGAACATCTTCTGTTGCTCAAATCAAAAAGTGGTCAACTAAGAAAAGTTAAGTATATAGCCCAGGATTACGCACACAAAAATCAGGTTATTTTGAATTTTCTGTGATTTTATACAAATTAAACAGTGGACAGCAAAAATCTGTTTCCTACGCAGAAATCCGAATATAGCCTCAACTTTCCACTAGAGGCTTTACTTGGCTCAAACAAAAACACAAAAGAAAAGAAACAACAGGGTTGCTAAGGAAATATACAACACCCATGTTCAAAGAAAACAAAATAAAACGACGGAAAACGGGTTGAAAACGGAGAAATAAAACGGGTTGTCTCCCGGCAGCGCTTTTCTTTAATGCCTTTCAGCTAGGCATAGAAAAGTGGAATCAAGTGTTTTCAAGTGGATAAAATGCTCACACAAGAAATATGAATTAAGTAAAATAGAGCATTAAGAATCAAGTGTTAAAGAAATAAATTAAAGAAGCTTAAACTAGAAATCATGGGAAGGTAGAACAAGAGCAACTTCAAAACTTTTAACAAAAAGAGAGGTGTTTTAGTAACATGAAAATTTCTACAACCATATTTTCCTCTCTCATAATAATTTTCAGTAGCATCACGAACAAACTCAACAACATAATTATCACATAAAGCATGTTTGTCATGGTCTAAAAGCACACAATTCATATCAAGCTAAAAAACAGTGGGATCAAAATTTAAAATCATCTCTTCTTTTTTTCACTTTTAGCAATAGAAAAACAAGATGATTGATCACTCTTAAAAGGTATAGGACACATTATAGCAATCCTATTTTCAGTAGCATTATAATTTATAACATCAAGTAACATAGGACCATCATCAAAAGCATTATCATAAGATTTATCCAAGTAGCATGGATTATCACACATAATAGTAGCAATATCATCCTCACAAGTTTCATTCATAGTAGTATCAAGGTCACAAGTATAGCAAGTATCAATTTCATCAAATAATGTATGAGTTAAAGAGTTACTCTCATTGGGAGGTATACATGGGTAGCTCCATTCTTCCTCCTCTTGATTATCACTCTCCTCTTTTTCATCCAATGAGCTTCCAGATTCAGCAGTTTCTTCTTCATAGGTTCTTGCAAGGCATTAGTCTCTTCCTTAGGTTGAGAGCATTTATTAAGATATTCCACTATGTAGTAATTACAATCCTTGTAATTATCAAAGCAATATTCAAGTATAGCATAAATCTCGTATTTATAAGGTGCATCATCAATACTTTCAAGTAAATAAGCAATTTCGAATGCACCCTTCCAAGCAATAAGTAACATTATAAATAGAGCACAAGTTTTTAGCATAGTCATGCAATTTATTAATTTGCTCCCATAAGTGTATCCATTTTTGTGACAAGCGGTGTTCCTTATGATGTTTTTGTTGTTCATCCGTGAAACCACCTTGCCTAAAAGATCTAGTTTCAAAGACATCAAACATTGATAGCAAGCATGATAAAGCAAAAAATAACAACTAGAATAAGAACTATTTTTTTGTGTGTTTTTTATATAAAGAAGCAAAACAAGACAAAAAATAAAAACAAGACAATAAAAAAATAAAGAGGTTGAGAGCGAGAGACTCCTCTTGCCAGAAGACTTCTTTCTCCCCGGCAACAGCGCCAGAAATTCTTGATCGCTTATAGAGTTGACTTTAAATCCCTAGCAATGGAGCCAGAAAAGATGGATGGTGCATTGGGAACCCCAAGAGGAGGGTCTGATGAGCACAGCGGTAAGAATATCCCCCAGTTAAGAACCAAGGTTATCAATCCAGTAGGAGAAAAAGGATCTTCGAAAGGTTGATGCCACTGACGGTGGTGATCGCTCACCAGTGTCAGCAACAACGCGAAACCGGCACACAACACAACCAAAATACTTTGTCCCAACGGTACAGTGAAGTTTTCAATCTCACCGGTCTTGCTGAAAACAAAGATTAGACGTATAGTGTGGAAAATAATGTATGCTTGCAGTAAGTAAAGAAAACAGAAAATTGTAGTGGTTTGTTTAATAGTGTAGGAAAATGGACCGGGGTTCATAGGTTCACTAGTGGTGTCTCTCCATAAAAGATAGCATGTTGGGTGAACAAATTACAGCTAGGCAATTGATAAATAAAGATTGCACCGTAGTGCACATTCATGACATGATGACTACTATGATATTTAGTGCGGGCATTAAAACAATATACATAGACCGTAATCCAACTTCATCTATGACTAATAATCCACCCTCAGGTTATCATCCGAACCCCCTTAGGTATTAAGTTGCAAGCAACAGATAATCGCATTAAGCAATGTGTAATGGAAGCAATGATTGTACACGCGGGCACTCACACCACTGTTTTCTCCATAGTGGCAATAGCACATCCTCCCCTGTCACGTTTCTGTCACTAGAGCACAGGCGAAAAGGAGGCATGAACCCACTATTGAGCATAAATACTCCCTCTTGGAGTCACTAGCAACTACTTGGCCATATCAACCACTAGCAACAGAAAGCATGCAAGTTCACAAATAACATATGCAATAAATACTGTAACCAACTTGGCATAAGTTCAATATGCATCGGATCCCAGCAAACACAACACATAGAATTACATAAGAAAAATCTCGATCATGTTAGGCATCTCACGAGATCTAAACATGGAGGCATAGGAGGAGAAGACAACCATCTAGCTACTGCTATGGACCCGTAGTCCAAGGATGAACTACTCACGCATCACTCCGGAGGCAAGCATGGTGATGAAGAGGCCTCCGGTGATGATCTCCTCTCCGGCAGGATGCCGAGAGACAGCTTCAGGACCCCCTGATCTAGGGTTGACAACGACGGCGACTGTGGAACTTTTCGGGGATATTTGATCAGGTGTCTAGGGTTTTCCATCCCGAGGAATAAATAGGCGAAAGGTCAAAGGCGGTGGATCCCTGGGGGCCCCACACCACCCCCTGGTGAGGCCAACGGGGGGGCGCCACCCCATGGTGTGGGCTCCCTGGTGCCCGTGTTCGACTCCTCTTCGGTCTTCTGGATTCTTCCGGGGAAAATAGGAACTTCGGGATTTGTGGGGTCCAATTCCGAGAACAACTTTTCTGAAATAAAAAATAGCAGAAAATAGGGAACTGGCACTTGGCATCTTTTTAATAGGATAGTCCTGGAAAACGTGTAAAAATGACATAAAGAAGGGAGAAAACATGTAGCAATTGGCATAATATCATCATGGAGCATCAGAAATTATAGATACCTTGGAGACGTATCAGTATCTCTTTACCTTATGCTTCTATGACTTATCTTTTTCTCCTACACTTCAAACTCAATGATGATGGAGCTTCTACTTCGCGATCGCCAAGGACTTCCAACCTAAAGATGAAGAGCTGCAACTACACCACCATCAAGGACTTCAAGGACCCTAGGATTTACTACATATTCTACTATAACATAGCTAGAATAACTCTTCTTCTAGTATTTCTACCTATTGTTAAATCTTCTAATATCTTATCTCTTTGATAGATGACCAACCTCTTTGAATCACTCAAGAAGGGCCCATTGATGACCATGACTCTGGATTGTGAGACTGAATTTCCAAAGGCATTGAAGAACCTAATGATAAGATTAGGATTTGGAGGAGTAGCACTCTACAAAGGTTTTCCTTTCATTTAAGATGGCCAATAATATTGGTGGGTGCAACTTCACCTATACAGAAGCAAGGAGTATGACCACAAGACAGAAGGGGACTACATATTCACTAACCCACAACAATACACATTATTCTTTGAGTTAGCTAGATGCGCTGCATGGGAGGCTATCACAGGACTTGGAGAAAGACTTACGTGGAGACTTTATCACACTCAGAAGGATCTCCAGGAAGCTGAAGAAGATATTAACGCCCTTGAAAAGGAGTTGAAGATGTACACGAACATAGAGATCGTCGTAAAAAGTTATGATCCATCCCAGTAGTTGACCACCATGGCAGAATGCGTTAGCTAAAGTTTTTGTTTGAGAATTGACCTGTCAACTTGTGATGTGGCAATACTAGAGTGTCTTGGTTTGCAACTAAGTTGTTTTGCTTAAGTTTATAAAAAAATAGCTCCAAATTTCGAAATTTGGTTAAGAGATAAAATATTTTAAGTTGTTGTTTAACATTGATTGTTTGTTTTGTTGTATTGTGCATGGGTAGGAAAATTTTCTCCTCATAGCTCTATCTATCTTTTGCTCATCTATGCTAAAAACCCACAGATGCCTCCTCGTCGCGACCCCAACAACAACAACAATGATGCCCTGCAGCAGATGCTCACTTCCCAAGCCCAACTGCTACAGACGATGACTCAGTTTGTAGCAGCAATGAACAACAACAACAACAACAATCCGCCACCACCACCCCCAGTGGACAAACTTACTAGATTTCTGAGAATTAGACCTAATAGGTTCTCATATGCTACTGATCCTATTGAGGTATATGACTGGCTTTGCTCAATCAAGAAGGACTTAGTAACCTGTGAGTGCACTGATGCGGAGATGGTGATATTCACCGCACATCTGTTAGAAGGACCTGCTGCAATGTGGTGGGAAACTTATCAAGTTACTCATCCGCTAGAAGGCATGACTTGGGATGATTTCAAGGAGGGATTCCACAATGCACATATCCCATCTGGGATAATGAACCTCAAGAAGGAGGAATTTCGTAGTCTGAAGCAGGGAGGTAGAACCCTAAAGGAGTATATGGATGATTTCCATTCTTTATCAAGGTATGCACCAGAGGACATTGACACTGATGCCAAGAGGGAGGAAAAATTTCTCAATGGACTTAAAGGATATCTGAAGATACCCATGTCTGTAGAATATGCCCAGAATTATCAAACTCCGTTGGATCAAGCCATTATTTTGGATAAAAACATGACAAAGGAGGAAAACAAGAAGAGGAAGTACAGTAATGGTGGAAAGTACCACTCTGGACACTCATATAAGAGGCACACATCCAATGGAGTACACAATGCACACAAACATGAGAACCATCACAATGGTGGGAATGGACACACTCAGAATGATCATGATCATATTGAAGGACTCAAGGAAAGCAATGGTAGCAGCAATGGTCACTCAAATGGCAATGGACACCACAACCACAACCATGAAGTGAAGGGGGATCTTAGCAAGGTGACATTCTTCAAGTGCAGAGACAAGGGACATTATGCAACTGATTGCCCAGGGAAGAAGCCGATAGAAGCTGCCAAGCCCAATCAATTCCAGAAGGGGCATGTGAATCATATTAACTTGGATTTTGTGAATGGTAACCCCTAACTCATTTTCTTCCATCACATGTTCCGTTACCCCAATTGCATGATGGAAGTATAATCTCAAGGATATTCTTTTAAGGGTGATAACCCACCTCATAAACTTTCCCAACCTAATTTCTAGCCTTCTCGAATCTTGGGACGAGATTCCTTTTAAGGGGGGTAGTCTGTAACATCCCAGGATTTACAAAAATTTGAAAAAATTAAAACCTTCATACATTCATGAGCATCATAGCATCTCTACATCTTGTTTGCTTAATTTTGGGATATTAAATTGCAAACACAAAATTTTAGGCATTATTACCTCTTAAACCACCTTTTGGTTTTAAACCATTTTCCAAAAATAAGTAATTTAGTTTTTGGAAATAATAGTACCAAAATGTTCTATTTTTCATAAGCTTTCCAAAACATATTTTCTCAAAATTTTCTGAAAAGTTTTGACAAGTTGTTGGTTTGAATTGAAACATTTGAATAAAAAAACAGAAAAAAGAGAGAAAGAAAACCCAGCGCAAGCCCTCTCTCTATCCCGGCCTGGCCTAGCCTAACTTCCCTCTTCCCTCTCTTTCTCTCACGCGTGCAGCTGCCAACAGAGCGGGCCGAGCCCACCTAGGAGGCCCAGCGCGCCAGCCCGCCCCGCATGCTCTCTCTCTCGCCGCTGACAGCCGGGCCCCGCGCGTGACGTAGCCCTACGTCACAGATGATGTCTCCGCGCCTCGACGTCCGGGCCGCGGCCGGACTCCGCGTCGCCACCGCCTTGGTGTCCCCTTCCGCACGCATCTGCCCTTTAAAAGGGAGAAGCCCTCGACGTCCATGCCACGCATCTCGAAACCCTAACCCTAATACGCGCCGCCGCCAAGACTTCTCGCCGAGATCCGCCGCCGCCTCCATTAACGCCCCTCGGGTAGCACGCACCGCCGCCATTCCACGCATCGGGAGGTGAAGGCGAGGAAACGACGGAGTTCGCCTTGAGAAGATGAGTCCGAGGAGCTCTGTGCCATCTTCAGGGAGCACCGAGAACATCACCGTCGTCGTCAACCGCAAGCCGGTGCCTTCGTCTTCCTCTCCTCCGGTGAGAACCCCCCCCCCCCCGGTCTTTTCCCTCTATCGGATCGTGATCGGATGTTCCATGTTAGATCCAGCCCCAAAGGGGTACAAGCGAATAAGAGGCCGCCACGTCGCCCGCCTCGTCAGCCGCCGCGCCTCTCCGCTCCAATCGGGGTCTGCCACGTGGACCGCCCAGTCAGCGTAGAGTCAGTGAGCCAGTCAGCGCGATTTAAATCGATTTAAAATTCCAGAAAATTGCTAAACTTGTAAAATCAATAACTTTTGTTTTGTAACTCTGATTTAGGTGATTTTGGAATTTTTGAAATCAGCACAATGTGTATATTAATCTAGTCGATTGAAATTTAAATTTTGAAACATGCACTCACATGTTATTTGTAGATCTCTATTAATCACTATTATAGGCATAACTTTTAATCTATAAATCCATTTTAGGTGAAATCAATTGCTATGGTTTTGTTTTGATGTCCTCTATCCAGTAGAAGCATTGGAAAAATTATTTGTGAACCTTTGTAATAGAAACCCTAATAATCTTCATATTAGCCTATATTAAAACCCTAACAATACTAATAATTACAATTTGATAATAAATTTGTTTTCCATGCATGATAACCATGTTATTAACATCAGAGAACATCATTATTAGTAATTCTTGCTAATTGAGAATTTTGTGCATTAATTTGATCATTGCATAACATGCATACATGTTTTTGTATTGTTATTTTGTTTTCTATGTTATGTTTATCTTGTATGTTTATGTTCGGCTTGTTTTGTTTGTGTTAGATTGTGAAGAGGATCAAGTCTACTCTTGTTGCTTTTATTCTTGTTGTGATTGTTCATCCTATTGCCAAGGCAAGTGACACACCATCAAATCTCCCATATTTTTCACTATGCATTACTAGTGTTTTTGAGTAGTATGCATGGTAGGGAATTTTACTAAGTTATTATATGCTATGCAAAATCCCAAGTAGTGTGTAGCCATCCTTTAGACTTGTTATTTTGGAGACTTATACTTAGTAGATGCTTAGCCTTGCTACAAATTTGTTTTACTCAATGTTATGGAAAAATTCTAAGTATAAACTTCAATGAATCACCTGGATGGATTTGGTTGTTTGGTTGATGAGAGTTGAGTGTCT
The DNA here is from genome assembly GCA_028641055.1 of Alopecurus myosuroides. Lineage (NCBI taxonomy): Eukaryota > Viridiplantae > Streptophyta > Magnoliopsida > Poales > Poaceae > Alopecurus > Alopecurus myosuroides. The sequence goes on along the minus strand of CM054063.1, from coordinate 232,482,125 downwards.
CCCTGAGGGGAGTTCACTTGAGGAATGCCACCTAGGAAACAAAGATAGTACCAAGTCCTCTAAGTTTAGTAGCTTCCCGTGCAACCCTTTGACATATGGGCTCTGTCTTGATCAACTAAGTTGTGAGAGTTCACCCCATGCTTGACATGAAGATGTAGCAGAATTATAGGTGGAACAGGTCTTGCTTGTTGGGTTGAATTTCTTGCTTCTAAAATATCTCTTCTCAATTCTCTTTTTTCCTCAATGCACTCAGCGTGTATAGGATATTTGGGCTAATTGAAGACAAAGGGTGAAAGCGCACAACTCTACAGAGTTGAAACTATGATCATAGCCGTGTCCCCGGTAATGGACGACTTTGAGCAGCTGGACAGAAGAATATCAACACCTTTTTGAAGAATTAAATTTTTTCTAAGGAAATATTAGTTGGGGTGTTCATGGGTGTGTCCCATGGTGCCAAACTTTGAAAAGAAAACTCTTTTTCAAAAGTGTTAGGGAAAAACTTGCTTTCTGCAAATAGCCTAAACTCCACCAGCCAGATATGCATGTAGTTTAGACTTGTCATTTTATATCCACCATAGTGTCATTTGCCAGTACATTGTTTGTACTGAATCTCCTTCGGGGCCTGCATATTCCAACGTGCAGGTAATTGTGATGAGGAAGTTTGATCAAGTGCTTGGACTCGAGTCTACACCCAACATGTAATGCCTGTGGCGCATGATTGAAGATGGAGGCTCATTGCTATCTTTGTTTCTATTGTTTAGAACTCTGAGTTTTGCTAGTCTTTCAAGACTATGCACTTTGTAATAAAGCTATACTTGTCTATTCTCGATTTTTTGTAATAAATTTGGATACTTCTGCAATGATACTTTACGTTTTGTTTTGTGGTGCTAGCATTGATCCATGCAATAGCACTTAACATAGTAGTTCTTACATTAGTAAATGTGAGGGTGCTACAACAGGCGACACGGAGGAGCTTGCCTCTCATCTTGTTCAGGAATGTAAGTAACTGTAGATTCCTGGATCACAACCGAAAGATGGCATTGCTGGAGAGTATTTTTCACTAATCCACATCCACCAAAATGCCTCCAAATATATTGAACTCATGGCCACGTTTTTGCATGAAAACAAAAATCATTTCGTAGTTTCCAAATCACCCACAAGGTAGCGCCCCATGTCACATTAATAGCGTAATTCCTTTTTTTTTGCTTAACCACCAGGATTCAAAGATAGTTCCAACTGACACCCCCAACATATAGGAGATAAGATGACAAATAAATTTGCCAGAAAGAATTAAAAATGAGATGATGGAAAGTTTTAGTCGTGGAACATAACAAACAAGATTCATCTACGACATTACGACACTTAGCTAGATTATCCCTTGTTAAGAGTTTGTTGTTAGCCAAAATCCATAGAAAAGTTTGGAAGGGAGGGGGTGGGGACATGCAAGCTCTAGATAGCTGGAGTATGAACATGAATCACACCCATATTATTAAAAATAGCATAGAAGGACCTTACACTATAAACCCCAAAATATTCACACATTCAAACATGCATGTCAGACTCAAGAGATAGCTCAACAATACTAAGTAGTTGAACTAGTTCCATGAGTGTGTTAAACTCAGCTTGATAAACACTTCTTCAATTGTGAGGCAAAGCTCACCCCGGACCAAGCATGTGCTACAAGTATGTCTTGTAAATTAACAATATCAAATAGATCATAAAACACAATGGTAAGACTACATGTCCCAATCCAAACATCACTCTGAAATTTCACACTATGGCCATTGCCAATTTTCCACATATAACCTGTCTTAGAAGATTTAGGTGCCCACATGTTTTCTTTCCAAAAAAGGAGAGCATGAAGTGAGATTAGCCTAGAAAATATTTGGACCTAAATCATATTGTAATCTAAAACTTCTCCCATGTCTTATTTTGATGTCTAAATAGTAACGTGTGCATCTGGCTAGTGACGAGTCTATTAATTATTTTAAGCGTTTGCTAGAATTCCTATATTCTCATGAACCTTATGTATATATCCTTGTCAAACCCTTAGCATTGCTTGCTAATTCACAATATGTATTTTTTCCTATAACCTCTAAAGCTAACACTCCTAAACTAGTCATCCGCTAGATTGACCATGCCAACTAAAACAGGAATTTGCATAGCCTTCCACTAAAGATGAATATAACTTTAGATTCTCATACTAGACATGGATAGAATAATTCTCACCTATTCTCGCCTAGGAATGTAAACAAAGTGTTGGTCCAGGGGAGAATCCTTCCTCATTTCACTCAATAATAAAAGAGCTTCAAAACTAGATTGAAAAATTATCTTTAATGTGAATGGTATTCCCCTCACTCGTACTATATCCACTATATGGCACATGTTCATGTCGGCACATGTATGACATATCCACTCCTTTGAGCCGCACAAGCCCTTAAGGTTGAGGGTTGGCTCTGATACCTGTTGAATTTAATCCTCGCGTCTCTCAAGGTTCTAGACTAGCCCCCTAAGATCCACACAAGTCTTTCTAGCGCATTTTTTCTCACTCGTGCGCATTGTGGAAAAATTCGGAGGTCACCTTTCCCAGATCACTCCCAACAAACACGCTTATCTGAGATGTTTTTAGAAACAATTTTTTGATAAAATAAGATGCATCCTGTTAATAAGTAGTACATATATCCTTATAAGTTTTGTGCAGAATGTCATAATTTCGGTCACATTTTTCGATGGTATTTCACTTACTATTTTTGTAGTTTAGCCACTTTTTTGAAGTTCCATTCACTTTTTGTGTAGCTTGTATCATATTTTATTTGCATTGTCACTTCAAAAAGAACCTACGCAATTGCATTTCCCTTGGGTTGACTACATTCTTTTGTACACCTGCACTTTAACTTTAATTGCTATCTATATTCGTTTACATTCTTGTTATATACATTATCATGTTTAAATTTTTATTTATTATACATCTGTGGTGGACTAGAAAAGATTGACAGCATGTGCACTAGAGACTTATGCATGCGAAAAAATAAACGAAAAGACTCGAAAACTTGGGTGATATCTCATAGAGATTCCTCAAACAGGGTTCCAAACAAGGCGAGTCGCACTCGCAAGCTGCAATTGAGGAACATGGTGGCTATCCGCATGACCATGCCTTCAATGCAATAAAAATCACCACCACAGCCACAAAAAGCACATAAATTCAAGACACGACAACTTAAACGAGACCACATTAATTGCTATATTATGATTATTTCAAACAAAATAGCTAAGAGTTCATAACAAATGGCCAAACTCATATATCGTACCACCAAAGTAAAAAAAGAAAAAAAAAATATCCCGATACCGTGCCTACTTATATCGTCATGAAAGACCATTGTTTCTAAATGCCAAATACGGATTTGACTTTTAAACCGTACCCTATATACAAGTGGAGGAATTTTCTCACTGCTCATTTAGTCTTCGTAATCAATAGGAATACATTAAGAGCATTTGCTATATTAAGGTCACTGTGGAAAAAATGGCACACATATGAAAACGACTTTTCTAGTATAAAAGTGAGAGTTCTTTATTGCCAATCAATAGGATCACATTGAGGTAATGCTAGCCGCGATATGCAGTGAGTATGGTTGCGTAACCGACAAAGCGACACTCCTTACAATTAACTAAGATATGCGCAATTCTATTTTATTATTCGATATCTTATTGAGATCGACCTCATTTGGACCCATCATCCTATTAAACTTATTAATTATACCTATGTGCAGTTTATCTTCACCAGCGCACTCACGGCTTACGAGGCTTGAGAAGTATGTCTAAGGGCTCCTTTGGTTTGAAGGAAAAGTAGAAGAAACATACAGGGTTGGGAAATTTTCCCTAGATGGCACTATTCACACCTTTGATTTGTGTGAATGTTGTAAGGGAAAATAGAGGAAATTTCCCTATGGATCACACAGGCAAAACATGCACGAAACCAAAATGCACTCACACCTCATTTTTTGAATCCTATGCACAAGGAGCTAGGAACGTTTGGCACATGCCATCCTTTGCCCTTCCTATTCCTTTCCTATTTCTTTGATACTCCAATCCTATGAATCAAATAGGCCCTGAAGCACCACTGGCCAAGCTGGGCCACCAATGCCTGCACACAATTCAGATTTCAAACAAGAAAAATCTTTGTATGAGGCGGCCTTTTAGAGAAAAACATTTTTTTCTTAAAAATTCAGCACAAAATAACCCTATCTCGAAAATAACGACCATGCTAGAAAACACGACACCCTGGACCATGGAGTCATGCTATAGAGCATGATGCTCTAGGAGTAGGGCACATCACCATGAAAAAGGTTTAGTTTCAAAATTATTTTTGACATAACATTATTTTATGATAAAATTTTATAAAGAGTTATTTTTATCTAAATCCACGCATGAGGCTTTATCCAAGGTCAAACAAACTCCATGGTGTCAACCACTAGCCGTTTGCCAAAACCCAATAGGATTCAATTTACTCCCGGCCCAGGTATCATGACACCATGCACATGTCTTGCTCAGATATCTGAGGGCTCTTTTGATTCAAAGCAATTGCATAATTTTTCTGGAGGATTCAATCCTATCGAAAATTTTACTCTCTTGGTCGTTGATTGTAGGATTGGATCTTATATGAATTTTTCCTAAGGAAATATTTGTGCTAATTCCCATAGAAATGTAGCATTCATTTCAACCTTTTTTTACTCATTTAATCGAATCAGGGCTCGTTTGATTCCTAGGATAGGAAAAATATAGAAATAGGAAAACCTTTAGCATTGGGATGAGATGTCTAATTGAATCTTATGGGAAGAGCAATTCACTTTTATAGTGGTGAAGGGATTTTACGTATTTTTTTATCGTATTAGGGTATAAGATTCTTATGAGATTATTTCCTATGAGATATGATCTTATGAATCAAACGTCTCCAAATAAAAAAAACTCGCAGGATTTTAATCCCACACAAATATTTTGAAAATACTATGAGTCAAAGGATGCTTCGAAGAAACTTTGGTGCATATTAGAGTCTACTTCCTTTGTATCGAAATATAATATGTTTTAGCATTTCCTAGACAATATGTACTTACACATGTTTTAGCGTAAGATGCATATGAATCTACACACTAAAATATGTCTAGATACATTATATCTACGCTAAAACATCTTATATTTTGATAAGATACGGCGGGAGTAGTGCATGCATTTTCGAGGCTGAACCATCGCTGCCGTTTTGCATGCCCTTCCTACCCCCTCTCTCTCTCTCTCTGCAGTCGTATTGATGGCGACCTTGATTTTCGGACTGGTCTACGCTTCATCTTTATTTTTTTCGCTCAAATCTTTCTTCGCCGTCTCAAGCTCGGCTTCTCCGGCTATAAAACCATCGCCTCCTCCGACCTTTCGTTGAAAAACCATCTGCCTCGTTTCAGTCGTTTTCTGTTTCCACACCCTCGAGCGTTTCTTTTTCCAAACCGGCCCGGCGGCGCGCATTCCAAGGCGTAGTGACGATGAGGGAGTACTGGACGGCGCTGGCGTCCCTCATGGGCGCTCTGGCGTTCATGCAGGGGTTGCTCCACGCGGTGTTCCCCGCGGAGCTGCGGGCGGCGGTGGCGCGGCTGCTTGGGCGGTTGACGCGGGGCTTCTCCCCTTACTGCTACTTCGACGTGACGGAGACGGACGGCATGAGCAACAACGAGATCTACGACGCCGTGCAGCTCTACCTCAGCAGCACGGCGGCGCCGTCGTCGGGCGCCCGGCTCAGCCTGACGCGGCCCCACAACGCCACGTCCTTCACCTTCGGTCTCGCCGCCAGCGACCGCGTGGTTGACGCCTTCCGCGGCGCGGCCGTCACGTGGGAGCACGTGGTGGCGCCGCGCCAGTCCCCTGGGTTCTCGTGGCGCCCGCTCCCCGAGGAGAAGCGCCGGTTCACGCTCCGCATCCGCCGCGGCGACAGGGAGAAGCTGCTCCCGGCGTACCTGGACCACATCCTCGCCACGGCGCAGGACATTCGGCGGCGGAACCAGGACCGGCTGCTGTACACAAACGCGCGCGGTGGGTCCATGGACGGGCGCGGCCTGCCGTGGGACCCCGTCCCCTTCAAGCATCCCAGCACGTTCGACACGCTGGCCATGGACCCCGAGCGCAAGGCGTCCATTATGGCCGACCTCCGCGACTTCGCGGAGGGCAGCGCGTTCTACGAGCGCACCGGCCGCGCGTGGAAGCGGGGGTACCTCCTGTACGGCCCGCCGGGGACGGGCAAGTCCAGCATGATCGCTGCCATGGCGAACTTCCTGGGCTACGACGTGTACGACCTGGAGCTGACGGAGGTGAGCAGCAACGCGGAGCTGCGGAAGCTGCTGATGAAGACGACGTCAAAATCGATCATCGTGATCGAGGACATCGACTGCTCCGTGGACCTGACCAATCGTGCGGCGCTGCCGCCGGCTCCGAAGCCGCGGCCGAGCTTCGACGGGTCGACCGAGCAGGACGCGGGTGCGGCGTCGGGGCGGTCGATCACGCTCTCCGGCCTGCTCAACTTCACCGACGGGCTGTGGTCGTGCTGCGGCTCGGAGCGCATCTTCGTGTTCACCACCAACCACATCGAGAAGCTGGACCCGGCGCTGCTCCGGTCGGGCCGCATGGACATGCACGTCTTCATGAGCCACTGCTCATTCCCGGCGCTCAAGATCCTCCTCAAGAACTACCTCTGCTTCCAGGGCGACGCCGACGACTGCGCCGAGGTGATGAGGGGGCTGGAGGAATGGATCGACGCGGCGGAGATCACGCCGGCGGACGTGAGCGAGGTTCTGATCAAGAACCGGAGGAACGGGAAGAAACAGGCGATGGAGGAGCTGCTTGGTGTCATCAAGGCCCGCGCCGAGAAACGGCGTAGCATGGCGGCGACAGCGGCGGCTGGGAAGGACTCCGGCGAAGGTGAGGAGGAAGAGGAGGAGGAGAAGAGGGCGTTGGGTAGCCCCAAGGAAGGGAAGGAGCAGGCCGGCGGCAAGGACAGCTGCGAGGACGGACAGGACGAGGAGACGGATGCCAAGAAACAGCTGTGACTGACCGAGCAAGCCAGGCCAAGCCAAGCACCCTGGTGAAGGGGACAGGGAGAGGGAAAGCGAAGGGTTCAAAATTTTCCTGTTTGGTCAGACTATCTTGCACCCCTTTTCGCTGGAGGTTGCAATGCAAGAAAAATGACATTCTACTTGTTGCTCCTTTCTATTTCTCCCCGTTTGGATGTTTTCAGTAGTAGGATGTACTTTCTTCAGTTAGTGTTAACAAGAAAGACTTACTGTATGGGTACGCAATCATATCATGTAATGTACTCTCTGTCACGATGTATTTCAGTACTAATACATCCGATTTTACGAGTTTTTGCAACAGTTAATACGAGACGGAGGAAGTAGTTAATTTGTTTCAGTTTACTGTTAGCCGCTACTCCTGGTACACCTTTTGTACTCCCTCTCAAGTTCATTAGAGGACGGCCGGTCACACTATCGCTGATCTGTTGTTTGTGCACCAGAACGTCGCCAGTTCACACTGCTCTGCTTTTTTCTCGTTGAACAGAACTCGTCGAATCTGGGTCAGCCGAGTTTTGTGTTATGGTCTCTGCATTACTCACTCGATTGCTTCTTCCTCAAGATGCGACAGGTCCGGTTCGGCCCGGTGACCCGCCAGACCGGACCTGGATTCCGTTACTATTAGGATAGAGGGTCGATCCACACAAAAATAGGTCCATCCTGACCCTGATCCTCCTGTCCCTAGGGTAGAACCGCACCTCCACGCCGCTGCCATTTGGCACGCCGATCACCTGCACGCCGCCGCTGGGTCGCTCTCACGCGCCCGCAGTGGATTGGCTAGGCAAGCCCCGCCCCAAGCCCGCCAATAACTGCCTCGCCCGAATCCCCTTTTGTCGGCCACCCGGGTCAGTGGGTCACTGCTCCCTGCCTCTGGGGAAGCCTTGACGTGCTGGTTGGCCGGCTCCGCGACAGCCGCCTTCGAGGAGCACGATGGCGCGCTCCCATGGCCGGTCACGACAAGCTAAAGAACGTGCGAGCGGCGTCGGGGCTGAACGCTGGCACGGCACGCGGTCACCGTCGGCGTCGGAGGCGGCGAGCGGGTGGTGTCCACCGACGCCATCGAGTCGGGAGGGCACGTGTTTTGGGTGTTCGTCGTCACATAGCTAGACCGTGGTGCCGCTGCTGCCCTTAGTTCGCCGGCGTCATCTTCTCCCTCGCTTTCGTCCACATGTGATGTTGCCGTTCGTTCATCTCCTTGTCCATGCCCATGCCCGGACTAGAAGACTACTGTAGCCGGTATGTATGTACTAAAAACGGGGCATAGCAGGGTAAACCTATAGGTTACCCTTACCCTATCACAAGAGGTGCGGGCTGATCCTTTAACCTGAAATTTTGCTATAGGTGCACAAGTCCAGTAACAGGTCCAAACCGGACCGGACCTGTCGCATCTATACTTCTTCCTCGGTCGGATAGTTGCACGTTCTCCTGTTCTTTGGATACCCGTATCCAAGGAAATCCCCGGCAGCCATTCGGGTCCTCCAGCTCAGCGTTCGGAGAAAACGTCTGCGCACTCTGCCGTCCCAGGACTATATTAGTTCATCTGAGGTCGGATCATGTGCTCTGTACTCTATAACAGGGACTAGACAACGGCTGTATTTTGTTGCCTTGCTCGCGTCGGGCACGTAAAAAACGGCGCAGATGTTTCGCTTTAGCGGCTAAACCATGACTTAAACAACACGCTAGCGACGGATTTGGAGCCAAATCACTGTCAAATCAGGCTGCGATAGCGTTGAGCCGGCAAACGACCGGCGTCTTCGAATCTCAGAATCTACGCATGTTCTTTCCGGCCGTGACATGCTATAACACAAAACATCTACCTCTAACAGAGACCCCATTTCCACCAAAACTATTGTCATTTTGCCGTTTTGGACCGAAAACGCTGGCGGACCAGATCCCTGCAAATATTTTTTGAGGGGCACGGCAATTCCTCCTCCCCTCCCTCTCCCCAGGACTGTGAAAACGAGGTTCCGCCACGCGACCCGGGGTGCCCTGTATAGCGCGCAAGCAGTTGGCGGGAGGGACATTTCAGCGCGCGGGCTGTTTCCCTCCCCATTTTCCCTTCCGGCCGCCACGACTGCCCACCCCGCCGCCGCCCTAGATTCCGGCCGCCGAACCCTATTCTCCTTGCCCCGCTGCTGCCTCACATGACCGCAGGCCCTGTGCGTCCGGACCCGGCGGCGGAGCAGGCTCTTTATCTCCGTTGCCCAAGATCGAGCACGCCCCGGCGAAAGGGGATCCGCCACCGCTGCGCCGTCGGTCGGGACCGACCGTCACCGCGCCGCCTCGGCAAATCTCAGGTGGGATTCGCCACCTTCTCCCCCCACCGCCCGACACCGCTCTGCCGCCCAATCTCTCATACTCGTTCTTTTGGCAGATGGAGTTGAGCGAAGACGAGCAATATTGTGGCAAAAACCGAGATGCAACAATTGTGCTTGAGGCCATAGCGTCTGAGGATTTTTCGATATGACATTGCCACTTCTGTTTGCCAGGCACCAACAATGACATCAATGTGTTGCAACGGTCATGCCCATTTGGAAGGCTTTCTAGTGGTGATGCTTCTGCTTGCAACTTCACTATGAGTGGTAATGTCTACACTCAAGGGTACTACCTTGCCGACGGTATTTATCTTTCTTGGACTACGTTCGTGAAAACTATATTCAATCCAACCACTAGAAAACAATCTGAATTTGCTAAGCAACAAGAGGCATGCAGAAAGGATATTGAGAGGGCTTTTGGTGTTTTGCAATTTAGATTTGCTATTGTCCGTGGGCAATCTCGTTTTTGGGAGAAGAAAACCCTCGGCAACATCATGACATGTTGTGTGATTCTTCACAACATAATCATCGAAGATGAGAGGGATTTAAAGTTGGAGTTCTTGTACGACAATGTTGGTAGGCGTGCGAAGCCATCCAGAAACCCTGACCGTATTCAAGATTTCCTATAGTCCTACCGGCACATAGAGGACGCCCATGGGCACACCCAGCCGCAACATGATCTCATTGAGCACATATGACAGTTGCATGGACAATAGAGATTTATATGTTCGTCCATTTGATTTGATTGTTGTGTAATTTAAACCATTCTTTCCATTTCGGACAATTTATGTATTGGACTATTTGTTATTCTTTTATTTGAACCATTCTTGCAAGTTTAACTATTGTTGTAATAGATAATACATAAATATTTATATTTTAGTTTATGTTTTTATAGTAATTTTATTTCATGTCTTAGAATTTGCTGAGATTTTAGTACCAAAACTCTGCCTAACAGTTCGACAATGCTTGCGTCTGTTCTGCCGACCCGTTTTTCGCGCTCTGTATCGCGGTTTTGCGGCTGGCGGGATGCGATGTGGTGTCAGCTAGAGATGCACTTATTTTTCTCCTCTCCTTCTCGCCCGATTCTGCTACCGGCATGTGCTTCTTTGGATACCGCCTGCAGCATCAGAGGAGATCGTCGTCGCCAGGGATCTCGGATTCCCGATAGCTTATTCCCTTTCCACGCTCGAACGTAAGTAAAGATTACAGCCAGTGCTGAGCATGTGGGTTTGGTACTCTGTTTCCCCGGTAGCAGAAATGAAAAGGCTGTTGCTTTCCCACTGCCTCGCTGTACTTTTCTGATCGCGCGATGGACGTGCGTCTATGAGATCGCGCGCACATGGCCGCGCTTGTCGCTTCCTGGCGATGGCGGTGCTGCTGCGGGAAGGGCGGTGCCGACTGTTGTCCACTTGCACGGGACGACGACCGGGGTTGCCTTCCTCGTCTTCGTCCTGTCAGTTTTGGCAGGCAAGGCCGGCCACATCAACGTCGTCCGTCCACTTGCTGCTGCGCAGAGCTGGCAGACAAATCAAGCTTGCTAGCTCACGACTCGCATCTGGACGTTGCGTGTCAGTGTGGGCATGGAAGGTCTGAGGCAGATAGGGAAAAAAAATTAAGTGAGCTCTGTATCCGAGCCGTCTCGGTCAATGCCATAAAAACGTTGCATCGTCATCCGTATAGTCGCCGTGAATCCCGTCAACGCTGCAGGTGGTACTAGTTCCCCTGCGGCAGCAAAGCCAGCAGCGCTCCGGTGCTCATCGCTCTCTCCACGTAACTTTGCGCAACAGACCACAGGAGGAAATTGCACAAACCTCCAACATAGTGGTCTTGTTGCAAGTTGTACAAACCTACGGTATATCTATTTCACATAACACACATAATTCAATTAGCAACCGTTTCGGTCCCGAAGGAAAAGGCGATCTAGGAGCGACGCATCAGGCCCTAACTACACCGGCGCTGCCTGTCCCTGCCTCCTCCATTGGCCACTCCGGCGACGCGAGGAGGCAGGGACCATGGCGCTTTGGCGCCGCTCCCACCACTCCGGCGACTGCTTTCTTGGGGCGCCGTTGGGGTGGTGGGAGAGGCGCCCAGACAAATGAATCTGCCTCAACTCCACTCCCATACCGGCGGCGACCTTTAGGACGGACCACGAGGAAATTGCACAAACAACCACTAATTGGGATCGTTATTGCATATAACTTTTGGATACATCTGTTGCACATAACACAAATAATCTAATTAACATCATTTAATATCATAACTCACGTGTGGGTCCTTACTGTCAGTGACAACATGGACTCTGACGTGGCACACTATATCTACAGGCCTTAAGGATGGAAGCCCTAGTCCCGTTGAACCAGGCTCTTGCCGAATATTCGGTTATGCAGGATCACCTGCTGCTCCGTCACCGTAATCAGTTGTTTCCATTTATACAAAATATTAAGTTCTACAGGACGCATTCATCATAAAATTTGACATATCCTAAACATGCATGATTTTATAGTATAATCCTTGGTTGGCCCCTCGACCAGACTGATCGAGGAGTGAATAGTGCAATTTCTCCTCCTTTTTCCTCCTGTCGCTTTGAGAGTCTCACGTATACTCGTCTTCCCGGGCTAGATACAAGTTGATCTCGTTGGTGTTGCCGGAAGGAGATGGAAGGTGAAAGCATCAGTTCTAGATTTAGGCTTAGTTTTTAGTTTTTGTGTTCTTGTTATGTATTCCTAGTGGCGTCTTGGGTCGGTCGGCAACCATCTCCGTCCATGAAAGGTGCGCCTGGAGCAATCCATTCCCTATTGTGCAACTCCGGTTGCACGAGTTGTCGCGAGCAGGGGAGGCTCTCTCTGGCATCCCAAATAAGGTTGTGAACATCAGCTACCCGATGGTGTTGCGGACGCACTGTTGGAGTGGCATGACCTGCCGTTGTTAGAAGCTCGTTGGAGGCGTTCTTCAATGTCTAGCTCCGGCTGTCGTTGGATTAGTAAGCTTGTTTTACGGGTTCTTCTTCGAGCCATTCTTCTCTGCATGTCTCTGGCGGGCCGATATGCATTGACAGCGTCAACAATGTACCCTCTATTGCAAGGTACTGCTACTCCTCATGTCCTCTGCGTCCCCATTAGGCGATGTGGGTACGAAGGGTGGAGGTGTCGATTGGGTTGGGTGAGCAGCAGCGTCAGTCGGGAGTGGAGTTGGCAAGAAATCTTCTTGAGCACCACCTCAGCGGCGGGTGACAGCCGTCCGACATCCAAGACCAACCCATGCCTATCCAGAAGTGGGTGAAGGTCTCCCACACATGTTTAACTTCCTATGTGAAGCCCCTCTCGAGGTTTTCCCTGCATACTACGTCTACACGGGAGCAAGTGGTTTCGTCCCCGATTCCGGGCATGACGGTAGTGACGCTAACCTCCAGCTCGGCGGTGGAGAAAGACAATGACCATCTTGCACTTTTCCATCTTTCAGTGAGATCTTTTCTGCAAATATGTAATGTCCCAGCGTTTAGGAACTCACGGAGGGTAGAAATGGCATTTGTGCATCTGCATGCATGTGTTTGCAAAACCCGAATAAAATTTTCGCAAAAACTAAAACCCTGGAGTAATCGAGGTTGCACCGTCTTCCTAACTTAGAGAGTAGAGTCGATGAAGTAAGAAGGGGAAAATTTCGACATGACCTCTAGGTGATATTTGAATTGAGTGATTCAATTTAAAATTTTGAAACAAGATAATTTTAATTTGGAATTTCAATTCAAATTGGTTGATATAGAAATTACAAATATTAGTTATTAATTAATTTTGAAACATTTAAGTAATGACAATTCTTATTCAATTATAACTAAGTAAAGAATTAGAAAATAAAAGGATTAAGCTTTATTGATTATATCATAATATTACAAAGTCATTAAATTCTTCCACAAAATAGAAAATTTCAAGTAATTGTTACAAAGGAATAATTACAAGTTTATTTACTAAACTAACCCTACTAACTAATCTAGTCTTCAAAGCTCATTTTCTGTACCTACAAAACAAACAAGAAGCAACAGAAAACACAAGGTCAAGTGTGGGGATTAGTACCGTTAGACTGGCAGTGAGATGCACTGCTAAGCTCATCATAGGGTTAATTAACCTCATGTAGTATTTGTTCAAATCAGTTTAAGCCTCAGACCAACATCACAGGCAAGGTTCCAGGAAATACAAGTCGCAGATGAAAACAATGGTAAATTCCTGGATAAGACCAGCACAGGTACATGCAAAAGATCTCAGCCGTATGAAACAGGCACACAACACACTCAGAGATGCATATCTATGTGCTGTCACCACTGCAAGGGTCAGTTAAAAGGAATAGCAGCCGTAGATATGAAGGAAACCAACATCACTTTCCCCTGTTCACAGCTCGAGCTGCACAGCTCCAACAAGAACAACAAGAACACCCATCACACAATAAATCACTACAAATCATTCCACCCCCAAAACATTGTGAGATTGGAGATCCAGTAAAGTTTTAACAAGGCCAAGTCAGAAGTGGAGGAGCGGGGCTGGAGGAGAACAGGAACAACAAGATCTCCACAAAGCCAAGCTAGAAGTGGAGGAGCAGGCCTGGGGAGCAAGCAGACCACAAGCACACAAACCATCCATAACCAACAAGCCCTAGGTTGTTAACTACACACCATCTAGAAAGTAATTGCTAGATTATGCACGTAAAGCAGGCTGGGGATATTTCCCTCACATAGGCATACAAGGGCTATGTTAAAACTCATCACAGGGAATTAAATTGATCAAATCTAGCATCTGTCTTAATTAAACTTGGGCCTTAGGCTTTGCATCACGGGGCAGGGATAAATCAATTCACCAGCAACTGTTCTTACCAATTAATAAGCTTAGGGGCAACAAAATCAAGCAAGCAACAGTTCTTAGCAGTACAGGAGAGACTAGGGGCATAAGTCTTTAGTAAATACTCATTGGGAATTTATCTAGCTCACAATCTTATGCACAACTGTTGCTGGGCACCAATCCATAGGAGAGGTAACTCAACACAACAATTATACATAACATTGCACCAGAAAATCAGTAAGTATACAGAGGGAAAAAATAGGGCATGTTCCCAGTTAAAACAAATAGTAACCAAGGAGGCAGTGGCACATTCTCTGAATTAAGGTTCAGAGTAGCACACACAAGGCTATGCCCTGTTATGATTATATCACAAGGGGGGCTAACTCAACATAATTACCAAGTGATATTCTGCTTAGAGACCGACAATAGGAAGACCAGGATACCAGAAAGCATCTGTATCACATAACCAGTGGCTAGCCAAATCAACCACTAGATATTATCTGACAATGATAGCCTCAAATCCTCCTCAACCAAATTAGGGTCTGAGTCTTAGGTAAATGCATAACATCAGTGGGCAACCATAAGTCACTACCAAGCTAGCTAATATCCACAACACTTCACAAGCTAGGAAAATTTCTAGTTTCTAACAAGCACAACATCAAGGCATCCTCTGGAACTATCACTAGCAAGTCTATCCATAGGAGTTCACAGCACAAACAACAACAATCGAATCACAAGTACCAGAGGGGCCACAAGCATAACATTCCTCATGGCATGAACTCAGGCTCGATGTCATGGTTCCAGAGCAAGGGGAGAAGTGAGAGAGAGGGGCAGAGAGAGGAGTGGAAGAGAGGAGAGGCATGAGATGCTTACAGGTGACCACCATCGTGGTGGCCATAGCCAGGCGGCGAGCTCAGCTCGAGGGAGGCGGCATGGGCCGTGGTTGCTCGTTGGGGTCCGTCCCGACGGCGGAAAACCTCCACTGCGGCAGCACGGCTTGGGAGCTGGGTGCGTGGAGCCATAGAAGCACGCCCAGGTCGTGAAGGTTCCCAAGAGCAGCCAGGAGCAACACATGAGCACGAGGAGGCGATAGGCGTGTGCTCACCGAAACCCTAGACAGGAGCTAGGGTGGCGCACGACTGATGTTGTGGGCGAAAACCAGATCGACGGGGATGAGGAGGTAGAGCAGCGCATGGCACGTCTAGGAGTACCAAGCACGGTGGCAGAGGTACGAGCATCACAGTCGCTAGGGGAAACGAGAGTGAGAGCGAGCATGGAGCGGGGCCTAGTGCGGGTCTCGCTCGAGTCCTCTCCCGAGCTAGTGGGGTTCAACCCACTGGTGGGGAGGCCCACCAGTCAGCCGGGGGCTGATTGCTCTTTTGATCATTTTCCTTCTAAAAGAAAAAAACAGTTATGCAAATAAAGTAATAAAAATCAATACAAAATTTAAATAAGTAAATCAAATAGAAATTAGTATTTTGAAAGAACGAAAAATTTACACATTGACTAAAGTAATTATTATTGATTACCAAAAAAATGCATTCATGTCATTATTTTGCATAATAGCATCATTTGCTTCTTTAAACATTGTCCTTATCAGACAATGATGGTATTTTGTAGAACAAGAAAGTCGGGAGTTTCACCAAGCATCAGACTCCACTACCTATCAGTATTAAGACAAGTTCATCATTTGCTCATGTCCTCTGAAATATTTCTTAAGAACTATTTTCAAAAACCCTATCGTATTACCACATATTCTCAAAAGAATTCATGATCCTATTTTTATAATAATATGACTAATTGAATGACTACCTGAGTCGTAGTGTTCTGTTTGGTGGGCGGATGGAACCATGGTAAGATGAATAGGTAAAAGGAAGGTTCCATGTGCATGGGAAAGTATTACGTAGGACTTAACAACAAATGCCGTCGGAACTCGGTGCGCCGTAAATACCGCGTTAACCGTGGGTCTTGTATGGGGTGAGTAAACCAACCGTGATCTTTTCCCGTTCGCATGTCAACGGACTGCCAGAGACGTACGTTGTAGGTCTTGCGGGACTACATGCACATGGGTGGGAGCCCTTACGTCCCACAGATTCTAGGGTCTATGAGTGTCTGCATGAGGGGTAGAATCAGGGGTTCAACCTACGTGGTATAAATGGGTGGGCATGTGTTGTGCGGAGAAGCATGGTTTGGTTTGGATCAAAAACCGCCCCCCACACCTAAGTGGTTGTGAACAGGATCGCACACCTGGTTGTGCAACATGGTCTTGATCTCCTATGGGTAAAGCAACGCACATGTGCAGAGTGTAAAAGGATGTGGCATGTTACCCCTTGTTCCGGGAAGGAGCTACGAACGCTACAGGAAAGGCAACTCCATAAAGTTCTAGTCCTGTGATGGTCTGGCGGGCATAGTTTTCCAAAGTAAAAGCAACCTCTTGAAGAAACGTTTTCACTCAAAACCTGCATTAGTCTAGACTCTTTAGAGTCGAGGACTGTAGATTGTGCATCAACCACCCACCTTACTTAATGAACTTGTTGAGTAACGTTGGTTACTCATTCGTTCCCATTTCACCCCTTGTTTAGGCTGTGAGAACCTCGAGGAGGCATCCTTCAACATCATCGGAGGCCAAGAAGACATCTACAACGAGGAGCCAGATCTCTCCGGAGGAGTTGAAGGGGTGGATTACACCATCCAGCATGGAGCCAGCCCAGATGGGGCGGAGTCTGACTAGGTTTAGCCTGGTCTAGAAACCAATACCTAAGCGCGGTTGAATCGAGCAGCCTTGAACTTCTATAATGGGCTGTTGATTTCCCGTGTATGCACCTACTTTACATTTCAGTTGTTGATACGTCTTCAATAATGAGGTGACCTCATCATGAGATCATTCTCTTGTCTGCACACTATGTTTTGTAATATATGTTTTGTATGACAATCAAGACCCGCAATGTTTCTGCTGTAACACCCTAAGGGATGTAATATTTGCGGAACGGTGTTCTGTGAGTGTTATGTCAATGACTTGCGTACTATAACATGAAGTGGTATGCTGGGTGACCGCAGCTGGTATCAGAGAAATTGCTTTGACCTTAGGTTGAAAACCTAATAAAGGTATATACCCTGTTGGGTTTAGAGCGTAACGGTAAAGAGTTCGCTAGAAGTATGATAGGTATTCACTTGGGTATATTCTGGTCATATTTCCAGGGTTATGAATCTTTATGATCTATTGTTAATAGTTATATTTATTATGAACAGTGTCGATGGAAGGCGGGAGTTCAGAAAGGACTATATGGATAGAGCACGAGTGGCTTAAGGATTATGAGGGAATGTTGATGGAGCAGTTACGAGCTTTACTCCAAGCTTTTGATTATGATACCAACATCCCAGTCAACACCTACACCTACAAGGATGGTGAGTCCATTATGAAGTATAGGGTATTAATCCTGATACCTTGGGAGTTGACGCCTTATGTGACTACACCTTATGGGTAGGGTAGGAGTCAGATGGCAGCTTATCATGAGGCTTTGGTAGAAGCACTAGCAACCATTATAGAGTATAAGGCGGATCATCTAACAGGTACCAGTTTCACCGCTATTCCACATGACACTCTGACCAGAGAATTGGCACTGGACCATTCTGCGTTGCTAAGACGAAACCAAAGTTAGCCACCAGACTGTTAGATCGATATAGGTTGTTAGTGGGATCCTTGTATAGTACCCACCAGGTCTTAGTAGATGACAAGGATTGTATGCTTGAAGACCTAACAAAACCACACAGCTCGGAGCAGAAGGTAAGAAGGTGGACCAGGAGGTTGACGAACCATACTATACACCAGGAGTAGGAACATCCAAGAAGCCAAATCAGACTATACAATCTAGGTATTCAACTACTCTAGAACCTATCCACTAATCTATCATACCACGTAGTGATCTGGAGCCATACAACTCGTATAAAATTTCGGATGAACCCAGTGTTCCAGAGGCAAATAACTTTGGTGGAGTCCGAGAGTCAGATTATTTTATGGAGAATTCTGATGGCTGGAGGTTTGATTGGTACCCTCGTACCAGTAAACACCCGATTCCTTGTGATGACTCATCCGGGGATGGGGATTAGGCTAGTGTGGGGGAAGTAGCAGCCTATACAGTTGACGGGGCGGAGGCCATTGTCATAGACATACCGTCAGATGATGAGGAGCTGACAGAGACTCAACCCATGTAGGAGGCACCATTTGATCACAGTTACTGCACTAGTACCACTTGTTTTGGAGAGGTTGGATCTTCACAGTACACGAGTGCCGAGGAGTCTGGGTCATATCTTGCGAGTTATCTAGATGTGGACGGGCTTTTTCTGATTGAAGCCTCAGATGCTTACACTTCAGACTCAGATTATGTTCCATCCGGGAGACCGTATGTCCCTGAGACAGTGCGCAGTACTTCACGCCATACTGGATGGACTCCTGCCATGTACTATGAGTAGCGAAGTGGCAGTAATGGAGATGATGTGTGAAGGCTCGAGAGAGGTAGTAGTTTGGTAGTTGTCGTGGGATAATCACGGCAGGCGTTACCTGGGGTAACTTACTTTGGGGCAAATCGACTCTGGTGTTTGGGAGAGGGTTTAGCTCAGGGGGAATCATGTTATCAGGCGATCTGGTAGCTCGGGCTGCAATGTCGCCGAGTCTCCGATCTAGGGTTACAACTATCATCTCTCGTATTACAAGGATACTTGACTATCGGGTAAAAAACTCTCTCTGTTCTCTGTCCCAGGAGCCGGCTTATATATTACCCGGCTATCTGGCTTCCTATACAAGTCATACCCGGAAACCGCACATAACCCTAAGTTTCCTAATCGTGGCCCCCAAGGTACGGATTACAAGACCTACGTTCTCCCTTGGGCCTTCTAGAAACTTCTTATCCTTGGGCCGGGTCTTGTGCGATTCCCTTCGGGCCGAGTTTCACCTAGGCATGAACCTACTGGGTTACCATCCCCCCATCAGTAGTCCCCAGAATAGCTTGGGCTTCTCGGGATCAACCATGAAGCGCATGCTATTCCCTGCAAAACAATAAACATCTAAATACATAATATACCGGGTTAGAGTGCTTTGATCGTAGCTAGGCCTGCTCTTTGGGCGGTCCATATAATAACCCGTTTTTTCCCGAGTCAGTGCATCATTTCCCGGGTCAACACTCCGAAGAAACGTGACAAGACCCGACATTCGTATCGCTACCAGTTAATCCGAACAATACGCCCGTAATCTATCTCAATCTCTATCCGGATATCTCGCAATGAATATTTCGATACTTATCCCCAAATATCCGGGCCGGATCATTTTCTCCCGAAAATTTTCACTTACCGCCTAATCCTAGGGTTTCCCCCCGCGCCTATAAATAGGCCCCCAGGGGTCAACCCTAATCTCAAACGGCCATTTCCCCTTCTCCTTCCTCCTCTCACTCCGCCTCCGTACCCACGAGCTCAAACTCAAGCCCGCACGCGCCGGTGCTGTGCCAGTTACCGCGGGGTTGCCGCCGGTCGCCGCCCGCGCCTTCATCAACGCTCGCAATCACGCTTCAATCCGCACCGCTGGAGATCTCGAAACAGATCGCCACCGCAAGCGAACCGCCGCCGCCGTCGCGCATCTCCTCCAATCGAATCGTCCTGGTAAGTTCCTCCATCCATTATATCTAGATTCCCATTTTCTTCAACCTCACGCTAGCGTTTCGGATCGAATTTCACCCGTAATCTTCCGCCACCACTCCATTGGATAGGCGTGCTTTCGTATTTGTAATCTCATATTTTTCCACTAATTTTCTTAGCTAGATCCATTTCCATATCCCTTGCAAACATTTAGCCGATTTACTTCTCCTTTTCCCGCTGTATCAAATAGCTGCACTCTTCGAATTTCTAGGCCCTTACTTACTTGCACTTTACCTCCTTTTAGATCTACACTCCATGGCTCCTAAGGCTAGTGCCAAGTTGAAGGGAAAAAACCCAGCCGAAAAGCAAAAGCCGGGTCAGTCGATTTCCACCAATTGGGCGAAATCGACTGTCACTAAGGCCAAGCTTGACGAGCTAGCCGAGTCTGGTGTCCTACCTGCCGAGCCGGATATCCAGTGGAGGACACCGGGTGAGGAGACCCGGCCTACACCAGGCCCGGGTAAGGTATTCGTTTTCCTCGAACACGTGATCCGGGGTTTCCGCCCCCCGGGTCACCCTTTCTTCCGAGAATTGCTAGACCACTACAAACTCCGGGTATTCGATATCGGCCCAAACTCCATGTTAAATATCTGCCATTTCATAGTCCTGTGTGAGGCTTATTTGTGCATTCCCCCGAACTTAGCTTTATTCCTAGAATTATTCCAATGCAAACCCTGTCGGGAGAGCACGGACGGGCCCCTCTTAGTTTGTGGGGGGGTCTCGATTCAGAGACGTAAAAACTCTCTGATGCCGACTCTCAGTCTTCACTCTCATGTGAAGCACTGGCAGAAGACATTTTTCTATTGTCGAGACACATCTTTACCCGACGAAAAGCCTTTGCCGGGTTTCTCTGATAATACACTTTCTCTCTCTGATAACTCAAACTCTTTCGCATCCGAGGCTGATAGACAGTCTATCAAGCCTCTTCTCCAGAAACTCGCTGTGCTTTCAGCCCATGGGCTTATTGGGCTTAACCTGATAAAGACCTGGGTCAGCTGCCGAATCCAGCCAAACAGTGTCCGGCCCAAGCTTATGTGCGATTACTCCGGGCACGTCACCGACTCTCTCCGATACTCGGAGAAAACTTACCCGGATGCAGATGTGAATAAGATCATGAAGACTTTCTTGGTTGAGAGAGTCGATGTTATAAAGAGCATAGCCGGGCTTGCCCCTTTTGCACGCGGTAAGCCAGCTCCTCCAGTAAGAACCGGTTATCACTCTTTATTCCGACTGACATTTCTTATGCATAGATACTAACTCTTATCTCTGTGTTTTTTACTCAGGAAACTGACGCATTCTGGAAGATTGTCACCCCTCCCCACTCGGAAAACTCAGAGGAGGAAGAGGAGGAGGAGGAGCCGACTGATGGCGACGAGGGTAATTCCGGGTCTCTTCTTAATAATTACTTCGTTAGATTATTGGACCAAAATTCTCCTCCTTCCGACAATGTTCCTCATTCACCAGCACTAGAGGACAAGGACGACACTCAGTCGGAAGAAAGCAAAGCTGAGCCGGAGGTTGAGGTTGGGGCCAAGAGGAGGACCCGGAGGGTTGTTTTCAAGGTGCCTTATTCTTCTATGACCTCCAAGCCATACTCCTACGCCAATATGTGCGAACTTAACAAGCATCTAACCAGTTCATCATCTCTAAAGGAATCAACTCCAGCCAAACGACGGGCAACCCGGACATCTCCGGGTGACGATCCCCTTCACCCGGGTATCCCTATGTCACCCGCTCGCCGAGCCGGTACTCCCCCAACTTATAAATCCCATATACCTCGAAAATTTCCATCTCCAAATCATCCCTTAGCCGGACAAATCTGGGTCTCACTTTCCGATTCTTTATCAGCATCTTCCGGGTGCAGCAACGATCTCCCAGCCGACTTCGTCGTGAATACCGGGTAACTCGCTACCCTTATTAGCCAATATACCTTTATTTTCCTTGTCTTCCGTCTATTGCTTACTAACTTTTTCCTTTTCTTTCTCAGAGCCAAGGTCACACTTAGTGACCCGGAGGATATGCACATTGATAATCCGACTATGGAAAACCCGGAGAACGTTGTGGAGCCCACAGCTGGTGGTGAAGAAGAAGAAAAGCTTGAAGACCCGATTGACCTGGAAGCCGAGTTTCCCCTACCAACGCATCAGTCGGCTGACGCTGATGTCGAGTTTCTGGGAACACAGAGGGGTTCCCCTGCTCCCAACACTCAGGCAACCAGAGTCGACTCGCTGAAGCAGGAAAGGACCCCGCCACCGGGTAACCAGAACCCAAGCTCCTCCAGGCCAAATCTGAGTGGCCTTGACTTTGAAGGGATGCTAGATGAACTTTTCTCCCTGAAGACCAATGAAAAGACATCCTCGAGTCCCTAGCTGCTGAGCATCAGGTATCTTCACCGATATTGCTTACATACTCATCTAGTCCCCAAGTTCCGGGTAAACTATACATAGTTTACTCGGTACTTCCATAGCTATATATCCATCCATACTCGGTTATTATGCTGCAACCGACTAATATCTCCTTATCTATTTTTTTAGGCTTATGTGACCCGGTCGGAGGAGATGTTGGCAAAAACCAACGAACTCCTCCGAGTTGAGACCAAACTTCGAGAGGAGCTGGAGGTCGAGGTGAAGGAACTTTCCAAGGACTGCAAGAAGTACAAGAAAAAGCTCCACCATGTTCTCTGTTGCCGATACTTACAGCTCCATACTTCGTAAAAGAACTTAACTTCCTGACTAAGACTCGGGTTTCTCACTTGATATGATCTATGACCCGGACCTTACCACTTTACTTTTCCTTTTATTCTGCAGGTCCGGGTGACAAAGCTGATGATGAAGATGATATAGAGAAATTGAAGACCTTGAAGGCCATTATCCGACAATTTTCTGCGGGGACCAAGTGGACCCTTGAAGCCATTAGGTGGCCTGGTGGTTATGGCGGTGTATCCCACATGCTCGATGCGTGCTCAACGGTCCCTGCTTGGATCGACTACTGGAAGCGCTCGGCGTGCCGGGTTGGGGTGATCCGTGGCCTTGCGTTGGCCAAAGCCTACTTTCCCAAGCTTGAGCCGGCAACGCTGGTAAATGGGTTCCCCGAATTCAACACCGACGGCTCTCGATTCTCGGCAAAGGACTTCAAGGCTATCCATAATCAGATACGTCACTCGGCAACCTTGATAGCCGATAAACTTGACGTGACCAAGCTGACCCCTCCGTACAACGCCGAAGATAAGCCGGTACCTTTTGATTTCCCTGTTCCCTTCGATATGCTAGCCCGGTGGAAGGAGGAAGTTGCCAAGAGGAAGGCCGAGGCCGGCTCTGTGCCTGCGTCCTCTACTCCAGCGATCCCTCCTCCAGCTCGGGCTGATACAGTGGTTGATCCGGATACGGAGGCAGGGAAGGCTACAGAAGGAAACACTGAAGACCCGGCTACCAAGACTGCTGCTGAAGGAAACACTGAAGACCCGGCTACCAAGACTGCTGCTGAAGACTCGGCTATGGATGCCTAGTGAAGTTTTATAATTTTTCACTCACAAACACTTATTCGGCCAATAGGCATGTTTGTAATATGCCTGATACAATTATTTGTTTAATAGTGCGCCTGTGCACTTTTGATACTATTTCCTCGGTTTGTAACACGCTTAAACTTTAATGGCTTTGATGGCCCTTTTGGCCATCCACCTTGATATGCTTTCTCCAGTCTTAAGCTTTTTGCCGTTTTTCTGGTCTTTCTTCTTTTTCCACATCTATGAGACTCGGTTTCCGGGTCTCGGGATTTTTAACTGAGTGAACTTTTGCTTCTTAAGTCCCCAAGACCCCAAGACTCGGATTTTTGGGTTTTAAGCTCGATAGCTAAACAGTTTGTTGCTTTTCTCAAATTCCCAAGTCCCCAAGACCCAAATTTCTGAGTCTAGGGATTCGTAGTTTTTAAGAACAAGCTGCCTGTTTTTGCCAGGGCCCAAAATATATAGCTACTCATACAAATTTTGAAGCTATACTTAATACATTGTAAGTTTCCGGCTGTAGCCTTTTACTCCGCATAACTTGTGGTTTGGATGACCCTTTGGATCCTCTTTGTTGTAAGCCGGCTTTCGCATGGATATTCAGTGCTGCTATAACTGTATAAAAACAGGGTCAGGCAAGTCCCAGTGGGCATCATGACTGATTGTGATTATACGTTAGCGAGACACGCCACATTATTGCGAGTCACGTCAAGCTTAAACAAGAGAAACCAAGAAAGTTTGGCTCTATTTTCCAGTTATAAGATTGTAACCGTACTTATTGCAAGTAATCGGTCCTTATAACTTAATGACATCGTGGCCGGGTCTTGAGATTATAGCTGTGCTATTCAAGCAATCAGCCCCCACGACCTATGTATGCAATCTATGAAATTTTAAACCTAGTGCGTTATAACTAAACAATAAATTCTTACCTGATATGGAATAAAGTAAACAGAAAAATTAAGAACAAACTAACAGAAAATAAAAAAGAAACAATATCATAGTTTAACCATCTCTTTATTGATATGAAAAAAGTTAGGTCAGCAAGCCGCCTCATTAAAAACCCCCCAGTCCCCTTAGGTACCCTGGATAGGAAAAGAGTGCGTCTGAAACCTGCTGCCTGTTACATCGTGCAATTCAACTTGTAAACCTAGCTTGTGCTAAGTGTAGCAGGGACGTAGCTGAGCCACGTTCCACGGTCTTTCCCGCTCTTGCATAGATGAGGTGGTATGGTTGGTGTCATTGACAGTATCCGACTCTTCCCTTGCATCTATTAAGTAGTATGATCCATTGTGCAAATTCTGGCTTATGACGAACGGGCCTTCCCATGGTGGAGATAACTTGTGCTTTCCTTCCTTTGACTGTACTAGGCATAATACCAGGTCTCCTTCCTGGAAGACCCGGGTTTTGACTCGCCGACTATGGTATCGCCTCATATCGTATTGATATATAGCTGATCTCTCCAAAGCTTGCTCCCTGTGCTCTTCTAACATGTCCACGGCATCCTGCCGGGTCTTCTCGTTCTCCACCTCAACATAAGCCGCCACTCGGGGCGAGTCATGAATAATGTCACTCAGAAGGACTGCCTCTGCACCATAAACCATAAAAAACGGAGTCATCTGGGTAGATCTGTTAGGTGTAGTGTTAATTCCCCAAACCACTGATGGTAACTCCTCAACCCACGCTCCAGCAGCTCTGAGGCACGGGACTCGTAGCCGTGGTTTCAACCCACGAAGCAACTCCTGGTTTTCCCTCTCCACCTGTCCATTAGCTTGTGGATGGGCTACTGAGGCTACGTCAAGGCGGATGCCATTGTTCCCACAAAACTTCTCCATCTCGCCTAAGGACATGTTGGTTCCGTTATCTGTTATTATGCTATGAGGGTATCCAAACCGATAGATGATCCTTTTCAGGAACTTGACTGCTGTGACTGCTTCACAATTGGTGACTGGCATAACTTCAACCCACTTAGTAAACTTATCAATAGCCACCAAAAGATGAGTCTTTTTGCAAGGCGACATGTGAAAGGGGCCCACCATATCCATACCCCAAACTACAAACGGCCAGGTCAGCGGGATTGTTCGCAACTCCATAGCCGGCACATGGGTTTGGCGAGCATACCTTTGACATCCATCACACCTTGCCACCAGGCGCTCCGCATCCGCCAAAGCCGTGAGCCAGAAGAAACCGTGTCGATATGCTTTAGCCACAAGGGATCTTGTGGAGGCATGATGCCCACAATCACCTTCATGGATCTCCCTCAAAATCTGTCGGCCCTCCTCTGGTGTCACACAGCGCAAAAAGACTCCTGCAGCACTTCTCTTATAAAAATCGCCATTGATGATAGAATAGCCTTTTGCTCGTCTCAGGATTTGCCTGGCTAAAACTTCCTGTGGTGGTAACTCGCCACTTGACACAGGTAGGCCAGAAACGGCTCCGTCCACTCGGGAATAGCGCGTACAGCGGCTATGAGCTCCAAATCCGGATCTTGGTTGGCCACCTCTTTGTCAGACTCGGTTTTGACGGAAGGTCGCCATAACTCGTCAAGAATAACGTTAGGCGGGACCGGCTCTCGGCGCGAACCGAGTCTTGCGAGCGCATCTGCTGCCTCGTTCTTTCGCCTGTCAATGTGTTCTACCTCATACCCGGAAAAAGACCCGGCCACCTTGTCTACCTCTCTGTGGTATGCTGTCATTGTTGCATCCTTTCTATCCCAGGTTCCAGAGACCTGCTGTACCACAAGATCCGAGTCTCCGTACAACTTATTCGCCTGATATTCATCTCCTTTGCTACTCGTAGTCTGTGTAATAGGGCCTCATACTCGGCCACATTGTTGGAGCAATCAAAGTGAATTTGCAGCACATAACTCAACTTATCTCCTTTTGGTGATGTAAGTACCACCCCAGCTCCTGATCCCTCGTATTGCTTAGAACCATCAAAGTGCATCACCCAAGACTCGGAACTTGGCATTATTATGGGCATGCTTGTGTGAGTCCAATCATTGATAAAATCAGCTAAAGCCTGGGACTTGATTGCAGACCGAGGCTCGTAGTTGATATGATAATCTCCCATCTCGATGGCCCACTTGGCTATTCTGCCTGTCGCATCTGAATTTCTGATAATATCTGCCATGGGTATAGAGCTAACCACCGTTATGGGGTGTTCCTGAAAGTATGGCTTCAATTTCCGGCTGGCCATGAAGACCCCAAAAAATAGCTTTTGCCAATGCGGGTAACGCTGCTTTGCTTCCGATAAGACCTCACTCACGTAGTAAACCGGCCTTTGTACCGCATGATCCTTTCCATCCTCCTTGCGCTCAACCACAACCACTGCGCTAACCGCCCGAGGTCCGGCCGCGATGTATAGTAACATGGGCTCTTTGGGACCCGGCGCTGCCAGAATCGGTGCCTTGGATAACTACTTTTTCAGAGCTTCAAATGCCTCGTCCGCCTCTTGGTCCCATACAAATTTGTCGGTTTTCCTCAAGAGTCGGTATAGAGGTATTGCTTTTTCTCCAAGCCTAGATATGAACCGGCTTAATGCTGCCACACATCCCGTGAGCTTCTGAACGTGCTTCAAGCCTTCCGGCTTTTTCAGGCTCTGGATGGCCTTGATTTTTTCCGGGTTTGCCTCAATTCCTCTCTCAGAAACAATAAAGTCGAGTAACTTTCCCGCAGGAACTCCGAACACGCACTTAGTCGGGTTAAGCTTCATCTGGTATCTCCTCAGGTTCTTGAAGGTTTCCTTTAGGTCATCTATGAAAGTTTCAGCTTTCCTTGTTTTAATCACCACATCATCCACATAGGCATGGACGTTGCGTCCAATTTGATCCTCAAAACACTTCTGGATGCACCGCTGATACGTTGCGCCGGCGTTTTTCAGCCCAAAGGTCATGGTCTTATAACAAAAAGCACCAAAGGGGGTTATGAACAAAGTTTTCTCCCAATCCTCCTTTTTGAGCTTTATCTGGTGGTACCCGAAATAAGCATCCAGGAAACATAATAAGTCACAACCTGCCATTGTATCAATGATCTGGTCTATTCTCGGAAGGGCAAATGGGTCCTTTGTGCAATGCTTGTTGAGACTCGTATAGTCGATGCACATCCTCCACTCATTGTTCTTTTTCAGCACTAGAACCGGATTTGCCAACCATTCCGGGTGGAAAACCTCCATAATAAAGCCGGCTGCAAGTAGCCGAGCTATCTCCGCTCCTATAGCCTTTCTCCTTTCCTCATTCATTTTTCTCAAGCCCCGCTTCACAGGCCGGGACCTGGGGTCAACATGCAAACTGTGCTCAGCTAACTCGGTCGGGATACCCGGCATGTCGCTGGGCGTACAAACGAAAACGTCCTGATTCTCGCGAATAAACTCGATAAGTGCGTCTTCCTGCTTGTTGTCTAAGTTGGAACCTATGGCGAATTGTTTGGAGGGATCACCCTCGACAAAAGCCACCATCTTGGTGTCCTGGGCCGCTTTAAACTTTGCTCTCTCGTCCTCCGTATTCGGTCTCTTCAAAGCAGTTCTATCTTCTGGGTCTACTTGAGACCGGTAATACTTGAGCTCTTCCTTCCTGCAAGCCTGTTCTGCCATTGTCGCATCTCCTTCATCACACTCGGCTGCCACAACCCGGTTCCCATGTATAGTGATAGTCTGCTTAGGACTCGGGATCTTTAGCTGCAAGTATACGTAACACGGCCTGGCCATAAACTTGGCGTAAACTGGCCTTCC
The DNA here is from genome assembly GCA_028641055.1 of Alopecurus myosuroides. Lineage (NCBI taxonomy): Eukaryota > Viridiplantae > Streptophyta > Magnoliopsida > Poales > Poaceae > Alopecurus > Alopecurus myosuroides. Next base: position 232,453,978 of record CM054063.1, on the reverse strand, counting down.
GAACATCGCGTGATAAGGAATGCGCAATTTTACCACCTCAAATGTGAGCCATTCCACTCGGAAATTGTCCTTGGATTCTCCAAAAGCGACTTCTAGTGTTATTTTTCCTTCAGGGCACGCCGAGTGACCCGGCACAATTCCATGGAAAACTGTGGAAATTTTCTGCAGCTGAGACTCCTTGAGCCCCATGCGTAGAAAGGTTTCCCAATATAAGATATTGATGCTACTTCCACCATCCATCAAAACCTTTTTCAGCTCGTAGCCATTGCCCTGTGGTGCAACCACCAGAGCTAACACACCCGGATGTTCTATTGTTTCCGGGTGATCCCTTCTGCTCCATTTTACCTCTTGATCTGACCATCTCAAATATCTCGGAACGCCTGAAGAAACCGAGTTTACGACCCTTTTAAGTATCTTTCTATCTTTGTTAGAAGTCCCGGTAGTGTGAACGTGGTACTGTCCTAACTGTTTTGGGTTGGCCTGGAAACCGCTAGCACCTCCTTGATTATTACCCGGATTGCCACCTCCTGCGTTGCCAGCGGGGGATGGCCCGTTGCCCGTGTTTCCACCCGGACCCGGTCCTCCTCCCCGGCCTGCACCTCGTAGGGCCTTATGTATTTCCTCGTTCTTCCATCTCTGTAAGTCCAAGCACTGCTCCAATGAATGATCAGCCGGCCTGCCATTCCTACTATGACGCGGACAAGGCATCCTGAAGGCCTCTATATGGTTAGCCGGCCTTGGTGGTCCTTGGTAATTTCCTCCATTGAAGTTTCCTCCGTTGAAATTTCCCCCTGCCATGGGTCTCGCAAACCCGGCTTCTGTATTAGCAATAAACTCGGAATTTCCTTCGTATGGGCGCTTGTGCTGGTTATTTCCATTACTTCCTCCGTTATTACCCGGTACTGCCCCATTGCCGGGTCTTCCGTTGTTTTTTGCGTTGGCTTTCTCTTTTTTGTCATCAACATCCTCCTCTGTCGTGTCCGTGGCAGCGTGCTTATTGCAGGCGTCCATCAATTCTCCCATTGTGACATCCGAAGCGTGCCGACTAGATTTCATGCGTGTCAGCTTTTGCACCAAGGGTAAGTATTTGCACGTTTTCGCCATAGCTTGCAATGCATCTTTTGGCTGGATATCCGTGGAAGAGTGGAGAATTTCCATAACCCGGCGCACCCAGCTGCGCGCCGATTCTACCTTCTTCTGGACGCATCGCTCTAAATCGTCAATCGTGAATAACTTTCGGCACGTCCCATGAAAATGTTTGATGAAGGCAGTTTTCAGCTCACTCCATGAATTGATGGATCTTTCAGGCAGGTTATTGAACCACAACCTTGCTGCTCCTTCGGACATCATAAGGTACATAAACTTGGCTTGGAGATTCTCGGATGCGTTGCGAATCGACATAGCCATCTCGTAACTGCTCAACCAGGTCTCTGGATCCATGGTCGGCTCATAGTTAACCACTTTACCCGGTTCCTTGAATTTATCCGGGTAAGGCTCAGCCCTGATGGCATCCGATAAACACTTAGGCCTGGCGAGGTTTGCCGGTACTGGCCTCCCTCGGGAAACGTGCGATCCTGCAGCCGGCGCGACGGGGGGTGCAACCGCTACCGGCCCTCTTACCGCAGACCCGGCTGCTGCACGCCTGGCTCGAGAACTATCCACGATGGCTTGCGCCGCTGATGCTACAGGCGTTGCCGGCCTATTGGGAGGAGGCGGCATTTGCTGCTGCTCTGCCCTCCGCCGTGCCGAATTTGACTGAATATAACCGGTATTCCCATTCTGTCGACTAACATATGGTGTCCCATGCATGCCACTCCTATTATCCGGGTAATTGGCCTGTTGAGCTACTGTGGTGCGTAGCATCTCTATGGCCTGCCGAGTTTCGATTTCTCGAGGCATCTCTCCCAGTGGGATACGGTCGAGCGCTAGAGTCGCGACGTACAAGTTATCCATGGGATTGTTGAAGTGACCCGGTGGAGTATGAAATCGCGGTGGTGGTGCGGTATTGCCAACAGCGATCCCAGTTTGCAACGTGGGTAATCCGGCCTGCACGTTTGCCGGCTGTCCTCCCAGGGTCGGAGCTCAATATCCGGTTTCTTGATTCACCACCGGGATTGGTTGATCCTAAGGGGTAGCGAACAATGTAGCTGGCTGTAAATTCCCACCGGTTGCTGGTAATCTCGTCTGGTGCCTCTGATTGTAAATCATGGTCGACTGAATTTGAAGGCGATTCTCCAGTTCTTCCAACTCGCGCTGGCGCGCGGCCATCCCTTGTTTCTCGGCTTCGATATGTCTCCTCTGTTGATCCAACGCACGGAGATCCACGTCCAGATCTCGGGCACGTGCCGCCGCGTTTTCTGGGGTTATCACCATCACTAACACTATGGGATCTAAGATTAGGTTATTGTTGAACAGAGCCGGATTTCGCGGAACCGAGGCTCCCGCACCCGGTGTTCTGTTTGTTGTGAACCCAAACATGTTCCTTTGCCATTCGCTTTCTCCGATATGACTGGTAACGGAGGCCGACTCTTTATCGACCCGGGCTATAACCGGGTTTCCGTCAACCGGTGCCTGCTGCTGGGCCAGCGCTCGCGCCGCTCCGACCGCGGCCGTCGACACATCCCCCTGATTAAGATTGATTGCGGGGGCTGTGTAGACCGCGACCCGGCGCGCGATGCCTGGTGAAGATTCGTATTCCTCTTCGTGACAGCTATCTTCCTCGTACCGGTCTTCAAGCAGGTGCAGGATAGACTCGGTATCATCTTCTCTTATGACCCGGCCACGCGGGGTCCATGCCGGCTCCTCCGGCTGTTCCCTCTTCGTGGTGGGCTCTTCTTATGGATCGGCTGTCCCAACCGATTCTTATCCATCCGAATGAACACAGGTAGCTTCTCCTGACACAAAATCATATTTAATATCATCAGGAACAGAACCGGATGCACGTACCATACCGATGAAGACGTTGACCCGGCCGATCGTGACGACAGATCCGGTTTCCAGCAAATCCGACTCTGGTCCCCAACCAAAGTCGTCCACCATCTTCTCTCCTTCGGGGTTGGTGATTATCTCTCCGATTACGAGGTTCTTCATGCTTTCTCGAGCTTCTCCCGTGATGTAAACACCTTTGGACGTAGGCCCCACGGTGGGCTCCAACTGTCGTGGGATAATCACGGCAGACGTTACCTGGGGTAACTTACTTTCGGGCAAATCGACTCTAGTGTTTGGGAGAAGGTTTAGCTCAGGGGGAATCATGTTATCAGGCGATCTGGTAGCTCGGGCTGCAATGTCGCTGAGTCTCCGATCTAGGGTTACAAGTATCAGCTCTCGTATTACAAGGATACTTGACTATCGGGTAAAAAACTCTCTCTGTTCTCTGTCCCAGGAGTCGGCTTATATATTACCCGGCTCTCTGGCTTCCTATACAAGTCATACCCGGAATCCTACCCGGAAACCGCACATAACCCTAAGTTTCCTAATCGTGACCCCCAAGGTACGGATTACAAGACCTACGTTCTCCCTTGGGCCTTCTAGAAACTTCTTCTCCTTGGGCCGGGTCTTGTGCGGTTCCCTTCGGGCCGAGTTTCACCTAGGCATGAACCTACCGGGTTACCATCCCCCCATCAGTAGTTTCGAGCCATGTATCATAAATAAGGGTCGGAGTGTGTGAGCGACCCAGTGGTACCTTGTACTACTTTATTTCTGTAACTCACTGTGGTGAGGGTATTGTAACAGACATATATGTATATGTATATTATGTGAAATATGTTGGTTGTATTTGGATTTGGATTTTTGCTTCTCTTGTGTGGCTAGTGTTGCATGTGAAGTGAGGCTCAGAAAGCATGCACATGGTGTAACTATGAGTTTTTTCGGTTCACATTGCAGGACTAGGGGATTATGGAGAGTGGTGGAGTTGGTGAGTCTGACGCACAACGTTTGGAGCGTGAGAACAAGGCGAAGGCTGGTGAAGAAGCTGCTAGAGCAGAAGTACCACAACCACCACCGCTCAGGACACTTGCATAACAAAGTTTCATGGAGTACATGTGAAGAAGTTCATGCAGGAACTTCTAACCCAGGTGGGAACTGCGAGGGGAACCGAAGCAAGGATGTTAACTCTATCGGATTTCCTAAAGACTAAGCCAGTACCATTTTCTATGGAAATAGATCTTATGGATGCAGAGGATTGGTTAGTCGATAATGAGAGAAATCTAAAGGCCATCAATGCCAATGACACTGAGAAGGTGCGTTTTTCTACACATCTTCTAAATATACCAGCAGCGGCATGGTGGGATAATCAGATGATCATGAGGACACTAGAGAAAGTATTCACATGGGTGGAATTAAAAGAGAAGTTCAGGGAGTATCACGTTCCTGACAATGTCATAGAGATGAAGCGAAGGGAGTTTGAGGATCTCCAACAAGGTACACACCATATGATCTGGTATGTCAACAAGTTCAGCAGACTCTCTCGTTACGCTGCTGACGAGGTAGACACTGACAAGAAGAGGGTGAAGAGATTCCTGAGAGGATTGGATCCTTATGTTTCTATGAAGTTGAGGATATCCAAACCAAGTAATTTCCAAGAATTGATGAACTCCACAGTTACTTGGGAGAATGACTACAAACTGGTTCAGTAGAACCGACAGAAGAAGGCTAAGACTGAGCCTAAGAGGTTTCAGCGAAGTCGTCCTACATCCAACCTGAGAATCAAGCCAAGGATACAGTCGGGAGGAGCCCCGATGAACCGTGGACCATTCAACCCAAGGAATCAGATAATTTTTCATGGTTGTGGGCTTCCTGGACACATCAGGAGTGACTGCAAGAAGACTAGGATTTTTTGCTTTGGGCGTGGAAAGGAGGGACATATCAAGCCTGAGTGTCCTAACAAGACAGCTGGAGGTGGATTCAACAGAGGTGGAGTTAGACCCGGAGGAGCGGGTGGATTCTCGGCTGGAGGTGGCACCAGCGGGAAGAACAACAATGGCAAGTAAGGAAAACCCTTTGGGAAACTGAACTGTGCATCTCTGGAGGAGGCTGGCAACTCAGACACTGTAGTACTAGGTACGCTTAGTCTTCTTACGCAATATGGCAAAGTTTTATTTGATACCGGTGCCACCACATCATTCATCTCCAGTCATTTTGTGGATAAGTATGGGGTAAGTTGTTTGCGGTTAGAATATCCTCTGACCGTTATGACGGCAGGAGGTGCGCTCGTAGTTACGCATGTGAGGCTAGAACATGTCATTATGATCTATGATTGCACATACTACGCAGATCTTTTTGTCATCCCTTTGAAGAATATTGACGACGTTCTGAGAATGGATTGGATGTCGGAATATGGAGCTCTAATTGACTGTGAAGAGAAAACCGTTTCCCTTAAGAAACCTGGAGGAGGGAGAGTCACCTACCAGGTAGATAAGCGTACTAATATGGAGTTTGAACTTCAACTCAACACACTCAATGAAACCAAGTTGGAAGATATACCAGTGGTTAATGAGTTTCCAGATGAATTTCTAGCAAAATTACCAGGAATGCCACCGGACAGAGATATAGAGTTCACCATCGACTTGATACCAGGTACATCACCTATTTCTCAAGCACCTTACAAGATGGGTCCTAAAGGATTAAAGGAACTCAAGGAACAGTTAGATGAACTGGAAAGTAAGGGATTCATCAGAGAGAGTGTATCACCATGGGGATCACCAGTTATATTCGTGGACAAGAGAGATGGAAGCAGAAGAATGTGTGGAGATTTCAAAAATCTGAACAATGTCACCATCAAAAACAAGTATCCATTACCAAGAATCCAAGATTTGTTTGATCAAGTCCACGGGGATGGAGTGTTCTCCAAGATCGATCTTAGACCGGGATACCATCAGACTAAAATCAAGCCAGAAGATGTACCCAAGACAACATTTGTTTCAAGGTATGGACATCACGAGTATTAGGTTGTTCCATTTGGACTGAGCAAGATCTTCATGCCATACTTTGACAAGTTCGTGATCGTTTTCATAGATGATATTATGATATTCTGATCTATTCAAAGAACAAAGAAGACCATGCTAAGAATTTTAGGATAACATTACAAGTTCTAAGGGAAGATCAGTTATATGTCAAATTTAGTAAGTGTGAGTTCTGGCTGGATCAAGTAGAATTCCTTGGACATGTTATCAGTAAGGAAGGTATTGTAGTAAATTCGGACAAAGTACAATCAGTTCTGGATTGGAAAGCACCAACCAATGTCAAGGAAATTCGAGGGTTTCTCGGAATGGCCGGTTACTACCGAAGATTCATCGAAGGATTTTCTAAGATAGCAGGGCCAATGACAAACTTGTTAAGGAAAAAATACTCCTTTTGTATGGAGAGACAAGTGTGAAGCTCGTTTCCAGGAGTTGAAGAAAAGATTGAAACAACACCAATCCTAGCAGTGCCTGAACCAGGTAAGGATTACATAGTACATTGCGATGCATCCAAGAATGGATTAGGCTATGTACTCATGCAAGACCGGAAGGTAATTGCTTATGGTTCTAGACAGCTTAAACCTCATGAAGTCAATTATCCAACTCATGACCTAGAATTGGCAGCAGTAGTTTTTGTTTTGAAAAGATGGAGGTCATTTCTCTATGGAGCAAAGTGTGAGCTATGCACAGACCACAAAAGTCTCAAATATTTCTTTACTCAGAAAGAACTGAATATGAGGCAAAGGAGATGGTTAGAGTTGATCAAATACTATGATCTTACCATCAATTATACACCAGGAAAAGCCAATGTTGTAGCCGATGCTTTAAGACGGAAGAGCACATATAGCCAACCAAAACAATATGATTTTCCAAAGGAGTTGAGAAAGAACTAGAACAATCGAAATAAAGATACTTCATGTAACCTCTTTGGGAGGTCTGTGTACTATGAAAGTTATGGAAGAAAGAAAAAGTGATCTCCGGAATGAGATAATTCGTCGACAAGATGAAGATACTTTCATAAAGGAAGAAGTCCAGAGAATTGAAGAAGCTAAACCTTTAGCATTCCATTTAGGTGAGTGTGAGTAACTATGGTTCAATAAAAGAATTTGTGTACCAGACATACCCGAGATCAAGAGTTTGATACTTCGGGAAGCACATGATACACCGTACTCTATTCATCCTGGGAGTACCAAGATGTATATGGATCTCAGAGATATATTCTAGTGGAACAACATGAAGAGAGATATTGCCAAGTAAGTGTCAGAATGCCACACATGTTAGAGGGTGAAGGCAGAACATCAAAGCCCGCAGGACCACTACAACCTGTGGATATTCCAGAATGGAAGTGGGAGGATATTGGTATGGATTTCATTACTGGTCTACCAACGACCAAGTCACATAAGGATATGATCTGGGTTATCGTGGATAGATTGACCAAAAGTGCACATTTCTTAGCAGTCAACCAGAAGGATAACGTAGAGAAAATGATGGACCTATATGTGAAGGAAGTTGTGAGTAAACATGGAGTACCTAAGAGAATAGTTTCAGATCGAGGATATGTGTTTACATCAGAATTATGGAAGAAAATACATAAAGCCTAATACTTCATAAACGTATTCTTAATCTCTGATGTTCCATGTTGTTTTCTTATTGTTTCCCACATGTTTGCTATACACTTTATGTCATTTTTATCGATTTTACGGACTAACCTATAAACAAGATGCCTCAGAGCCAGTTCCCTGTTTTCTATTGTTTTTAGTTTCAGAAAAGTTGTTCCGGAAATATTCTCGGAATTGGAAAATCCGAAGTTCGTAGGTCCTAGAATCCCCGAAGGTTCCACGGAGTCCCGAAGAGATCCAGAGGGGGGGGCATAGGGGGCCCATACCATACGGCGGCGCGCCCCTGGCCGCGCCATGGGGTGGTGTGGGGACCCTAGGCATCCACCGCCTTTGCCCTTTCGCCTCGCGACGTAAACCCTAAATATATACCACTTCATCCCGAAAAACACCCGAGGCCGCCGCCATTGTCACCCCGAGATCGGGAGGGTTCTACAGCTCTCCCCGACAACCTGTCGGGAGGGGAATTCATCATCGGCGGGGTCTACACCACCATACCCTCCTCCGAAGTGATGCGTGACTAGTTCATCCCTAGACTACGGGTCCATAGCAGTAGCTAGATGGTTGTTCTCTCCACTTTGTACCTCATATTTAGATCTCGTGAGCTGCTGATATGTCTCCAACGTATCTATAATTTCTGATATTCCATATTGATAGTATGCCAATTGCTACCTGTTTTCTCCCTTCTTTATAGCATTTTTACACGTTTTCCAGGACTAACCTATTAACAAGATGCCAAGTGCCAGTTCCCTGTTTTCTGCTGTTTTTTATTTCAGAAAAGTTGTTCTGGAAATATTCTCGGAATTGGACCCACGACTCCCGAAGTTCCTATTTTCCCCGGAAGCATCCAGAAGTCCTGAAGAGCCCCGAATAGGGGCCACAGGGTGGCCACACCATAGGGTGGCGCGGGTTCTCCCTGGCCGCACCACCTGGTGGTGTGGGCCCTCTGGCCACCCCCGACATCGCCGTTTCACCTATTTATACTCCCCCGAGGGAAAACCCTAAAAGAATCAGCAAAATTCCATGAAACCTTCCGCACCCGATGTCATCGTCAACCCAAGTTTCGAGGGAAAGATCTCTGTTCTGGCACCCTGCCGGGACGGGGAAGTGCCCCCGGAAGCCATCTCCATCGACTCCACCGCCATCTCCATCGCCGTTGCCGTCTCCTATGACGAGGAGGGAGTAGTTCTCCCCCGAGGCTGAGGGCTCTACCGGTAGCTATGTGGTACATCTCTCTCTCCCATGGTGTGATCTATATGTGATCGTGAGCTTTGTAATCTAGTTGAATAAGTAGATGTTACTCTTCATCTTGTGCTACTCAAGTGTTTTATTAATATGAACTTTGGAGTCACCTTGTCCCGCGGTATGAAGGTGACAGTGTGCACATCGTGTGTGTCTCCTCTATGAATTGTGGTGTTTGTCTAGTACCTTCTAGGGCGCTCATAGTGACAGCGTGGGTTTAACTAGACATGGGAATGCTTACTTTAAGGAATGCTTTTTGCAGCCCTGCGCAATGATTAGTGTTCGTTATCCAACCGGAGAGGGTTAAGAGTAGCATAGTGAAGAGAAGATATTTAGTTATTCAATTATGTGATCATTGTTGAGAGTGTGCACTAGTGAAAGTAGGATCCCTAGGCCTTGTTTCCAAGCATTGAAACACCGTTTTCCACCTGTTCTGCTACATGTTTGCTTGTTGCCATATTTATTTCAGATTGCTATTATTACTTATAACCATCCATATTACTCGCATTTCACTATCTCTTCGCCAAACTAGTGCACCTATAGACATGACAAGTATATTGGGTGTGTTTGGGACACAAGAGACTTCTTGTATCTTAATTGCAGGGTTGCTTGAGAGGGATATCTTTGACCTCTACCTCCCTGAGTTCGATAAACCTTGGGTGGTCCACTTAAGGGAAACTTGCTGTTGTTCTACAAACCTCTGCACTTGGAGGCCCAACACTCTCTACAAGAATAGAAGCGTGTGTACACATCAAGCTCATTTCTGGCGCCGTTGCCGGGGAGGTAAGGTAAAAGGTACTCACATCCTCGGATGTGAGTGCTCGGAGTTATTTCCTTTAATTCTGCAATTTTATGTTTTTGTTTCTTGTTTTCACTATTTAGGCTTATTTTTACTTGCTTCTTGTTTTTATTTTTTACTAGTAGTCTTAATGGAAAACAGCAAAAAAAATGAGAGAGCTTTATAATATTTATCTTGAGTTAGGACATGAAGTGTTTGAAGAGAAAATTAAAAAACCTATGGAAGTTTGTTTGCATAACAGTGATAGCAATGTTATTAGCATTAATTCTTTGCACCCATCATTCCTAATGCTAGGTTAAAGTCTAACCTTGGGTAAGCTAGTTTTTACGATCTTTTTAGTTTTCCAGCTTTAGAGGAGAAAATTTGCTCCGATGATACTTTATCTCCCATATGTGATAAACCTAATGATGCTTGTGATATTTTAAATCCTCCCACTGAAAGCATTCCTTTTAAAATAGCCAAGAAAATTGTTGAACTTGTCATGGATAACCGTTATTTTGGAGATGGAACTGTCCATGCTAGTGACCATTTACACTTTATGCATGAATTATGCGAGTTATTCAAGTGTGCAGGTATCTCAACGGACCAAGTTAAGAGGAGGCTACTCCCTTTGTCACTTAAGGACAAAGTAAGGGAGTGGTATGAACTACTAGATGATCCTCATCATTTGGAGTGGAAGGAACTTGAATCTCTATTTTACTCTAAATTTGATCCTTCTCATTAACTATATTTAGATAGGAATTACATTTATATTTTTTGGCCTCATGATGGGGAAAGCATTGCCCAAGCTTGGGGAAGACTGAAAACATTAATACTCAAATGTCCTAACCATGAGCTTCCTGAGGAAATAATTGTTACTAATTTTTATGCAAGGCTTTCAGGACATTGGAAGGATTATCTAGATGCCTGTTCAGAGGGTTCTTTTTGTAGTAAGAACGTTGAAGTTAAGTGGGATCTTCTTGAGAGAATTCGAATCAATAGTGAAGATTAGAATAACAACAAAGGTAAAGAATCAGGTATAAACTATGAGTATGATTGCATTAAGACTTTTGCTGAAACTGCTGATTTTCATGAGCTTAATGCTAAATATGGTATTGATCCTCAAATAGCTGTCGGTTGGTATAGATCCTTTGCTTCTTCTTCCTAAAAATGGGGACATATATCATGAACATTTTAAAGACACTTGCATGAAAAATAAAATTGTTATTGACGATTGCAATAAACATGCTTGTCGTGGGATAGTTACGGCAGACGTTACCGGGGGTAACTTAGTTCGGGGCAAATCGACTCTGGTGTTTGGGAAAGGGTTTAGCTCGAATTGGACGCAAGTATTATCTGGTTCAGCCTCTCCATTGGAGATAATAGCTTACTTACAGCTGGGATCTTATTAACTGTCGATCTAGAGGCTCGGACTGCAATGTCGCGGAGACCCCAAATCTAGGGTTACAAATACCAACTCTCGTGTACCTCTAATCTAGGGTTTACCCTCGAAATCTCTTAGTCTCCCCGATCTATGCCAAGAGAACCGTTTTATATAACACCCGGTTTCCTGGCTTTCCTTACAAGATATGGCTAGAGTCCTACTCGGATTCCACGGTCTATACCGCCGCTCAGGCCTTCTAGAACTTTCTTCCCTTGAGCCAGATTACGAACACAGCCATCGGCCCACCGACGAGACCCGGCCCATCATCACATTACAAGGTCTTCTCCCAACCTTGCTCCAGCCGGGTCTTTACCCTTTCCTGTGGTCCTACCGGGTTTGTATCCCCCCAACAGTAGTCCCCAGAATAGCTTGGGCATCTTGGTTGGCGCGCTTTCCTTATAGCTTCAAACCCTGGAGCCAACCATGAAGCGCATGCTATTCCCTGCAAAACAATAAACATGTATACATACAATGCCACGGGTTAAATTGCTTTAACTATAGCCAGGCCGGCTCTTTCGGCGGTCCATATAATAACCCTGCTATCACACTAGCCGTATATCCTCTCTCGGATCAATCCTCAAGACGTACATTCCATAACCCGGCTTTCATATCCTTCACAAGCAAGTCCGAATAACAATTTCGAGTCCGGCTCATTTGGCGGTCATCTGTAACTCGGCTGCCTGATAATAACTTCCCAAGATCTCATTCCCGTAATCAACGGGTCTACTTTATCTCTCCGCAAATTTCTCCATTTTACCGTTTGGCATTCTAGGGTTTCACTACGCCTATAAATACTGGGCCCCAGGAAAAACCCTAACCCCAAACGCCACCGCACTTCCTCTTCTTCTCCTTCCTCCAGGCACACCATTGGAGCCCAAGGGCCCGAGCCCAAAGCTTGAGCCACCGGACTCCACATGCCCCGTTGACCTCGACAGCCGGTCCGCCGCTCTGCGCCGCCGCGCTCACTGGGCTTCACCTTCAAGATCCCGTCGCGCCATTGGAGCCCGGACCTCAAGCTCAAGGCTCGAACACGAACCCGCACGCGCGCCACCATCACCCTCTAGAACGGGCCACCGCTCCACGCCGCGCTCGCCGGACCTCACTCCACCGCCGTTCTCCGGTAAGCATTTCTAGATCTAGGTTTTCATCTTTAGATCTTGAGTTCGCGTTCATCATGCTTTTCGCCTTCATTTTTTCCATTGCTTTGTTTTTAATTTTCGGTTCCTTCTAGATCCATTTCAATGGCACCCAAGGCCGCCTCCAAGTCCAAGGGCAAGGCCCCGACTTTGAAGCAAAAGCCGGGTCAATCCATTTCGGCTAACTGGGATAAGTCGACCGTCACGCTCGCGAAATTGGAAGAACTGGCCGAGTCTGGGGTCCTCCCCCCTCAGTCGGAGATCTCCTGGAGAGCGCCCGAGGAAGAGAGCCGGCCCTCACCCCAATCAGGTGAAGTTGTCATGGTTCTTGAGCACGTGACCCGGGGTTTCCGCCCCCTGGGTCACCCTTTCTTTCGCGAGGTCCTCCACCACTATAAGCTCCGGGTTTTCGACATAGTCCCTAACTCGATTTTGAACATCTGCCATTTCATTGTTCTCTGTGAGGCATATATTTGCATCGCCCCCAATCTTGCTTTGTTCCTTGATCTTTTTCAATGCAAGCCTTGTCGTGAAAACACGCACGGACCCCTCCTTGTCTGTTGGGGCGTGTCCATCCAAAGGCGCAAGAAGTCGTTAATGCCGACTCTCAGTCTTCACTCCCACCTGAAGCACTGGAAGAAAACGTTCTTTTATTGCAAAGACACATCTAGACCTGGCGAAAAGCCTTTGCCGGGTTTTTCCACAGACACCCTTTCTCTTAGCGATAACCTAAGCGCTTTCGCTCCAGAAACCGACAGACAGTCTATTCAACCACTCCTCCACAAGTTAGCCGTCTTGGCTGCCCACGGTCTGTGTGGGTTAAACTTGATTAAGACCTGGATCAGCTGTAGGATCCATCCCAATAGCATCCGCCCAAAGCTGATCTGCGAGTACTCGGGCCATCTGACCGACTCTCTCCGATACTCGGAGAAGTCATACCCGGCCGCAGACGTCAACAAGGTTATGAAACAATTCCTGACTGAGAAGATGGATGCCATCAAGAGAGTTTCTGGGCTCTCCCCCTTCTCTCGCTCAAACCCGACTCCACCAGTAAGAACCGGCTAATCCCTTTTGTATCGATTGATTTTTCTAACTCATATATACTAACTTTTATCCCTGTTGCTTTTTACCCAGGAGTCTGACGAATGGTGGAAGATTGTCACCCCTCTCCCCTGTGAAAACTCGGAAGAGGAAGAGCCGAGTGACAGCGAAGAAGGTGATTCCGAATTACTGAACAAGTACTTTGTCAACTTACTAGATCAAGATTCTCCTCCCACCTTTATTCCTGACAATACACCACCATCACCAGCTCCGGCTGACAAGGCCGATTCTGAAACGGAAGAGAGCGAGCCCGAGCAAACTGAAGCCGGGTTAAGCAAAAAAAGGAAGCCCGAGGGGGTCACATTCAAGGTGCCATAGTCCTCCATGACCACAGAGCCGTACACATATGCCGGAATGCACAAACTTAATGAATATCTAACCACCGTATCGTCTATGAAGGCCACATCTCCTCCAGCCAAGCGACGGGCAACCCGGACTTCTCCGGGTGACGAGCCCCACAACCCCGGGATCTCTCTGTCGCCTGCTCGCCGCGCCGGTACTCCTTCAACTTATCCTGACTGCACTCCTCGAAAATGTCCATCTCCGAATCATCTATTAGCCGGACAACTCCGAGTCTCACTTTCCAATTCTTTATCAGTGTCCTCCAGGTCTAGCAATGATCTCCCCAGCGACTTTGTCGTGAATACCGGGTAATTTTCATACCTTGCTTGTCAATACCTCTATACTTTGTAGGTGTTACTTTTATAATCCACTAACACTTTTCTTTTCCTTCGTTCAGGGCTAAGGTCAGACTCAGCGACCTAGTTGAGACGACCCCTGTCGACGATCCAACGACGGAAGACCCGGAGAGCGTCGCTAAGCCACCACCTACTGAAGAGCAAGAGCCGGCTAACACGGCCATCCCAAGGACCGAGTCTCCTCCACCCGCGCATCAGTTGGCTGATCCCGACGTTGAATATCTTGGGACGCAAAGGGCGGCTCCTGCTCCAAATACCGCGGCGACCAGAGTCGACACAGGGAAACAGGAAGCAACCCCACCACCGGGTGATCAAAACGCCAACTCTTCCAGGCCGACTCTCAGCGGCCATGAGTTTGAAAAACTGCTGAAGGAGTATCGCTCCCTGAAGGCAACTGAAGAGGAGATTGTCGAGTCTCTGGCAGCTGAGCATCAGGTTAGTTTAACTTGTACTATTTATATACTCGTCCTAGTCCCCAAGTTCTGAATGAACTGTCAACAGTTATTCGGTACTTTGCAACTATATAGTCTTTCTTGTGCAACTTCATCTTATTGCCGACTGATGTTTCTTTGTCTTTCACAGGCTTACATTACCCGGACTGATGAACTGTTGGCAAAGACCAATGAACTCCTCCAAGCTGAAACAAAACTCCGTGAAGCCCTGGACGCCAATGTCAAGGAGCTTTCCAAGCAGTGCAAGAAGTATAAGAAGAGACTCCACGCCGCTGAGGAGGTTGTGAACAAACTCTCAACTTTCATTGCCGAGACTTATAACTCCATCATAGGTAAAGCACATCTAAATTTCCGACTATCGCCCTGTATCACTCGGATTTCCCGTTTCAGAGGGTTTTTTACCCGGATCTCACTATCTTACTTCTCTTTTTGTACTGCAGGTCCGGGTGAAGTTGCTGGGGAACATGATGATCTCAAAAATCTGAAGATACTCAAGACTGTCATCCGACAATTCTTGGCAGGGACAAAATGGACTCTTGAAGCTGTGAAGTGGATCGGTACCTACGCCGGTGTAACCCAAATGCTTGAAGCGTACTCGACAATCCCTTCCTGGATTGATATCTGGAAGCGCTCAGCATGCCGGGTTGGAGTGATACGCGGCCTTGCGCTGGCTAAAGCTTATTACCCCAAGATTGAGCCAGCAAAGCTTGTGAACGGGTTTCCCGAGTTTAACACTAATGGTTCTAAATTCACGGGAAAAGACCTCAAGGCTATCAATGCTCAGATCCGTCACTCGGCCAGCTTGATTGCCGAGAATCTCGATGTAAACAAGCTTACCCCCCATATAATGCTGAGGATAAACCGGTGCCCTCTGAATTCCCTGCTCCTTTTGATATATTGACTCGATACAAGGAAGAGGCCGCCAAGAAGAAAGCCGAGGCCGGTTCTTTGCCAACGTCATCGACTCCAGTTGTTCCTCCTCCAGCTCGCGCTGATTCCGCGGTTGACCCGGACATGGAGACAGAGAAGGCCACGGAGGAGAATACCGAAGACCCGGCCGCCAGGACCACTCGTGATGACTCGGCTACAGCAGCCGAGTAATGTTCTCATTTTTATTAGAAAACAATCATTCGGCCAATAGGCATTGTAATATGCCTTTTACACTTGTTATTTGATAGTGCGCCTGTGCACTTTTGATACTATCCCTTTGGTTTGTAATACGTTTAAATTCCTGTGGTTTCGATGACCCTTCTGGTTGTCGCTTTAATATGAACGTTACAAACTCATTGTGGCACAACTTTATCTATTATATGCTTTGCGAGAAAGATGCCGAGTCTTGGCCTTAAGATTGAAGAATTTCTCACAAGTCCCCAAGACCCGGGTCTTAGGTTTTGGGAATGTTAGCTTGAGAATTTTTGTTTCTCAAGTCCCCAAGTCCCGAATTTTTGCTGTTATATACTTTTACATTTTGAAGTTACGTGCAACATGCAATGAACTTCCGGCTGCTGCCTTTGCCCTGCACAACTTATGGTTTAGATGACCCTTTTGACCATTTTGGTTATAAGCCGGTTTTCGCATGGATTTTCAATGTTGCTATAACTCTTGTAAAAACAGGGTCAGGCAAGTCCCCATGGGCATCATGACTGATTGAATTTATAGGTTAGCAAACACGCCATTTTGGTGCGAGTTACATCAAGCTTAAACGAAAGAGATCAAGAAAAAATTTGGCTCTATTGTCCGGCTTATGAGATTGTAACTGTACTTATTACAAGTAATCAGTCCCCACAACCGATTGGCATCATGGCCGGGTCTTAGTGTACAACTGTGCTATTCAAGCAATCAGCCCCCAAAACCTAAATATAAGTACTATGCAACAGTAGGCCTTCTGCTCTACCGGCTTACAGATAACTTGGGTACTAGAAATGAAAAAAAATGTGCAAATTATACTCACTAAATCATATTTAACTGAAATAATTCATCAGTACATACATGGCATGATTTATCTACAGAAAAATATGCAAGAAATTGATAAAATTCAAAGAACAAAATGACTATCATGATTTAACCATTTCTTTATTGATATGAAAAGGTTACGTCAGCAGGCCGCCTCATTAAAAACCCTGCAGTCCCCTTAGGTACCCTGGATAGGAAAAGAGTGCGTCTGAAACCTGCTGCCTGTTACATCATGGAATACAATTTTTAAAACCGAGTCTATGCTAAGTATAGTAAGGACATAGCTGGGCCACGTTCCATGGTCGTTCACGCTCTTGCATGGCAGAGGTGGTATGAGCAGTATCATTGACATAATCCGACTCTTATCTTGCATCCACTAGATAATACGATCCGTTGTGTAGATTCCGACTTATAATGAACGGACCCTCCCATGGAGGGGACAGCTTGTGTTTTCCTTCCTTGGACTGCGCCAAACGTAGCACCAGGTCTCCTTCTTGAAAAACACGCGTCTTGACGCAGCGGCTATGGTATCGCCGTAAATCCTGTTAATATATTGCGGACCACTCCAAGGCTTGTTCCATGTGCTCTTCTAACATATCCACATCGTCATGCCGGGTCTTCTCATTCTCTACCTCAACATAAGCCGACACTCGTGGCGAATCATGGATAATATCACTTGGGAGAACCGGCTCTGCACCATAAACCACAAAGAACAGGGTCATCTGAGTAGACCTGTTAGGTGTAGTGTTGATTCCCCAAACAACAGAAGGTAACTCCTCCACCCATGCCCCAGCAGCTCTGAGACATGGGACTCGCAGTCGTGGTTTTAACCCCGCAGTAGCTCTTGGTTTGCTCTCTCGACTTGACCATTGGCTTGCGGATGAGCTGCCGAGGCTACGTCAAGTCTAATACCATTGTTTCCACAAAAAATTTCCATCTCTCCTAAGGACATGTTGGTTCCATTCTCTGTGATTATGCTGTGGGGTTATCCAAACCGATATATGATCTTCTTCAAGAATTTCACAGCTGTGGCCGCCTCACAATTTGTCACTGGCATAACCTCAACCCATTTTGTGAACTTATCCACGGCTACCAATAAATGAGTCTTTTTGCACGGGGAAATATGGAAAGGGACTACCATATCCATACCCCAAACCGCAAATGGCCAGGTCGATGGGATTGTCCGCAACTCCAGAGCCGGTACATGGATTTGCCGAGCATACCTCTGGCATCCATCACACCATGCAACCAAACGTTCTGCATCTGCCAAAGCTGTAAGCCAAAAGAAACCATGTCGATACGCCTTGGCCACAAGAGATCTTGTGGAGGCATGGTGTCCGCAATCACCTTCATGAATTTCCTTAAATATTTGCCGGCCTTCCTCCGGAGCTACGCAGCGTAAAAAGACACCTGTAGCACTTCTCTTGTAAAGCTCACCACCAATGATAGAATAACCTTTTACCCGTCTCTGGATTTGCCGGGCTACGACTTCCTGCTGTGGTAACTCGCCCCGCAATAGAAACGCCAAGAACGGCTCATCCCACTCTGGAATAGTGCGTACAACGGCCACAAATTCCAAATCCGGGTCTTGGTGAGCTATTTCTTCTTCTGACTCGGTTTTGACGGAAGGCCGCCATAACTCATCCAAGAAAACATTAGGTGGAACCGGCTCGCGACGGGAGCCGAGTCTCGACAGGGCATCTGCAGCTTCGTTCTTTCACCGGTCAATGTGCTCCACCTGGTATCCTGAGAAAGACCCGACAACTTTGTCCACCTCTCTGCGGTAAGCTGCCATTGTTGCATCATTCCTGTCCCATGTTCCTGAGACCTGTTGTACAACAAGATCCGAGTCTCCGTAGCACATTATACGCTTAATGTTCATCTCCTTTGCTACCTGCAATCCATGTAACAGGGCCTCGTACTCAGCTATGTTGTTAGAACAATCAAAGTGAATTTGCAAGACGTAACGTAACTTATCTCCTTTTGGCGATGTGAGCACAAGACCAGCTCTTGATCCTTCATATTGCTTGGAGCCGTCGAAATGCATAACCCAGGATTCTGAACTTGGTACCAACAAGGGTACGCTTGTCTGAGTCTAATCATTAACAAAATCAACCAGCGCCTGAGACTTGATTGCAGATCGGGGCTCGTAATTGATATGATAATCACCCATCTCGATAGCCCACTTGGCTACCCTTCCTATAGCATCCGAGTTTCTTATGATATCTGCCATGGGTATGGAACTTACCACCGTAATGGGGTGTTCTTGAAAATACGGCTTCAATTTCCGACTGGCCATGAATACCCCAAAAACCAGCTTCTGCCAATGTGGATACCGCTGTTTTGCTTCTGATAAGACCTCGCTTACATAATAAACTGGCCATTGCACCGGGTAATCCTTTCCATCCTCTTTGCGCTCAACCACGACTACCGCACTAACTGCCCGAGGCCCGGCCGCAACATATAACAAGATGGGATCTTTGGGACCCGGTGCTGCCAGAACCGGTGCTTCAGACAACTGCTTCTTCAGGGCTTCGAACGCCTCATCCGCCTCTTGATCCCATACGAATTTGTCTGTTTTCTTCAAGAGTCGGTATAAGGGTATTGCTTTTTCTCCGAGCTGAGATATAAACCGGCTCAGTGCTGCCACGCATCCTATAAGTTTCTGGACATGTTTCAATTCCTCTGGCTTTTTTAGGCTCTGAATAGCTTTGATCTTCCCCGGGTTAGCCTCGATTTCCCGCTCAGAAACGATGAAACCGAGTAATTTTCCTGCAGGAACTCCGAATACACATTTTGTTGGGTTGAGCTTCATTTGATATCTCCTCAGGTTTTTGAATGTCTCTTTCACGTCATCAATAAATGTTTCTGCGTTCCTTGTTTTGATCACCATGTCATCAACGTAAGCATGGACATTGCGCCTAATCTGATCCTCGAAACACTTCTGAATGCACCGCTGATATGTTGCGCCAACGTTTTTCAATCCAAAGGTCATGGTTTTGTAACAAAAGGCTCCAAAGGGGGTTATGAATGACGTCTTCTCCCAATCCTCCTCTTTGAGCTTTATCTGATGATACCCGGAATAGGCATCTAGAAAACACAGCAGGTCACTTCCTGCCACTTCATCTATGAGCTGGTCGATCCTTGGAAGGGCAAACGGATCTTTTGGACAATGCTGGTTGAGTCTCGTGTAATCTATGCACATTCTCCACTCATTATTCCTTTTCAGCGCTAAAACCGGGTTTGCCAACCACTGGGGGTGGAAAATCTCCATGATAAAGCCGGCTGCCAAGAGTCGGGCTACCTCTGCTCCTATAGCTTTTCTTCTTTCCTCGTTCATTTTCCTCAAACCCTGCTTCACTGGCCGGGACTTGGGATCAACGTGTAAGCTGTGCTCAGCAAGTTCAGTCGGGATACCCGGCATATCGCTAGGTGTCCAAGCAAAAACATCCTGATTCTCGCGAATAAACTCGATAAGCGTGCCTTCGTCCTTGCTATCCAGGTTTGAACCTATGGCAAATTGCTTGGAAGAGTCACCCTCAATGAAGGCCACCATCTTTGTGTCTTGGGCTGCCTTGAACTTAGCTCTCTCATCATCAGTATTTGGTTTCTTCAGAGCGGTTCGATCTTCCGGGTCTACCTGAGACCTGTAATACCTGAGTTCCTCCTTTGCACAAGCTTGTTCTGCAAGTGCCGCATCTCCCTCATTGCACTCTGCTGCC
The DNA here is from genome assembly GCA_028641055.1 of Alopecurus myosuroides. Classification (NCBI taxonomy): domain Eukaryota; kingdom Viridiplantae; phylum Streptophyta; class Magnoliopsida; order Poales; family Poaceae; genus Alopecurus; species Alopecurus myosuroides. The sequence continues at coordinate 232,433,879 of CM054063.1, read as the reverse complement.
ACAGCCCGGTTCCCATGTATAGTGATGGTTCGTTTAGGACCCAAAACCTTCAGCTGTAAGTACACGTAACACGGCCTTGCCATGAATTTGGTGTAAGCCGGCCTTCCAAACAGTGCATGATAAGGACTACGCAACTTCATCACCTCGAATGTGAGCCACTCCACTCTGTAATTATCCTTGGATTCTCCAAAAGCAACCTCTAGAGTTATCTTTCCCTCAGGGCAGGCCGTCTCCTGGCACAATTCCATGAAAAACTGTCGAGCTTTTCTGGAGCTGAGACTCCTTGAGCCCCATGCGTAAAAAGGTTTCCCAGTATAAGATATTGATACTACTCCCGCCATCCATCAGAATTTTCTTTAGCTCGTAGCCATTGACCTGCGGCGCCACCACCAAAGCTAACACACCCGGATGTTCTATTGCTTTCGGGTGATCCCTCCTACTCCATGTTACTTCCTGATCTGACCATCTCAGGTATCTTGGAACACCTGAAGAAACCAAATTTACAGTTCTTTTGAGTATCTTCCTCTCTCTCTTGGAAGTCCTGGTAGTGTGAACATGATACTGTCCTAACTGCTTTGGGTTGGCCTGGAAACCACCTGCCCACCCTGGTTATGACCCGGGTTGCCAGCTCCTGCATTGCCGGCGGGGGGTGGTCCGTTGCCCGGGTTTCCACCAAGACCCGGTCCTCCTCCCCGGCCTGTACCCTGCAGAGCCTTCTGTATTTCTTCATTTTTCCACCTTTGCAGATCCACACATTGCTCCAATGAATGATTAGCCAGCCTGCCATTCCTGCTATGGCATGGGCATGGCATCTTAAAGGCCTCTATGTGATTAGCCGGCCGTGGTGGTCTCTGATAATTGTTTCCTCCGTTGAAGTTTCCTCCGTTAAAGTTTCCATCCGCTCTGGGTCTTGCAAACCCGGCTTCAGCGCTGGCGACTAACTCGGAGCTTCCCTCATATGGATGTTTATGCTGATTGTTTCCATTACCACCATTGCTACCTCCATTATTATTCGGCGCAGTCCCATTTCCGGTTCTTCCATTATTGTTCGCACTAGATTTCCCCTTTTGTCCTCGATATCTTCTTCTGTGGTGTCAGTGGAGGCATGCTTGTTGCATGCGTCCATCAACTCCCCCATAGTAATTTCCGAAACATGCCTACTGGATTTCATGCGTACTAATTTTTGCACTAAGGGCGTATATCTGCATGTCTTCGCCATAGCTTGTATTGCATCCTTGAGCTGGATATCAGTCGAAGAGTGGAGTATTTCCATAACTCGGCGCACCCAGCTGCGTGCCGACTCTCCCTTTCTCTGCACACATCGATCCAAATCATCAATCATGTATAATTTCCTGCAAGTCGCATGAAAGTGCTTGACGAAAGCCGACTTGAGATCACTCCATGAACTGATAGATTTCTCGGGTAAGTTATTGAACCATAATTTAGCTGCTCCTTCGGACATCATGAGATACATGAACTTGGCTTGGAGTTTTTCTGAAGCGTTGCGAATAGACATAGCCATCTCGTAACTGCTTAACCAAGTCTCAGGATCCATGGTTGGCTCGTAGTTGACAACTTTACCCGACTCCTTGAACTTGTCCGGATAAGGCTCGGCCCTGATAGCGTCTGATAAATATTTGGGTCCGGCTAAGTTTGTCAGTACTGGCCTTACTCTCGACACGTGTGAAACCTCGGCTACCGCAGCGGGAGGCGCGCCAATTACTGGACCTCGTGCCGCTGAAACCGCTGGAGCCACTGGCCTGAGTGGAGGAGGCGGCATTTGCTGGTGCTCTGCCCTCCGTCGTGCTGATGTCGACTGAATGTTCCTCGTATTGCATTCCTACCGACTAATATATGGCGTCCCATGCATCCCGCTCCTGTTGTCCGGGTAATTGGCCTGTTGAGCCACCGCTGTGCGTAACATCTCTATAGCCCGCCGGGTCTCTATCGCTTGAGGCGATTCTCCCAGTGGAATACGGTCGAGCGCTAAAGTTGCGGCGTACACGTTGTCCATAGGGTTGTTGAAGTGACCGGGTGGGGTATGGAATCGTGATGGCTGTGGCTGCGGAGTATTGCCCCCAGGAACTCCAACGGGTAGCACAGGTGACCCGGTTGGTACGTTTGCCGGCTGTCCTCCGAGCATCGCTCCTTCTTACCCGGTTCCTGGGTTCACAATCGGGATTGGCTGATCCTGAGGTGTGACAAACAACGCGGCCGGCTGTAGGGCTCCGCTTGTCGCTGGCAGCCTCATATGATGCCTCTGATTATATACTCTAGTCGTTTGTGCCTGTATACGGTCCTCTAACTCATCCAACTGACGCTGACGCGTGGCCATCTGTAATTTCTCGGCCTCTACGTCTCTCTTTTGCTGTTCCAACGCTCGGCGGGCTACATCCAGGTCCCTGGCCCGGGCTGCTGTGTTCTCCGGGGTTATTACCGTAGCTAACACTGTGGGATCCAAGATCAAGTTATTGCTGAATAGAGCCGGATTTGGTGGATGTGATGTTCCCGCACCGGCTGTTCGTCCTAAATCCGAACATGTTCCTGTGATGGGCAGTTTCGCCTGTTTCCCTGGTGACAGATGTTTGCTCGCCATCGACCCGGGCTCCGGCCGGGTCTGCATTAACCGGCATCTTTTGTTGGGCCAGTGCTTGCGCCGCACCAGCCGCGGCTAAGGTCACATCACCCTGGTTTAGATTTATCGCAGGGGCTGTGTAAACCGCGACTCAGCGCGCAATGCCTGGTGAAGACTCATACTCTTCTTCCTCGCATCTATCCTCCTCATACCGATCTTCGAGCAGATGCAAGATAGATTCGGTATCGTCGTCTCCATTAACCCGGCCACGCGGGGTCCATGCCGGCTCCTCCGGCTGTTCCCTCTTCGTGGTGGGTGCTTCCTACGGTTCTGTCGTGCCTACCGACTCTTCACCATCCGACTGAACGCAAGTGGCGGCCCCTGACACAGAATCATACTCATTATTGTCAGTAATTAAACCCGACGTACGTACCATACCCACGAAGACGTTGACGCGGCCGATCGTGATGACAGATCCGGTTTCCAGCAAATCCGACTCTGGCCCCCAGCCAGAATCGTCGACGATCTTCTCTCCTTCGGGGTTGGTGACGATCTCGCCGACAACAAGGTTCTTCATACTTTCCAGAGCTTCTCCCGTGATATAAACACCTTTGGACGTAGGCCCCATGGTGCGCGCCAACTGTCGTGGGATAGTCACGGCAGACGTTACCGGGGGTAACTTAGTTCGGGGAAAATCGACTCTAGTGTTTGGGAGAGGGTTTAGCTCGAATTGGACGCAAGGATTATCCTGTTTCAGCCTCTCCATTGGAGATAATAGCTTACTTCCAGCTGTGATCTTATTAACTGTCAATCTAGAGGCTCGGACTGCAATGTCGCCGACACCCCAAATCTAGGGTTACAAATACCAGCTCTCGTGTACCTCTAATCTACGGTTTACCCTCGAAATATCTTAGTCTCGCCGATCTATGCCAGGAGAACCAGTTTATATAACACCCGGTTTCCTGGCTTTCCTTACAAGATATGGCTAGAGTCCTACTCGGATTCCACGGTCTATACCGCCTCTCGGGCCTTCTAGAACTTTCTTCCCTTGAGCCAGATTACCAACACAGCCATCGGCCCACCGACGAGACCCGGCCCATCATCACTTTACAAGGTCTTCGCCCAACCTTGCTCCAGCCGGGTCGTTACCCTTTCCTGTGGGCCTACCGGGTTTGTATCCCCCCAACAATGCTCAAACTTCTGAAAGTACTATTTCTTATAAGCATGCTAATTTATGTGGAGCACTTAGATCTTGTGAAAAAGAATCAAATCGAAGAATAATATTGTATCCATCATAGGAATGAAAAAACTAGAATGTGGGATAGGGCTCTAAATGATCTTGGTGAAGAAGTTTGTGCCCTCTATCCTTTTATTTGTGAACTTTGCTGTAAAGTGGGCCATTTTAATTTTCAATGCTCAAGCCATGATAGTAGCCTTTCGAATCCTATAAGTACTGCAAGTTTGTATTGTGATGACATGATCACCCCTAATGAGCATGATGAACTTACATTATTTTTTGGGTGTGAAGAGTTATTAAGAAAAACTTCTTTGATTGATATGAGTGCTTTTGATATGAATAGTGTCTTGCATGAATGCCATCTTTATTGTTTTGAAGATTGCCATGCAAATACTTACATACAAAATATTCTAAAAGAGCACACTTTACCAAAATATGACAGGACTAATATGAGTTTTCTTCTTATTAATGAGGAGTTGGAATCCTCCAAAGTTCTTTCTATTGTTTCTGACAGTAAACCAGGGTATTTGGAGAAGCTTCCTTTTAAGCCTCTCCCTCCTAAAGAGGGGAAGATGAAGAAGAAAATGAGGAGTAAAAGGAGAGAGGTAACGGTATCTCTCCCTAAGCATGTTGCTCATATTACAGCTTTTGCTGATGAGTCTGAACTCGATGATTTTCCTATGCCTGTTATTTGTGAAAGTGATCATGATTGGGAGAAACACACTACTTTTGATATTGAAAATCTGTTTGGTACCAATTCTAAAAACGATGATATTAATAATTGTTGTACTATTAGTACTATCCATGCTCCTTCCAATGATAATATAGAAAGCTCTAAACTTGTGGATGATGTGTTTGAAAATCCCTTTGCTATTAATGATTATATGCTTGACACATCTCCTCCTAGTAAAAATGATGATATGTTTACAAATGAACGCCTTTTGGAAGAAAACTATTCTATTACTTGTTATGATACTATGCCTCCAATATATGATGACTGCAATGATGAATATGACATTTTTAGTCCACCTACTATTGAGGAGAAAACTAACTCTGATTTCAATATGCCTCCAGTCTTTGATAATTATTATAAAGAAAGTTATAACATAGGCTATAATTACAATCATCCTCATGAAACTTGCCATAATTATGGTGGGATTACCCAAAAACATCTCTTTAATATGAAACTTGTCTATCATGTTCGAGTTCTTTATGATAATCCTACTCCCGTGTTATTAATAAGAATGACTATGCTTATGTGGGAAGTATTAATTCTTTTATGCATGTGGCTCATGATAAGAGTGTTTTATGTGATAAATATAATGTTAATTTTATTCATGATGCTACTGAAGGTTATTATGAGAGAGGGAAACATGGTTTTATGCATCTCAACAATATTAAGTTTCCCCTCTTTATGTTGAAATTTTTGAAGTTGCACTTATTTTGTCTTCCTATGCTAGTCACTTTGTGCTTCGTTGACTTGTTTTTCTACAAGATTCTTTTTCATCGGAAGTGCGTTAGACTTAAATGTGTTTTATATTTGTTTCCTTATTATCTCTTATTGTGTTTCAACTCTTATTCTTATGTGAGCATTTTTTAAAAATCACTGTTCCTATCTGAAAGGCATTAAAAGAAAAGCGCTTCCGGGAGACAACCTGTTTTATTTCTCTGTTTTCAACCCGTTTTCCGTCGTTTATTTTTGTTTTCTTTGCACCTAGGTGTTGTCTATTTCCTTAGAAACCCTGATGTATCTTTTGTTTTGTGTCTTTGTTGAGCCAAGTAATGCCTCTAGTGGAAAGTTGAGACTATATTTCGGATTTCTACGCAGGAAACAGATTTCTGCTCTCCACTGTTAAAATCGTATAAAATCACAGAAAATTCAAAATGACGTGTGTTTTTTTGTGAGTCATCCTGGGATATATACGCAACTTTTCGTAGTATACCACTTTTTGATTTCAACAACAGAGGATTTTCGAAAAAAAATCATCTTTACCTGTTGTTCTGTTTTGACAGATTTCTGCTAATAATTGCATTTGCTTCTTAATCTCTTTCTTTTGGTGTTCTTTTGAGAAAAATAGTTTTAAAAGAAGTTTTGAAAGTATCTAATGTGTTTATGAGTGTTAGTCTTGTGTTGAAACTGAACCATGTGAATTTATTATTTTGATTTGCACTAACGTTGCTAATGAAGATTGTGAGAAGTTTGGTGTGAACGAAGTTTTCAAGGGTCAAGAGAAGAGGATGATATGATGTGATCAAGAAGAGTGAAAAGCCTAAGCTTGGTGATGTACCGGTGGTACATCCCAGAAAATTCCAAGAAGACTCGAGCATCTAAGCTTGGGGATGCCCAAGGCATCCCCTTCTTCATCAACAATTTATTAGGTCACTTCTAGTGAAACTATATTTTTATTCAGTCACATCTTATGTGCTTTACTTGGAGCGTATTTTATTTTTGTTTTCAGTTTGTTTGGTTTTCTTTGCTGTAATAAATAGTTGGATCCTAGCATATTTGTTTGGGAGAGAGACACGCTCCGCTTTTTCGTTAGAATACTCTTGTGCTTCACTTATATTTGTTGAGCATTCATGCTTAGATATTTTAGTGCTTCCAGCTCTTGTTTTGCATGCATCCTTTGTTCAGAGCTGTTAGCGTTTGTAGTTAGGTGGTTCTCATATGTGAGTTTGCTTGGAAATAGGAATGATATTGTGATAGTTGGTATAGTGGAAAAGATTGCATGGTCTTTTAGATCACTAAACCGGTTCACTTGAATCATTGTTGTTGTTTTGAGATATTAATTTTCTTAATGGATAAACGAGAAGGGCTAGTAAGTATAAAATTTTAATGGTTGGTCTAAGAAACTTGAAACTGTGTCACACTTAAATTACCAGCCGATAGAAACAAGGGTATATGATTGCTACGAGTGATACATTTCTGATCGGCCTTTTGTTACGCGCTACGGTCGGGGTAGCTAAGAGTGACTTGTCACTGCCACAAACCCTCTTGGAGTGATTTGCATTGTGCCTTGTAAAGATGATTTTATTGCTGAAACCTTTTAACTCGTGAGTCTATGTTGCGTTTCCTAGCACTTCCACCATCCATATTTGCTAGCCTCTTCGGTACTGTGCATTGCCCTTTCTGACATTGAGAGTTGGTGCAAACTCCGCCAGTGCATCCAAATCCCGTGGGAGGACTTTATTCTCCTACACATAAGCCCATATATTATTCCTAAAAACAGCCACCATACCTACCTATCATGGTATTTCCATAGCCATTCCAAGATATATTGTTGCACAACATCCACCTCCATTATGTTACTTGATGATGAGCTTCATGGTTATTTATGCATACTACTACACTGGCAGGAGCATGCAGTTGGATACATCAGATATATTCCATTATGAGTACTAAAAGTGTGATGATTCATTGTAATATAGGATGTTGCCCGTACCGGTGAGGATATATATAAAAAATAAAATAAAAAATGAAAAATCCCAAAAAGAAAAAAGAAAGAAAGGGCCAAAGAGAGAATAAAGAGAGCTTGCATCGTGTGGAAAGCTTGACTTGATCCTAACAGGGGTTGTGAAGATCGTTTGACGTGCATGATATTGTTGTTCTTGAAATCTTAAATCATCTCTAATAAATTTGCACAGTTGATAGTCTTTTAGTATTGATTCATTAAAAGTTTTGCTTCCTTCTTCTTATTTGTTTATGCATTACTTGTTGATATCAAATATAGATCACAACTTTAGTTCGTTTGATCCTAGTTTACATTCTCTACTTTACATATTATGATCAAGATTGTGTGGTAGCATGTCACCTCAGAAATTATTTTGTTTTATCGTTTACCTACTCGAGGACGAGTAGGAACTAAGCTTGGGGATGCTTGATACGTCTCCAACGTATCTATAATTTCTGATGTTCCATGTTGATATTATGCCAATTGCTACATGTTTTCTCCCTTCTTTGTAGCATTTTTACACGTTTTCCGGGACTAACCTATTGACAAGATGCCAAGTCCCAGTTCCCTGTTTTCTGCTGTTTTTTATTTCAAAAAAGTTGTTCTGGAAATATTCTCAGAATTGGACCCCACGTAACCCGAAGTTCCTATTTTCCCGGAAGCATCCAGAAGTCCTGAAGAGCCTCGGAAGGGGGCGACAGGGTGGCCACACCATAGGGTGGCGCGGGTCCCCCTGGCCGCGCCACCTGGTGTTGTGGGCCCCCTGGCCACCCCCGGCATCACCCTTTCGCCTATTTATACTCCCCCCGAGGGAAAACCCTTAAAGAATCGGCGAAATTCCATGAAAGCTTCCGCAACCGCCGTCATTGTCAACCCAAGTTTCCGGGGACAGATCTCTGTTCCGGCACCCTGCCGGGACGGGGAAATGCCCCCGGAAGCCATCTCCATCGACTCCACCGCCATCTCCATCGCCGTTGTTGTCTCCTATGATGAGGAGGGAGTAGTTCTCCCCGGAGGCTGAGGGCTCTACCGGTAGCTATGTGCTTCATCTCTCTCTCCAATGGTGTGATCTATATGTGATCGTGAGCTTTGTAATCTAGTTGAATAAGTAGATGCTACTCTCCATCTTGTGCTACTCAAGTGTTTTATTATTATGAACTTTGGATTCACCTTGTCCCACGGTGTGAAGGTGACAGTGTGCACATCATGTGTGTCTCCTCTATGAATTATGGTGTTTGTCTAGTACCTTCTAGGGTGCTCATAGTGACAGCGTGGGGTTAACTAGACATGGAAATGCTTACTTTAAGGAATGCTTTTTGCAGCCCTACGCAATGATTAGTGTTCATTATCCAACCGGAGAGGGTTAAGACTAGCATAGTGAAGAGAAGACATTTAGTTATTCAATTATGTGATCCTTGTTGAGAGTGTCCACTAGTGAAAGTAGGATCCCTAGGCTTTGTTTCCAAGCATTGAAACACCGTTTTCCGCCTGTTCTGCTACATGTTTGCTTGCTGCCATATTTATTTCAGATTGCTATTATTACTTATAACCATCCATATTACTCACATTTACTATCTCTTCGCCGAACTAGTGCACCTATATACCTGACAAGTATATTGGGTGTGTTGGGGACACAAGAGACTTCTTGTATCTTAATTGCAGGGTTGCTTGAGAGGGATATCTTTGACCTCTACCTCCCTGAGTTCGATAAACCTTGGGTGATCCACTTAAGGGAAACTTGCTGCTGTTCTACAAACCTCTGCACTTGGAGGCCCAACACTGTCTACAAGAATAGAAGCGTGCGTAGACATCAGCCGCCTCACATGATCGAGATCATCTTTATGTAATGCTACATGTTGTGTTTGCTGGGATCTGATGAATGTTGAATGCTATGTCTTCTAATTATCAATCTATCATGTTATCTTCATGCTTATGTTATTCATGATCTTGCATGGTCTCCGTTATTAGTAGATTCTCTGGCCAAGTAGATGCTAGTAACTCCAAGAGGGACTATTTATGCTCAATAGTGGGTTCATGCCTCCTTTGCATCTGTGCTCAAGTGACATAAACGTGACGGATGGAGGATGTGTTGTTGCCATTAGGGACAAAACAACAGTGTTTACCTAGTTTACATTGTTTACATTACACACTTTGCTTACAGCGATAATCTGTTGCTTGCAACTTAATACCCAATGTTTGTTCGGATGATATTCGGAGGGTGGATTATTAGACATAGATGCAGTTGGATGATAGTCTATGTATTCTGTTGTAATGCCCGCATAAATCACATAGTAATCTTTATGTCTTGCATATGCACTACGATGCAGCCTTCATTTCTGTCAATTGCCCAGCTATAATTGGTTCACCACGCATGTTATTTATCTTTCATGGAGAGACACCACTAGTGACCTGTGGACCCCGGTCCTTTTTCCTCATATTGATAAAACACCCATAGCTTTCACACTGCTTTCATACTGCTTCTATTGCTTTCATACTGTTTTCAGCACCATACGTTTAACCTCTTTGTGTTCAACAAAAACGGTGATATTGACAACCTCACTGCTACGTTGGGACAAAGTGATTTGATTGTGTTGTGTAGGTTCCACGTTGCTGCTGAACCGGTAGTGCGCCCTGCCACCTCAGCTGCATCAACCTTCAGAGATTGCTTGTCCTCCTACTGGTCGATTCAACCTTGGTTTCTTTTCTAAGGGAAAACTTGCTGCTGCACTCTTCACACCTTGCACTTGGGGTCTACCAACGTTAGTCATCAACAAAGTTTTCTGGCGCCGTTGCCGAGGAGGAAGAGAATTTCTGCAAGGGGAGTCTCTCACTTCCAATCTCTATACTTTGTTTTTTTTCTTAGTTTATTTTATTTTTTCTTGTTTTCTTATCTTTATCAAAAACACACAAAAATTAGTTCTTATTCTAGTTGTTATGTTTGCCTTATCATGCTTGCTATCAATGTTTGATGCCTTTGAAACTAGATCTTTTAGGCAAGGTGCGTTCACGGATGAACACCAAAAATATTATAAGGAACACCGCGTGCCACGAAAAGGAATACACTTATGGGAGCAAATTAATAAATTTCATGACTATGCTAAAAAACGTGTGCTCTTTTATAATATTACTTATTGCCTTGACAAATCTTGCTGCTGTAGGAGGTATAAACACCTGCCTTTTCAATGTGAGTATAATGATGATGTTACTGTATCGTCTTATGTTATGGGAAATTATGAATTATATGATGCGGAACAAATTGAAGAATTTATTGCTTTGAAGGGTGCATTCGAAATTGCCTATTTACTTGAAAGTATTGATGATGCACCTTATACATTCGAGATTTATGCCATACTTGAATTTTTCTTTGATAATTACAAGGATTGTAATTACTACATAATGGAATATCTTAATAAATGCTCTCAACCTAAGGAAGAGACTAATTCTTTGCAGGAGCCTATGGAAGAAGAAACTGCTGAATCTAGAAGCTCATTGGATGAAAAAGAGGAGGAGAGTGATGATCAAGAGGAGGAAGAATGGATCTACCCATGTCTACCTCCCAATGAGAGTAACTCTTTAACTCATACATTATTTGATGAAAGTGACGATCCTATTGATTCTTTTGAAATATCCATTTTTGATGAAATTGATACTTGCTATCCTTGTGATCTTGATACTATTATGAATGAAACTTGTGAGAATTATGTTGTTACTCTTATTTATGATAATCCATGCTACTTTGATAAATCCCGTGATAATCCTCTATTTATTCCAACTATTGATATGCATGATGATGAGGAAGTTTGTCTAGAAAATTTATATGATAATGCTCTTGATGATGGTCCTATGTTACTTGATGTTATAAATTATAATTCTACTGAAAATAGGATTGTTACAATGTTTCCTATACCTTTTATGAGTGATTAATCATCTCGTTTTGATATTGCTAAAAGTGGGGAAAAAGAAGAGCTGATTTTAAATTTGATCCCACTGTTTTTGAGCTTGATATGAATTGTGTGCTTTTAGGCCATGAAAAACATGCTTTATGTGATAATTATGTTGTTGAGTTTGTTCATGATGCTACTGAAAATTATTATGAGAGAGGAAAATATGGTTGTAGGAATTTTCATGTTACTAAAATACCTCTCTTTTTGTTGAAAGTTTTGAAGTTGCTCTTGTTCTACCTTCCCATGATTTTTAGTTTGAGCTTCTTTAATTTATTTCTTTACAAGATCCTATGCATAGGAAGTGGGTTAGACATAAATTTGTTTTATACTTGCTTCTTGATGCTCTCTTTTTCTTAATTAATATTTCATATGAGAGCATCTACTTGATTCCACTTTTCTGGGCCTAGCTAAATGGCGTTAAAGAAAAGCAATTCTTGGGAGAAAACCCATGGTTTTATTTTTTTGATTTGTTTTTCTCTGTTTTCATTGAGTCAAGGGGTTGTATTATTCTGTAGAAAGTCCTTTTTATCTTTCTTTTCATGTTTTAGTAGTACCTAGTAAAGTTTCTGACGAGAGTCGGAGTTGGTTTTCAGATTTCTACGCAGGAAACAGATTTCTGCTGTCGCCCATAAAAAATCGTATAAATCATAGAAAAAATCATAATGACCTGATTTTTTTTCTTAATCCTTGGCTAATTCCGCAACCTTTTAGTTCTTTAAGTTTTTCAATCTGAGCAACGTAAGTGCCTCGAAAAAATTCGTCTTTACAGACTGTTCTGGTTTTGACAGATTCTGCCATTTTTCTTGCATTTGCTCTTTTGTGATGTCAAGTGGATTTTGCTTCACGAAACATCAGTGGTTGTAGCTAATGTTTAAAAGTATCAATAGCACTTGTGCCATACAGAACTCATGGATTTTTTTATTGTTGCACTAACCCGCTAATGCGAATTACTCTTTGAGTGTGGTGTGAAGGAAGTTTTTTTAAGGGTCAAGAGAAGAGGGTGATATATGTAATCAAGAAGAGTCCAAGGTCAATGCTTGGGGATCCCCCCGTGGTTCATCCAAGCATATTTTAAGAAGACTCAATAATCTAATCTTGGGGATGCCCAAGGCATCCCCTTCTTCATCAACAATCTATTAAGTCACTTCTGGTGAAACTGTATTTTTATTCGGACACAACATATGAAGTTTACTTGGAGCGTCTGTTTGTTTTTATTTATTTTATCATTTGTTTTCCTTTCTGCAATAATATAGTTGGACCAAAGAATTCCTTGTTTGGGAGGGAGACATGCTCCGCTTTTTTGTTTGAATACTCGTTATGCTCGTATTCTTAGTTTTTCTTCTAGTTGCTGCAAAATTTCCTGTTTAGCTCTTGTTTTTATTGCATCTCTTGTTCAGAGCTGTTAGTTTTAGTAGTGTTATGTGAGTACTCTCATGTTTTATTGATGTAGTATTTAGAGAGCTTTTGTTAAATCATGTTTTGTATGGTGCTTGTTGGGAAAAGAAACTGCTGCTTGAGGTAGAATTCATAACGGTGCAAGTAGAAGCTTGTATAGACTGTGGCTAGACTTTTTCATATCATACTAGATGTTATTTTAATTCTAAAGCCTTGTGGTTATTTAGTAGATTGATTAGCCTCAAATAGCTGAGAGTGTTTAATGTGGCATTGAAAGAATCATGAGTTGTTCTTGCCATATTAAAGCATAAATTTGTGGTGTTCTCCTTTGAATGTTTTATTTGGTTGACTTGGCGCATGCTCACACCATGTTTATGACTATGAACCAGTCACTAATAGCCTCCATGATCATTTAGTTTTTGAACTTGTGGTACCACTTATGCTTTGATTAATGATGTTTATGTTGCTATGCATGATTATGGCTCTTATGCTCTCTTGATTTGTCGCTCCCAGTCTTTTGCTAGCCTCCACATGTACTGAGTATGAGCTCTACTCGTGCATCCAACTACCAAAAACCAAAGTTTTCCCATTGTGTCCACCATACCTACCTACATGTGGTATTTAACCGCCACTCCAAAGTAAATTGCTCACGTGTTACCTTTACAACTTTCAAAATAACTCCTGTTTTGTGCTCCTGGTTTAGCTCATGAGGACGTAAATAGAGAATCTTTATCTCACTTGTTGATTGGACTTTCACACCCTGGACTAGTGACTTCATCCGCTTATCCAATGATAAACGAGCTGGCAGCGGGGTGCCCAGCCCCAAATTAATAACAACAAATTATCCTCACTATTTTTGCCCCTGATTTAGCAGTCAAAGAATAATTGTGTGAACAAAAGAGAAAGAGGGATGACCTTCTACCCATATGCGTCCTTCTATTAAAGACGCTCTTGTGAAGTCAAGTTGGCTTGTGACGTACTGTATTCTCTGTTTACCATTCGTTGACATAAGCATACACCTTTTTTTTTCTCAATACCTCTGTTTAATAAAATAAAAGCTCTAGCATATGAGTTGATCCCTGCTTCCGTCTGCGAAGGACCTTTCTTTTAATTTTATGTTGAGTCTCCATCTTCTAACTTTATGCATAGTTGAGAGAGCATAGTTGCCATTCTAAGTTTTATGTGCATTTGTCCCAGAAACATTATTAATTGATTCATGATGTGTTATTGCTTGTTTTCTAATTATTTGTTCTAGTCTTCCTCATGAACTTTGAAGGTGTCCTAGCATTTATGTTTTGCCCCACTCTTAAGGACTAGCGAAATATCACTTTGACATGTTATCTCTATACTTGAAACAAATGTATATCTTTCGTTGTATTGTTATTCGTGATCTTCTATTTGTGTTACTTCTCATGATGCAAGGTCATTGCTATGCTTTATTATTAAGATTCTATTTATCATGCTTGTGTTTAAGTTCTATGATCTCATATTACTTATGCTTTTACATTATTGATGATCAAGTTTATGTTGGTAGCATGGCACCTCAGAAATTATGTGTTTTTATCGTTTACCTACTCGAGGACGAGTAGGAACTAAGCTTGGGGATGTTGATACGTCATAAACGTATCCTTAATTTATGATGTTCCATGTTGTTTTCTTATTGTTTCCCGCATGTTTGCTATACACTTTATGTCATTTTTATCAATTTATCGGGCTAACCTATTGACAAGATGCCTCAGAGCCAGTTCACTGTTTTCTGTTGTTTTTAGTTTCAGAAAAGTTGTTCTGGAAATATTCTCGGAATTGGAAAATTCGAAGTCTAGAGGTCCTATAATTCCCGAAGGTTCCACAGAGTCCCGAACAGACCTGGAGGGTGGCCAAAGGGGGGCCACACCATAGGGCGGCGCGCCCCCTGGCCGCGCCATGGGGTGGTGTGGGGCCCCCAGGCCTCCACCACCTTTGCCCTTTCGCCTATTTATACCCCCCGAGACGTAAACGCTAAATATATACCACTTCATCCTGAAAAACACCCGAGGCCGCCGTCATCATCATCCCGAGATTTGGAGGGTTCTGGAGCTCTCCCCGGCACCCTGTCGGAAGGGGAATTCATCACTGGAGGGGTCTACACCACCATGCCCTCCTCCGAAGTGATGCATGAGTAGTTCATCCCTGGACTACGGGTCCATAGCAGTAGCTAAATGGTTGTTCTCTCCACTTTGTACTTCATGTTTAGATCTCGTGAGCTGCCTCACATGATCGAGATCATCTTTATGTAATGCTACATGTTGTGTTTGCTGGGATCTGATGAATGTTGAATGCTATGTCTTCTGATTATCAATCTACCATGTTATCTTCATGCTTATGTTATTTATGATCTTGCATGCTCTCCGTTGTTAGTAGATGCTCTAGCCAAGTAGATGCTAGTAACTCCAAGAGGGAGTATTTATGCTCTCGATAGTGGGTTCATGCCTCCTTTGCATCTGGGCTCGAGTGACAGAAACATGACGGATGGAGGATGTGTTGTTGACATTAGGGAGAAAACAACGGTGTTTACCTAGTTTAGATTGTTTACATTACACACTTTGCTTACGGTGATAATCTGTTGCTTGCAGCTTAATACCCAACATTTGTTCGGATGATATTTGGTGGGTGGATTATTAGACATAGATGCAGTTGGATGACGGTCTATGTATTTTGTTGTAATGCCCGCATGAATCACATAGTAATCTTTATGTCTTGCATATGCACTATGGTACATCCTTCATTTCTGTCAATTGCCCAGCTGTAATTTGTTCACCACACATGTTATTTATATTTCACGGAGAGACACCACTAGTGAACTGTGGACCCCGGTCCTTTTTCCTCATACTGATAAAACACCCATTGCTTTCATACTGATGATACTTCTTTCATACTGTTTTGCTACGGTTTTCCACACCATACGTTTAACCTATTTGTGTTCAGCAAAACCAGTGATATTGACAACCTTTCTACTATGTTGGGTCAAAGTGATTTGATTGTGTTGTGTAGGTTCCACGTTGCTGCTGAACCGGTAGTGCGCCCTGCCACCTCAGCTGCATCAACTTTCAGAGATTGCTTGTCCTCCTACTGGTCGATTCAATCTTGGTTTCTTTTCTGAGGTAAAACTTGCTGCTGCACTCTTCACACCTTGCACTTGGGGTCTATCAACGTTAGTCATCAAAGCCTTACGATCACAATTGGACTTCAGTACTGCTTATCATCCACAAGCCGGAGGTCAAACAGAAAGGACTAACCAGATCTTAGAAGACATTCTTCGTGCATGTGTTCTAGATTTTGGTGGATCGTGGGATGCACATCTACCATTAGCAGAGTTTTCATACAACAATAGTTATCAAAGAAGTTTGAAGGCCGCACCATTTGAAGTACTCTACAGTCGGAAGTGTAGATCACCAATTTGTTGGTATGAAGTTAGAGGCAAGACAGAGTTTGAACCAGACTATGTCAAGGAACAACATAATATCGTTGATATCATTAGGGGTCGTTTGAAGATTACTCAAAGTCGTCAGAAAAGTTATGCTGACCAGAAGAGAAGGACATGGGAACCTAAAATCGAAGATATGGTCTATCTTAGAGTTAGTCCGATGAAGGGGCTTAAGAGGTTCGGAGTTAAAGGAAACTTAAGTCCTCGATACATTGGACCTTTCAAAATCCTTGCATAGAAAAGGAATGTAGCTTTCACTCTATAGCTACCAACGAAATTGAAGCAAGTCCATGTTGGAACGCGTAGAGATAAACAAAACTTTTCTACGCGGTACTTCCAAGATCTAGCCGAGGTAGAAGGCCACGAGGATTACCACTAGACGCGCATGTGCGGATTATCGAGGAAGCACGTCGATGCAGTGAAGTCCCACGATCCGATCTAGCCGATCCAATCCCGCGATCGTCGAAGTGCTGAACGTAAAGCACCTCTACCGGTATCCACACGTACGAGGAGGAGCTCCGACGGCGGATTGCTAGGTCCGATGCGGCGGTTGGACTGAGTGGGGCTAGGTTCCCAACGCATGGGAGTGAAATCTTGTGCACGTTGGGCAACCTGCGCCCCTCTTTATATAGCGAGTGGGAGTGCGTTGCACAACGCTTGTGGCCCATTCTCTTTGTGAGTCCAACTCACTAATTTAGTCCATTTCCGGTTCGGGTCCAACCCGACCAATATACTTGCTCCCGCTCTTAAGTGTGCGACCCTGCAGGCTCATGGCGACTTGGACACGATTTGAGTCTGACTCCCAATCGATCAATCGCTAGCGGCTCCTAGCAGAACGTGCTGACTCCCAAATTCCATAGAGTCATGACGACATACCTTCCAATGTGACTTTCATCTAAGTCCCTTTTGCCTCGCGATATACCTTGTCGAACTATAGGCGAATTATCGTCACCCCTTAAATAGCTCAACTCTCTTCTAGGTTCGTGATACATGATTCATCTGACTAACTCTTAGTCAATAGACCCAGTTAACACTTACCTGAGTCGCGCATGTCCATGCTTCCAGAATCACATCACTCGAGAGGGCCCAGAGAATATCTCTCCAGTCGGAGGGGCAAAATCCCATCTTGATTATCCACATCACACAGTTTGCTTCTCATTCGACCCGAACTCTGCCTTTATAACTGCCTTGTCACGGAACAACGTTTGACAGAACCTAAGTCGATAATTCACAACTCGGATTGTGCGACAACCTCAGGTCTAAGGATTACATTGATTGAGACATGCAAATGACGAATTGCTCGTTGCATCTCAATATGGGTCAGTCCGACTTGCTAAACTCTTTAGCCAAGTCTGTGAACGTTGGAATGGCATCGCCATGCCCATAACAAGTGGAACCGTGTCATCAGCCAACACTCACATTAGTCTAGGGTGTGTGTCCAGCGCAACTTTAATGACCAAGGACAATTTAGCATGAACAACATGAGTACATAGTTCCACAATCGAATCACATATTCAATGACTTATATCAGATGTTCAAAACAAGGACAACTTAATAACTTTATGAATACATTGGGAATTACACCATACATGATTGCCTCTAGGGCATATTCCCAACAGTCTCCCAGTTGCACTAGAGTCAATCATCTCGACATCATATGCCTAGGCATCGAATGCCCATGCCTCTCATGTGTGCCTCATGCTTTGGCTGTGGTAGCGCCTTTGTCAATTGATCTGCAATGTTTGCATCCGTGTGTACTTTGCATAACTTGATATCACCTTGTTCGACAAACTGGTGAATGAGGTGGTAACGCATGAGTATATGTTTGTTCTTCTGTTGTCTAGGTTCCCTGGCTTGTGCGATAGCACCATTGTTGTCACAATATACGTCCAATGGATTGGACGCGCCCTGAACCACACCAAGATCTATCAGGAGGTTCCTGATCCAAACAACTTCCTTTGCAGCCTCTGAGGCAGCAATATACTCAGCCTCTGTCGTAGATGCAGACACGGTACCTTGCTTGGGACTCTTCTAGCTCACAGCCCCTCCGTTCATGACGAACACATATCCAGATTGCGAACGAGAATCATCTGAGTCGGTGAGATAACTCGCATATGTGTAACCCTTTACACTGAATTCCTCATCACCTCCATAAACTAGGAACATGTCCTTAGTCCTTCTCAAGTACTTAAGGATGTTTTTAACCGCTGCCCTGTGGGCTTTGCCAGGGTCAGCCTGGTCTCTGCTCGTTACACTTAGAGCATACGAAACATCTGGCCTAGTACAAATCATGGCATACATGATGGATCCGACTGCCGAAGCATACGGGATCATACTCATCCGACTTTGCTCGTCAGTCGTTAAAGGACACTGAGTCTTGCTAAGTTTTACACCATGGGACATCGGTAAGAACCCCTGCTTAGATTCTTCCATTTTGAATTTCTTCAAAACTTTGTCCAGATATGTACTCTGACTCAATCCAATGAGCCGCCTTGATCTATCTCTATAAGTCGCCTCACCCAATTCTTTCATTGAGAAACTCCTTTCCAATGATTCTTTGGTTTATTGCAACATCATGACATCATTTCCCATCAGTAATATGTCGTCCACATAT
Source organism: Alopecurus myosuroides (assembly GCA_028641055.1). NCBI lineage: Eukaryota > Viridiplantae > Streptophyta > Magnoliopsida > Poales > Poaceae > Alopecurus > Alopecurus myosuroides. The sequence continues at coordinate 232,415,199 of CM054063.1, read as the reverse complement.
AAGATTAGAAAATTTACTTTGCTCCCACTAAACTTCTTGTATAAACAAGAATCATGATCGCTCTTGATGAAGCCAAACGATTTGACTACCTCATCAACGCAAATGTTCCAACTCCGAGATGCTTGCTTCAACCCATAAATTGATTTCTGAAGTTTGCATAACTTGTCAGCGTTAGCTGGATCGACAAAACCTTCGGGATGTATCATATACACGTCCTTAGTTAAATTTCCATTAAGGAAATCCCTCTTGACATCCATCTGCCATATCTCATAGTCGAAATAGGCTGCTATGGCTAACCTGATCTGAACTGACTTAAGCATTGCTACGGGCGAGAAGGTATCATCGTAGTCAACTCCTTGAACCTGTCAGAACCCCTTCGCGACAAGCCATGCTTTATAGACACAAACATTTCCATCCATATCAGTTTTCTTCTTAAAGACTCATTTGTACTCGACGGGTCTTGCACCGTCTGGCAGATCAACCAAATTCCAAACTTGATTTTCATCCATGGACTTTAACTCGGATCTAATGGCTCCAAGCCATGACTCGGAATCAGATCCCACCATCGCTTCCGAATAAGTTGTCGGCTCGTTACTGTCTAAAAGTAAAAGATCACGAGCATTTTGTAATCTGGCAGATCTCCGTGGTTCAGGTGCTGTTACCAGCGTAGGTACCATGACCGGATCAGCCTTCAAGGCCCTTGCCGACTCTCCCCTAACCGGTTCCTCTCGAATTTCTTCAAGTTGCACTGTGCTCCCACTGACTCCCCGGTTGAGAAACTCTTTCTCAAGGAAGACACCATTCCTAGCGACAAACACTTTGCCCTCTTCTCGATTGTAGAAGTAGTACCCCAAGGTTTCCCTCGGATACCCCACGAAAATACACTTATCCGACTTGGGAGTGAGCTTGTCCGACTAAAGTCGTTTGACAAATGCTTCACAACCCCAAATCTTAAGAAAAGAAAAACTTGACCTTTTGCTAGTCCACATCTCATGTGGTGTCTTCTGTACTGATTTTGATGGTACTCTGTTTAGTGTGAACGCTGTAGTTTCTAGACAATAACCCCAAAATGATAAAGGTAGATCTGTCCAACTCATCATTGATCGTACCATGTCCAACAAGGTCCAATTTCTCCGTTCTGATACACCGTTCCTCTGCGGTGTACCCGGCGGAGTGAGTTGAGGAACTATTCCACAACTCTTTAGATGGTCATCAAAATCATGGCTCATGTACTCACCTCCATGGTTCGACTGTAGAAACTTTATTTTCTTGCCGAGTTGATTTTGTACCTCACTCTGGAATTCCTTGAATTTCTCAAAGGCTTCCGACTAGTGTTTCATTAAATAGATATATCAATACCTACTCAAACCATCAGTGAAGGTAATGAAGTACTCATAACCACCTCTGGCTGTCGTGCTCATTGGACCACATACATCACTATGTATAAGTTCCAACAAGTCGGACGCCCTTTCACAACTCCTTGCAAAAGGTGTCTTGGTCATTTTGCCGAGTAGGCATGATTCGCATGTCTCGAACGACTCTAAGTCGAATGAAGTTAGAAGTCCATCATCATGGAGCTTCTTCATGCGTTTCCAACTTATATGACCAAGCCGACAATGCCAAAAGTAAGTCATATTTAGATCATTTGGTTTCAACCTTTTCACATTTATGTTATAGGACGATTCACTATCAAGATTCAAAATAAATAACCCGCCTTGAACGAGTGCAAAGCCATGAAACATATCTTTCAAATATAAAGAACAACCATTATTCTTAATATTCGACTCATAACCTTGTCTCATCAAACATGAGGCGGAAATAATGTTTCGACTAAGCACTGGAACATAATAACAATTATTCAGATCCATTAAAAATCCTAAAGGTAAATGAAGTTGCATCGTGCCGACTTCCAATGCAACGACTCTGCCTTGTTGCCGACCCGAATATCAACCTCTCTTCTCGCCATGCTCCTAGTTCTTACCAGTCTCTGCAACGAGTTGCATATGTGAATAACTGATCCGGTATCATATACGTAAGAACTGTTAGGTACATCAGCAAGATAAATGTCTATAATATTGCATACAAGCGTACCTGAGTTGGAAGTCACACCTCCACTCTTGGCTCTGTCAGCCAAATACTTGGTGCAGTTCCTCTTCCAGTGGCCATCCTGCTTGCAATAGAAGCAATTGGCTCTGGCTATAGGAGATGGCTTAGTCCTTGAGGAAGCGCTCTGGACAGGGCCATGGGTGTTGCCTTCTGGCTTATCCTTCTTCTTCTTGGTCCAAGAACTCTTCTTGAACTTAGCCTTATTCTGCACCATCAACACTTGTCTGGCGCCTTTCTTGAGATCAGCCTCTGCTGTCTTGAGCATCCCATGTAATTCAATGAGCTTCTTATCCATACCATGCATGTGGTAGTTCGAGATGAACGGACCATACACACTAGAAAGACAGTTCAGAATTATATCAGTAGCGAACTCTTCGTTAATTGGGAAGCCCAACCTATCCAGAGACTGCACGTAACTAGTCATCTTGATTACATGCGGACTCAGTGGATCGCCATCTTTGAGCTTACAGCCCAGCAAAGCTTGAGAAATTTGATACCTCTCGGTCTTTGCCTGAGCCTGGAACATACTTTTGAGGCTTTCGATCATATCGTAGGCCTCAACATTCTGGAACTGCTGCTGCAAGTCCGGTTCCATGTGTGCAAGCATAAGACGGCTAATTTTCGTAGACTCATCTCTAGTCTTACGGTAGGCATTCATGACAGCGACTGTCGCATCATCATCAGGCTCATCTAGAAGTGGAGTGTCTAGAACATGGTCTTTCTTGTCATGCTTGAGGACTATCCTCAGATTACGATACCAGTTGGTGAAATTAGTTCCATTAAGTTTATCTTTCTCTAGGATTGACCTCAACGCAAAAGTGGGCAACTGAGGAAGGTTGCTAGGTGCCATTGATCTATAACAGAAAATATGCAAAACACTTAAGACATGTATTCATAAAAGAGCAGGCATATTAAACGCTTTAATATTTATGCTCCCACTAGAACCAACACCCCTCCGATGGTTGCTAAGTGATTCAAGATCCTAAATAAGCAAGCCGACTAGTGAGTTTTAGCATCACCGCTAGCCGTCAAGTGATCTAGGTAGGAAACATCTTGCCAATCATATCCAATACGACTCCTGTTAGTCGGGTGGCATCATATGCCCCGGCTCCCAACCTACCTCTTCCCGATCCCCACAACCGTTGTGATGGACTCGTCTAGCTTGCCAAGTGATTCCGTTGTAAGAGTCCGACTCAAACCCACCTAATCGGAAAGAATTGGTAGCACCTCAATTTTATGAGCCCACTACCAAGAATGTCCGACTTGTGATGGTGCAGCACTGGCGGGACGACCGACTAGACCTTCTTTGAGGGATTAAAATCTACCAACTATCTAAATAGAGGTAAAAAGAGACATAACAATAAAACAAATAAAGCAATTATGATGTGAAATGGTATGGCTCTCTTCGTGGTGATCTCCATCTCCACAAAGCTTGTAAGTCAACTCGTGCCAACTCTTGTCACGTGCCATCTTACTCCATGTAGCCGACTTGTACATCGACTTGCATGTCATCCGGGTTCTCCAAAAAGCTACACTAGCGAGTAAATGAAAAATTACATAGAGAATCCGACAGCAGGTCGTTATACAATAAAATGACAACACCTAGGCTCCAGCCGGATGACAAAAACATGATACGCAGATCACATATGGATTACACACAACACATGTACATAAGCCATACCATTCACAACATTCTGTAAAAACAAGTTATGCATAGAAACGATATCTACCGGCATTGTGAAACTCGTAACGACATCTAAGTCGCTACGACAGGGCAAAGCCGGCGGTCCCGCAGATCTCATCTGCATTCCGAACATGGATTTCTTCATCGGATAAAACAATTTTACGCAAATCTGATCCGTATTCCGATTCGACCAAACTCTTTGATCTTCGATCACCGCAACTGGATTTATGTGTCACGGTATACCCCGATGGCGGAAACCGACCGGTAGGGGTAAGTTGTTCCACGACCTTAGCAATATGATCATGGAAATCAGATCATCCATTAACCCCCGAGTAGGATTGATCCAATCAACCTTGTACAAAACCGATCTATCTTATAGAATGACCACCAAAAAAGCAATTAGATCCAATCTAACGCTAACTACATATCACATATGTGCAGATCACGGGCCTAAAACCAGAAGCTACCGCTCTGAGACCACTGTCGGAACGCGTAGAGATAAACAAAACTTCTCTACGCAGTACTTCCAAGATCTAGCCAAGGTAGAAGGCCACGAGGATTACCACTAGACGCACATGTGCGGATTATCGATCAAGCACGTCGATGAAGTGAAGTCCCACGATCCGATACAGCCGATCCAATCCCGCGATCGTCGAATTGTTGAACGTACTGTCGTGGGATAATCACGGCAGACGTTACCAGGGATAACTTACTTTGGGGCAAATCGACTCTAGTGTTTGGGAGAGGGTTTAGCTCAGGGGAAATCATGCTATCAATCGATCTAGTAGCTCTGGCCGTAATGTCGCTGAGTCTCCGATCTAGGGTTACTATTATCAATTCTCGTATTATAGGATACTCGAATATCTGGTGAAGCTCTGTGTTTCTAACCCTAGGAGCCGGTTTATATGTTACCCGGCTCCCTGGCTTCCTACACAAGATACACCTGGAGTCCTACCCGGAAACCGCACACAACCCTAAGTTTCCTAATCCTAGCCCCTAAGGTATGGGTTACAAAGCCTACGCTCCTTCTTGGGCCTTCTAGAAACTCCACCTCCTCGAGCCGGGTCTTGTGCGACTCCCTTTGGGACGGGTTTCACCTTGGTATGAGCCTACCGGGTTATCATCCCTTCATCAGTAGTCCCCAGAATAGCTTGTGCTTCTCGGGATCAACCATGAAGCGTACTCTATTCCCTGCAAAACAATAAACATACAAATTCATAATATACCGGGTTAGAATGCTTGGATAACAGCTAGGCCTGCTCTTTGGGCGGTCCATATAATAACCCGGCTATTTCCGAGTCAGGGAACTATCTCCCGGGTCAACACTCCAAGGGGACGTAGCAGGGACGCCACCAGAGTTGCGCCGCCGCCGCCAGGTCGCCACCGTCCGCGCCTGCAACGCCGCCGCCAACCACCGCCGTAGCGCCCGCGAGCACGCTCCCAATCAGGCCACCGAAAACCTCGAGACGCCGCCGCCGTCGAGCCAATCTCCGCCGCCGCGCGCCTCTTCCCTCAATTCATCCGGTAAGAACCTTTATCTCCTAGATCTAGGTTCCTTTTCTTCAATTTCACGCGTACATTTTGGATCCAATCTCACTCGCTGGCTATTCGCCATTCCTCCACTAGCTTGATATATCTTTGTAATTCTCAACCTCATGTCCTTTCACAGCCTCGCACTTAGTCAAATCCATGTCTACACCTCTCAACATGCTTTTGCCATTTGTAATTTCGTATTTTTCCACCACATGTTCTTGACTAGATCCATTCGCCCAATCTCACAAGTACTTAGTGATTTTGCTTTTTCCTCTTCTCATTATATCAAATAGCCGCACTTTCCGGGTCTCTCGATATTCACACTTTGCATTTTGCCTATTTTTATATCTACACTCTATGGCTCCTAAGGCCAGCGCCAAGGCAAAGAGCAAAAACCTGGCCGGCAAGCAAAAGCCGGGTCAGTCGATTTCCGCCAACTGGGCGAAGTCGACTGTCACGAAGGCCAAGCTGGACGAGCTGGCCGAGTCGGGTGTCCTTCCCTGCCGGTCTGACATCCACTGGAGGATACCCGGTGAGGAGACCCGGCCTTCTCCAGGCCTAGACGAGGTAGTGGTTTTCGTCGAGGACGTGATCCGGGGTTTCCGCCCCCCGGGTCATCTTTTCTCCCGGGAGCTCCTGGACCACTACAAGCTCCGGGTATTCGATATCGGTCCCAACTCCATGCTTAATATCTGCCATTTCATAGTCTTATGTGAAGCCTATTTATGCATTCCTCCCAACCTAGCTTTGTTTCTTGAACTCTTTCAATGCAAGCCATGCCGAGAGAGCGGCGACGGGGCCCTCCTAGTTTGTGGAGGGGTCTCGATTCAGAGGCGGAAAAATTCCTTGATGCTGACTCTTAGCCTCCATACACACGTCAAACACGGGAAAAAAACCTACTTTTACTGCCAAGATACCTCTTTACCCGGCGAGAAGCCATTGCCGGGTTTCTCCGCCGACACTCTCACTTTATCCGACAATTTGAACTCCTTTGCATCTGAAGCCAATAGGCAAACTATCCAGCCCTTTCTTCATATACTCGCCGTGCTTTCTGCCCAAGGTCTTGTTGGGCTTAACCTAGTAAATACCTGGGTTAGCTGTCGGATCCAGCCTAACAGCACCCGGTCCAAACTCATGTGCGAATACTCTGGGCATGTCACCGATTCTCTCCGGTATTCGGAGAAAAATTACCCGGCTGGTGATATGAACAAGATTATGAAGACTTTCTTAGCTGAGAAACTTGACGCTATCAAGAACATAGCCGGGCTTAACCCCTTCACTCGCTCTAACCCGGCTCCTCCAGTAAGAACCGGTTTACTCTCTTTAACCGACTGATATTTCTTATGCATATATACTAATCTTTGTCTCTATATCACTTACACAGGAAGATGATGCGTTCTGGAAGATAGTAACCCCTCCCCCTTCAGAAAACTCGGAGGAGGACGAGGAGCCGGCTGATAGCGACGAAGGAAAGTCCGGGTCTTCTGTTTATAGCCTCCTCATCAACTAGTTTAGACCAACCTGTTCCCTTTACCGACAATTTTCCTTACTCACCAGAGCTAGAGGACAAGGAAGACACACAGTCGGATGAAAGTGAAGCTGAGCCAGAGGTGGAGATTGGGGAGAAGAGGAAGACCCGGGGAGTTGTCTTCAAGGTGCCCTATTCCTCCATTGCCTCCAAACCATACTCGTACGCTAATATGTGCGAACTTAACCAACGCTTAACGGATTCATCATACTTGAAGGAACCTGCCCCGACCAAACGCAGGGTAACCCGGAACTCTCCGGGTGACGATCCTCTTCACCCGGGCATCCCTTCATCACCCGATCGTCGAGCCGGTACTTCCCAAACTCATACACCCTATATTCCTCAGAAATTTGCATCTCCAAACCATCCCTTAGCCGGACAGCTCCGGGTCTCACTCTCTGACTCTTTATCAGCATCTTCCGGGTCCAGCAACGATCTCCCACCGGATTTCGTCGTGAATACCGGGTAACTTATTTTCCTTGTTATTCAATATACTAGTGTTTTCCACATCTTTCGCTTATCATCTACTAACTGTTTTCTTTTCCTCTTTCTCAGGGCCAAGGTCACAGGTAGTGACCCTGAAGATATGAACGTAGACAATCCGTCTATGGAAGACCCGGAGGTTGTTGTGCAGCCCGCAGCTGGCGGCGCAGAAGAAGAACAGGAAGATTTGCTGAAAGACCCGGTTGAGCAGGAAGCTGAGTTTCCTCTGGCAGGAGACGAGGACATCGAGTTCCTGGGATCACGGAGGGGTGACCCCATTCCTAACACCCAGGCAACCTGGATCAACTCCCCCAAGCAGGAAAGGACCCCGCCCCCGGGTAACCAGAACCCCAGCTCCTCGAGGCCGAAACTCGGCGATCTTGATTTTGAAGGAATGTTAATTGAGCTCTTCTCTCTGAAGACCACTAAAAGGGATATCCTTGAGTCCCTAGTAGCTGAGAACCAGGTAATTTAACCAATGTTGCTTATGTATTCATCCAGTCCCCAAGTTCCGAGTTAACTATATCAAGTTTACTCGGTACTTTCATAGCTGTATAACTTTTCATACCCGGTTTTACCCTGCATCCGACTGACTTTTCCTTGTCTACTTCCGCAGGCGCACGCGACCCGGTCTGAGGAAATGTTGGCAAAAACCAACGAGCTCCTCCAGGCCGAGACCAAGTTGCGGGAAGGGATGGAAGCCGAGGTGAAAGACCTTGCCAAGGATGTCAAGAAATACAAGAAGCGATCCCAAAATGCTGAGGGTGCGCTGAAGAAAATTACGACCCAGATTGCCGACACTTACCGCTCTCTGCTTGGTAAGAAATCCTAACTTTACTGAATATAACCCGGATTTCTCGTTCTGCAAGGTTTGTAACCCGGATCTCCTTGCTTTATTTTTTCTGGTATCCTGTAGCTCCGGGTGAGGAAGTGTAACATCCCTGATTTTTGGAAAATGCAAAAATCACAAAAATTTGAAACTTTTGTTTTCATGACAATACAAGTCACCAAAAACAAATAAAACTCAAACAAAAATGAAATATGTGGTCTTATACCAAGTTTATTGGAATTAGAAATCCAAGTATGCCTATGTTCCTTAAACCCTAAAACCTTATTCAAAAGAATTAGGTTTGTTTATATAAAGGGAATATCTTTTATTAACAAACCTTTACCTAAAATGTTAACAACTCCAATATTAATTTGAAAATAGTATATGGAAACAAAAATCAAAAGATTTATAATCCTTAATAAAGTTCTAGGCCTTAAAAGTATTTGAGGAGAATAAAATTATTAATAATAACCTTTAGTTGTTATTCCAAGTTTTAAACTTAAAGGTGTGAAAATAAAATTCTTTGCTTGATAATAACATAAAAGAGGGTTTTGGAAAACAATATCATGACTTGTGGTTTTATTCTAAAATTTATTGATCAACAATATTAATTAATTGATAGGAACTAATTAAATAACATTAAGTTACTATTAGTAAATCCTTCATATCCTAAAATTATAAAATGTGAAAATAGTTTTAAAATGGCTTTCCAAAAATAATATATGACATGTAAAATGTCTCTGAAATTTTATTCAGATAATAACGTCATTTTATCATTTTCTAAAATTTTAAAGTATTATTAGTGTTTTATTTATTTTTCCAAATATAAAATTGTGAAAACAAGATGAAATGACTTTCAGAATTTTGCTTTCAACATTTAGAATGTCATTAAAATTGTAATTGACCCATAACCATATTTTATAAATTTTTGAATTAAAAATCACATTAAGAGACTATTAAGGAATTATTCAAATTTCCAAAATTCAAAAATAAAATATGTTGATTTGTTCTCAAAAATGATATTGTTGGAAAGCATTTAAAATTTTAAGAATTCAGAAATTTGTTTCATGTTAATTGGATTTATAAAACAGAAGATATAATTAAAACAAATAAACATGAATAAAAGAAAAAAAATTGATGATGTCATCCTGACGTCATTATCGTCATCAACCTCCCTCTTCCGTTTCTTCCCGAAATGGGAGTTTTAATCCGCACTTAAATTCGGCCGTTTCAGCCACGATTGATTGCTCCCCAGTGCCCCCCTTAAATCCCCTGCCCCTCCTCTCCAAAACCCGTATCCCATCTCTCCGCATCGCGCCTCCACGAGGAAGAAATCGCTCGCCGGAGTTCCTCTCTGCCGCCGCCGTTCTTCCTCCATTCCCGGCGAGGTAGTCCATCCCTGCCGTCCTTCTCCGTCCCTAGAGACCCCCCTCGTTGTGGCGCACCATTTGATGCCCTCCGTTTGTTTTCTCGCGCAGCAGGTCGCCGCCGCCATCTACGCCCGAGACTCGTCGGAGCTCGTCGCCGCACCGTCCGCGTTGCGCCATCATTCCCGGAAGCGCGAGCAAGCACCGTGGCCACCCGCGAGTTCGCCGTGTCGCGCTGAGCGTCACCGTGGTCTTCCCCGAGCCCGAGGACCACCGGATCGTCGCCGGCGTGAAGATCCCGAGAGCAGCGCCGCCGTTTCGCCATTTTTCCGGCGGGATTTCCTCCGGTGAGCCTTCCCCTCTCTCTCTGTCGTTCGATCTAAAATTAACGCGCACGATTAGATCTTCCCCGAAGGGGTACGCCACCGTTAGATCTAGATCTAACGATCCAGATCCAGTGACTTAACCTAGTCAGCACAGCCCAGTCAGCGTCCAGTCAGCGATAGCATCCAATCAGGATCAGACACGTGGCCAGCCCGTTAATTCAAATTTTTCTCCCGCTAGATTATTTGGCAGTTTTACAGATTAGTCCCTGCATCTTAGGTCTATCATAACTTTTGATCCATGAGGCCAAATTTAGCAATCTTGGAATTTTTGAAAAGCCCTTGACATTTAGAAACTTTTGGCACTGTCCAAATTCAAATTTGACAAACTTAAATTTGTTCAAATTCAAATATGCTTGTTTGGTGAAATTTGGCATAATTCAAATTCTACAAATCAAAAAAATTATAAATAAAATATATTTGGAAACCTTAGTGTGTGTACTTTCATATCCTCTGTTCTAAAATAATATTTGAACAAATTAAATTTGAATTTAGAATTTAGTTGTCTATTTGAGTATTTTTGACATAGATTAATTTCTATAAATATTTTCAAATTAGTTCCTTTTGCAAAATTGTTCCATTTGACAACCTTGGACCAGAAAAACCTTGCCCAACCATTTTTGGACACCCTTGGACCATGACCATGTATTTTAGCCAAAATTCCATCATAGTAGTCCATCTAGTTATTATGTCTTAGATTTTGTTTCTATTTCTTTCTACCATTGTTTGTTGTGGCCATTTTTGGAGCCAAGACCAAGTACCTAGTATGCGTAAATCACATACAAGGCCAAGTGGTAAACCTTAGACCCTAGTACCTTTGCTTTCTATCTACTTCTCCATTCCCCTATTCTTGCTTCAAGAATTCACCAAGTCAGCAAAATGGAGATCAAGACTCAAGCACAAGAATGAAACTTCAATATCAACTTGGTGGCAACATGAAGAGCTACAAGGAAGATCAATGAAGAAGTTTTGAAGAAAACACTTGGACTCCACACCTAGAAGAAACTCAAGGAAGTACAAGTGTGAAGAAATTCAGAAGAAAGCATCTCCCTCTCTCTTTCTATCCTTCTTCTAAATTTTTCTTTCAAATTTACTTAGTGGTATTTGTGCCCATCCCATACCTAAACCAAGTAGTGAAGTGAATATCATGAAGATTTATCAAGTACAAGAGGAACGTCACAACAAGGAGGAAACTACAATAGGAGCATGAAGATGAACTTCAAGAACACAAGCATATGAAGACTTGGAGCCATCCACACAAGTTGAAGAATAACAAGTTGTTTTTGCCCAACCATTGACCCAAATGGAAAATCCCAAGACTTTATATTGTTTTCTCTATTGCTATGAAGTTAGTAGACCTACCGTAACCACAATGGAAAATACTAACATAGGCACTCAAATATTTTGAAGGTGAATATGACCAAGTGTTTGCATGTATTACTTTAGTCGAAGAAGTAATATGTTTATTCTAAGTGAACTCTTGGAACTTCCTCGACAAGTATGGTTATAATAAAGTTAGATCACATCAAACTCAACCTAGTCCTTCCCAAGTAAACCATTGGAATTTCCTTAACAAGTATGAGACCATTAGAGAATGAATCTTTCAACTCAAACCTAGACCTTGTCCTAGCCCACTAGGTTAAACTCCTTTGGCTATGTTATTGCTTTGTATGATCTCTTCACTTGTATGTTTGCTTGATAGCATGTTTGTTTATTTTGGTTTTGTGTTGTCAATGAATAGATTGTACGGAGAGCAACGATATTTTGTGAAGAGAGTGTGATATCTTCACCAACTTCAACAAGGCAAGTAACACACCATCAACTACCCATTATTTTCTATATGCATTAGTTGATTTTGTGTAGTATGCATGATAGGAAAGTTTACTAAGTTATACTATGCTATGCTATTATCCTAGTAGTGTGTAGCCATCCCTTTTACATTGTTATTTTGATAGCCTTAGAATTTATTAGATGCTATGCAATGTTACAAATTGTTTTACTAGATGTTGAGGAAAATCCTAAGTATAACTAATGAATGAACCACCTGGGTGGAAGTGGTAAGACTGGGTTATGTTGAGTGTTTCCTCAGGGCCCTTACCTAAGGGTTATTCCACTTGAGGTTGTCACTTGCGGATGGCCACCCAGGAACAAAGAGATTACTATGTCCTTCTAGGTTTAGTAGCTTCCCGTGCAGCCTTTAGTCATATGGGCTTTGTCTTGATCAACTAAGTTGAATGAACTCACTAGGCTTACCAGCAGATGTAGCATAATTATAGGTGGAACGGGTAAGCCAAACGGTGGTGGAATTTCTTCTGAAAGATCTCGTCTCAATCTTCTCCTTTCCTTAATGCACTCAGGGTGTATAGGATGTTTGGGCTGATTTGAGTCTGAAGGTGAAAGTGCACAAACTCTGCAGAGTCAACAAACTAAGATCTTAGCCGTGTCCCCGGTTATGGACAACTATGAGCAGCTGGACAAGGATTGACGGAAGAATCTCATCATCAATTTCAATAAGTAAAATTTGACCAAGTGAACAGTATTGTGGTGCTTGGATCTTAATCCAATGTTGCCACCCTTTTGAAAAGAAAAGTTGGTTTTACAAAAGTGATAGGAGAAAACTGGCTTTATGCAAACTTAACCAAAACTCCACTCAGCCAAATAAGCATGTAGTATTAGTCTTGCCATTTATATCCACCATAGTGTTACTTGCCAATACATTAAATTGTATTGACTCCCTTGTGGCTGCATATTCCATATTGCAGATGTTTCTGAAGACGAGTGAGGATTTCGTTTAGGATCTCGAGACTATCGCCAACATGTTTTGCATGTGGCACATGAAGAAGATGGGCTCAATGTTGTACTATGTTTTCTGCTGTATTTATTTGTTTTCTGCTAGTCTTCTAAGACTATGCAAGTTGTAATCCTATTTTGTAAAGACTGGATCATGCGATGTAATATAATTTGATGCATTTGCATGATATTTCATTTTGTACTGTGGTGCTAGCAATTGATCCAGGGACTAGCACAATAACACAGGTATTCCATCTTTATTAAAAGTTGGGACGCTACAGGAAGCTATGGAAGAAGATGACGTTGAGAAGCTAAAGACACTGAAGGCCGTGATCCGGCAATTCTCTGTGGGGACCAAATGGACCTTGGAGGCTTTGAAATGGCCTGGGGCTTGTGGCGGCGCGGACAAGATGCTCGAGGCGTGCTCAACTATCCCCGCCTAGATTGAGCACTGGAAACGCTCAGCATGCCGAGTGGGAGTAACCCGCGGCCTTTCCTTGGCCAAAGCTTATTTTCCTAAGCTTGAGCCGGCAACGCTCGTGGGCGGGTTCTCCGAGTTTAACAACGACGGCTCAAGGTTCACTGGCAAGGACTATAAGTTTATCCATGCTCAGGTGCGTCATTCGGCAAGCTTGATAGCCGACAATCTGGATGTGAGCAAGCTCACCCCGCCCTACAATGCTGATGACAAGCCGGTCCCATCTGATCTCCCCAAGCCCTTTGACATGCTGGCCCGGTGGAAGGAGAAAATTGCCAAGAAGAAGGCTGAAGCCAAGAATGCGCCATCCACATCTACTCCGGCTGTTCCTCCTCCAGCTCGCGCCGATACTGCAGGTAACCCGGACATGGGAGCAGGGAAGACCACCGATGAGCATGTTGAAGACCCGACCGCCAAGGACACTGCTGATAACTCGGCCATGGATGTCGAGTGAAGTTTTACTGTTTCTCGCCCCAAAACACTTATTCGGCCAATGGGCATTATGTAATATGCCTGATACAATTATTCTTTTAATAGTGCGCCTGTGCACTTTTGATACTATTTCCGTGGTTTGTAATACGTTTAAACTTTAATAGCTTATGGTGGCCCTTTTGACCATCCACCTCGATATGATTTTTTCCAGTCTTATACTTTTTTTGCCACTTTTCTGACATTTCTCTTTTTTCCCGTCCATGAGACTCAATTTCCGGGTCTCAGGATCTTTGACTGATTGAACTTTTTGCTTTTCAAGTCCCCAAGCTCCCAAATCACTACAAGTCGGGTTTTTGGGTTTCAAGCTTGATGGCTAACAACTTATTGCTTTTTTCAAATTCCCAAGTCCCCAAGACTCGGTTTTTTGGGTTTCGAGCTCAGTAGCTAAACAATTTGTTGCTTGTCTCAAATTCTCCAGTCCCCAAGACCCAAATTTCCGAGTCTAGGGATTAGTGGTTTTTAAGAAAAAGCTACCTGTTCTTGCCAGGGCCCAAATTATATATCTTCCCATATAAATTTTGAAGCCATGCTTAATACATTGTGAGTTTACAGCCGTAGCCTTTTACTCCGCATAACTTGTGGTTTGGATGACTCTTTTGATCCTCTTTGTTGCAAGCCGGCTTTCGCGTGGATATTCAGTGCTGCTATAACTGTATAAAAACAGGGTCAGGCAAGTCCCAATGGGCATCATGACTGATTCTGATTACACGTTAGCAAGTCACGCCACATCATTGCGAGTCACATTGAGCTTAAACAAGAGAAATCAAGAAAGTTTGGCTCTAGTGTCCAGTTATAAGATTGTAACCGTACTTATTACAAGTAATCGGTCCTCATAACTTAATGGCATCGCGGCTGGGTCCTGAGATTATAGCTGTGCTATTCAAGCAATCAGCCCCCAAGACCTATATATGCAATCCACGAAAATATTAACCCTAACGTATTATAGCCACATAATTACTATTTACCAGGTAAGGTAAAAACAGTAGGTAAAAACAGAAAAATTAAAAACAAACTTAACAGAATTGAACAAAAAAGAAACAATATCATAGTTTAACCATCTCTTTATTGATATGAGAAAAGTTAGGTCAGCAAGCCGCCTCATTAAAAACCCTCCAGTCCCCTTAGGTACCCTGGATAGGAAAAGAGTGCGTATGAAACCTGCTGCCTATTACATCGTGTAATTAAACTTGTAAACCTAGCCTATACTAAGTGTAGTAGGGACGTAGCTGAGCCACGTTCCATGGTCTTTCCCTCTCTTGCATAGATGAAGTGGTGTGGGTGGTGTCGTTGACAGTATCCGACTCTTCCCTTGCATCTACTAAGTAATATGATCCGTTATGCAAATTCCGGCTTACGATGAACGGACCTTCCCATGGCGGAGATAACTTATGCTTTCCCTCCTTTGATTGTACTAAGCGTAATACCAGGTCCCCTTCCTGGAAGACCCGGGTTTTGACTCGCCGACTATGATATCTCCTCAGGTCTTGTTGATATATGGCCGATCTCTCCAAAGCTTGCTCCCTGTGCTCTTCTAGCATATCCACAGCATCTTGCCGGGTCTTCTCGTTCTCCACCTCGACATAAGCCTCCACTCGGGGTGAATCATGAATAATATCACTCGGCAGGACTTCCTCTGCACCATAAAACATGAAAAACGGAGTCATCTGGGTAGATCTGTTAGGTGTAGTATTAATTCCCCAAACCACTGATGGTAACTTTTCGACCCATGCTCCAGCAGCTCTGAGGCACGGGACTCTCAGCCGTGGTTTCAACCCACGCAGTAACTCCTGGTTTTCCCTCTCCACCTGTCCATTAGCTTGTGGATGGGCTACCGAGGCTACATCAAGGCGGATGCCGTTGTTTCCACAGAATTTCTCCATCTCTCCTAAGGACATGTTGGTTCCATTGTCTATTATTATGCTGTGGGGATATCCAAACCGATAGATAACCCTTTTTAGGAACTTGACTGCTGTGATTGCTTCACAATTGGTGACTGGCATACCTTCAACCCACTTGGTAAACTTATCAATAGCCACCAAAAGATGAGTCTTTTTGCAAGGTGACATGTGAAAGGGGCCTACCATATCCATACCCCAAACTGCAAACGGCCAGGTCAGCGGGATTGTTCGCAACTCCATAGCCGGCACATGGATTTGGCAAGCGTACCTTTGACATCCATCATACCTTGCCACCAAACGCTCCGCGTCTGCTAGGGCCGTGAGCCAAAAGAAACCGTGCCGGTATGCTTTAGCCACGAGGGATCTTGTGGAGGCATGATGCCCACAATCACCTTCATGGATCTCCTTTAGGATCTGCCGGCCCTCTTCTGGTGCTACACAGCGCAAAAAGACTCCTGCTGCACTTCTTTTATACAACTCACCGTTGATGATAGAATAACCTTTTGCTCGTCTCAGAATTTGCCTGGCTAAAACTTCCTGCGATGGTAACTCGCCCCGTGACAGGTAGGCCAGAAACGGTTCTGTCCACTCGGGGATAGCGTGCACGGCGGCTACGAACTCCAAATCCGGGTCTTGGTTGGCCACCTCTTCCTCAGACTCGGTTTTTACGGAAGGCCGCCACAATTCGTCCAGAAAAACGTTAGGCCGAACCGGCTCTCGGCGCGAGCCGAGTCATGCGAGTGCGTCTGCTGCCTCATTCTTTCGCCTGTCAATGTGTTCCACCTCATACCCGGAAAAAGACCCGGCCACCTTGTCTACCTTCCTGCGATATGCTGGCATTATTGCATCCTTCCTATCCCAAGTTCCAGAGACCTGCTGTACCACAAGATCCGAGTCTCCATAACACCTTATTCGTCTGATATTCATCTCCTTTGCTACTAGTAGTCCGTGTAATAGGGCCTCATACTCGGCCACATTATTGGAGCAATCAAAGTGAATTTGCAATACGTAACTTAACTTATCTCCTTTGGGCGATGTAAGCACCACCCCAGCTCCTGATCCCTTGTATTGCTTGGAACCATCAAAGTGCATCACCCAAGACTCGGAACTTGGCATCATTGTGGGCATGCTTGTGTGAGTCCAATCATTGATAAAATCGGCTAACGCCTGGGATTTAATTGCAGACCGAGGCTCGTAGTTGATGCGATAATCTCCCATCTCAATGGCCCAGTTGGCTATTCTACCTGCCGCGTCTGAATTTCTGATAATATCTGCCATGGGTATAGAGCTAACCACAGTTATGGGGTGTTCCTGAAAATACGGCTTCAACTTCCGGCTGGCCATGAAGACCCCGAAAACTAACTTTTGCCAATATGGGTAGCGCTGCTTTGCTTCTGATAAAACCTCACTCACGTAGTAAACCGGCCTTTGCACCGGGTGATCTTTTCCATCCTCCTTGCGCTCAACCACAACCACTGCGCTAACCGCCCGAGGCCCGGCCGCGATGTATAATAACATGGGCTCTTTGGGACCCGGTGCTGCCAGGATTGGTGCCTCAGACAACTGCTTTTTCAGGGCTTCGAACGCCTCGTCCGCCTCTTGGTCCCATACGAAGTTGTCGGTTTTCCTCAAGAGCCGGTATAAAGGTATTGCTTTTTCTCCGAGCCTGGATATGAACCGGCTTAACGCTGCTACACACCCCGTAAGCTTTTGAACGTGCTTCAGGCCTTCCGGCTTTTTCAGACTTTGAATAGCTTTGATCTTATCCGGGTTTGTCTCAATCCCTCTCTCAGAAACGATAAAGCCGAGTAACTTTCCTACAGGCACCCCGAATACGCACTTGGTCGGGTTAAGCTTCATCTGGTATCTCCTCAAGTTCTTGAAGGTCTCCTTTAGATCATCTATGAAGGTTTCAGCTTTCCTTGTTTTAATCACCACATCGTCCACATAGGCGTGAACATTGCGCCCAATTTGATCCTCAAAACACTTCTGGATGCACCGCTGATACGTTGCGCCTGCATTTTTTAGCCCAAAGGTCATAGTTTTATAACAAAAAGCACCAAAGGGGGTTATAAACGAAGTTTTCTCCCAATCCTCTTTTTTGAGCTTGATTTGATGATACCCGGAATAAGCGTCCAGGAAACATAATAAATCACAACCTGCCACTTCATCAATGATCTGGTCTATTCTCGGAAGGGCAAATGGATCCTTTGGGCAATGCTTGTTGAGACTTGTGTAGTCTATGCACATCCTCCACTCATTGTTCTTTTTCAGCACGAGAATCGGATTTGCCAACCATTCCAGGTGAAAAACTTCCATGATAAAGCCGGCTGCAAGGAGCCGAGCTATCTCCGCTCCTATAGCCTTTCTCCGTTCCTCATTCATTTTTCTGAAGCCCTGCTTCACAGGCCGAGATTTGGGATCAACATGCAAACTGTGCTCAGCTAACTCGGTCGGGATACCCGGCATATCGCTGGGCGTCCAAGCAAAAACGTCCTGATTCTCGCGAATGAACTCGATAAGTGCTTCTTCCTGCTTGTTGTCTAGGTTAGAACCTATGGCAAATTGTTTGGAGGGTTCACCCTCGACAAAATCCACCATCTTGGTATCCTGGGCCGCTTTAAACTTTGCTCTCTCATCCTCCGTATTTGGCCTCTTCAAAGCAGTTCTATCTTCCGGGTCTACTTGAGACCGGTAATACTTGAGCTCTTCCTTCCTGCAAGCTTGTTCTGCCATTGCCGCGTCTCCTTCGTCACACTCTGCTGCCACGGCCCGGTTTCCATGTATGGTGATGGTCTGCTTGGAACCCGGGATCTTTAGCTGTAAATACACATAACATGGCCTGGCCATGAACTTAGCATACGCCAGCCTTCCGAACAGCGCGTGATAAGGACTGCACAATTTTACCACCTCGAATATGAGCCATTCCACTCGGAAATTGTCCTTGGATTCTCCAAAGGCCACCTCTAATGTTATATTTCCTTCAGGGCATGCCGAGTGACCCGGCACAATTCAATGAAACAATGTGGAACTTTTCTGCAGCTGAGACTCCTTGAGCCCCATGCGTAGGAAGGTTTCCCAATATAATATATTGATGCTACTTCCACCATCCATCAAAACCTTTTTCAGGTCGTAACCATTGACGTGTGGTGCGACCACCAAAGCTAACACACCCGGATGTTCTATTGTTTCCGGGTGATCCCTTCTACTCCATGTTACCTCTTGATCTGACCATCTCAAATATCTCGGAACACCTGAAGAAACCGAGTTTACGGCCCTTTTAAGTATCTTTCTATCTTTGTTGGAAGTCCCTGTAGTATGAACATGGTACTGCCCTAGCTGCTTTGGGTTGGCTTGGAAACCTCCAGCACCTCCTTGATTGTTACCCGGATTACCACCTCCTGCGTTGCCAGCTGGGGGTGGCCCATTGCCCGGGTTTCCACCCGGACCCGGTCCTCCTCCCCGGCCTGCGCCTCACAGGGCCGTTTGTATTTCCTCATTCTTCCATCTCTGTAAATCCACGCACTGCTCTAATGAATGATTAGCCGGCCTTCCGTTCCTGCTATGACGCGGACAGGGCATCCTGAAGGCCTCTATATGATTAGCCGGCCTTGGTGGTCCTTGGTAATTTCCTCCATTGAAGTTTCCTCCGTTGAAATTTCCCTTTGCCCTGGGTCTTGCAAACCCGGCTTCTATATTAACAACAAACTCGGAGTTTCCTTCATATGGGCGCTTGTGCTGGTTGTTTCCATTACTTCCTCCATTATTACCCGGTGCAGTGCCATTGCCGGGTCTTCCACTATTGTTCGCGTTAGCTTTTGCTTTTTTGTCATCAACATCTTCCTCTATGGTATCTGTGGCGGCGTGCTTGTTGCACGCGTCCATCAACTCTCCCATTGTAACCTCTGAAGCGTGCCGACTGGACTTCATACGTGTCAGCTTTTGCACTAAGGGTATGTATTTGCATGTTTTCGCCATAGCTTGTAATGCATCCTTTGGCTGGATATCAGTGGACGAGTGGAGAATTTCCATAACTCGGCGCACCCAACTGCGCGCCGACTCTCCCTTCTTCTGGACCCATCGCTCTAAATCGTCGATTGTAAATAACTTCCTGCACGTCCCATGAAAGTGCTTGATAAAGGCAGTTTTCAGCTCACTCCATGAATTGACGGATCTTTCTGGTAGGTTATTGAACCATAACTTTGTTGCTCCCTCTGACATCATTAGGTACATAAATTTGGCTTGAAGATTCTCAGATGCGTTGTGAATCGACATAGCCATCTCATAACTGCTCAACCAAGTCTCGGGGTCCATGGTTGGCTCATAATTAACCACTTTACCCGGTTCCTTGAATTTATCCGGGTAAGGCTCAGCCCTGATGGCATCCGATAAACACTTAGGCCCGGCGAGGTTTGCCGGTACTGGCCTCACTCGGGAAACGTGTGATGCCGCAGCGGGTACGACGGGGGGGTGCAACCGCTACTGGTCCCCGTACCGCAGACCCGGCTGCTGCTCGCCTGGCTCGAGAACTGTCCACAATGGCCTGTGCTGCTGATACTGCAGGTGTTGCCGGTCTATGGGGAGGAGGCGTCATTTGCTGCTGCTCTGCCCTCCGCCTTGCCGAACTTGACTAAATATACCCGGTATTCCCGGGCTGCCGGCTGACATACGGTGTCCCGTGCAAACCACTTCTATGATCCGGGTAATTTTCTTGCTGGGCCACTGCGGTGCGCAGCAGGTCTATCGCTCGCCGGGTCTCCACTGCATGGGGTGACTCTCCTACGGGGATACGGTCAAGTGCCAATGTTGCTGCATATACGTTGTCCATGGGGTTCTTTTAGGCTTCCCGCATGGCTTCTAGGTCCAGAGCAGCACAAGCCCAAAAGAAGTCTCGGGCTGCAGCCGAGCTTATTCCCACCGTTAAGCTCGTTCTCTTCACATTTCCAGAAACTGGTGGCGAGTGGATTCTGGACGGCTTGCCGCAAAGGACTGAACGGGTATATGGGCATACTCCTATTTTCAATTTTATTTACTGGAGAACTGCCACCGCAGCCAAATAACGATTGGGGGAACCAAAACAAAAATACAAAGTGGAGCGATGTGTGTCTGCCTGCGTCTCAACCCGACCTCCTGTTTTCGCGAACAGCAGCTGCAGCTAGAGAACGCTAGGGTCAGAGCTGAGGTTAGTGCTTCATGCCGTACGTCATCGGTGATTGAATAGTAGCCGTACTACGTGACACGATGCATCTCGTGCGGGATTTCATGGATGTACGTGCCATCCATTTTCCCAATCGCTGAAGAAACGGTAGCCTGTGACGACTTTGTCGTTATTTTAATATGGATGACACTGGTTTTATTTGGGCATGTGCATACTAATCATACTATGACACGGATGTTTTACATACACATATTAAATCCAGAGACATTGCAGACATTTCACTACTTAACATGGCTGATAAGCCAAAACATTAGAAGCCTAAAAGAAGTCTCCAAATAGTTTTCTAGGAGCTTCTACCCACAACAGTTTCTCCCCACCAAAATCTATAAGCCAGCTTATGCATAACCATAAGCCTAAAAGAAGTCACCCGAAATCGGGGTGGTGGCGGTGGCGCGGTATTTCCAACAGCGACCCCGGTTTGCAACGTGGGTAACCCGGCCTGCACGTTTGCCGGCTGTCCTCCCAGAGTTGCAACTTGATGTCCAGTTTCCTGATTCACAGCCGAGATCGGTTGATCCTGAGGGGTGAGGAACAATGCAGCCGGGTGTAAATTTCCACCAGTTGTCGGTAATCTCGTCTGGTGCCTCTGATTGTAGATCCTAGTCGACTGAACCTGAAGCCGGTTTTCCAATTCTTCCAGCTCGCGCTGGCGCGTGGTCATCCCTTGTTTCTCAGCTTCGACATCTCTCCTCTGTTGATCCAGTGCACGGCGAGCCACGTCCAGATCTCGGGCGCGCGCCACCGCGTTTTCCGGGGTTATCACCGTTGCTAGCACTGTGGGATCTAAGATCAAGTTATTGTTGAACAGAGCCGGATTTCGCGGATTCGAAGGTCCCGCTCCTGGTGTTCTGTTCGCCATAAATCCAAACATGTTCCTCTGCCGCTCGCTTTCTCCGGTATGGCTGGTGACAGAGGCCGACTCTCCGTCGACCCGGGCTATAACCGGGTTTCCGTCAATCGGTGCCTGCTGTTGGGCCAGTGCTCGCGCCGCTCCAGCCGCGGCCGTCGTCATATCCCCCTGATTAAGATTGATTGCAGGGGCTGTATAGACCGCGACCCGGCGCGCGATGCCTGGTGATGATTCGTATTCCTCCTCGTCGCAGCTATCTTCCTCGTACCGATCTTCCAGCAGGTGCAGGATAGACTCGGTATCATCTTCTCTCGTGACCCGGCCGTGCGGGGTCCATGCCGGCTCCTCCGGCTGTTCCCTCTTCGCGGTGGACTCTTCTACCGGATCGGCTGTCCTGACCGACTCTTCTCCGTCCGATTGAACGCAGGTCGCTTCTCCTGACACAGAATCATACTCAATATCATCAGGAACTGAACCGGACGTACGTACCATGCCGACGAAGACGTTGACCCGGCCGATCGTGACGACAGATCCGGTTTCCAGCAGATCCGACTCTGGTCCCCAACCAAGGTCGTCCACCATCTTCTCTCTTTCGGGGTTGGTGATGATCTCGCCGATGACGAGGTTCTTCATGCTTTGCCGAGATGTAAACACCCTTGGACGTAGGCCCGACGGTGGGCGTCAATTGTCGTGGGTTAATCACGGCAGACGTTACCAGGGGTAACTTACTTTGGGGCAAATCGACTCTGGTGTTTGGGAGAGGGTTTAGCTCAGGGGAAATCATGCTATCAATCGATCTAGTAGCTCTGGCCGTAATGTCGCTGAGTCTCCGATCTAGGGTTACTATTATCAATTCTCGTATTACAGGATACTCGAATATCTGGTGAAGCTCTGTGTTTCTTGTTGGGAATATGCCCTAGAGGCAATCATGTATGATGTAATTCCCAATGTATTCATAAAGTTATTAAGTTGTCCTTGTTTTCAACATCTGATACATGTCATTGAATATGTGATTCGATTGTGGAACTATGTATTCATGTTGTTCATACTATATTGTCCTTGGTAATTTAGGTTGTGCTGGACACACACCCTAGACTAAAGTGAGTGTTGGCTGATGACACGGTTCCACTTGTCATGGGCAAGGTGATGCCATTCCAACGATCACGGACTTGGCTAAAGAGTTTAGCAAGTCGGACTGACCCACATTGAGATGCAACGATCAAGTCGTCATTTGCATGTCTCAATCAATGTAATCCTTAGACCTGAGATTGTCGCACAATCCGAGTTGTGGATCACCGACTTAGGTTCTGTTAAACGCTGTTTTGTAACAAGGCAGCTATAAAGGCAGAGTTCGGGTCGAATGAGAAGCAAGCTGCGTGATGTGGATAATCAAGATGGGATTTTGCCCCTCCGAATGGAGAGATATTCTCTGGGCCCTCTCGAGTGATATGATTCAGGAAGCATGGCCATGCGCGACTCAGTTAGGTGTTAACTGTGTCTGTTGACTAAGAGTTAGTCAGATGAATCACATATCACGGATCGAGAAGATAGTCGAGCTATTTAAGGGATGACGATAAATCGCCTATAGTTTGACAAGGTATATCGTGAGGCAAAAGGGACTAAGATGAATATCACATTGAAAGGTATGTCATCATGACTCTATGGCACTTGGGAGTCGGCACGTTCTGCTAGGAGCCGCTACCGATTGATCGATGGGAGTCGGACTCCAATCGTGTCCAAGTCGCCATGAGCCTGCAGGGTCGCACACTTAAGAGCGGGAGCAAATGTATTGGTCGGGTTGGACCCGAAACGGAAATGGACTGCTTTTGTGAGTCGGACTCACAGAGGGAATGGGCCACAAGTGTTGTGAAGCCCACTACCATTCGCTATATAAAGAGGGGCGCAGGTTGCCCAGCGGGCACGTTAGTCCACTCCCATGCGTTGGGAACCCTAGCCCCACTCAGTCCAGCCGACGCACCGGACCTAGCAGTCCGCCGTCGGAGCTCCTCCTCGTACGTGTGGATACCGGCAGAGGTGCTGTACGTTCAGCACTTCGACGTTCGTGGATTGGATTGGCTGGATTGGATCGTGGGACTGCACTGCCCCGACGCGCTTCATCAATAATCCGCAACCGCGCGTCTAGTGGTAATCATCGTGGCTTTCTACCTCGGCTAGATCTTGGAAGTACCGCGTAGGAAAAAGTTTTGTTTATCTCTACGCGCTCCAACATTTCTAACCCTAGGAGCCGGTTTATATGTTACCCGGCTCCCTGGTTTCCTACACAAGATACACCCAGAGTCCTACCCGGAAACCGCACACAACCCTAAGTTTCCTAATCCTAACCTATGTGAGATGGACTGATAAACTCATCATAGGGTTAATTAACCTCATGTAGTATTTCCTCAAATCAGTTTAAGCCTGAGACCAGCATCACAGGGTTCCAGGAAATACAAGTGGCAGATGAAAACAATGTTAAATTCCTGGATAAGACCAACACAGGTACATGCAAAATATCTCAGCCGTATGAAACAGGCACACATCACACTCAGAGGTGCATATCTCTGTGCTGTCACCACTGCAGGGGTCAGTTAAAAGGAATAGCAGTCGTGGAGATGAAGGAAACCAACATCACTTTCCCCTGTTCACAGCTTGAGCTACACAGCTCCAGCAAGAACAACAAGAACACCCATCACACAATAAATCACCATAAATCATTCCACCACCAGAATCTTGTGAAATTAGGGATCCAGTAAAGTTTTAACAAGGCCAAGTCAGAAATGGAGGAGCGGGGCTCGAGGAGAACAGGAACAGCAAGATCTCCACAAAGCCAAGCTAGAAGTGGAGGAGCAGGGCTGAGGAGCAAGCAGACCACAAGCACACAAACCATCCATAACCAACAAGCCATAGGTTGTTAACTACACATCATCCAGAAAGTAACTGCTAGATTATGCACAGAAAGCAGGCTGGGGGTATTTCCCTCACATAGGCATAGAAGGGATATGCTAAAATTCATCATAGGGAATAAATTGATCAAATCTAGCATCTAGTCTTATTTAAACTTGGGCCTCAGGCTTTGCATCACTGGCCAGGGGAAAATCAAGTCACCAGTAACTGTTCTTATCAGTTAATAAGCTTAGGGGCAACAAAATCATGCAAGCAACATATTCCTAGCAGTAGAGGAGAGACTAGGGGCATAAGTCCTTAATAAATACTCATTGGGAATTTATCTAGCTCACAATCTTATGCATAGCTGTTGCTGGGAACCAACCCATGGGAGAGTACCTCAACACAACAATTATACATACAGTTGCACCAGAAAATCAGTAAGTATACAGAGGGAAAAAACATGGCATGTTCCCAATTAAAACAGAAAGTAACCAAGGGGGGTAGTGACACATTCTCTGAATTAAGGTTCAAAGTAGCACACACAAGGCTATGCCCTGTTATGAGTATAGCACAAGAGGGCCTAACTCAACATAATTACCAAGTCATATTATGCTTAGAGCCTAGCAATAGGAAGATCAGGATACCGGAAAGCATATGTATCACATAACTAGTGGCTAGCCAAATCAACCACTAGATATTATCTGACAATGATAGCCTCAAATCCTCCTCAACCAAATTAGGGTCTAAGTCTTAGATAAATGCACAGCATCAGTGGGCAACCATAAGTCACTGCCAGGCTAGCTAATATCCACAACACTTCACGAGTTGGGAAAAAAAAATTCCAGTTTCTAACAAGCACAACATAGAGGCATCCTCTAAAACTATCACTAGCAAGTCTATCCATAGGAGTTCACAGCACAAGCAGGAGCAATCGAATCACAAGTACCAGAGGGGCCACACGCATAACATTCCTAATGGCATGAACTCAGGATCGATGGTCTGGTTCCAGAGTAAGAGGAGAAGTGAGAAAGAGGTACAGAGAGAGGAGTGGAAGAGAGGAGAGGCATGAGATGCTTATAGGTGACCACCATCGCGGTGGCCACAGCCAGGAGGCAAGATCATCTCGAGGGAGGCGGCATGGACCGTGGTTGCTCGCTGGGGGCTGTCTCTGAAGGGAATATGCCCGAGAGGCAATAATAAAATGGTTATTATCTTATTCCTTGTTTATGATGAATGTTTATTTCTCATGCTAGAATTGTATTAACCGGAAACGTTGATACATGTGTGCTTAATAAACAAACAATGGTTCCTAGTAAAGCCTCTCTTTTAACTAGCTCGTTGATTAATAGATGATCAAGGTTTCCTGATCATGAACATCGGATGTTATTAATAACGGGGTCATGTCATTAGAAGAATGATGTGATGAACATATACCCAAAGAGAATATAGCAATGCGATCAAGTCATTTAGTTTACATTGTTATATCAAACACACGAAGTAACTTATTCCTTATACCATGAGATCATGTCAATCACTGATACCGGAAGAGTGCTTTGATGGCATCAAACGTCACACCGTAACAGGGTGACTATAAAGGTGTCGTTAAGTATTCGGAAAGTATTAGTTGAGGATCATGGATCAAGAGTGGGATTTGTCCATCCAAATGACGGAGAGATATACTCTGGGCCCTCTCGGTGATATCACATCGAAACCGCTTGCAAGCACGTGATATGATCACAAGGATGTTATATCACGGGAACGAGAAAAGAGTACTTGTCGGTAACGAGATTGAACAAGGTATGGTTGATACCAATGATCGAATCTCGGACAAGTAAAATATCGCGAGACAAAGGGAATAGTTCACGGCGTTGTTGGTTCACACGATCACGAGAGTCATCGTTGAATATATAGGAGTCATCACGGATCTCCAGATCCCGCTGTTGATTATTGATCGGAGAGGAGTCTCGATCATGTCTATCTTATTCGCGAACCGTAGGGTGACACACTTAAGGTTCGATGACGCGTTTGAGAGGATACGGAATATCGAAGAATATTTTGGACAGCACCGAAATTGTTTCGGGGAAAATTGAAATAGTTCAAGGGGTTTTTCGTCGAATGGTTGTTAATAGAATTAACAAATGATTCGAGGTGCTATATGCAAAAGTTTGTTAATAGAATTAACAAATGCTGAAATAAAGAAATAAAAAGGTTTTATTTATTTATTAAAAGAAAACCTTTGGATTTTCCAAGTGGGAAATTATGGGAGCATGAGTGGGTGTGAGTGGAGCTTCCACTCACATGAAGAGGGAAGAGGTGGGGGCACCCCATGGCTGGCCGCACCCCCCTTGGGCTGCCTCCCCCTCTCCTATAAAAGGAGGGTGAGAGCTCTCCCTCCTCCACACACTTGGCCACTTCCCTTTCCCTCCACCCGCTGCTCCATTTCATGGTCTCCGGCTTGGCGAAGCCCTGACCGTGGGATTCTTCACCACCACCACGTCGTCGTGCTGCTGGAGTTCCGAGGGATCCTCTACTTCCGCGCCCCGCTGGAACGAGGGAACGGAGGTCGTCATCAACCGTACGTGTGACCGATCACGGATGCACCGCCGGATTGCGGTGCCATCTTCTCGCTATCGGGATCGGTGTGAGTACGACTACGCCAACAACGAGATTTGATCTCGTACCACTTTGAGTCTTCGAGGGTATGTGTTCTCCTTAACCCTCTCTTTGCCCGTTGCACTTCGTCTCCTAGATTAGATCTTGGCCTTTCGGGTGTCTCTCGCGTAGGAAAATTTTTGTTTTCTATGCTACGTTCCCCTTCAGTGGTATCAGAGCCGGATCTATGCGTAGATGTTTTGTACGGGTAGAACACATAGGTGTATGTGGGCGTTGATGATCATGTTATTACCTCCTTGATTATTTTATGATCTTAGTGGCATAGTGGGATGAAGCGGCCCGGACTAACCTTACATGTCCACGTACATGAGACTTGTTCCACAACTGACATGCAACTTGTATTGCATAAGTGGCTTGCGGGTGTCTGTTTCTCCTACTATAGTTAAGATCTAATCTATGAAGGGTTGTTAAAAATGTGTTTATCAACGTTGTGGTTGATGTTCGTAGGTATGAACGGTTCTATCATCGAAAGCCCTAAGCCACGTAAAATATGCAAAAATAATTTAGAGGCGTCTAACTAGTTTTTGCTGGGCTTGTGATGTGATATGGTCAATATTACAAATTTGATTATGAGATGATCTATTTTGTAAATTATTGATATACCGGAAGGTATCCATATGATTGTCTTCTTCTTGATGGACAATCAAGATTGGGTGCCATGGTACTTGGTACCACGCCGGTGGAATGATGAGATCATACCATGATGCACATGATGGAGATCAAGTGCAAGGAGGACCATATCATATCACGTTATCCTTACATGTGATGTATGTGATGTTAATACTTTTATGCATCTTGTTTTTCTTAGATAGCGACGGTAGCATTATAAGATGATCCCTCTCACTTAATATCAAGATAATAATGTGTTCTTCCTTAAGTATGCACCGTTAAGAAAGTTCGTCGTTTCGAGACACCACGTGATGATCGGGTGTGACAGACTCAACGTTCGCATACAACGGGTGTTTTCAAGCCTAGCATGTACAGACATGGCCTTGAAACACACGCAATACTACGGTTCTACTTGGCGAGCCTAGCATGTACAGACATGGCCTCGGAACACGTAACCGAAAGGTAAAGCATGAGTCATATGGATGATATGATGAACATGTCAATGTTCGCCTTTGAAGCTACATCATCTCACGTGATGATCGGTTTTGGTGTAGTGAATTTGGTTCGTGTAATCACTAAAGACGACTAAGAGGGATGTTGTTTTTGAGTGGGAGTTCATGGCTTAATTTTGAATTAACTTGAACTTATTTATCATGAACAACCAATCAAAGTGAATTTGCACAAATTGTAGTATTCATTGGCATCTATAATTACCTTACACTTAGATTGTTAATTGAGATATAACTGTTATGATCTGGTAAATACCATTTAAGATTGGTACCGTATTAGTGAAATTTAAAATTGAGTCCTATTGTAGATTTTTGGTATTTCCTACCTAGCTCCATGTGGTTAATGATTGATTAATCTAGAGAGCAAATAATTCCTACTTAGAATCCAGAGTCATGGTTGCTTCCGTATTACTTTATCTTCAAAAGAATGTTTTGTTGATCAAGGTGATTTAGGAACTGAAAAGAGTTGTTTTCAGAAACAATCAAGTGAAAGATATATTGATATCTAGAAACTTATTTGTAGCAACATGACTGAGTATAATTTAGCGTGACAATGTTTGCTTATATTATCTGAATATATGCAAATTTAGCGTGACAATGTTTGCTTATATTATCTGAATATATGCAATGATTGAAGACGCTAGGCGTTTGAATATTCCAAGAAGTTGGGCGCTCAAAATTATCCTCTAAATCCCTTCCTTCGAGCTATAGTAACTTAATCATAAAATTGTTATGATGGGATGGATTAGAAGTATGGGTAAAGTATTTTACCTTACTTGGAAATTGTTAAGAGTGGAATCTAGAAGAATGCTATTAATATGGTGATATTAGTAGAACAATCAAACTCAAAGTATGACTCAATGGGTGATAGTATATGACTAACACGCCAAAGAAAATGAGCTAGTACGGCCAGCATTGTTTGATGTTGAATGATTCTTCTATAAAGGAAAGGGAATATTGAAAATAGAATTACAAAAAGATATATGGCAGAAAAAGAAGATAACTGGAAAGTCCAGCTCAGTAGTATATGCTTGATATACAAGTTATAGATGTATTACTAGTTAACAAAGTATTTTTGGGTATTTTGATACCACATTGGTTGGTATGAGTTGTCATACAAAGCAACGCAATGAAAGAAATACAAGGGCCTAAAAGGAACTAGTAATAGATGTGGAATCGATTATGACAAGAACATAAATAAAGTGTTATTGTGTTCATTGTCGTATCGAACCAACCGGTCAAGATTTATTTGAAGAACTTAATAATTTGTTATTTTGTTCTAGTCTTTTGTGAGAACAAATGAGATTGTTCAAACTATGATCATATTCCATAATTGATGGATATGTTAATATAAATCATGTTGGTAAAGTAAACATCTATAAGACTAAATGCTAAACGTTGCAAGACGTTGAAGAGTTTCACTTAAATTGTGACAGCACCACTTTAGTTCATATCGGAAAGGAAAACATGAAGGAACTCCATATTGATGGACTTCCGGAGTCATTTTGTGTTGAATAAATTGACGCTTGTGAGACTTGTTCCAAAAGATGACTAAAATTCCGTTCATAGGCCAAAGTAGAATGGACGACTAATGTAGTGGATGTTATACATGTTGATGTATATAGTCCATTATGTGTAGTCATGTATGGTGGATTAATTTTTCCTTCATAAAATTCTGTCGATGACTTAAGTAGATATGTGAGTATATCTATTTAAAGGGAACAGAGTTTGACATTTTGAATTGGTTCAAAAGGTTGTTAATATGAAGTTAAAATCAATGTAACAAGATAATCAAGTATTTATGATTGGATCATAAAGGATAAAGTTTGAGTTACAAGTTTAGCAAAACATCTGAGAAGTTGCAGAATTGTTCTACAACTTATACTTCTCGAATACCCCACATTAGATTGGAGTATTCAAAAGACAAAATCAAACCCTGTTTGACATGGTAAGATTAATAAAATTGCCATTATAATTTTGTAGTTTATACATTAAGGACAACCGCTTTTACACTGAAAAGAGCACCATCATGATCCGCTGAAATTGACAACATATAAGATATGGTTTGGGTAGTGACCCGAATTGTCACTTTCTTAAGTTTTGGTATGCATAGCATGTGTAAAATGTTTACAACCAAAATAGGATAAATATATGTTTATAAGGTTATCCCAAATAAAACATTGGGTATTTCTCCTATCACCGAACCAAAAGACAAATGTTGTTTGTCAGAAAGGGTTGATTTCTCGAGAAAGTAGTTCTTGCGAAACAAGTGAGTGGGAGCACAGTACAAACTCAACGAGGTTAGAGAATCTTCGTTATCATGTCAAGAGTAGCGCAACACTGGAAGTTGTTCCGGGGTTTACTATTTTGACTAAGTAGAAGACACTACAAATGTTGTAGATACTTCAAATGAGTTTGCGAGCTGTACCAGAAAAGTCCAAAAACTTTGTACTTAGAACAACTTGTGGTTTAAGTGTTGTTTTGACAACAAAAGGACCTGGACCTTATGAAGGAAGCAAATGATGGGCCCTGACTTCGTAAAATTGACTATGAGTCATTATATCCGCCATAGTATCCTTGTATGAATATCAAGTATGTGACTTGGTAGTCCTTTCGATAGGCATGATGCCTAGCGATAGCAAAAGGGTCTATATAGCGACAAAGACATGGATTTTACATCTTATTAAAATTGTACTTATCGAAAAGTTGTTTTCGACGAAGTTCAAAGAGTTAACTACTACAAGATTTTGATCTTTTGTAGTGATGCTTTAGTCTTTGCGGATAGTTCTAGCAAAGTTACATATTATGATATGGCAGTTGAATAACAAAACCAACTCTCCTCTCAAGGAAGTTTTATCAAGGATGTGTACTTGACACAGTTTGAGAGTTTTGTAAAATTCAAAAAGGTTGCTAGAAAGTATGCACACTTCAATGGTTGAAGTGAGCATAACGAAGTTGAAATCTTTACCTTAATGAAGTTATCAAAAGAGTTTGATTCCATCATGAACGATAAAGATGCTTGTAAAGTTACAAGAAATTAAGTGGGAGCGCTATGACATATTTCCAATACTTTATGTAGATGACATATGGTTGATTGGAAAATATGTATTTTAAATTAACACGGTTAAGATTTTCATATTGATGAAAGGCTTGGAAGATATTGGGCATCGATATCTATAAAAGATGGATTGACGCACCTGATATGATTGAAGCCAAATTACATAGATCAAATATTGAAGTAAGTCAATATGAAAATGACAAGAAGGAGTTCTTGTCACATGGAAAATAATTGAGCAAGATTCATGTGTTTTGACACATGATGAGCATCATTGAAATTGAGATTTCTAAGTCATGTTTCCATGCTATGTACACGACCAGATGAGTCCTATGCTACAAAATGTTATAGCAGGATAATTCATATGATGATTAGACAACAGTGGGAGAGATCCTTGTGTCATTTTAGAAATGCTAAGGATATGTTTTCCTATATAGTAATGACAAAATATTAGTTGTAATATGTTACACTAATAGTCTTGTCATTCATTCAAGTAATTTTATCTCAATTAAAATATGTGATGAAGGGTAGCACAATAGGATGGAAGAAAGTTCCATGCTGGATTTGAAAGAGTTTCAAAATTAAAATATTGTGACAGATACTACAACAAAGGCTAAAGTATATCGTTGTGTTAACAACTGATTATAAGCGTATTTTGTGTCAAGGAGTTCTTTATTGAACTTGGTGAATTTCCAAGAATGCAAAAACTTTGAAGCTACATTTTCACAATGTTAGTAACATCAGTTTAAGCTGAGGAATTAAGGTATCACCGGAACTTGGTGAGTTTCCAAGAATGCTAACACTATGAAGCTACATTTTCACAATGTTAGTGACATCAGTTTAAGCTGAGGAATTAAGTTTTCATCAATTAACCATATATATATACAAAGCCATCTCATTAGAGAATGAGTGATGCGTGTAGACGCAAAGAACATGCAAATACAATAGGACCTGAACAGTTCAGATCTTTTTGATGATGTTTACCGCATGCGAAGCATGGTAATAACACTGGTACGCCATATGTGTTAAAGTGCTTACAGACTAGATTATTGACTCTAGTGCAAGTGGGAGACTGAAGGGAATATGCCCGAGAGGCAATAATAAAATGGTTATTATCTTATTCCTTGTTTATGATGAATGTTTATTTCTCATGCTAGAATTGTATTAACCGGAAACGTTGATACATGTGTGCTTAATAAACAAACAATGGTTCCTAGTAAAGCCTCTCTTTTAACTAGCTCGTTGATTAATAGATGATCAAGGTTTCCTGATCATGAACATCGGATGTTATTAATAACGGGGTCATGTCATTAGAAGAATGATGTGATGAACATATACCCAAAGAGAATATAGCAATGCGATCAAGTCATTTAGTTTACATTGTTATATCAAACACACGAAGTAACTTATTCCTTATACCATGAGATCATGTCAATCACTGATACCGGAAGAGTGCTTTGATGGCATCAAACGTCACACCGTAACAGGGTGACTATAAAGGTGTCGTTAAGTATTCGGAAAGTATTAGTTGAGGATCATGGATCAAGAGTGGGATTTGTCCATCCAAATGACGGAGAGATATACTCTGGGCCCTCTCGGTGATATCACATCGAAACCGCTTGCAAGCACGTGATATGATCACAAGGATGTTATATCACGGGAACGAGAAAAGAGTACTTGTCGGTAACGAGATTGAACAAGGTATGGTTGATACCAATGATCGAATCTCGGACAAGTAAAATATCGCGAGACAAAGGGAATAGTTCACGGCGTTGTTGGTTCACACGATCACGAGAGTCATCGTTGAATATATAGGAGTCATCACGGATCTCCAGATCCCGCTGTTGATTATTGATCGGAGAGGAGTCTCGATCATGTCTATCTTATTCGCGAACCGTAGGGTGACACACTTAAGGTTCGATGACGCGTTTGAGAGGATACGGAATATCGAAGAATATTTTGGACAGCACCGAAATTGTTTCGGGGAAAATTGAAATAGTTCAAGGGGTTTTTCGTCGAATGGTTGTTAATAGAATTAACAAATGATTCGAGGTGCTATATGCAAAAGTTTGTTAATAGAATTAACAAATGCTGAAATAAAGAAATAAAAAGGTTTTATTTATTTATTAAAAGAAAACCTTTGGATTTTCCAAGTGGGAAATTATGGGAGCATGAGTGGGTGTGAGTGGAGCTTCCACTCACATGAAGAGGGAAGAGGTGGGGGCACACCATGGCTGGCCGCACCCCCCTCTTGGGCTGCCTCCCCCTCTCCTATAAAAGGAGGGTGAGAGCTCTCCCTCCTCCACACACTTGGCCACCCCCCTTTCCCTCCACCCGCTGCTCCATTTCATGGTCTCCGGCTTGGCGAAGCCCTGACCGTGGGATTCTTCACCACCACCACGTCGTCGTGCTGCTGGAGTTCCGAGGGATCCTCTACTTCCGCGCCCCGCTGGAACGAGGGAACGGAGGTCGTCATCAACCGTACGTGTGACCGATCACGGATGCACCGCCGGATTGCGGTGCCATCTTCTCGCTATCGGGATCGGTGTGAGTACGACTACGCCAACAACGAGATTTGATCTCGTACCACTTTGAGTCTTCGAGGGTATGTGTTCTCCTTAACCCTCTCATTGCCCGTTGCAATTCGTCTCCTAGATTAGATCTTGGCCTTTCGGGTGTCTCTCGCGTAGGAAAATTTTTGTTTTCTATGCTACGTTCCCCTTCAGTCTCGGCGGCGCAGCACCTCCACTGCGGCATCACGGCTCGGGAGCTGGCTGCGTGGAGCCATAGAAGCACGCCCAGGTCATGAAGGTTCCCAGGAGCATCCAGGAGCAGCACAGGAGCAACGAGGAGGCGACGTGCGTGTGCTCACTGAAACCCTAGACAGGAGCTAGGGTGGCGCACAGCTGATGCTGTGGGCGAAAACCAGGTCGACGGGGATGAGGAGGTAGAGCAGTGCATGGCGCGTCTAGGAGTACCAAGCACGGT
This sequence comes from Alopecurus myosuroides, assembly GCA_028641055.1. NCBI lineage: Eukaryota > Viridiplantae > Streptophyta > Magnoliopsida > Poales > Poaceae > Alopecurus > Alopecurus myosuroides. The sequence continues at coordinate 232,380,840 of CM054063.1, read as the reverse complement.
GGCGGCGTCACAGTCGCTAGGGGAAACGAGAGTGAGAGCAAAGAGAGAACGAGCGTGGAGCAGGGCCGAGTGCGGGTCTGGCTTGGGTCCTCTCCCGAGCTGGTGGGGTTCAAACCACTGATGGGGAGGCCCACCAGCCAGCCAGGGGCTGATTGCTCTTTTGACCATTTTCCTTCTAAAATAAAAAATAATAATTATGCAAATAAAGTAATAAAAATCAATACAAAATTTAAATAAGTAAATCAAATAGAAATTAGTATTTTGAAAGAATGGATTTTTTTCACATTGATTAAAATAATTATTATTGATTACCAAAAAAATGCATTCATGTCATTATTATGCATAATAGCATCATTTGCTTCTTTAAACATTGTCCTTATCAAACAATGATGGTATTTTGTAAAACTAGAAAGTCGGGAGTTGCACCAAGCATCAGACTCCACTACCTATCTGTATGAAGGCAAGTTCATCACTTTCTCGTGTCCTCTGAAATATTTCTTAAGAACTATTTTCAAAAACCCTATCGTATTACCACCTATTCTCAAAAGAATGCATGCTTCTATTTTTATAAAAATATGACTAATTGAATGACTACCCGAGTGGTAGTGTTCTGTTTGGTGGGCGGATGAAACCATGGTAAGATAAATAGGTCAAAGGAAGGTTCCATCTGCATGGGAAAGTATTACCTAAGACTTAACAACAAATGCCGTCAGAACTCGGTGCGTCGTAAATACCGCGTTAACCATGGGTCTTGTATGGGGCGAGTAAACCAGCTGTGATATTTTCTCGTTCGCATGTCAACCGGCAGCTAGAGACGTACGCTGTAGCTCTTGTGGGACTACATGCACATGGGTGGGATCCCTTACGTCCCACAGACTCTAGGGTCTATGAGTGTCTTCCCAGGGCGTCTAGATCTCTATCGCGAGGGGTAAAATCAGGGGTTCTACCTGCGTTACAGAAATTGATGGGCATGCGTTGTGCGGAGAAGCATGGTTTGGTTTGCATCAACAACCAGGCCCCACACCTAAGTGGGTGTGGACAGGATCGCGCGCCTGATTGTGCAACATGGTCTTGATCGTCTATGCGTAAAGTAACACACCTCTGCAGAGTGTAAAAGGATGTGGCATGTTACCCCTGTTCCGGGAAGGAGCTGCGAACGCTATAGGAAAGGCAACTCCAAGAAGTTCTTGTTTTGTGATGGTCTGGTGGGCATAGTTTTCCAAAGTAAAACCAACCTCTTGAAGAAACATTTTCACTCAAAACCTGCATTAGTCTAGACTCTTTAGAGTCGAGGACTATAGATAGTGCATCAACCATTCACCTTACTAAATGAACTTGTTGAGTAACGCTGGTTACTCATTCGTTCTCATTTTACCCCCTGCTTGGGCTATGAGAATCACGAGGAGGCATCCTTCAACATCATTGGAGGCCAAGAAGACATCTACTACGAGGAGCCAGATCTCTCCGGAGGAGTTGAAGGGGTGGATTACACCATCCAGTATTGAGCCAGCCGAGATGGGGCAGCGTATGACTAGGTTTAGCCTGGTCTAGAAACCAATACCTAAGCGTGGTTGACTCGAGCAACCTTGAACTTCTATAATGGGCCGTTGAGTTCCCGTGTATGCACCTACTTTACATTTCAGTTGTTGATACGTCTTCAATAATGAGGTGACATCATCATCTCTTGTCTGCACACTATGTTTTGTAATATATGTTCTGTATGACAATCAAGTTCCGCAATGTTTCTGTTGTACCACTCCGAGGGATGTAATATTTGCGGAACGGTGTTCTGTGAGTGTTATGTCAACGACTTGCGTACTACAACATGCAGTGGTATGCTGGGTCACCGCAAAATACCAAGGACCTTTACGTAATTTTTTACTCCATCCATATCTAAATGTAGAATGTTTCAACGTTTTCTAAAAAATTGTATCTAGACATGTTTTAGTGTGTACATTCACATGAACCTACACACTAAAACGTGTCTAGATATGTCTATATCAACTGTGTGGAATTAATGTGATGCTTCCAATACCTTCGGGGGCGCTCCTTGTTAAAAAAAAGCAGACGCCTCTATCCTTAAGTCTTGCGGACACCGTCTGCCACGTCACAGTCCTCGTTGGCATTGAGAGTACAGGGCCCATACATATGTGCAGTTATATGGTTTAATCGTTTATTTGTGTTCTATGCAACATTTGTGACTCCAACAGTGACCACCTCCTTCATCCAGATTTTGTAGGTGTGATGATACTCGTCAGTCAGGTGGCTTCCGGTTGATCGTTGTAACTATTTGTAAGACTCCGTGGTTTCGCTTCTATTATTAGTAGGCTAGGGGTAGAATCTCTATTTCTAAATTTTTTAACATATGTACTAAAAATTGTAGGTTTGCATAATTTGCCTCAAAATAGTTGTAGTTGCTTGCAACATCGACCCCAATTGTTGCAAGTTCGTGACCTCACATTCTTGGAGTAGTAGTTTACTGCTTCTGCCACGGTTGTTCTACCTTCCCACTGTAATAAATTGTACCTGACCAAGCTCGATCGATATCTCTAGGGAATCATCGTGTGGCCCTGGGCGTTCAATTCGTACGTCTCTCCACGTGGTAAGTGTTAACACAGGGGAGATAGTCTCGAGCGAGACTCGGCAGCTCCGGGGCGGACCCTCGTGGCCACCGTTGCTTTGATGCCATAATTGTACAGGAAATTCGCGGTCACGTGGTGAAGCGGAGCCCCTGCGGGTCGGCCTTTGGCGCTGGGCCGTTCACGTTGCCCCGTTCAAAGATGCAGGGATTTTCCTCCAAAAAAAAAAAGATGCAGGGATTCGGTTCAGGATGCAGGTGGACAGGCCGTTGGACATCCGCGTCCGTCCGCTTCAGTCCGCACATGATAATTACAGTCTTAGCGGAAGCCGTATCCGCCGATTGTATTACCGCCGCGTTCCGGCGGACAGAGCGGAACGGCCGCGTCCGCTCCATCTTAGGCCGGCTACATAGTGAAATACAGGTTCGTGGCCTCGTGGGTACGGCCAGCTACACAAGTCGTGGGTACGTCCGCTTCTGGCTGGTGGCAACGAGAAGGATGCATCCTGTCAAGAAGTTGGACGATGGGCAGCGACGAGCGCGATGCCTGCGGGGTAGCGGTGATCAGCGTGGCGGCGTGAGTATAGGCGAGGGACTGCGCTTCGCCTGGCTATAGTTTTTCCCCGCGGACGGGGTGGACGGGCCTGGCGGGCTGAGTGGGCACTGTCCGTTAGTCCGTTTAACTTTTGCGGGCTTTCCGCTCAGCCGTTTGCGCCTTTGGAGCGGCGCGGACGCAGCGGCCAGACGGACGTCCGTGCCCGTCAACATCCTGAGATTCGGTTCCCCGCGTGCGGGCGTGGCCTTCTCGGCGGATCGCTGTCCGGCGTGAGTGCGTAGCTCTAGCATTCGGGATTTCGGTGGTATACACGACGACGACGATGTGTGCGGCCGGTGCTCCTCGTTCACCGTGACATCTGCTTATGTGCGCGCAGCAGCTTGTTCTCGGGGCTCTCGGTGTTTTGGTTCGGTGCCACTTTAGGTGATCATTTGCTACGACGAACTAGTGTTGGATGCTGTTTTTTCCAAACAAAAAAATGGGTCTGGATGCTGCTTTCTTATGCTTATGCTTCAGTAGAACGCATGACGGGTATTGTTCTTAAGATGATCCGAGCTGAGTGTAGTTTAACTCGACACAGTTTTTTTTGTCAAAAAAAAAAACTCGACACAGTTCAGATCGAAGGCCTACTGCGGTGCCTAGGCCTGGAGCGAAAACACACTAAATGCGGGCCGGCCTAAAGTCATCTCCTACGGTACTGCTCTAATTTCGGATAAAAATGGGACAAATGTGTCCGTTTAAGCAGTGGTCCGGCAGGGGAGGACAAGGCGAAAATAGAAGGGCTGCTTACTTCAGGGGGTGGGGGCCACAAACGGCCAATGTACATTTAAAAACAATATAAACTCTAATTCTAGAGCCGACCACCGCTCGCCGGAGCTATTCATCATCATCGAGGAGGATGTAGCCAGGCTCGCGGTAGAGGTGGCCCGGCCAGGCCGGAAGGACGCAACATTGTAGCCGGTTGGATGGGCGTCGATGGCGCATCTGGCAGCTCCGGAAGGATTGCCCCACGAGTGGCTGGAACCACCTGGGACAGCGCCGTAGCGCCTTCGCCCGCTCCTCCTCCTCCTCCTCCTCCTCCAGGGCCGCCTGCATGTCCTCGTCCTCCTCCATGGCCGCTGCCTGGGCCGGTGGCGCCTCCGGCACCTTTGGTGGCGGCCCAGCCCATTCCCAGTACTGCCCCACGAGTGGCCGAAACCACATGGGACAGCGCCCCAGCGCCTCCGCCCGCTCCTCCTCCTCCTCCCTCTCAGAGCCGCCTGCCTGTCCTCGTCCTCCTCCATGGCCGCCGCCTGGGCCAGAGCCTCCTCCTTGGCCGCCACCTTCGCCGCCGCCACAACCTCGAAGAAGGCACGCCGGTGGATGTCGTGCTCCTCCGCGAACCAGGTGTCCTAGCACCTGGAGTCGAGGGCGAAGGCCGGATGCATGAGGAGGTCCTCCGACAGCTCGGCACGGCGGCGGAGAATCTCGTTCTCTCGCTCCAGGCCGTCATTGGGGACCGGCGGCACCGGAATCCTCTCCGGATTCAATGCCACCCCTCTACGAGATGGACGTCCGTCCAGGGCACCGGGATCGCGTTGTCCCAGTACCACTGGCTTTTGTCCTAGTTGAGGTAGGGACGATGCCGTACGCGGCGGTCTCCTTCCTCATCTGTGCCGGGGCGCGCGACCGGTGGTGCTTGTTGAAAGGCCGGGGGTGGAGGGGTGCGGGGTGGGGCGCGGCGGCACGAGGACCCTGTCTCGTGGTTGTTCTTGCCTCTTAGCCACCGCCCACCGGTGGCGGGTCATCGCGGCGGCGAAGGGAGCTGAGGGATAGGGTTTTGTCGCCGGAGAGTAGTGGGGATGCAGTGGAGTGGGTGGAGCGGGGACGGGCGGGACGCGTGGTCTTTTATTAGGCCGGGAGGGCAGGCGAACGTGCGGTGGGTCATTGACGGGTGGGACACCCCGTGTTGACCACACGCGTGAGAACGCGCCCACGTCGTGTCCGCGGCTGCTCATATCCCGACCAAATTTGGGCCGGGGTTGAACAGGTTCGGACAAAAAACGAACTCGGCCGCAAGATAGGCAGCCCGGGACTGCTCAAAACGGGGCTATCCGGGCCAAGCAGACAGCCCCGTGGAAATATGCTAAAGGTACGCTCTAGTACTCTGGATTGGGCAGGGGAAGACATAGGTAACGTGAGAATGGCAACACTTTATTTGGACGCCTGTAGCTTCAAAAGCGTCCTAACGCCTGAGAAACGCTCAGCTTTGGGCCGGCCTACGTAGCGTTTGTTTTTTCGATGTGTATTTTTATTTCGATTTATTTTTTCTATTTTCTTTCATGTTTAGGTTTTTTTTATTCTTGAACGATTTATTTTTCATTTATATATATTTTTCATGTTTTTAATTTTTCTTTTCCACTTTTAAATCATATGCACTTTATACCGTGTGTTATGTGAATATGGATTTAACATCTATGAATTTTTTTAGAACGGCATGGACATCTTTTTGATCTATACGAATATATATTGAAACCCACTAACCGCTTGATTTTTTTGTAAAATAAACTATCCGACCATTTTTTTTGAACATACTGAATACTTTTGATAACCAAGTGAACATTTCTTAAAACTATATGTGTACATTTTTCTCCATGATTCTAAATATATTTTGTTAATAATTTAAATTAATTAGAAAATAATTCTTTTAATGCTTCTCAAAAGAAAAAGAAACGGTAAAATGGTAAGAACAAAAGTAAAAGATGAACGAGGCTACGTCGTGCCCATAGGCTTGGCATTGCGACTCAAAAATTAAAACATGAGAGAACCCTCATTACGTCTCTTGTATGCACTGGTAGAAAAAAGGCCTACAGTCCCGGTTCGCCAGGCCCATTAATCCCGTCCGGGCAACCGGGACTAGCTACGCGCGACTAAAGGCCCCCCCTATAGTCCCATCTCTTACGGAGCGGGACTAAAGGCCTGTCCACGTGGGCGGGTGGCGGAGCCTGGGGTCGGAGGACATTTAGTCCCGGTTGGCCACATGAACCGGGACTAGATTTATTTCGTAATTTTTTTAATTCATTTGGTTTCTAATTATTTTTCTCACCTTTTTTCACTCCCTTTTTTTCACTCCCTTTTTTTTTCACAATTTGTATTATTTGCTTAGTGTCTAACTAAGATTATCTCTAGTCAAATTAGTTACTCATGGTCAAACTTCCCGCTCGGTCACCCATCCTCTCACTACTCTAGCACTAGCACGCTTAACTTCCGAGTTCCATCCCGTCCCGAATCCAAGTGTTTCTCACGCATGTATATGATAGTAGTATCATATCAATCTTATTAACATGTTGGCCGAAGCCACATTTCTTTATTGTTTGAATTTCAAATAAATCTTTTAATAAACAAAAGTAATGATGTAATTAATAATTTTGAATAAATAAATAAACATTAACTTTTAATTTGTATTATTTCTAAAAATACAAATAATATATCCAAAAATTGAGAAAAATAGAACTAATTCATTTTAAAATCTTAAAAATACAAATAATATATCAAAAATGAAGAACAATAATACTAATTCATTTTAAAATCTTAAAATACAAAATATATATCAAAAATTAAGAACAATAATACTAATTCATTTTAAAATCTTAAAAATACAAATAATATATCAAAAAATGAAGAAAAATAATACTAATTCATTTTAAAATCTTAAAATGAAAAAATATATCAAAAATAAAGAACAATAATACAAACAATATTCATTACATGCATAGAGTCGATCACACATAACACAAACATAGAGTCGATCACACATAACACAAACATAGAGTCGATCACATTTCATAATTAACATATATATATAGAGTCGATCACAAAAGATATCCATTACATATATATACTACTAATTAGATACCCATTACATGCACATAGATATCGAACGCATGCATACATCATCTATGGCCCCGCCGAGTAGATGCGGAACAACTCGTACGCGACATATGCATCTATGGCCGCATACTTGAGGTTCGTCATGCGCAGTGGGGTCTCCTCCCAATAGAAGTGATTCTGCCGGGGGAAATCAGTCTTCATCCTTTCATAGCCCTGGTGGATGAAGGTGCTTGCCATGACAGCCATCCCGGTCTTTGGCCCGGTCAACTGGATAAGAGTCTGAAGATCAACGTAGTGATCTTCAGGTATCATAATACCGATGCGCATCAACTTCACAAGGTCTTGCGTGATGTCGACGCTGCAAAAGTCAAACCCCGAGTTGACAAGAAAATCAACAAGGTCCGGGCAATGCTTCGAACTACTGTAACAACAAAAATAGGATATGTGTTAGATATGTTGCAACACACGTATTGTTCACATGTAACAAAAAAACTCGAAGATGCATGCAAGATTATACACGTGTGCTATATATAGCTTCTACCTTGACCATTGGAAAACCAACACCGACTGCTTGAACGATATCTGGATGAGGGCAACATCCTTCTGATTCGCCGTGTACTCCAGATCGAGCCCAAACCGGTGTTCTTCGGGAGCTTCAAAATAGAGATCGGCCAAATGACCTAGAGCTTCATGCAGCCTCGCGGTACTGTTGGTGAAGAGCACGTCCAAATCCTTGCCGCACGGTGTGGTACCATTGTATTGCCTCCAAACTTCAGCCATTTGCGTGCGTGTGCTTGGATCGAAAAGAACAGAGAGCGAGAGAGGAAGAACAGAGAGCGAGAGGAAGAACAGAGAGCGAGCAGTGGAATGGCGCCCTTCTGCCTCGCTCGCGAAATAAAAACCGCCGCGGGTGAGGCGAGACGCTTGATGTTTAGTCCCGGTTGGCCACGGGCACGGGGAATAAAGGGCCATTGGTCCCGGTTGGCCACGGGAACGGGGAATAAAGGACCAATAGTCCCGGGCGGCCAGGTCAACCGGAATTAATTCCCTCCACGCGTCGCAACGCGCTTCCCAACCCGCGACGTCTGACCTTCTGTCGCGGGTCTCCTCCCGACCCGGGACTAAAGACTCATTGGTCACGGTGCGCAACGCTTGGGGACTGATGCTGGCATACCGAAGGCCTTTTTTCTACCAGTGATGGTATCTACTCCCCCGTCTTGAAATAAGTGTCACTAAAATTGATGTACTTTGACGCATCCCAATGCTAGATAAATCTATTTCAGCGACACTTATTTTGAGATGGAGGGAGTATATCTCCTTTTTCCGGCTCCCTTAGAAAAAGTACAAGATTTTTTTATGGAAAAAGAAAGAAATTTAAGATCTCAAAAAATTTGCTAGTTTTTTTAGACTTTATTTTATAATTGCTGGAGACAACTCATATATCTCTACCATGTATTATTCATCAGAATAAATATAACATAGTATCGATTGTAGAAAACAGGCAAATAAGAAATAAATAAAAAATTTACCAGAAAAAACCAAATAGTTAAATGAAAACAGGAAAAAAAAGTACCTTATTCGGGTCGGACAACCCATGCGAGATTTTTTTTTTGAGCGGAAAAAGTATACCCATGCCAGCTCTTCACAGTTCCATCCTGGATGGATGCATCTGTATAGGCTCCCCGTGAGAAGCGGGAGCTTAGGGGCCAACACCCATGCAACTCGTGAACTGGGCTAGCCCAATAAGCTTTTCATTTTTTATTTCTTTTTGTTTCATATTAATTTTCTTAAATATTTTCGTTCATGTTTGTAATAGAGTTTTTGAAAAGTGCTCATGATCTTTTTAAGCTAGTTGTATAGTTCAGAAAGTTGTTCGCTAGGGTAAAAAAGTGTTTCTATAGTTCAATACAGTGGGCCTTCTCCCTTTTGTCCTCCAGAGGGCTGGGCCGGCAAAATCTAGCATCCTGTGCGAAACTTTTTGAAGGGCCCTATGCCCCTATCCCACTAAAAATATTACGACCAATAATCTTTGAGATTCAGATCTTGTTTCTTGAAACACTACGTATGCATTTAGAAGAATGAATTTAAATTAAAGGGGTGCGCATTAATGATTTGTAATTTGTTTGGCAAATAGGAAGACCGTTCCTCGTGTCTCCAATATCCAACATCCGACCTCTGTCGATTAGGTAGAGTGGCGATCTGATCGGCCGACTGCCATTTTGTTGTTATTGTAGATTTTAGAATTACAACACCTTTTCTTTTTCAAGAAAACTTTCGATCTATTCGTCAATTATCAATGTAGTACAAAGAAAACTAGAAGTAAAGAAAATTACATCCAGATCCGTATACCACCTAGCGATGACTACAAGCAATGGAGCGAGCCGAAGTCACATTGCTGTCATCGCCCCTATATCACCGGAGCCGGGCAAAACTTGGTGTAATAGATAGTTGGGATGTTTTCGTGCTAAGGACACACATGACCAGCGCAGTAAAACAGCAACCGTCGCCAACGAAGAGAAGCATAGATCAAATGGATTCAACCTCCAGACATAGGAACACATATGAAGGAAGACCGGATCCATTCGGATCCACCGAAGACAAACGCCGAACGAATCCTGCGAGATGCGCCGGAGACACACCTCCAACGATCCTAGATGCACCACCAAAACGGTAGCCATGAGGGCCTTATTCCATCTTTAGGGTGCCGTCGCCTCGCCATCATGAATATGACATAAACCCTAACCAAACACGAGAAAACAACTAAGAGCGGACCCCTCCCCCTCCCACCGAAAGGAACTGAGATCCACCGCGTCTCCATGGTCTAAGGCCACTGGAGATGGGGCTGATCGATAGCATTCGCCGGCAGGAGGCATAGCTATCTTTTCTCTCGCTCGCCATGGCATACGAAGGGTACGTTGATAAATCAGTTTTCCGAATTACAACATCTTTGTGGTACCTCACCAGGGATTGAAGGCGATGGTAGACTGGATAAGAGATCCACAAATTCTTGATGAGCGCAGGGCATGTCATCGGCATTGGCAACAACTCGGCTGTCATCATTGCCAATTTCCCGCCTAAGCCCTTCCGTAATTGATTGTATCTTAGTACATTATCCTAGATAAGAGTACAATCTAAAAAACAACCACCGTAATGCACTATTTCATATATATTGTATCTAATCTAAGTTATATTTAATGATTTTGGCCTAATATTTACTTATGATTGGGCTACCAATCTTTTTTGCCTATGATCCCGTGTAAAAGTTGTATCTTATATAAGACTAGCCACAATGTGAGTAATATAGGTGGTATCATAAGTGTCACATAGACAAAAAAGATGAGGTGGCACTCATTTAATGAGGAGAGAGGTGTTAGTGGTATCATAGGTAGATACCGTAACATAACGCTTTCGAAGACAAGATGAGACTATAAGCTAATAAATATACTAGTATATGATACCACAAATATGTTACTATGCATTGTGGAGGTGGTAACATAGACTAGTATCATATGCATGATACTAGTATATAATACTCCCCATTGTGACTAGTCTAAGGCGTTCCGTAATGGTCGTATCTTGACACGATATCATAGGCATATTGCTTATGTGGCACCATATTAATTGAAGAAAAAGAGTGTTGTTGTATCTTATTTAGGATACGGCTTTTGCACGAGATCATAGGCAAAAAATATGATTAGACCAATCTCATGCAAGTATGAGGCCAAATTCATTAAATGCTAGTCCTCTTAGATACGACGCTTAAGAAACCATGCATTAGGATGGTTGTCTCTTATAATGCAATAGTACCTAGTATACTACGCTAAGAGATGATATGGCTAGCTTGCATGTTGAGATAGACTAATCATTAATGTATATTAGTGGGGTTTTGCTTTATAAAAAGTATAGATTGCTGATACCGTGATATGCCGAGAAGAAGATTAACCGCCGGCGTCACCTAGGTGCTGCAGAGTCTCAATCGGAAATTGGGAGTTGAGACTTGCCAGCAACACTAGGGCCAATTGATCGATCCGTCCATAGACTCGTTCGGTAGATCACGACTAGGCCAGCACTTAGGATGAGCTAGGTAAGACACCATCAAGCTGACAGACTTCTGCAGGCAAATGCTATTTGCCGGCCGTTGCCGCCAAACTATATATCGCTCGCAGCGAGGTGTGGACCGGCTCATCTTAGGTTCATGTCTTCTTGCAATTTTTTCTTCAAATTTTTTTCCTGTTCCTTTTTTCATTTTGTTTTTCTATTTGTTTTTTGCACCATTTTTTTGTTTGTTTTCTGCACCATTTTAAAAATCCGGACCATTTTAAAACCTGAATATTTTTCTAAAAATAATAATTAAAAAATCTGAACAATAAAATATAATATGAACAAATTTTTGAAAATAAATAAAATTTAAACAATTTTTGAAAATGAACACATTTTATAAATGAACAATTTTAAAAAATTAACAAATTTTGAAATGAACATTTTTCTAAAATGAACAATTTTTTATTTGTTTCTTTAAAAAATTATTCACTGTGTCATTTTTAGAAAAACTCGCTATTTTATTATTTTTTATTTTTCAAAAAATAAATCGCCATGTCAAAAAATTGTTTATTTTCAGAAATTGTTCACCATGTTATTTTTAAAATTGTTCACCACTTAAAAAATTATTCATTTTAAGCTATATGAATATTTCTAACAAAAGAATGTGAAAAAAAAAACAAAATGTGCCAGCCAGCTAGCGTACAAAGTACTTCTGGTTTGGCAACCTGAGGAGCAATGGGTCAGGCCCATGTAACCAAACTTAAGCCAGATGCGCTTCTAGAGCATTAGCGAGACGAGGCCTCTCGCTCGCTTTAAGCGAGACATTGGGGATGCCGCCGTTGCGGCGTTACACGCTCGCACCGCGTATCCCTCGGGGCAGACCTTTTGCGCCACATCGGAACTTGGGATAGCCCACCTCGCACAGCCTCAAGTCTTTTCATCTTTTTTTTCTCAGTTTTTCTTTTGTGTTTTTCTGTTTCTTCTCTTTTTCTGTTTTTTCTTTTATATTACTTTTTAGGATTTTTATGTTTTTGAAAATTGTTTAAACTTAAAAATTGTTCATATTTTAAATTGTTCAAGAATATTATTTAAATTTTAAAAATTGTTCAAAGTTGAAACTTGTCCAATTTAAAAATTGTTCAAAATTTAAAATTGTTCATGTATTAAAATTATTCAAGAAAATATTTAAAATCGAAAATTGTTCAAACTAGAAAAATTTTGAGTTTTAAAATTGGCCAATATTTGAAAAATGTTCAAACTTGAATAATGTTCAAAAGTAAAAAAATCAAATTTGAAGATTGTTCATATTTAAAATTTTCCAAACTGTTTTCAGAATTTCGTCACGTAATTTAGCAAGCAGAGCATGTAAAGCCAAACATGATACAATGTTCAACGAGTTTTCCCTTTTGCCCAACGCTAAGTGGGCCAAGCCAATCATGACTGGGAGGAGCATGTTTTGCGTGTGGCGCGAGTTGCTCTAGCCACAGAAGGCGACATATAGGACCTCCCCTTCTACAAGCTATACATAGTTATACACGAAATTCCCGGTCCCCAAAATTTAGAGGCCCTGTGCGGGCCGCACATTCTGCACAACTGTAGGCCCGGGCCTATCTTCCCGTGCATGCATAAGCCACGAATTATTAACCACAAGATCCTCATCAACCTTTTGTACCGTTAGAGGCTCGAGACACACTATTTCCACATGCACTATGGAGATATGGAGGTCACTCTGGAGGACATTGCCATGATCACGACCCTTCTAATCGACATAGACACTCTCATTGGGAGGGTGGATAGTTACAAGTGGCGTGATTGGGTATTTTCCCCCAGAAAAATACCACGACCCACCGAGTGAAGGAACCATGATAAGAGTACTTCATGTGTCTCAAAAAAGTGGTTATGAGATATATGGAGATTCCTAGTTCCTACCGATCCATAGATGGTGCAACATTATGCCCGGGCAGACATGTGTTAGCTCGGGTCTTCGATGTGGCTTGGCCTGCTACGTGAATGCAAAGCCGGGTATGAAAGGACATGGAAGCCACCTAGAGGGGAAGAGGTGAATAGGCGGTTTAAAATAATTACAATTAAATCTTAAATAAATACGAAATAGAACTAGCATTTAATTTATCAAATCAAATAATAAACAATCTAGGTTCACTTATGTCTACATGACACGTCACAAATGTATCTATTTTCAAACGCTTTTATTATTGTTGTATCCTTTAATTTGCATGCTTTGGAAGTAACATGGGCTGCCACTTTCAGGAGAATTGCATTGGTATTTTTTTTACACATAAATGAAGTTTGACGAAAAAATCCAGGAAAATTAGAGAAGTTCTTTTAGGCTAAAATAACCATGGATCCACGAGGGTAGCCGGAGGGGGCCACCAGGTGGCCATGCAGCAACTAGGCGCGGGCCTACCTCCACCCACGCATGGGACCCGCATGCACCCCTAGACACCGCCTCTCAGCCCTCTTCGGCTTATAACCTCTCTGTTGGTTTTCGAAACAGAGATATGCACAGTCGAGGACCTATCCCCGCCACCTTTCTTGTTTGCAGTACGGAGTCGCTGCCATCCTCCGTTCTCCTTCGGAGTGCTAATGTGGAGATCGATTCTGGCATGCATAGATGGAATTATGATGCGGAGGGTTACTCCTAGATTGGCCCGATCTTCACGAATCGACAAGAACGCACGAAGAATGCGAAGAACACGAGAGGGGGAAACGAGGGGGAATCGTGGGCAAACGCGGGGAAACACAAAGGGGGGATAAATAGCGAGAACCGAAAGATCCCAAACCTCCCGTCAACTAAACCCCGAGGGGCGCCTACGGAACGATCGATCCAACTGAACTCACCTTGATTGAAAATCGATTCACACCCGTAGCCGGTCCACTACGCCAATAGAACCTCAAGGATTTACGAGAGGAAGATTGCACGACTCTTAAATGAATTCCAAGGGGAGAGGATAAGTAGTTGGGTGAGCCTTGATACGATCCTTGACGAAGTTGTAGGAGTAGCCTTGATACGGTCCTAGGTACGAACCATAGGAGTAGCCTCAAACGAGGGATACAAGAGTGCAAAGCTCAATGTTCTAATTTCAACTCTAACCCTAGATCTAGCTCGGGGAAGTCCTTATATAGCCGGGGGGTCGAAGCAGGTGAAAACGGGGGCGAAAACGGAGCGTTTGCGTGCAATCAGGGCACGCCGGCCCTTGAGGCCGAGGTGGGGCTAAGGTGGCAGACGGCCTAGGGGGGAGGGCGGCCTGGGGCCGGGCCCTTCCGAGTGGTGGCCGGCCTGGTGCCGGGGTGGAGGCCGGGCTCCTCTACCTGGTGGCCGACCTGGAGAGTGGGGAGGCCGGCCTGGCCGGGGCTTGAGGCCGGGGGGGGGGGGATGTTTTCCCTCCTATCTTCTCCGTCGTGACTCCTTTCTCGATGTCGTCTTCTCCTCCCTCCTTGGTAGCTTCTTGTGCATCGTCTTGGGTACATTCCGGGGCCTCTGTGGTGGGTTCGAACCTGAGCCCACAAATGGCATCTCCATGAGGTAGCGCACCGTTCACCAAGTCACCGAAAACATGGAGCGATAGGAGTGAGTTCACCTTGTCACGTATGGCCTTTTCTCGTGATCTTGTCATTGGTGCACTTGGTGGAATTGGGTGGGCTGCATCATCTCCCCCCCTTGAAAAAGAGTCGACCTCGACTCACCGTCGTCTTCATCACTTGGGTATCCATGGAAGGGAGAGATGTCCTTGACATTGAAGGAGTTGTGGACGAGGTACTTGGATTGTGGTAAGTCGATCTTGTAGGCGTTGTTGTTGATGCGCTTGATGATCTTGAAAGGTTCGTCGCCTCTTGGCTTGAGCTTGGAGTTGCTCTCTTCGGGAAAACGATCCTTGCGCAAGTGTAGCGAAACGAGGTCACCTTCTTGGAACACCATTGGGTTCTTGTTCTTGTTCATGACAGAGGCTCGGTTCTCGGAATGCTTCTCAAGCGTAGCTCTTGTGGAATCATGTAGCTTCTTGATGTAGTCGGTGCGCTTGTCAATGTCCATGTGGGTTTTCTCGCGGAGAGGCAAAGGTAGTATGTCGAGCGCTGTGTTGGGGTTGAAGCCGTAGATGATCTCGAAGGGGCTTCTCTTGGTAGCTTGGTGTAGTGCTCGATTGTAGGCGAACTTGGCATGTGGGATGCATTCTTCCCAATTCTTTAGGTTGGGCTTGATCAATGCTCTAAGGAGTGAAAATAGTGTGCGGTTGACGACCTCGGTTTGACCATCCGTTTGTGGGTGGTAGGCGGTGGAGAAGAGTAGCTTGACGCCAAGCTTGGCCATCAACGTCTTCCAAAAGTATGAGGTGAACTTGACGTCCCGATCCGACACAATTGAAGTGGGCACACCATGTAGACGCACAATTTCCCTGAAAAGCAAGGTAGCAACATGTGGAGCATAGTCGGTTCGGTTGCAAGGAATGGGCCATTTTAGAGAAACGATCAACAACGACGAAAATGGAGTCCATATTGGTTTTAGTTCTGTCGCACCCGGACTTCTAGAGGATACTCACCGTATGAACTGAACAGTATTTTGATTGGATTACGGGGCTTAAAGGCTCCCGCGTCCCCTTACGGGTAGGCCAGCACTTATGTGCGACAACCAACCGTTACTGTTCACCGTCGATGTAAACTATCCCGTAGAAATCTGGACACTACCATTGACGTACTTCATACCATACACACATGGTACGTCAACGGTTTTGAACAAAAGGATAACACAACATGCCTCTAAGACACAAAAGATGGAAATAAGGTGGCAAATGGCCTTCACTAAGGCTGAAATAGCAAATACAATCATCCAGAGGACACATGTCCCAACATAGCATTCATTACATCAGCGGAAGCAAACAACGGGGTCTGGGTACAGACAAATCCAACAGGCTTAAGAGGTCGGAGAAAATAAAGAAGACGAAGCCCATCCACGTAGGTCCTGGATCCAGCCCTGGTCCAGCTATCTACTCGTCTGCAGTCTCGTCAAACTCCACGAAGTAGCCATCCTGGTGGTCATCGTAGCCGTAGTCGTAGTCTGCGTAAACCACAGCCCCAAAGGGGTCAGTACAACAACGTACTGGCAAGCAAGACTCACAGTTCACCAAAGTGTAGCCCGTCAACACCAAGCACAGATGCCTTGGGATCAACGGAGGAAAAGGGCATGAAAGAAGCTGCAACTGGCTGCACTAACCATCTACAGAACATACTACAACTTCCGGTGTAACAGAAAGAGATAAGATAGCGTATCGTAACCAACTATAGTTAACCAACAATCAAACCCCTCATGGATCTCGCCCCTTATCCAAAGAAGCAATCCGAGGATAACTCACAAAGTTGGATTAATGATGGATCAAGTTGTTGTGTCAATAAGCCTATTACTAGTCAAGTTATCATTAGTTAGGTGTAAGTTGTTCTGGGTACTTGTTAGCCAGTACTTTCACCAAGTCAACCATAACCGCGGAAAACACGGCTTCTCGAGAAGATTTATCCCTGCAGGGGTGCACCAATTTGGCCGTACACGTAAGAATAACCCGCCAGATGGGAAGGCCTTTCCCATCAAGCGGGGCACTCAACACAACTCAACTCTTCTTCGCATCAAGCCCAAAGCACCACGTGCTGTGCGTGCGCGGCTAATCGAGCCCCCCGAAGAAAAGGAGGACCCTCATAGCACTGGAAGACCACGCCGCCCTAAATGCCGACTACAAAAGTTCCACCCTGGCCTCGGGTTCGTACCTGCATATGCGTGCATCAAATGGAAAGCCCGAACTAAGTGTGGTGATTTGGACGAGATGCGGATCGAGTCAAATTGAGGGGGGCGCCCATACACGCTTCCCACATGCGGATAGTGCGCTCATCATGGATCAGTAGACAAGACCCTTTTCCTATTAGGGTCGACACTAGCAGGCCTCAAAACCACGCCGGGCCTCCTGCCGGTGCCTTATCAGCAAATTATTATTACCTCAAATTAACAGGTGTTGTTTAACATCGAGCCCCAGAATATAAGCAGAAATAATAGCAGAAAGTAACTGATAACAGACTCGAGCAAACAACCCTAAGCATGCTAGTAAGACATGGGCCCAAGCAACGGGGTTTTAGGACTGGAGGTGATGGCAATATCAGGGTTTAGGGTATCATGTGATAGGTTCGTCACAGAAACAACTACCACTATGGCTAGCAGAAAAGAACAACGGAAAGTATCGGTAACCAATGTTGAAAGGAACACAGTGGTTCATGTGAGTGATAACTTGCCTGCAAACCCAGTAGCCGGGTACTGAGCTAAATCCTCGGAAGGGGTGTCGTAAAGGTCGTCGGTATCAACGTCGTCGTCTATCCGAGAAGAAGCAAACAAACAAGGCAGAAATATAAACAATCATCATCATGGCATAGTGCACAATCAAATATGATGCATGACAAGTTAATAGATGCATCAAAATAAACTAGATAACAGGATAACACAATTTAAATGGACACATATGCAACTTTGAGTTGCATATGAAAAACCCATGGATTTTGGTTAGATTATTTGTTTTCCAACTAATCAACAGGTGCTAGTGGTTTAGTATGATGCATGCAAAAGGGAAACAGCAAAATAACAACATTAGAATCAAATTAAGATAGGGTGTAGCAATTTAGAATTTTATTATTAATTTAGGGAATTTTTGGGTGCCTTAAAGGTGACACACAAGTATTTGTTGTTTTCAACCATTTAAAGTGTTCAAAACAAATAACAAAGTTTATATTTGAAAATAACATCAAATTTTAGTTGGATTACATGTTTCAAATATTGAAATAGGAGTTAGGATTATTTAATTATGAATTAAACAATATTAAACAAGTTTTAAATGAATTTAAAACAATTTTGAATTTAATTGAATTTTTATTTGTTCAAACATAATTTCAAACTCACATTTGAAAAGTTCACACTTTGATGGGTTGAAAACATATTTTGCATGTTCAAAAATATTTTATTTTGAGCAAGTTATGATTTTATCAAATTTAAATGAATTAAACAAGTATTAAATTAGTTAGGCAATTTAAATTATTCAAACCATGAAACAAAATTTATATTTGAATAGGTTATTTAAAATAGCATTGAAAACATATTTTATTTGCATGATTTGGAATTATTATGAATTACTTATGAATTTTGGTAAAATACAATTGAATGATTTGAATTTAAATTTGAATTGCAATTTTGAAAGTTCAAAACAGTACACAAATAGATTATTTGGAAAGGTTATGAAATTTGGAACAGAAAACATATAAAACTTTTATTTATTGGAATTACAGAATAAAAGTTATTAAGGTTTGAAATTCCATGTTTAAATCTGTTATTTGAATTGATTTTGGAATAAACAGAAACTCGCAAAAACTTTTGTCAGCACGCGGCTCTCTACCCCTAGCCACTGTCCAGTGGACCCGTGGCCAGCGTGGCGCGCGCGCGCGCACGCGTGGCAGAGAGAGCCGCTGACTGGTGGGCCTCCTGCGCGGAAGCAAAATGGCCAAAAAAAGTTGGGCGCTTGCGGGGCTCGAACCCGCGACCATCCCCTGCGCGCACAAAGGCAGTGCCACTGCGCTAAAGTTCAGTCAGTTGATAGGGTAACAGGCGCGAACAGGTTAAGGTGTCCCCCCTGTTATCTGAAACTCGCGCGCACGCGCTGACTGAAACTACTGTCAGCAGCTGTTCGTTGCTCGCCGGCGGGGAGAACACCGTGGACGTGCTCGCTGCGGTGGGTGTTGGATGCAGAGGTGTGCGCGGTTGCCGGGGAGTAACAGAGAGGGAAAAGGAGGGAGGATGGTGGATGCTCACCACCGTGTCGTCGTGGCAGAGGGCGGTGACGACAGAGTGACGGAGGCGACGGCGGCGGCGTCGTGGACGGCGGGGAAGGTGTGGTTGATCTCCGGTGGCGCTCCCGTGTCCGAAACGTAGAGGAAGAAGAGGGCTTTCGGTTTCAGGGACTAGGTGGGGGAGTGGAAGGCCATGGCGTCGACGACGTGCACGGGTTCAGAGGGGGGAGGTCGCCGGAGGGGTTGCAGAGAGGGGGAGCTCGACGGGGAGAAGCAATTGGCGGCGGCGTTAGCGAGGGGAGGAGGCAAAACCTAGGGCTAGGGTGCTGCGCCAGGAGGTCTAGGGGCTATATAGGGCGGAGGAGCAACAGATCGCCGTCAGGTGGAGGTTCCTGTCGCGGTGGCACCGGCAGATGAACGCCGTACACAGAACAGAAGCTTTGCACGCTTCTCAAAGCGGTACGAGGGGAATAGACGGGCTGGGCTTGCGCTGCGCGGAAAAAGTGAGGTAACGGGCTGGGCGCAGCCCGTTTCTCCTTGGCGCCAAAATTGAAAATTTATTTTTCTTTATCCCTGTTTTTTTTTGCTGAAAAGGAATTGGGAAGAAAAGATGGGGTTTTGGGTAGTGAAAAATTTGAGAAAAATCGGGGAAGCTCCTTAGGTCAATTACTAACAGTTGGTAACTTTTATTTTCAAAAGTTTAAATGTTTGATTGCTTTTTGAAATTTGAACCAAATTTTGGTGAAATTGTTACTATTAATAATCATTAATAAAACCAACATCTAAAATAGGGTAACCCCTAAGGTAATTAGACAAATTGATTTGATTTGTTTTGGGTAACAACATGATTTCAAAATGGTTCTGTTTTGGGTGCTTTGATTTGAATTTCAAATGTGTTTGGAACATAAATAATTGATTTAAAACCATCATTTTCACAAGTGATCACTATGGAAAAACATGGAACCAAATGGTTGTTATTATTTGTGATTTTTATTCAAAATGTTGTAACAGAGCAAGTATGAAACCATTGTTTGAATAAGGTTTGAATTTGAGTTGTGAAAACAGTGGAAAAAAATTGTAACAATTAAGAAACAAATGCAAACAACATAGAAACAATATGATGACATGATGCAATACTTTAATAAATATGCAACAAACATTCTAAGGGGATGATTTTCATACTTGGGATGTTACAAAACGCCCCCCCCCTAGAAGGAATCGCGCCCCGAGATTCCTACTGAGAAAGGAAAAGGTCCGGATACTTCTTGCGAAGATCCTCTTCGGTCTCCCACGTTGCCTCTTTATCGGAATGATGCGACCACTGCACCTTCAAGAACTTGGTGCTCTTGTTGCGAGTCTTACGCTCGGTCTCATCGAGAATACGAATAGGGTGCTCCTCATAAGAGAGATCATCTTGCAGTTCGATAGAATCATGATCAACTGCACGATCTGGATCTTTGAAACACTTCTTGAGCTGTGACACGTGGAACACATCGTGCACCTTGGATAGCTTTTCTGGAAGTTCTAGACGATAAGCATTTTCTGCACGCCTCGAGAGAATGTTGAAAGGACCAATGTATCTTGGTGCAAGCTTTCCTTTCACACTGAAACGATGAGTGCCTCTGAGGGGAGTTACACGGAGATATGCCTTGTCACCAGGTGCATAGATCATATCCCTGTGCTTGCTGTCATAATAGCTCTTCTGACGAGACTGAGCAATCCTGAGATTGTCACGAATGATACGAACTTTCTCCTCGGCTTCCTTAACAATGTCAGGGCCTAAGAGTGAACGTTCACCAGCTCCAGACCAATTGATTGGACTCCTGCATCTGCGACCATACAGTGCCTCAAATGGTGCCATGCCTAGGCTTGCCTGGTAGCTGTTGTTGTATGAGAATTCAGCATATGGAAGGCAATCCTCCCATTTCATGCCAAAGGAGAGACCACATGCTCTGAGCATATCCTCGAGAATCAGATTGACTCTTTCGACTTGCCCCTGAGATTGAGGGTGATAAGCTGTGCTGAACAGAAGTTTAGTGCCCAATGCTTCTTGAAAACTCTTCCAGAAATGAGAAGTGAAGATACTTCCACGGTCTGAGCTTATTTCCAATGGAACACCATGAAGAGGAACGATCTTTGTTGTGTAGAGTTCTGCTAACTGACTAGCTGAGATAGTTTCCTTGACAGCAAAGAAGTGAGCTACTTTAGTGAGACGATCAATAACAACGAAGATTGCATCGTTGCCCTTCTTGGACTTTGGAAACCCAGTAACGAAGTCCATTTCAATCATGTCCCACTTCCACTCAGGAATTTTCAGAGGTTGGAGTAGACCTGCTGTTTTCTGATGGACTGCCTTAACACGTTGACAAACGTCGCATTCAGAAACGTATTGAGCAATTTCACGTTTCATGCCAGGCCACCAATACAGAGTCTTAAGATCCTGGTACATCTTTGTACTTCCAGGGTGAATGGAGAGAGGAGTTTCATGAGCCTCCTTGAGAATGATATCCTTTAGACTTTGAACTTGAGGAACTGCAATGCGTCCTTCAAAGAACACAGTTCCTTTATCATCAACTGAGAAGGACTTGAATTTCTCCTTGCCTTCCTTGATGTGCTCAACCATCTTCTTGATTTCAGTATCACGAAGTTGTTCAGAACGAATCTTGTCCTCGAGAGTTGGACTGGCTGTCAAGCTAGCAAGGTAACCTTGAGGAACAAGACCAAGGTCCAGCTTCTGGAATTCTTCATGAAGTGGAGGTTGGCTTTCCATGATCATGAGATTATTGCAATAGGACTTGCGACTAAGAGCATCGGCCATAACATTAGCCTTGCCTGGAGTGTAAGAAATGGTGAGATCAAAGTCTTTAATCTTCTCAATCCATCTCCTTTGCCTGAGGTTCATATCTGGTTGAGTGAAGATGTATTTTAGACTCTTGTGATCGGAAAAGATTTCAGTTTTGTTACCCAACAAGTATTGTCTCCATTTCTTGAGGGCAAACACAACTGCTGCTAGCTCAAGATCATGTGTGGGATAGTTTTTCTCATGTTGGTTCAACTGACGTGAAGCATAAGCCACAACTTGGCGTTCTTGCATAAGAACTGCTCCTAGGCCTTGGAGAGATGCATCACAGAATATCTGGAAAGGTTTGGTAGTATCTGGGCCAACCAGAACTGGGGTGGAAGTGAGTTTAGTCTTCAGGAGATTGAAACTCTCATCACACTGTGGAGTCCAAACGAACTTCTTGTCCTTCTTGGTGAGATCAGTGAGAGGTTTTGCAATCTTGGAAAAATTTTGGACGAAACGACGGCAATAGCTAGCCAAGCCAAGAAAACTTCTGACTTGCTTCACCGTCTTAGGGGGTTTCCAGTCAACAATTGCCTTAACCTTTTCAGGATCAATGGCTATGCCTTTGGCAGAGATGACATGACCAAGGTAAGCAACTTCTGGAATCCAGAACTCACATTTGGAGAACTTGGCATACAAACGATGCTCGCGAAGTTTCATGAGAGTGAGACGAAGGTGTTCTCCATGTTCTTCCTCGGATTTTGAGTAGACTAGAATATCATCGAGATATACCACAACGAACTTGTCGAGGTATTCATGGAAGACAGAATTCATGAGTCTTGAGAAGGTTGCCGGTGCATTGGTGAGACCAAAGGACATGACGGTGTATTCATATAGACCGTAACGAGTGGTGAAAGCTGTTTTTGGAATATCTTCCTTTCTGATCTTTATTTCATGGTAACCCATCCTCAAGTCCAACTTTGAGAATACTGAGGCTCCAGCAAGTTGATCAAAAAGATCATCGATACGAGGAATTGGATACTTGTTCTTGATGGTTTTCTCGTTGAGAGGACGATAGTCAACCACGAGTCTTTTTGTTTGATCCTTCTTGGCAACAAACAGAGTTGGGCAACCCCAAGCGGAGGAACTAGGCTGAATGTAACCTTTCTCCATGTACATATCAATTTTCTCCTTCAACAGTTTCAGTTCAGGAGGAGCTATCTTGTATGGATGCTTAGAGATTGGTGCAGTACCTGGTTCAAGCTCGATCACGAACTCAACTGCTCTGTCCGGAGGCATCCCTGGCAACTCTTCTGGAAAGACGTCAGGGAATTCACAAACCAGCGGAACATTTTCAAGCAGAGGTAGAGGTTTAGCATCCAGGGTGTACAGCTGAACAGAACTTGATTCACTTGGAGAATAGACTATCTGGCCGGAAGGGTGGAACAGAGTTATTGACTTCTTAGCACAATCAATCGTAGCTTTATTGGCCTTCAACCAATCCATGCCAAGGATGACATCAATGTCAGAATTGCCAAGCGGAATGAGGGAAGCAAGGAATATGTGACCTCCAATTAAGATCTGATTCTCATGACTGATCTTGGAAGTTTGCATAGTTGCTCCCGGGGAGTTTACTACTAGCGGGGAACCCAAACCAACAAAAGGTAGTTTAACTGCTGTCGCAAAGATATTTGACACAAACGAATGCGATGCTCCGGTATCAAACAACACTTTAGCTGGGTTAGAGTTTACGGGGAATGTACCGAGAACGACGTCAGCAGCCTCCTCAGCTTTGTCGGCCTTGATATGATTCACCCTCGCGGTCCTCCCGACAGGCCTGTTGTTGGAGTTGAAGGCTTTAGCCGGGGGAGCACGAACCATTGCCTGGTTGGTGTTGGGGCGAGGAGGTGGTGGAGGTAGCTGCCTCTGAGTGCACTTATCAGCGTAGTGCCCAGTCTCCTTGCACTTGAAGCAAGTGACGACACGAGGAGGAGCTGGCCTTGGCTGCCCCATTGGAAACCTCTGACCCTGCATCTGAGATGGGTTGGGTGGGCGGGGACCAAAGCCTGGAGAAGCTTGGGCATTTGGAGCCCTAGTGACAGCACTGTTTGGCACCCAGATGCGGCGCTTCTGCGGAGGGGTGGTCATGTTGGAGGAGGAACCACCCTCACGCGAGTGCTTGCGCGACTCCTCGAACGCCTTGCGCCCATTCTCCTCATTGAGCGCGGTGTTCACGAGCTCCACGAAGTCCTTGCACTTGACGTTGGTGAGAGCGTACTTCAGTTCCGGGTTAAAACCTCGGCGGAACCTTGCCATCTTCTTGGCTTCAGTGGATACCTCGTCACCAGCGTATCGAGCGAGACGATTGAACTCGTTATGGTAGCCGAGGACGTCCAGCTTGCCCTGTTTGAGAGAGCAGAATTCCTCACGCATCCTTTCCATGAGACCATCTGGGATGTGGTGCTTCAGGAAGGCATCCTTGAAACAACCCCAGGTGATAGGATAGCCAGCTCTCATGGTCTGGTAGTTCTCCCACCAGGTAGCTGCCTGACCCTTCAGTAGGTAGGCGGCATACTTGACCTTATCTTCCTCAGCAACATGAGCAATCTCCAGAGCCCTGTTCATCTCCCTGATCCAGTCATCAGCATCCAGAGGCTCACGTGTTGCCACGAAAGCTCTCGGCCCCAGACTCAGAAACTCCTTGATGCTGACTCGCGGAGCATTCTGGTTGTTGTGCTGGTTAGCCTGGATCTGGGCCATCTGAGCCACGACCTGAGTCATCTGAGTCAACAGCTCCGAGAGCGGAGGTGGTTCAGGTGGGGAGTTCCTGGTTGGAGGCATCCTGAACAGAAATGCATTTTAGCACAATAACAGCAAAGGATAGACTTGGTAACCGAAAGAGAGATTATTCCGACGCATGAATAGATAACCAACAGGTACATCATCACATGTTCAAATACATCAGAATATCCAACAGACCAATACATGGTTCGAAATACAAGGATAACTAAACATAGCTAGGAACGGATACATCGGTACTCCCATGCTCATCACGCAGGACGGCGGCGAGTAGTACGACGAGAGATACGGTGAGGAGGAATCCCCCGGAAGTAGGTATGACGACGATCCACGTAGAGCGGAACTGCTCTGAGAGCAACTCTCGGTGTGGTGAAGTAGAAAGCGTCGTCTCCCTGTGCTCCAAAGCGGGGAATCCCAGTGTAACCAGGACCAAGGTCGAGAAGTGGACCTCTGATCGGCTCGTAACCTCCAGCATCTGGCAGCAGTAACCCAGCTGTCTGAACGCAACGTGCAAAGCGCTCATCTCCAACAAAATCTGTGGTGTACATCGCCAGACGAGTGAGAGCAAGGTGGAGCTGCTCCCTGACTGAAGCCAACTCCTGAGATAGTGTGGAAGCAACTGCGTCACTGTGCCTCACGAACTGAGCAGTGGTGTGCAGCCTGGAGCTATCAGACTTGTAGGTATCCAGGTTGCCGTGGAGAGTGAAGTGAACTCCCGCCGACGTGATGTAACCACGGGGGATGTGGCGATAGATAGAATCGTCAAACCCCCAGTAGTCAGCACGGAGGACGGTGAGACTCACGTAAGCTGCCTGCTGCACGGCCATATCCACTGTGGAACCTACTGCCTCGTAGCGGTGGACAACGCTCCTGCCATCATCCGACAGAATGTAGACGATAGCCCGGTAGTAGGTCTGGTCAAACTCTCGCTGCTGCTCGTAGACCTGGTACTCTGGTGCCAAATGGAACCCCAGATAAGTCACCATGTCTCTCAGCATCTCCGGATAACCGGCGGTGCTCTCACAGCGAGTCATCCGAACCACCTGCGGGAAGAACCTGAGATCCATCTGCAGATGATTTGGGAGGTTTTGATTAGACTCCGGTAGAAGAAATGAAGTGGAAAACAACAGCAAGGTTTCAACGGACGAAAGGTTCTTTAGAAGAACAGGATATCGAAGCAACGTCGGGAAAACGAGACCAAAAGTCCTGAGGTACTACGGAGAACCCAAAACACGTGAAATCCTAACTTGAAAGTTTAGGTGAGAACAGAAAACAACGTTGCACTTCCTTACCAGAAAAGGGTGGGTGGGTGGGGAAAGAAGAAAAATGGCAGAATTCCTACTCTCACGTTTCATTTTTCCCTATATAGCTACAAAATAGTTTCTAGACTCAACTGCGACCAGTAAAAGGGATCCTACAGGCAGACATGCTCTGATACCATTTGTCGCACCCGGACTTCTAGAGGATACTCACCGTATGAACTGAACAGTATTTTGATTGGATTACGGGGCTTAAAGGCTCCCGCGTCCCCTTACGGGTAGGCCAGCACTTATGTGCGACAACCAACCGTTACTGTTCACCGTCGATGTAAACTATCCCGTAGAAATCTGGACACTACCATTGACGTACTTCATACCATACACACATGGTACGTCAACGGTTTTGAACAAAAGGATAACACAACATGCCTCTAAGACACAAAAGATGGAAATAAGGTGGCAAATGGCCTTCACTAAGGCTGAAATAGCAAATACAATCATCCAGAGGACACATGTCCCAACATAGCATTCATTACATCAGCGGAAGCAATCAACGGGGTCTGGGTACAGAAAAATCCAACAGGCTTAAGAAGCCGGAGAAAATAAAGAAGACGAAGCCCATCCACGTAGGTCCTGGATCCAGCCCTGGTCCAGCTATCTACTCGTCTGCAGTCTCGTCAAACTCCACGAAGTAGCCATCCTGGTGGTCATCGTAGCCGTAGTCGTAGTCTGCGTAAACCACAGCCCCAAAGGGGTCAGTACAACAACGTACTGGCAAGCAAGACTCACAGTTCACCAAAGTGTAGCCCGTCAACACCAAGCACAGATGCCTTGGGATCAACGGAAGAAAAGGGCATGAAAGAAGCTGCAACTGGCTGCACTAACCATCTACAGAACATACTACAACTTCCGGTGTAACAGAAAGAGATAAGATAGCGTATCGTAACCAACTATAGTTAACCAACAATCAAACCCCTCCTGGATCTCGCCCCTTATCCAAAGAAGCAATCCGAGGATAACTCACACAGTTGGATTAATGATGGATCAAGTTGTTGTGTCAATAAGCCTATTACTTCAAGTTATCATTAGTTAGGTGTAAGTTGTTCTGGGTACTTGTTAGCCAGTACTTTCACCAAGTCAACCATAACCGCGGAAAACACGGCTTCTCGAGAAGATTTATCCCTGCAGGGGTGCACCAATTTGGCCGTACACGTAAGAATAACCCGCCAGATGGGAAGGCCTTTCCCATCAAGCGGGGCACTCAACACAACTCAACTCTTCTTCGCATCAAGCCCAAAGCACCACGTGCTGTGCGTGCGCGGCTAATCGAGCCCCCCGAAGAAAAGGAGGACCCTCATAGCACTGGAAGACCACGCCGCCCTAAATGCCGACTACAAAAGTTCCACCCTGGCCTCGGGTTCGTACCTGCATATGCGTGCATCAAATGGAAAGCCCGAACTAAGTGTGGTGATTTGGACGAGATGCGGATCGAGTCAAATTGAGGGGGGCGCCCATACACGCTTCCCACATGCGGATAGTGCGCTCATCATGGATCAGTAGACAAGACCCTTTTCCTATTAGAGTCGACACTAGCAGGCCTCAAAACCACGCCGGGCCTCCTGCCGGTGCCTTATCAGCAAATTATTATTACCTCAAATTAACAGGTGTTGTTTAACATCGAGCCCCAGAATATAAGCAGAAATAATAGAAGAAAGTAACTGATAACAGACTCGAGCAAACAACCCTAAGCATGCTAGTAAGACATGGGCCCAAGCAACGGGGTTTTAGGACTGGAGGTGATGGCAATATCAGGGTTTAGGGTATCATGTGATAGGTTCGTCACAGAAACAACTACCACTATGGCTAGCAGAAAAGAACAACGGAAAGTATCGGTAACCAATGTTGAAAGGAACACAGTGGTTCATGTGAGTAATAACTTCCCTGCAAACCCAGTAGCCGGGTACTGAGCTAAATCCTCGGAAGGGGTGTCGTAAAGGTCGTCGGTATCAACGTCGTCGTCTATCCGAGAAGAAGCAAACAAACAAGGCAGAAATATAAACAATCATCATCATGGCATAGTGCACAATCAAATATGATGCATGACAACTTAATAGATGCATCAAAATAAACTAGATAACAGGATAACACAATTTAAATGGACACATATGCAACTTTGAGTTGCATATGAAAAGCACATGGATTTTGGTTAGATTATTTGTTTTCCAACTAATCAACAGGTGCTAGTGGTTTAGTATGATGCATGCAAAAGGGAAACAGCAAAATAACAACATTAGAATCAAATTAAGATAGGGTGTAGCAATTTAGAATTTTATTATTAATTTAGGGAATTTTTGGGTACCTTAAAGGTGACACACAAGTATTTGTTGTTTTCAACCATTTAAAGTGTTCAAAACAAATAACAAAGTTTATATTTGAAAAGAACATCAAATTTTAGTTGGATTACATGTTTCAAATATTGAAATAGGAGTTAGGATTATTTAATTATGAATTAAACAATATTAAACAAGTTTTAAATGAATTTAAAACAATTTTGAATTTAATTGAATTTTTATTTGTTCAAACATAATTTCAAACTCACATTTGAAAAGTTCACACTTTGATGGGTTGAAAACATATTTTGCATGTTCAAAAATATTTTATTTTGAGCAAGTTATGATTTTATCAAATTTAAATGAATTAAACAAGTATTAAATTAGTTAGGCAATTTAAATTATTCAAACCATGAAACAAAATTTATATTTGAATAGGTTATTTAAAATAGCATTGAAAACATATTTTATTTGCATGATTTGGAATTATTATGAATTACTTATGAATTTTGGTAAAATACAATTGAATGATTTGAATTTAAATTTGAATTGCAATTTTGAAAGTTCAAAACAGTACACAAATAGATTATTTGGAAAGGTTATGAAATTTGGAACAGAAAACATATAAAACTTTTATTTATTGGAATTACAGAATAAAAGTTATTAAGGTTTGAAATTCCATGTTTAAATCTGTTATTTAAATTGATTTTGGAATAAACAGAAACTCGCAAAAACTTTTGTCACCACGCGGCTCTCTACCCCTAGCCACTGTCCAGTGGACCCGTGGCCAGCATGGCGCGCGCGCGCGCACGCGTGGCAGAGAGAGCCGCTGACTGGTGGGCCTCCTGCGCGGAAGCAAAATGGCCAAAAAAAGTTGGGCGCTTGCGGGGCTCGAACCCGCGACCATCCCCTGCGCGCACAAAGGCAGTGCCACTGCGCTAAAGTTCAGTCAGTTGACAGGGTAACAGGCGCGAACAGGTTAAGGTGTCCCCCTGTTATCTGAAACTCGCGCGCGCGCGCTGACTGAAACTACTGTCAGCAGTTGTTCGTTGCTCGCCGGCGGGGAGAACACCGTGGACGTGCTCGCTGCGGTGGGTGTTGGATGCAGAGGTGTGCGCGGTTGCTGGGGAGTAACAGAGAGGGAAAAGGAGGGAGGATGGTGGATGCTCACCACCGTGTCGTCGTGGCAGAGGGCGGTGACGACAGAGTGACGGAGGCGACGGCGGCGGCGTCGTGGACGGCGGGGAAGGTGTGGTTGATCTCCGGTGGCGCTCCCGTGTCCGAAACGTAGAGGAAGAAGAGGGCTTTCGGTTTCAGGGACTAGGTGGGGGAGTGGAAGGCCATGGCGTCGACGACGTGCACGGGTTCAGAGGGGGGAGGTCGCCGGAGGGGTTGCAGAGAGGGGGAGCTCGACGGGGAGAAGCAATTGGCAGCAGCGTTAGCGAGGGGAGGAGGCAAAACCTAGGGCTAGGGTGTTGCGCCAGGAGGTCTAGGGGCTATATAGGGCGGAGGAGCAACAGATCGCCGTCGGGTGGAGGTTCCTGTCGCGGTGGCACCGGCGGATGAACGCCGTACACAGAACAGAAGCTTTGCACGCTTCTCAAAGCGGTACGAGGGGAATAGACGGGCTGGGCTTGCGCTGCGCGGAAAAAGTGAGGTAACGGGCTGGGCGCAGCCCGTTTCTCCTTGGCGCCAAAATTGAAAATTTATTTTTCTTTATCCCTGTTTTTTTTTTTGCTGAAAAGGAATTGGGAAGAAAAGATGGGGTTTTGGGTAGTGAAAAATTTGAGAAAAATTGGGGAAGCTCCTTAGGTCAATTACTAACAGTTGGTAACTTTTATTTTCAAAAGTTTAAATGTTTGATTGCTTTTTGAAATTTGAACCAAATTTGGGTGAAATTGTTACTATTAATAATCATTAATAAAACCAACATCTAAAATAGGGTAACCCCTAAGGTAATTAGACAAATTGATTTGATTTGTTTTGGGTAACAACATGATTTCAAAATGGTTCTGTTTTGGGTGCTTTGATTTGAATTTCAAATGTGTTTGGAACATAAATAATTGATTTAAAACCATCATTTTCACAAGTGATCACTATGGAAAAACATGGAACCAAATGGTTGTTATTATTTGTGATTTTTATTCAAAATGTTGTAACAGAGCAAGTATGAAACCATTGTTTGAATAAGGTTTGAATTTGAGTTGTGAAAACAGTGGAAAACAATTGTAACAATTAAGAAACAAATGCAAACAACATAGAAACAATATGATGACATGATGCAATACTTTAATAAATATGCAACAAACATTCTAAGGGGATGATTTTCATACTTGGGATGTTACAAGTTCGTGGGAGTCCTAACACAAAGTCCATACTAATATCACTCCAAGGTGCATGTGGGATAGGTAATGGCATGTAAATACCATGGGGGTTGGGAGTAGACTTAGCTCGGAGACAAGTAGAACATCGCTTGACATGTCTTTCAACTTGATGCTTCATCTTGGGCCAATAGTAGTGGGTTGAGAGCATGGCATAGGTCTTCTCGCGTCCAAAGTGTCCCATGAGACCTCCTTCATGTGATTCCTTCAATAACAACAAACGAAGAGAGGACTCGGGAATATACAATTTGTTAGCTTTAAACAAGAAACCTTTGTGAATATAGTAGTCATCAAAACCTTGGTTAGGCAAGAATTTCTCAAAGATAGGACCAAAGAAAACATCGGAAGCATATAAGTCATTGATCTCATCCAAACCAATCACATTGATGTCAAGGCCTGTAAGAAGACACTCCTTTCTAGAGAAGGCATCGACTACAACATTTTCTTTACCTTTCTTGTACTTAATGACATAAGGAAAAGATTCAATGAATTCAACCCATTTAGCATGCCTTTTGTTCAAATTAGCTTGACTTTTCAAGTACTTCAATGGTTCGTGATCAGAATGAATGACAAATTCTTTAGGCCAAAGGTAGTGTTGCCAAACTACTAACACTCTAACCAAAGCAAATAGTTCCTTATCATAGATTGGGTAATTGAGTTTAGCGCCATCTAGTTTTTCACTATGATAAGCAACGGCACGTCCATTTTGCATGAGAACGCCACCAATTCCTATACCACTAGCATCACACTCAATCTCAAAAGTTTTCTCAAAATCCGGCAAGACAAGCAAAGGAGGTTCGGTCAAACATTTGTTAAGTGTGTCCAAAGCTTTTTGTTGCGCGTTTCCCCAAACAAAAGGTATATTCTTTTTGGTAAGTTCATTCAAAGGGCAAGCAATTGTTGAAAAATCTTTGACAAAGCGGAGATAGAAACCGGCAAGGCCATGAAAGCGCCTTTCTCACCCACGGAAGTAGGGTTGGGCCAAATCCTAATTGCCTCGATTTTCTTGTTGTCGACTTCAATACCATTGGAAGAGATCACAAATCCCAAGAAAACAAGCTTGTTGGTGCAAAAATTCCATTTGGAAAGATTGGCGAAAAGTTTTGCTTTGCGAAGGGCCAACAACACTTGTGAAACATGATCAAGATGATCTTACAAAGACTTGCTATAAATGAGGATGTCGTCGAATTAAACCACAACAAACTTTCCAATAAAAGAGCGTAAGACTTTGTTCATTAAGCGCATGAAAGTTGAAGGAGCATTGGAAAGACCAAAGGGCATGACAATCCATTCATACAAACCAAGTTTTGTTTTGAAACCCGTTTTCCATTCATCACCTATACTCATGCGAATTTGATGGTAACCACTTTTAAGATCTATTTTGGAAAAGATAGTAGCACCACTCAATTCATCAAGCATGTCATCGAGCCTAGGAATAGGATGTCTATATCTAACGGTGATAGCATTGATAGGTCGGCAATCCATGCACATGCGGGAAGTAGAATCTTGCTTTGGAACAAGGATAACCGGCACAACACAAGGGCTAAGAGATTCGCGGATAAAACCTTTCTCGATTAGTTCTTGAATTTGGCGCTCAATCTCCTTAGTCTCCTCGGGGTTGGTGCGGTAAGGAGCGTGGTTGGGGAGGGGCGCGCCCAGGATGAGGTCAATGTGGTGCTTGATTCCTCGTAGAGGAGGAAGGCCCGGAGAGAGTTCATTGGGAAAGACGTCTTCAAATTCCTGCAACAAAGGCAACAAAGATGGAGGAAAATTTGTCATGTCGTTAGTTTCAAGTGCTTCCCCTTTGCACACTAGGACAAAGTGGAGAATGGTTGGGTCATCTCGTAACTCTCGCATCCCCCTTTTGGTGGCAAGTAAGGCAAGGCCTTTGGGAACACTCGAAGTTTTTCCACTCATATTTGGCTTGT
This sequence comes from Alopecurus myosuroides, assembly GCA_028641055.1. Lineage (NCBI taxonomy): Eukaryota > Viridiplantae > Streptophyta > Magnoliopsida > Poales > Poaceae > Alopecurus > Alopecurus myosuroides. The sequence continues at coordinate 232,348,489 of CM054063.1, read as the reverse complement.
GGCTCTCACTCTCTTTTAGGTGGATCACTCTCTCACCACTCATCTCACGAGACTTGAGCTCTTCTTGTTTACGTGCAAGAGTCTTGGCGTTGTCGGCGATCACTTGGCTAGGAGACATGGGACGAAGCACAAATGTCTTGTTATTCGACTTGAAGCTATAGTGATTTGTACGCCCATCATGAATAGCGTTCTTTTCATATTGCCAAGGTCGTCCAAGTAGAAGATGACACACCTCCATAGGAACAACGTCACACTCCACCGTGTCTTCATAAGGGCCGATCTTGAATTACACGGAAACCATATGTTAAATCTTGAATGTTCCGGAGTCACTAAGCCATTGGACATGGTATGGATGAGGATGTTGCTTGTAAGTCAATTGGAGTTTGTCGCAAAGCTCTTTGATAGCTAAGTTGTGGCAACTTCCACCATCGATGATAACCTTGATTGATCTGCCATTGATACCGGCTCTAGTTTGAAAGAGATTGCAACAGTGGTCATGCTCATCTTGAGGAGAAGCAGTAAGGACTCTTGTCACCACTAGCGATGGATTCTTGTCCTCATCGCAATAGACACTTTCTTCATCATCATTGGGCACGTCCAAAGAGTTGAGAGCAACTTGATCCAAGGCGTAGTATTCGCCTTCACTCATGGAATCACGTTCACCGTCTTGGTTAACAATCATGATCATCTTGTTGGAACACTCAAAGGATTTGTGTCCGCTACCACCACACTTGAAGCAAGTGATAATACTCGACTTGACTTGAGGAGCATTTGAAGAAGAGGTGGTAGGCGCTTGTTTCTTGAACGTTTGTGGAGACTTGTTGGTAGCACTAGAGGCTCTAGGGGCGCTCTTGTTGTTGGTTGGAGTAGGAACTTGTGTCATTGAAGACGAAGAGGAGGGTCTTGAGTTGAAGAAAGCCTTTTTCTTGTTGTACTTGAGATCTTCCGCAATTTGGCGTTCGACCTTGAGAGCTTTGTGGACAAGGGACACAATGTTGTCATACGGTTGATACTCGACGATCTTCCTCACAGAATAGTTGAGGACATTGAGGAAGCGGGCCATTGTTTGTTCTTGAGATTACATCACATGAGCTCGAATCAAAGATGTCTCCATTTCCTTGTAGTACTCATCAACGGACTTCAACCCTTGTCAAATTTCTTGGAGCTTCTTGAAGAGGTCACGCTTGTAATGTGGAGGAACAAACCGAGCATGCATATATTGCTTCATCGCATTCCAAGTGGCAATAGGAGCAATGCGATTACGGACTCTTTCGGCTTGTAGACGATCCCACCATAAGAGTGCATAGCCTTCGAAATCCAAAGATGCCAAGGCAACCATTTTCTTGTCGGTGAAGTTGTGAATGCCGAAGATCTTGTCCACCTTGAGAGCCCAAGCAAGATATTCTTCGGGGTCATTCTCACCATTGAACTTTGGGACATTGAAACGAAGGGCACTCATGTTGTTATCTTCTTGTTGGTCACGGGGTCGCTCATGGGGATCTTCCTCATAGACGGGCGGTGAATCATCATATGGGTCATCCTCATTGTCATCGTGGTGGCGATCATGATGGGGAGGATGACGCCGGTGGTCATTAGGAGGTGGTTGTTGGCGGTGACGGAGTCTTGCTTCACGGAGTTCACTATCATCATTGTCATTGTGTTGGTGTCGAGGACGTTCTTGTTCTTGTTGAGGGCGATGCGGAAGCACTTGTTCATCTCGAGGGTGTTGAGGACGATCATGTTCTTGGCGGTCATTGTTGTTGGGACGCGCATTGCGCCTTGGCGGCCTTCGATGTTGACGAGCACCTTCCACGAAATTATTGTGGCCATAGTCTTGAGCGTGGCCTTGTGGAGGTGGATGATGATGTTGTCGAAGGTCCGGGCGTTGCGGTTGTTGAAGAGGGTCACCACAGCCTTGGCGATGTCGAGGAGGTGGTGATGGCGAGCTATCTTCATACCAATGTCATCGCGGAGGTTGTTGTTGAGGAGGTTGTTGTGGTTGTTGAGGAGGTGGTTGTTGTTGTTGAGGTTGTCCACCATCCTCCATGTTGTTGTTGCGATCATGGCGGTCATGGCGACGAGCTTGGTGAAGATCTTGGTTGTGGTGGCTTGAGCGACGAGACCTTGAGGATGATGATGAATGACGTTGGTTGGCAAGATTAGCCAAGTTGATGTTGATTCGTGTCATTTGATCATTCAATCTAGCCTCTTGCTCTTGGAGTCGACACTCATAGCGTTGCAACCCGTCCTTGACGAGTTCATGGAGTTGGAAATGGTCATTGTGGGTGACGAAGTTGGCGTAATCATTGTCGTTGTAGAATGGGTTTCCATCATCCTCCGAGCTCGGACTTGTGAATACTCCTTCCCTAGCCATCTCAAAAACACACAAGGGTGATATTGAAGAAATGGATGTCTCCATTACCCAACGTTACCTTTTTCGGTCGTATTGAGGCTAGTGGACGAGCCTAGGTGTAGGGAGGTATGTCAAGAGCGAATCCAAAAAGATCGAAAGAAACCGCAAACGAAAACACACACACTTTATGTGGAAGGCAAATAGGTTAGGAAAGTGGCGAGGAAAATCGACAAAAGCGAAGAAAAGTGTATTGTCAAACGTGGAGAAGAACCAAGGAAAAATTAGCACAAAAACCAAACCTAGTGGATGGAAATATGGGTGGAAAACACACACCAAGAGGAAAAATAGGGTTAATGCGGCCAATGGACGAGCGGAGACGAAATGGACCTAACGAAGACTAAATCTCAAAGCCACACTAACGCAAGGAGGATGCTAGCTCAAACCGCAAACTTGAAAAGGCAACAAGATTCGCACCGTGGCAACCGGTCACTCTTTCTAATTTGCGACGCTAAGCTATATGTTCCTACAGTGGATAGCAATTGGCATCGATCCTTTGCTTATTTTTCTATTTTTTTCTTCTCTTTTTGATGGATTCCATAATGCCAATGCCTACTCGTAGCTAATATCTCACAAGCGCCAAACTCGCACTCTCAGTGCCACAAATGTGATGCCAATCAGTGTAAAAGAACTAGTCCGAATAGGTAAGGTACACAATGGGTGGGTTGGGTCAAGCGGAAGCAAGTTATACCTCTCTTATTAATGGTCACGGACTTGCGGCCGGTGGAAGTTGATGTCGTGGCGATCCGTTGATGTGGAAGCGTAGATGGTGTCGTGGGCGTCGCGTGACAACTTGTTTCACTCAATTCGGATAAAAACCAACAAAGAAAAACAAGTTTCAAAATCTGTCCAGAAATCGAAGAGCAGAGATTTTCTGTGATTTTTGCTCAAATTCGAAATTCCTTCAAAATCAAGATTTTTTTTGGACAAATTGGGGAAAAGTGGCTGAATAGAAAGCTGGGGAATGGTGTTTGGCAACAAATCCATGGATCAAATCCAAGAAAAAGTCAACAAATCCACAGATCGATCAAAATCCATTTTGGCTATTTTTGGTGAGATTTTCGAAATTTATGGTGGTAGAAGAAAAATTGGGGGAAAAGGAGGGGTGTGGGTGTCGGATTCGTGTCAATCTAGCTCTGGATACCAGATGATGCGGAGGGTTATTCCTAGATTGACCCGATCTTCACGAATCGACAAGAACGCACGAAGAACGCGAAGAACACGAGAGGGGGAAACAAGGAGGAATCGTGGGAAAACGCGGGGAAACACAAAGGGGGATAAATAGCGAGAACCGAAAGATCCCAAACCTCCCGTCAACTAAACCCCGAGGGCCGCCTACGGAACGATCGATCCAACTAAACTCACCTTGATTGAAAACCGATTCATACCCGTAGCCTCTTAACTGAATCCCAAGGGGAGAGGATAAGTAGTTGGGTGAGCCTTGATACGATCCTAAAGGAAGTTGTAAGAGTAGCCTTGATACGGTCCTAGGTACAAACCATAGGAGTAGCCTCAAACGAGGGATACAAGAGAGCGAAGCTCAATGTTCTAATTTCAACTCTAACCCTAGATCTAGCTCGGGAAAGTCCTTATATAGCCGGGGGGTCGAAGCAGGTGAAAACGGGGGCGAAAACGGAGCATTTGCGTGCAATCAGGGCACGCCGGCCTGGGAGGTCGGCCCTTGAGGCTGGGGTGGGGCTGGGTCGCCCCCCAGGGCACGCCGGCCTGGGGCTGAGGTGGCAGCCGGCCTGGGGTCGAGGTGGGGAAGGGGGGAGCCAGCCTGGGGGGTCGACCTGGGACCGGTGTGGAGGCCGGGCCCTTCCGACTGGTGGCCGGCCTGAGGAGGAGGGAGGCCGGCCTGGGGCCGGGGTGGAGGCCGGGCTCCTCTGCCTGGTGGCCGGCCTGGAGAGGGGGGAGGCCGGCCTGGCCGGGGCTTGAGGCCGGGGGGGGAGGCTGTTTTCCCCATATCTTCTCCGTCGTGACTCATTTCTCGATGCCGTCTTCTCCTCCCTCCTTGGTAGCTTCTTGTGCATCGTCTTGGGTACTTTCCGGGGCCTCCGTGGTGGGTTCGAACCTGAGCACACAAAGGGCATCTCCATGAGGTAGCGCACCGTTCACCAAGTCACCGAAAACATGGAGCGATAGGAGTGAGTTCACCTTGTCACGTATGGCCTTTGCTCGTGATCTTGTCATTGGTGCACTTGGTGGAATTGGGTGGGCTGCATCAAATTCTCTCCATCAACCAACCATGATTCCAGCATGCATGTGTGAGTAATTCATTGCTGTAAGCACATGTGATAGATGATATTGATTGAGATGTCTCATGTGATAGGTGTTAGAACTATTAGAGCTTGATGCCTAGTATCCACTATGTTCGTGAATTATTGTTGTTATGACTTGTTATGGTTAATGCTTGTCATTAGGGGTGAAGTGGCATGATTTCATATCTGAACTCTTAATTTTTATTCCATTAATATAGGTGTCGTTTGGATCATACCTGCAAGCCGTATGCACCCGTTAATTGTCTGAAAGCGAAGACCTCAAGGTGACAGATTTGGGTATCAAAGGAAAATACTTTAACTTGCAGATTACCTGCGTTTATCGAATGCTAATGCTCTGTTCCAGTGCTTTGTAAAATGAGTATCTTAATTATCCTAACATTCTTTATTGGACTCGCTGAAATGGGACGGTAGGAAAAAAAATGTTGTGCAATTCTTATTGCAAGAACGTACGACTATATATAGAATGCATGCCTACGTATGATGATGAACTGAATACTTATTTATTTATCTTTGCCCTCTATTATAACTATGCCATCTGTTATAAATATTACATGAGTGATTTTATCCATACACCGCACATTTATCCACCTCATGCCTACGGTGTTTCTAACTATGTTGTCCTCTTTAATTACTGTTGCAGCTGTCGTTACTAATGGTACTGTTACTTTATTGTTACTACTGTTATCAAACGACTACTGCTAGCATATCACTCTTGTTATTAATAGATTATGCCAGGCAAGTATCTCTTCATATATGGTTGAATGATAACTCAACTACTAAGACTTACATGTATTTTTCTTTTACTTCTGTTGTATCGAATCAGTAAATTTGAGTTAAAATACTTCACTTGAAGAATGTTACGACCTCCTATACTTATGGACCATCAAGACTATTTTCTCTCGCCGTTTCCGGAGAATATGGTTGTACTAATAATTTCACTTGGAAATTATTTTGTTGGCTGTAATTTATCATCCACCATGGAAAAACCTCTTGATTCCAAAGTCCTAATTGATGTCTCGTAAGACAAGCGGAGGTGCAACTCTCAATACTAGTGCTTCTAAAAAGTTTGTTGGTTCGGTTGAGTTTTTCCAGATAATCCAAGGGGCCACTTGGTTGAAGCAAACATTTGCTTTCCGCTCCGTGTCATATTCGTTATCCATTTCTACAAATATTAGTTTATGCCATTTTGGGGGGGTTTCTTCCGCTTCCTTAAAGAATATGAAAATAAATACGGAAATGCTGGACTTACGGACAACTCCTACGGAAACGGTTGTTACGGGATTACGTGTCCCTTCCTCATTTGCTCCCCACCTGAATTCTCCTGGCTGGGTCCGGCCGTGTCCGTAAACAATTAGTCCGTAGATGCTGTTTGTAAGTGTAGCATTACTCAAATAAATATGGCAACACATAATTCCGTGCTTATTCTCTGTTTTCATCCGAACTTTTCAGTCGCAACACTTTAACACAGACCAATCAAAGCCATCACACGGGCTTGTCTACTTTGATGAGGTTTCCTTAATTTTCTGAATGTAGTAGGTGCACCACACCAAAGAGCAATCCATTGCGTACATAGGGGCCTAGGGGGTGCAGTCGCAGGTAACCGAAGGTTCAACAGTGCCGCTTCTTCCAGTTTTTTTTGTTTTGTTTTTTGAACACGAACTTCTTCCAGTTTATGTTGTGCGACTATACTAATTTACGCGATCTGGCCAAAACATGAGCACATGTTCAACAGGATTTGCTTTAGACAATTTCTACTGTTTCTCGATCGAGACTCCGAACTGTTCGCTTCATATCATAATCTCCACACGTCGGGCCAGCTTAACGGAGAGCCCTATATACATGACCGTGGCTGTCGACCTGTCGTGTATGTCCCCATAAGGGATCATGATATAGATACTCCGTGTTCTCTATGGGATCTTCAAATATCCTTGTGTCCCACCTGAACTATGCAGCACAGTTGATGTCTGGTAGGCTGGTAGCTCCATTTCGACACTTACATTGCTTTTAGTTTTGTTTTCCGTCCCTTTCTTAAGGAAGCTACGTTCCGCTGTACCTGGAAAATACGTGACATAATAAAATCTTTTACTCTTCTTATATGACTAGTATGTATGCACGTGCAGCGCACGTCTATACAATCTATCAAAAAACATTTCATGTTGACTGGTATAAAATCAACAAGCAGATTCAAAACTTTGGTTCCATTTGCACATTAATGCATGTGTAATAGAATAAAAACAAGAACCACCTCCGAAAAATGAATTGTCGTGCCTTGACAAGTGGGGCAGAATTACCGCATTGCTAGGAGCTACCGGAATTGCAGTTTAATGAAGATTTTTTTTCTCAATGATTTTCTTCACGTAGAAGGCACGTTGTATGGTAATTAGTCCAAAAAACATGTACATCAGAACAAATAAGTGCTGATACACGGTATTCTAGAATAAATCAAAGGTACATGCCCATTGGGTTGATTTGCACGGAAGAAGCACAAAGGCCAGCCTTTAAACCGAATTCTATAGTGTGCAAGATACGAAAAAATAGTACTCACTCCGTCCGAAATTAAATGTCACAAAGTTTGACAAAAGTGGATGTATAATTAGATAAACTACTGGTGGCACCCATCGCCTTGAGGTGACCTCTTTGCTCCACTCTTGAAAATAGGAGTATATCAAATAAAGGACGCTACCTCATAGCAGGCTTAGATAACTGTATAACGGTGACATCAATGAACTAACCCCTATACTGTGTCATGCCAAGATCCCAAGTCTGATACAAAGAGCTAAATATTCCTGTGAGATTTATGGTGTTTCCATACTATGAGATATTCCTGACAGTTCAAAACTGTGTGCTTGAATGTTGAGTTAATTCAATACTACTTCTAGAAAATACTTACACACACAGAAAAAACAGAAAAATGTGATCTGAACTTTAGTACCGCAGACACATGAAAATGCGGTAAAGTTCTTCCTAATGAAGAGATACAAAATGATATGTGGATGCTGTCCACATTGAATGTATATTTATATACCCTGTGTAGAAAATATACACAGGGTTAGCATGACGAATATAAACTTTTTCAAGTATGAGTTGGATAGTTCGATCAACACACCATCAGACATTGATAGTATGTAGAGCTAATAACGAATGGTATAGACAAAACAATGCAGATGTCGTTGTAAAAGGGAGTTTTTCAATTGTAATTTATACATAACCACTTCCATAGAGTATCAGACTGATAGGTGAAAAGTAGATTAAACACTGCTTTGCACCTTAGCTTCATCCAAAGTTTTCTACTACTGTCAGATAATATAATTTTAAGCGGAAAGAGATGGCATACCTAGCTTTTCAGCATATATAAGGGATCAGCGAGCTTGAGTCTACTGGTTGATTTTGGTTGGAAGCCATGGGCAATGTATTCTCATTTCAACATAATGGTATGCAAATGGCTTCTTACCAACAATATGAAAAGCAAAACGGCCGATATGTTTCTGCTCGTAGAGTTATCAATGACAAAAAAGCCACGCTTCTATGGTCATATGAATGTATATACATGGAATCTACCAAATAGGCCAGCTGTCTTCATTTTAATTCTTTGTTGTCACTAATTGCTGGGATAAACTGACACACTATAGACCAAAATTAGTTCAGCTGCAAATCAACACACTTGGGTGCTGTCGCGGAAGCATTCCTACAAACATCTGCCACCCACCACCAAAAAAAAATCAGAACATGCATAAACGTGCACTCGAGGCATTGGCTGCCAGAAAAAGCCGCTTGGAGCCTGCCGGCGGAGCGTGCAGACTGGCCGCGAATGCCAGGCTAGTCAGCACAGCATCTAGAGGGCGAGCGCCTTGCCTTCAGCACGTCAGTTCCTGCTTCGCCGTGGCTAGGAAGCGTCGGAGAATCAGAAGAATGAGGAACCAGATGCTCCTCGATATAGAAGACAAAATTGCAGTTTCCATTAAGAGGATAGGAACCGGATCTTGCTTCTTTCCCTTGTTTTCCATGGATTTCTGACATTCCTACCTGTTCCTATTTTCTTTATCACTTCTCAACTGGGGTTAGTGGTTAGTTTTGAATGTCTCCCCATCCGCAGGAGGCGATACAAGAAGGATCTCTAATTCTTTCTATATATAGAGGTGTCAGGCTAGCTTAAGGAAGAGACAGAAATCAAGACCAATCGGTGACAGGTGCAAGGTGTCTCCAACTGCAGCGAGGCAATGTTGGGGATTAGAATGAGGTTGATGCCGTCCGCGTACGTGGTCTACTCGTATCCCGTCCCGAGATACTATGGCGACGGCATGGGCCACGCGATGTGGTGACGGCGAGGGGCTCGCCTGGCGTAGCCGCGAGGTAGGCGATCGCACGTCATGCCGCCTCGACAACCCGCTCGTGCCGCAGGACGGCCGCCTCGTCGGGCTCGGAAACCGCAGGTTTGCTTCTTCCCGCGATCCTGACGTCGTCTCGCGGTGGAGCGGCGCCGACTGCGGACACGTCCGCAGCGGCCGTGGTAGTCGGGGTCCTCCCACGATCCATCCCTAGTACAATAGGGCATCGGCAGAATAGGAGATATGATTCGTTTCGTGGAACGGTTTTCCGTGATTTGCGGATATACTGGACCTCGCGAGTGCATCGTGGCTAAATTTGGCAACGGGGACACTAACCACCGGTTATTGCTCAACCATAACCATCTCCATCAAATAAAAATCTTACCATCCCCATCCCCACTAACTGTCATGGGGACATTTGTTCTACCATCACCGTCCCCAGCGGGGATCAAATAACCATCGGGTTATCCATTCCCCGCTAAACTAGTGACAATGAGTACAAAAATTTGGGAGCACCTCCTTGGATTCTACTGCTTCCGCGCTGAGATACGAGGCGGCGGCAGTGAGAGGTTGCAAATGTTGTTGAGAGGCAACGGTGTTGGGTGTAATAGATGATGCGGATGCGGTCGTGGCAGTGAAGATCGGAGGGAGTGGAAGATATGCAGATTAGAGAGCGAGAGCGACGGCGTGCGGTCGATTGGAGATGGGCATTGGGGTTATGACAGCTGAGGACGGGAGGGGAAATGTGAGCACAGATGTGGGATTTAGGGTTTCGTATGTATCACATAACCCTCGATTGTTATGTGTCCTAACGGGGAACTAACGGGTAACCACGGGGATAGTGGTGATCCATCCCCAGCCCCCGCTTGCCCAACGGGGAGCATTTTGTGTTTGATAAGAGCCCCATGGGGATTCAACGTTAACCAAAACCGTCCCCTAATAGGTGAATTAACCACCGGGGATCGGGGAATGGGGCCCAATTGCCAAATTTAATCGTGGCTGGGCAGCGCGGGGGCATTTGTGGGCAAAACATTCAATCTAAACCGTCTAGTAACATGGCAGACCATCGAACAAGTACTGACCGTTGGATTTCACCCGATAGTTCAGATCGGAGGCTGCTGGTTGACTTGTGTACACTTGTTTTTGGTGGCCGTAGGAAAACTCTAGTTTGCTCTTTTAGTGTAGTAGTTTAGATGAAAAAAAATGACGGTTCGACTTCGAAGCTCATCCATCTCGCCGTGATGTGGCACACCCCAGAACACTAAGTCTCCGAAGCACAACAAAAGGAAGAAAGGCCCAAGGCCTGGTCCAGTAAAGGCAGCAGCTGTAATGGCCCGTCGACTGGCCGGGGTAGATTCGACTGTAGTAAAAAAAATAGGAAAGCTGTACTCGCGGTCGGATTAATGTACGGCAGACGTCATTGATCGACAGATGAGCTCCTCCGCCCGCAGCTAGACCAATAGTCAACCAAGTGAGTCACTGTACTGATATACAGTAGCATTCATCGACCTGTTCCTGAGCATGCTGAATGGAAAATGTCCACCGAGATGTCAATTTCCTAGCAGTGTCACAAGTTCATATTCTGTAGACGGTGTATCTTCCAATGCAAGCAAAGATCAGGGTAAAATAAAAATAAACACCAATTGATTGGTCGAAACTGTAGATAATTATTTTGTTCACGAATTCTCGATGGTTAGTTCTCCTGAATCTGAAACCATGCTTATCAAAATTCAGAAGAAATTAAGTCATATGAAAACTGAATAAGTCCAAACCATTTTAAGAAAATGTTGGAAATTACGTATGTGTTTTATTTCTCCCACTTGTTGGTACATGTATTTAGTTTTTTCTTCTGGTTACGTTGCCATGGGTAAAATAGTTCTTTTTTTTTTGGAAAAACTACGCATATTTGGTTTGTACGGCTTTATACTCGCAAGAATAGGAAAAATACATGATTCCAGTGACATCTCTATTCGAATTTACAGGATGTGTTTTGTTTGATTGCTTTAGTGGATGCTCAATTTCTCATGGAGTTCAATACAAAGCAATAATTTGAAAAAAATAACTATATGATTCAATCCTATGAATGAAACGGAAATCATATGAAATCTTCCCATGGATTCTGATAATCCTTTGAACCAAAAAGACGCTAAAAGCATCTCCACTCGTGTCCCATATGCCCTCCCAACAGCACTATTGGGCGCTCCGGACAAAAATTCGCGCCCACTCAGACCAACAATAGCTATTTTTCATCCTGCGAAAGCCAATAATTCGTCCGGGACTACCAGCCCAGTCAAATCTGGGTGGGAGTCAGTTGGTAGCGTCGGACGAAGCCGAGCGCACCACTATGTTGGATACCGACAGAACCAGCGACGTCATTGACACATCCAAAACCCTAGTTCATCTACACTCCCTTCTCTCCAATTCACTTCCTCCGTATGCCCTCGTCGTCATTTGGTCGCCGCTCCCACGCCCCTCCCGTAGGCCACACCAACACTCGTATCTCGCCGGATACAGAGCTCCCAACGACCTCATTCGCGCATCTTGCATGAAAGGTATTCGGCCGATTGCCTGGTAGGCTTCAGCTTTCAATTTTTTGCTAGCACCGATGATCAATTAATTGATTGCTTTATTGCTTGATTCCAATAGATTATAGACATCAACGATGAGATGATGGTCTACCTGTTGATGGAAGAAGAACCCAATATCCTCACCACTGAAGAGGAGAACATGACGATCCTCGCTTATCTCCTACAACTACAAACCGCCAATGATGAACCCAGACTATGAGGGTAGACGTTTGGGAGAAGGAAGACCAAGCCGAGGAAGATTATAGAGGGTCATTGCATGCTATATGCCCATTACTTTGTCAACGGGTCAACATTTACTGCAAAGGATTTTTTATGGCACTTTCGGATGAGCAAGGGTTTGCTATTGCGGTTGGTGCATGGTATGAGGGAGTACGATACGTACTTCAAGATGAATAAGGACCGCACATGAACGAATGGTTTCTCATGAATTCAGAAGTGCACTGCTGCTACGAGTATACTTGTATATGGAACTCCTGCGGATGGGACAAACAACTACCTATGCACGTCTGATTCCACAAAACTATCAAATTCATGTATATTCGGTGGAGCGGTGGTTGTAGTGTTTGGGCCAGACTATTTGAGAGGACCAAATAAAGAAGCAACTCAGATCATGACAGAAAATCGGGGAGGGGAAGGGGGGGGGATTTCCTGGGATGCTTTGGAGAACCGATTGCATGCACTAGAGCTGGAAGACTTGTAAATTTACTTGGTAAGAGTTGTAAAAAGGGCATCATGGATGTTGCAGTGTCGTACTTGAAGCTATGGACGATTACGACATCTCGATTTGGCACCCTTTCTTTGTTATAACAACGTCTCACAATGACAACAACATATTCTAGCGCTCACTGGTGTCTGCCAAAACATGTTGAAGACCATGATCCCACAATGAACTATGATATCAATGACAACACATCCACTAAAGGGTACTACCTAGCAGATAGCATCTATCTAAGTTGGTCGAAATTTGTGAAGACAATCTCAGATTCTTTAGGTTAGAAAAATCTTAGTTTGCCTCTCAACAAGAGAGTACTAGGAAGGATGTCGAACGGGAATTTGGCGTGCTCCAATCTCGTTTTTTTATTATGCTCTACCCTGTTGTGACATGGTAGAACGATCATATGGTAGGTCATGAACGTGTGTGTGATCATGCATAGCATGATCGACAAGAGCGAGCGCGCAAATCCAGTGCATGATCCTCTTCCGTATGAGTTTCCTGATCCTCTCTCCGCTGTTATCATGAGGTGTGAGCGATTTTTTCTCATTTCCTTACCATGTATATGGAGATCCATGATGAAATTTTCCATGATCAACTTCAACATGATATAGTGGAGGATTTGTGGGCGTGCAAAGGATTAGCCGCGGTCTAGTTGAACTTCAATTTATTTGATTTGTACGAGTACTTTTATCTTCATTTATTATTATTGTGAAACTATATTTTGTTTGTCGAAAACTATGGAACATTACAACACTACCGGAGAATAAACCTTTAGTCACCCAGATACTTGGTTACTAGAGATCAACTATTGGTTGTGTCGTGGTGGTGTCACGGCAGATGCCATGGGATGGCTAAAGATGTGGGGACGATGGACGCTGGAGGTATTCGGGGAGGGATTACGCGACGAATAGCCGCGTGAGGTAAGATCCACACAACACAAACAACACGATGTACCCAGGTTCAGGGCCCTCGTGAGGAGGTAAAACCCCTACTCCTGCCTTTCTCTATGTATTATGATGTCTCTCCGAGTAGCCACAGTACAAATGGTATCTCTACCGAGTAGCCTCTCTCTCCTCTCCGAGTAGAGATAGGTCAAGAACTTAGGGTTTCTAGGGCTCCAGAATGAACATGGAGCAAGATCCCTCGCGCAGGAGGCGCCGGGGCACCTTATATACATGGTGCCCAGCCGGATACGTCCAAATCTAGACAAGTGTCGACATAGTGTGCACATCGTCCTTTCTCCGAGTACCCGCTGACAGCTTTGGTTCCTAATCTTGGCTGCTTCTGTAAAGTCGTTGGGCAAAACTAGGGGACAGACTGGTATCACTGTACCTAGGCACAGAGTAGGCCCCCCTTATCCTGCCACGGCCTGCTTCTATGCTGTCACCGTCAGGCAGGCCGGTCCCAGATGAACAGTAGTTCGAATGCTGCCAAGTACGGACCCAGGATACACGGGATCCTGTGTCAGAACGGCTTCTTTGACTTTCTGGCCCGAGTAGGTTCCCGCCAATTGTTCCCGCCAATTGTACTCGGGCCAACCCTTCTACTCGAAAGGATAGAACTTGATTGATATCTCCTTCTGGTCATCTTGAGGTGAGACCGAGTAGCAGTCAACCGGGTAGCGAGTACCAGGTAGTCGGCTACTCGACCAAACCTCCCTTCTGTAAGCTGCCTTTACCACCTGCCTTTACCCTACTCGGGGGTAACCCCCCGACAGCAGTCCCCGAAGCTGGTTGAGTCTTGCGAACTCGTTCACTAGGCTCTTCCAGCTTAAAACCAGCCTTTGCACCTCAGCCCTTGAACCTCAAGATGCCGAGTAGAACCTCCGAGTAGCTATCTGGAAAGTACCTTGAGTTCCCTCTCTTCCGAGTAGCACTCGCTTTCTACTCTGTAATCGAGTAAAAAGACTTAGAGAAATTTCTTGGATTGAGTCTCTGCAGCGCAGAGCACAATCCAGCCCTTCGCGCAGCAACTGCACACGTGTCAAGCATCCACGACCTCGTCGTTTCGTTGCCCAGGACATGACCTGCCACGCGTCCAGTTTTCACGCAGTGGGCCCATCGGCCGTCATGTCCCATCAAGTGTAGTTATAGGCCACGATTCGGTGGTGGGATCAATTGCGGCCGTTACGCGCGCAACCGGCGCTTGTGTGCGTTTCTAGCCGGCCACAGGATCCACCACACGCCACAATCGATCCCACTCCCACGACGGTAACGGTAAACTCGCGGAGGAGATATAAATACCTCCGCCGGTAACTTCCTTTTCCCCTTCCCTTGCACTATTCCTCCTTCGTCTCCTGCTCTTCTCCGCCACCGAGCTCTCCGCCGCCGCGCAAGCTCTCGCGCCGCCGCGGACTCAATCCCCCAACCAACTCCCCTCGAAATCTTCCACTCCTTCCACCCGCAGCAATGGCCAAAGCTGGCTGGGCCGGCTCCTCCGTCACCGCGGAAGATTGCGCCTGGCTCGTCAATACCAGGCGAGTTCCTCCCGGCGTGGAGTGCCGGGCGCCAGACGGTGAAATCGTGCCATCCCCGCGGGAGGGTGAGCGCGTGGTCTTCATGTCGCATTTCGAGCGCGGGTTCGGATTGCCCGCCTCCGATTTCCTGCGGAAGTTCCTCAATCATTTCGGCATCCAGATGCATCATCTGCCCCCCAATGCTGTCGTCTGCCTCGCCTACCACGCCGTGGTCTGCGAGGCCTTCCTCGGCATCCGGCCCACGTGGGAGACGTGGCTCAGGTACTTCCACTTGCGCCAGCAATCCACCGGGAAGAAAGACTCCGCGGGCGTCGCCCGCGCCACCGACACCGGCTGCGCCATGATGGTGCAGCGGTCCGGGACGAACCACCCCCGCATCAAGGGGCTGGACTCCGTCAAGCTGTGGCAGAAGACGTTTCTCTACGTCAAGAACGTTGCCGCCGCGGAAGGAGCCCAGGTGGACGATCGAATCAACTTGCCCGTTTGGAGCAATCGCGCTCCAATCGGGATGTACTGGAAGGACAAGCCCGTCAATGACGAGGACGCCATCGAGATGGAGAATAGACTTGGCTGGCTGAAGGCGCAAGGTCTCAAGAATGACGATCCGGTGGCCTGCTGGATCCAGCGCCGAGTGCTGCCCTTGCAGGAGCGCTGCCATCTCATGTGTTACATGGGAGGCCCCCGCGACTGCACCAGGACAACCACCATCGAGATCGACAACATCGATGTTCCCTGGCACGCAAGGAACATCTTGACGACGAATCTTAGCGACCACTGGCAATACGGCTTCGTCCCGTACAGCCGTACAAAGCCAATTGAGCGGGTACGCCTTTCTCACTTTGCTCTCTGCATTTACTTTCCGAGTAGTTAATTCCTCCTTCTTGCATCAACTAGCAATTGCCTTGCGTTCCGAGTAGGACATCTAGCCGAATCGCCTTAGGCTTAGTATGCTTCGTGCTTGCACGCCTTGCCGGATAGCCTACTCGAAAACGATTCTTAGGCTCGATGTGCTTTATACCTGCACGCCCTTCCGAGTAATACCTTTCGGCAAACATGCTTAGGCTCAGTATGCTTTGTGTTTGCACGCCTATCCGGGTAGAATGCTTAGTAAACTGCCTAGGCTTTGTGTGCTTTGTACCTGCACGCCTATCCGGGTAGAATTCCTTCCTGGTACTCGGCTAGTCTGTGATCCTTCTCTGTTTTTCAGGTTCTCACTCGCCAGATAATCGAGAGCTGCGAGGTTTTTGAGGGCAACTGGTCTCCTGATCGTGAGGAGGACGATGTGCCCTCTTTCGATGCCGCGGAGCAGACCAACCTCTCTCGTTCCCCCATTACTGACAAGCGCGACGCCCTCCGCACCTGGTCTGATGAAGACTTTGACGGTAACTACCCTTTCATTCTGTTTGTTTCCGAGAAGCACCAGTCTCTCGTTTGCTGTTTCTGATTCTTTCCTCTTTTCTCTTGGATCCTCAGATGAAGTTGCCGCGGAAAAGGACGACGAGGACGAAGACAAGAACGAGGGCGATGCGCCCCTAGTCGTCAAGCCTCTGTCCGTCGCCGCTCCTGAGACCCGCAAACGGACTGGTAGCGGAGCACCAGCGCCTCCTGCCAAGAGGAAGAAGCCCGCCGAGAAGAAAGAGATTACCGAGAACAAGAAGAAGGTGGTCGTGAAGAAGCCCAGACGACAGCTTAAGTCCACCACCGCGTAAGCCCTCCTCTCGGTCGCCTCCCTTCTCGCGCTGTGCTATTCTCCCCAAATTCCTTCTAATTTCTGGTTTCTTCCTTCTCTACAGACCTCCCATGGATGCGAGCGCAGCTCTCGCGTCCGACCAAGCTAAGGAATCATCAGTACCTCTGATCAATCTGGATGATGATGAGGACCACACCGTCGACGTTGCTGCTGCCAATGCACAGACTGCTGATGCTCCAGAAGCAGAATCAGAACCAGCAGCACAGAACACTACCGTCCACGATCAGAGACCCCCTTCTCCTCCGGCTAGCAATGCCGAGGAGAACCAAGATCAAGAGATGCAAGACAACACCGCCGCCGAGCGGCCTGAAGCAGAGCAAGAGCAGCCCACCACAGGGGCTGCTGCACAAGAGAATCTCGCTGCCGAGCAGCGAGTAGAAGACACCACCGCCACAGATGCCACCATGACGGATGCTTATCCATTGAGCAGCGTGCAGCCAGGCGACGCACCAAGTAGCGCCCAGCCAGGAGCTGCAGCAGGCGACGGATTCGTGGCGCCACCCACTGCGCAAGGCCCTACACCGCCGAACTCCTCCTCGCCGCCGCAGACCAAGGATACATCCAGCCCTCCTGCCGGGCGAGTAACCAGGAAACGAGCCCTGGATGCTCTGAAGGATGAGGTTGACAGAAGGGCAGCCGAGAAGGAAGCTGCTGAGAAGGCCAAGGCCGAGAAGGAAGCTGCTGAGAAGGCCAAGGCCGAGAAGGAAGCTGCTGAGAAAGCCAAGGCCGAGAAGGAAGCCGCCGAGAAGGCGAAGGCCAAAGCTGACGGGAAGAAAACTGAAGATCCCGAGAAGGAAAGGACGAAGAAGCGGTCCAGAGACCAAGTGCCGCCACCAGCCTTAGGTGGAGCACTCGTGATCCACGAGTCTGGCCCGATTCCCGCCGCGCTCTCAGCTGATGCTCGCGCTACTGGCCAGCCTTGCTACCCGGAGTACATGATTGAGGTTAGCCATCAGCACTCAATCGGCTTCCCTCCCAAGGACAAAGCTTTAGCTATCCAGCAGGGAAGGAAAGTTGTAGCCATGAACTCCCCTCCTCCAGATCCAAGCCGACACCAGTCTGTCAACATTGCTTCTCGTGGAGTCCAAGACAAACCAATAACTTCAAAAGGCCTTGAGCAGGTACTGGACACCATTGGCTTCATCGACGCCAAATGGGATAGCAAGGTTCTCGGCGTGGAGAAATGGCACGGTCTTGCCCTTGGCTGCATCGACCACATGCGCGTGGACTGGAACAAGGTCGACATGGGACACAAGCCCATGTCCGTCTCCACCGAGACCGCGACACTCGCAGCCAAGATGTTCCTGCACCGCAAGAATGCCGAGGACATCGAGCAGGCCTACGCAGTAAGTTTTCCTTATCTTTTCCGAGTTGAATTTTCTTCTCTTCTATTCGCCTTTCTGCTCCTTTCCATCACTCCCAGTCCCCGAGATTCTAGCCGAGTAGGTGGATACTCTCCGAGTAGCCTCCTACTCGGGTTGAATCTACTCTGCTTTTTCTAACTTGCTTCTTCTCGCTTCTCAGGATAGCGTCCTGAAGCGTACCAACCTATACCGCCATCTTCTCTGGAACCACTCTATCGCCAGGAGGCGAATTGCTGCTTTAGAGAAGGAAAAGGCAGTTGCGGAGGCAGCCAGCAAGAACGCCAACGACAGCACTCAGCAGCTGGCTGAAGTGCAAGGTACGCTTTTAGCTGTGCGATTCATGCGTTTTTTGTTTACGCTCGCTTATGCTTTCTTTTGCGCTAACCTTTTCTACTCTGCAGAGAAATTGAAGAGCCTAGCCGAAGAGCACGAGAAATGCCGCGCTTTTGTGAAGGACGCCGAAGTCACCATCAAAAGGCTGGAGGGTGAGTTTGTTGTTTACTCGGTTTGACCTTGAATCTGTTCCTTCGCTGCTTCTCTATTGACCTTGTCTGGCTCTTCGCAGAAGATCACAAGTTGTTTGCTGAGGCACACCAAGATTGTGTCAAACCAGCAGAGGTGCAGAACCAACTGTCCAACCAGGCCGCTGTGTTGCTGAAGGATCACGCCACCGAGACCGAGAAGCTGCAACTCCAGTTGCAAAAGGCACTCCAGGATGCCATCAACATTGGCGCCGAGAGGGACAGAGCAAACGCCGAGAAGGCCAAGGCCGAGACCACTTTCAGAGCCAAGGAGAGGGCCCTTGAGCAGGAATGCGAAACTTTAAAGAAGACCAACGCTGATCTCTTCGCTCAGATGGATAGCTTGCGCCTGATCCAAGAAAAGCACATTTCTAACGAGGAGTCCTGGAAGACCCAGCTGCAGCGGCTGCGCAACGAACTGTCCGGTAAGTCTTTTCTTCGCTGCTTCTTTTCTTCTCGGTCGTATTTCTTCTCGGTTTTCCTCTACTCGGTTCTTCTCTTCTCGGTTCTGAAGTTACCACATGCTATTTCAGAGACCTGGCCTCATCTTGACTCCCCTTCTGCACCTACGGTGGCCAAGGCCAAAGCAGCTCGCCTTGCGAAAGGTGAGGCAGCAGATACCAGAGCCGAGATCGAGGACAGCTTGCTGGTGCTCAAAGGCTATTTCGAACAGCTGGCTGGCGTCGGAACTGACTTGGTGCACGAGGGCTTTGAGCTCCACAGGTTGTTTTGGCCTCATGATCTTCAGCCAACCACCATGAAGGGCCTAGCCTTCAAGCTGAAGAATGTGAAGAAAGAGTTGAAGAAGTGGCGTGCTTCGGGAGCCCGGGCCGGTGCGGACGTGATGCTTCTCTGCATAGCATCCTGGTATGAAAACCTCAATATGCAGCTCATCCGCGGGAAGCGCAATAATTCCAAGTGGGAGGTAGATCCCGACTGCGTGGCCACACGCAAGCAGATCGCCTACGAGGTCGCGGAGTGCGCTGAGACGGAGACCTTCATCGAGGGCCTCCCCGAGCCCGACACCGAGTACGAGGAGGAAGAGGAAGAGGATGACGAAGTAGAATCCGACTTGGAAGGCCTCTTCGAATCTCCTAAGGGCAAGGCCGGGAAGGGGAAGAACGTCGCCGTCGCGAGTAGCGATGAGGACGAGTACGCCCACATCGACACCGCCGCACTCGACTTTGGCACCTCCTCAGGTGCTGCTCTCGACGACACGGTGCCCCCTCCTGGCCACGCTTCAGGCTCCTCTTCGGCTCCAGGACTCGTCTCAGTGGCCACGGCCACTTCTGAGCAGGCGGCCACCCAGCATGATGCCGAGATGAAGGAATCCGCCACCGTCCAGACGGAAACGGATGCCACCCATGCCAGCACCGAAGAAACAGCTGCCACGACCGCCACCGAAGAAGCTGCTGCCAAGACCGCCGCCGAAGAAACAGCAGCCAAGGCCAGCGCCGAGAACACTGCCTCCTCATCTTGAAGCAACCTGCAATCTCTTTCAACTCGAACACTTATCAGATCCCCGGGATGCCGGGAGCAGATGTAACCGACTATCTTTGTTTTGCTTGCTACTCAGTTTTTATGCCCACTCTGTTTATTTCGACATTAATCAATTTGAACAACGCTGGCTCAATGCCGAGTTGCGTTTCCATGCGAGTCCCCGAGTTGCATTTCTTATTCACCCTATCTTATCATCTCTGCTCTACCCACGACTTGTCGCTTTTTTGGTATTCGAGTCACAAGATTCAAGTAGTAGGGCTGCAAATACTTAGCCGCTAGAAACAATCATGGTAACGCAGCCCACCACTTAGCCGAGAAGACGAAGACAGGGAACAAAAGTAACAAACAATCTACTCGGTTCCTGCACTCTTTCTTCCTTAGCGATTTTCGTGTGCTCATTGACCTTTTGCTTGTTCTCTTGCTTGCCATGAAGCCGGGTTTCGGACAGCAGCAGAGTCGAAGAGTTGGCATATAGGTTTAAAACACAGTACTCAATGCACTTATGAGTTCTGAAGTGGAGCAACCGAATAGACAAAGGATCAAGCCGAGTAAAAACACTTAGAGCAATTTTGGACGAGGGCAGTCCCCGAGAACAATTTCAGATTGCAGAGTAGAATTTCAACTCGGATAAGAGGGTACATACACATCTTTGCTTACGAATGAAAACGACGAAGTAGAGCTACATTCCAAGGGCGCTTGGTTTCCTCTCCAAGCCCTGTTCGCCTGCGACGGGCGCACATCTACAAGATAGTACGCATCATTGTGCAGCGCTTTGCTCACAATGAAAGGCCCTTCCCACGGAGGAGACAACTTGTGCATCCCGGCTGTGCGCTGCACAAGCCTAAGGACCATGTCTCCTTCTCGGAAAACCCTTGGGTTCACCTTTCGGCTATGATAACGCCGCAGGTTTTGCTGGTAGATAGCCGAACGTGACAGAGTCAGCTCTCTTGCTTCTTCAAGCAGGTCAACGTCGTCTTCTCGAGCTTCTCTCGCCTCCACCTCAGTGTAGAGGGCTACTCAGGGGGAGTCATGCTCTAAGTCTATTGGCAACACGGCCTCAGCCCCGTATACCAAGAAGAATGGCGTGTAGCCGGTTGACCGGTTAGGGGTAGTCCTTAGACTCCACAACACCGCTGGCAACTCTTCTAGCCAACACCCAGGTGTTTTCAGCAATGGCTCAATCAGCCTTGGCTTTATGCCTGCCAGTACCATCCCATTTGCTCTCTCAACTTGCCCATTGGAGGCAGGGTGCGCGACTGACGCAACGTCTAGTCGGATATGCTTATCTCTGCCGAATCGCACCATTGCCCCCTCTGCAAAGTTGGTGCCGTTGTCGGTGATGATACTGTGCGGGTAGCCATATCTCATGATCACATCCTTCACAAACTTCACAGCTGTGACCCCATCGCACTTCCGAATAGGTTTCACCTCAATCCACTTGGTGAACTTGTCCACCATGACCAAAATATGTGTCATATTGCCTTTAGCCGGCTTGAAGGGACCAACCATATCCAAGCACCAAACAGCAAATGGCCAAGTGATAGGAATTGTTTTCAACTCGGAAGCAGGCATGTGAATCTTACTTGCGAACATCTGACATCCGTTGCACTTCCTCACAATATCTTCAGCTTGCTGCAGTGCAGTGAGCCAGTAGAAGCCATGCCGAAAAGCTTTCTTGACCAAAGCCCGAGATGAGGCGTGATGCCCACATTCCCCTTGATGTATCTCCACCAGGATTTCTTCTCCCTCTTCCGGGCTCACACAACGTTGCAGCACACCAGTGGCACTTCTCTTGTGCAGCACATCTCGGACTATAGTGTAGCCCTTGGACCTTCTCTGAATCTGCCTCGCAGTCACCTCATCTTCAGGTAAAGTGCCGTCCCTTAGAAAGGATAATATGGGCATAGCCCAACTCGGTGTCTCCCGTATGGGAAACACTGGTTCGTCCAGTTCCATTGGGGCAGGCTCTTGTGGTTGCACAGGAGGAGTAGGAGCGCTTCTTTGCAGCCCAGACCGATTGGCGAGAACTTCTTCAATGAATGCGACAGCCTCTGGGTTGAGGGCGGCAGTCCCCGAGTACGGAGCGGCAGTCCCCGAGTAGGGAATGGCAGTCCCCGAGTAAGGTGTGGCAGTCCCCGAGTAAGGAGTGGCAGTCCCCGAGTAAGGAGTGGCAGTCCCCGAGTAAGGAGTGACAGTCCCCGAGTAGAGAACGGCAGTCCCCGAGTAGAGGACGGCAGTTCCCGGGTTCCCTGCAGCACTCTCCCAGTCAATTTCCATTGGGTCAGATTCTTCACTTGGCAGAGAAGGAACAAAGATGGATTCCGAGTTGGGGGAAGGCTTGATGGATGGCTTCCTCAAATGCTCCAAGGCAATCCCTGCCGGGATGGACTGCCGAGAAGATCCCAACTTGGATAGCTCGTCTGCTGCTTCGTTCTCTGCTCGGTGAATGTGCTGGAACTCACAGCCTTCGAAAAACCCAGTCATTGACTGCACCAAGAAACGATACGATGCCATGTTGGCATCCAAAGCATCCCAGGTACCCGAGACTTGCTGCACCACCAGATCTGAATCACCATAGCATATAATGCGCTGCACGCCAACCTCCTTTGCTACTCGCAAACCATGCACCACTGCCTCGTACTCGGCTACATTGTTGGATGCCTTGAAATGAATCTGCAGCACATACTTGAGTTGATCCCGCTTGGGTGATGTAAGCACAACGCCAGCACCGAGGCCTTCTTTCACCTTTGAGCCATCAAAGTGCATTTTCCAATAGTTGGAAACTGGAGCAGGAGGTTCGTACTGCATCTCGGCCCAGTCCACAAGAAATTCCGCCAGGACCTGAGACTTGATTGCTTCTCTTCTCGCATACGCGGGAGCGTACGCGGCTAGCTCAATCGCCCACTTGGCTACTCTGCCACTCGCCTCCTTGTTGCCCATGATATCCGAGATGGGAGCCGAGCTCACGACAGTGATAGGATGTTCCTGGAAATAATGCTTCAGCTTTCTGGCGCCCAGGTACACACCATATGTCATCTTCTGGTAGTGCGGATAGTTTTGCTTGGAACTGGACAGCACTTCACTGAGATAATAGACTGGGCGCTGCACACTCTTGCCCTCTTCTTCTCGCTCCACCACTATCACCACGCTGACTACTCGGTTAGTCGCAGCAATGTACAGCAGCATAGGCTCCTTGGGTAGCGGACTAGCCAAGACGGGAGCGCTAGCCAGCATTGCTTTCAGCTCATTGAATGCCACATCCGCCTGCGGAGTCCAGACAAATTTGTCACTTTTCTTCATCAGCTGGTATAGAGGCAAGGCCTTCTCGCCCATTCGGCCCAGAAAACGGCTCAGAGATGCCAGACAACCCGTGAACTTCTGCACATCTTTCAGTGATCTCGGTAAAGACATGCTCTCAACAACTTTTATCTTCGAAGGATTGGCTTCAATGCCCCGACTAGAAACCAGAAAACCGAGTAGCTTTCCAGCCGGTACACCAAAGGTGCACTTACTCGGATTCAGTTTCATTTTGTACTTGCGTAGGTTAGCAAAGGTTTCCTCCAGGTCGGCAAGCAGAGTATGTGTTTTATTCGTTTTGATGACAATGTCATCTACGTACACCTGCACATTCTTGCCGAGCTGGTCGTGCAAGCATTTCTGCATGCATCTCTGATAGGTTGCACCCGCATTCCTCAAGCCAAAACACATGACACGATAGCAATAAGCCCCGTACGGGGTAATGAAAGCAGTCTTTATTTGATCAGCAGGGTTGAGTGCAATCTGGTGGAAACCAGAGTAGGCATCTATGAAAGACAACAGTTCACAACCAGCAGTGGAATCGATCACCTGATCGATGCGAGGTAGCGGGAAAGGATCCTTGGGACACGCTTTGTTCAAGTCGGTGTAGTCGACACACATGCGCCATGCAGTGGCAGCCTTGGGATCTTCCTTTTTCTTCTCGACCATGACCGGGTTGGCTAACCAATCCGGATGCAGCACTTCCATGATGAAGTTACTTATCAGCAGCTTGGTGATTTGATCACCGATGGCCTTCCTTCTCTCATCTCCGAAACGGCGCAAAGCCTGCTTCACGGGCTTGGCGTCAGGACGCACATGCAAAGAGTGCTCAACCAACTCCCTCGGGACTCCTGGTAGATCTTCATTGGTCCAGGCGAACACATCCCGATTCTCACGGAGGAAGTGGATGAGCGCGCTTTCCTATTTCTCCGCCAACCCGGAACCAATGATGGCCACGCGCTCCGGGAACTCGGGGTCAACCTGGACTGTCTTGGTCTCCTTGGCAGCTTGGAAAGCAGTACCATGCTGGGTACTCGGCACACCTTGTGCGCCAGCTTGTGCGGACTGAGCCATGGCCACCACCTCGTACATCTTCTTCTTCTCGGCAGCAATCACCATCGATTCCGCCAGCTGGGAGCTAGCAGAGGCACACTCCATGGACTTCTTGTAATCTCCCGAGATGGTGATGATGCCATTGGGACCAGGGATCTTCATCTTCAGATAAGCCACATGTGTAGAGGCCATGAACTTGCTCAGAGCAGGCCTGCCGAGTAGAGCATGATAGGGGCTCTGATGATCCACCACTTCAAACTGCAGGCGCTCTGTGCGGCAGTTCTCCCGGGTACCGAATAGCACATCAATCCACACTCGGCCAATCGGGTTGCATGAGATCCCGGGCACAATGCCATGGAAGGTGGTCTTGCTAGGCAGCATCATGTTCTCGGCTAGGCCAAGCTTCTCGAGTGTATCCTTGTACACAATGTTGATGTTGCTGCCGTTGTCGATTAGCACCTTGCTGAACCTCACATTCTTCTCGGGACCCAGGAAGGTAGGATCCAGCACCAAAGCATAGGTGCCCGGGTTGGGCATCACCTTGGGGTGATCTGCTCGGGTCCACTCGATCTCCTGGTCACACCAATACATGTAGTGAGGGACAGCCGGAATCACTGCATTGACCTCCATGGCCCGCCTGTGCTGTGATTGCTTGTCGACTGCCTCAGAAGTGAAGATCATATAGCTCTCATGGTGCTCTTGGTACTGGTTGGAGCCATTGCCCCCATTGTTGCCATTGTTGCCATTGTTGTTGCCCTGATAGTTGTTGTTGCCTCTGTTGTTGTTGTTGCGGTTGTAGTTGTTGTTGTTGTTGCGGTATCTCTCATTGTTGAAGTTCCGGTTGGCTCCTAAAGCCACCTGGTTGACATTCTCTCTTCTCGGGTAGACTGGCGGCCGAGTTGCGGGTGCGCGAGTAGGCTGAACAGTAGCATTGGCGGCTGGCAGGGGAGGAGGAGGAGGCAAGCCATCACTCTTGATCACATCCCACCATTCGCATTGCCGAGTAATATGGTTCGCAGGCCTTGAGGGGTGATGAGTGTGAAAGCTGCACGGGCCATCCTTCATGTCGTCAAAGACAAACTTCTTCGGCTGCTCGGAGTTCCCGCTACCCGACTGAGAGGCGCGAAATGGCTTCTTGTTGCCTTGGCCCTGATTCTGGTTCTGCCCGTAGGCTCCAGCAGGTTTCTGCCTTTGGCCACCACCACCTCCAACATTCACTGCGTTCACCTCCTCAGGGTCATACCGAGTATCTACTCGGCGCTTGTTGCGGAACTCGTTGCGCTTGCTGCTGTTGAAATTTCTTCTCGGCTCAGAGGAGTCCATCAGTGGCTGAGTGGGATCACCGAGTGCGTACTGATCCGCAATCTTGATGGTCTCCGCCAGTGTGTTCGGCATCTCCCTCTGCAATCTCTGCCAAAGCATGCTGCCATGTCGGCAACCCTGCGCAAACCAAGTGATGGCCTGTACTTCATTCACACCCTCACATGTGTTCCTCAGCGTGCTCCACCGAGTAAGGTACTCACGGTCCGTCTCGTCTTCTCGCTGCCTGCAAGCCGACAGCTGCTGTGGCCTATTCGGCCTCTTGTATGTACTCGTGAAGTTGCTGATGAAAGCATCCGAGAAGTCCAGCCAGCAGTTAATGCTGTTCTTGGGCAAGTTGTTGAGCCAAGTGCGAGCTGGACCCTCTAGCATCTGCGGCACATAGCGCACCGCCCATCTCCTGTTGCCATTCGCGATATGGACCGCGGTGACGTAGTCGTTGAGCCAATCTTCAGGCTTGGTGCTGCCATTGTAGCTCTTGGTGCCTCTTGCGAGCTAGAAGCCCTTCACGGAAGGCTCGTTCATGATGCGTGGGCCAAAGCACTCGGGGCCAGGGGGACCCGTGCTCTCAAGCCGCGCCGACAAGCTGATACGATCCAGCTGGTGCCTTGCATCTCCGGGCGCCAACACACGCTCACCGACACGGTCATGGATGTCATAACCAGCCATCTCCATAGCCGAGTAGCCATCATCATACCTATCCACCTGCATAGCTGCGGGCTGCTCCACCGGGTTGGCGACTGGTGCCGCTGGGCGCGGCTGCTGCCTCTGCCGAGTAGGCTGAGCTGCGGGTTGCCGAGAAGTACCCGGCTGCGCGGCTTCTCGGGCACGGCTTTGAGCTTGATGGGCTTGAGAGCCTGCTCTTGCAGCATTGTGTTCCCGCCCGGGCTGCTGCGGCACAGCAACCTGTTTCGCGGCAGCAGCCGGGTCATACACCTGCATTTGCCTGTCTCTACCCGAGCGCCCGCTGCGGCTCTTCTCGCGGCTAGGATGCGGAGACGAGGCCTGATCGTTAGATCTAGCCGCGTGCGAGTGAACCACCTACGAGGCTCCAACCCCCGGGTTGGCCTTCCGGAACTCCTCGTTCTGCCTAGCGGCCTCCAACACCAACTCGTTGAGCCTCTCCTGCTGCCTGAGACGCGCCTCTCCATCCAGGCGCGGCAACTCGGCAGCCACGGCCTGTGCAGCTCTGAGCGTCTTGGCGGGTGTGCTGTACCTTGGCCTTGTGAAGGTGTTCGCGGTGGCGGACTGCGCGGGCACCTCCGCGACTGTCGCCATCTCGACACCCAAGTTACGCCGCGTAGCGCCTACTCTGCTGGGCCTCCTGGCGACCGGCGTGAAGCCGTGAGCCTTGTTGTACTCGAGCTGGTCCAAACTCAGCTCGAGCCTGATCTTCTCCAACTCCGCCTGCTCGGCAAGCAGCTCCTGGCGTTGCCGCTCGAGCTGCTCCCTCGCGGCTAGGAGCTCGATGTCGGTGGGAGTGGGCATACCAGTTCGCGCAGCAGACGCGGGGATGACCGTTGACGTGGAAGGTGGCAAGTTGCTCTCCTTCTCATAGGGCCGATGGTTCCTGCCACCAGCAGGCGGGTCGTCAACCTCCTCGACGACGGCCGCAGCGCCAGTAGCAGCTGCGCCAGTGTTTGTCGCCAAACCCGTCACCATCACCTCAGCGCAGCTTGCAGAGCTGCATGCAGGCCTTCCGCGAGCAGCAACCACCGCAGGAGGATCCTCCGCGTCATGCACCAGCTCGGGGTAGGCGCTGTTGGCGACGGTGGCGACGTAGACGAGATGCGAGCCGAAGGAGATCACCGAGCCGCCCTCCGGCATGGCCATGCCGCCGAAACAACCGGCGTTGTCGGTGACGAAGTCGAAGGAGCCGAATCTGTGGACAAGGCCACAAACTACGCGCTCCGCCGAAGAAGATCCCGTCCGAACAGAAACTCCAACCAGCGCCGCTGGTTGCCCCACGGTGGGCGCCAACTGTCGTGGTGGTGTCACGGCAGATGCCATGGGATGGCTAAAGATGTGGGGACGATGGACGCTGGAGGTATTCGGGGAGGGATTACGCGACGAATAGCCGCGTGAGGTAAGATCCACACAACACAAACAACACGATGTACCCAGGTTCAGGGCCCTCGTGAGGAGGTAAAACCCCTACTCCTGCCTTTCTCTATGTATTATGATGTCTCTCCGAGTAGCCACAGTACAAATGGTATCTCTACCGAGTAGCCTCTCTCTCCTCTCCGAGTAGAGCTAGGTCAAGAACTTAGGGTTTCTAGGGCTCCAGAATGAACATGGAGCAAGATCCCTCGCGCAGGAGGCGGCGGGGCACCTTATATACATGGTGCCCAGCCGGATACGTCCAAATCTAGACAAGTGTCGACATAGTGTGCACATCGTCCTTTCTCCGAGTACCCGCTGACAGCTTTGGTTCCTAATCTTGGCTGCTTCTGTAAAGTCGTTGGGCAAAACTAGGGGACAGACTGGTATCACTGTACCTAGGCACAGAGTAGGCCCCCCTTATCCTGCCACGGCCTGCTTCTATGCTGTCACCGTCAGGCAGGCCGGTCCCAGATGAACAGTAGTTCGAATGCTGCCAAGTACGGACCCAGGATACGCGGGATCCTGTGTCAGAACGGCTTCTTTGACTTTCTGGCCCGAGTAGGTTCCCGCCAATTGTTCCCGCCAATTGTACTCGGGCCAACCCTTCTACTCGAAAGGATAGAACTTGATTGATATCTCCTTCTGGTCATCTTGAGGTGAGACCGAGTAGCAGTCAACCGGGTAGCGAGTACCAGGTAGTCGGCTACTCGACCAAACCTCCCTTCTGTAAGCTGCCTTTACCACCTGCCTTTACCCTACTCGGGGGTAACCCCCCGACAGGTTGCTAATTATTTATGGTCACCAACATCCTTGGTTTCTTCGTGGTTGCTAAGAACTGGTTGCTGAATGTATTTAGATCACCAACTATGGAACTATTAGATTATTGGTGACAATTGGTACACACACGCACGCACGCACGCACGCACGCACGCAGCGCGCGCGCGCGCACACACACACACACACATATATATATATATATATATATATATATATATATATATATATATATATATATATATATATATAGGTAAATATATATATATATGGCCACCAAACTGCTTGGTGACAACTGCATGGTGACTAAATGTCATCTTTCTTGCATAGTTTTAAAAACTGAACCGGACTGACGGTCCGATCGGAAAAACCCTGAACCAGCGACTTGTTCGATTTTTTTTTTAAAAGTACATTGATTTTTTAGTAGAAAACCATAGAAATATTGAAAAACTTGTGCAAAAACTAGGAGTTGAACCCCTTACCTTGAGGGGAAGCATGTTATAATGCCTGATAACCAATTGTGAAGGCCATATTTACTAATTTAATAGTGGATTACACCATGTATGATATGTATTTAGTTGATAAGAGGTCAATATTTTTAAAATTTAGTTCAAATATTCTGCCTTTTTTTTGTCATGAATGAACAAATGAACCGACGGTTTGACCGGTGAAAACCCGAACCGACGGCCTCGCCTGTTCGATGTCCGGTTCGGTTTTTTAAACTATGCTTTCTTGTAGTGAAATGTTTTGATTTGTATTTGCCAAAATGTTCAAATTTTAATTAAAAAATAAACTATTGGGAGAGCCTGTTTAGGATGTGACTAGGAAGCGATGTCTCCTTACCTGGTAGCTTGCACGCACGACCCCGATAGGCCTCGTACGGTGATGCTGCGGGACATGATGGGTGGGGGAGGGGGTATACTATTCAATCTGGTACATCATATAGATCGCTATATGAATATATAGTACTCCCTCCGTATCGAAATGTAAAATGTTTTTGCATTTCCTAGACAAAACGTATCTAGACATGTTTTAGTGCAAGATACAAATTAATCTAAACACTAAAACATGTCTAGATACATTTTGTTAAGGAAACGGTAAACATTTTATATTTTGATACGGATGGAGTAATAATATTACGGGAGAATATGCATTTGAAGCTAGGCGTTTACTGCCTTGAAAAAACACTTTCCAAATATTAAAAAATTCTGAAAAAATCCAGCTCGTACATTTACAGATTAGATATCATGTGCACTTACAAAGTTTCATGGAGAAAAGAATTTTTATTTGGCATGTGTAAAAGAAGAAAAACATTCTGCTATACAGCACCAGAAATCTTTTCTTGCGGAGCGAAAGTAAATGTGAATTCATCACGGAAACTCATGTGTCGCGCACTTAGCATGTATTACCTATGCATCTGATTTTGTTTCAGTTTTTTTTCTGACGTTTAAAAAATGATATAATGCATATTTGAAATACGGTGTATTCGATTCACTCTCTAGTATTATGGCCCAGACAACTCTGACATATGTTACCATGACGTGAGCTCGCTGACATGTGAACCCTACTTCTGAAGGGCCTACATGTCAGCAATCCCACGTCACTATCTGCTACATGAGAGGAACCCTGTCACGTCCGTGCTATGTCTCCTTCGTATAGTATTTTTTGGTACGGCAAGCTACAACAGTATTGTTGGTACAATAGGTACAATACATGAATTAACACGCCTCTATAATGACAATGTGGCAGTGGTGCCATGAGAACATCCTAATGTAATTGGGACAACCTGCTATAGTACATTGCTACTACATGTCAGCAAAGGTCGTTCGTGTGTTTTTTTTTTTCTCAAGTAGCACAGCATACTTTCGTAACCATTTGATCGACCTTGAGAGATGGAACAAACGGAAAACCGAACTGTTGCTTACATAGTTACCGGTCAAAGATGGTAGAGTCCCTGCCCACTCTAGCCTATATATATTCCTTGCCACAGCGAGGCCTATGATATCCTCGTCAATCCATGAAGCACCTCAGGTCTGATTTTTATAAAGCTTGTGTGAGTGTGTGGAGTGTCAGTGATGTTCTAGCTTAATTATGTAGTGTATGCACGTCAGTGACTTGCATTAGATGTTCCTAACAAAAAATTACACAAAATAGCATGGCAGAAAAACGCACGTGCGGAACTCAAAATAATCCAAAGCAAGACGAGTTTATGGACTAAATTTTCTTTTTTTAGAAACTAGGCATCACTTATGCCCTACTTTAAATTAATAAAGCAAGCAATCCGGTTACACAGGTTAAGAAAACAACATGCTGAGGCACACAGCTTCACCAGAGAATAAAGGGCAGGGGCCGGCCTCCCCAGAAAAAAACCCGGGAAACTTAAGCTAACTGCGGTAGAGGTAACAACGATTGAAAGATGATCTTAAGCCCTGTAGACATCTGTAGAAGCGCCTCCTTGTCAGCCGCCTTTGCGAGATTTGGCCAAGACTGCACAAAGATTGCCATTTTGAAAATAACATCAGCCGGACGCTTAGGAACCACCGATTCTATAGCTAGTTTGTTACGGGTAAGCCACAACGCCCAAGCGAGCGCCGCAAACAGCACCCAGTTAGTGCGGCGTTGACAACCTAAGAGAGATTGGTGAATGGCGTAGAACTGGGGAAAGGAGGCAGGGCTCCAGCTGCACCCCAGCAGCTGCCTGGTAGGACTCCATCCCAGCTTAGCCAACGAGCAGTGGAAGAAGATATGCGCGGCGTCTTCAGCGTCCCCACACAAAGCGCAAGCGCCGCGAGCGGGGTCTAACCGACCAAAGAGACGGAGACGAGTTGGGAGTCTATCGAGGGCGAGCTTCCATGAGAAGATTTTTATCTTTAGCGGGACTTTGGCGGCCCAAAGATCCCGGCACAGAGCAAATGGAGGCCCCTTGAGAGAGTTTCTTATAAATCGAAGCGACGGAGAAGCGTCCCGAGGGCTCGAGAGACCACGAAATGCGATCCGAGCCCCTGACTAGAGTCACCTCGGCAAGAGCGGCATTGAGGTCACGCCATTGCGACATACATCAGGGTGAGAAGGCACGACGGAACCGAAGCCCCTCGATCGCAAAAGCAGCCGCCACGGAGATGGAGGGGAGCTCGGCAATTTCGAACAATTGAGGGAACCTGTCTTTGAGAGGGCCTGCCCCCGTCCACCAGTCAGACCAAAAAAAAGTCCCAGCTCCGTCCAGGATATCATGTCTCGCACCTAACTTAAATAGATGCTTAATTTTGTGCAAACTGTTCCAGAACTGAGAGCCCCCCTAGGATCCATAGCAAAGAAGTTAGAGGCCTCCGGATACTTGGCCAAGATGAGGGTGTGCCAGAGAGAAGAAATTGGCTGGGACAGTTTCCAGACCTATTTGAGGAGGAGTGCTTTGTTCAACAGTTTGGTGTTAGTCAACCCGAGACCCCCGCAGTCTTTGGGTTGACAGACCGCTGGCCAGTTAACCATATGGCCTTTGCGTTTGGGACCGGCGCCCTCCCAGAAGAATCTGGCGCGAATGGAGTCGAATTTCTCATGGACCCCGTCCTGGAGCAGCAGGAAGAGGCCCATAGCGTAGGTGGGCACGGCCTCTAAGCAGGCGTTTGAAAGGATCAGCCTTTCCCCCGCGGAAAGCAACCGACCCATCCAAACCTCAACCTTCGCCCCCAGTTTGTTCACTAAGTAATTCCATTGTTCGATGGCCAGCTTCCGGTACGAGATGGGAAGCCCAATGTAGAGGAATGGGAAGGACCCCAGCTTGCAGTTCAGCCTGTTGGCAATTCTGGATTGTTCGGCGGGAGGAACACCCAGGACAAAAACTTCAGATTTATGGAAGTTGATGCGTAGTTCGGACATCTCCTCAAAAAGCACAGCAGAAAGAATTTCAGGTTAGCAATATCAAGGTCTTTATTCTGGATCAAGATAATGGTGCCATCTGCATATTGCAGATGCGAGATCCCCCCGGGGATCAAGTGTGGCACCACTCGACTAATATGGCCTGAGGAGCAGGCCGCCGAGAGAATAGCCGAGAGGGCTTCCGCTATAAAGTTAAAGAGAATGGGGGAGCGGGGGTCCCCCTGGCGCACCCCTCGTTTGTTGCGGAAGAACGGGCCCGATTGGCCGTTGATAGAAATGGAGGTCTGCTCGCCGGAGATAAGCTGATCAATGCGGTGGATAAAGCCTGAGTCGAAACCCTTGCGACACAGGACCTCGAGGAGAAAAGACCAATTGACGCGGTCATAGGCTTTTTCAAAGTCGAGCTTGAGGAGGATGCCCCCCAGCTTTTTAATCCTCAGCTCGTGAATGACTTCGTGCAGGGCCAGGGCACCGTCAAGGATGCAGCGACCTTTAATGAAGGCTGTATGATTTTGGCTTATAATCCTGTTAGCAATCGGGTCCATCCTGGTAGCCACCACCTTAGAGATGATCTTGAAGATGACATTGATTAGGGCTATAGGTCTGAATTGGGTAATCTGGTCTGCTCCCTGGACCTTAGGGATCAGCGAGATGACCCCGAAGTTGAGACGGGACACGTCTACTCTGCCAAGAATAAAATCTTTAAGAATGTGGAGCACCCCGAGCTTGCAGAGGGGCCAGCAGCGTTTGAAAAAGGCGACCGGAAACCCATCCGGGCCTGGGGCAGTGTTCTCCTTCATCTCCTGAATGACCGCTTGGAGTTCCACCTCAGTGAAAGTGAGAAGGAGCCCCTCATTCTCAGCGACCAAGACACGGCGCTCATCACGCCAGATATTTGGGAGAAGACCAAGGCTGCGAGTGTCCTCGGAGCCAAGGAGGTCGCGATAGAAATCGTAGATGTGTTGCTGGATGAGGAGGGGATCACTGATCGGCCCCTCCGGAGAAATGAGGGTCGTGATGGCGCACTTTCTTCTACGGCCATTGGCCACCGCGTGGAAGTAAGCGGTGTTTGCATCCCCTTGCAAGGCCCAGCGAACTCTCCCATGTTGGCGCCAGTATTCCTCCTCTTGGCGGTAGATTTCGAGCATCCGATCTTGTAGGTGGTAGCGAAGGGCCCATTCCTCGCTGTCGGTGTTTGTCGTGTCAGCCTTCTCATCAAGATCCTTAATCTGACTAAGGAGGTTGAATTTGCAGGTTCTGGTCTCGCGCCCCAAGTTGCTGCTCCATCCCCTAAGATATTGCCTGAGTCCTCTGGCCATATGTTTCCACCAGTCCACAGTGTCGCGGCCCCCGGCGCGCGACCAGAGGTTACACCACTGGGATTGAAGGAGATCGTGGAAACCCGAAACTTCGAACCACCCAAGTTCAAAGAAGAAGTGATTGGAGCGCAGGTTGGAACCCCCTCCTGAATCCAAGATAAGAGGGGTATGGTCAGGACCTAACATAGTGTCAGCCCTCAAGAAAGCAAGAGGGAAGACGGCGTCCAACTCCGGGGCAATCAGGAATCTGTCAACGACGCATCGCACTGGGTCTAGTTGCCGGTTTGTCCATGTGCACCTCGCCCCGGTGCGAGGCACCTCCGTAAGGGCCCAAGTCGCTATGTGGTTGTTGAACAGCTCGACCCGTTGCCAGTTTATGCGGTGATTATTCTTTTCCTCCGCCCGTCGGAGGAGGTTGAAATCACCACCCATGAGAATGGGAAAGCGGGAAGCTTCCACCTTAGCCAAAATTTCAGCAAGGAACGTCGGTGACTCGGCATGATTTGCCGGGCCGTAGATCCCGATGAGAGTCATGAAAGTGTTCTGGCCCCTAAGCAGACAATTGACGCTAATGAACGATCAGCCTCTGTCGATGCTCTCAACATCAAAAGCACTGTCCCGCAAGCCCAATAGTATACCACCGGAACGGCCCGAAGCTGGGAGCCAGCACATAAAAAACTTCTCTCCGATCTCTAGGCTTTGGAGTTCGAGGTCAGAGAAATCCTGTTTCATCGTCTCTTGAAGCACAATGACGTCTATCCTATGTTTACGCAGCAACTCCCGGATCAGGGTTCGGCGCCCCTTGCGACCGAACCCTCTAATATTCCAGAAGAGGATCCTCATTGGGAAACCAGCCCTCTGGACCGTGCTTGGCGGGTTACTGGGCGCTGGCCTAACGACGCCGCA
This sequence comes from Alopecurus myosuroides, assembly GCA_028641055.1. Classification (NCBI taxonomy): domain Eukaryota; kingdom Viridiplantae; phylum Streptophyta; class Magnoliopsida; order Poales; family Poaceae; genus Alopecurus; species Alopecurus myosuroides. The sequence continues at coordinate 232,313,913 of CM054063.1, read as the reverse complement.
GATTTTGAGCGTTTCCTAGCTGGGGAAGGAGGGGTCGCCCCCTCGACGGCACCTGGCAGCCCAACGGTGGCCGAGACGGAAGGGGGCGGAGGGGGTGGAACATGGACGGTCGGAGGGCTGGGCAGCCCCTCCCTGGGGCCGCCAGAGGGAGTTAGTGACGCCGCCGCAATCGAGGCCACGGTCAAAAGGAGGTCGCCACCGTGATCCGGGGGGGGGGGGGGGAGGGGGGAAGGTGCAGACTTAGGATCCCCCTCGGTACCCACCGAGGGGGAGGGGAGGAGGGGTCGGGGCCTTCGTCGCCGCCGCAATAGCAGCAGCCTCCTGGGCGCTAGCTAGATTGGCTTGGGCCAACTCTTTGGCTCGGAGAAGGGAGAGGGTCTCGGCAGGGGGCCACACGCAGATTGAAAGGCGATACTGCAGTCGGCCGCAACGGTAAGGAGGTGGCTATCAGGGAGATGCTGAAGAATAGCAAAAAGAGGGTCAGTAGGCGTACCTGGGGTCTGTTTGGCGGAGCCGTGGGCGTTCTTCCCCGCCGTAAGGGAAACCGCCTTGTCCAGGATCGGGGTGGCAGAAGATCCGCCTGCGCGGGCGGTGAGCTTGGACAGTTCCACCACCGCCGCCTTCGAGCGGAGGTCCTTAGCCACCGGAGCATTGAGGGCGGGCACCGCAGAGGAGGTCCGAAGCGGTCCCAGCAGCGTCTTGTGGGCAGGAGCGGGGCGGCTCAGCTCCTGCCAGTCGACAACCACCACTTCCACCCCCGCGTCGTCTGCCAGGAAAGGAACCGCGAGGGGCAGTCGTGGTTGGCCTTGCTGCGGCGCTCCTTGAGAAGGGCCCCGTCCGTCCCCGCCGCAGCAATGGAGGGGGCTGCGAAGTCCAGGCGCCGCAGCTTGGTTTGAGCGAGATCATCCTGATCCGCCCGGGAGGAGGAGCCGTCGAAGTTGGCGGCCGGGGACAGGATCGTGGCGGCGCTGGCCAAGGACTGGGCCGGGGCCTCCGAAGATAACTCCAACTGAGCCGCAGAGACGATCACGCCCAGCGATTTGAAGATGTCCCCGTCGTTAGTGAGATTCGATCCATATTGCGAGAAGGTCGTGGCCGGGAGCGAGGGAGGAGCCGCCGCCGGAGTCCGAGCGACCGTAGCCCCACCCGGGGGCTGGGCGTTCCCCGCGCCGTCAGACGAGCCGGACTTGGCGGACTTGGAGGGGAGAGAGTTTGCGCGGGCTTTCTCACGCTCCCTCGAGCGTCGGGTATCCCAATCATCTTCATCATCATCCGAGGACAAGATGTCATCGTCCTCAGGGTCATCGTTATCCGGACGAAGGCGGGGAGGAGGGGAAGTCGACGGGGACTTTCCCTTGTCCCCCCCGCGTTCCACCGGGATGCGGTACCCCTGCAAGTTCACAAAGAGGGTGATGAAGGGCTTCAGCAGGATCGGGGCGCGGCAAGCGAATTTCATCCGAATAGGGGCTCGGTCGTCACTCAGCGAATCGCGGTCCACCTCAAGAGGAACTCCCAGTTCCAGCGTGGCACCCATGAGGTACTTCTCGATGCGCAGCGGAGGGGGGACTTCAAGGAGGCGCACCCAAATAGGTTCCAAGGTCTCTGAGGCTCGAGGGTCGCCCAACGCCTCGGACACCACTGCTCGGAATTCTATAATCGGAAGGACCAGCCCGCCCCCACGGGTGGCCATGCGGAGAAGCTCCTTGGAAGGAAAGACCAGCGAGACCTCAGTAGGGTCTAGCTGTCGCACTTGCCAATTCCAGTTCTCGTCTTATTTAGTGGAAGTTAAAACTAAAATCATACAAATCAAAAAAAGAAAACACTATTTTATCCGATGTGCCCAAGAGAAGTAACAACCCAGTATATGGTACCAAAGTGTTGTGTGTACGGCACTTCCAGCACTAGTGGAAACAAGACCAAAGGATTTGACCTTTAGTACATGTTCAATTACAAACTGGTACAAATGGGGGTATGGTACCGGTTCGAAAGGGGAGGGCGCCGGGCAAGGCTAATACCGGTTTGAACCATATCTTTGGTACCGGGTGGTGGCTAAAACCGGTACCAAAGGGACGGTTTTAGCCACCAACCGGTACCAAAGGGGTGTGGGAAAGGGGCGTGGCAACCGTTTATCGGTTGGTGGCTAAAACCGGTACCAAAGAGTCGAACATTTTTGCCCCCCGCGCGTATGAGTTCGCGAACTGCTACAGTACGACGCCATTCTCTCTGTTTCCTCCCTCTCCTCCTCTCTCTTCTCCTCTCTTCTTCCCATAATCCACCATGGATCAACCAATCACTCGCATAGGCCCTGTTCATACACATGGGACGAACATGCTTACCGTCGTCTATACCAACGAGAGCGCCAAGATGGCGGGTTATCTTGCCACATTCCAAGGATGGGTTGAAAGCGCGGAGGACCAAGAAAAATTCATCGGGCTTGATCTTGAGTACATGCGCAATGGAAAGGAGGTTGCAGTCATCCAACTTTGCTTCAAGAAGAATGTAATGGTCTTCCAATGGGCAAGGTACGTACGTTTTGGGGCTTGATCCATTCATAGGTTTATTATGATGAAAATTGCATATGATAGCAACATGTCCGATCTCCATTTGAATCATATATCCGTGACATAGAATCACATATCCGATCCCCATATGAATCATATTTGAATCATATATGCGCGTGATATATAGAAAATTGCATAGGTTTATTATGATGAAAATTGCATAGGATAGTAACATGTCCGATCCCCATTTGAATCATATATCCACGTGACATAGAATCATCATATATCCGATCCTCATTTGAATCATATTGGCAAATTGTTCTATGTGATACAAATTGCATAGGATAGAAAATTGTTCTATGCGATACAAATTGCATAGGAGTCCATTTGAATTATATATGATAGATCAATTTGTATTTAGTAGTGAATTAATTTTACTTGTTGCATATTGGCATATATATTTAATTAGTAGGTTATTGTTATGATTCTTAATTAACAATTCATTCCATGCTAATTTGTTGTTGCGGCAGTAATAAGAAGTATCCAACTGTCATGAACTTCCTTTGCCGGAGCGGCGTTCGTTTTCTAGCGTTGATACACACAATGACACGATCAAGATGAAGAAAAGCTTTAGTATTGCGATACCGTCTGCCTACCATATTGATATCCAGGAGATATTCCGGCATCGGCATGATAGGACTTCAATGGTTCATATGGCAGTGGATTTGATCGACAACTTCTACGCTGATATGAAGACCAAGATCGATAACCACAATGAGTGGGAGATGACCCCGCTTCACGGCAAGAACATTGAGTATGCTGACATAGATGCTTACGTTGCATATGAGTTGTACCACATTATTCGAGTCGTCAACCTTGGTCAGCGTCACCTCGTACCGGCAACACGAGCAGTTGATGATGATGATGATTCAGACGACTACTAGAGTGTTTACGTGGGCGAACACACTTTTTATATATCTCTATGATGTGTAGTAGTGCTTGGGGGTCGATCCTATGATCTCTATTATGTATAGTACTTTTATATATACCTCTCTATGATGTAGTAGTGCGGGTCTCCCGTGATCTAGAGATCGAGTACTTTTATATGTATCTACATTTATATGTTCATGTTTTAGTATGATGTGAGCAAGATTTCATTGTGATCTATGTAATGGACGAGTTAGACACTTTTCTACCCTATTGTTCTATGGGTTCTGGATGACAGACGATGCACTTCTGGATGACCAACTTCAGTGGGATCCACTTCTCTCTAGCTAGTTTCATGACTTATAGCCTGAATGTCTTGGATCAGACAAACATGAGGGAAACTTGTCAAGAGTTGGGTCATACCTTTGTATTCTGACTTTCTAGGGCCTAGCCTAACACAATGAAAACAACTAGTTAGACACTTTTCTACCCTATTTTGACGCCGGTACCAGATTTATTCGTATAAGTCTGGTTTTTCTACAACGGGGCTAGGGTTTCATCGAAGAGGGACTCCGGCTTGAAAGTACTAGATCAGACAAACATGAGAGAAATTTATCAAGAGATGGGTTATGGATGTCTCATATTTGGATTTCTCTCATTTTTCTAATCGATTTAGACATTTTTCAATTTATGAATTTGCATATATGAATTATTCAATATTAAATGAAAAAGGCAAATAAGTTAATTATTATTTGTATTTAAGAATATTTTAATTCGAAATATTATTAATGATTCATTTCTTTTTATTTAGATAATTATTTTGATTCATAAAATAAATGTATGTGACATCATAGTCCATGGGTTAATAGGATTGATAGGATACTATTGTCAGGTAAGTATCTCTTGTTTGTAGGTAGTTTATACGGAAGAAACTAAGAAGTTAAACGTGTTAGTGTTGTAGTAGTGTGAGGATGGATGACCTCTGCGGAAAGTGTTAGTAGAAGGAAGTAATTTAGATTAAAATTTAGAAAACTTAGTGATAAATGTGAGTTTAAGTGGTTAAACAATAGAAATAAATAAAATAGATTTTTTTCGAAAAAAATCGAAAAAAGGAGAAAAAAAGACAACCTTTGGTACCGGTACGAAAGGAACCCGGCCTTGTGGGCTCCTCTTGGGCCACGTGAAGGCCCTTTTAATATTGTTCTGAAAGGAACCGGTACTAAAATCTAGTGGGCCTTTAGTGCCGATTAATTAGTACCGGTTGTCCAACCTGTACTAAAGGGCCTCTAGAACCGATACTAAAAGCCCATTTTTTAATAGTGCAGGTACGACAGAGTATCGAACGGATGCGCTTGAGAGCTTAGACCTCTTTTTCTCAGTCGGAAAAAGTATGTATGTATGTTATCCGGTGTTTGAGACTTAGGGCTTATTTCCACGTTTTTCCTATCCTACAAAACAGAGAGGCCCTAAGTTCCAAACACCAAATAGAACGTCCAACAAGTTATAGCATCAGTTTACTGTAGAATTAGATTTTCTGTGACAGATTAGACCTGAACGTGCAAGAAATCCGTCCATGTTGTGATATGTGCAACGCAACGAAGCGGACATGGTGGGAAGGTGCAATTCCCTCTTCATCTAACATTACAAGCTGTTGTTGATTTAATCTTCAAGCATGAATGCTAACTGGACAAAAAATCTCGCTTGCATTTGCATACTGCGCGCGTGCATTTTACCCCTTGTGATATTCTGCGAGCTCTGGTCTCCGCCGCGCGCATACGGTCACGTCGGGCAGTCCCTCAACAGATGTTTACAGCAGCCGCCCAATCTGCTGGCGAGCAATCCCATCTGTCGATTGTCCGATCGCGAACCACACATGAAATCTCTTGTCCTTTTCGTCGATTCTCTCTTGCCCTCCTGATAGATACTGCACTGTACGTGTGTAACGTATGTTCCTCAGAGACCAGCGTACAATACTACTCCCGTCCACACCTACGACGTACCTCTCCCTCCCTGTCTTCACTTAAATATAATTCACTGGGGCGCAGCACCGTATGCATCAATTCTCCCAGACAACTAGAATACACAGTCTAGCTAGCTACTAGACGCCTACTACATCTTTGAGCCGCCATGGATCCCAGCGGTGGCGTTGGCCAAGGGGAGGGCGACATCGACCTGAACCTGTCTCTGCAGCGGGCGTCGTCGCCGGAGCCGGTGGGCTACTTCACCTGCACCTACTGCGACAAGAAGTTCTACTCATCCCAGGCGCTGGGCGGCCACCAGAACGCCCACAAGTTCGAGCGCAGCGTGGCCAAGCGCACACGGGAGCTCGCCGCTGCCCGCCGCCACGCCGGTGCCGGCGCCGGCGAGGATGCCAGGAGAGGGCACGACGTTCTCCGGAGGATCAATGGCGCAGCGGAGACCTCCTCACACTCGCACAGGAGGGCGTCTCCGCCGGAGGCGACTCGCGGCCGGGAGCTCATCGCTGACGAGATCGACCTGTCCCTCAAGCTCTGATGTCGCATACTGGATCGAGGTTCTTTGTCACTGCAAACTTCTGGTCGATTTGGAAAAGCTTTATTAATGCATATTTGAGTTCTTGTGACATTTGTTCTCGAGGGAACTGATGTCTAGCTAGACTCTCATTTGGCCAGTGAAACCAAGTTTCGCCCAACGCCCTCTCCCCGCTTCTTCTTCCAATTGTGTTTCTTTTTCTTCTACAGTATACTAACTTCTTTTACTGCATGGGGAATTACTTAGTAGTTACTACATGTGTAAAGACTAGAAATGGAAGGAGTAGGAAGAGAAAGATATTGTTGAGATGCAGTAACATAGGGGCTAGCTGCATACGATATGTTACTGCACAAGTTACAAGGATGGAGTGAAGGAGCACAGTCATGGACACATGCTGTGCTAGCCATGCAGTGAATTAGCTGCAGGTGTAACATCATTGCCTGCAGATAGCTAAGCATCGTCAATAATTCGATCTTGCAAAGCAAATCTGCTGGTGGTCTACTGTAGGTGTGTGGTCCAGTAGGCCTTCCAGTAGGATAGGGTCCTCCTGTCGCTGCAACAGTTTGTTCTGTTCCGCGCATAAAACACGTGAGTTATTACCTTCCTCTGTCGTTATTGAGATGGTGATACCAACTGAATAACCGTAATAATTTGAAGTGATGGTGAGGTAGCAACAGGTGGTTGTGTTGGCGATGCAAGGGGAAAAGCTAGGTTGTGGAAAAACAAAAAAGCAGCTTGGAATAAAACCCCAGGAAATTCTTTTATAGGAGTATATGTAAGCAAGATGTACGTACCCCACAGAACTTCGGCCTCTAGTGGCTGTGAATGACCGAAAACTACCTCCCACAACCAGTTGGAAGTCTCGGGTCTATACAGGACGTCCAACTGCATCAAGATTTATGAGTCCATGGCGTTTACAAGCCTCAATTTTAATAAATTCTCTGGGTAAAGTCTTTTCTTAGGCGCATGCACCCTTGCCCTTTTCTTCACTGCATCAACTGATCATTCTCTCTCTCTCTCTCTCTCTCTCTCTCTCTCTCTCTCTCTCTAAACACAAAATCTATGCATTAATAGGAAAAATTCGGATAATGCATTCACAATTTTTTCTGATCCACACATTAACAATAATTTTGGATATATGCATTAACAATATTTTTTGGTTCTTGATGTTAACAAAAAAAAGGATTAACAAGATTTTTTTTTGATCCATGCATTATCAAGATATTTTCGAATCATGAATTAACAAAAAAATGCATGTAATAACAAGAAATATTAGGGGAAATAGTTTTCGTAGACGATTATGACATTAGAAAGCATAAAAAGAAGTCACAATTTAGTTGAAATTCAATGGGCCGGAACAAATGTGTGAACAAATTCGTAAATCAGATCTTGCAAAAATAATAATAGAGGAACATATAAGGGGAATATAGCAGTGGGTATGCATCTAGGACCAGTGAGAAACCGGTATCAACAAAATAAATCCGCGACGAAAAAAATGATGACCAAATTCCAGCCCTCCATGCTAGGATCCAGTCTCGCACGGTCTGATCTTGGTTCCTTGTTGAAGGATTGTAGGCGATGACACGACAATCTCCCTCTCCACAGCTGGTTATTTTGTTCATGTCATATTGAGTTGCTTCATTTATATATTAGAGAGTTTTAATGTTGTCTTGCAATGCTCTCTGTTGTGCATGATTGCCTTGGCCAAATTACTATATGCGCCTCCAAGAGAGGGTTTATATGCTAGATAGTGGGTTCATGCCTCCTTTACATCTGTGTTCGAGTGACAGAAACGTGAGAGTGGAGGATGTGTTGTTTCCACTAGGGAGAAAACAATGATGTTCTTGTCTACAGACGAGGATTATTGCTTACATTACGTATTGTTCTTAATGCACTTGTCTGTTGCACACAAGCAGTCACTTCGTTGCTGCAACTTAATATCATCGAGATTTTCTGGATTGATGTCTCGAGGCGGACTTTTAAAAGTAGATGTTGTCGGATGATGGTCTATTTATCTTGACGTAATCCCTATAATGTTAGAATACGTGAACTATATCTCATTATAATAGTATTGTTATACGTTCATGATTTCTCAATTCCCAGCTGTAATTTATTCATCCAGCATGTTTATTCTTTTTAGGAGAGACACCGCAAGTGAAACTATGGCCCCCGGTCCTATTTTCCCCATTGATTATAACCTTGTTTACTTGCTTTCATCATAACTTGCTCGCGGTTCCATTTTCCTTTGGTATTCTCCAATCATTCGATATAATTAATTCTCTAGTTTTCAGAAAGACGGAAGATTGAAATCCTTCTCGGAGAGTAGGGAGAAAGGGAGAACTTGTGTTTGTGTGGAGTTCCACGTTTGGCTCTCGTCATCAGCTATATTTCTGACGCCGTAGACACAAGTAACCTACTTAGAGACTTCGAAGTCCTCTTGGATTGATCACCCTGGCTTCTTAACTGGGAAAATTTGCTGCTGGACTACATCATACCTTCCTCTTGGGTTATCCCAACAGGTGCGTGATTTCACGCGATCAGAATACAGTTTTTTCATTTATCATAGATCATCTGCATCTTTTGTAAAATACCACACCTAGTCCATATAATGAACCGATAGCCAAAATATTAGAAGTACTTAAACTTCTACCCTTTACTGCTATTGTTGTATTGTTCGTAAATATATAAGCTTAATTCAATTTAAGCATCTTTAAACCCTTGCTATTCATAATCATAAGACTATATCTTAATCCTTTAATCATATATTACCATTTAATCTTTTGTACTTATCCCATAAGTTATTTCTTAGAATATATCTCTTACATTATAAGCCTATTCTCCATCTTTTCGAAGAAAACATCTTCAAGATTATCTTTGAGGTGAATACTCATAATAATTTTGGAGTTAATGAACTTTTAACAAATTCAATAGTCCAACCATTATTATTTTTACTTGTTTTGACATAATGCATTGTTCAAGGAATTTCTAATATGATCATAAATGATAAATCATTTGATCGTGGATCACCATTGTTTTAAAAATTTGCGTATTGCACTCGAAATCTTAATTTCCTATGAGAACCTAGTTTTCTCAAGTTTCAAATATTTATTTAAAACTTCATGTATATATATCTGATAGCATTATATTAATTTAGACTTAGGATTTCAATCCTTTGTAAATTAATAACTTTGCTATCACATGTATCTCCGAAAATTGTATTTTCAATGATACATCTTTATGGTCAAACAAGTCCTTTAATGACTTCTAATAACTCAGATATCATCAAAATAACTCCCACTGACTTTAAAGAAAACAAGACTTATATAATTTTCCATGAAGTAAAAACAACTCTTGTTTTACTTCATAAATTATATTTCCACTCCAAAATTTTGTACCAACTGGCTTTTATTTGTATAAGCGAATTTTGGTCCTTGCATAATTAGCTCTCTATTCAACAAAAACTCTCAAGTTGTACTCAGTACACAAACTCGATCAATTTTCCTTCAAAGGAATTTGTTTTTGTTAAATTCTCATGCGAACTTATTATATAGATCGATAAAGGTTTGCTACATATCATAAGATCCTTAGTATTCAACTCTTGATTATATCATAAAACTATTTAAGAGAATCTTTATGATCCCTTTATTCCAATAGGAATTCCTTCAAGTTTCTAAACTCTAACTTAACGTAATAAAATACTTTTTGAATCTGAGTCATTTGATTATTTTTAGCACTTCTATTATCTTTACTAATTACATGCATTTCCTTTATTCAAGTTAGGAAGCTTGTGATGCTCAGGATGGAGTGACTCCATATGCCCTTGAAACTTTTATGTGCTTTCTTGGTTAAGTATTTTATTGATAAGCAATCATGCCTCAAACCGCAATGACTCTCGGTATTAGTCTAAAAGAATTGTTAATTTGAATGGCTTCCTCTTGCATAACTCTGGTAACTATATCTGGAGATTCATTAATCCCATGAAGAAATACTACCCTCCCACTGAATTCAACAAGGACTTAATTCTTAAGAATCACATATCCTAGTAACAAAACTTTGTCACTGATGTGGTGGTTTTATAGAAGTATTTCCAATGTGATATTGGAACAACCAATTAAATATAACTTTGTTCTTTAATCTTAGGATCAAGTTTCAATGTTTCAGAAACTTTGAGATTCTAAGACTAAAATGTCTCTTTATAGGTTATCTTTCTAAACTATGACACATAGTAAAGACAATAATTTTGTGCTAAACTTAAAACTTAATTTACTACACTATTCCATGGGTAATATCAAGAATTGTTTGCAAAAGAACCCTTCTTAGTGTTTGACCTTGTCTCAATTAGTCAAATTCTGACTTCAAAACTTTCAAGACATCATTAAGATATAACTTCTAAAATTTTGTGAAGTACTTTTATTATTGACAAGAGTATTATCAATAAACTTTCTTGTTGACTTCTCTGTGTGCTTGAAAACTTAAATAAATTAACCATTCTAAGAAGTGTGAAATTTATTAAGTACTCCACTCAATATTTCAAACCTTTATCATGTAAATGATATGTTTGAAATCATAGCGCCTCATGAAGGTGGTGTCAACTCGATCACAAAATATTTTATAACAGATGATATTTCACTTATTGAAAAGATTTGTAACTTGATCATCCACGACGGGAGTGATCCATAATATTCTCATAAAAAAATCAAGACTTTGTCCTATTAATCCATAAGAGTATTACGTCCCAAGAATGTGGCATTATTACAATAACTTGAGCCAAAGCTCATAAATATTTTGAATTATAAAAATAAAAGTGGAGATGTCTTCATCCTTGGATGATCCTTGATGCGCCCAACTTGACGCTCATCAACACCTTTTATTCTTTCGTCTCCTTACTTTCCGCAACTTGTATATCGAATGTATAAAATTATTTTAGCAATCGATACACCAGAGATACTAGTAAGAGGTATAACTCTTATACCTTTATCGCCCTTGGCGAGTTTCTTTTACCTGAGGGGTCACTAGCAATTCTTCATTTGAACTTCTTTTCCTTTTACAGAAAGAACACTTGGATTTTTCATAAGTTTAAAACTTAGGCTTATCTTGTGCGTTATCACTTATGCATGAATTGTTCCCTTTATTCTCAAACTTTGTATCTTGGGAAATAATCAGAGTTTGATTGTTATCCCTCTTCACAATAGTTTCAACAGTCATAAGCATAGCGAGGAGTTCATCTTCTGTTTTGTCCATCACATTCATGATGTAATTCATGATAAAACCGTTGTAACATGAAGGGGGGGGGGGAGAATTGAACACTAGATCCATATATAGCTCTTTCGGGATGGGACAAGCCAGAGCCCAAAGCTTTGTATTGTAACCAAATTTTTTTTATTACATTCTCACTCACCGAGCTTCCTTATGCCATGTGACATGACCATAAAGCCTTCATTATTTTATAAAGCTTATTTATATTCTGAGTATGGTACATGGTCCCGAGTACAACGATCACATCATACGCGGACGTATGATCAAATCATTTTCTGGAACTCAGGATTCGTACATATCAACATGAGACATTGAACTGCTATTGCATCATCACTCATCAAGGTGTGTGCATCCTTTTCAGCATCAAAATAGTCATCATCGAGATCCTATGGAAGAGGAGCATCAAAGACCTACTCTTTCTTGACACCCATGAGAACAATTTTCAGGGCATAGACACAATTCACATAGTTATTTCCATTTGAAGTAAGAGGTTTCTTCTCAAGTAGTTGACCAAAATTAATAGCGGTTGCGTTACGATCCATGGATCTACTACAATTTAATAGTTCACTTAGACATGTTCATAATTATTTTCCAACCACTTCTTAAAATAATTAAATATGTGCTCCCACTAAATCTGTATTCTTCGTGATCAGAATTTAATGTATCACGGAATGCATGCTAAACTTATAACCAAGGATGGATACATCTCAAGATTATAAGCTCAATGGGTAGGGAAACTTGACAATCACTACCACCGTGATTTCCGCTTCACCTTTCGGTGTGTGTGCTCCGAGCTCATGACAATCATGCGTGAACATCAAGTCAACCAACTGATCATGTTGCATCAAGTGGTGTCATGCAAGTCATCAACGGGACGGCCCTGCATAGCATGCTGGCTTGCGAACGGGAATTTATAACCTTTTCCAAACATGCTACGCAATTGCCAAGACCTAGTCATGTAGATACAAGTGAATATAAATTAATAGATCTAGTTTCTGAGATAGTGTACCATACACCGTAGTAGCGGAAGAGATGTCGGTGATGATGTCGATGAAGCCTGTAGAAGATCCTCACGCACAATCCTATGGGTGAGGATGTTCTCGGCTCCCTGTGTCCAACACCTTGATTCAACAGAGTGAGGGTCTCACATCTTACACCTCTAAGAGAATGCACACATACGTAGGGGCAATTCTGCAGCACTTCGTCATCTAGGACTAGACGCCGCAGGTGTATATGAAGGTCGAGTTCTCAACACATAAGAGAGAGAGAGAGAGAGAGAGAGAGAGATTAGAAGCTAGGTCTAACTAGTAGAGGATACCTAAAAAAACCCAATTAGAAGAAGATCTAATTCAATTAGAGGAAGCTCTAATTTAATTAGTTGAAGCTCTAATTAGACCCTCTAATTCTTTTAGAGAAAGAGAGATAGTATTGAGAGCCAATTGTGTGTTTTTCTTTCAGTCTTGGGGCGATTTATATAGTGGGAGGAGAGGGGAGAGTTCCCTCTTCATTTTCTCCCTTTTCTTTTGTGTTTTGCTATCCAAATAATTCAGGAAAAATACCGGGACGATGAGTACCTTTCTGTGTAGCCACTTGGGCCTACCTGGCAGACCCCTAAAATAGGGTGCGGCCATGAGGGGGAATCTTCCCCCTCCGGCACTTACCCCTTATATGGAAACTGGAAAGTTCCCGAAACTCCTCCGGAACCCTATGATCCCTTTAGATAAAATAATCTATATTATCTACTCCCTCCGATCCTAAAAAAAGTGTTGCCACAAATGAACTAATCCTATACAACTTATAGGCATAGATCACGGCACTTTTTTTAGGATCGGAGGGAGTAACTATGTTAGAAATATATTTCCGACACCCCAAGATAATATTATCGATAGCATTTTCTCCGTAAAGCGTGCAACCTCAATTTCTCTCCAACAACAACTCCGCAATAACTTTGGTAGTAATAGAAACTATTTATATTACTCTAGGACATCCAATTCCCTAATTATTAATTCTCTTCGATCTATAAAATATATCTATCATGCAGAAACACTGTTCCAATGAAACTCTTAGTTGATCCGGACCTACCGATATACACAAAAATCAGCCCAAACTTAACTTTGTTTTCCCTATAGGTTCGATAGTGTGTGGAAATGAAAATGGAAAGTCTTTCCTTTTGAATAATCAATAGCGGGCCATGGATTCCCATATGGACTCCCACACACTATATGAATAATTTGCTGAACCTGTTGGTTATTATACAATTCACCCATTACTCACGATACCGAACTTACCCGAGACTATTGATTCCGGTATTGCTGTGAAACAATCACTGTTCACTTATACCTTCATCTTTTCTCGTTATCCCGTAAGTTTCCTCTTTATCATTATTGTATTATAATATCCCACATGATGTATAATCATCATGCATTGTGTGCAGAAATTATGGATATCAAGAATACCGAGTGGGCCCAGGCATGTATCTCTCTTTTTACGAACGAGTAATTCCCATCTCAGAACATCGGTAATATACTCCTTAAGAACTACCCAGTAGCTACATTTTTATTCACCTAGTTTACGGTGTGACTCGTGATAGTACCAAAGTAAAACCTCTAGAATATGTTATCCGATAACCTCATGGTTAAAGGGTGCATTGTAATGTAACCGTGTTGTTATATGATTTGAAGGACAAATATGTCTTGGTGGAATCTCTTAGCATATCAATCTACTAAGGGAATACCCCCATATTGTTCCCTTCCAATAATATGTTATTCATTGATGTTGACATAAACAATGTCCATGACCAGGAAAACATAGTCATCAAACATCCAATGAATTAGTCGTAAAAGGCAAGACTAGGGTTTATTTATGTGTTCATGTTACTACATGTGAGCGTGAGTTTTCCTCTGAATATCATATTCAGTAACCACGTCAGTTATAGCATAGTAATATGAATCATAATTATGGAACATGTGTATAAATATTATTGCCTTTTGGGCATACATCCAACACCCACCTAACAGGTGACCAGGGCAAGGAATTCATCGAGGTTCGCGAGTAAAGGTGTTACCCTCGAGTAACCATCAAGTCCAAGTTTAGAATACAAGTCTCCAGCTACCACGCCACCCGAATATGATCTCCTCCGGCAAAGGACCGCAAGGCGGGATAGTGGCGCCCGAGAAGGTAGCCAGATAAATCTCCCATGAATCATGGTCGGCTAATACCCGGGATGACATGTAGAATTCCTTTGGTCCCTGCTCAATGGGGGACTTGGTCATGGTAAGGCACCTCCACGATCATTCCAGAACCTCGGGGACCGCCTCATTCACCAAGGATGGACGCACTCCTTCAACCCATGACCCTAAGGACAAGAGTTCTCCATGCCAAGCCAAGACGACGAAGATCTTAGCAGGGGACTGATATCCCACAAGTATAGAGGAACATGTGTAGCCTTTTCATTACGTAAGAGTGTTGAACCCAACGAGGAGCTAAAGGTAGGATAAGTATTCTCTCAAGTTCTATCAACCACTGAGACAACTCGCCCTCCCCCATGGAGATGGGATCTATGAGGCAGGAAAAAACCAGGCTTTTGGTGGCTGAAATTCGTTGGTGGAGGAGTCCTCCACGAGCTAGGTTTCCTCCCTTTATATATCCTCCCGGAATCCTTTTATCCCATCTAGGGCTGCAGTAAATCGGGCGTATCTCGGCCATCCAGACATAGAATCAGCTGAATTTTAAGTCTAGAATGTTCCTCGCGAAATTCCCCATAGTTTTGGCTTCGGGGAGATTTCCGTTTGACGCCATCTTCGACCCGTAACGTGGAAATCTTTAAAAAGAGTTTTCAGATAGATTTCAGGAAAGTCCCAATTCGACTCCAACAAGGTTTCCTCTTGTAATTCCTACACATCAAAGTGTAAAACAAGAACATTGTGCATTTTTGTAACTATTAGAAGGCTAGTCCAAATAAACCATAAAATTAATATAAAAACAACTATCAAAAGCATAAAAGTAGCATGAAACAATCAAAAAATATAGATACGTTTTGGACGTATCAAGGACAAGATGTATAGTGCACAAACGGCATGTAAGTTCCTTCTCTCCAAGAGCAAGCATGATTTTGGCCCTCACCTACCCCGTAGGATGCGGAGTCAATCAGAGGAGGCCAGCTGACTTTCTCCCGTCAAGGAGATCACCCGCCAAATGTTTAAGATTAGCTCTCTTGCATGACTACCTATGGCATCCCCTTGGCTATAAAAGGAGGACCAAGTCACTAGGATAGGGGAAAAGGAAATCATAGTGCACACCGCTAGAATAGAGCAATAAATTCATCTAAGAGGGATAACATAGAGGTGATGATCCCCCGGGAAGGATCTTGTAACATCCCATGTTTGTGTTAAGGTGTTGTGTGTTGTGATCATGTCATTCATGCATGCAGCTAAACCCTAATAAAATTTTGCATCTTCTAAATAATAAAGGAATTATTTAAGATGGCCTTAAAGAATGCCATTTAAAATGGGATTTAAAAAGTTCTCAAAAAAAATGTGGAGGTTGAAAATTTCATAAGGTTTCAAAAATTATTTTTGCTAACTTTTTGTTCTTGCAAAAAAGGTCCTCAAAACATATGTATCTGTTCAGTTCTCAAACCTGAAGGGGTACGAAAAAAATTCTTCCTTTTGTCTCTTCCCTCACTGGAGGCAGGCAGGCATAGAGTCGTGTGGAGCGCCGTGGATGCAGCCCGCCATTTTCTGCCGCTCTGACTACTCGAGTGGACGAGGGCAAGGAGCCGGCTGCACCTCCCTTACCCCTCACCACTTTTGCATTCGCTCCCTCCCGTCATCTTTCATCTCGCGCGCGGACTCTTGAACCCTAGATTTTACCGGCAAGCTTGTCGTCATAGTTCCGAGTCTCGCCATGCTTCGTTGAGCTTGTAAGGAGCATTGTCGTTGTCCTCTTAACCGCCTCTAGGCCGAAGAGAAGCTGTGGTGCCGCGTGCCGCCCGAAATTCAACATCTTCCCCGAGACCGGCCGCCGTCGATTTCTCGGTCGCCGCCATTGATTGTCGCCCCGGAGTACTTCCCCGACCACCCTCCACGCTCCTGGTGAGCTGAGGGTCCTCCGGGACCCCTCCCCCTCGCCCCTACCCCTCTAGTTCGCTCTGGCACCGGTAGTTGTCGCCAACTACCGCGGTTGTCTGCCGCTTGGCCGCTCCAGCGACCCAGAAGAGGCGGCGCCGCAATAGATAGGTCGTCTGTGGCCTGCTCATACTCTCCGCCCATGCACGCCATGTCCCGTGGTCGTAGACGCCATGCGTGTGCGCATCGGGAGGTTTCTTCCATTGCTGACGTCAGTGTGATGTCATGGTGCAGTCACGTGGTACGGTGTTGTGAGCGTTTTAATCTTTTTGAAATGATTTTGTAAATGATTAAAATCATGTGGGTCCCCCTTTTTATAAATTCAAGAATATGAATTAATATTGGAAAATTAATATATTTAATTCTATTTGTCAAAAAATTATGAAAAATATATAAAAATATTTAGAAAAGTACAATCTAATTTTTTAACATCTTCAAATAAATTTGAATAAACTCAAATTTGAGAATGATTTGAATTAAATTTAAAATCATTAGAATTTAAGAAATTGATAAATAATTTAGAGAATTTCACAAAAATAGAAATGAGGTATCAAAATGTCCAGTGAGACAAATGCTATTCATTAGTGGTGTTTAAAAAAAAAAATTTGAACACTTCCCTTTTGGTACATTTTGATAAACACACAAATGCCCCTCATTTAATAAAATGAGTTAAACTCAATAATTTGTTTTTATGATCATACCGAGCAACCCTGAATCATGCTTAGGGCTATACTTGAGTGCATTAATCTGCTCATGCATACATATTGCGCATTGCATCAGTGCCATGTATTGATTGTTTATTTTTTCGGTATATGCTTCTTATCGGTATAATGCGACTCCGTAGAGAAGATCCACAATTCCAATGATGAATACTTGGTCATAACTGACCAAGTCAAGCACTTATCCCAGAAGATTTATTTATTGGTTTTCTTTGAGGCAAGACAAGCATAACCTCTTATCTTTTCATATATGATTTCCAAAGTAGTTCAGAGTCGCGTATATTGCATTCGGTTCCAATGTATCTTGTGTCAATAGGTCGAGTTATCCTATATATTTTATTTTCTAAATATCCTTATTCACTGCTCCTAGCCACAATAGATTTTCTTGTGCGCATCGCCAGAGCCTCATATCTGCTTCTCTTAGCCATACATGTTTGTTTAGCTCCGCTCCATCTGGTTGATGAATCGGAGCTTCGAGAACCTAGTATGACATGATGGCATCGAAAATGAGCATTGTTGACTAAGGCTTGGATGGGAGACCACTTGGAAAGTGGTTATCTGTCCTATACTTGCCGACCCTATGATTAAGGTCTCGCGAATTAAACCAATACTAAGCATCTAACGACACGTGGGGCCTAACTGACCGCACTCGACCAACTAACTTGTTTGGCCACATCCACGGGTCACGCAGTTTGGAGTTCCATCTGCATGTGAGTCAATAACCAGGGCCAAGTCATGGACATACACGGATCTTATCCCCGCTGCACACAGACAGGTGCCATCAGAAGGATGTCCAACTCCATTTTGATGGGGTGGCCATGTCTTGGGTTGACTCATGGATAGGGTTGGGCAAGGTAAAAGTCATGTCCAACCACCCTCTGCCGCGTACCTAGGAAGAGTATACACATGGCATTAAGAGTCGGATGGTACGTGTGGGTAAAGTGTACATCCCCGGAGAGCAATCTTTTCGAGAAGCCGTGTCCACGGTTAAGGACAACTTGGTGGAAGATACGTGATCATACATAACTTAAATGAGAGCCTAAAACTTGTTAATAACGAATGAAGGGTGCCTCGTCGGAGATGCCGAGAGGGGTGATCCTTGTACCATGAGATGCTGGGAAATGATGTTGGTGGAATGAAAAGATGATGATTAGAGTAGTTGAGTCATTTCTCATCTGTTTCAAAAATACTCCATGAGATGTGCTATTCTTCCTCGATTAAAAAAAGACTACTTTACATAAATAACATTCATAAAACACTTTTTGAAAACAAAAATATATATAATAGGTTAACTAACTCTTGTTGAGTACCTCTCGTACTCAGGTTTCCTTAAATTTTGTTCAGCTGGAGTTTATCACATCAGTGGTGATTTTAACATGGACATCGACGAGTAGTTTGGGGTTCCCACATAGCATCCTGGAATCAATGGGCTGGGACGTCGCCTTATGTCGCAGCCTCTGATACGTCTCAAAAGTATCTATAATTTCTGATGTTCCATATTGTTTTCATGCCATTTGCTACATGTTTCCTACACACTTTATGTCATTTTTACGGATTTTCTAGGACTAACCTATTGACAAGATGCCATAGAGCCAGTTGCTGTTTTATGCTGTTTTTGGTTTCAGAAAAGTTGTTCTGGAAATATTCTCGGAATTGGACGAAACAAAATCCAAGAGTCTTAGAATTCCCGACACGTCAACGGAGTCCAAAGGAGACCCGGAGGAGGCAGAGGAGGAGCCACACCATAGGTGGCGCGGGTCCCCCCGGCCGCTCCTACAGTTGGTGTGGGCCCCTCGGGCGCCCACTGACATCGCCCTTTCGCCTATATAATCCCGCCAATGCATAAACCCTAGGATAATCAGCCTCCTTCCAGGGAAAGTTTCGTAGCTTCGCCTCTGCCGACGACAAGTTTCGGGGGACATAAATATCTGTTTCGGTGCCCTGCTGGGACGGGGAAGTGCCCCCGGATCCATCTCCATCGACTCCACCTCCATCTTCATCACCGTTGCTGTCGCCCATGATGAGGAGGGAGTAGTTCTCCCCCGGGGCTGAGGGATCTACCGGTAGCTATATGTTTCATCTCTCTCTCCCATGGTGTAATCTTTATGTGATCATGAGCTTAGTAACCTAGTTGAATAAGTAGATGTTAATCTTCATCTGTCATGCTACTCATGTGGTTTTGTTATGAGATCTCCGTAGACACTTTGATCACGGTGTGAAGGTGACAGTGTGTGCACTGTGTGGTTTAGCATAATATATATATATATTTTGTGGTGGATGACCCTATGAAATTGTGGTGTTTGTTTGGAACCATCTAGGTCTCATGGTGATAGCGTGGGGATTACCTAGATGGGGAAATGCAAACTCTAAGGAGTGCTCTTATAGCCCTACGCAATGATTGGTCTTTGTTATCTGACCGGAGAGTGGTTCGGAGTAGCATAGTGAAGAGATGATATTTATGCATTCAGTTATGTTATTATTGTTGAGAGTGTTCACTAGTGAAAGTATGATCCCTAGGCCTTGTTTCTAAACATTGAAACACCATTTAGAATCAGTTATGCTACATGTTTTCTTGTTACCATTTTTATTTCAGATTGCTATTATCACTTATAATAATCTATATTACTTGTATTTCACTATCTCTTCGCCGAACTAGTGCACATATACAACTGACAATTGTATTAGGTGTGTTGGGGATCCAAGATACTTCTTGTATCATAATTGTAGGGTTGCTTGAGAGGGATATCTTTTTGAACTCTACCTCTCTGAGTTTGATAAACCTTGGGTGATTCACTTCAGGGAAACTTGCTACTGTTCTACGAACCTCTGCACTTGGAGGCCCAACATTGTCTAGAAGAATAGAAGCGTGCATAGACATCAAGCACTTTTTTGGCGCTGTTGCCGGGGAGGTAAGGTAAAAGGTACTCACGTCCTCTATGAGTGCTCGAAGTTATTTCCTTTAGATTCTACAATTATATCTTTTTGTTTCTTGTTTTTATTTTCACTACTTAGGCTTATTTTCACTTGTTCCTTGTTTTTATCTTTACTAGTTAGTCTTAATGGAAAAAAACAAACATATGAGAGAGCTTTATAATCTTTATCTTGATTTAGGACATGAAGTGTTTGAAGACAAAATTAAAAAACCTATGGATTTTTATTTTCATGCTAGTACCAATGTTATTAGTATGAATTCTTTGAACACCATTATTGCTAATGCTATGGAAAAGTCTAAGCTTGGGGAAGCTAGTGTTTATGAAAATTATCTTTTTAGTCCCCCAAGTTTTGAGGAGGAAATTTTATTTGATGATACTTTGCCTCCAATATATGATGATTATAATGATTGTGGTATTCTAGTTTCACCTACTATTGAGGGTAAATTTTATTGTGATTATCATATGCCTCCTATATATGATGATTACAATGATAAATATGCTATTTTCAGTCCATCTACTTTTGAGGATAAAGTTCATTATGATTATACCATTCCTCCAATTTATGATGATTGCAATGATGGATGTGATAGTTTTACTCCCACTATTACTAATGAGAAGAACTTTACTTATGTGGAGAGTATTAATTCTTTTATCCATGTGGCTCATGATAAGAATGTTTAGTGTGATAGTTATATTGTTAATTTCATTCATGATGCTACTGAAAGTTATTATGAAAGAGGGAAACATGGTTTTATGTATCTCAATTATATTAAATTTCCCCTCTTTATGTTGAAATTTTTGAAGTTGCACTTATTTTGTCTTCCTATGCTAGCCACTTTGTGCTTTATTGACTTGTTTTTATACAAGATTCTTTTTCATAGGAAGTGGGTTATAGTTAAATTTGTTTTATGTTTGCTTCTTGATGCTCTTGTTTGCTTTAATTCGTATTTCTTATGTGAGCATCTTCTCAAATTATCATGCCTAGCTAAAAGGCGTTAAAGAAAATCACTTTTTGGGAGATAACCCATGTTTTCATTTTTGCAATGGTTTCTTCTGTTTTCTTTGATTCAAGGTGTTGTTTACTTCTGTATCAACTCCTTTGTATCTTTATTTTCTCGTATTTGTTGTTCCAAGTAAAGTTTCTAGTGAAAAGTTGAAATTTGATTTGGATTTCTGCGCAGGAAACAGATTTCTGTTGTCCACTGTTAAATCTGTATAAAATCACAGAAAGATAAAAAATACCTGAAACTTTTTATGCTTAATACTCAGCTATTTCTAAAACGTTTTCTAGTTGTATGTTTTTTATTTGAGCAACGTAAGTGCCCTAAAAAAATTGTCTTTACAGATTGTTCTGGTTTTGGCAGATTCCGCCCTTTTTACTTGCATTCTCTCTTTTACTATGTTGAGTGGATTTCTTTGCTCCACAAAACATCGGTGGCTATAGATAATGTTTAAAAAGTATTAATAATTCTTGTGTACAAGGAGAACATGTGAGTTTTTGATTGTGCACTAACCCTTTAATGAGAATTACTTTGAGTTTGGTGTGAAGGAAGTTTTCAAGGGTCAAGAGAAGAGGGTGATATAATGTGATCAACAAGAGTTAAAAGCCTAAGCTTGGGGATACCCCATGGTTCATCCCAACAAATTCTAATAATACTCAAGCGTCTAAGCTTGGGGATGCCCAAGGCATCCCCTTCTTCATCAGCAACTTATCAGGTCACTTCTAGTGAAACAATATTTTTATTCGGTCACATCATATGCACTTTGCTTGGAGCGGCTGTTTGTTTTTGTTTTGTTTTGTTTTCCTTGCTGCAATAAACTTAGTTGGAACCTAGGATTCTTGTGTGGTAGAGAGACACCCTCCGCTTTTTATATGAATACTTGTTTTCTATCATGCTCGTATTCGTAGTTTTTCTTCTAGCAACTGCAAATCCTTTTAGCTCCTATTTTTCATGCATCTCTTATTCAGAGCTGTTAGTTCTAGTAGAGTAGCATTAGTACTATCTAGTTTCATTGCTATATCTCTTGGAGAGTTTTTGTTTAGTATAAAATAATTGGTTTTGGAAAGCAATAGTTCAATCTTCGTGCTTATAACGGTGCAAAAAGAAGCTCCTATAGATCGTGGCTAGAATTTTTCATGTCATGTTGGATGTTATTTTAATTATATGCTTTGTAGTTATTATTGTAGCATGACTTTTTTAAAATAGCTGAGAGTGCTTAATATGCCATTGAAAGAATCATGAGTTGTTTTTATCACATTGAAGCATAATATTGTGGTATTCTCCTTCGAATGCATTATTTGGTTGGCTTGGCGCATGCTTACACCATGTTATGACTACAAACCAGTCACTTATAGCCTCTATGATCATTTAGTTTTTGACTTGTAATACCATTTATGCTTTGATTAATAATGTTTTTGTCGCTATGCGTGATTACGGCCATTATTGCTCTCTTAATTTTTCGCTCCCAATCTTTTGCTAGCCTCCACCTGTACTGAGTATGAGCTCCACTCATGCACCCAACTCCAAATAACCAAAGTTTGCCAAATGTGTCCACCATACCTACCTACATGTGGTATTTAACCGCCACTCCAAGTAAATTTCTCATGTGGTATCTTTAAACTTTTAAAATTATTCCTGTTTTGTTCCCCTGTTTTAGCCCATGAGGACGTAAATAGAGAATCTTTATGTCACTTGTTGATTGGACTTCACTTTACACACCTGGACTAGTGGCACATCCGCTTATCCAAATTGATAGAAGAGCTGTCAGCGGGGTGCCCAGCCCCAAAATTGGTTACTATTAAATTCTCTTCACTATTTTTCCCCTGATTTATCAGTCAAAGCATCATTGTGTAAACAAAACAGAAGAGGGATGACCTTCTATACTAGTTGCGTCCTTCAATGGGAGCCACTCTTGTGAAGTTGGCTTGTGACATACTATATTTTCTGTCTAACATTCGTTGACATAAGCATACACCTCTCTAAATTTTTTTTCGATACCTCTGCTTAATAAAATAAAAAGCTCTAGCACATGAGTTAATCCATGCTTCCCTCTGCGAAGGGCCTTTCTTTTACTTTTATGTTGAGTCTCCATCTTCTAACTTTATGCGCAATTAAGAGAGCGTAGTTGCCATTTTGCATTTAATGTGCATCAGTCCCAAAGATTATTATTGATTGATTCATTATGTGTTATTACTTGCTCTCGAATTATTTGTTTCTAGTCATCCACTTGAACTTTGAAGGTGTCCTGGCATTTATTTTTTGCCCCACTTTTAAGGACACGCGAAATATCACTTTGCTATGTTTTCTTTATGCTCGAAACAAAATATCACTTTCAAGTGCATTATTATGCATGATCTTTTATCTGTGTGACCTTTCATGGTGCAACATGATTGCTAAGTTTCATTCTGAGAATTATATCTATCATGTTTGTGTTTAGAGTACTATGATTTCATCTTACAAATGCTTTTAAAAATATGTTGACCAAGATTATGTTGGTAGCATGTCACTTCATAAATTATTTGTTTTTATCATTTTAGCTACTCGAGGACGAGTAGGAACTAAGCTTGGGGATGCTTGATACGTCTCAAACGTATCTATAATTTCTAATGTTCCATGTTGTTTTCAGGTCATATGCTACATGTTTCCTATACACTTTATGACATTTTTATGGATTTTCTGGGACTAACCTATTCACAAGATGCCATAGAGCCAGTTCTTGTTTTCTACTGTTTTGGGTTCAGAAAAGTTGTTTTGGAAATATTATCGGAATTGGACGAAACAAAATCCTAGACTCTTAGAATTCCCGGCACGTCAACAGAGACCAAAGGAGACCCGAAGGGGGCAGAGAAGGAGCCACACCATAGGGGGGTGCGGGTCCCCCTGGGCCGCGCCTATAGGTGGTGTGGGCCTCTCGGGTGCCCACCGACATCGCCCTTTCGCCTATATAATACCCCCGATGCATAAACCCTAGGATAATCAGCCTCCTTCCATGAAAAGTTACGTCGCTCCGCTGCCGCTGCCGACAAGTTTCAGGGGACAGAAATCTCTGTTTCGGCGCACTGCCGGGACGGGGAAGTACCCCAGGAGCCATCTACATCGACTCCACCGCCATCTTCACCACTGTTCCTGTCTCCCATGATGAGGAGGGGGTAGTTCTCCCCCGTGGCCGAGGGCTCTACCGATAGCTAAGTGTTTCATCTGTCTCTCCCATGGTGTGATCTTTATGTGATCATGAGTATTGTAATCTAGTTGAATAAGTAGATGTTACTCTTCATCTGTCATGCTCTAAGGAGTGCTCTTATAGCCCTAGGAAATGATTGATGTTTGTTATCCGACCAGAGAGTGGTTCGGAGTAGCATAGTGAAGAGATGATATTTATGCATTCAATTATGTCATAATTTTTTATATTTATGCATTCAATTAGAGTAGCAAAACACAATCACAACACACAGACGTGTCAACAAGTAAAACACGACAAGTAGACGACAGAGCATGTTACACATATGCTCTATAAGAACACTAGTTGCCGCGATGAAGGACACGAACAACCGAACGCACCAGTGAGACAGACTCGTTCTAGAGGAGCAAAGGGTTGACCTGGACGTAGCACATCAGGGTGTCGTTCAGCCAGCAGAGGCCGCCGTGCATATTTGTTCCCGAGCCATGCTCCCAAAGCCCGGCGTAGACCCCGCCGCCATCCTTGTCGTGGTCGATGATGAACATGCGCCGATCGGCATACTTTGCGCCAACCACGATGTGAGCGTCTCTCCAAGTAGAGATATTTCCACCAGCGGTGAAGAACTTCACCACGTTGGAGAGGTCATAGCCGTCGGGGCCGACGTACTCCACTTGGTGTGCGACCTGGAGCGGCTCCTCTCCAATCAGCTCAATGGTTGTCCAGGCCATGGCACGCGCAGAGAGTACAAAGCTAACCTCTTGTGTTTTGCACAAGCTATGTATTCGAGAGGCGGTGATGAAGGGGACGTGTTTTGCAGAGGCCCTCCAAATACACCGATCGGGTAATATAGCGGCGGGGAGAGGCCAACCGATGGATCAATAAACACCATTAATTGGTGCCGAGGCCGGCCTTTACAATTGAATTTGCTGTCCAGCACAACGATGACAACGAGCATACATAAACGGCCGGGTCATACAAGCGCGGAGCAACACGCATTCAGCATGAGCCAGTATGCATACAAACGGCGCCGACTTCGACCCAGCAGTCCACAACTAGCCGGCAATGCATGCAGGCAGAAGTGCGGCATGCGCATGCATACACACATTGCCGGGCACGCGCGCAGGGACACATTCAGATCAAGACGCGACGGGTAACGTAGGCACAACACGCAGCGCACTGAGGCAAAGTGTGCATGTCTCACGCGGCATGCACCTAGCTAGCCCAAAGTTTGCAGGCATGGCGTGCAACAGCTAGCTAGCCCCAAAGCTGTCTCTCTCAGGCAAGAGAGCACGCATGTTGGCATAACTGTGGCGACGTCCCGTCTTTTGCACTGAGTCGTTAATGCACGTACCATAGAGAGATATTTTTGCCGGAGTTAAATTTTAAGGGTCCGAGCATCTCTCCTCCTCCACTCCTAAAGTCCACTCCTCCATTAGCTTCTCTCCTCTTCCACTCCTAAAGTCCAATCATCCATTAGCTTCTCTCGGCCTCCACAATGCACCAACACCGACGCGACGCGGCCCGCCAACGAGCTCTTCGTAACCCTGTGGGTGCCAACGCGCCTCCATTTGACGAGAATCTGTTGACGGAGTAGGACGCACGTGCACTTATCCGCACAAACACTCCCATGTCGGCTGCTTTACGCCTCGAGGAAGGTTGGAAGGCCAACGCCATCTTCGACCCGGTGGCGCCGCGTCTCTCCGGCCAGGCACGGGTCGACTACATCAACCAGTGCTATGAGAACCTGTCGTGGCAGATGAGGCATCATCACCCTTAGGACGCCATGTCTTCGTGGTACTGGGACCAGCAAGTGGAGCTGAAGTACATAGGGCGGCTCCACTCTCACCGCACCGACAGCAGCGTGCACTCCAGCGACACCGAGTTTTTCGAGGAGGAGGAAGAGGACTCACCCGAGACAGAGTGGCGCCCCTTGGCACTGCCGGAACCCGCCGGCCCGCCAGCAAACTCCTTCTACCTCCCATGTAACTGTCCCATTTGCAGCTGGGCACTTCCACAGTCGGAACCTGCCGGAACTGCGGGGTCCAAGGAGTGCCACCACCTAGTTTAGGCTTTTATTGACTGTAATAATTATTATCTGAATTAAGTTCCCTTTAGTGTGAATGTGTTATCTTTATTTTGACTGATTTTTGATTGAAACTCCCTAAATTTCAGCTTCGAAGGGGGTGTCCCAATTATATATTTTGTTTGGTTGTGGTAGGCTTCTGATGATCAAAGTCATCTTTTTCGTCTACCCCTTCCACCAGCGTCAGAAGGGGGTGTCCCAATGGGATATTTTGTTTGGTTGTGTTAGGGTAGTCCATAGCTACATGGAGAAATGATATCTACCACTTGTTTGGATAAGAGATTCACTCAGGTTTGTCCGAAAGGGGAGTTTCGAGATGTAGTGGAAGAACCTTCTTCTGTAAAAGGGATGCCGGTGAAACCGATCACACCTCTTATTAGGATCTTGGATCTCTCTCCACCTCCAAACACACTTGTATAGATATGATTGGACCCCATCTAGGTTTTGTAGGGATTCCTATGCTTCGGATCCCCCGCTTCAGCGAAACTCAGGCCTGTTGACCGAAAAGTCAACCTTTTCGTCTACCCTTCCACCGGTGTAGGAAGGGGGTGTCCCAATGGAATATTTTGTTTGGTTGTATTAGGGTAGGCTATAGGTAGATGGAAAACTAATATCTACCACATGTTCTCATAGTATTCCCTCGGGTTCGTCCGAAGGGGGAGTTTCGAGCTGTTGCTGGAGAACATTCCTCTATACAAGCTAGTGATGCCGGTGAAACCGGTCACACCTCGGGTTGGAATCTAGGCTCTCTTCACCTCCCAACACACTTGTATGGACATTATTTGACTCCATGTGGGATTATGAGGGATTCCTATGCTCCAGAGCCCCCGCTTCAGCCAAACCCTAACATGTTGACCGAAAAAATCAACTTTTCTGCCTACCCCTTCCATCGTCGGAACGGGGTGTCCCAGTGGAATATTTTGTTTAGTTGTGTTAGGGTAGGCCATAGTTACATGGAGGACCAATATCTACCACATGTAGTTGTCATAGTATTCCCTCGGGTTCGTCCGAAGGGAGAGTTTCAAACTGTAGTTGAAGAACCTTAGAAGTGATGTCGGTGAAACCGGTCCACACCTCTTATTAGGATCTTGGATCTATCTCCACCACCAAACACACTTGTATAGACATGATTGGACTCCATCTAGGTTTAGTAGGGATTCCTATGCTCTGGAGCCCCCACTTTAGTGAAACCCTGGCATGTTGACCGAAAAGTCACCTTTTTCGTCTACCCCTGATGCGTGTGAACACACGTTCGTTGGGAGACCCCAAGAGGAAGGTATGAAGAGTGCAACAGCAAGTTTCCCTCAGAAAAACCAAGGTTGAATCGACCAGTAGGAGCAAGGAGTAACTTCAGAAGGTTGATGCAGCGGAGATGGCAGGGCGCACTACCGGTTCAGCAGCAATGTGGAACCTACACAACACAATCAAATCACTTTGCCCAAATGAAGCAGTGAGGTTGTCAATCTCACCGGTTTTGCTCAACACAAAGAGGTTAAACGTATGGTGTGGGAAACAGTAGGAACAATATGAAAGGAGTATGAAAGCAGTAGGTGTTTTATCAGTATGAGGAAAATGGACCGGGGTCCACAGTTCACTAGTGGTGTCTCTCCGTGAAAGATAAACAACATGTGTAGTGAACAAATTACAGCTGGGCAATTGACAGAAATGAAGGCTGCACCGTAGTGCATATGTAATACATAAAGATTACTATGTGATTCATGCGGGCATTACAACAAAATACATAGACCGTCATCCAACTGCATCTATGTCTAATAATCCACCGCCCGAATATCATGTGAAAAAACACTGGGTATTAAGTTGCTAGCAACAGATTATCGCAGTAAAAAAAGTGTGTAATGTAAACAATGTAAACTAAGTAAACACAGTTGTTTTCTCCCTAATGGCAACATCACATCCTCCATCCGTCACATCTCTGTCACTCGAGCACAGATGCAAAGGAGGCATGAACCCACTATCGAGCATAAGTACTCCCTCTTGGAGTTACTAGCATCTACTTGGCCAGAGCATCTACTAATAACGGAGAGCATGCAAGATCATAAATAACATATGCACAAAGATAACATGATAGATTGATTTTTAGAAGACATAGCATTCAACATTCACAAGATCCCAGCAAACACAACATGTAGCATTACATAAAGATGATCTCGATCATGTGAGGCAGCTCACGAGATCAAAACATGAGGTACAAAGTGGATAGAACAACCATCTAGCTACTTCTATGGACCCGTAGTCCAGAGATGAACTACTCACGCATCACTTCGGAGGAGGGCATGGTGGTGTAGACCCCTCCGGTGATGAATTCCTCTCCCGACAGAGTGCCAGGGAGAGCTCGAGAACCCTCCCGATCTCGGGATGACGATGACGGCGGCCTCGGGTGTTTTTCGGCATGAAGTGGTATATATTTAGGGTTTACGTCTCGAGGGGTATAAATAGGCGAAAGGGCAAAGGCGATGGAGCCTTGGGGGGCCCACACCACCACATGGCGCGGCCGGGGGGGCACCGCCCTATGGTGCGGGCCCCTGAGGCCCCCCTCCGGGTGTCTTCGGGACTTCGTGGAACCTTCGGGAATTCTAAGACTTCCGGGCTTCGAATTTCCAATTTCGAGAATATTTCCAGAACAACTTTTCTGAACCTAAAAACAAAAAAAAAACAGGGAACTGGCTCTGTGGCATCTTGCCAATAGGTTAGTCCAGAAAATCGATAAAAATTACATAAAGTGTATAGCAAACACGTGGGAAACAATAAGAAAACAACCTGGAACATAAAAAATGAAGGATACATTTATGACGTATCAAGATCCACAAGCTTAGTTCCTAGTCTTCCTCAAGTAGGTAAACGATAAAAACACATTATTTCTGAGGTGACATGCTACCAACATAAACTTGGTCATCAATAATGTAAAAGCATAAGTAAGCTGAGATCCAGAACTTAAACAGAAGCATGATAAATAGAATTTGAATAATAAAGCATAGCAATCACCTTGCATCATGAGAAGTAACACAAATAAAAGATCATGAATAACAATGTAATGAAAGATATACGTTTGTTCAAGTATAGAGAAAACATGTCAAAGTGATATTTCGCTAGTCTTTAAGAGTGGGGAAAAACATAAATGCCAGGACACCTTCAAAGTTCATGAGGAAGACTAGAACAAATAATTAGAGAACAAGCAATAACACATCATGAATCAATTAATAATGTTTCTGCGACAAATGCACATAAAACTCAGAATGGCAACTATGCTCTCTCAACCGTGCATAAAGTTAGAAGATGGAGACTCAACATAAAAGTAAAAGAAATGCCCTTCGCAGAGGGAAGCAGGCATCAACTCATGTGCTAGAGCTTTTATTTTATGAAACAGAGGTATAAAAATCTTGACACTCCTCCCAACCATCTTACACAAACCATGGCTAACCGAATCCTCGGGTGCCTGCCAACAATCACATACCATGGAGGAGTGTCTATATTTTAAGAGAGGTGTATGCTTTTGTCAACGAATGGTAAACAGAAAATACAGTACATCACAAGCCAACTATACTTCACAAAAGTGTCTCCCATAGAAGGACGCACCTGGGTAGAAGGTCATCCCTCTTTCTCTTTTGTTTACACAGTTATGCTTTGACTGATAAATCAGGGGAAAAAATAGTGAAGAGAAATTGTGTTATTAATTTGGGCCTGGGCATCCCGCTGCCAGCTCTTCTATCATTGGATAAGCGGATGAAGCCACTAGTCCTGGGTGTGAAAGTCCAATCAACAAGTGAGATATAGATTCTCTATTTACATCCTCATGAGCTAAAACAGGAGCACAAAACAAGAGTAATTTTGAAAATTTTAAAGGTAACACATGAACAATTTACTTCGTATTGGCAGTTAATTACCACATATAGGTAGGTATGGTGGACAAAATGGGAAACTTTGGTTTTTGGGAGTTGGATGCACGAGTAGAGCTCATACTCAGTACTGGTGGAGGCTAGCAAAAGACTGGGAGCGATAAATCAAGAGAGCATAAGAGCCATAATCATGCATAGCGACATAAACATCATTAATCAAAGCATAAGTTGTACCACAAGTGCAAAAACTAAATTATCATGGAGGCTATAAGTGAATGGTTCATAGTCATAAATATAGTGTGAGCATGCGCCAAGTCAACCAAATAAAACATTCAAAGGAGAACACCACAAATTTATGCTTCAATATGACAAGAACAACTCATGATTCTTTCAATGGCACATTAAACACTCTCAGCTATTTGAGGCTAATAATGCTACTAAATAACCACAAGTCATTAGAACTAAAATAACATCTATCATGATATGAAAAAGTCTAGCCACAGTCTATCCAAGCTTCTACTTGCACCATAAAAAATTCTACCTCAAGCAGCAGTTTCTTTTCCCAACAAGGACCATACAAAACATGCTTTAACAAAAACTCTCTAAATGATATATCAAGCAAACATGAGAGTAATTGCATAACACTACTAAAACTAACAGCTTTGAAAAAGAGATGCAATGAAAATAAGAGCTAAACATGATTTTTTTGCAGCAACTAGAAGAAAAACTAAGAATACTAGCATAGGAAGTATTCAAACGAAAAAGCGGAGCGTGTCTATCTCCCAAACAAAGAATGCTAGGGTCCAAATGTATTACTGCAGCAAGAAAAATAAAAGAAAACAAAAGAAAAACAAACAGACGCTCCAAGTAAACTTCATATAACGTGACCGAATAAAAATGTAGTTTCATGAGAAGTGACCTGATAGATAGTTAATGAAGAAGGGGATGCCTTGGGAATCTCCAAAATTAGATGCTTGAGTATTATAAAAATATGCTTGGATGAACCACGGGGGCATCCCCAATTTTTGACCTTGCACTCTTCTTGATCACATATATCACCTCTTCTCTTGACCCTTGAAAACTTCCTTCACACCACACTCAAACAGTAATTCACATTAGAGGGTTAGTGCAACAATTAAAAACCCATGGGTTCTAGATGGAACAAGTTCTATTGATACTTTGAAACAGAAGCTACAACCACTGATGTTTCGTGAAGCAAAGAAATCCACTTGACATCGCAAAAGAGCAAATGCAAGAAAAATGGCAGAATCTATCAAAACCAGAACAGTCCGTAAAGACAATTTTTTTTGAGGAACTTACGTTGCTCAGATAGAAAAACTTAAAGAACGAAAAATTTGAGCAATTAGTCGGGAAATAGGCACAAGGAATTTCAGGTCATTCTAATTTTTCTATGATATATACGATTTTTTACGATGGACAGGAGAAATCTTTTTCCTGCGCAGAAATCCGAAAACCAACTCCAACTCTCGTCAGAAACCTTACTTGGGACTACTAAAACACGAAAAGAAAGATACAAAGGAGTTTATACAGAAGTATAAAACCCCTTGACTCACAGAAAACAGAGAAAAACAAAGCAAAAATAAAACCATGGGTTATCTCCCAAGAAGTTCTTTTCTTTAACGCCTTTTAGCTAAGCCCAGAAAAGTGGAATCAAGTATTTTCAAGTGAAGAAGCATTTAAATCAAGATCTGGAAATTCCTTAATGATACATTGTATTTTATCTAAGTGAGTTTTGAAGTGTCCTCTCTTAGAACTTTTAGGCTTACTATTCTCATCAAATAAATTCTCAGGAACAATCCAATCAAAATTCTTCTCTTGGGCTTCATGTAGTGCTACCAATTTAAAGGGGATTGGTATTTTATCCTCCTTTTTCATTATTAGATTCAGTTTTTTCTATAGCACCAACAATATCTACACATGAGCCAAGCATATTGAAATGATCAAAGCATTTTCTAGCTTCTATAGCAACATCTCCAAATTCTTTAAGAATGGTTTCTAAGATAAAGTTCCTTTTCTCAACATCTTCAATGTTATTCAAGGTTAGGAAGATATGTTGTAATATGGGATGGAGGTTAACAAACCCAGCTTCTAACATGTGAACTAAAGAAGTTGCAGCATTTTCATAATTTGGGGCAAGTTCTACTATGGATTTTTTCCTCAAAATTATCATGCTTACTAACACGATCAAAGAATTATTTAATGGTATCCTTCTCAAGTATAGAACCACTTCCTACCGGCAAATCTTTTAGGGTAAACTTAGGGAACAACATGATGAAAAATAACAATGAAGTAACAAAAGTAACAACTAGAATAAGAACTATTTTTTTGTGTTTTTGATAAAGAGAAGCAAACAAAACAAAATAAAATAAACTAAGCAAAACAAAAACAAAGTAAAAGAAATCGAAAGTGAGAGACTCCCCTTGCAGAAATTATCTTCCTCCCCGGCAACAACGCCAGAAAAGTGCTTGATTCGTGTGAACACACGTTCGTTGGGAGACCCCGAGAGGAAGGTATGAAGAGTGCAGCAGCAAGTTTCCCTCAGAAAGAAACCAAGGTTGAATCGACCAGTAGGAGGAAGGAGTAACTTCAGAAGGTTGATGCAACAGAGATGGCAGGGCGCAATACCGGTTTACCAGCAACGTGGAACTTACACGACACAATCAAATCACTTTGCCCCAATGAAGCAGTGAGGTTGTCAATCTCACCGGTTTTGCTGAAGACAAAGTGGTTAAACGTATGGTGTGGAAAACAGTAGGAACAGTATGAAAGAAGTAGGTGTTTTATCAGTATGAGGAAAATGTACCGGGGTCCACAGTTTACTAGTGGTGTCTCTCCGTGAAAGATAAATAACATGTGTGGTGAACAAATTACAGCTGGGCAATTGGCAGAAATGAAGGCTGCACCCTAGTGCATATGCAAGACATAAAGATTACTATGTGATTCATGCGGGCATTACAACAAAATACATAGACCGTCATCCAACTGCATCTATGTCTAATAATCCACCCACCAAATATCACCCGAACAAACGTTGGGTATTAAGTTTCTAGCAACAAATTATCGCAGTAAGCAAAGTGTGTAATGTAAACAATGTAAACAAAGTAAACACCGTTGTTTTCTCCCTAATGGCAACAACACATCCTCCATCCGTCACATTTCCGTCACTCGAACACAGACGCAAAGGAGGCATGAACCCACTATCGAGCATAAATACTCCCTCTTGGAGTTACTAGCATCTACTTGGCTAGAGCATCTACTAATAACGGAGAGCATGCAAGATCATAAATAACATGTGCATGAATATAACATGATAGATTGATAATCAGGAGACATAGCATTCAACATTCATCAGATCCCAGCAAACACAACATGTAGCATTACATAAAGATGATCTCGATCATGTGAGGCAGCTCACAAGATCTAAGAATGAGGTACAAAGTGGAGAGAACAACCATCTAGCTACTGGTATGGACCCGTAGTCCAGGGATGAACTACTCGCGCATCACTTCGGAGGAGGGCATGGTGGTGTAGACCCCTCCGGTGATGAATTCCCCTCCCGGCAGGGTGCCGGGAGAGCTCCAGAATGCTCCCAATCTCGGGATGAAAATGACGGCGGCCTCGGGTGCTTTTCGGAACGAAGTGGTATATATTTAGGGTTTACGTCTCGGGTGTATAAATAGGCGAAAGGGCAAAGGCGGTGGAGGCCGGGGGGGCGCACACCACCCCATGGCACGGCCAGGGGCGCTCCGCCCTATGGTGTGGGCTCCGTGAGGCCCCCTCCGGGTCTCTTCAGGGCTCCGTGGAACCTTCGGGAATTCTAAGACTTCTGATTTTCGAATTTTCCAATTCCGAGAATATTTCCAGAAAAACTTTTCTAAAACTAAAAATAACAGAAAATAGGGAACTGGCTCTGTGGCATCTTGTCAATAGGTTAGTCCGAAAAATCGATAAAAATGACATAAAGTGTATATCAAACATGTGGGAAACAATAAGAAAACAACATGGAACATCACAAATTAAGGATATGTTTATGACGTATCAACCCCTTCCACCGGCGTCAGAACGGGGTGTCCCAATGGAATATTTTTTTTGGTTGTGTTAGGGTAGGCTATAAGTACATGGAGAACTAATATCTACAACATGTTATCATAGTATTCCCTCTGTTTCGTCCGAAGGGGGAGTTTCAAGCTATAAGTAGTCCTAGAACCCGCGAGAGAGAATCCAACACCGGTGAAACCCTAAGACACAAAATGAGGGAATCTTGGGCATCCAAGACCCATTACACACTCTAAAACACATGGTATGGCATACCCTAGGCTTGGGTGGGATTCGCTGGAGAAAAAGACGAAACCGCTGTTTTGGCCCCTCTACGTGAGCCGGAAAGGGGTAGCAAAGTGAAACTAATTGCTTGCTTCTGTTAGGTTAGGCCCAAGGGACACCCAAGAAAATGGTAGGGCCCACCTCTTGGTGTTATTCGCCCCATTCCGTCAGATATGGGAGTTTCGGGTTTTGAGTAGTCTTGGAACCCGAGAGAGAGAATCCGGCGCCGGTGAAGCCATAACACAGAGAGTGAAGGAATCTTGGCCATCCAAGACCCACGCCACAGTCTAACGCACATGTTACGGCATACCATATGAAAGAGCATGGTTCCCCCATGAGTGGTTTTGGTAACTGATGACAATCACTATGGACTAATGGTTGCATTGAGCTATACTTTAAGAGTTTGTCCATAGGCAATGTGTGATGTCCATGTGTTGGATTCAGGATAATCAAGTGGCGACCAAGGTGCTATTCATGTGAATATCCCAAGTTTGGTCATGAGAGAGTTGAGCATATTGCAAGTTTGTATTGAAGAAGAATATTGTGTGAACATTCATCTTTACCTTCAAGACATCATTATTATGAAGAGAGAAGAAAATATAAAAGGTTGATCAAGGCAAAGTGTTAAGCGATGGTTAATATTGATCAACTCACAAAGCAAGAAGATATACCATGTGGTATCATATAGCTTTGTGTTCTAACCCATTATATGTGTGTTTGGTATATCTATGTGGGGTTAGGTATCTTTCCATGGGCTTGCATCAAAAGGAAGATTTCATATAGTCCATGGTGGATGACGTCAAGTTGTGGTCGTCATCAAGTTCGAGAAGTGCAAGTTCAAGGGGATCATATCGAAGAGATCACATTCTTGAAGCTTGCCACTCTTTTGGAGATAATGTTCAAGTAAATATGTACTTAAAAGAGCCTCTCCCATAGTTCCATATGGGGGAGCAATCTTTGTGTCTTCACCAAGCAAAGGGAAATCAAGAAAGGTGTTCCATCTTGAGGAGGTCAAGATCTTCATCATCTAGCTCAAGTGGAATGCTCAAGGCAAAGGTATGATCTTGATAGGTTTTCTATTTTACCGGTCTCATAGCATTAGTAGGGAGACCGGGTTATAGGATAGATAACCATACTATCAAGAGGGGCTCTCATATTAGCAACTTGATCGCATCACTCGGAGAGAGATCAAACCTTTGCATACTTGGCATAATCGTTCTTGGTTCTTATTTGTGTTTTCTCCATGTGTGGTTTTAGAGCTTTTCATGTGCTTCAATACAATCTCGAGTTCATCGAAAACGGGTTTCGCATGAAA
This sequence comes from Alopecurus myosuroides, assembly GCA_028641055.1. Classification (NCBI taxonomy): domain Eukaryota; kingdom Viridiplantae; phylum Streptophyta; class Magnoliopsida; order Poales; family Poaceae; genus Alopecurus; species Alopecurus myosuroides. Next base: position 232,278,168 of record CM054063.1, on the reverse strand, counting down.
AACTTATTGCGTTTTTGATATTGGAGGTTTTACCGATTGTTACTTTATAGAGAGGTAAAAACTTTCATCATTTGGTTTTATCATCCAATGATGTACTATGATGTTTATTTGCATAATCTTGTAGTGCTCTTTCTTGCAATTTCAACGAGCCCAAGATCATTGAAAACAGAGTCCGGATGCAAAAGTTATCGCGTTTTTAGTGAAGGAGATTTTCTGGAAACTCGGAGGCCGGCCTCAGGCCGGGGTGGGCTCCCTAGGCCGGACACCTAACAGAACAGGCCGGCCTGGCCGGCTGGGATGGTGTAGAATGCCCCCAACGGGCTGATTTTGGTTGCCTATAAAAGGGGTCTTCTTCCCATTGGTTCACTACCTTTTTAGAAAGTTTTCCCCCACCATTGTTGACTTTTTGGAGCTTGCTCTCTCTCTATTCGTCCATGATTCTTGCCTCCAATTGGTGGGAAAAGAGAGAGGAGATCTAGATCTACTATTCCACCAATCCATCTCTCCTCTTAGTGAGGGGAAAATCTTGGGATCTAGATCTTGTGGATTCATTTGTTGAGTTCTTCCTTGTTCTTCCTCTCTTCTCCCCCCCATAGAATTTGTTGCTTTGGTGGGATTTGAGAGTGAAGGATTTGAGCACTTCTTGTGCTCTTACCATTGCATAGGTTGTATCGGTTTGAGTTCTCTACAAGGATTCGTTCGAGTGAAAGGTTGAGAAGATTTTAACTCTTGGCTTCTTGGAGTGCCCTTGAGCTTGTCCTCTTGGGTACTTGGAGTGCCCTAGACGGTTGTTGTTGTCTCGGAGTTTTGGTAGCTCCGGACATTGTTGTCCCGGAGTTTTGGTGGCTCGGTACCTTGTTGCTATCTCGGAGTTTTGGTGGCTCGTGGGATATTGTTGGGAGCCTCCAATTGAGTTGTGGAGACTGCCCCAACCTTGTACGGGATCGGTGACCGCCCTCAAAGGTCCCATAGTGGATCGTGGCACTCCGCATTGGTGGAGGCACGAGGAGTATAAGGTGAGCCATTGGGCGCTTGGAGTCATTGTGACTCCACACCTCTCCAACGGAGATTAGCTTCCATTGGGAAGTGAACTTCGGGATAAATCATCGTCTCCTCGTCTCTCGGTTATTTCTATACCCGATATCTTTACTTATGAAATTTACTTTGTGATATCCATCGAGCTTGAAGTAACATATCTTGCTATCACATAGTTGCTTGAATTGTTTAGCATAAGTTGTTTGTGCACATAGATGAACCTAGTTTGTTTAGGTTTTGCCTTGATAAATTAAACGCTAGTTTTATTCCGCATTTATTCAATCCTTAACCGTAATTATTTTTAAACGCCTATTAACCCCCCTCTAGGCGACATCTGTGTCCTTTCACCATAGGCTTGGGTGGGATTGAGACGCTCCGGATCCCCTCTCCAGAGAAACCCTACCCCCGCTAGAGAAACAGACGGAACTGTCGTTCTGGCCCCTGTACGTGATCCCGAAGGGGGTAGCAAAGTGGAACTAATTTCTTGGTTGTGTTAGGTTAGGAACAAGGAACACCCAAGACAATGGTAGGTCCTACCTCTTTCCAAATTCCCCCGTTCAGTAAGATCCGGGAGTTTCGGGCTCTGAGTAGTCTTGGAACCCCGAGATAGATTCTGACGCCGGTGAAGCCATCACAAAGAGAGTGAGGGAATCTTGGATATCCAAGACCCATTACACACTCTAACACACATGGTATGTCAATACCCTAGGTTTGGGTGGGATATAGACGCTCCGGGGCCCCTCTTCGTAGAAACCTTGGGCCCGCTAGAGAAAAAGACGTAATTGTCGTTCTGGCCTCACTTCGTGAGCCGGAAGGGGGTAGAAAAGTGGAACTAATTGCTTTCTTGTGTTATGTTAGGCCCAAGGAAAACCAAGAGAATGGTAGGGCCAACCTATTCTCAAGATTAACTCCGTTCCGTCAAATCTGGGAGTTTCGGGCTCTGAGTAGTCCTGGAACCCGCGAGAGAGAAGCCGCCGCTGGTGAAGCAATATCACAGAGAGTGAGGGAATCTTGGGCATCCAAGACCCATTCCACACTCTAACACACATGGTATGGAATACTCTAGGCTTGGGTGGGATTCATACACTCCGAAGCCCCTCTCCGGAGAAACCCTAGGCCCGCTGGAGAAAAATACGGAACTGTCGTTCTGGCCCCTCTACGTGAGACGTAAGGGGGTAGAAAAGTGGAAATAATTACTTGTATGTGTTAGTTTAGGCCCAAGGAACACCCAAGACAATTTTTGGTCCCACCTCTTGGCAAGATTCCCCCCGTTCCGTCAGATCAGGGAGTTTCGGGCTCTGAGTAGTCCTGGAACCCACGAGAGAGAATCCGACACCGGTGATGCCATAACACAAAGAGTGAGGGAATCCTGGGAATACAAGACCCATGACACACTATAACACACATGGTATGGCATACCCTAGGATTGGGTGGGATTCAGACGCTTGGGATCCGGAGAAACCATAGGCTCGTTGGAGAAAAGGACGGAATTGCCATTCTAGACCCTCTACGTGAGCCAGAAAAGGGTAGAAAAGTGTAAATAATTGCTTGGTTGTCTTACGTTCGGCCCAGGAACACCCAAGACAATGGTAGGTCCCACCTCTTGGCAAGATTTCCCCTGTTCCGTCAGATCCGGGAGTTTCGGGCTCTCAGTAGTCTTGGAACCCACGAGAGAGAATCCGACACTGGTGAAGCCATAACACAAAGAGTGAGGGAATCTTGGGAATATAAGACCCATGAGACACTCTAACACACATGGTATGGCATATCCTAGGCTTGGGTGGGATTCAGACGCTCTGGAGCTCCTCTCCGGAGAAACCCTAGGTCCGGTGGAGAAAAAGGACGGAACTGCCATTCTGGACCCTCTACGTGAGCCAAAAAGGGGTAGAAAAGTGTAACTAATTGCTTGGTTGTGTTAGGTTAGGCACAAGGAACACCCAAGACAATGGTAGGTCCCACCTCTTGGCAAGATTCCTCCCGCTCAGATCCAGGAGTTTTGGGCTCTCAGTAGTCCTCGAACCCACGAGAGATAATCCGACGTCGGTGAAGCCATAACACAGAGAGTGAGGGAATCTTGGGCATCAAAGACCCATGTCACACTATAACACACATGGTATGGCATACCCTAGTCTTGGGTGGGATTAAGACGCTCTGGAGCTCCTCTTCGGAGAAACCCTAGGCCCACTGGAGAAAAAGGACAGTACTGCCGTTTTGGACCCTCTACTTGAGCCAGAAAGGGGTAGAAAAGTGGAACTATTGCTTGGTTGTGTTAGGTTAGTCCCAAGGAACACCCAAGACAATGTTAGGGCTCACCTCTTGGCAAGATTCCCCCCTTTCCGTCAGATCCGGGAGTTTTGGGCTCTAAGTAGATCTAGAACCCACTAGAGAGAATCGGACGCCGGTGAAGCCCCAACACAAAGAGTGAGGGAATATTGGGAATACAAGGCCTATTACACACTATAACACAAATGCTATGGAAAATCCTAGGCTTGGGTGGGATTTATACACTCCAGAGCCCCTCTCCGGAGAAACCCTAGGCCCGTTGGAGAAAAAGACGGAACTGTCGTTCTATCCCCTTTACGTGAGCCGTAAGGGGGTAGAAAAGTGGAACTAATTGCTTGTTTGTGTTAGGTTAGGCCCAAAGAACACCCAAGACGACAATGGTAGGGCCAACCTCTTGGAACGATTCCCCCCATTCCATCAGATCCGGGAGTTTCGGGCTCTAAGTAGTCCTGGAACCCACGAGAGGGAATCCGACGCTGGTGAAGCCATAACACAAAGAGTGAGGGAATATTTGGCATCCAATACCCATTCCGCACTCTAACACACATGGTATGGCATACCCTAGGACCTTGGATGGGATTCAGACGCTCCGGAGAAACCCTAGGCCCGTTGGAGAAAAAGACGGAACTACCGTTCTGGACCCTCTACGTGACGGAAAGGGGTAGCAAAGTGGAACTAATTAATTGGTTGTGTTAGGTTAGGCCCAAGGAACACCCAAGACAATGATAGGGCCTACCTTTTGGCAGGATTACCCCCGTTCCGTCAGATTCAGGAGTTTCACTGAGTTGTCCTGGAACCCACGAGAGAGAATCCGACGCTGGTGAAGCCATAACATAGAGAGTTAAGGAATCTTCGGCATCCAAGACCCATGCCAGAGTCTAACACACATGGTATGGCATACCCTAGGCTTGGGCGGGATTCAGACGCTCTGGAGCCCCTCTCCGGAGAAACCCTAGGCCTGCTGGAGAAAAAGACAGACCTATTATTCTAGCCCCTCTACGTGAGCCGCAAGGGGTAGAAAAGTGGAACTAATTGCTTGGTTGTGTTAGGTTAGGGCCAAGGAATTCGCAAGACAATGGTAGGGCCCACCTCTTGGCAACATTCTCCCTGTTCCGTCAGATCCGGGAGTTTCGGGCTCTGAGTAGTCCTTGAACCCACTAGAGAGAATCTGACGCCTGTGAATCCCTAAGACAACAAGTGAGGGAATCTTGGGCATCCAGGGCCCATGCCACACTCCAACACAAATGGTATGGAAAACCCTTGTTTTGGGTGGGATTCATACGCTCCGGAGTTGTCAGAGTATTCCCTCCGGATTGTCCGGAGGGGGGGTTGAGGTGTACGTATAGATCCTTCCTGCATATATAGAAAGCGCTGTCGGTGAAACCGGTCACACCTCGGGTTGGGATCTTGGCTCTCATCACATCCCAGCACACTTGTATGGACATGATTTTAATCCATATAGGCTTAGGAAGGATTCTTATGCTCCAGAGCCCCCTCTTCCATGTCGACTGAAAAGTCAAATTTTTCATTTACCCCTTCCACCATCGTAGGAAGGGGGTAGACCAATGGATTTATTTCCTTACTTTATTGGGGCATGCCGTACGTACATAGAAAACAAAAATCTAGCACATGTTCTAACAAGAATTCGAGCCCTTAGTGCAGATTTTGTGTAGAAAGGGTCAAATTGAGACTGAGACATAGTCCACCCCCAAATTCCCCATTTCCTCATCTTCCCATCTTGCAGACTGAAACAGTATCAAACCCCAAATTCCCCATTCTTCCCCATCGAATCCATAGATTGCGCGTGGCTATTCGTTGTTTCCGTCATTGATGGATTCCCTCCTCAAGTTACCAGAGGAGATGTTCCGTACTAGGGAGCCCGCACTATGGCCGATGCAAGGCCGTTGCATGCTCGCTCGCACGTGTAAAATGGAGAAGCTCGAGGCAAAGTGGCACGGTCGCGCGCTAGAGGTCACCGTGGGAGGGGCGTCGCCCTCCTTTGTCGTCTGAGGAAGTCATTGTAACATCCCAGTGTTTGGGAAGTTATAAGGATCTAAATTTAATATGTGCATTTGCAAAGCATGCATCTAAAAGTACGGGAAATTTTGGCGCGAAAGTTTGAACAACGCAAAGTGACCAAAGTTTCACTTGACATGATGAAATAGGTCTAGTTCATCTAGTGAGGAGTACATTTGGAGTGATCTTTATAACATAACATCTCTACAAAACCCGAATCATCTGGTTACACAAACCATAATGGGTTGTGACCAACACAAACTCTTAACAACCTTAACCACAAGTCTTTAAGTGACTTGGAATAATTCATTAGATATCTACAACTCAAAGAGGGGTGAGTAACCAAATCACACAACTGATAATCATACTTCCACCAATGAGTAATACATAATTGAACCATCTCATCAATAGAGGTGTTATGACCTCTCAAACAATACATCTTTAAGATATCAACCATTCACAAAACATTTTTCCAAATTATTGAGGACCTACTAAATGAACCTTCACAAGTAAATAACCAAAGTTTAATAGAACTCAAATCATACAGACAGGTGTTAACTCAAAAACCACAAGTGGAAAATGACATAATAATGGTATTATCATATTTATCAAATATGTACATATCTCATCAACTATAAAAGAAGTACCTAAGGGAAGAATGAAATCTTCTTCAACCACTGTTAAAACCTTGATCATCACATATGATCTTTCCAAACTTCTATGTCTATATCATGAATACAGATGAATAATATAAAATAACAACATGACACTGTGAGTAACCAACTAACAACTATTACATAAATCATTAAACCCTAATAACATTCACATGCTCATTGTCTGATTCATCTTATATAAGTGAGCATATGAGATCTCAACACATCAAGGAACCACTTGATCAACTTACTATCTTAAGTCATCATTCGATAAACACTCTATATTTCCACCCACATCCATAATCAACAAATCAAGTATCCCTGGATAAAAGTAATGAATAACAACAAGATATAACCTCTATTAGGGGAATTGGATTGAAAGCTAAATAAAACCAATCATGTATGAGATAAGTATCTATCTTATGGGAAGCAAAACAAGAAATGTATGGAAGGATAATAAAAGCATGAATTAAATCTTAATCTAGATCTTGTTAGTTTGGCTAGACCAATGTATCTTGTTTCCTCAATCTCCTCTAAGATATTCTGCAAGAGAAGAAACCATAAGACAGGAAGAACTACCACATGAAGATCTCCAAGAAGATTATTTAGAGTGTGCTTGAAGTGCTACTCTAATCTTCTATAAGAGTAATTAGAAACTCTTATATCTTGATATGATCTTATTAACTCTCTGGAAATAGTGTGATACTCCAATGTTAGTGTTATATAGAAGTAGTTTTGATAACAAGACTAGCTACCTTGTTAATAGATCACTTTTGTATACGCAAACAATTGAATGTCATACACAAGCAAACATAAGATTGAATAATCTGGTACATCTCAGCCTAATGTATATGAGTAGTAATTTGGAGGCAAGACTGGCTACCTTGTTTACAAATTCTTCTTATATGCATAAGTGCAACTTGATGTCATAAAACAAGCTCCCATATTTTTATAATCATCTAAGTAAAATATTTTCTCGGAAACACTGGTTGTTTTCACCAGAAGGGTAAGATAATTGAATATGGAATCCCAGAGATTATCTTAATTGCAAATGACAAAGGTGATAAGAGAAGACTAGTGGAAACTAGAGAGAAGAACCTCAAGCAACAGAAGACCACAAGAAGCAACATTGCCTCAGTAAGGGAATATAAGAAATTATTTAGTGAAGCATTAGGTAATATTAGAAGATCTTTAACCTCTATGCCTTATCAAGCCCATCAGAAATGAGGAACTCATAGTAATATCTTAAATGGAAATAATTACCAAGAATGAATTAATAACAAGCAATTGCATCCACATGTGTTGATATGTGGAGGTAGATGAAAACAAGCTTAATACCTTGTTTTCCAGATCCTTTTCCTACACAAGACTAATAGATAACAACAAAGATTCATCTGTAAATAACCATGTCAATGATTACATGTTCTTAAACCAACATGGGATAACATACATATTGGAACCTATGTGGAAAACAAGCAAATAAGATTCCAAAGCCACTCTTGTTTTCCACATGATTAAGTGCATTAAATTACAAATATGGCTTGCACCCTAATACAAAGAAATGTAAACCAGACTTGATAAGAACCTTAGTTATGAAAATAAAAAAACCACCTAAAAGAAAACAAGTCCCTTCACCAATTAAAAATTATATGGTATGACTTGGAGTGATATTTCATAATTGGTGAATTTTCTATAACAGATAAAAACACTACTCACTAGTGTTACCAAACTATTTTCTATAAGGGATTATACCTAAAATTGTCCAATTATGATGCACCACCTTGGTATCCACAAGTTTGGAGTGTGTACTTTTATTAAATATGCTTAAGCATAATTTTAAAGCTATTAAATAAATTAAAAGAGGAGAAAACAACAAAATCACTTAATATCGCACCCTAAATAAAAAATACAAACATTATTCAATTTCACCAAAACAAAACATGGTGAGGTTGAAAATTTTATGAGCTTTCCAAATATATTTTTTAATAATTTTTAGGTTCACAAAAAACCCAGAAAACAAGCTTTTCTTCTCAGTTTTTATAACAGAAGGACTTTATTGCAAATTATGGAAATTACAGGGGGGTATCAAAAATCACATTTATGTTTTCCTTTCTTCTTCCTCTGCCAGAAGGCAGAGGAGAACGCCGTCGTGGCGTGGTCGGTGCCACGACCTGCTTGCCGCCCCGCGCGAGGATAAGACATCCAGGCCGAGAGGCCGTGCCGCACTTCCTCTCTCCCTCGCTCATTGCCTCTTCCTCTTTGTATTTGAAACCGAGAAACCCGAAACCCTAACCCATGGCCGCCGGCCATTGCCGTTGATTCCGGCCATCCCCGGAGGACCTGAGACCACCGTGAGCTTCCTCTCGACGCCCTCTATCTCCCCTGTGAGGCTCGTTTGCTGGGAGGACCGGAGAAGGCCGAATCGGGCCGTCTTATTCACCACCGTCCGCCGGAAGCCGCGGTCGATTCCGGCGAGCCCTGGCCTCCCCGACCTCATCCTCGAGCTCCTCGTGAGATGACGCACCTCGTGGTGCCTTTCATTCGGCAAAATCATGCTATTTGCATTGTGTTCATCGAGTGTCGTCGCCGGCCGCCGCGAACCTCGTCGCCGGCGGGTCTCCGATGTCCATATGGTCATTCCACCACCACCAACAGCTTCCTCTTGTTCTCCTCTAGCTCTAGGACCCATTGAATCAGACCAATTTACACTCAATTGATGGATTGCTAAACCACAGTAGAAATCCCCAATTCTGATGACCTAGCCATGACGTCACCATGACGTCATATTCCCTTTTTCTTTTATTATTTTTATTAAATCTGAATATGAAAGGTGGGACCCACCCGTCAATTTGAATATTGGCAAAAAATTAATAAACCCTATTAATCCAATAACTTTTAATCTAATAATCAGAAAAATATAAATAAAATATGGAATTGTTTAGAAAAATATAATATAAATGATTATAAACATTTTAAAATTATTTGACAAAGTTTAAAAATCAATATTTTCTTTAATTAAATTAAATCATTTACAATTGAGAAAAATAGGAAATAATTCATAAAATCAAAAAAATACAAGCTATATACCAAAATTCTCCAAATAACAAATGCAGCTCATATATGATGTTTTCATGGTCATTTGACCAAGTTTTCATGTGTGCAATATTTGCCTAGTCATTTAATTCTTTTAAAATTAATAAATTATTAGTTTATTAAAATATTTTCAGAAAGCATTGAATGACATATCAAATTAAAGAGAAAAGCATTTCCAATTCATATATGTCAAACATAAAACATTTTGTTTAACTTATAAACTTGTTTCTACACATATACTGGAATTCTATTATGTTTTAATATGACAAGAAATAACTGCCACTACATCATTTTCATTATTAATAAAACCCTCATGTTTTCACACTTACTAAACCTATCATCACAAGTCATTAACAAGAATTGTGATGATAGAGTTGGTTGTATTAGTGCATCATTCTTATTTAAACTTTTTGTTAAATAGCCCCACTTATTTCAACAACATAAAAGAATATGCGTGTTATCTTTTCAGCAGTTGTTTTCCATGTGATCTTATTGTGGTATCTAACCAAGCAATAACACTTCTACTTAAACATGATAACAATTGTTGCCAAGTAAAAGTGAAACACATGTAACTCTAAAAAAAGTAATAACCTCATCACCTCAAGTAATGAAACAATTCACCTAAAACATGTGTGATTGAGATATCGTTTCAAACGTGGCTTACAATTGTAAGCTGGGGAGTTTCCTAGGGTATTTCACGATGCATCTCATTACTATGCATGTATCATCTTGCCAATGTTTTCTGTAATCCTTACCGGGACTACTTTGCTATCTTTCAGATGTCGGGATTTTCTACGAGACCCACAACCGGGCCCCACACCTGAGTGGGAGTGGACAGGATCTCGAGCCTGGTTGTGCAACATGGTCTTGGTCGTCCATGGGTAAAGTAACGCACCTCTGTAGAGTGTAAAAGGATGTGGCATGTTACCCCTTGTTCCGGGAAGAAGTTGCGAACGACGCAGGAAAGGCAACTCCATGAAAGTTCTAATCCTGTGAAGATCTGGCGGGCATAGTCTTCAGAATTAAAAGCAACCTCTTGAAGAAATATTTACAAAAACCTTGCATTAGCTTATGACTCTTCTGAGTCTAAAGCTGTAGTTAGTGCATCAAACTATCCCCTATATATCATGAACTTGCTGAGTAACGCTCGTTACTCATTCGTTCCTGTTTGACCCCCTGCTTAGAGTTGAAGCCTGATGGAAGTCGTCATCGTGAAGCTTCATCATCAAAAACGCTGATGGAAGAGAAGCTATCAAGGTGTAGGTGGAGTCCATTCTTGGAGTTAGATATATAAGCCATAGATTAGGGCTGACATCAGCCATAGTGGATTTAGTTCTGAGCTAGAGTAATTCTCCAGCTTGGATCTTCGAATTGCTTCTTTTAATGTTTCATTTGTATGAGATCTTCTTTGATTCATCAAAGAGATTCTCAAGATTTTGTAATTAAGTTTGTATCCTATAGCTTTGCTTGGACCCGTTGTGTTTCTGTTGTACCACTCTGAGAGATGTAATATTCACGGATAAGTCCTTCTGTGAGTATTATGTCACCGACTTGCGCACTACACATGAAGTGGTGTGTTGGGTCACCACAGTCCTGGCTGCGCTGGAGCGTAGTCACCCGTAGGCAGGTGAAAGTGGATGTTAGAACGCCGCTGGTGGACTTTCTCATTCGATTTTACTCTGAGGAGGACTGCACCGCCGTGTTAGATCTGTCTCGACACGTTGTCGCTAGTGGAGCGCTGCTCATATTCAGTGGCTGGTGCCGTGGTAGCGGCGGGGAGCGATCTGAGCTACCATACCTGACAAAGCTCACCTTCGAGCGGTTCCCGCGGGAGGAATGGGAGGCCGTTGCGGTGGGGAAGTTCGTCAACCATCTTGGCAGTGAACTGGTGCATATGCATGTCCCGGTGGACAGCTACTTCCTGTTGGTGGAGGCCTGGATGAAGCAGCCGAGCACAGTACTGAAGACCTACATTGTGGAGGTGCCAAAGCCGTACGTGTCGGCCAGAGTGCGCACCCCGACCTCGAAGAGGACATTGGAGCACACTGTCCTCATCCATGTCTCAGAGGTCGTGGACCATGGCCAGTCGTCGAGGACACTCCACTGTGGGATGATGACAAGTTCGACACCACACGCACCCACCAGTTCTCATTCTTCGGCTGATCTGTGGATGGCAGTGGCCCTCCTCAGGTGAGGGACAGCGGCCACTATTTCAGTGGGCACAACGGCAACGGATCTGCCGTAGGGGAATGATGTGCTGACTGAAGAAGATTGAGCTGTTGTTTGGACACGTAGTATATGTAAGAACTTTATTAGTATTGTCGAAGAATTCCTCGTGTGTGTAAAATTTAAGTACTATATATGTAGTACTTCTATATTATGTTTCTTCAGCCAATCATGTTTTCAGGATGCCTAAATACTTATTTGGTATAATTTCGTAATAAGTGGATGTGTCACGTCCATTTAGTACTCGATCATGCCCAATAAGCCAATCCTTGTCAAAAACGTGTTGATCTGATTGATCAAAGGTTTTTAATTCTTCAATTATTTAGTAGAAAAGAAAGAACTAATTTTAAGAATGCAATCATTTTCTGTATTAGCAAAGATTGACCTTTGAAAAACCTTCCATTTTATTAGCCATCCGACCCCATATCTGGGACAACATGCCACAATTGGCAGCTATAGCAATTTCTACCCTAATGAACACATAGACCCTCAATTTAAAAAAAATCACATCTAAACCTAACATATGTGCGCCTAAATTATGACCGCTAAAAGCCGTGCGCCAAATCTCCACCGCAACAGCCGCCCACGGGGTCCCACTCATTAGCGCCACCGGCCGCCACGCTCCCTGTCGGATATATACCAACTAGGGGTATATCAGATGGTAGTCAAAGTGCCGGATTACCAGGGTGGCCCAAGTGGTAGTGGGCTAAGGTTCATTGGGCGGCCCAGTAACTCGACGCAGAGAAGCCGGATTCTAGAAGGACCCGGATCGCGGCCCACGTGATCTGGCTTGGAGGAGAAGACGGATTCCTTACTTTCCAAGTTATAGTTACCGTAGTCTTCTAGGTTTCCTGTTCTGTAAGCCCTAATCGGGCTATTAAATAAATCCGGACGGGAGATAAGTTTGAGAAGGAACAACAGAGGAGAAGCTATAGGCTAACTCGCTAGGAAGTTGATCCTCTGCGAATAGCTAGATCTAAACCTCACATTGTAATTCTGTATCCAGGCTTTAGTCCTGATTAGTGAGAAGTGCAGGAGTAGGCACGTCGTACTGTCGCGACGTACCGAACCTGGGTAAATCCTGTGTTCACAGTCCACCACGCGATCCCGTTACCCCACGTCTCTACCGTAGTCTCATGGCACCCCCGTCTATGAAAACTACTACGATGTCTCGACAGTTGGCGCCCACCGTGGGGCAAACCACGCCAGGCGTGAAGTTCCGATCTGGGATACTCGGCGGAATCGGAAGATCAATCACTGTCGGAAGCTTGGAGTTCGACGACGACGTCGGACGCTTCCTCGACAACGGATCCTATATACCGGCGCAAAACCACCTTGTAAGTGCCTGTGTGTTGCCGATCGGATCTGCTAACATCTTTATCGGACTAACTGCAGAAGTAATAGGGTTTTGCGGTGGAAGCAAATTTATCCCACCCGCCCTATACCCAGTCGAGGATGACTATGATACCGGATTCTGCTCAGATCGCCGACAAAAAAGTGACACACACTTTATCGGCATGGTGCAATCAGAAGTCCCCGAAAACACGGATGATGGAAATCTTGTGCAAGAAGCAGACAAAAACACACCCGTCACAGAGACGGAAGATCCGACACCCGTCATACAGGCGGAAGATCCGACATCTGTCAACACGACGATGAACTCGGAAGCTGACTCTGTACTAGCCGCCATTGAGGCGAGATTAGAATCAGAAACCGGATCAGAGGATTTTGATTCCGAAGACGAAGACGAGGATGCCTTCGAAAGGAAAGTTAAATCTTTTCAAGAGAGATTCCATGAAGTACTAATGGCGAATACGGCTGATACCACGGACGCTGGCAGCCAGGAAAGCCCTAAAACTCCTCTGCCAGAGGAAGAGAGAGAAGACGGAGAAACTTCTCCGATATTTCCTAATGTAAAGGAACTGACAGAAGATGAGCCTGTCAAAAAACCTTCCTCTTCCAAGAAAAAGCACCGTGCTGCTAAGAAACTCCAATACAAAATCCGGAAGAAAAAATCAGCTGATCTAGCTGATGAAAACCTGGAAGTAGGGGATGCTAGCGGAACAAAGACTGCGGAGAAGAAAATCAAAGAAATCCTTGCTCCGCCAATGACGGAACAGGAAGAACAACAGCTGTTGCAAACGCCAGTGGGAGTAAACGAACCCCCTGAGATGCTGGAAGCCAGGAGACGAGCTTTCCAACGGCAACAGCAACATCTACTCAGAACTCGCGAACACCTCCAAAAAACCCAGGATGACATTAAGCTCATGAAGGAAGAAATCGAGGAGTACGAGAGAAAGAATAGATCTGGCATTAAACCTACAAGGTTACCCGGAATCGTAAGACCGGAAGTACTGCCGCCAAAAGAAAGGTTTCACAACCCATCTTGACAAAAGCAGGTAAACGGCAAAGATGCCAGAGGCGAACCAATATACAAAACCGCAGCAGAAAACGCGGAAGCAGTGTTTGCCATCCTCAACAATGACTTGTACTCTAATGGTGAAAAGATCCAGGGGTGTATGTTTTTCTAGGAAAAGCATTGCAACAACAACAGCGGGCCCAAGAGCGATCAGGAAGACTGCAGGATAACTCCGCCCTATGCAAAACAGCTACTTGCGCCGCTGGAGCACCCGGACCAGAGGAACCTGGAGATTCAGACAATTCAAAGGATAAAAAAGAGGATCCGAGAAAAGACAAGAAAAACCCCGACAATAGGGATGAAGCGTCCCGAACCGGATCCCATCCCCCGAAAGGTGGACTCAAACCCCACGATCGGGAAGAAAAATACCGGAATGACGGCAAAACAATGCCACCTCCGAGAAACCTAGCTGAGAAAGCCGGAAGATACGATATACCTCACAGACGTGAGAGATCCCGGACACCTCCTAAGGATAAAGAAAGGCACAGGAGCAGGACTCCGCCTAATCCAAAAGGACGTGATCATGGAAGAGATAGATACAATCTCGGAAAAGCGCGTCCGCGCAACAATGGAAAAGAAAGGAGTAGATCCCCTTCTGTTCATTCAGCTGGAAGATATTCCGCACACATTGATAGAGCGAAAAAGGATGATCTATACTTTGGTCCTAAGTGTTTCACTGACAGGATCCGAAGGATAACCCTACATTCTGGCTTCGCCAAAGTTGGTCCAACGTACCAAAAATATACCGGCAGCACAAACCCGGACACCTGGCTCTCAGACTACTATACAGCCGTCCAGATCAACAATGGGACAGACCTGGAAGCTGTCAAGTTTCTTCCCCTAATGTTACTGGATGGAGCCAGAGATGGGATCAATGGATTACCATCAAGAACCGGCGACAGCTGGGATGATATGGCTAGAGTATTTACTCAGCATTTCCGGGGAACGTACAAACGCCCGAACAACATCAACCAGCTGAACCGTTGCACCCAATTCGAGGATGAACCATACGTGGATTTCATCTCCAGATGGACGGCAATGAAGAATAGTTGTTCTGGAGTAACTGACGTACAAGCAATGCATGCTTTCGTCAATGGCCTAAAACCCGGACTTGTACCGTTCATGGTTGGTTCCAAACAGCACAAAGATCTCGGATCTATGCTTACAACCGCCAACGAACATGCTGCAGCCGAAGACGACATCAGAGCAAGAGGGGGCAATATTGAATCACTGATACTTGCCAAGAAAACTCCAGAAAGGGGTCCAAACTCCAAAAAAAGGAACTCCAGAAACAACGACCAAACCCAAAGAGGTCAACATAGCCTTTGGAAGTGAAAAAGGGAATAAAAGGAAAGGACGCAGTACAGATCCAATCAACTACACTCCAGAGGAGTGGGAGAGGATTAAGTCAGAACCCTGTGTTCACCATTCACAATTTGGGAAACCCACCCATACAAACGCGCAATGCCGGCTGAATAAGCACATGAAAGGCAGTGCAGGATCCGGAAATAAGGGGAAGGGTTCCAAAAGGAAACCCGCCAAACAAAAGCCAGAAGCTGAAAAAGAAGACAGTGAATCGGACACTGATGAAAAAATCCAGGAACAACAGTGAAAGGGCGAACCCAAATTTCCGAGAGTTGATGGAGAAGCAATGCTAACATTCCTAGCAACTCCGTCAGCAAAGGTGGCCAAAAGAACACTTCGAGAAATAAACGCGGTTGTTCCGGCAACCCCGAAATTCTTGAAGTACTCCAACACACCAATTACCTGGGATCAGTCTGATCATCCCGGGAATATCCCTGAACCCGGCACACAAGCTCTTGTCGTAAGCCCTATTGTCCAGAATACTAGGATAAGAAGAGTGCTGATGGATGGAGGATCCAGCATTAACATAATGTACCTGGATACACTGAAGCATCTGAAGATTTCCGAGTCCCAGCTTAATTACAGCAACATACGCTTCCATGGCATTGTTCCTGGCAGACAAGCACGATCCCTAGGAGAAATTTCCCTAGATGTCACCTTCGGAGATAAAGATCACTTCCGGCAGGAAAAAGTATCCTTCGAAGTAGTGCCATTCGAAAGCGTGTATCACGCAATACTCGGACGTCCAGCTTTCGCCAAATTCATGGCAAGATCCTGTTATATCTATAACAAGCTGAAGATGCCAGGACCCAAAGGAGGAGTAATCACCATAGCTGGTGACTTCAAGCTGGCAAACGAGTTGGAGAAAGAAAACGCCCTTTGCGCTCAGAGAGTCATAGAAAAGGAAGAACTGAAGGAATTATCCAAGGAGGTATCGCCGACAGAAATGCCGGCAGGAAAAGAAACTCAGAAGCCAACAGACAGCTTCAAGGCGTCTGAAAATACAAAACAGGTAATCCTAGACCCCAAAGATCCGACAAAGTTCATCGTTGTAGGGACTGGCATGACTGACAAATAGGAAGGCGAGCTCATCAAGTTCCTCCGTGAGAACTGGGATATTTTTGCCTGGTGTCCAGCTGACATGCCAGGCGTACCCAGGGAACTTGCGGAGCACCAACTCAAGGTGATTCCAGGATCAAAACCCGTCAAACAAGGTCTCCGTCGATTTGACGGAAGAAGACGGAAGGCTATTGGCAAGGAAATTATCTGGCTTTTAGCAGCAGATTTCATCCAGGAAGTAATCCACACTGAATGGTCTGCAAATCCGGTATTAGTACCGAAGAAAGACACTACTGCTCTTAGAATGTGTATAGATTACACAGGCCTGAACAAATTGTGTCCGAAAGATAGGTTCGCCTTACCGCGAATTGATCAAATAATAGACGCCACTGCAGGCTCTGAGCTTTTGTGCTTTTTGGATGCATACTCCGGGTACCACCAAATACGCATGAAAAAGGAAGATCAAATTAAGACCTCTTTCATAACCCCATACGGGAAGTACTATTACGTAACCATGCCATTTGGCCTGAAGAACGCATGCGCAACCTACCAGCGTTGCATGCAACGTTGTTTGCATAGTCAGATTGGCAAAAACGTCCATGTTTACGTGGATCTACGAGAAACTTTCGAAAACTCGCGCACATACAAGATGAAGTTAAATCCATCTAAGTGCATATTCAGGGTTCCCTCAGGAAAACTTCTGGGTTTCATCGTTTCTCACAGAGGAATAGAGGTTAACCCGGAAAAGATCAAAGCCATCTTGAACATCTCGAAACGTACGTGTGTGAAAGATGTCCAAAGATTGACGGGTTCCGCCGCTGCCGTCAGCAGATTTATTAGTCGGCTGGGGGATAAAGCCTTACCACTCTACAAGTTGCTGAAGAAATCCGACAAAGTCAAGTGGATAGCGAAAGCCTTGGAGTATCTAGCAGTTATGTCCCTTCCGTACTTAGTTCAATTTCTATGTAAAAATCTTTTGAGATCATGGAATAAAGTTGTCGGAATTCTGGTATCCATGTTTTTTCAGTACAAAGCATGATTCCACCTTATCTATTTCCCAATGATCTTACAAAGTACTCAATGTTAACCCGAATTGTGGCTGCATACTCGGCGTTAAGAAACTGAATGATTTTTCAGCCTGCTAACGGCTAAAGGAAACTTGAATTGCCTGCGTGCCCAAGTTTCATTTAAAAAATTCCTTGCTTCTCTAAGCATTATTTGATTGCTTATGTGTTGGGTTACTGGAGCTAGTTAGTAAAAATGCCTTTAGTATGATCCATGTATCCGAGTTTAAACTGATTGGTTATACCCAGTTACTCGGCATGACGATTCATAATGCTATTGAGCCATTTCAAACACTAAGGACAGTTAAAACATATACGCCAGAGAACTTAGAAGATAAAGGAATAATAAAATCCGAAAACCTTGCAAAGAATTTCGTAATTAAGACTACAAAAGGCGGAGTTCTCATTCATGCAAAAGAAATAGAAGCATTACATTTTGAATTACATTGTAAAAGAACAGTAATGCTCCTATTGTCTACTTTCACTATCCAAGTTCAAGGCAGCCCTTCAAGCATCCGACTCTTCCTCGCTGCTATCATCCTCGGGGGCTGCAGGGACCTCCTCTTCTGGATAAGTGACGGAGATATTCACCATAGAAGCAATCTGGGTGGCGTGGCCTTTGATTTCATCAAAGATTGTATTTCGCTGAGTTTCCGTGTATCCTTGAGGGACACTGGACGCCACGCGCCAAGACTTTGCACCAGGGTAGTGCATACGCATAAGGCCGAGAGCCATGCGTGCACCACCCCGTGCAGCGGAGCGAAGGATGGATTCCCTGGACTCCGCCACCTCCATGATAGCACCGGAAGTTTTTCAACTTCCGAGAACTCCCCAATCCTTGAGGGAATGAACCTGTTGACCAGCTCCATGCTAGCAGCTCTGATCGAAGTCCAGGTCTTCCCAAAAGCTCGGATTCTATCAATCCGAGAAAGATCTGGGCTATCTCCTGTTTTTCAGCAAAAACAACCAAGAAAGTTAAGTAAAAAAGCAGAGAAACACAGCAAGACTTGGAAGAATGGTAAATGCAGAAATAACTTACCGACAATTTTGTCAATTTCGGAGCCTTCCTCCAGGAGCAGGTTCAGAGCAGCCTCCAAGTCCCGGATGGTGGACTGGTCCTTCTCCGCCTGTGCGGAAGCCTTGGATTGAGAAATTCCAAGGGCCAGATTGCTGGCTTCCAGGTCTTTTTGAGCCTTCACAAGATCCTTGTGAAGGTCCAAATTCTCCTTTCGGAGAAACTCGGCATTGCCGGCGTCTTCAGCTATTTGCTTGGCCTTAGCCAAAGCAGCTGAAAAGCAAGGAAAATTCCAAGTTTAGAAAACTTCCGGAATAAGTACTTAGACAAAAAAGTTGAATCGAAAACTTCAGAGGAAAAACCTTACCTGTTGTTTCCGACAACGCCAGCTGAGACGATGCCAGCTCTGTCTCTCTCTCCTCAAGAATAGAAAGAAGATTTCTAACTTCTTTATTCTTGATGGAGAGTTTGTTGAAAACTTCCATGTTACTGGCTTCAGCGGTTTGCTGGAACATGGCAAGGAAAAGAATGAACATAAAGCATAAAAGCAAAAAAGGTTACATTTTGTTTAATGCTTGGGGGCTAGAGTTACATACCTGGCTCATTCGTTGCAAACCCTCCAAGTTTTCATTGAACCCTTTCGCGTATTCCGCAAAAAGAGTTCCGGCCGTGCTTAGGCCGTCATTGATAATCTTGAAGTCCTTGTCGAAGGTGGGAATTTCCTCGTCGAATGTCCGAGAAAATTTCCCCACCTCTGGAGCCGCCCTTTCCCTCGTGTCCGTGTTCGACACAACGGGCTGGCTGGGCTCTTGCGGCTTGGTGGTGGGGGCTGCAGCATGCTCTTCCGCCATCATGGACGGTGTGTCCGGGGCGATGACGGGAGAAGGTTGAGCGCCTCGGCTGGACACAACTTTGTGTTTCTTCAGCTTCTTCGGCTTTAGGTTGGAGGGAGGCAGGCTAAAAACAAAAAACCCGGAAAAATTAAACTCCGAAGGCGAAAGAAAAACTTCGACAAAAGAAAAATAACCCGGATGATCTAACCTGGAGGTGGCGACGGGAATTCCGTCAAGGTCGATAACTTCCTCAGAGGAAGGAATCTTCTTGCGCTTGCGCCCACCTGTAGAGGCGGTACGCAATGCATCCAGCTCAGCTTCGGAGGCTAGCTCCGAGTCTGGAAGTTCAGCAATCTGTTGAAAATAAAAATCAGGGTTAGAAGCGAAAAAATCCGAGAAAGAATGTCAAACTCTACCCAAATGACGGAAAAAGTACCTTGGGAGCCGGATTGTCGGCCGTATACATAGGCCGACTCGCTTCGTATTGGTCGTGTGATGCGACCAGCTGGTTCACGCGCCGTCGAAGATCCCTCGCGGACCAGTCTTTGCTGGTTGTCCGCATTGGGTCGTTGGCACCCGTGTAGTCGCAAAGAAGGCGGCCACCGTGATTGGCCAACGGCTGGATCCGCCTATCTAACCAGCAAAGGACCGTGTCCATGCCGGTTAGAGGTGGATCGGAGGAAGTGAGCTTGGCGATGCGCCGCTTGATCCTTAGAAGATCAGGCGGCAGAACCTGGACGGCTTCTGTTCCCCAATTGTCTTGGGGAACAGCGGCAGTGTTTGAAAAAGGTGGAACCCCGATGGCCTTTTTCGGAAAAGGCACATCGGATGGTAGAAGAAAGAACCCGTCCAAAATTTGACGGATTCTGATGTCTTGATCTTGGGGAACCAATCTTCCCTAAACCTCCGAAGAGTAAAGGAGATGGTTCCGCAAGTCGGGAGTGCGCCCTCCGAGGAGTTCCGTTTAACCCAGAAACAATACATCCAAAAATCTAACCTAGGTTCTAAGCCTAAGTAACCCTCAAATAGGGCCTGGAACCCGGCCATATAAAGAATGGAGTTGGGTGGCAGGTTATGAGGTTGGATGTTATAGTGGGAGAGGATTTGGAGGAAGAAAGCGGAAGGTGGTAGTCCCATACCTCTTAAGAGATGGGAGGAGAGAAGAACCCTTTCGCCATCGTTCGGCATAGGTTCGTTCTCGTCCTCAGGGATCCGCCATTTCCATTTCAGGATCAGTCCCTCCTTTTCCAGGTTTGGAAGGAGGGCTGGCGGAATGCTGCAGGCAATCCAGTTGCCTGCAGTCTCTACCTCTTCGTCCGCTCCGGCGGCGGCGGATGCAGCAGCTTCCGCGGCGGCGAGCTCGTCGCCGAGAAGCTGGATCTTTTCCTACGCCGTCTCGGGAGCAAACGGCAGGGAAGGCACGGAGCTCGAGCCCGTGAGGTTCGCGGCGGCGGAAAGGTCACCTCCGCCCGCCGCAGAGGCCGCGGTCTTTTCCGGCTCGCCGCCGGCGTGCTTTGGGGATCCTAGCTGCGGATCCAAGTCGTTGATGATGTCGTCTACGGTGAGCGCTGCGGAGCGAGTGGGGGACGACGGCGAGGATGGCATTTGGTGGCGGCGCGTTGCGTTTCCGGTGGTGCTCTGGGTGCGATTCGTGCTCGAGAACTGTTCTTCGCTCGAGGGCTCGTGCGCGGCAATGGCGTGGAGAGTGAGAGTGCGGAAGGATTTCAGCGAGGACGAAGACGGCTATTTATAGCCGAAAATCCGTCAAGATACGTGCCAACGGCTATTTTGACCGTTGGATGATCAACGCGTGTCACTCGCCGGAAAATCCGGGAAATGAAACGACAGGGTAATGATAGCTATCTCCCCGTTTCCCGTGAGAATCTGTCAGAGATACGTTACTGGGTTTCCCGCGTGAAACCCAAGCATCCCTTACGTCAGCACGTCTCAAGCGCTGACGTAGGAAGTTCCTTCTCCGCGAAGGATCGCGAGAGAAAAGCCGGATTTTCACGATTCCGAGTTTCACGTTACCATCTCTTTTCAAAGAAGAATAAGAAGAATCAAGACTGCTGATTGAGATTTCTCGGACAAAGCACACTTGGCGAAAGACGGAGAATCAGAGTTTTAATCCTTCTTGGGGGCTACTGTCGGATATATACCAACTAGGGGTATATCAGATGGTAGTCAAAGTGTCGGATTACCAGGGTGGCCCAAGTGGTAGTGGGCTAAGGTTCATTGGGCGGCCCAGTAACTCGACGCACAGAAGCCGGATTCTAGAAGGACCCGGATCGCGGCCCACGTGATCTGGCTTGGAGGAGAAGACGGATTCCTTACTTTCCAAGTTATAGTTACCGTAGTCTTCTAGGTTTCCTGTTCTGTAAGCCCTAATCCGGCTATTATATAAAGCCGGACGGGAGATAAGTTTGAGAAGGAACAACAGAGGAGAAGCTATAGGCTAACTCGCCGGGAAGTTGATCCTCTGCGAATAGCTAGATCTAAACCTCACATTGTAATTCTGTATCCAGGCTTTAGTCCTGATTAGTGAGAAGTGCAGGAGTAGGCACGTCATACTGTCGCGACGTACCGAACCTGGGTAAATCCTGTGTTCACTGTCCACCACGCGATCCCGTTACCCCACGTCTCTACCGTAGTCTCATGGCACCCCCGTCTATGAAAACTACTACGATGTCTCGACACTCCCTCTCCCATTCGGCTACTTCCCCACTGAAAGGGACCACTCTTCCCCAAAAAAAACCTAGTGCCTCCACTTCGCCCACTCGGCTACTCCCCCTGACGACGGCTATCACGGGGGCGCCCTCCCTAGCTTCCCCGTCCTCACCGACGTCCTGAACGAATGACTGGTAAGTGCTGGTTGCCTCCCTTCCTCATCCTCAACCAAATGATTCGATCTAGGTTAGATGGTGGCGGATCTAGGTTAGATAGTGGCGGATGTAGGTTAGATGTTGGCGGCCACAGTTTTTTAGGTCACCACCAGCCATGGATTTAGCTAATGCTACCGCCATAGGTATCTCGAAGACCACTTCCCCCAGACAAATGGAGATCCACCTAAACAAGGCCTCAGAGCTCGCAAGGTCCCCTATTCTTCAGGCAACCAAGGTAAATACTAGCATATAAATTAGTATCTCCTTTCGCCTTCGTAGCTACTTGTTGAATTTTCTTCTTTTCTTATTTGGCCGTAGCACTCCAGTCGAGGCTATAACTTATGCACCTTGTCGCCTTATGAAACTCGTAACTGGATGGAAGCGCCAGTTGAAATAGATCCACAGTATCTTCTCTTTCTGGAGTCCCGTAGCATTATGGTTGATGGAGTTGGTAAAAGACCAAATCGGAAGGATCTCGTCAGTGAAGGAAAGATCACTCGTAGAGGTGACATGTATAACAAAATGTTTTATCACTCTCTTATGCGCCTACAGATTAGCCACGATTAGTTTATTTCTTACATTCTAGGTCCCAAAATCTAAGGGACTCAAGACTATGACGAGCATTGTTTTTTTGCAAACAAGGTGGAAATGACTGAAGACCAAGTCGCGCATCTCCGAAGCCAAGTTGCTGAACCACAACCATCTATACCGCATGATGTGTACACACACTTCTATTCATGTAGACAGTGTTGGGCCTCCAAGTGTAGAGCTTTGTTGAACAGCAACAAGTTTCCCAAGGTTTATTGAACTCGGGGAGGAAGAGGTCAAAGGTATACCTCTCAAGCAACCATGCAATTATGATACAAGAAGTCTCTTCTGTCCCCAACACACCTAATACAATTTTCAGTTGTATAGGTGCACTAGTTCAGCAAAGAGAGAGTGAAGTACAAGTAGTATGAATGGTTATAAGTGATAATAGAAATCCGAAATAAAAATGGCAGCAAGCAAACATGTAGCAGAACTGATTGGAAATGGTGTTTCAATGCTTAGAAACAAGGCCTAGGGATTCTACTTTCATTAGTGGACACTCTCAACAATGATAACATAATTTAATGCATAAATATCTCTCTTCACTATGCTACTCTGAACCACTCTCTAGTCGGATAACAAACACCAATTCATTGCGTAGGGCCACAAAGAAAACCTTAAAGTCGCATTCTCATGTCTAGTTAACCCCACACTGTTAACTTGAGCGCCCTAGAAGGTACTAGACAAACACCACAATTTCATAGGGTCATCCAACACAAGATATAAATATCATGCTAAACCACACGGTGCACACACTGTCACCATTACACCGTGATCAAAGTGTCTACGGAGATCTCATAACAAAACCACTTGAGTAGCATAACAGATGAAGCGTAACATCTACTTATTCAACTAGATTACAAAGCTCATGATCACATAAAGATACACCATGGGAGAGAGAGATGAAACACATAGCTACCGATAGAGCCCTCAGCCCCGGAAGAGAACTACTCCATCCTCATCATAGGAGACAGTAACGGCGATGGAGATGGCGGTGGAGTCGATGGAGATGGCTCCGGGGACACTTCCCCGTCGCGGCAGGGTGCCGGAACAGAGAATTTTGTCCCCCGAAACTTGTCGGTGGCGGCGGCGGAGGTACGAAACTTTTCATGGAAGGTGCCAATTTATTTAGGGTTTATGCATCGGGGGGCATATATAGGCGAAAGGGCGATGGCGATGGGCGCCCGAGGGGCCCACACCACCTCCCTGCGCGGCCAGGGGCCCACCCGCGCTCAGGCATGGTGTGGGGGCTCTGGGGCCCCACTGCGGGTCTCCTTAGGACTTGCTTGACCCTCCAGGACTTCTAAGACTTCTGGCTTTTGAATTGTCCAACTCCGAGAATATTTCCAGAACAACTTTTCTGAAACTAAAAACAGCAGAAAACATGAACTGGCTCTATGGCATCTTGTCAATAGGTTAGTCCCGGGAAGTCGATAAAAATGACATAAAGTGTAAGGAAAACATGTAGCATATGGCATGAAAACAACATGGAACATCAGAAATTAAGGATACGTTTATGACGTATCAATATCCCCAAGCTTAGTTCCTACTCGTCCTCGAGCTGGCAAACGATAAAAAC
Source organism: Alopecurus myosuroides (assembly GCA_028641055.1). Classification (NCBI taxonomy): domain Eukaryota; kingdom Viridiplantae; phylum Streptophyta; class Magnoliopsida; order Poales; family Poaceae; genus Alopecurus; species Alopecurus myosuroides. The sequence continues at coordinate 232,254,058 of CM054063.1, read as the reverse complement.
AAATAATTTCTGAGGTGACATGCTACCAACATAAACTTGATCATCTAAATTGTAAAAGCATAAGTAAGTTGAGATCACAGAACTTTAACACAAGCATGACAAATATAATTCTAACAATAAAGCATAGCAATCACCTTGCATCATGAGAAGTAACACAAACAAAAGATCATGAATAATAATGCACTCGAAAGCTATACGTTTGTTTCAAGCATAGAGATAACATAGCAAAGTGATATTTCGCTTGTCCTTAAGAGTGGGGCAAAACATAAATGCCAGGACACAATCAAATTTCATGAGGAAGACTAGAACAAATAATTTGAGAACAAACAATAACACATCATGAATCAATTAATAATGTTTCTGGGACAAATGCACATTAAACTCAGGTTGGCAACCAAGCTCTCTCAACTGTGCATAAAGTTAGAAGATGGAGACTCAACATAAAAGTAAAAAAAAGGCCCTTCGCAGCGGGAAGCAAGGATTAACTCATGTGCTAGAGCTTTTATTTTTATTAAACAGAGGTATTTAAAACATTTTTTTAGAGAGGTGTATGCTTATGTCAACGAATGGTAAACAGAAAATTTAGTACGTGAAAATCCAAGTAGACATCTCAAGAGCGGCTCCCATGGAAGGATGCATTTGGGTAGAAGGTCATCCCTCTTTCTCTTTTACACAATTATGCTTTGACTGATAAATTAGGGGCAAAAATAGTGAAGAGAATTTGTTGTATTACTTTGGGGCTGGGCACCCCGCTGCCAGCTCTTCTATCAATTGGATAAGCGGATGAAGCCACTAGTCTAGGTGTGTAAAGTCCAATCAACAAGTGAGATAAAGATTCTCTATTTACGTCCTCATGAGCTAAAACATGAGCACAAAACAGGAATAATTTTGAAAGTTCTAAAGGTAGCACATGAGAAATTTACTTGGAGTGGCGGTTAAATACCACATGTAGGTAGGTATGGTGGAAACATTTGGCAAACTTTGGTTTTATGGGAGTTGTATGCCTGAGTAGATATCATACTCAGTACAGGTGGAGGCTAGCAAAAGACTAGAGCAACAAATCAAGAGAGCAATAATGGCCATAATCATGCATAGCAGCATAAACATTATTAATCAAAGCATAAAGGGTATTACAAGTTTAAAAACTAAATTATCATATAGTCTATAAGTGACTGGTTTGTAGTCATAAACATGGTGTAAGCATGCGCCAAGTCAACCAAATAAAACATTCAAAGGAGAACACCACAAATTTATGCTTCAAAATGACAAGAACAACTCATGATTCTTTCTGAGGCACATTAAACACTCTCAGCTATTTGAGACAAATCATGCTACAAAATAGCCACTAGGATTTAGAATTAAATTAACATCTAGCATGGCATGAAAAAGTCTAGCCACAGTCTAAACAAGCTTCTATTTGCACCATTATAAGAACAAAAATTGTACTACTACTTTCCAACACCAATCAACTTGTTTGAAAAAACTCTCATAGAGAATATTAATCAAATAGCATAGAGATAATAATATATGACTGAAGCAAACTAACAAGCTCTGAACAAAATACGAGTGGAAAACAAGGGCTAAACGCAGTACTACCAAAAGATGAACACTCACAGAGCAATAAGAATGAAAACTAGAGTGTTATAAGCAATGAAAAAGGAGCGTGCCTATCTCCCACACAATAATGATAGGTTCAAAATAGGTTTATTTCAGCAAGGAAAATAAAATAAAACAAAAATAAATACAAACAGACGCTCCAAGTAAAGTTCATATGATGTGACCGAATAAAAATATACTTTCACTAGAAGTGACCTGATAAATTGTTGATGAAGAAGGGGATGCCTTGGGCATCCCCAAGTTTAGACGCTTGAGTCTTTTTAGAATTTTCTGGGATGAACCACGGGGGCATCCCCGAGCTTTGACCTTGCACTCTTCTTGATCACATTATATCACCCTCTTCTCTTGACCCTTGAAAATTTCCTTCACACCACACCCAAAGAGTAATTCGCATTAGAGGGTTAGTGCATAAATCAAAAATTCATGGGTTATATATGGGCACAAGTTCTATTGACACTTTTAAACATTAGCTACAACCACTGATGTTTCGTGAAGCAAAGAAATCCACTTAACATCGTAAAAGAGCAAATGCAAGAAAAATGGCAGAATCTTCCAAAACCAGAACAGTCTGTAATGACGAATTTTTTCGGGGCACTTAAGTTGCTCAGATCAAAAAACGTAAAGAACGAAAAAGTTTCGGAATTATCTGAGGAATAAGCACAAACATTTTCAGGTTATTTTTATCTTTTTGTGATTTATACGATTTTTACGGTGGACAGCAGAAATCGGTTTTCTGCGCAGAAATCCAAAACCAACTCCAACTTTCGCTAGATACTTTACTTGGCACGACTAAAACATGAAAATAAAAATACAAAGGAGTTTCTACAGAAGTATACAAACCCTTGAATCAAAATAAACAGATAAAAACAAAGCAAAACCATGGGTTATCTCACAAGAAGTGCTTTTCTTTAAAGCCTTTTAGCTAGGCATGATAATTTGAGAAGATGCTCACATAAGGATAAGAGTTGAAAAATGAAAGAGGGCATCAAGAAGATTATATAAAACAAATTTAAGCCTAACCAACTTCCTATGAAAAATAATCTGGTAGAAGAACAAGTCAATAAAGCACAAAGTGGCTAGCACAGGAAGACAAAATAAGTGCAACTTCAGAATTTTCAACATAAACAGGGGAAACTTGATATTGTTGAGATGCATAAAACTATGTTTCCCTCTCTCATAATAGCTTTCAGTAGCATCATGAATAAAATTAACAATATAACTATCACATAAAACATTCTTATCATGACCCACACACATAAGCATAGTCATTCTCATTAATAGTAGTAGGAGCAAATTCAACAAAATAGCTATCATTATCATTCTCATCACCATAATCATCAAATATAGGAGGCATATTGTAATCATAACAAAATTTATCCTCAATATTAGGTGGAACTAGAATACCACAATCATTATAGTCATCGTATATTGGAGGCAAAGTATCATCAAAGAAAATTTTCTCCTCAAAACTTGGGGGGCTAAAAATATTATATTCATCAAAACCAGCTTCCCCAAGCTTAGACTTTTCCATAGCATTAGAAATAATGGTATCCAAAGAATTAATGCTATTAACATTGCTACTAGCATGAAAATAAATCTCTCTCATATATTTGTTGTTTTCCATTAAGCCTAACTAGTGAAAATAAAAACAAGAAACAAAAAGATATAATTGCAGAATCTAAAGGAAATAACTTCGAGCACTCACGGAGGATGTGATTACCTTTTAACTTACCTCCCCGGCAACGGCGCCAGAAAAGATCTTGATGTCTACACACGCTTCTATTCTTGTAGACAGTGTTGGGCCTCCAAGTGCAGAAGCTTCCCTTAAGTGGATCACCCAAGGTTTATCGAACTCAGGGAGGTATAGGTAAAAGGTATCCCTCTCAAGCAACCCTGCAACTACGATACAAGAAGTCTCTTGTGTCCCCAACACACCTAATATAATTTTTTGTTGTATAGGTGCACTAGTTTGGCAAAGAGAGACAGAAATATATGGATGGTTATAAGTGATAATAGCAATCTGAAATAAAAATGGAAGAATGAAAACATGTAGCAGAACTGATTTTAAACGGTCTTTCAATGCTTAGAAACAAGGCCTAGGGATCCTAATTTCACTAGTGTACACTCTCAGCAATTGTAACATAATTGAACACATAAATATTGTCACTTCACTATGCTAGTCCGAACCACTCTCCGGTTGAATAAAAAACACCAATTCATTGTGTAGGGCTACAAAAGCGCAGATTAAGGTCGCATTCCCATGTCTAGTTAACCCCACACTGTCAACTTGTGCGCCCTAGAAGGTACTAGAAAAACACCACAACTTCATACTGTCATCCAACAGAAAATATAAATATCATGCTAAACCACACGGTGCACACACTATCACCTTTACACCGTGATCAAAGTGTTTATGGAGATCTCATAACAAAACCACTTGACTATCATAACAAATGAAGAGTAACATCTAATTATTAAACTAGATTACAAAGCTCATGATCACATAAAGATCACACCATGGGAGAGAGAGATGAGACACACAGCTACCGGTAGAGCCCTCAGCCCCGAGGGAGAACTACTCCCTCCTCTTCATAGGAGACAGCAACGGCGATGAAGATGGCGGTGAAGTCGACGGAGATGGCTCCGGGGCACTTCCCCGTCCCGGCTGGGTACCAGAATAGAGATTTCTGTCCCCCGGATCTTGTCGGCGGCGGCGGCGGACCTACAGAAATTTTTGTGGAAAAAGGCTGATATCTTTAAGGTTTATGCATCAGGGGGCATATATAGTCGAAAGGGCGATGGCGGTGGGTGCCCGAGGGGACCACACCACTAGCCGGCTCGGCCATGTGGAGCCCGCGCGGAGGCATGGTGTGTGGGTTCCAGGGTCCCGCTCAGGATCTCTTTGGGACTCTGTGGAACCTTCAGGAATTCTAAGACTTCCCGGATTTGAATTTTCCAATTCTGAGAATATTTCTAGAACAACTTTTCTGAAACTCAAAACAGCAGAAACAGGAACCGGCTCTGTGGCATCTTGTCAATAGGTTAGTCCCGGGAAATCGATAAAAATGACATAAAGTGTAAGGAAAATGTAGCATATGGCATGAAAACAACATGGAACATCAGAAATTAAGGATACATTTATGACGTATCAGTGGACTTTTAGATATGGATGCATGCTGGATAGTGGTGCATATACCTTGATGTAATGCCTACAATGCTAGAACCCGTTTACTATATCTCGTCATAATAGTATTGTTATAAGTTCATGATTTGTCAATTGCCCGACTGTAATTTGTTCACCCAGCATGTTTGTTTTCTTTGGAGAGACACCACTAGTGAAACTATGGTCCCCGGTCCTATTTTCCTCATTATTGCAACCTTCTTTAAAGCACTTTCACCATTGTTTCCTTGCTATTCCATTATTTTTTACTTTTATTACTTTTCAATACTTTATACGTTTAATTCTCAGCAAGACGGGAAGACTGACAACCTTCTCGAAATTTGGGGACAAGAGAGAGTTTGTCTTTTTTGTGTAGCTCCACGTTTGTTGATCCCACGTGCATCAAGCAACCTTCTCCAAGACTTCGAAGTCATACTGGATTGATAGCCCTGGTTCCTTATTTTGGGGAAAATTTCCGCTACACTACATCATACCTTCCACTTGGAGTTACCCACCAAGCGTGTGATAATGTCTGCATCACTTTACGCAAATTAAACTTCATAAAACCCTTTCTGAAAACATATGATATATAATAGGTGAAATAAGTCTTATTGAGTACCTCCCATACTCAGGTTTGCTCAGATTTGGTTCACGTGGAGTTCGTCACATCGATGGCGATTTCAACATGGACGACGACGAGTAGTTTGGGGTTCCCAGGTAGCAGCCTGGGATCTATGGCCTTATGTTGCGTCCTCTTAGGCCTTTTGGTATCTTGTTGACTAGCAACATAGTTTGCCTTCCGTTGTCTGATGTAATGTTGGGTCGTGGGACCTATGTGTATAAGTTATAATCTAGTAGTACATGTTTAATACAACTTCATGTCTAGAGTTACTGCTTTGATCGGTTGTTGGTTCGAGCTCATTGTTATATAGTTTGGGCTATATCTATGTTTATTGTCGCAGTCGAAGGGTTGTGTTGCCAATGATCCATTCCGAGCACGCCTGCCGATGATTACGAGGCCTTGGTAACCCTATTTACCCTCGGCATGTGTAGCACTCCCTATGACACATAGCATCTCTATATAGCTTTGGTCCCGTTCCAGCAGTTTCATAAGACTCTTGGATTCTTTGATATGCATATTTGGTTATGACTAGCATGGACACGAGGAGCATTAGTACCGATGTTTTCTGTCCTACGTGCTAATGATTCCGGCCTATCTGACGTTGGGTGTTACAGCCGGGGATGGTAACCCTGAAGCCCTTGTGGGTTCATGACTATTAGCGCATAGCACTTATATATACCTTTGGGTCCGGGGTGTGACAGATCTACTGTGCTTCCTGTTCCTCCGACCGTGGCTGGACAGCACCCGGGAACAACCTTGTAGCCATACTGTGTTGCCATGAATACCTTGAATGGAGGATGTAGGAACGCCAGCCTATTCAAGAGATAGGTTGTGGTGTTTGTTAGTACTATCTTTGGATGCTCAAAGTGACAGGGTTGGGGTTTCCATTGATGGGAACATGAACTATAAGGTGTGCTTGTGTAACCCTACACGATTCCCATCCTTTTTTACCCACTAGGAATGATTTCTGAGTAACGTCTACCATGCATAGTGTTAGAAGAAATATGAGGTGTTTATAGATGTTAACATTGTTGAGAGATTCCACTAGTTAAAGTATGATCCCTAGGGCTTGTTTCCAACCATTTGCTATACCGTTTACTTTCAGTTTCACTACATGTTACCTTGGTGCCTTTATTATTTCAGATCACATAAATCACCTCTTTCACTCTCTATTACACCACTTTCACTGTATTTTTGCTCAACCGTTGCATCTATACAACCACCTATTGTATTAGGTGTGTTGAGGGCGCAAGAGAATCATCCCATCATTGTTCTGTCCATTATTTTCTTCCACCTTTTGTTACTAATATATTTTGTTGAGTGCTTCTCAGGTGTGGCTGATTTGACAACTCAACTGCTAAGCCTTATAGATTTTCTTTGGCCCCCTTGTGTCGAATCAATAAATTGGTTACACTTACCCTCAAAGATTGTTGCGATCTCCTACACTTGTGGTCTACTAGGCCTGAAATTATATGGTACGTGAGTTAACTATGCATATGCATTAAACAAAATATTGATTCCACCATGAAAGTTGTCATCCTCCATGGTGTGGAAAGAGAAGGCAGACGCCACCCTTGTGGCTCTGAAGATGACACTTGCAGAGGCCTTCATCCTCATGGACCCACTAAAGAAGGAGCCGATGTTGTTGTACATCACGGCGACCAACCGTGTCGTTAGCCCGGTGATCATGGTGGAGGACAAGGGGGGGGGGGCTAGGACCACCTGATCTAGTGGTCGACGTACTACACCAGCGAAATACCCATGGAGTCCAAGCAGCAATACCCGCACTATTAGAAGTTGGTGTTCAACGTATTCTTTGTCGCCCGCAAGGTGCAACACTACGCACCGAATCACCGTGGTGAGTTCCTCACCCCTGGAGGGCATCATCCATTAGGGAGGTGACTGACCATGTCTGCAAGTGGGAAATCGAGTTGAACGCCAAAACCATCAAGTGCAGGCCATGGACATGATAAAGTCGCGGACCCTCATGGAATTCTTCATCGACTGGATGGAGACACAAGAATCGGCTCCGACCTACAAGGCGGGTCGGTAGACCATTGATACGTCATGTTTGCTACATATTTGCTGATGTTCCATGTTGTTTCCTACATGTTTGCTATACACTTTATGTCATTTTTATCGATTTTCCTGACTAAACTATTGACAAGATGCCACAAAGCGAGTTCCCTGTTTTCTGCTGTTTTTAGTTTCAGAAAAGTTGTTCTAGAAATATTCTCGGAATTGGAAAATTTGAAGTCCGTAGGTCCTATAATCCCCGAAGGTTCCACGGAGTCTCGAAGAGGCCCGGAGGGGGGCCACACCATAGGGCAGCGCGCCCCCTGGCCGAGCCATGGGGTGGTGTGGGCCCGACAGGCCTTCACCGCCTTTTCCCTTTTGCCTATTTATACCCCATGATACGTTAACCCTAAAGATATACCACTTCGTCCCGAGAAACACCCGAGGCCGCCGTCATCGTCATCCTGAGATCAGGAGGGTTCTGGAGCTCTTCCCGGCACCCTGCCGGTAGGGGAATTCATCACCGGAGGGGTCTACACCACCATGCCCCCTCTGAAGTGATGCATCAGTAGTTCAACCCTATACTACAGTTCCATAGAAGTAGCTAGATGGTTGTCTTATCCACTTTGTACCTCATGTTTAGATCTCGTGAGCTGCCTCACATGATCGAGATCATCTTTATGTAACACTACATGTTGTGTTTGCCGGGATATGATGAATGTTGAATGCTATGTCTTCTGCTTATCAATCTATCATGTTATCTTCATGCATATGTTATTTATGATCTTGCATGCTCTCCATTATTAGTAGATGCTCTAGCCAACTAGATGCTAGAAACCCCAAGAGGGAGTATTTATGCTCGATAGTCCGTTCATGCCTCCTTTGCATCTATGCTCGAGTGATAGAAACGTGACGGATGGAGGATGTGCTGTTGCCATTAGGGAGAAAACAATAGTGTTTACCTAGTTTACATTGTTTATATTACATACTTTGCTTACTGCGATAATCTGTTGCTTGCAACTTAATACCCAACGTTTGTTCGGATGATATTCGGAGGGTGGATTGTTAGTCTATGATGCAGTTGGATGACGGTCTATGTATTTTGTTGTAATGCCCGCATGAATAGCATATTAATCTTAATGTATTTCATATGCACTACGGTGAAGCCTTCATTTTTGTCAATTGCCCAGTTGTAATTTGTTCACCACACATGTTATTTATCTTTCACAGAGAGACACCACTAGTGAACTGTGGACCCCGGTCCATTTTTCTCATACTGATAATACACACGCTGCTTTCACACTGCTTTCATACTGCTGCTACTACTTTCATACTATTTCCTACTATTTTCCACACCATTTGTTTAACCTCTTTGTGTTCAGCAAAATCTATGAGAAACAACCTCACTGCTTTGTTGGGGGTAAAGTGATTTGATTGTGTTGTGTAGGTTCAAGGTTGCTGCTAAACCGGTAGTGCGCCCTGCCATATCAGCTGCATCAACCTTCTGAAGTTACTCCTTCCTCCTACTGGTCGATTAAACCTTGGTTTTTTTTCTGAGGGAAACTTGCTGCTGCACTCTTCATACCTTCCTCTTTGGGTCTCCGAACAAATGTGTGTTCACACGCATCAAGCACTTTTTTGGCGCCGTTTCCACAGAGGAAGAGAATTTCTACAGGGGGGGTCTCTCAGCTCCAATCATTTTTTACTTTGTTATTGTTTTGCTTGTTACTTGCTTTATATGCTGGCTATCAATGTTTGATGTTTTTAAAACTAGATCTTATTAGCGAGGTGGGTTCACGGATGAATAACAAAAGTATTATAAGGAATACCGCTTGTCACAAAAACGGATACACCTATGGGAGGAAATTAATAAATTCCATGACTATGCTAAAAACTTGTGCTCTTCTTATAATGTTACTTATTGTTTTGATAAATCTTGTTGCTGTAGGAGGTATAAACACCTTCCTTTTTTATGTGAGTATAATGATAATGTTACCATATCTTCTTATGTTAAGTGAAAATATGACTTTGATGATGTGGAACAAATTGAGGAATTTATTGCTTGGAAGGGTGCATTCTAAATTGCTTATTTGCTTGAAAATATTGATGATGCACCTTATAAATATGATATTTATGATATACTTGAATATTTATTTGATAATTACAAGGATTGTAATTACTACATACTTCAATATCTTAATCAATTCTCCCCCCCAAAGGGAGAGACTAATGCCTTGCAGGGACCTATGGAAGAAGAAACTGCTGAATCTGGAAGCTCATTGAATGAAAAAGAGGAGGAGAGTGATGATCAAGAGGAGTAAGAATGGAGCTACCCATGTCTACCTCCCAATGAGAGTAAATCTTTAACTCATACATTATTTGATGAAAGTGACGATCCCATTGATTCTTTTGAAATATCCCTTTTTGATGAAATTGATACTTGCTATACTTGTGACCTTGATACTACTATGAATGAAACTTGTGAGAATGATATTTCTACTGTTATTTATGATAATCCATGCTACTTGGATAAATTTTATGATAATCCTCTATTTATTCCAACTATTGATATGCATGATAATGAGGAAGTTTGTTTAGAAAATTTATATGATAATGCTCTTGATGATGGTCCTATGTTACTTGATGTTATAAATTATAATGCTACTGAAAATAGTATTGCTATAATGTGTCCTATAACTTTTAAGAGCAACCAATCATCTCGTTTTGATATTGCTAAAAGTGGGAAAAAAGAGGAGCTGATTTTAAATTTTTATCCCACTGTTTTTGAGCTTGATATGAATTGTGTGCTTTTAGACCATGACAAACATGCTTTATGTGATAATTATGTTGTTGAATTTTTTCATGATGCTACTGGAAATTATTATGAGAGAGAAAAATATGGTTGTAGGAATTTTCATGTTACTAAAACACCTCTCTTTTTGTTGAAAATTTTAAGTTGCTCTTGTTCTACCTTCCCATGATTTCTAGTTTGAGCTTCTTTGATTTATTTCTTTACAAGATTCCTACGCATAGGAAGTGGGTTAGACTTAAATTTGTTGTATACTTGCTTATTGATGCTCTCTTTTTCTTAATTCATATTTCTTATGTGAGCATCTTCTTCACTTGAAAACACTTGATTCCACTTTTCTGGGCCTAGCTAAAAGGCGTTAAAGAAAAGCACTTCTTGGGAGATAACCCATGGTTTTATCTTTTGCTTTGTTTTTGTGTGTTTTATTTGAGTCAAGGGGTTCTATACTTATGTAGAAACTCCTTTGTATCTTTCTTTTTATGTTTTAGTTGTGCCAAGTAAAGTTTCTGACGAGAGTTGGAGTTGGTTTTTGGATTTCTACGCAGGAAACAGATTTCTACTGTCCACCGTAAAAAAATCGTATAATTCACAGAAAAATCAGAATGGCCTGAATTTTCTTGTGCTTATTCCTCGGCTAATTCCGCAACATTTTTGTTCTGTAAGTTTTTCGATCTAAATAATGTAAGTGCCCCCAAAAAATTCGTCCCTACAGATTGTTCTGGTTTTGACAAATTCTGCCATTTTTCTTGCATTTGCTATTTTACGATGTCAAGTGAATTTCTTTGCTTCAGGAAACATCAGGGGCTGTAGCTAATGTTTAAAAGTATCAATAGCACTTGTGTCCTTACAGAACCCATGGATTTTTGGTTATTGCACTAACCCTCTAATGCGAATGACTCTTTGAGTGTGGTGTGAAGAAAGTTTTCAAGGGTCAAGAGAAGAGGGTGATATATGTGATCAAGAAGAGTGCAAGGTAAAATCTTGGGGATTCCCCCGTGGTTCATCCAAGCATATTTTAAGAATACTCAAGCATCTAATCTTGGGGATTCCCAAGGCATCCCCTTCTTCATCAACAATCTATCAGGTCACTTCTAGTGAAACTATATTTTTATTCGGTCACATCGTATGAAGTTTACTTGGAGCGTTTGTTTGTTTTACTTTTGTTTTCTTTTTTTCTTTTGTTTTCTTTGCTGAAATAATATAGTTGGACCCTAGCATTCCTTGTTTGGGAGATAGACACACTCCTCTTTTTCGTTTGAATACTTGCTATGCTAGTATTCATAGTTTTTCTTCTAGTTGCTGAAAAAAAATTCATGTTTAGCTCTTGTTTTAGTTGTATCTCTTATTCAGAGCTGTTAGTTTTAGTAGTGTTGTGTGAGTACTCTCATGTTTTCTTTCTGTAGCATTTAGAGAGTTTTTTGTTAAAGCATATTGTGTATGCTTCTTGTTGGGAAAAGAAACTGCTGCTTGTAGTAGAATTTATAACGGTGCAAGTAGAAGCTTGTATAGACTATGGCTAGACTTTTTCATATCATGCTAGATGTTATTTTAATTCTAAAGCCTAGTGATTATTTAGTAGCATGATTAGCCTCAAATAGCTGAGAGTGTTTAATGTGCCATTGAAAGAATCATGAGTTGTTCTTGTCATATTGAAGCATAAATTTGTGGTGTTCTCCTTTGAATGTTTTATTTGGTTGACTTGGCGCATGCTCACACCATGTTTATGACTACAAACCAGTCACTTATATCCTGTATGATCATTTAGTTTTTGAACCTTTGGTACCACTTATGATTTCATTAATGATGTTTATGTCGCTATGCATGATTATGGCTCTTATGCTCTCTTGATTTGTCGCTTCCAGTATTTTGCTAGCCTCCACCTGTACTAAGTACGAGTTCTACTCGTGCATCCAACTCCCAAAAACCAAAGTTTTCCTATTGTGTCCACCATACCTACCTACTTGTGGTATTTAACCGCCACTCCAAAGTAAATTGCTCATGTGTTACGTTTAAAACTTCCAAAATTACTCCTGTTTGTGCTCATACTTTAGCTCATGGGGACGTAAATAGAGAATATTTATCTCACTTGTTGATTGGACTTTCACACCCTGGACTAGTGGCTTCATCCGCTTATCCAATGATAGAAGAGCTGGCAGCGGGGTGCGCAGCACCAAATTAATAACAACAAATTCTCTTCACTAATTTTGCCCCTGATTTATCAGTCAAAGCATAATTGTGTAAACAAAATAGAGAGAGAGAGGGATGAACTTATACCCATATGCGTCTTTCTATGGGAGCCGCTCTTGTGAAGTCTAGTTGGCTTGCGACGTACTGTATTTTCAGTTTGTGATTCGTTGACATAAGCATACACCTCTCTAAAAAATATAGACACTCCTCCACGGTATGTGATTGTTGGCAGGCACCCAAGCATTCGGTTAGCCATGGTTTGTGTAAGATGGATGCGAGGAGTGTCAAACTTTTATACCTCTGTTTAATAAAATAAAAAGCTCTAGCGCATGAGTTGATCCCTCCTTCCCTCTGCGAACGACCTTTCTTTTACTTTTATGTTGAGTCTCCATCTTCTAAGTTTATGCACAGTCGAGAGAGCATAGTTGTCATTCTGAGTTTTATGTGCATTTGTCCCAGAAAAATTATTAATTGATTCATGATGTGTTATTCCTTGTTCTCTAATTATTTGTTCTAATCTTCCTCATGAACTTTGAAGGTGTCCTAGCATTTATGTTTTGCCCCACTCTTAAGGACAAACGTATATCTTTCGTTGCATTGTTATTCATTATCTTTTTATTTGTGTTATTTCTCATGGTGCAAGGTGATTTCTATGCTTTATTGTTAAAATTCTATTTATCATGCTTGTGTTGAAGTCTATGATCTCAACTTACTTATTCTTTTACATTATTGATGATCAATTTATGTTGGTTGCATGTCACCTCAGAATTTCGTGTTTTTATCGTTTACTTACTCGAGGACGAGTAGGAACTAAGCTTGGGGATGTTGATACGTCATAAAAGTATCCTTAATTTCTAATGTTCCATGTTGTTTCCTACATGTTTGCTATACACTTTATGTCATTTTTATCGATTTTCCGGACTAACCTATTGACAAAATGCCACATAGCCAGTTCCTTGTTTTTTGTTGTTTTTAGTTTCATAAAAGTTCTTCTGGAAATATTCTCGGAATTGGAATTTCGAAGTCCGGAGGTCCTAGAATTTCCGAAGGTTTCACGGAGTCCCGAAGAGGCCCGGAGGGGGGCCACACCATAGGGCGGCGCACCCCCCGGGCCACGCCATGGGGTGGTGTGGGGCCCCCAGGCCTCCACCGCCTTTGCCCTTTCGCCTATTTATACGCCCCGATACGTTAACCCTTAAAGATATACCACTTCATCCCGAGAAACACTCGAGTCCCCCGTCATCGTCATCCCGAGATCGGGAGGGTTCTGGAGCTCTCCCCGGCACCCTGCCGGGAGGGGAATTCATCACCGGAGGGGTCTACACCACCATGCCCTCCTCCGAAGTGATGCGTGAGTAGTTCATCCCTGGACTACAGGTCCATAACAGTAGCTAGATGGTTTTCTTCTCCACTTTGTACCTCATGTTTAGATCTCGTGAGCTGCCTCACATGATAGAGATCATCTTTATGTAATGCTACATGTTGTGTTTGCTGGGATCTGATAAATGTTAAATTCTATGTCTTCTGATTATCAATCTATCATGTTATCTTCATGTATATGTTATTTATGATCTTGCACGCTCTCCATTATTAGTAGATGCTCTAGCCAAGTAGATGCTAGTAACTCCAAGAGGGAGTATTTATGCTCGATAGTGGGTTCATGCCTCCTTTGCATATGTGCTCGAGTGACAGAAACGTGACTGATGGAGGATGTGTTGTTGCCATTAGGGAGAAAACAACAGTGTTTACCTAGTTTACATTGTTTACGTTACACACTTTGCTTAGTGCAATAATCTGTTGCTTGCAACTTAAGACCCAACGTTTGTTCGGATGATATTCGGAGGGTGGATTATTAGTCATAGATGCAGTTGGATGACGATCTATGTATATTGTTGTAATGCCCGCATGAATCACGTAGTAATCTTTATGTCTTGCATATGCACTACGGTGCTGCTTTCATTTCTGTCAATTGCCTAGCTGTAATTTGTTCACCACACATATTATTTATCTTTCACGGAGAGACACCACTAGTGAACTGTGGACTCCGGTCCATTTTGCTCATACTGATAATACACACACTGCTTTCACACTGCTTTCATACTGCTGCTACTGCTTTTATACTGTTTTCCTACTGTTTTCCACACCATACGTTTAACCTCTTTGTGTTCAGCAAAACCGGTGAGATTGACAACCTCGCTGCTTCGTTGGGGCAAAGTGATTTGATTGTCTTGTGTAGTTTCCACGTTGCTGCTGAACCGGTAGTGCGCCCTGCCATTTCAGCTTCCTCAACCTTCTGAAGTTACTCCTTCCTCCTACTTGTCGATTTAACCTTGGTTTCTTTCTGAGGGAAACTTTCTGCTGCACTCTTCATACCTTCCTCTTGGGGTGTCCCAACGATCGTGTGTTCACATGCATTAACCAAGCACTTCGATGGGTTGAAGATGTACGGCCACTCGGGAGGGGGGCAGAGTCGAGCTGACCTCTCCCAAGGGCGTCAAGATGTGCTATGTGATGTAGACTCACTTGACCTGCGCCAACAACGTCGTCGAGTAAGAGACTCTGCTTCACGGGCTTTGCATCGTGAAGGATACGGGGATCAACTGGATCAAATTATATGGCGACTCCGACCTCGTTGTTCCAGCAGTGCAACGACACCTAGGATACCAACGGCGCTAATATGGAGGCATAACGGTGACTTGTCGACAAAGCCGGTGGTCACTTCGACGACATAGAGGTGGAGCACATCGGCAGGAGGAAGAATGAAGTTGCTGACTAGTTATCACGCTTCGGCTCTCAAGGGACCCGGTCCCGCCAGGAGTGCTTCTGAATCATTTCCATAACCAGTCGTTTAACCCACCGAAGGAGATAGGGACCTCCATTCCGCCATCCCCGAAGTCGGCCATGGTCGCTCCAATGCTCGAAGCTCTGGACTGGACCGAGCCGTATATCAAGTTCCGGACGACCAAAGAGCTGCCGGAGGATGGAGTCATGGCGCACAAGATCATGCACCGGGTCAAAGATTACACCATCATCAACAACAAGCTATACAACCGCAACACGTCAGGTGTCTTTCTACTTGCAATCAAAGGAGGGTCGTTGCTCCCTCAACAAAATCCACTCTAGCGAGTGCGGCACGGTAATTTTTGTACTCCCTCCGTCTCAAATTAATTGTCAAATTTTGACAAAAGTGGATATTTCTAGACATAATTTAGTGTTAGATATATCTACTTTGGTCAAATTTTGTGACAATTAATTTGAGACGGAGCAAATACAACAACGGCTAAGCTGGTGGGAGGTATGCTAAAATGCATTAGGGGACGTGATTCTGCATTTTATGAAGATGTGGAGGATTCTTTCCTAGATCCCAGAGCAAAGATAAGTGTTGTCCATGAGAAATTCTTACAGGTTTGTATGTACACGTCGTTCGCACACCTTGGATTTATTCGGCTATAAAGAATTAACCTGCTTAATTCGACAACACATAGAGAAAAGGACGTACAAGCAGGGGACCATTAAGTACGTTCCCATTATTTCAGCTAAGAAGATCAACATCAAAAACAAGTTGACGAATCAAGATCAAGAGCGATCGATTACCTAGAGATATGGTGTGCGTGAATTCGCGAGCTACATGGAGGTTCTTCTATTACTTTGAAATTGAATTTTCGAATTTCGAAAGTTGCAAACAAAATCCGGCATGTTGACAACGATTTATTCTAGAAACGTACAAAATTTCAACTCAAAATAAGGCATAGTTTGGGCTATAATAAGAAATAATAAAATCTGTTTGAAATTTTACAT
Source organism: Alopecurus myosuroides (assembly GCA_028641055.1). Taxonomy (NCBI): domain Eukaryota; kingdom Viridiplantae; phylum Streptophyta; class Magnoliopsida; order Poales; family Poaceae; genus Alopecurus; species Alopecurus myosuroides. The sequence continues at coordinate 232,237,849 of CM054063.1, read as the reverse complement.
TGTTGTTCACTACTTTAAATGTCAGATTTTTTTAGTTGAGATTTTACACGTTGGTAGAATACAGTATTGTCGGGTTTTTTTTTCCTCAATTTATTTTTTAAAAACTTTAGAATGCTGTTTTTAATTTTTCAGCGACAACTAATATACTCCCTCCGATCCGATTTAATAGTCGGATGGTCAGGCAAAGTTTTGCCTAAACTATTCATAATCTTGCGTCCATTATTTCGGATCGGAGGTAGTACTAGATATGAGGGTGTACTATATATTTCCCTGTATACGGCATGTTGCACAAAATCTTAACTTAGTAACTTTCACTTGATATTTATTTCTAGCTAGTATTTTGTTAAACTGCAATAATTCGTGCTTCGGATTTGGAATGCGTCGTATATTTGGTCTTATCTGGGCAGACACATGCACCGATTGGTACTAGTACCACCTTTTGAAGTTCCATCCCTTTCACGCATTACAGCTGACATCCTTGTTCCTTTCAACCCGAATGATCCACATGCATTTTAGCGATAGAGCTATCCTCGGGGACCCCGCCACTGGAGAGTGACACTAGAAAAAGATGGCAAAAGCGGGGATAAAGCTCTGAGAATAAAAGGGTTGTTCCCATATAAATTAATCCAACAAAATATGACCACTCGAAGAACAAAAAGATCCCTAGTAACCATCACGCATCGGCATCGCGCTCCAAGTATGTGGTGATTGGCTGACTACACAAGACGATAAACTTTTTTTTTGCCTGCAAGAAACACGTGCGTGCGTCTATACGACTCCGTAGTTTCTAAAATTATAGACCTAATTATAGCTCATAGAAAACAGACGCCGTCCGATTTCATGTGATGACAACACATTTATCTGATCTTATCTCGTGAAAAGGCTGACTTACGTCTCAGATAAAAACAAGCCTTGTTGGGATCTCTGCCAAAAAAATAATAAAATATAGGTTTTGGTGCCCGCACTTTATAGCTTAGCAAAACCATTGTAAGAGCAAGTATAGTAGGATAAATACAATTTTCTCACTGACCTAAAGAAGAAAAAGAGGAGAGAGAAGCGAGGTGGATAAGAGCAAGGACAATAGTATAGCAATCTGTTGGCTATAAGACAATGTCATGTCATCTATAACCTATCTATAGCTAACATGTAGAACAATTAGCTATAAGGTTATACTACTTGCATCAGCGTATGTCCCACCTGCCACTCTCATATAGTGTCTAGGAGCACACGCTGCAGCTAGCTCTTGCATTAGAGCCCGCTTTTATCCTCTCTCACATTCTCTCTCCTACAACTAAGTACAAATATATTAGTTAAATGCTTACATCCTGCTGACTGTACCTTATTGTACATGCTTTAAGAGCCAGCTCTAACGTGTGCTCCTAAACATCGTCATCACTCCTCCTCGAGCAAGTGACTCCGACTTTATCGACGAACGACCACGTAAGAAGAGCCTCGCCGGGCCAGGTTCTCTTATTGCTGATCGCGGGTTTTCTTCCAATCTCTCTTCATGTTCTATTCGTCCATCTCCTTTGTTGCTGCTGGTATTGAACACCTGGCAGCGCGAGGACGGCGATGACCTGCGCTTCCCTCCACGGTTTTCGGCGCGCCCCTGCTGTGTTGGTGGTCTGACTTCCGCCTGGGTCATGATGGCCTCTTCCCCGGACGGGGGGATGGAGGTTGACTCTATCTAGGGACGGCGGTAGGCCGACATCGCCGACGAGGACGACTAGGCGGTGGAGCTGGCAGCTGAGCTCAAGACACGTTGCACGATCCCCCCTTCTTCGACCTTGGGCAATTTTCTGCTACGTGCTAGGCGGGTCCCAAGTTCGCGTCGGCCGCAGGGAATAGTTCCGGGCCGTCGGCCATGTGGGGTCGCCAAGTTCGGCCGGGGGTGGCTCCGGCGGCGTCTGGCGCGGTTGTGGATGTGCACCATCCGGGGAGGGTTAGGGTGTGGCTTCGCTCACGGGGAGAAACCCTGTGGTTGCTACAGTGCGCATGTTCTCTCCGTACTCGGCGCGCGGTGGAGATGCCCCCGACGGCGGCGACGACACCTCCGCTCCCTTGTGTATCGACCTCGACCGCGGAGGGCCCCGGGAACCCTAGGTCGTCTGGGCCATCTGGGCCGGCCTAGGAGCTAGAGTGGCGACGCTCGAAGGCCCTAGGGGCAACTGTACGTGGTTGGGCCCGGCGGCCTGGCCTAGGTCGGCCCAGGGGGGCCGGCTCTGGATCCCGCGGGGCTCAAGGGACCTTGACCTAGGGTTTCCGGCCCCCGAAAGATCCATTCGCCGGTTTGCAACCACAACCAGCACCGCTGTCCCCACGCCTCCCCCGCTGCGGCTGATGCGCTCGTACGCCGCTGCTGACGCCATAAAGCGGGGCCGCACGGAGAAAGACGACGCCGACATCCACCATCGACGGTGCGCTCTCCGTCGCCAGACCCCACCGTCGCCCCTCCCCCCGCTCAAGATCCCCGGTCGCCAGCGTGGCGCGAGCGCTCGTGGGTGCGCCCCTCCTCGCCCCGTCGCGCGACCACCTCCCTGCGCCTGCCCGAGTGACACCGATGGGGGCGCTCCCGCCTCGCTCGCCCCGACGTGCTCCCTCACCGCAGGGGATGCGCCATGAAATGGAGGTGTGTGAGGAGCTCCTGCAACATCCCCAAGACCAGGGGCGCTCTCCATCGCACCGTCGTTCGCCGGCTCCTAGACGCTCGGTCATCACTTGGAGTGCTGGACGGGATGGTGTTGTGGAGCGTCCATCACAGGGGCGTACTGGACTGGTCCGTCGTCATAGGGACGTTGTGGGGAAGCGGTTGCTGTTATCCCGGCGGGTGCTAACAGGAAGAAGGGAAACAAGAAGAATAAAAAGAAGGAGCAACAACCAGTGGCGGATGGCATTGGAGGAACCAGATTGGGTACCGACCGATGTCGTCTACCAGCATCCCGACGGGAGCTCCTCGTGACTCGACCCAGAAGGGGTTGGGTGCGACCCACTCTCAGGTGGAGGGTGGGGTGAGTTCCCCGTCGCGGATCCATTGCTTCAACTGCGGTGTGTTTGGGCACTTTCGGTCTGACTGCAGCCAGCCTGAGTGTTGCTTGTGCTGTGGCGACCCCGGACACCATTTGACCACATGCTTTGTGCCGGCTGCCCCACCGCGTAGGCCTCACCTTGAGCTCCTTGGTCACAGGGTGGAGTCGATCTTCTACTACATCGACCTAGGCAGTGTTCCAATGGTGGTCACTAAGAACCTCGCGCGCGTGTCGGTGCTTCCCGGTCACTCCCTGCCTTGTCTGATGGGCTCTTGGTGGAGATCATGTGCGATGAGCTGGCTCAGATTTTGCCCGACCATGAGTGGAAGGTGCGCGAGGTCCCTCCCACTGAGTTTGTTGTGGTCTTCCCGTCGGCCGAGATGCTTCGCCTTTTCTCCATGGGATCCACGTTCACTCTTCCAATCAACAAGATTCACGTGTCTATCAAGGCCTCGACTGCTGCTACCTCGACGACTACTCTTCACTCCTCCTGGGTCCGCCTATACGGACTCACGGATGACCCCAGGACGACAGGGGTCATCGAGCTGCTCTCTCAGGCGCTTGGCAGGGTGGCTAAGGTTGATGAGGACTCTCTTGCTGGCTTTGACGCAGTGCGCTTTAGAGTTCTCAGCCCAGACCCGAGCCTTCTCTCCGGCCTCCTTCCTCCCGTCCACTTTGGTGGCCGTGGCGGGAACGAGGGAGTGGTTTCGCGGGTGGAGCTTGACGAGGACCGCCCCCTCCTCGCCACCCCGCCGCCCCGATCGGGGACCTTCCGAGCGGGATGTTGACTCCTCTGAGGATGACGATGACGACGAGACCGGTGCGAGGAGGTCTCAGGAGTTGGACCCCTCTGCTGACGCACACCCCCGCCCGAGTCCATGGCGCCACGCTCCACCGCTCCACCCCAACATGCTGTGCTGGCCACTGGTGGACCTGCATTGGCGTCCGGGAATGGTGCACCAGCCAAGCTGTCCGAGGCGGATGGCCCTCTCACGCCTGACCCCGACTCTCTACCTCCACCAGAGCTCCCGTTCTCTCAGTACGGCTCCAACTTTGGTCTGCAGGGCTTTGATGGTCGACGCCTCCGCCTTGGGGCTAGGCATTGGGGACCAGGAGGAGGAGGATTGTGCCAGCATGGGGATGGAGGTGGCTACACCCTCTCCCCCGGGCTCGGGCCCGGCATTTCTGGCGGGATCTCCTCCTCTGTTCCCGGCGACCCCGACCTCGGGTTCTAGTGAGCAGGTCACGATCTTCCCCGTCACTCCTGTGGCCGACCCTAATGAGCCTCCGCAGCGTCGATCCAGGCAGCCCTCCTAGCCTTCCCGCTAAAGTTCCCGGCTAGCCCTTGCGAGGGGAGGTCTAGGCGGGCCTGTTCATACCATGGAGGCGCAGGAGATCCAGTTGACCGCGGCCCGCTGTGATATACCAGGTACGTCTCACCCTACTCCTTGCTCCCCTCCTTCGAGTTCTAGATTTTCTGTACTTGATGAGGTCCCTCTAGACCATTTGGCTCAGGTTGCCGCTGACTGCGGGGTGGTATTCCGGGGGAAGAAGGGCCCCCAGCTTGAGCATATTGCCACTCTTACGGCAAGGGAGATCTACGAGGGGGTCCTTGCTGCCGCATGATCTCAGGTGGAGCTTGTGAGGTTGGTGGCCCTCAACTCGGTTTCCCCGATGCAGACGTCATTGGGTTCGAGCCGTAGTTCTCAGCGTGCGCTTAGTGGGACGGATGCTCCCGCACTGGTTCCACAGATGGGGCGACCACGCGGGAGACCTCCAAAGGTTCCCAAGGCTCCGTCTCGGCCCTCGACCTCTGGTAGGGCCCGCTCTGTCTCCCGTAAAGGGACAACCCTCGATAATGTTTCCCAATGAATATGCCCATTCGGATTTTTGATTGGAAGATGGGGGGTTTGGGCGGGAGGGTTCGTCAAAGTAGCTAAGAGAGTACATGCGACGCGAAAACGTTGATATTGTGGGGATCCAGGAAACGATTAGATAGGACTTCTCCATTCATGAGCTACAATGCCTTAGCTCGTTCAAGTTTACCTGGCAATGGATGCCGACTACAGGGCATTGAAGGCGGTATCCTCCTTGGTTGCAAACATGTATCGTGGGGAGGTTTTCGTAAGTATGCTACTTACTCAGAGAAGAACCTACCTTCACTTGGAGGTGATAATCGCCTATGGCCCCGCGGACCATAGCAGGTCGCCCGCCTTCCTTGCCGAGTTACGTGAGAAAGTGGAACGGTGCTCCACTCCACTAGTCATAGCCGGGACTTTCACCTCATAAGGTGCCCGGATGACAAAAGTTCGGCAAATGTGGATCATCGACGGATTAGATTGTTCAACTATTGCATCGCCGACCTTGCCCTTAAGGAAATTAGGCGTGTAGGGGCTAGATACACCTGGACTAACAACCGGGCAGATCCGATATGGAGCGTGCTGGATCGGGGCTTTGTATTGGTGGACTTGGAGATTGCCTTTCCACTATGCTCCCTGTACGCACTAACTAGGGTCGGCTCGGATCATACCGACCTACTCCTTTCATCTGGTCGTGCTACTCCTCCAAAGCTGAACCGCTTCCACTTTGAGAACTTCTGGCTTGAGAAACCAGGCTATGTGGAAGCGCTCTAAGCAAAGTGGACCGACGCGGCGGCTCATCCGCCGCGTCTTTTTAACGCGCTAGATGCCTGCACCACTATGCTCAGATATCTCGCAAATTCATGCGAGGATGGGGTGCTAACCTTGGAGAGGAAGTGAAGAAGAGGAAAGCCTCGATCCTAGGGGAGATTCGGTCCCTAGACTGTACCTCGGACTCGGTGGGGCTTACCGCGGAGGAGTGGCTTCAGCGGTATGCCCTGGAGGACTCCCTTATGGAGATATACTAGGGCGAGGAGATCTTTTGGTGACAGCGGAGTCGCCAGAACTGGATCCTTAGGGGCGAGTAGAATACGGTGTATTTCCATGCGATCGGCAATAGGCGTCATAGAAAATGCTCTATTCCATGCCAATGCGAGGGAGATTGGCTCTTGGAGGAGCCAAAAGAGATCTCCACTCATATCTACTCCTTTTATAAGGAATTATTTATAGCGGGACCTCGCTCGATGGTCTTGAAAGATCATCTTCTGTTTTGATAATTGATGACAACACAACTTAAGGACTAATAGTTGTTTAAGTATATGCAGGGTCCATTTGTACCACTCACGAAGTACCTGATATTCCCTAAAATATCCTTAGGGTCATCGCGACGATTCTCTGAAGAAAAAGAGCCCAAAAGACCAAGTTTGGGAAGTTGTTTCTCCACGTGGAGGTAGTATCGGTGAAACCACCGGTAGTACCGCTCCCTGGTGCATCCCAGCGCATTCCCAGGTGGGGACATCCGGTGGTGGTACCGGTGGTACCTCCTCCAAAATGCCATTCGGTTGGCACATCACGGAAGTTACTGAGGAGGCCACCGGTAGTACCGGTGGGCGGAACCTACGGTGTTTCCACCGGTACTTCTGCCCCTTCGGCAGGCCTCCAGCGCGCGGATTGCCACTGGTGGAGCTACTGGTGGTGGCTCCACTAAAATGAGGTTCTATTGGCACACCGCAGAAGCCAGGGCGGAGGCCACCGGTAGTATCGGTGGGCGGTACCTTTGGTGTATCCACTGGTACCTCCGAGCCTGAGGAACCAGCTAAGGAGAAATGAGCCACGTGGGCTCTGGATAATAAGACCCATTGGTACTACTGGTGGAAACACCGGTACTGCCGGTGCTGCGGGAAACGGCCCAACGGCCAGATTTGGGAAGGGGTATTTAAAGCACTTCCACATCCTCATAAATTCCCAAGCTTTACACTATCTCTCCCTTAGCCATTAATGCGAGCTTCAACTCCTAGATCTCCCTCTCCAACCACCCAAACACTCTGTAACTTTGTGGAGAGCTAGAGGAGATCTAGATCCGTGATTCCACCAAAGGAATTGAAAATCCATCCACCACATCCTAGTAGATCTAGAATCCTACTTGAGGCCTAGAAACCTTAGTAGATCTTGTGCTTGGAACTTCCACCTTGTTGCAAGAAGCTTCAGATTGATTGGGAGCCTGCATCCATCTTGTGGAGTGTCCTCAACCTTGTTTAAAGGTTTGGTCAACGCCTTCAAGTCGACCTTATAGTGGAAACGTGAATCTCCCTCAACGGAGAAGCTCAAGGAGAATAAGGTGTGCACATCCGTGCTAGTGTAGAGATCCTAGGTGGCTCCCCACCTCTCCAACATAGACGTACTTCCCTTGGGAAAGAACTACGGTAAACATATCCTTGTCTCCTTGTTTACACTTGTGGTTTATCTTGTTATCTTACTTATTGCTTCCGTTGTGTATTGTATTTTTGTATCACATAGGTTGCTCACCTAGTTGCACATCTAAACAACCTTGTATTACTTGTTTATCCACAACTAAAAAGGAAAAGAAGAAAATTGGTACACCTATTCACCCCCTCTAGTTGACCATATTGCACTTTCAATTGGTATAAGAGCCTCAGCTCTTACTAAGGGCTTAACCGCCTAAGAGTATAATGGTCAATGAAAGTGAGCCCGACGCTTCTAATGCGGAAATCACCAAGATGACCGACACTATAACTAACCTAGAAGAAACGGTTGGAACCATCCAAGCCGAATTGTCCAAGGTTAGCTCTAGTGTTGGTTTGGAGGTTTCTAGCATAAAGAAGATGTTGGAGGCCATGATGGGGAAAACCAAGGAGTCCAAGGAACTTCTCTCCACCGCCGATGATGTTAGCTCGGATGATGATTCCATTCCGGACATCGCCGAAATGGAGGCTAACATTGCTCTAGCCAAGGCAAAATCCAACAAAAAGGCTAAGAGCGGTGAAAGTTCCGAAGGCTCCAAGTCTCAAACGGCTAATGGTCCGGGGCCTAACTCAAGAGTTACACCACCTCCCAATTATGAATTTATTCATCCCATTGCTACTATGCCACACATTTTAAATGTTGGAATTCCTCCCATGCTTAACACTAATGAATTTTCTTCTTGCAAGTTCAAAATGGAATCTCATATTTCCGGCTCTTGCACCGCCTTGTGGCGAAGTGTTCTCCATGGATTCCATCCTCATGATGCAAACAACTTGACTCCAAGAGAGGATATTGAATTTCAACTCAACAAGACCGCTCTTGTCACTATTCAAAAGGCTCTCCCAAGAGAATATCTCACTCACATCCGTGGTATCAAGACTGCCAAGGAGGCTTGGGATAAACTTGACACCTTGTTCCAAGGAAATGCTAGCATCCGATCCTCCAAGTATGATTTGGCAATTGACAAGTCCGAGAAATTTGTCATGCAAGAAGATGAGAGCCCCGAGGAACTATATAGAAGAGTTTTCACCCCTGCCAACCAATTGAGGGACTTTGGAAAAGAGGATATCTCCGATGAGTGGATCAAGAGGAAGTTTGTCAAGGCCATAACTCCCTTTGATAAGAACCTATCCTGTAGCATACGAACAAGAGCGGACTACAATTCACTCAACTCCATTGGCACTCTTAGCAAGTTCATAGCTATATCCCTATCTCACAAGAGTGCGGATGATGCTCTCGCTCGCTCTAGAGGAATGGGAAAGTCTCCCAACCTTGCCTTCAAATCCAGGGCGATTACTCGGATAGAAGAAGTTTATGAGGATGATGATGATGAAAAAGACTATGAGGACACGTACAATGGTGCTCACAATTGCATTGCTCTTGCCATGCATGGCTATTGGAAGAGAAGGGAGGCTCATAAGGCCGGTGCTCCTAGACACTCAATAAACAAGGTTTACAAGAAGAAGGGGGAGCAACCAAGGAAATGCTACAATTGTGGAAGTGCAAATCACTTCGTCAAAGTGTGTACTTTTGAGGCAAGAGAAGAGAATGAAGTCAAGCTCGTTCAGAAGGACAAGACCAAAGCTCCACAAAACAAGAACCTTGCTAGAAGAGTCCCAAGGGCTCTATATGTTCAAGAAGGGCCCGTATTGGAAACATACTATTCCGGAGATGAAGGAGAAGATGAAGTCATAGGTGTGGCACACGTTGCCATAGCTACGTCTTCCTCTTCATCAGTCTCTTTATTTGAATCCCCAATGAGAAGGCATCTATGTGACCTACATGTCTCATGGAAAAAGCCACTGTGGTAATACCTTCCACCTCCAAGTCTATTCCAACTAGTCCTCCTTCATTATTGGATTGTGTTGAAAATATTGTTGATGATGATGAGGAGGCCAAGAATTTAGGCTCTTGGTTGTCTAGTCTTAAAGGTGAGACCAAGGAAAAGGTAAATGCACTTTTGAGGCAACTTGACGATTCTAACTCTCTTATAGATGATAAGGAAAAGATCATTGTGACCTTGGAGAGTTATGGTGGTGGTAATGATAACAATGACAAGGAGCTTGTGGTAGCCCTTGAGAAAGAAAGATCCATGATAGCCTCTCTCGAAGAGAGACTATCTAGTCTAGAAGAGACGTATACTATTAGTGTTTCCAAACTTATGAAGGATAATGAACAATCTCTTGCTCTTATTAAAACTTTTGAAGAAGAAGAGTTGAAGCTAGGAATGGCTCATGAGATACTTGTTGAGCGTCATGGAAAACTAGAAAAGAAGTTTACGTCTCTTAAAGAAATCCATGACAAACTCACCACGTCTCGTAATAAGCTTATAGCTCAACAATCTAATAAGAAAGTGATACCTTACTATACTAGCATAGTTATCACGCCTGCCTCTTGTGCTACTCCTAACATTGTAGGAAGAGAGAAAATTCTCAATGATGCCATAAGCTCTCAAGGAGCTAAGAATGGGAAGGAACGGCTTGGCTTTGTTGCCAAGTGATACGTCTCCAACGAATCTATAATTTCTGATGCTCCATGATAATATTATGCCAATTGCTACATGTTTTCTCCCTTCTTTATGTCATTTTTACATGTTTTCCGGGACTAATCTATTAACAAGATGCCAAGTGCCAACCCTGTTTTCTGCTGTTTTTGGTTTCAGGAAAGTTGTTCTGGAAATATTCTCGGAATTGGACCCCACAAATCCCGAAGTGCCTATTTTCCCCGGAAGTATCCAGAAGACCGAAGAAGAGACGAAGAGGGGCATCAGGGGGCCCACACCATGGGGTGGCGTGCCCCCCTTGGCCGCGCTAGGGGGTAGTGTGGGGCCCCCAGGGCTCCACCGCCTCTGCCCTTTCGCCTATTTATTCCCCCCGGATGGAAAACCCTAAACACCTGATCAAATATGCCCGAAAAGTTCCGCAGCCGCTGTCACCATCAACTCTAGATCACGGGGGTTCTGAAGCTGTCTCCGGCACCCTACCGGAGAGGAAATCATCACTGGAGGCCTCTCCATCACCATGCCTGCCTCTGGAGTGATGCGTGAGTAGTTCATCCTTGGACTACGGGTCCATAGCAGTAGCTAGATGGTTGTCTCCTCCTCTTATGCCTCCATGTTTAGATCTCTAGAGCTGCCTAACATGATCGAGATTGATCTTATGTAACTCTATGTGCTGTGTTTGCTGGGATTTGATGAATATTGAATTTAAGCCAAGTTGATTATACTCTTTATTGCATATGTTATTTGTGATCTTTCATGCTTTCCGTTGCTAGTGGTTGCTTTGGCCAAGTAGTTTCTAGTGACTCCAAGAGGGAGTATTTATGCTCGATAGTGGGTTCATGCCTCCTCTTCGCCTTGCTCGAGTGACAGAAACGTGAAGAGGGACGATGTGTTGTTGCCATTAGGGAGAAAACATCGGTGAGAGTGCCCACGTGTATAATCATTGCTTACATTACACACTTTGTTTAATGCAGTTATATGTTGCTTGAAACGTAATACCTAAGGGGGTTCGGATGATAACCTGAGGGTGGATTACTAGTCATAGATGCAGTTGGATTACAGTCTATGTATATTGTTGTAATGCCCGCACTAAATATCATAGTAGTCATCATGTCATGAATGTTCACTATGGTGCAACCTCTATTTGTCAATTACCCAGCTGTAATTTATTCACCCAGCATGCTATCTTTTATGGAGAGACACCACTAGTGAACCTATGAACCCCGATCCATTTTCCCACACTGTTAAAACAAACCACCACAATTTCCTGTTTTCTTTACTTACTACAAGCATACATTATTTTCCACACTATACGTCTAATCTTTGTTTTCAGCAAGACCGGTGAGATTGACAACCTCACTGTACCGTTGGGACAAAGTATTTTGGTTGTGTTGTGTGCAGGTTCCACGTTGTTGCTAACACTGGTGAGCCATCACCACCGTTAGTGGCATCAACCTTCCGAAGGTCCTCTTTCTCCTACTGGATTGATAACCTTGGTTCTTAACTAAGGGGAATTTCCTACCGCCATGCTCATCACACCCTCCTCTTGGGGTATCCCAACAGACAACATCACCAAGTCAAAGACGAAGAACAAGAAGAAGACCGAGAGTGTCACCTCTTCTTCTCAAAATATTGTCTTTGTGAAGGAGGGAGAGGTGACCAAGGAGAAGGAGACTAAAACCACTATGGGCGGTGACACCTCTAGGGGGAGCATCACTCATAATGACTTTGCCGAAATTAAACCCCTCTTATGTTCTTATGAAATGTAGAGATGGTCATGTTTATGCTAAATACGTTGGTACTTATTATGGTGATGATTATCATTGGACTATTCGGGTTCCTAAGACCCTTGTTACTAAAAAAAGAGTACCCATTGAAGGATGGGTACCTAAATCAAGAAATTGATCTCTTGTAGGGAAGTGCTTCCGGGTCGGGTAGATGGACGCTGTATAGTGGTGCATCCCAACATATGACCGGAAGCAATAACGCAATGAGTAATCTTGAACCTCCATCACCATATCTCAATTGCGTCACTATTGGTGACAATTCTGAGCTTAAGGTATTAGGACGAGGCAAGGTGGCTATCTCAAATGATTTATCAATTCAGAATGTTCTTCTTGTTGAGTCCCTTGGTTACAACTTGATGTTCGTTCTTCAACTTGCAAATCGTGGTTTTACCGCATTCTTTAATAAAGATATGTGATTGTCACTTGGGAAACAACTCTTAAAGTAGCCTTTGTTGGGTTTGTCGAGAACGACATGTATGTAGTGTACTTCTCTAAAGGAGACACGTGTGCCGCGACATTCCTAGGGGGCAAAGTTGATGTGGGTTGGCTTTGGCACCACCTGTTAGCCCACACCAATATGAGGATGTTTCATGACCTTCAAAGTGGCAATCATGTTCTATGACTAACCAAGCTAAGTTTGATAAATATCGTGTGTGTAGATCTTGCGCCTTTGGGAAGCAACATGGAGAACTCCACCCAACCAAGACCACCATCTCCATCATAAGAGTTCTTGAGCTCATTCATTTGGACCTCTTTGGTCCACTATCCTATGATAGTCTCGGAGGAAATAAGTATTGCTTGGTGATCGTGGATGACTACTCAAGATATTGTTGGGTGTATTTCTTAAAGAGGAAGAGTGAGACTCAAAAGAGAGTCATCGAATTCATCACTTTGGTTGAGCATCAACATAATGCTACCATCTTGGCCATCCGGAGTGATAATGTATCGGAATTCAAGAACTATATAGTTGAGGTTTTCCTTAGTGAAGAGGGCATTGCTCATCAATATTCCACTCCCTATACCCCTCAACAAAATGGTGTACCGGAGAGGAAGAACCGGACCTTGATGGATGCGGCTAGGACAATGATTGCGGAGATTTCTTCTCCTTATAACTTTTGGGCCGAAGCCGTCTCCACCACATGTCATGCTACCAACCGGTTATATCTTCGCAAGATCTTGAACAAGACTCCCTATGAGATTCTTACGGAAAGCAGCCGGACGTATCTTACTTCAAAGTTTTGTTTGCAAGTGCTTCATCCGCAAGAATGGTAAAAGGTTGTCAAAGTTTGAGACCAAATCTTATGAGGGTATGTTTGTTGGTTATGCCACAAATTCTCACGCCTATAGGGTCTACGACGAGTCAACCGGACAAGTTGAAGAAGCTATAGACGTGGTGTTTGATTAGGATAATGGCTCCCAAGGGGTCGTATAGATCATGATGTTGTAGGAGATGCAATTCCTCCAATCGTCATAAGAAGAATTGGGATTGGTGAAATAATCCCCAATGAGGGTTACCTGATGACGGAGGGAGAAGGACTATGCTCTACTCAAGTGGAGTCGTTGACTACACCCGTTGATACACAAGCTACCCAACAAGATGCACCAAGCCCTCGAGCTAATGATCAAGGCCAAGCAAGTGATCAAGGCCAAGCTACTAATTAAGGCCAAGATCAAGATCCTATCATTGTTGAGAGAGATCAACCCAGTGGTGATCCTTGACCCATTGATGATCAAGGCCAAGATGAAGATGGACATGAATCGATGAAGAAGGTGATTCTCTAGCAATATCCAAGGAATCTTTGGAGGAGATGCTATATCGTAGAGCAAAGAGAAGGCTAGAAAATATTGAGCGTGCGGGTCACAAGGAGGACAAGATTCTTGGGCAAGTTCATGGAAGGGTTATCACTAGGAATCAATCGACGGATTTTAGCAAGGCTCATTCTTTTGTCTCTTTCATTGAGCCCAAGAAGGTTTATGAAGCTCTCGAAGATCAAGATTGGCTTGAATCCATGCATGATGAACTCAACAACTTCGAGCGCAACAAGGTTTGGAGGTTAGTGCCAAGGCCCAAAGATTGCAAGAATGTTATTGGCACCAAGTGGGTGTTCAAGAAGAAGCAAGACAAAGATGGCATCCTCATTCGCAACAAGGTGATATTAGTGGCTCAAGGGTTTTCCCAAGTCGGAGGTGTTGATTTCGGTGAAACCTTTGCTCCCGTAGCTCGTCTTGAATCTATTCGCATTTTACTTGCTTATGCATCTCATCATAATTTCAACTTACAACAAATGGATGTTAAGAGTGCTTTCCTAAATGGTCCCATTAATAAATTGGTATATTTCAAGCAACCAACGGGCTTAGAGGATCCGAACCACCCCGATTACGTCTATAAACTCAATAAGGCACTCTATGGACTTAAACAAGCTCCACGTGCGTGGTACGAGCACCTTAAAGAGTTCTTAGTGGATCGTGGGTTTAATGTTGGTTTAATTGATCCCACCCTCTTTACCAAGACGGTTGGAGGTGACTTGTTCATATGCCAACTTTATGTGGATGACATCATTTTTGGGTCTACTAACACTTTGTTCAATGAAGAGTTTTGCAAGCTAATGACCGATAGGTTTGAGATGTCCATGATGGGGGGAATTGGAGTATTTTCTTGGCTTTGAAGTGAATCAATATCATGAAGTAACCTTCATCAAACAAGCCAAGTACACCCAAGACATGCTCAAGCGGTTCAACATGCATGATGCCAAGCCTATGAAGACTCCCACGTCCATAACCCATGACTTGAAACCCGATCTGGATGGTAAAGAGGTAGATCAAAAGTTATACCGCTCCATGATTGGCTCTTTGCCTTACCTTTGTGCATCTAGACCGGATATCATGTATATTGTTGGTAAATGTGCAAGGTTTCAAGCCTCTCCGAGGCTAAGTCATTTGGAAGAGGTTAAACAAATCTTTCGATATTTAGCTCATACCCTAAATTTTGCACTTTGGTATCCCAAGGGTTCAAGTTTTCAGCTCATTGGGTATTCGGATGCGGATTATGCGGGAGAGAAGATGGAGAGGAAGTCCACATCCGAGGGTGGCCAATTCCTTGGTCGCTCCGTGGTGTGTTGGTTTTCCAAGAAGCAAAATTGCATTACTCTCTCCACCATCAAGGCCGAGTACATCTCCGCGGCAAGTTGTTGTGCTCAATTGCTTTGGATGAGGCAAACCTTGAAGTATTATGGTGTCATTTATGACAAAGTGCCTCTTCTTTGTGACAACGTGACTGCAATCAAGATCTCCTACAACCCCGTTCATCACTCCAAGACGAAGCACATTGAGATTCTTCATCACTTTATTCGGGATCATGTTGAGAAGAGTGATATTGATCTCTTATATGTATCAACCAAGGATCAACTTGCGCATATTTTCACGAAGGCCCTTGATGAACCAAGATTTCGAGCTTTGAGGAATGAACTAAATGTCATCGATTCGTCTAACTTCACTTGAAACCTTGCATAAAGTACCTTCACTATACGTGCTATTAGGTTTGGATATACGAATGGACATAGAGGGAGCTTCACTCAAATCATGAGGAAACACTCCACTTATTATGCGTAAATCAATTCTTCATTGCATATCTGGTCATTTTGTGACTTATTGTGCTTCATGGTAAGTAGTACTTTTGGACCCAAGATACATCTTCGTGGTGCCAAAGTACACACTCCAACATGGTGGCTATAGCCACCGACCTCTTCTTTGAGGAGTTGGTTTCATTTGGTTCTTCCACATGTATATCATTATCTTGCGCAAGTTCGGCCTTTTCTCATTGGATCTTGCGAACTTGCGTATAATGTTGCATCTTGTATGAAAGTTACTATTTTCCAAACCCAAACCTTCTCCCCCATAAATCCATTTCCATCTTGATGCCCTTGTTTTTCTGATCTTGGCACGCTGAAATTGGACCCAGCGGAACCTCTGGCGAAACCACCGGTACCTCCGTTGTGGCGCCTGTACTATCGGTTCTCCACCGGTACTACCGCTGGTGCGGAATTTTCGCCTAACGGGCCAGTACCGTGTTGCACCACATGTATAGGGAGCGGTACCTCCAGTGTTCCCACCCGTAGTACCGCTCGCTTTGGTTTTTGGTGGATAACCCTAGGCCGAGCGGGGGAAGGGATCCATTAGATCTCACTTTCCCCCACTTGCCCCAACCTCTCTCCACCTAAAACCGCCGCCGCCCCACTTTCTCCCCCGCCGGGAAGAGCTACTCCACCACCGGGAGGCTCCCTCCTTGCCTTGGGAAGCTCCGTGAACCTTCAACCTCCTCCGATCTACGCCATGGATCCGGGTATGTTGCTCCCTCTCTCTCTCATCTCGTTCAAGGATGGAGATGCACTAGGAGCACCATGATTCTTCGTATTTGTGCGTATGGAGTAGGTATTCACGAGTAAAAACCCTAGGAATTTAGATTGTGACTACTAGGCACGAACTACGTCGATTACTAGGATGGCTCTATGTACCTATGCCCCTATTTTGTCGTTGTTTCTTTCTAGTTTTCACTATTCTTGATTCCTTTGTTTTGTGCGCATTAAACCTTTGGGCATCCTATCTTCACTTTGCTTTTTTTCCTTCTATTCTCTTTCATAGATGCTAGTGGCTCGAGGGGAGGTCGTACAAAGAAGTGGGCGGGTCAGAATACACCGTGAGTCGATGAGATTGAAGAAAACCTTGATCCTTCTCAGCCCAAGCACAAGCCAAGATTCCCAGCTCCGGACAAGACTCTCCCTCGGAAAGAAAAATCTGCATCTCAAGTGTCTGATGCTATTTTCACGGCTACTCGGCATGAGAACCCGTATGTCATTGAATGGGAACGCTTCATGCCTCAGTTTCGGGGGCAGGATACCCGCTTTCACAGTGTTCCAAGCACATATTTTCAAGGAGGTACTCATGAGGAAGCCAAAGGACAATGTGGCCTCTCCACACGCCATTTTCCTTGACCATATGGAGAGGAAGCCAAACTATTTTGGCGAAGCCCTGGAAATTGTTGATGCCTTTGGTCTTCGTCCCATCATGCAGTTTCAACAAGACTATGATGTAGGGCTTGTTTGTGAGTTCTTGGCTACCATTTGCTTTGCCAATGAAACCGTTCGTCACATCATTTGGATGACAAAAGGGGAACAATTCACTCTCAAGTGGTCCGATGTGGGAATCCTTCTTGGTGGCTATCCGGATCATGGCCCTTTTGGTAGTGGCCTCAAGTATGATAGTGAGTGGTTTTGTGTTCACTTCGCAAACGAGTCGACAATTAGCAACAATCAACTTACTCCCCTTTACTCTTGGAAGAAGTATGTCGTTGGGTTCACCAAGGGTCTCTACCCCACTTATGATATCATGCTTCACATCTATCGGGAGACAATCAATCCCAAGGTGGGCAATGTGGATGAAATCCAAGGATATATCAAGAATATCATGCTTCTTACTCATGAGAAGAGGCTCCACTGTTTGAATCAAAAGCTTGATGTGCTTGACTTCATATGGAATGATCTGTGGCCTGCCATTGTGCAAAGGAAGAATGCGTGATTTGGGCCTTTTATCAGGAAAATCATCTTGCATGCTTGGGATGACAAGCTCCCTTAGGACCCCCTTGATGACACTACTTGGGTCTCTCACAAGGAGAAACGGCTCCTTATCACGGATCACACCAAGACCGTTGTGCATCCCACTCCCGCTTCTTGCAAGGGCAAGGCCAAGCCTAGGGTCGTGATTGATGATGAAGAAGAAAAAGTCGGGCCCTCCTGCGCCTCCTTCTGACAATGCATTAAAGTGGATGGCTCGTGCTCTCAAGAAGGTGTTCCGTGTGAAGAAGAAGATAGAGAAACATCAGTGGGAAATTCACTATGACAAGGAGCTCAAGCACCGTAGGGCTGCTCAGGCTGATAGGTAGCTTCTCCGTGATGCCGGGGAGTGATGGAGTGTAGAAACACGCTCGCTGGGATACCCCGAGCGCAAGGTGTGAAGAGTGCAATAGCAGGTTTTCCCAAACCAAGGTTGAATCAGCCAATAGGAGGAAGAAGCACTTGTGAAGGTTGGTGCAGCTGAGATGGCAGAGCGCACTACTGGTTCAGCAACAACATGAAACCTACACAACACAATCAATTCACTTTGCCCCAACGAAGCAGTGAGGTTGTCAATCTCACCGGTTTTGCTGAACACAAAGAAGTTAAACGTATGGTGTGGAAAACAGTATGAAAGCAGTATGAAAGCAGTGTGAAAGAAGTGTGTGTATTATCAGTATGAGAAAATTGACCGGGGTCCACAGTTCACTAGTAGTATCTCTCCGTGAAAGATAAATAACACGCGTGGTGAACAAATTACAACTAGGAAATTGACAGAAATGAATGCTGCACCGTAGTGGATATGCAAGACATAAAGATTACTATGTGATTCATGCGGGCATTACAACAAAATACATAGACGTTATCCAACTGCATCTATGACTAAAAATCCACCCGTCGAATATCATTCGAACAAACGTTGGGTATTAAGTTGCAAGCAACAGATAATCGCAGTAAGCAAAGTGTGTAATGTAAACAATAACATCATCCTTAGACAAACCATGAGGTACAAAGTGGAGAGAACAACCATCTAGCTACTGCTATGGACCCGTAGTCCAGGGATGAACTACTCACGCATCACTTCGGAGGAGGGCATGGTGGTGTAGACCCCTCCGGTGATGAATTCCCCTCCCGGCATGGTGCCGAGGAGAGCTCCAGAACCCTCCCGATCTCGGGATGTCGATGACGACGGCCGCAGGTGTTTCTCGGGAAAAAGTGGGATATATAGGGTTTATGTCTCGGGGATTAAATATGCGAAAGGGCAGAGGCGGTGGAGGCCTGGGGGCCCCACACCACCCCCCGACGCGGCCAATGGGTGGTGCCGCCCTATGGTGTGGGCCCCCTGAGCCCCCCCCCTCTGGGTCTCTTTGGGATTCCGTGGAACCTTCGGGAGTTCTAAGATTTCCGGGCTTTAAATTTTCCAATTCTGAGAATATTTCCAGAACAACTTTTCTGAAACAAAAAACAGCAGAAAACAGGGAACTCGCTCTGTGGCATCTTGTCAATAGGTTAGTCCGGAAAATTCATAAAAATGACATAAAGTGTATAGCAAACATGTGGGAAATAATAAGAAAACAACATGGAACATCACAAATTAAGGATATGTTTATGACGTATCAACATCCCCAAGCTTAGTTCCTACTCGTCCTCGAGTAGGTAAACGATAAAAACACAATAATTTCTTAGGTGACATGCTACCAACATAACTTGATCATCAATAATGTAAAAGGATACGTAAGCTGAGATCATTAAACTTAAACACAAGCATGATAAATAGAACTTTAATAATAAAGCGTAGCAATCACTTTGCATCATGAGAAGTAACTCAAATAAAAGATCATGAATAACAATGCAAAGAAAGATATACGTTTGTTTCAAGTATAGAGAGAACATGTCAAAGTGATATTTCGCTAGTCCTTAAGAGTGGGGCAAAACATAAATGCCAGGATACCTTCAAAGTTCATGAGGAAGACTAGAACAAATAATTAGATGACAAGCAATAACACATCATGAATCAATTAATAATGTTTCTGGGACAAATGCACATAAAACTCAGAATGGAAAAATTGCTCTCTTACCTGTGCATAAAGTTAGAAGATGGAGACTCAACATAAAAGTAAAAGAAAGGCCCTTCGCAGAGGGAAGCATGGATCACTCATGTGCTAGAGCTTTTTATTTTGTTAAACAGAGGTATAAAAACTTACACTCCTCCCAACCATCTTTCACAAACCATGGCTAAGTGAATCCTCGGGTGCCTGCCAACAATCACATACCGTGGAGGAGTGTCTATATTTTAAGAGAGGTGTATGCTTATGTCAACGAATGGTAAATAGAAAATACAGTACGTCACAAGCCAACTAGACTTCACAAGAGCGGCTCCCATAGTAGGACGCATCTGGGTAGAAGGTCATCCCTCTTTCTCTTTTGTTTACACAATTATGCTTTGACTGATAAATCATGGGCAAAACTAGTGAAGAGAATTTGCGTTATTAATTTGGGGCTGGGCACCCCGCTGCAAGCTCTTCTATCATTGGATAAGTGGATGAAGCCACTAGTCCAGGGTGTGAAAGTCCAATCAACAAGTGAGATAAAGATTCTCTATTTACGTCCCCAGGAGCTAAAACAAGAGCACAAAACATGGGTAATTTTGAAAGTTTTAAAGGTAACACATGAGAAATTTACTTTGGAGTGGCGGTTAATTACCACATGTAGGTAGGTATGGTGGACACAATGGAAAAATTTTGGATTTAGGGAGTGATACGTCTCCAACGTATCTATAACTTCTGATGTTCCATGTTGATATTATGCCAATTGCTAAATGCTTTCTCCCTTCTTTATACTCCCTCCGATCCTTAATAAGTGTCGGGAGGTGAGTCGAAATTTGTATGAATTTGTACTACTCCCTCCGAAACTTATTTAGGATCGGAGGGAGTAGCATTATTACACGTTTTCCGGGAATAACCTATTAACAAGATGCCAAGTGCCAGTTCCCTGTTTTTTGCTGTTTTTGATTTCAGAAACGTTGTTCTGGAAATATTCTCGGAATTGGACCCCACGAATCCCAAAGTTCCTATTTTCCCCGGAAGCATCAAGAAGTCCGAAGAGGAGTCGAAGATGGGAACCAGGGGGCCCTCACCATAGCCAGGCGCGGGACCCCCTTGGCCGCACCTGGGGTGGTGAGGCCACCCTAGTGGCCCACCGACGTCGCCCTTTCGCCTATTTATTCCCCTCCGACGGAAAACCCTAGGTACCTGATCAAAAATCCCCGAAAGTTCCGTAGCCGCCATCGTCGTCAACCCTAGATCAGGGGGTTCTGAAGCTGTCTCCCGGCACCCTCCCTTATAGGATATCATCACCGGAGGCCTCTTCATCACCATGCCTGCCTCCGGAGTGATGCGTGAATAGTTCATCCTTGGACTACGGGTCGATAGCAGTAGCTAGATGGTTGTCTCCTCCTCCTATGCCTCAATGTTTAGATCTCGTGAGCTGCCTAACATGATCGAGATTGTTCTTATGTAATTCTATATGTTGTGTTTGCTGGGATCCGATGAATACTGAACTTATGCCAAGTTGATTATAGTCTTTACTGCATATGTTATTTGTGATCTTGCATGCTTTCTGTTAATAGTGGTTGCTCTGGCCAAGTAGTTGCTAGTGACTCCAAGAGGGAGTATTTATGCTCGATAGTTGGGTTCATGCCTCCTTTTCGCATGTGCTCGAGTGACAGAAATGTGACGGGGGAGGATGTGTTGTTGCCACTAGGGAGAAAACAGCGGTGTGAGTGCCCGCGTGCATAATCATTCCTTACATTACACACATTGCTTAATGCGATTATCGGCTTGCTTGCAACTTAATACCTAAGGGGGTTCGGATGACAACCTGAGGGTGGATTATTAGTCATAGATGTAGTTGGATTACAGGTCTATGTATATTGTTGTAATGCCCGTACTAAATATCATAGTAGTCATCATGTCATGTATGTGCACTACGGTGCAACCTCTATTTGTCAATTGCCCAGCTGTAATTTGTTCACCCAGCATGCTATCTTTTATGGAGAGACACCACTAGTGAACCTATGAACCCCGGTCCATTTTTCCTACACTGTTAAAGAAACCACTACAATTCCCTGATTTCTTTACTTACTGCAAGCATACACCACTTTCCACACTATACGTCTAATCTTTGTTTTCAGCAAGACCGGTGAGATTGACAACCTCACTGTACCGTTGGGACAAAGTAGTTTTGTTGTGTTGTGTGCAGGTTCCGTGTTATTGCTGACACCGGTGAGGCGCCATCACCACCATCAGTGGCATCAACCTTCCGAAGATCCTCTTTCTCCTGCTGGATTGATAACCTTGGTTCTTAACTGAGGGAAATTCTTACCGCTGTACTCATCACACCCTCCTCTTGGGGTTCCCAACACGCCATCACAAGCATCAAGAAATTCTGGCGCTGTTGCTGGGGACTTAAAATTCATCATCATCAAGAAGTCTCCCCATCAAGGCACCATCAAGGCGTAGTAGGGAGTTGGATGTACGAGTAGAGCTCATACTCAGTACAGGTGGAGCTAGCAAAATACTAGGAGCGACAAATCAAGAGAGCATAAGAGCCATAATCATGCATAGAGACATAAACATCATTAATCAAAGCATAAGTGGTACCACAAGTTCCAAAACTAAATGATCATGGAGGCTATTCGTGACTGGTTCATAGTCATAAACATGGTGTGAGCATGCGGCAAGTCAACCAAATAAAACATTCAAAGGAGAACACCACAAATTTATGCTTCAATATGACAAGAACAACTCATGATTCTTTCAGTGGCACATCAAACACTCTCAGCTATTTGAGGCTAATCATGCTACTCAATAACCACAAGGCTTTAAAACTAAAATAACATCTAGCATGATATGAAAAAGTTCTAGCCATAGTCTATACAAGCTTCTACTTTCACCGTTAAAAATGCTATCTCAAGCAGCAGTTTCTTTTCCCAACAAGCACCATACAAAACATGCTTTAACAAAAACTCTCTAAGTGCTACAGCAAGAAAACATGAGTGGACTCACATAAATATACTAAAACTAACATCTCTGAATAAGATATGCAATGAAAACAAGAGCTAAATATTAATTTTTGCAACAACTAGAAGAAAAACTAAGAATACTAGCATAGCAAGTATTCAAACGAAAAAGCGGAGCGTGTCTCTCTCCCAAAAAAAGAATGCTAGGATACAAATATATTATTGAATCAAGGAAAACAAAATAAAACAAAGGAAAACGAAAGAAAAACAAACAAAACGCTCCAAGTAAACTTCATATGATGTGACCGAATAAAAATATAGTTTCACGAGTAGTGACCTGATAGATATTTGATGAAGAAGGGGGTGCCTTGGGTATCCCCAAGCTTAGATGCTTGAGTCTTCTAAAAATATACTTGGATGAACCACGGGGGCATCCCCAAGATTTGACCTTGCACTATTCTTGATCACATATATCACCTCTTCTCTTGACCCTTGAAAACTTCCTTCACACCACACTCAAACAGTGATTCATAGTAGAGGGTTAGTGCAACAATTAAAATCCATTGGTTCTGTATGGCACAAGTGCTATTTATACTTCTAAACATTAGCTACAGCCACTGATGTTTTGTGAAGCAAAGAAATCCACTTGACATCGCAAAAGAGCAAATGCAAGAAAAATGACATAATCTATCAAAACCAGAATTATCTGTAAAGAAGAAAGTTTTAGATCCACTTACGTTGCTCAGATCAAAAAACTTAATGTACAAACAAGCTGTGGAATTATCTGAGGAATAAGCACAAAAAATTTCAGATCATTCTGATCTATCAGGATTTTATACGTTTTTTTCGGTGGACAACAGAAATCTGTTTCCTGTGCAGAAATTCGAAAACCAACTCCAACTATAGTCAGAAACCTTACTTGGAACTACTAAAACATGAAAATAAAGATATAAAGGAGTTTCTACAGAATTATACAACCCCTTGACTCAAACAAAACAGAGAAAAACAAAGCAAAAATAAAACCATGGGCTGTCTCCCATGAAGTGATTTTCTTTAACGCCTTTTAGCTAGGCCCAGAAAAGTGGAATCAAGTATTTTCAAGTGAAGAAGCATCCAAATTGTAACTTGTTCGAATAACGGAATCAACAGACAACTTCATTATCTTTCTAGGAAAGTTTTCCATATCTTTCTTGAGTGGGGACTGAAACTTAATATGCCCCTCTTTCATATCAATAACCTGAACCAACAGTTCTAAGAAAAGGTCTTCCCAAAACAATTGGACAAGAAGCATTGCATTCAATATTCAAGACAACAAAATCAACAGGGACAATAGTATTATTAACCATGATAAGAACATCATAAACTCTCCCCAAAGTTTTCTTTCTAACATTATCAATAAGACGAATATCCAAATAACAAGGTTCCAATGGTGGTAAATCAAGAATATCATAGAGTTTCTTGGGCATAACAGAGATACTAGCACCAAGATCACATAGAGCATTGCAATCAAAATCATTCACTTTCATTTTAATAATAGGCTCCCAACCATCATCTAGCTTCCTAGGGATAGAGGCTTCACATCTTAATTCATCTTCTCTAATTTGCGTGAGAGAATTTGTAATATGTTTTGTGAAGGCCATATTGATAGCACTAGCATTAGGACAACTAGCAAGATTTTGTAAGAACTTAATAACTTTAGTTATGTTGCAATAATAGAAGTCAAGATCATTTTTATCAAAGATAATGGGACCATTGTCTCCCATGTTTCTAAAGATTTAAGCACTTTTATCAGGAGCATTTTTAGCAGTTTGAGGCAGTTTTGCATTTTTACTAGCAGAAGTGGGAGTGTTTACAACAGCAATTACTTTACCATTGACAGTAGAAGGTATACTAGCATGAGAAGCTTCAGTTTTACTAGTGGTGGTAATGGTGCAAACATTAGCTATATTATTCTTTCTAGCTATTTCAACTTCTCTTTTCCATCTAGCATGCAATTCAGCTAACATTCTAACATTATCATCAATTCGAATTTAGATAGCATTCAAAGTTTTACTTTCTTTAACATCATGAGGAATAACCTTTAGTTTCAGAAAATCAACATCAAGAGCAAGGCTATCAACTTTAGAAGCAAGAACGTAAATTTTACCAAACTTTTCCTCAACAAATTTATTAAAAGCAGTTTGTGTACTAATAAAATTCTTAAGAATGTTATCAAGATCAGAGGGTACACTTTTATTGTTGTTGTAGGAATTACCATAAGCATTGCCATTATTGGGAGGATATGGCCTATAATTGTTGCTACCAAAATTATTCCTATAAGCATTGGTGTTGAAATTATTATTTTTAATGAAGTTCACATCAACATGCTCTTCTTTGAGCAACCAAAGAGGCTAAAGGAACATTATTTGGATCAATAGGAGCATGGACATTCACAAGCATAGACATAATAGCATCAAGTCTTTCATTCAAAGAGGAGGTTTCTTCAATAGAATTTACCTTCTTACCAATTGTAGCTCTCTCAGTGTGCCACTCAGATTAATTTACCATCATATCATCAAGAAGATTTGTTGCTAACCCCAAGGTCATGGACATAAAGGTTCCTCCAGTAGCTGAATTCAGAAGGTTTCTTGAAGAAAAATTTAGACCTGCATAGAAGGTTTGGATGATCATCTAAGTAGTCAGTCCATGAGTGGGACAATTCTTTACCAAAGATTTCATTCTTTCCCAAGCTTTAGCAACATGCTCATTATCAAGTTGCTTAAAATTCATAATGCTACTTCTTAAAGATATAATCTTAGCAGGAGGATAATATTTTCCAATGAAAGCATCTTTACACTTAGTCCAAAAATAAATACTATTTCTAGGCAAAGATAGCAACCATTATTTAGCTCTTCCTCTCAAAGAGAAAGGAAACAATTTCAGTTTAATAATATCTCCATCAACATCTTTATATTTTTGCATCTCACATAGTTCAACAAAATTATTAAGATGGACAGCAGCATCATCGGTACTAACACCAGAAAATTGCTCTCTCATAACAAGGTTTAATAGGGCAGGTTTTATCTCATAAAAATCAGCAGTAGGAGCAGGTGGAGCAATAGGTGTGCTAATGAAATCATTGTTGTTCGTGCTAGTAATGTCACACAACTTAGTCTTCTCAGGAGTATTCATTTTAACAAGACTAAAAACAGGAATAAAGCTATAGGTAGAAATAGAACTAATATTTTGTGTGTTTTTGATAAAGAGAAGCAAACAAGACAAAATAAAATAAACTAAGCAAAACAAAAACAAAGTAAAGAGATTGGAAGTGAGAGACTCCCCTTGTAGAAATTCTCTTCCTCCCCGGCAACGGCGCCAGAAAAGCTTGATGGAGTGTAGACACACGCTCGTTGGGAGACCCCAAGCGCAAGGTGTGAAGAGTGCAGCAGCAAGTTTTCCCTCAGAAAAGAAACCAAGATTGAATCGACCAGTAGGAGGAAGAAGCACTTCTGAAGGTTGATGCAGCTGAGATGGCAGGGCGCACCATCGCTTCAGCAGCAACGTGGAAGCTACACAACACAATCAAATCACTTTTCCCCAACGAAGTAGTGAGGTTGTCAATCTCACCGGTTTTGCTGAACACAAAGAGGTTAAACATATGGTGTGGAAAACAGTAGGAACAGTATGAGAGCATTAAGGAAGCAGTATGAAAGCAGCAGGTGTTTTATCAGTATGAGGAAAATGGACCGGGGTCCACAGTTCACTAGTGGTGTCTCTCCGTGAAAGATAAATAACATGTGTGGTAAACAAATTACAGGTGGGCAATTGATAGAAATGAAGGCTGCACCGTAGTGCATATGCAAGACATAAAGATTACTATGTGATTCATGGAGGCATTACAACAAAATACATAGACCATTATCCAACTACATCTATGACTAAAAATCCACCCTCCGAATATCATCCGAAAAAACGTTGGGTATTAAGTTGCAAGCAACAGATAATCACAGTAAGAAAAGTGTGTAATGTAAACAATAACATCATCCTTAGACAAAGCATTGTTGTTTTCTCCCTCATGGAAACATCACATGCTCCATCCGTCACGTTTCTGTCACTCGAGCACAGATAAAAAGTAGGCATGAACCCACTATCGAGCATAAATACTCCCTGTTGGAGTTACTAGCATCTACTTGGCCAGAGAATCTACTAATAACGGAGAGCATGCAAGATCATAAATAACATAAGCATGAAGATAACATGATAGATTGATAACCAGAAGACATAGCATTCAACATTCATTAGATCCCAGCAAACACAACATGTAGCATAGTAAAACAGGGAACTGGCTCTGTGGCATCTTGTCAATAGGTTAGTCTGGAAAATCGATAAAAATGACATAAAGTGTATAGAAAACATGTGGGAAACAATAACAAAACAACATGGAACATCATAAATTAGGTATACGTTTATGACGTATCAGGGAGTCCATGGATTCTCCCATTGAGGACAGCATAACTACTTGGGGCAAGTGGGAGACCAAAGATTCCAAGGGAAAGATCATTGAGTGGTCCGACGAGGAACCTGGAGAAGAGTTTACTAGGTCTCATCGCCGTGCCCGTCCTCCAAGCATGGATAACTCCTCCAAAATCGGGCTCGAGCGTGGGCGCAACAAGACCCACAGTCGATGTCCTCTGCGCGGGCTTAACCCGGTGGAGTCCTTTGGCGATAGCGAGGGGAGGAGCAGAGCCAGCGGGGGTGGCGGTGACAGCGGCGGGCTAGGGTTCCCCTGAGCCGCCCGGGGATGAAATGGGGGTCGGGGTAACGTTGTCTTTTGCGCGAGAGATTTACTTAGAGTGATGTATCTACACGTATTTTAGTGTCGGAGCATCTCCACTGGCGCCCCCAATAGGGCTATTGGGCGCGCTGACACGAAATGCTCCTCCACGGGGCGACCCAATAGCGGTAAAGTTCCCGGGGGGCCCAACCCTGCATCTAACAACCCCGCTTTGGCCCCCGTTTGTTGGGTCAATACCGGGCGTGTCGGCAACCGGGGCAACGTGCGCCACGTCGGATCCTGACCGGCGGGGCCGCACTGGTGGCGACACACTCGCGATAATGGTGGCAACTATATCATTTTCTCCTCCCCTCTAGCGCGCCAATTTTCATTCTCCTACCGCCTGCATCCCCCTTCCATCCAGTTCCCGCCCCTGTCGTACATCGCACACCTTCGGCGATGTAGATTGCCCGCTTGCGCTGCATATCGCCGCCGATGTCTCCCGGCAAATGTGCACGTGGGGCTTGTCGTGCATTTGGTCGCGGCGGCGCAGCTCCTCCTCGCAAATCCCGCGGGCGCCCACCCAATATGACTGATGCGGAGTGGGTGGAGGAGCAAGCCCAACATTCGGCGATGACGACAAATCGAAAAGCTCTCCGCGCCAAACAGACCATCAGGCATGTATACCTTGGCGTCGACATTGCTCCTTCCGCTCTTTTGGATTTCCAAGGAGTCGGTGCAAGTCAGGAGAGCACCAACGTGCTGGTGGGTGGATCGCCTTCGGACCCAGACTTCTTCGACCATGGCGGCGGTACTCCACGTTCAGGAACGAGGATCTCCCCCTCGTTGGGAGAGAGCGAGGCGGCGAATGCCGGGGGTGGCATGGGCGTCGACCGTAACCACTCGTACTGGGAATCACCGTTGCCGTAGAGGGGCCAAGTCCTAGACGTCGATCTCACAGGCGGGAGAGGGCGTAGCCTGTTCGTGGACATTGCCGACACAGACCACCACATGTTTGATGGAATGCATGCCGACGGGAACAGGGTATGATCTGCATCACTACCCCTGTTTGTGTGCGTCGTGGATTGCATGATCAATTTTGTGTGTTCGACGTTGCACGATTAAGTTCAAAGGTACCCATTCTGCAGTCACACAACGCTCTGAATGAAGAAGTGAACTAGGAAGCGCACGAGGAAGACGTCGAGGTGGAAGATATCGAGGCACAAGAGGTCAAGGTGCAAGATCTTGAGACCAGGATGACGACGAAGATCGTCAAGACGCGGAGGAAGGGAACTAAAGGCAAGAGGTCAAAACCCATCGAGGACGAATGCATGTGTGACGCATGGAAGCTGGTCACAAACGATGCCACCGTTGGCGCCAAGCAAACATACGACCGGTATTGGAAAAGGATTCACGGCCAATTCCACGAGATGAAGAAATATCGCAACTATGCCAAGGTGAAGGTGGACCGCGACGCCAGCGCCATGTCACACAGATGCCCGTCCATACAAGCCGGGTGCAACGCCTTCCATGGCGCGCTAGAACAAATCGAGGCAAGGAAGGAGAGCGGCAAGACGATGGCGGACGAGTTGAAGGACACACTCCGCCTCTTTCGCGGCAACAACGACGACAAGGAATTCAAGTTCATGCATTGCTTCACCTAGATTCAAAGCTCCAAGAAGTGGGAGCTCACCCTTCTCGATCTCAACGGTCGCGGCCCTAGTGAGCAATCGTCAGATCACCATGTCGGCGCCTCGGAGGGACGACCAATTGGGAACAAGAAAGGCAAGGCCAAAAAGCACGGCGCATCATCAGCAGCGGCCGTTCAAGAGTCAATCCAGAAGTGCCTCGCCAAGGTAAAGTCGATCTCGAAGTGGAACGCGTCAACTTTCAAAGATAGTTGGACATCGTTGATTGATAAGCAATTCGAGAAGATCACGCTCGAGAAAGAGAGTGTTGAAGCGACGATGATGGTCGCTGAGATAGCAAGAATCCAAGCGATGTCGGAGGCGTTGGCTATGGGAGTCGAGAAAAGGAAGGAGGGCGCCAAGATCTTGACCGCCAACCTATCGATCATGACAACGCCGGTGCGGGCTTGGCATTTGCTCTATCAGCAACGCATCCTACGTGAAGCGGGGTTTCTGCCGCAGGAGCACGATCCAATGACGCACCAGCAGGAGTAGGATCCACCGGCGCTCCAGCACGAGCAGGATCCACCGGCGCACCAGCACGAGCACCCGGCGCACAAACATGACCTGGAGGAAGATGAGATCGTATCCGAGGAGGCTGCGCGGGAGGCACCGGAGATCGCGACCAAGGAGACGGCGTTGGAGGCACCGTCGACCCTTTGATTTCTACGCCTATGAGTAGGATCACTAGACATGGCGACTATTTTGGGATGTGTGATCGCTGGACAGAGTGACAAACTTGGGCCGAAGGCCCTTTTTTGTTTAAATATGAAATCCAACTAGCTTGGGCCTATCTATTGGGACGCACCGGTTGGGGGCGACACGTCCAATAGGCCGGCAACACGTGCCGGCGCGCCCAATATCATGCGCGGCAAGACTCGCATGCCGCTCTATTGGGGTCGCCGGTGGAGGTGCTCTTAGACACATCCGTTTTAACGATAAATAATATGGGACGGAGTACATACTCCCTCCCTCCATTTCAGCTTATAAGTCATACATGTATCCCTACTTGTCAATGTGACCAACAAAATACAACTTATAGGTATAAAAATTATATCATTAGAAAATACAACATCTAAAGTTTATTATGATATATTATTTGTAATATATAAGTTGTATTCTATTGGTCAAATTGACGACTTAGGGATACGCGCATGACTTATAAACCGAGACGGAGGGAGTACTATAAATTTGACCGGTAGGAGAGTTTGGGAAAATCAATGGGCCTATAAATTATCATGGATGAATTGTCCAGTTATGGTATGGTGACCATGCTCTCCTTCCATACTCAAGACGATTTTTTTAGATAAAAGGCAATAATGCCCGGCTTTGAATTAACAAAACCCCGACTGTACCGCGGCAATTACAAACATGATGCTGATGAACAGCTTACAGGAAACAAAGAACAAGAAAGAAAACTTGATCTTCGACACCAACGCCTGACAACACGGGCAGCACCGGGAGGAAGACGTCGTGAAGCAAACCACCACCAGGAAGCCTGCCAACTTGAGCCCGCTGCGCGTCATTGCCGCCATGCCGATCGCCTCTACCTTTGAAGAAGACCCCTGTCTTCTCGCCTTGGATCGGAAGGCGCCGCGCCGTCAGAAGGAAGAGAAGCTCACCCTAGAGCACGAAAGCACATGGCAGAAGCCTTGCCGAAGAGGAGAGCCCATCGCAGACAGCCCTGCACGTGAGTTACCCACAGACGTCGCCACCGGCACCGCCGAGCCGGAAAGACGCAAGCTTTAGGTCGGAGACGCACCCCGAAGACACGGCAAGATGGAGGCGAGAGAGACAGCCGTGGGAGGCAGGGGCTCACCCAAGCCGCTGTCACACAACTGACAGGTCGCAGCCGCCGGAGAGGGGACCCTTTCCCCTCTCGCCCAGGCCCGAGGGCGCCGTCCCGCCGGCGAGCACCACCTGTAGAGAGCGAGACAAACAATGGGGAGCCACCGACACCGCACCACGCTGCGCACCACCCCATCAGCACCGCTGCAGGCAAGCCAAGCACCACACCAAGAACACTACCTTCCCGCAGCCCAAGGCGGCGCCTCCAAGAAGGGCGCGCCGCCTCCGCCCAATTCGCCGGATTTAGGGTTTTCACCCGGGCGCAGGAAAGGAGGGGAGGGGGATGTACCTCGTCGTCGCCTCCAAGGAGGGGGCCGGCGTAGAGAACGTCGTCGACGACGTGACCGCCCCGCAGGCCAGGGATTTCTCCCGGTACAGGCCCCCGACCCCGAGGAGTTCTTGCGCGATGGTTGGCCGCCGCCTTCAGATCTGGCGACCAGGGCCAACGGGGAGGCCCCGCGCCACGATCCCGCACCACCGCTCCATCACCGCCCGCGCGGACCAGGGGAGCGGTCACCAGCCTCGACGGGCGCCCCCGGCCGCCAGGGCCGACGCCGCCCTCACCATCCGAGGCCGCCGCCCCAGCTTCCGAGAGCTCTCCACCAGAGAAGTAGAGCAGCGAGATCCCCGCCGCCACCGTCCTTGGCAGCCGCGCGCCGGCTTCCCGGAGGTGCCTCTGGTGGCGGCGAGGAGGGGGGAGGGGGAGGGGGTGGTGGGAGACTAGGGTTTCGGTGGCTCCGCCCGAGTCGCCCCAGAGCGGAGCGACGCCCATACTCAAAGACGATGGATGGCATGGTTTGGCTTTCCACGTCACGCTCAGCCCCCTCCTCCACACCCCCTAGCGATGTGCCTTGGGTGATCGTCTCCACCATCGACCATCCTCATTGGCACCCTTTGGAGCCTGCAGCTATGCACGGTGATTGCCCTATATTCTTCCATGATTGAAGGTAATGCCTTGGTCACTATGATGCTTCATCCCACCTTACCTCAGACGGGGTGCGGTAGCGTTCTGCTCTGCACAGCTTCCTTGAACCAGCTGTGCTAACCGGCGGAACCGACATCCGTCCCTTGAACAGCTGGTCCATGATGGGAAAATAATGTGCTGTCCCATGTCCATTTCTTTGGGCGGCTGCCCGCACTGTTGAGGGTGCAGACGTGTGGTGAACTGCTCCACAAGAACATCCTCCATGTCCCAGACTATGGCCGTCAACTCGGCCCGACTTCGTTATTTACGGTCGACCATCCATTTGCCCATTTAATCGCCATTTCCGGGCAGTGGTCGATGGTTTTGTCGCCGGCGATGGCTCTGTCTAGGAGTTCCACGCTGTCGGCACACCACAAGCTAGCGATCTTCTCGAGCACTAGCTCCATGTTCCTTCCCATCAGTTGTTGGCATCTTTGGAAGCATCAAAATGGTACGTTGTCCGGGATGCTACTCCGTCAAATGTGCCTGGAGGCTCGTTATCCTTTGGAGACGCGCACTCTCCTTGATTGGAGGGGTCAGGCCGGTGCCTGTATCGTCTGCCACATTGTGACGCACAGTTTGCTATCGCTTGTGTAGTCATCTGGTATTTGGGCCCCTTCATTCAAAATTCGGGCATGGAAACTCCTACTCCCTCGTCGAACATTCAATTTCTTTTAGAATATAGAGGTGAACACCTTCATACAAATTGTTGAATACTATATTTAGAGTACGTAGCATCTTCAAGTATACGAAGAATAAGTAAATGTAAAATGTATGAATAGGCACATTTCTTGTAAGGGTATAAATAAACCAAATCATGCGTCAATAAACCCCTTGATAGATTTTTCTCTATATATAAGCTTAATTTTCCTGGAAACTGTTTTGTGCTCCCGCCGTTTTGAAAAATTCGATATAAATATTTGAAATTAAAAAAATCTGAACAAAAAATCTGGATGTAGCTAATTAATAGTGCATCTCAAATTTTCAATTTTAAATACGAAATAATATGGCTACACAAATAAGAAAAAATATGATAAAATTTAGAGATTTAAAATATATAGGTATACTTAGATTCACACTTTTGACATTTTTATGTACTTCAAAATACAAAGTATTTGGAATTGAAAATTAGCAAGTTTGTAGGATACACACTAGGTTACACCGGATTTATTTTCAGAATTTTTTAAAAATCGTAGATACTTATTTTTTATTTTTTAGGACGACAGGAGCACTTGCGCTCGTGAGCATCAAATCTCACCATTTTCAGATTTGTTGCGTCTGGCTTTGTTACTCTCACGCCATTTGCTGGGTTATTTGAAAGGTGTTCACGCGTTAGCGCGCAAGTCATTTTCTCGTTTGGAATGATTTTTCATCGATTTTTACCGATAACTTTTTTCCTGTAGTTTTGAAGCAAGGGATGAGCGCGAAAGCCGTTGCGCGTTAGCGTATACATATTATTTCTTGGGCAGGCACGGGCTTCAGTACTTGGCTCACCACCCGGTGGAAGACCTGGTTCTACCGCACAAGGGCAGCTTTCGTAATCCAGGATTTCCCCCAATAAAAAAAAAACTATAAGCTTGATGACAAGTTGACGATCAAGATAATCTTTCACCCGCTGAAAATGTTAAAGGTGTCCTGACAGTACGTCGTCCAAATTGATTGCCCGACAAAATGCTCAGGTATGCATAAATCGCGTGCATATGGCACACCGGGCCTTGTGGTTGTGCCCAGATTAGTATCTTCACGGGGATGCTGGTGGGGCAGGGCTGCGACGTGGAAACAGCTCCAACAGAACCTGTCAGTCGCAAAAACGAGAAGAAGCTGGAAATACTGTTGCGAAGGCAATCATTGTTTCGAAACACTGTAGAAGAATATCTGAGCCATCCTTTTCTGATCCAACGGATATCCTTTATCCCCAGGTCAGCTCAACGGCAACCTCCCTGACGTAACATCGGCATCTAGGAGAGAGAAGGCTGGTCGGTGTGGGCCTGTGGCAGCCATACAACCGCGAAATAAAACTGGCATATTTTTGGCCGGAGCCACGTCGCAATTCGGGGGTTCGACAACACATTTTGATAGCGATGTGCCCCTGGGGACCAGGGGCCACCTTCCTGCACAACGACAAAGCAAACTGGCCTCATGGGAACAGAGGCTCGTGTAAAGCTTCACCTACCAAGTGGGCTGAAACCAAGTAGTATGCCAATCTGGAATTAGAAGCCTACTAGGAAGTACTCCTAGTACATGCGCATGTGCACGCATGGTTACCCTAAAGAAATGTGCCTGCATGTAATACCACTGCACGCATACACGGACGACGGACACCTATTTTATTTGTATCCGCCGCCGCAATGGAGCATCCTTAAGCGCGGCCGTTTTTCTAGCATTTTATAATGGTTGTCTTGCGTTTCTAATAAATTGTTTAGCCATCGGGCAGGTGTCTTGTCGAACTCATATAAGTGATAGGACACCGAATCTAACATAGGTACAGAGGCGAACTCAAAAGAGTGATGCTTTTTTTCCTATGATCATACCCCCAACCATGTCATCCTTGAGTAAAAATGGAATAAGTCATCAGCCATAATCCAATATTTCACTTACCCTTTTTTATTATAGTATGGAAATGCATTCGTTTTCTTTCCATCGATTATGATTTGCAATACCATCGGAGTAAAAAAAAAGGGGGGGATCTAGCGGTTCCGGTTTAAGGATTCCGTTCCGTTTTTCAAACTCCCCTTCTTTTCGTATAGCAATCCCTGATCAAAGAGAAAACAATATCCATTTCAAAACATTTCTAACTGATTGTTTTGGTAGACGAAGAGGGAATTGTGAGAGCTAGCGGACGTTCCTTTTAGAAGAGCAGAATCCAAATATAGTGTTGAAAAAGTAGGCGCTAATTTACCTTGGACTTATTGCCTTATTGGCTGCCCTCCACTCGTGCCTACTTTCACTAACAACTTTTTGACGACTTTCACTTTCAACCAATTCACCGCCTATGTGCGCTTTTACGCTTTTTATTCTCTTCCTCTCCTCGACCTATTGAAGTTGCACTCACCATTTGGCAATAAGTTTGTGCCTGTTTGGAGAGATCATAAATTATTAAACTATGCCATTCACGATACATAGTGAAAAGGAGCGAAGAATGACAAAAGACGAGACTCTACTAGTCTTCTCTCCCTCCGTCACCCCAGACCGAAATGGGTGATCTCGTAGTTCTTGGTGTGTGAAGATGCGTTGTTAGGTGCTCCATTTTTTTACTGAGGACGAATCTCAACCTGTGAGAGATAGCTCTCCATACATTGATAAGGGATGTATGAGAATAGTTAATAATGAGATTATAATTTTAGGAAATGATGCGGAACTAGGTAGTGATATTGATCCGAAAGAAGCTCAACAGGCTCAGCCCCAGCTCTTAAAAAGAAGCATTTCCTCACGCTTGCGGCTAGAATTTACTTCTAGCATGCATACTCCTCTAGAAGCGCATACAATAATGTGTGGCTAGGCAGTTCAGGTGGCTATAAAAGCCTTCTCCCTACTTCTGCTTGAAGCGCTATTTGCGAAGCGTCGACATATGTTCGCAAATTTGCTGGGTGCCGTCCACAGCGGTGACCCCCCAAACACTAACCCCAAACGACCCGATCAAACAATTGAGAGAATTTGCTTTCAATAAATGGAAGCCGCCTACATATCCAGCAACCATACACGTCGATCAAATAAAACTCTCGGCGAACACAAGTTCGGCCATACAACAAATAATCGTCTCAGCCAACACAAGTCCAGCCATCAAAAGGGCACCACCATCACTCGCGGTGCATGCGATTTCTGTACTCGATCACCTCTTCGGCCTCCTCTTCTTCCTCTCCGACCTTCTCTTCTTTCCTGGCCTCCGCTAGAGCCGCCTCGACCACCACCTTCGCCGCTCTTACCACCATGATGCGTCGCCTTTCATCCTGGAAGTAGGCCTTTTGATCGAGGCTCATGTCAGCCATGTTGGTTAACATGATCGAGCGCTCTTCGGCCTTCTCCACCGCCTTGGCTTTGTCCGTGGCCAATCTTAGAAAGATGTTCCACCTATTTTTGATATCAGTGTGCATCTTCTGTTTGCTCGTCGTCGATGCGGCCACCTCCTTCATGTACACGGCCATGGCATCTTGGATGCCGCCTGCCGCTGCCGACTTCTATCTAGCCTTTGCCTTTTTGTTCCCAATAGGCCGTTCCACGCTTCTCCCCGGCATCTTGGTTTCATCCATGTCGCCCCTTACTCCCCTTTGCCGCCAAAGTGAGCCGCCAACTCTTCCATTTTGGGCAGTTTTGAATCTTGGTCCAAACATGCATGAACTTGAAATGCTTCTTGCCATCCATGTTTAACTCGACGTACATCTTGTGAGCATCCTTCATCTAAACAAAGTTCGGTGTCATAATAAGTAAGAAAAGTAGAAAAAAGAGCATGGCAACTTGAAAGGTTTCTTAGTTTCATCTCGTCGTTCTTGCCACTCTCGTCCCTCATGTAGACTAGCTCATAGTAGCCATGAAATTTCTTAGAAAACCCTTGAAGAATGGCCCACTGGTTCTCAATTCCTTTCGCATTGCGATCGGGGAGGTAGCCGTGCTTTTGGCA
This sequence comes from Alopecurus myosuroides, assembly GCA_028641055.1. Taxonomy (NCBI): domain Eukaryota; kingdom Viridiplantae; phylum Streptophyta; class Magnoliopsida; order Poales; family Poaceae; genus Alopecurus; species Alopecurus myosuroides. Next base: position 232,201,699 of record CM054063.1, on the reverse strand, counting down.
TGTCTTTCGTTGAAGTCTTTCAGAATGTGCTTCCAATACGCCTCACATGTTTGTTGTGCGTCTTTGCCGGCATCAGTGCTCACGAACACCCATGATTCGGCCAACAGTTTCATCTTCCAAGCTGGACCATGTCTTGCCTTGGCATCCCGGCTTCTTGATGGTCTGGTTGGTGTCAACGTCATGGACATCTTCTTCAACCATGTCGGTATCCTCGTCATGAAGATCGTCGTAGGCTTGGCCACCGTCACCTTGCCCAAATTGATCGGCGTCGAAGTAGACGGTGGAGTTGCGGATAATGGGATGCATCGCCTCCTATCAAACACTTGGCAATCAACACAAAATTCACCTGGGTAGCCGGCCTCTCACACACGCATAATGGAAGCAATAAATTCGAGCAAAAATTAATGCACACAAACATAATTCAAACAACAATTAATGCACCTCGTTCGGCTGCGTCGTTTGGTCGATCATGTTGGCGCCTTGTTCACTGAAGAGTTCTCCCCGGGATGTCGTCTTGTCGCTGCTTGTGGCTCAACTCTGACGCAGTGCCCGCGATGATGCTGACATGATCACACGCTCGTTGGGAAACCCCAAGCGGAAGGTATGATGTAGTCTGGTGTAAAATTCCCCTAGTGTGGAACCAGAGTTTATCGAACTAGTAGAACTTTGTAGTCTCGAAGAAGGTTATTTGTATCAACGGCACCGTTTATCGATATTGACCAAGCGTGGAAGGTTATCAATCTTCCAGTCTTGCTGAAAACGGGAGAATTAAACGTATAGAGTCTTGTAGAGTAATAAAACTAAGAAGAGAATAGCGAGGAAACAATAAAGAAAATTGCTTAAAAGAAGGTTGCAATATGAGGAAAATAGGACCAGGGCCATAGTTTTATTAGTGGTGTATCTCCAAAGAAAACAAACATGTTGGGTGAACAAATTACATCTGGGAAATTAACAAATCATGAACGTATAACAATACTATTATGACGAGATATCTAAAATTCCACCTCAAGAAAGCTATCCGACAAATCCCTTGGTATTAAGTTGCAACAACGAAGTGATTCCTATGTGTGCAACAGACAAATGTATTAAGATCAATATGTAATGTAAGCAGTGGTTCTCATTTGTAGACAAGAGCACCGCAGTTTTCCTCCATAGTGGCAACAACACATCCTTCCCCCACACGTTTCTATCACTCGAGCGCATGCTACCCACTATCTAGCATATAAACCCTCTCTTGGAGGTGAAAACAACTACTGACAAAGCTAACAATAAACACCGGAGAGCATTGCAAGACAAGATTGAAACCTTCTACAAATATAAGCGAAGCATCTCAGATTGACATGAACAAAATAATTATAATATAATGGTTCATCGGATCCCAGCAGACACAACATTCACAATTACATAACAGTGGTCTCAGTCATGTGAGGCAGCTCACGAGGCTCTAAACATGGAGGCATAGGGGAGAATACAACCATCTAGCTACTGTTATGGACCTGTAGTCCCGAGATGAACTACTCACACATCTGACCGGAGGGGATCATGGCGATGTAGAGGCATGCGGTGACGATCCCCCTATCCGGCAGGGTGCTGGAGCAGCACTCTAGAAGCCCTAGGTTGGACATTCGAGGTGACGGCGCCTCTCTGTATGTTTTGTCGAAAATAACTCTATCCCTGTAATTTTTAGGGTTAAGCGCAATTTATGGGCGAAGAGGCGACTTGAGGCGGTGGCTAGGGGCGATAGCGGCCCACCAGGTGCGGCCAAGGAGGGGCCACGCCTGGCACCCTCCTGGTGGCCCCATGACCCCATCTTCGGCTATACTTTGGACTCCGTCTCCGTTCCGGGTAAAAAATGATCTTCGTGGATTTTCATCCCTTTCCGAGAGTATTTCCTTAATAACTTTTCTGAAATAGAAAAATAGAAGAAAACATAAACTGGCATGGGGCATCTTGTTAATAGGTTAGTATGTGAAAACATCCGGAAAACGGAAGAAAACATGTAGAAAGAAAAAGGTATTGGGTAGAAAACAAGCATGAAGCATACAAAATTATAGATACGTTTGCAACATATCACGCGACTCAAAGAGGGCCTCCATGTTGTGGTCGATGCCACCTGACTGCATCGGCTCATCGGGTGAGATGGAGAAACGAGGTTGTCGTGTGGCCGGCAGGTGGCTTGGGTCGGCTTAGTAGCACGGGCACGGTGACGAGCTACCTTGGGGGCCGATAGATGTGGCATTTCGGCTCAAGGCCACAAGCACATCGGCGGTCACGTTCGGCGTACCCACGGGGCAACTACTCGATTACCTGGTGTCAGCTCATGGAATAGAACCCAACCTGGAGAAAATTCATGCCATCCTGAAGATGAAGGAACCAACAAACCTCCGAGGCGTCCAACAGCTGGCAGGACGGCTAGCTGCTCTCAGCAGATTCATCGCAAGGCTGCGCGAGTAGGCCCTCCCTTTCTACAAATTGTTGAAGAAGACAGATAAATTTGAGTGGACATCATAAGCAAAGAAAGCATTCAAAGACCTAAAGAGAACAACGTCGAGAGTAAAGTACTGGCGACACCCGAAGAAAGAGAGCCCATGTACTTACAACTATCTGCGACTAACCAGGTGGTCACCACAGTAATCGTGGTGGAACGACCCGAAGACGGGAAGACGCGTGGAGTACAGACGCCAATCTACAACCTGAGCTAAATACTCTCACCATGCAAACAACGATACCCACATTACCAGAAGCTCGCATATGGGTTGTCTTCACGGCTCGAAAGCTCAAGCACTACTTCCAGGAGCATACCATAACGGTGCTAAACGACGCATCACTCGGTACAATCATGAACAACCCCATGGCATCTAGAAGAATCGCCAAGTGGAGCATCGAATTAGGCTCCTGGGACATAGTGTACAAAAGTCGAGATGCTCTTAAGTCACAGATAGTCGTGGATTTTCTCTCGGAGTGGACAGAATTACAAAACCCTGGACCTCCCGAGTACTCTAGTTCATGGATCATGCACTTCGAAGGGTCCAAAAGGAATGAAGGTGTGGGAGCCGGAGTCGTACTGATATCACCGAGAGGCGATAAGCTTCGGTATGTCCTACAGCTCGATTTCCCGCTAGATGACAGAGCCTCGAACAATGACACCGAGTACGAAGCACTCCTACACAAAATGAAGATGGCGTTGGCTTGTGGAGCCACTCGACTAATGATTTACGGAGACTCCAACCTCATCGTGCACCAAACGATGAAGGAGTGCAACACAATCGCAGATAACATAATCACATATCGCGATATGTACAACCTGCTCGAGGGAAGCTTCAAAGGTTGCAAGTTGAGGCACGTCACACGATCAAGGAACAAGGAGGCAGATAGACTGGCGAACATCGGGTCGACAAATGCACCGATACCACCAGGGGTCTAACTAGAGAAAAAAACAAGAGATCCGTCTAGCTCAAGAAACCTCAGAAACATCCGTGAAAATTCTATCAGAAATTGGCGAACAGAGTGCACTTATCGCTGCAATACACCACATCTTGAGGCAAGTCGACCTGGTCGAGCTAGTTTGGACGCACAAGTACCTGGACTATATGCTCCGACAGCAGCTCCCAGAAGATGTATATGAGACGAGGCAGATAGCACGACGCAACAAATCCTGTCGGGTCATCAACGACGAGCTGTACAAGCAAAGTATCTTGGGAACCCTCCAGCGCTGCATCGCACCTGAGGATGGGAAGGAACTGCTCCGAGACATACATAAAAGAGATTGCGGGCATCACGCCAGTTGGAGAGCAATTGTGGGCAAGACCTTTCGAGCAGCATTCTACCGGCTTACTGCAGACAGAGATGCGATAGACCTAGTCAAAAGAAGTGACGCCAGCCAGAGATTCGTACCTAAGCCACACATGCCAGCAACAGAACTGCACATGATCCCACTATCATGGCCCTTTTTTCAATGGGGGCTAGACATGGTTGGACCGTTGTGCAAGTCAACACCCGAAGGATACACCCACCTGCTCGTGGAAGTCGACAAGTTTACAAAGTAGATAGAGGTCGTCCCAATAACGTCCCAGGCCGCCAAGTGCGCCGTCAAGTTCCTCAACTACATAGTATGTAGGTTCGGTGTTCCCCACAACATCATCACGGACAACGGGTCCAACTTCACGGTCAAAGAAAATCAAGCCTTCTGCAAGGAAAAAGGAATAATTATAAGTTACGCCTCCGTGGCTCATCCACAGACCAACGGTCAAGTCGGACGATCAAACGGCTTAGTTTCGAGTGGCCTGAAAAAGCGGCTACTATCTCGACTAGACGATGCAGCAGGACACTGGGCCGAAGAACTACCATCAGTGTTGTGGAGTCCGAGAACAACTCCAAACCGATCGACCAACTTCACACCATTTTTCATGATCTACGGTGCAGAAGAAGTCCTTCCCGAAGATATTCGCTTCAACGCGCTGAGAGTCGTCACCTACAGAGAAGAAGTCTCCAACATGGCACTCGCCGAAGATATGGATGCACTTGACGAAGCACGGGACATTTCTCACGCCAGATCGGCCATCTTCCAGCAAGCACTGCGCAACTACCATAGTCGCCGCATCCGTAGATGATCTTTCGTGAAGGGAGATTTTGTGATGCGACTCAAGCAAGAAAGCCACCACAAGCTCTCTCCCCCTTGGGAGGGACCCTACATAATACACAAAGTCATCATGGGAGGCACGTACCGCTTGAAAGATCTGATACGTCTCCGACGTATCTATAATTTTCGATGCTCCATGTTGATATTATGCCAATTGCTACATGTATTCTATACACTTCATAGCATTTTTATGCATTTTCTGGACTAACCTATTGACAAGATGCCACAACTCTAGTTCCTGTTTTCGCTTGTTTTTATTTTCAAAAAAAATGTTATGGAAATATTCTCGCAATTGGACGAAACAAAAACCAAAGTCCCTATTTTTCTATCACATACACGGAGTCCGAAGGAGACCCGAAGGGGGCCAGGGAGGCGACCAAACCACGTGGCGGCGCCCCCCGGCGCCACCACATGGTATGGTCCCCCTGGTCACCCACGACATCGCCCTTCCACCTATATATTGATATCCGCGGGAAAACCCTAAATACCCGAGCCTCCATCCACGAAAAGTTTCGTAGCCACCGTCGTCGTCAACACTAGTTCAGAAGGGTTCTGAATCTCTTCTCGGCACCCTGCTGGAGAGGGGAATCAGAACTGGAGGGCTCTTCATCACCATGCATGTCTCCGGAGTGATGTGTGAGTAGTTCATCCTTGGACTACGGGTCCATATCAGTAGCTATATGGCTGTCTTATCCTCTTTTGTGCCATTATGGTTAAATCTTGTGAGCTGCCTAACATGATCAAGATCATCTTATTGTAATGCTACATGTTGTGTTTGCTGGGGTCCGATGAATATTGAATACTATGTCAAGTTGATTATAGATATATCACGTTTATGTTATTTGTGATCTTGCATGCTCTTTGTTGCTAGTAGATGCTCTGGCCAAGTTGATGCTTGTGACTCCAAGAGGGGGTATTTATGCTAGATAGTGGGTTCATGCCTCCAGTAATCTGGGATAGTGACAATAACTTCTAAGATTGTGGCTGTGTTGTTGCCACTAGGGGTAAAACAATAATGCTTTTTCTAAGGATAATTCTATTATTTACATTACGCACTTTACTTAATGCAATAATCTGTTGCTTGCAACTTAATACCCAAAGTTTGTTTGGATGAGTTCCTGAGGGTGGATTATTATTCATAGATGCAGTTGGATGATGGTCTATGTATCATATTGTAATTCCCAAATGAATCTCATAATAATCATCATGTCATGTATGTGCACTACGGTGCAACCTCTATTTTGTCAATTGTCCAGATGTAATTTGTTCACCCAATATGTTATTTATCTGTTATGGAGAGACACCACTAGTGAACTGTGGAACCCGGTCCATTTTTTACGCTGATAATACAATCTACTGCAAGCATTGTTCTCTCTTACTACAAACATTGTTCTCATTTCATTCACTGCAAACATACATCATTTGCCACACTATACGTCGAATCCTTTGTTTTCAGCAAAACCGGTGAGATTGACAACCTCACGGTTTCGTTGGAGCAAAGTATCTTGGTTGTGTTGTGTGCAGATTCCACGTTGCTTCTGAGCCTGGTAGTGCACCCTGCCAACATCAGCTGTCAACAACCTTCAGAAGTGATTTCTTTCTCCTACTGGTTCGATTAAAGTTTGGTTTCTTTCTTAGGGAAAATCTTGATGTTGTACTCTTCATACCTTCCTCTTGGGGTCTCCCAACGAACGTGTGTTCACGTGCCATCAGGATCCAGAGAGCGGCATCGTCTACTCCAACTCGTGGAACGTCACGCACATGCGCAAATTCTACCCCTAGGAAGTTATTCTCCTACTCGCAAATAAGGTTGTTACCAGCCATAGTGTAATTCAAACAAATACATGGCTTCTCAGCCATCGAAATAAATAATCTTCGATTCCCAGCTTCATTATTCTATCGATTGACAAAACTCATGCTAAATAAGGTCACACCCCAACGCATGGGGGCTACTCCAAATTAGCATAACAAGAAAAACTATGTATTCACAAAACACACTCATTTACAAGGTCAATGTATACACACCTTAACACACCTTAAACAAATTCACAAAAAACTGGGTACATACACCTTACATGATCACGAACAAACATGAGGCTACTGGCGACTCACTCTCTCGGAGTAATCGCTCCATCTCAGCAGCAGTCAACCGAATAATACGCTTAGCAGCATGCCACACTACTTTGTAATGAGGATCAAAATCTACTAGAACCTCCTGGGTAGCAGGCGGTTACACAACAAAGTTGAAGTTTACATTGGGGTGCCAAAGCCGCACGAAGGCCAAGACAACCTGAGATCCGCGGACCAATTGCTGAGCGCACACTCGCGAACATCTTCGACTCGATGAAATTTCCGCAACAACATACTCAGTGGACCGGGAGCAACATCCAGAGGATACAAAGTCCGATAAATAGAAGACAACGCCTCCCGGCACGATCCGACAAAATGTTGGACTTGACGCACCCGATACCGAAGAGTCTCCATGGTGAAACTCCTGCTTCGATCAGATCAGAAGTTGCAGGCGTGAATATTCGAACCACCAAATTCAGACGCAATTCGATTATTCACCCATTGCCCTTTAGGATTCATGTCAGGCTCGATACCTGCAAACACGGGGGCTCTAAGGACATACAGAGCGAGTCCCTTGTGACATTGGCCAATCCCTCTAGGACAAATTGTTTGCGTTCAGTGGAAATTTTTTCTTGGACTTAGAAACATATGCAACAGCTTGCAAGGCCTTCAGTTTTTGCTCACCATCGGCAACACGGCCATGAAGAGAAGTGACCATACTTGCATCTGTCAAAAAAGGCACGGCGGGGACCCTAGGAGTACTAGAAGATCTAGAGCTGGCCTCGATCACATGAAAGAAGAAGGACAGAGTGCAAACTATGAGTCAGCACGGCGGGAAGACACTCGACGGTTACGTCGAAAAATATTTTAAAGTGCCCGGGGGCTACTCCCATCAGGAGAACATGGAGGAAAGCAACACAATTTCAGCCAACAATTCGAACTCCCACATTAAGAAAGCAAACTCAGAGTACGTCAAGCACACACATAAGTTCATTACAGGCTGGAAAGCAAAAGCAATAACGCTATCTACCCTAAGGAATGCTGGATTTGCCAGAGACAGCTTCAGTCACATCATGCTTTACGCTACGTCCACGAGACATCAGCTCTGACAGCATCCTGGCTAATTTCTCAGCGCGAGCGGCAAAAGGTTTGATCGCTACCTTTTTTCCCGTGATGTCCTTAGGAGGCTCTGAGTATATCTTCTCCAAGTCTCCCTGGAAGCTATTCTCCAAAGCAATATGGATGGCCGTCTTCACACGGCACTCGGTTTGAGCAAGAGTATACTCATGAAGAGGGTCTTCTTCACCAAGGAAAACCTATAAAAGGTCACCTAGAGTTGAAGGAATCTCCTTCCCCACGAAAAGCCGCTTGTGTAGCAAAGAGAGAGCCAAAGAACTGTCGCGATGGACGGAAGAGGCCTTCATCCCATGCTCTTCTAGCTGGGAGTAGACGCCCGTTAGTGCATCACGCCTAACTTGGCCAGGGATCACCAGATTAACCCCAAGCGCACCTGCAACATCCGAAAATGTCTGAGACCAAAAGACCTCGAAAAAAGCAACAACAATAAAAACTGTCGAGTTGTGTACCTGACAAAGGCGCAGCCACAGGGCGAAGGGGATCAGTTAGCTAGTTTTCATGAGTCTGACCCGCATCTTCCAGCTTCTTCAGATCCTCTCAAGACTTCGCGAGCTTGGCGTCAGCCTCCTTTTGGGCAGATTCCGGGTCTTTCTCAAAACCCTTCGCCCGATCGACAGATTCAGCCCTCTCGGCGTTCGCGCGAGCAGCCTCATCTGAAGGACAAAGCAGAGACGCTAAGGACAAAGGAAAAAAAGGGAAGAAGATGTGCCACTTGCGATGTCCAAAAAACTCCCTCTCGAAGACTGGTGATCCTGAAGAAGTTGGTCGTGCTCCCGGCGAAGACTAACGCATTCGGCTTCTGCAACCGCGAGGCGACGCCCGAAAACGGCCAAAGACTCGAACATATCATGCAAATACAAAGAACACAAAATGAGTACCAATGCTACTTGAGTCTATACCCGACTGTAAATAGTCGACTATATTAACCTAACATTATTATCAATTTGAACTTGGATGGCATTCAAAGTTTTACTTTGTTTAACATCTTGTGGTAAAACCTTCAGTTTTAGAAAATCAACATCAATAGCTAGGCTATCTACTTTAGAGGCAAGCACATCTATTTTACCAAGTTTTTCCTCAACAGATTTATTAAAAGCAGTTTGTGTGCTAAAAAATTCTCTAAGCATGTTTTCAAGATCAGAGGTAGAGCTTTTATTATTATTGTAGGAATTGCCATAAGAATTACCATAACCATTATTAGGAGGATAGGGCTTATAATTGTTTCCACCAAAATTATTTCTATAAGTATTGTTGTTAAAATTATTATTTCTAATAAAGTTTACATCAAAATGCTCTTCTTGAGCAACCAAAGAGGCTAAAGGAACATTATTAGGATCAACTTGAGCTTTACCATTAACAAGCATAGACATAATAGCATCAAGACTTTCACTCAAAGAGGAGGTTTCTTCAACAGAAATTACCTTCTTACCTTGTGGAACTCTCTCAGTGTGCCACTCTGAATAATTTATCATCAAGAAGCTTTGTTGCATTACCCAAGGTGATGGACATAAAGGTACCTCCAGCAGCTGAATCCAATAGGTTCCTTGAGGAGAAATTCAGTCCTGCATAAAAGGTTTGTATAATCATCCAAGTAGTCAATCCATGAGTGGGACAATTCTTCACCATAGTTTTCATTCTTTACCAAGCTTTAGCAACTTGTTCATTATCAAATTGTTTAAAATTCATTATGTCACTTCTCAGGGATATAATCTTAGCAGGAGGATAATATTTTCTAATGAAAGCATCTTTACACTTAGTCCATGAATCAATACTATTTCTAGGCAAAGATAGCAACCATTCTTTAGCTCTTCCTCTCAAAGAGAAAGGAAATAATTTCAGTTTAATAATATCTCCATCCACATCTTTATATTTTTGCATCTCACATAGTTCAACAAAATTATTAAGATGGGCAGTAGCATCATCAGTACTAATACCAGAAAATTGCTCTTTCATCACAAGATTTAATAAAGCAGGTTTAATCTCATCGAAAGAAGAAGTAGGAGCATGTGGAGCAATAGCTGTACAAATAAAATCATTGTTGTTTGTGCTAGTGAAGTCACACAACTTAGTATTCTCAAAGGAACTCATTTTAGCAGAATAAAAGCAACCGAAATAAATAACAGCTATGAAGTAAACTATTTTTTTGTGTGTTTTTGATAAAGAGAAGCAAAACAAGACAAAAATAAAAACAAGACAATAAACAAAATAAAGAGGTTGAGAGTGAGAGACTCCCCTTGCCAGAAGACTTCTTTCTCCCCGTCAACGGCGCCGGAAATTTCCTTGATGTTGTGTGTTGGGATACCACAAGAGGAGGGTGTGATGAGCACAGTGGTAGGAAATTCCCCTTAGTTAAGAACCAAGGTTATCAATCCAGTAGGAGGAAGAGGATCTCAGGAAGGTTGATGCCACTGGCGGTGGTGCTGGCGCTTCACCGGTGTCAGCAACAAGGTGGAACCTGCACACAACACAACCAAAATACTTTGTCCCAACAGTACAGTGAGGTTGTCAATCTCACCGGTCTTGCTAAAAACAAAGATTAGACGTATAGTGTGGAAAATGATGTATGCTTGCAGTAAGTAGAGAAAACAGGAAATTGTTGTGGTTTGTTTAACAGTATAGGAAAATGGACCGGGGTTCATAGGTTCACTAGTGGTGTCTCTCCATAAAAGATAGCATGCTGGGTGAACAAACTACAGTTGGGCAATTGACAAATAGAGGTTGCACAGTAGTGCACAATATAACATGATGATTACTATGATATTTCGTGCGGGCAATACAAAAATATAGATAGACCGAAATCAATCTGCATCTATTTCTAATAATCCAACCTCAGGTTATCATCCGAACCCCCTTGGTTATTAAGTTGCAAGCAACAGATAACCGCATTAAACAAAGTGTGTAATGTAAGCAATGATTATGCATGCGGGCACTCTCACCGCTGTTTTCTCCCTAATGGAAACAACACATCCTCCTCCTTCACGTTTCTGTCACTCGAGCAAGGCAGTGAGGAGGCATGAACCCACTATCGAGCATAAATACTCCCTCTTGGAGTCACTAGCAACTATTTGGCCAGAGCAACCACTTGCAACGGAAAGCATGCAAGATCACAAATAGCATATGCAAATAAAGACTATAATCAACTTGGCATAAGGTCAATATTCATCGGATAACAGCAAACACAACATATAGAATTACATAAGATCAATCTCCATCATGATAGGTAGATCACGAGATCTAAACATGGAGGCATATGAGGAGAAGACAACCATCTAGCTACAGCCACGAACCCGTAGTACAAGGATGAACTACTCACGCATCACTCCGGAGGCAGACATGGTGATGTAGAAGCCTCCGGTGATGATCTCCTCTCCGGCAGTGTGCCGGAAACAGCTTCAGAACCTCCCTGATCTAGGGTTGACGGTGACGGCGGCTGTGGAACTTTTCGGGGATTTTTGATCAGGTGCCTAGGGTTTTCCATCCGGGGGGATTAAATAGGCTAAAGGGCAAAGGCAGTGGAGCTCTAGGGGCCCCACACCCATAGCTGGCTCGGTCGGGGGGACCCGCGCCACCTTATGGTGTGGCCCCCCTCGTGCCCGTCTTCGACTCTTCGGGCTTTGTGGGGTCCAACTCCGAGAATGTTTCCAGAACAACTTTTCTAAAACCAAAAAAAATAGAAAACAGGGAACTGGCACTTGGCAACTTGTTGATAGGTTAGTCCCGGAAAACGTATAAAAATGCTATAAATAAGGGAGAAAACAAGTATCAATTGGCATAATATGATCATGGAGCACCAGAAATTATAGATACGTTGGAGACGTATCAGTCGATATAGGCGACCTACATTTGGTGTCGTATGTTGGAATGTCACGCGCTAGATCTACGGTCTCACCGGCTTCATCCACGTCAAGCTCAAGCTCCGGATCTACGATTTCCATCGAAATCGATCTACTTCGAGTCCTTCGACTTCACGTTGCACTCGCCGACTTTTGGCCCGATGTTCAGCGATCTTCAAGGCGGCCTCAAGCTGACGTTCGGCGACTTCTGCTTCAACGCCAGCAAAGAAGGAGTCATGCGCTTCCCCGACTCTCCATCGCTGGCACAATTGGAATCTCCATCGGCACTAAGCATGGAGACTCCAGCGCTACCACCCATCGATCCTAGCTACAACTCGAAATCGAGAATCGCATCGATCGACCTCAACGATCTCGACTTCTACACGATAGTAGCGAAAGAATTCGTCGATCTTGACATCAACGATCACTTTGATGTAGAGACTTGAGAACCTCCCATGGCGCACGTCTACATGGCCGAACGAAGGACAATCATCGCTACGTTAGAAGCATGGGATGTGTCAAAGGCCGTGGTGGAAACCAACTCCGCGCTAGAGCCAAACTCCACCCAAGAGGACCTGACACCCTATCATCACTTCCTGTCAAAGAAGAACAAGGAGATGCTACGAGAAAGACGAGCACTCGACGAACGCAAACGCCTTGTAGACATCCTGAGTCAACAAAGGGCAGAGTAGTCAGCCATAAACGGTGGGTGAACACGACACGCACCAAGTCGAAAACCAAGATACATCTCCAAGACCGCCAACATGGATCACGAATCGCTTAGCGGTACTATGTGGAGCCTCGAGTCCTCCTTCATGTCCGTCGATGAACATGACAATCTAGGGCCTAAAACTCCTGCGGCTGCCATTCTCGTGGCTACACCATACCTGCAAGTCACTCAGCCCCGAGACGGCGATCCCGAGAAGAGCAACATTGCCAGGCAACCAGAAGACAAGGCATGGTTGGAGCTTCCCTCACACCAAAAGAAACCAAAAGACCCACTACCACTTCCACTAACGCGCCACCTATTGGATGATCGCCTCGACGTCGCGAGAACGCGTCTCCACGACGCAGAGAAGAAGGGTCACCTCGACGACACCGCAGCAGGGGCCCGCGACGGCGCGATGACGAACCACGATACCGCAGCCGCAGTCGGGAACTGCAACATTTAAGTAAGGAGCCACGATACAACGATGATCGCGATCTCGGCCCGCATGACGCCCGAAGCGACATCGCCCAGCACAAAGTCGATAGGGCTCGCGCCTGCCGAAACCGAGAATACTCATCCTCCGAGTCTGACGGCGGAGAAGAAGCATGCGGTGCACTCTACTTTAGTCACAAAATTCGCGAAGCAAAGATGCCAAAAAATTCAAGCTCACTACATAAGTACCCATGTACGAAAGCTCCTAGGAGCCGAGAACTTGGTTATCACACTACCTGATCGCGGTTAAATTCCAGAGGGGGTAACAAGGTTGTTGAACCATACTTGTACGTGTACTGTCATGATGTAACGTAACTGTAATACTTCCCATCACCTCCTCCTTCTTAGGCTAGCCCTAGTAGTTAGGATCTCTACCTCCCACGACTGCTTGTAACTATATGTACGGTTTTCACCAGATGAATCAATCTATCGATCAACTATCCCAAACAGCTTGGTATCAGAGCACAGGCTCGACCTCCCACTCGAGATCCACCATGGCTGACACCAACGCCACCGGCGCCCAAGTCACCATGCCATCGACCACCTCCTCCCAACCCCTCAACCCCCTTGACTCCGATCCCCGGACTCCTCTACCACAGCGCCTCGCGACGGCCGCGCCACCACCGCATCTCACACCTGATCCCTACGATCTGGCCGGGATGGGCGACTCCCTCCCCGTGATGCCACCCATCGGCGCCGCCGCAAGTCAGGCTCTCTCCTTTCCCTCCCTTCACCCCACTCCCTCTCCACCGATTCTCGCCGTCAACATCAACTCGTACATCAACTTCACTGTCAACTCATCGGGGGCAAACTTCTCAAAGTGGCGTCAAATTTTTGTTTTTCTCCTCACAATGTACAAAGCCCTTGATCATGTCACCGAGGGCGCGGCGCCGGCCATCCCCGACGACGATTGGCGCGCTGTCGACATCCACATCTCCCTGTGGATCATGGCCACCCTCTCCGATGACCTCCACCGTCTCGTTGCCGCGCCGGATGGTCTCGCCTACACGACGTAGACTCGACTGCACCAGTTCTTCTTCAACCATCAGTCCACGCGCTACGTCTACCTTAGCAAGGCGTTCCGCAGCTGCCCCCGCGGCGATCTGGACGTGGCCACGTACGCAAGCAAACTCCAGGGCCTCGCCGACGACCTCGCCGCGATCGGCCGCCCCGTCAGCGACGAGGATCTCACTCTCCAGTTCCTCGACGGCCTCGGCGATCCGTTCAGCCTCCCTGCCGAGCTGATCCGCGTCTCCAAGCCCCTGCCGCCCTTCGTCGACGCTCTCTCGCGCATCCAGATCGCGGAGGTTAACAACACACACAAGGCGCAGGCGAGCGCTGTGCAAGTCCATGTCGCCCACGGCGGCGGTTCCGGCGGCCAGCCCAACTTCGGCACGCATCAGGGCGGCCAGCGCAACCACGGTGGCCAGGCCGGGGGGGGGGCACCCACGGGGTCAGCCCCAACTACAAGGGGAAGAACCCCATCCCCGGTTTCATCCACCACAACCAGCGCGAGAACGCCAGCGGCGGTCACCGCGGACAGGCCGCGCACGGTGCAGGCTCGCAGAACGGTGGCGGTGGTCACCGCGCTCCGGCCGCGCCCAGTTCAGGTGCTCAGAACGGCAGCGGCATCCAGCGCCACGGCTCGGGGTCCTCACAGCAGCCCTGGGTCGGGTACTTCGCGCCGGTGGGCGCGCCCTTCCCGACCGTGCGTGCCCCCTGAGTGCCCCCCAACGCATCCAGCGTCCTCGGTCCCCGCCCCGGCGCTCCTACTCATGCCTACCCCGTCATGCTGACTGCGAGCCCTCCTCCGGCGACGCCATACTCTACATCGACACCACAGCCCACCTTCGACCACGCCGCGATGATCCACGCCGCCAACGCCAACAACTCCCTCACCTCGAACCCGGAATGGATCATGGACTCCGGAGCCTCCTCGCACGTCACCGGTAAGATGGGTAACTTGACCACAACTCATTCCAATTTAGGCTTAAATTCCAAACATATCATTGTCGGTAACGGATCCCGCCTCCCTGTTCTCGCTATTGGTTCTGTTCAAATATCCACACTCCCACTGCATTTACAGAATGTTCTTGTCTCACCTTCTATTGTCAAGAATTTGATCTCTGTTTGCAAATTTACTCGTGATAATTATGTCTCCATCGAATTTGACCCTTTTGGTTTTTCCGTGAAGGATCTAGCTACCAAGACTACCCTCCTTCGCTGCAATAGTGAAGGTGATCTGTATCCCTTCTTCGGTTCCACGACATCGCCGCCCACCGCGCTCCTCGCCGCCACCCACAACATATGGCATCTCCGTCTCGGCCACCCGAGCTCCACTACTCACTACCCCGCCGATTTTCTCTCTTCATGTAATAAAGATAGCTCCATTAGTCGCTCACCACTTTGTCATGCATGCCAGCTCGGACATCACACTAGATTACCGTTCTCCACCTCCACCTCCCACACCACCGCCGCCTTTCAGCTCATACACTGCGACTTGTGGACCTCTCCCGTTCTTAGTTTTACTGGTTACAAATATTATTTGGTTGTACTTGATGATTTCACTCATTACTCTTGGATGTTTCCCCTGAAAAACAAATCCGATACATGTGCCATTCTTCAACGTTTTTTTGCCTTTATTCGTACTCAGTTTAATACCTCTATACAGTGTTTGCAATGTGATAATGGTGGCGAGTTTCTTACCATTTCTCTTCGTGACTACTTTGCGCAACACGGTGTCGTTTTTCGCCTCTCATGTCCACACACATCCCCCCAAAACGGCAAGGCCGAACGCCTCATTCGCACCACCAACGACATTATTCGCACACTCCTTGTACAAGCCAACCTACCACCACCGTTTTGGGTCGAAGCCCTCCACACTGCCACCCACCTCATTAACATTCGCCCCTCCCGCTCCATAAACCACGACACCCCACACTATCGCCTCTACGGAACACAGCCCACATATGATCACCTACGAGTTTTCGGTTGCCTATGCTACCCAAATATCTCCGCCACCACACCCCACAAACTCTCCCCTCGATCCACCCGTTGCATCCTATTAGGCTACCCCCGTGAACACAAAGGTTATCACTGTTTTGATTTGGCCTCTCGTCGCGTTTTCATTTCTCGCCATGTCACATTTGATGAACAATGCTTTCCCTACGCTACAGACAAAACTGCCACAGAAAATCCCACCGCCACCAATCATGAGCCACCAAATCCTCCTCGGATCAGCCCCCTACCTGTGAACCCACCAACCATCACCTCGTACATGCCCGCAGCCAACCAGCGCCCTCCACCTCGCCCACCAAACCCTTCCGCCCGCCCGACCAACACAGTCCCACCCGACCGGCCATCATTGCCATCAATCACTGGCCCTGGCCCCGCGCCATCACCCTCGTCTGCCGCGCCCACCACACGCCACTCCCGCCCAGCCCCGCACCAATCGCCATCACCTGCCTCGCCAGCCGCACAGACCGCATCTCCCTCGGGATCTGCGACGGTCAGCAGCCAGGCCCCCACCGTATCCTCCTCGCCGAACGCGCCCCACACTACACAGCCCCCCCAAACTGCTACGGACACCCCGCCACAGCCACTGCCACCTCGCGCCATATCCGTACAGCCACCCCAAAACCCACACCGAATGATTACCCGCGGCAAATCCGGTTATTTTCTTCCTAAACAAAACTTCATTCTCACCTCCACTTCGCCTCCAACTATCTCTCCCATCCCATCTAATTATCGTTCAGCCCTCAAGGATCCAAACTGGTTTAATGCTATGCTTGATGACTTTAATGCACTAATGCGGAATGACACGTGGTCTCTAGTTTCTCGTCCTGCAGGTGTTAACGTGGTCACTAGCAAATGGATTTATCGGCACAAGTTCCATCCTGATGGTTCACTTGCGAGGTATAAGGCACGTTGGGTGTTGCGTGGTTTCACTCAACAACCCGGTGTGGATTACGGCGAGACTTTCAGTCCTGTCGTGAAACCGGCGACCATTCGCCTCGTGTTGAGCATCGCCACCATGCACTCTTGGCCCATACACCAGCTAGACGTGAAGAATGCCTTTCTTCATGGCCATCTCGATGAGACCGTCTATTGTGAGCAACCGTCTGGTTTTCTTGATGCCACTCACTCCTCTCATGTTTGTCGCTTGCATAAATCTCTTTATGGTCTTAAACAAGCCCCACGTGCATGGTTTCATCGCTTCACCACTTTCATACTTTCCATTGGTTTTGTGGCTTCTAAGAGTGATACTTCCTTGTTCATTCTCCATCGTGGCACCACCATTGCATATTTGCTGCTTTATGTTGATGATATCATTCTCACTGCCAACACTACCACTCTTCTTCATGAGATTATTCACTCGCTCAACTCTGAATTTTCTATGAGTGATCTCGGTGATATTCATCATTTTCTTGGGATAAATGTACACCGTACCTCGTCTATTTTTATCCCAGCAGCAATTTGCTTTGGAGATTCTTGACCGTGCTGCCATGTTAAACTGCCACCCTATCACCACCCCCACTGACACCAAACAAAAACTCTCTGCCACCGATGGTTCTCGCTTTGCAGATCCTAGCCTCTACCGCAGCCTTGCGGGTGCGTTACAGTACCTCACACTCACCCGTCCTGATTTATCCTATGCAGTCCAGCAGGTCTGTCTCTTCATGCATGATCCCCGTGACTCCCACTTCCAGCTTGTTAAGCGGATCTTGCGATATATCCAGGGCACTTCACATTTCGGCTTGACTCTTCATCGGCATTCCTCACTTGATCTCATTGCCTACTCCGACGCCGATTGGGCAGGTTGTCCCGACACCACGAAGTCCACCTCTGGGTTTTGTGTCTTCCTCGGGAACAACCTTCTCTCCTGGTCCTCTCGTCGCCAGCCCACAGTCTCCCGTTCCAGCGCGGAGGCTGAATACCGCGCAGTTGCGAACTGCGTCGCCGAGTCATGTTGGCTTCGCCAACTCCTCCACGAGCTACATCATCCACCGACCCGAGCCACGGTTGTCTACTGCGACAACGTCAGCGCCATGTACATGTCATCCAACCCTGTTCAGCACCAGCGGACGAAGCATATAGAGATCGACCTACACTTTGTCCGTGATCGCGTGGCTCTCGGTGAAGCGAAGGTACTCCATGTTCCGACCAGCTCACAGTTCGCTGACATCTTCACAAAAGGGCTGCCCACGTCGTTATTCCAGGAGTTTCGTACCAGTCTGAACATCTCTCCGAGTGTAGTTCCGACTGCGGGGGGGTGTTGAACCATACTTGTACGTGTACTGTCATGATGTAACGTAACTGTAATACTTCCCATCACCTCCTCCTTCTTAGGCTAGCCCTAGTATTTAGGATCTCTACCTCCCACGACTGCTTGTAACTATATGTACGGTTTTCACCAGATGAATCAATCTATCGATCAACTATCCCAAACAGCTAAGGTGACGGCTATGCATTACCTAAACTTGCACCTCACGGGCTCTGCCAAAAGATGGCTTGAGAATCGACCTCGCGGGTGCTACAGATCTTGGGACGATCTTACTCGCGTCTTTGAGAAGAACTTGCAAGAACATGCAAGAGACCCACCTCCGTCGAGAAACGGCGAGAGTGCGAACAAAAGAGGGACAAAACAACCCGCGAGTACATCCAGCGGTGGACAACCCTCAGAAACTCAGCAGAAGACATATCAGAAGAAACTGCACTAGAATACTTTTGGAGAGGAGTACGTAGAACCACGTACAGAGAAGAACTGGGACGCTGTGCACCCAAAACAATTGGCGAATTAATGACGGTGGCCTATAGATGGGCGAATGGAGAAGTCTCGCTGCGCAACGAGTGAGACAACTCGCAAGCATACGAGGACGATCGTAACGGTGAACGCCGTAAGAAATGGAAAACCCGACATGCAAAGTACATTGCGGTAGAATTTACAAGGAACCGCGAAGGAAGATCCCGCGGAAATCGCGATTGGAAGCAATGGCAGAAGCCGGAAGAAAAATCGGATGAGGTGGATATGGAAGGGTACTGCTCAGAGCACCCTTACATGGACAAAGAAACGGGCAAGCTCAAATCTACAAACCTCCTCAAGGATTGTAGAAAGTTCCTTATGCTCCACCAAGCATACTCGAAGAAACATCTGAGTGCCACTAATCAAAGGTACCCGATTGCACCAGGAGGCGGAGCAGCCGCGTATGGGGAGCCACCACCACCACTGGCATCCCAGCCCGTTCTTGCGATGGTAGCGCATGAGCAGCAGCCAGCCGCGAACCTGCCCCTCGATGGATACCCAGCCGCCCGTGGAACCATAGGTATGATCCAGAAGGTGTGTCCATACAGACACGTCCTGCAGACGAACACTCAAGGGTTACGAACAACCCATCACTTTCACCAAAAGAAGATCATCCACCCTTAGTATATCGACCAGGCCATGCAGCCCTAGTAATCCAAGTGCAGATAGGCAACTACAACTTGAGCAGAGTCTTCATGGACGGAGGGAGCAGAATAACATCATCTACACATACACTTTTGCAAGATGAACAAAAACCTGGAAGGACTCGCAGAATCAGACACATATTTCCATGGCATCATACCAGGCAAGCCCGTTCGTCCACTGGGTTCGATCAACCTCGAAGTAGTACTCGGGGATCCTGGAAACTACTGGCGTGAGAACCTCGACTTCGAAATTGTAGATTGGCCATCACAATACCACGCCATCCTTGGCCGAACTGCGATCGCAAGGTTCATGGCAGTATCGCACTACGCGTACCTCAAGCTGAACTTACCTGGACCCTACGGACAAATCACGGTGAATGTGGATTTTTAAAAATTAGACAAGTGAAACATGGACTTCTACCATATCTCACAATCTTTCAGGATGTAGGAAGAAATGGAAGAACTCGCGAAAACCACAGATAACTCTGTGCTCCCGCTAATGAAGAAAATCGCCCCAGACCTAGAATTTAACTCCAGTACGACACCCTAAATCATCAAATCCACCAGACGGACCCCGAAGAACACAGCGATGGTCTCGACTAGACTTTCCCCTGCGTGGGAAAGCACGCTCGTTGAATTCCTCCATGAGTACTGGGAAATCTTCACCTGGTGGCTAGCAGACATACCAGGAATTCCCAGAGAATTCGCTAAGAACTCATTAGAAGTGTACAAGGATGCAAAACCTGCCAAGAAGACCATTCTCTGCTTCTCCGAGCCAAATATACTAGCACTTGGGGAAGAAATCAATCGACTCCTTGCCGCAAAGTTCATCTGGGAAATCAGAATCTCTACCTTGTTAGCAAACCCGATACTCGTCCCCAAAAAAATAATAACATCCTTCACGTGTGCATTGACTACACGTCATTGAATAAGCATGCCCCAAGGAGAAGTTTCCGCTTCCACGGATTGACCAGATAATCGACTCAACAACAGGATGTGAATGCCTCTTCTTCATCGACACATGCTCAGGCTACAACCAGATCAGAATGAAAAGGAGACAAAGAGAAGACATCATACATCACACTATACGGTGTCTACTGCTACACAACAATGCCTTTCGGGCTAAAAAATGCAGGCGCCACATATTAGCGCTACATACAAAACTGCCCCGCCAAATTGATCAGCAAGAACGTCCAAGTTTATGTCAATGACATAGTCCTCAAAACATGAGTCAAAGGTATTCTCCTCGATGATCTCAAAAAAAACATTCGACGCCCTCAACGCCTACCAGATTAAGCTCAAACCTACAAAGTGCATGTTCGGCGTACCCGCAGGACAACAGCTCGGGTATCTGGTATCAGCATGAGGCATAGAAGAAAACCTGGAAAAAAAATCCAAGGCATCTTGATGATGAAGGAGATGACAAATCTTCGGGGAGTTCAACAGCTAGCAAGGCGCTTGGCACCACTCAGCATATTTATCGCCAGACTAGGCGAAAAAACCCCTCCCTTTCTACAAACTATTGAAGAAAATAGATAAGTTCAATTGGACGCCCGAGGCCAAGAAAGCATTTGAAGACCTGAAGCAGACACTCTCAAACAAGAAGATCCTGGCCAGGCCCAGGAGAAGGAGCCGCTATATCTATACCTAGACGCCACCAAGCAGGTGGTCAACACAGTACTCGTGGTGGAGAGACCTAAGGAAAGTAAAACGCATGGAGTATAGAAGCTGATATACTATCGCACTATAAGATTTGGCATATGGTGTTGTTTTCACAGCTCGAAAGCTCAAACACTACTTCCAAGAACATACGGTGAAGGTGCTCAATGACGCATCACTTGGAAGCATCATCAACAATCCAATGGCCTCAAGACGAGTCACCAAATGGAGCATTGAGCTGGGAGCCTAGGGCATCATATAGAAAGGACGTGACTCCCTCAAGTCGCATATAGTCGTGGACTTTTTATCATAGTGGACAGAGCTCTACACCACGGGTCCTCCTGAATATTCCAGCTCATGGATCATGTACTTCGAGGATAAAAAAGAAATGAAGGCACGGGCTCCGGAGTCGTGCTGGTATCACCTAAAGGGGACAAACTTCGTTACGTCTTGCAACTCAACTTCCCAGAAGGTGACAAGGCATCCAACAATGACACAGAGTATGAAGTACTACTACATGGGATGAAAATGGCCCTGGCTTGTGGAGCTACTCGACTCATGATATACGGCGAATCTAATCTTATCATACAACAAACAAGAGATATGTACAATCTACTCGAAGGAAGCTTTGACGGCTGCGAGTTACAACACATCGCAAGGTCAAGTAACGACGAAGCCGATAGACTAGCAAATATTGGATCAACTAAGGCGCCAATACACCCAGGAATTTACTTGGAGCAAATAAACAAAAGGTCTATCAAGGTGAGGAAACTTGTCGAGTCAACTGAGGCAGCACCTCCAGACGATAGCGAGTCCAGCACACTCGTCGCAGCAATACATCAAGTCTTGGGGCAAGTATACCTGATAGAGCCGGTATGGACAAACAAGTACCTGGACTACCTACTTCGCAAGTAGTTTCGGAGAATACGTCAGAAGCATGACAGATTGTAAGGCATAGCAGATACTTCACGGTAATCAACAGAGAACTATACAAGAAAAGCAACTTAGGAACCCTTCAGATTTGTATCACACCCGAAGACGGATGGAAATTCTGCGAGATATACACCAAGGAGACTGTGGACATCAAGCGAGTTGGAGAGGTATCATAGGAAAATCTTATCGGGCAGGATTTTACTGGGTTACATCAGCAAAAGATGAAGAAGATCTGGTTGATAGGTGCGAGGCCTGCTAGAAATTTGCACCAAAACCCGACATGCCACCTTCAAAACTCAACACTATCCCTCTGTCTTGGCCCTTCTCTCAATGGGGACTCGACATGGTAGGGACCCTTCACAAATCAGCGCCCGGGGGCTGTACCCACCTCCTCGTCGCAATCAACAAGTTCACAAAGTGGATAGAAGCAGTACCGGTAACATCTCAAGCCGCCAAATTCCCTGTGAATTTATCAACTCCATCATCTGTAGATTCGGTGTTCCACACAACATCATAACAGACAATTTATCCAACTTCATCGCGGATGAAACACAAGCATTTTATGAGGAAAAAGTCATCACCCTCAGCTTCGCATCTGTGGCGTATCCACATACGAATGGACAAGTCGAAAGAGCCAGCGGATTAGTTTCGGCTGTCCTCAAGAAGCGCTTGCTGACTCACCCAAACGGCGCAGCAGGACACTGGCTAGAGGAGCTCCCCTCGGTACCACTGAATTTACGTACAACTCCAAATCGCTCAACATAATACATGCCATTCTTCATGGTCTACGGCGGAGATGCGGTACTACCTACGGACGTTCGTTTAGAATGCTGCTTTCGCCCAAGACATGTACACACTCGACAAAGCACGAGATGTTGCTCTCACTAGATCCGTTGTATACCAAGCCGACGAATCCACGGGAGGTCCTTCATTGAAGGAGACCTAGTGTTCGTTTGAAGCAGAAAAGCCACCATAAGCTCCCCCCTTGGGAGGGACCTTACCGCCTAAAGGACCCGGAGACTGGCATTGTCTACTCGAACCCTTCAGACATTGCGTAGCTACGCAAGTTCTACCCTTAGAAAATTATCCTGTATGCAATAAGGCTATTCATCCATCCGTGTAACTCGACAATACAATACATGGCTTTTCAGCAATCAATATACTGAACCTTTAGTTCCTCTTCAATTGTTTTTGACTCAATTCTTTGTACATGATAAGATTTACACCCCGAATGCACGGGGGCTACGCCACACTAGCATAACAAAACAACAATGCATTCAAAACGCACTCATAACTTAACAAGGTTCAATACACCTTACAGGATACCACACAATTATACAAAGTTACGGGTACTAAACTTGTGAAATAAGATCTACAAAATTACAACTACTAGCGACTCGCGACTTCTCGAAGCAGCCGAGCAGTCTCGGCTTCAGTCAACGAGACTATGTGCTCGGCCGCAGCCCTAACTGCTTCGTACCGAGGGCCGAATTCCACCGAGTCCCCTTGTGAAGGCGGCAGTCGAGCAACGGAATTGAAATCCAAAGAGGGATGCCAAGCCTGCATGAAAGCTAGGGAAACTTGGGCACAGCTGATCAACTGTTGTTACACGGACTCCTTGACATCTACAACACGACGAAACTTCCGCAACATGTCGCTCAAACCTTCTAGATTATCATCCAACGGGTGCATAGTCCTATAAATGGAAGAAAGAGCCTCACGGCAGGACTCGACAAAACCTTGAACTTGTCGAACTCGATACTAGAGAGTCGCCATGACGAAGCCTCTTCCCCTATTAGACCAGAAGTTAGAAGCGTGGATATTGGAACTCCCGGACTCAGAGATGATCCAAATGCTCACCCACTATCTTTCTACGTTCAAGTCAGGCTCAATACCTACAGCAGAATCAAAATTGTCATAAGAACTCGAAAAAAGAGAAGAAGCAAAAAAACGATTGGGGGCTCCAAGCGCACTTACAGAGTAGGTCCCTAGAGGTATTCTCCCATTCCTCCACAAGGAATTGCTCGCGTTCAACATCAAGTTTTTGCTTCAACTTGGCCACGTCTGCAACACCTTGCAAAGTGTTCAGCTTCCGCTTGCCATCAGCAATTCGACAAGGCAAGACAGCGGTAGCACTCACATCATGCCGACTTGGCCCAACCGGAGCGGTAACAAGTGCAGAAGAAGGAGCACTCGAAGGATCAGGCTCGTTCGCGGTTACCTGACAAAGAAAAACATGCATACACCGAGTCATGCGGCTCAAGCACTCGAAGACATTGTTTGCACAAAACTTCGACTCACTTGGGGGCTACTCCCATCGGGAGCGTGCAAAACAAAATACACTAGGCTTAAAAACAAATCAAAATTCGCATTTCAGAGCGAACAAGTACTTGGCCAGACGGCAGATTCTTTACAAATATCTTCAAAGAAATTAAAAGCCCCCTACCCTAAGGGGCAACAAACTTGCTAGACACGGCCTCGCTAGCATCAGGCTTGGCGCGCTAGAGGTGGCTAATCAGCTCAGACAACATCCTAGCCAGCTTCTGAGCATGAGCGGCAAAAGGTTTCAGAGCTACCTTTTTGCCCTCACGGTCCTTGGATATGTCCAAATACACCGTCTTGAGGTCTCCATAGACGCCACTCGCCAAGGCTTGCTGAATTGCCGCTTTCGCGCCGCACTCTGTCTGGGCTAGTGATGACCCACAAGTATAGGGATCACAATAGTCTTCGAGGGAAGTAAAACCCAAATTCACTGATTTGACACAAGGGGAGCCACACAATATTTATAAGGCTTAACAGATGAGTTGTCAATTCAGCTGCACCTGGAAGTAGACTTGTTCGCAACAGTTTATCAGTAGCAACAGTTTTATAGCAGTAGCAGTAGTAAAATAACAACAGGAGTAAAATAGAAACAGTGGAAGCAATTGTAGGTAATAGCAGGATTAAAATACTATAGACATAGGGATGGATGAACATGTGTTGCATGGATAAGATAGTTCATATAATAATCAAAACATGGTCATTGAAGATAGATAATAATAAAGCATCCAAGTACTAGGAAAACCATAGGCATGTGTTTCAATTTAGTCGTACATGCTCACAATGATAAATTTGCACAACATCTTCTGTCCTACCAGCCCATTTGCAGCGGTGCCTCAAGGGAAACTATTGTTAAGTAAGGTGCTCCTTTTAATAAAGCACTAGATCAAAGCATTAACACTCCGTAAACATATGTGATCTTCACATCATTGCCATCCCCTCTGGCTGTCCCAATTATTGTCACTTTGGGGCCTTGGGTTCCGGACAATGACATGTGTAAACAACTTGCAGATATGATCAAGAAACATAATTATACTCATGAAACAATAACATGTTCAGATCTGAGATCATGGGAATCGGTCCCTAGTGACAAGTATTAATCATAACAAGTTGCAACAGTGATATATAGCACTAACAGCGGATACTAGGCACCATGCGCTAACAATGTTGCATTATTACATGAACGATCTCACCCAATGCCTTCAATACCTCTCAGCCTATAGCGGGGATTACTCACACATGGATGGGGAATCATGGATGGTTGATGGAGAAGTGGTGGCGATGACGATGGTGATGATCTCCTCCGAATCCCCGTCCCGGCAGGGTGGCAGAACAGGAACTTCTGATTCCCGAATCGGGTTTCGAAGTGGCAGCGGCGCTCTGGTGTTTTTCTCTGGAATATGACAAACCCCCTCCCACTCGGTTTTTAGGTCACGAGGGTTATGTAGGTGAAAGGGGAGCCCAAGGGGGTGGCTGAGGTGGCCACACCACCTGGTGGCGCGGCCGGGGGGGCGCCACCCTATGGTGTGGGCCCCTCCTTGCCCCCTCCGGCTTTTCTTCTGGCTCCGGGGGTCTTCAGGTAAAATAAGGACTTCAGGATCTTTTCCGGCATTTTCCTGAAAGTTGATTTTGTGCACAAAAAAGAGACACCAAGGTAATTATGCTGAAAACAACGTTAGTCTGTGTTAGTTGTATCCAAAACTCACAAATTTAGAGGTAAACAACAACAAAAGTGTTCTAAAAAGTAGTTACGTTTTGTACGTATGAACTCCCCCAAGCTTAGCTTATTGCTTGTCCTCAAGAAATTCAGTTAATAACTGGGTGCGATAAAAGAACTTTTACAAGCACATTTTTTTCATATGATGTAAATATTCTCACTATATGATCAATTTCTAAGGCAATTCATAATAAGAAGTATGCACATAAAGTCACCTATTAGTTATGCAAACCATGAAGAGATACCAACAGACTAATAATAAGAAACATGAAATATATCAATCTGCAGGATTGCAATGTTCATAATAAGATATGATAAAGTGGTATCTCGCTTGCCCTTAATAATGGAGCAAAACATAAATGCCAGGGCACCTCCGAGGTTCAAGTGAAGACTAGAAGTAAATATATCAAAGATAAAAACATCAAATTTATACCACAATCAACCGTGTTCTGGGACAGGCACATTATACTAAGAATGACAGCTATGCTCTCAAGAAGGTGCATAAAGTGAGAAGGTGAAGACTCAACGTAAAAGTAAAAGAAAGGTCCTTCGCAGAGGGCAGCAGGGATTAACTCATGTGCTAGAGCTTTTCATTTTATAAACAGAGGTATTGAAAACAATTTTAAAGATAGGTGTATGCTTATGTCAACGAATGGTAAACAGACAATACAGTACGTCACAAGCCAACTAGACTTTACAAGAGCGGCTCCCGTTGACGTACGCAACTGGGGTAGAAGGTCATCCCTCTTGTTATTTGTTTACACAATTAGGCTTTGACTAATAAATCGGGGGCAAAAATAGTGAAGAGAATTTATAGTAACCAATTTTGGGGCTGGGCACCCCGCTGCCAGCTCTTCTATCAATTTGGATAAACGGATGTGCCACTAGTCCAGGTGTGTAAAGTCCAATCAACAAGTGAGATAAAGATTCTCTATTTACGTCCTCATGATATAAAATAGGGGCACAAAACATTAATAATTTTGAAGGTTTTAAAGGTAGCACATGAGAAATTTACTTGGAGTGGCGGTTAAATACCACATATAGGTATGTATGGTGGAAACATTTGGAAAACTTTGGTTTTTGGGAGTTGGATGCACAAGTAGAGCTCATACTCAGTACAAGTGAAGGCTAACAATAGACTAGGAGCGACAATCAAGAGAGAAACAATTGTCATAATCATACTTGCGACAAAACAAAATTAACAGGGGCATAAAAGTGATACAAATACTCTGAGGAAAAATAAATCATCAAGAGTTAATTGACTTTTTGTTTTCGGTCTTATGCATGCATGAGCATGTGCCAAGTCAATTCAAGTGAAACATTCAGAGTGAGATACCACAATTTCATACCCTTCAATTAATAAAACAATGTAAGACAACATTTATACGACATGCTATCTACTATTAGTAAGTTGGAACTGATCATGAGAGAGCACGAACTACTAAGCATCCATTAAATAACATACACCTTACACGAACAAACTAAGCATGTCCACATGGATGAGTATATGTACAAAAATGAAAAAAAATAGAGTTCATACCAGCCTCTCATCACAACTTGAATTGTCGTAAATCGTCATTATTGCTCTTCACTTGTGTGGACTGAATGATATAAATGATAACCAAGCTCCAATGGAGTCACGGAAGACTGTTGAACTCTGCAGCAACTTTGCAGAATCAAAGAAGAACAACAAAAATTTTGGGTTTTTGAATTTAAAACAAGAACAGAAGGAAACAAGCAAACAAAGAAAAATCTTTTTGGATTTGTGAATATTAAACCGAAACTAGAAAGTAAAGCAAACTAATAAAAGTAACTAAAAAACAGATAAAGAGAAACATCAGAAATACTTTTGGTCTTTTTGCGTTTTGGAAGGAAAAACAAAACAATAAAAACAAAAAGAAGTGGAAGAAACAAAAACATGGTTATACAAAGAACCGACAGAAACATGATACGTAAATGAGTGTGATGTTGGCATACCTTCCCCCAAGTTTAGACTTTTGTCCTAAGTGGAGATCACTCACGGCGCGGGCAGTAACCCCACGCTGGTGGGTCTTCCCTAGCATGGTCGTACTCACCCGCCCATGAAGAAGATGAAGCAGCAAGTGCATAATCATAACCATGGTGCTGGTACAGAAACCCCGCAGTGTTAGAGTGCTGGAAGAAATCATTTTCGTCCACCTCTCCAGCATCCTCTACATGCTGGGGATCCTCCTCAATGTATGCATCAAATTCACTCTGTGAGATTGACCATCCTTCCCTGACATTAAGGTTAAGCAAAAGAGGCGTAGGAAAATAGACTACTCTATCAGATTTAGTTACTCTCCACCTTGATTTCTTGGAGAAAGTTACTTCATAGGATAAATTGTTCAAGTTAGCATAGGTGGAAAAAAATTTATGTTGTATCATGGAATTAAGATCAAGCCTCATACGGGAAACTGAAAGTCTAAATGGTGTGGCTCCACACCATGCAAATCTAGTAAACGAGAGGCAATGAGCCCTCCACAAATTCTGGCCCTCTCGTGGTTAGCAGCAAGATGGAAAACAATTAAAGCACCAAAATTATAGGAACTATCATGCTTCAAAGCAGATGAGATAAAAGCGAGATAAAAAACAGATAACTTATTTGCAGTTTTCTAGCAAGCACACACTTGGCAATAAAATCGACAAAATATCGAATAGATGGGAGTTGAATATTTCGAATTTTACCACTCTGTTCTGTGAAGCTTCTCTCTTAGCAAATTTCTTTATATAGATCCATCAGTGGTTTGGGCTGCCCTCTTATCTTCTCACGTGATCCCCACTGTGGCACCTTAATAGCTGCACAAAAATCATCAAACGGCAAGTTGACAGCTTTATTATAAATTTTGTAGTGAACCATGGGGTTAGGCGAGGACCAGCTGAAACTAAAATCATGCACCAGAGACATAGTTAGTTTTATGTGTTGGCTAGGTTCACCCTCAATGAAATGTTCCAATCCTGCATTAGAGACAAGAGTTTGGAAATCCTGCAAAATTCCGGCATCATGCATAAATTCATAGCATGGATAAATGGATGGGAATACTCCTTCTCGGTGTACTTGCATGACCTCATGCACCTCCAACTCATGTTGGTCAAGTTGTTGTACATTATAATCCATTTCTGAAAATTTTAACAAGCATCACAGAAATGGATTTCAAGCAAATATATAATAGAAACTACCATAGAGACTTCTCAGAGGGCTATAAATGCATCAAAACTAATTTATTTCCACACAAATCAAGCATGCAAACTCACATAACCTGTCACCTACAGTACCAAAATACTCAGGAAATACTCCACTAAACAAAATTCTATTTGGAAAATCAGAGGAGTCACATACCGGAGAGCAAATGCTTCAAATTTCAGCAACAAAGATGGGTTGAGCAATGAGATCGAAAAATCACGAGGAAGAACAACAAGAAGTTGGGTTTGAGGAATGTTTTCGAGTTTGGTCAAGAGAGAGAGAGAGAGATGTTTGGCAGGAAGGAGAATAAGTGAGGGGCCAGGGGCCCCACACCATGGGCTGGCGCGCCTAGGGGACTACCCGCGCCACCAGGTGGCGTGCATGCATGGTGGGTCCCCCTGGGATGCCCAGGTGCCTCTCTGCCCCATTTTAACGTAAAAATTTAATATATTTTTTCTGGAATTTTTAGGGAAACTTTATTTTCGAGCAATTTTCAGAATTTAATAAATGATTATAAACCAGGAAAACAATTATAGAATGATGGAAAACAAAACCAGTAACAAAGCTACAGAGGTTCTAGGACACTCCAACAAGCAAATAACCAGTGGAAACATTAGAAAATATAGTGAAAACATAAATGGGGATGATGAAAACATGATTAACAACAATACACAAGGTGAAAACATGATGAAAACAAGATTGTGGAAGGTGAAAAAATAATGATACTAAAGTAGCATCGTGGAAATATGGTGAAAACATAAAAGGGGAAAGTGAAAACATAGTGAAAACATTGTTTTCTTCCTTCAAAATCACTTTGTTAACAAGGTTGATCTAGTCTTGTTATAAAAACAATTTTTTCATGAAGCAAAACTTTGATTTTCAAAAAATGATTATCTTACCTCAACCTTGATAGACATAGTCCCAAACATGAAAATTTCATATTATTTTTGTGGCATTGGAATGGGACAATAAAATTCTCCAATCTTGATGGTGTCAATGTTTTCAATTGAATTTAGACCATATTGCCTATCAATCTTCCTGGGAAAATAAACTGTGTGCTCTTTATCATTAACATTAAAAGTTACTTTTCCTTGATTGCAATCAATAACAGTACCTGCAGTGTTAAAAAGGTCTCCCAAGAATAATAGACATATTATCATCTTCGGGCATTTCGAACACAACAAAGTAAGTTAATACCAAACAGTTAGTAGCCACTTGAAAATGAACATTCTCACATGTACCAACAGGAATTGCAGTAGATTTATCAGCCATTTGCAGAGATATATCAATTGGTATCAAATTTTCCTGGTGAAGTCTCTTATAAAGAGAGAAAGGCATAACACTAACTCCTGCTCCTAAATCACATAAAGTAGTTCTAACATTATTATTTTTAATAGAACAAGGAATAGTGGGTATACCCGGATCTCCAAGCTTCTTTGGAATCTTGCCATTGAAAGAGTAATTAGCAAGCATAATAGAATTTTCCTCATTAGGAATCTTCCTTTTGTTAGAGACAATATCTTTCATATATTTAGAATAAGGAGGCAATTTAATAGCATCAGTTAAAGGAATTTGCAAAAACAAATGTTTCATCCAATCACAGAACTTGTTACAATGTTCTTCTTCCTTTGATTTATGTTTCTTTTTAGGAAAAGGCATTGTTTGTACCCAAGGTTCTCTCTCATTACCATGTTTATGAGCAATGAAATCATCCTTAGTGTACTTTGCATTTTTAGTTTGCTTTTTAGGTTCAACTTCAATCTCTTCTTTATCAGAAGCATCACTCTTATCATTACCACTTTCAGTTTCAGCATGAGAGATAGATATACTATTAGGATCTTTAGCAGGTTCAGGAGATTCTACAACAGTTTTATGTTGCTTCTTCTTTTTCTTAGAAGAAGTACTATTGTTTTTAGGTTGTTGAGAATCGTTTTCAATTCTTTTAGGATGTCCTCCAGGATACAAGGGATCCTGAGTAGAAACACCACTTCTAGTAATTATTTCATAAACATGTTTTTCTCTAGAAGCATTAGCTAGCAAATCTTTTTGCACCTTAGTGAGTTGATCAATTTGAGTTTGAACCATATGAAAATGTTTAACAAGCATTTTAACATCATTAGAGGTTCTCTCAATAATACCATGCAAATTATCAATAGCTCTAGAGTTTTCCATTAGATGATTCTGCATTCCCATATTATCTGGCTTAACAACATAATTATCAAATTCATCTAAGCATTGATCAGGTGGTTTAGAATATGGAATATCTCTATTATCGAAATATTGGAGAGAGTGTACCTCAACTGTGGGTGGATGAGGAATTGGCTTACATAATTCTTCTATAGGTGTTAAATTCTTCACATCTTCGGATTTAATACCCCTCTCTTTAAGAGATTTCTTGGCTTCCCTCGTCACTTCATCATTTAATTCAATCATTCCCCTCTTCTTGGGTGTTGGTGTTGGCGTTGGTGCTGGTTCATGTATACTCCAATCATCATGATTTTTGGCTATTTTAGCCAATAATTCCTCAGCTTGTTCAGGAGTCCTCTTCCTGAAAACACAACCATCACAACTATCCAGGTATGTCCTAGATTAAACAGTTAGTCCATTGTAAAATATATCTAGGAGCTCGTTTTTAGGTAATTTATGTCCAGGGCTAGCTCTTAGTAAAGAACAAAATCTTGCCCAAGATTCAGGAATTTTCTCTCCTTCAGTTTGCTTAAAGTTAAAGATTCTCTACAAAGCAACATGTTGAGCACTAGCAGGAAAATATTTTTGAAAGAAAGCATTAACAAAACCAATAGGCCTATCAATAAATCCAATTGACAAATGATTAAACCAAGTTTTAGCTTCATCTTTCAATGAGAAAGGAAAAAATTTAGCAAGAAAGTAAGTGTGTTTCTTAATATCATCAGAAAATAAACTACTCAAAGATGAGAGATCATTCATATGTTCGCTAGCACTTTCATTTTCAGTACCACAAAAAGGTTCTTTGTCAACAATAGATATGTAAGATAAATGTAGAGAGAAATCATAATCGTTATCTTTAATGTGTATGGGAGATGTAGCAAACTTAGCTTCAGGAGAAGGTTTATATATAACAACATGTCTTGCAAGAAGACTCTTCAGAGCACTTGCACTAGTAGTAGCTTGAACTTCTCCAATAAAGTCATCATTTAGTTCAATGTAAGTTTCCTCAAGATCATCACTAGGACTTTCTCTAGACTTAGGTGAGTTAATAGGTGTACCAACATTTTCATCAGGAATTTAAGTGTTTTCAATTTGTTTAGATCTAGAAATTGTAGCATCTAGGAAAGGACCTAGTGAACTAGTATCATCAAGCACAGTAGAAGCATCATAAAAAATATCAGAAGCATCTTCAGACTCAGCATAAGTAGTTGTGTCTATAGCATGTGGTGGTGTAAGAAGCTTACTCATCACAGATGGTGAATCAAGAGGAAGAGAGGTGTTCAGAGTTGTACCTCTCCTTGTAGTGGATCGAATTATAGAGACTTTCCCATCACGAGTTTTACCCATGATGAAAATCTTGCAGTGAACAATATCACGTTCAAGTGAGAAAATAAATAAGGCTATGATCCCCGGCAACGGCGCCAAAAATAGTCTTGATGACCCACAAGCATAGGGGATCGCAACAGTCTTCGAGGGAAATAAAACCCAAATTTATTGATTCGACCCAATGGGAGCCAAAGAATATTTATAAGCCTTAACAGATGAGTTGTCAATTCACCTGCACATGGAAGTAGACTTGCTCGCAACAGTTTATCAGTAGCAACAGTTTTATAGCAGTAGCAGTAGTAAAATAGTAGCAGGAATAGAATAGAAACATCAGTAGCAATTGTAGGAAACAGTAGAATTAAAATATTGTAGGCATAGGGATGGATTAACAGGCGTTACCTGGATAAGATAGTTCATATAATAATCAAAACACGGGAATTGCAGATAGAGAATAATAAAGCATCCAAGTACTAGGCAAACCATAGTCATGTGTTCTAATTTAGTTGTACGTGCTCGCAATTAGAAACTTGCACACCATCTTCTATCCTGCCAGCCCGTTTGCAGCGGGGCCTCAAGGGAAACTACTGGTAATTAAGGTGATCCTTATAATAAAGCACCAGAGCAAAGCATTAACACTCCGTGAACACATGTGATCCTCACATCACATCCATCCCCTCCGGTTGTCCCAGTTATTGTCACTTTGGGGCCTCGGGTTCCGGACAATGACATGTGTAAACAACTTGCAGATATGATCAAGAAACATAATTATACTCATGAAACAATAACATGTTCATATCTGAGATCATGGCACTCGGTCCCTAGTGACAAGAATTAAGCATAACAAGTTGTAACAACGATATACAACACTAACAACATATACTAGGCACCATGCCCTAACAATTTGGCATTATTACATGAATGATATCATCCAATCCCTTCCATCCCTCTCATCTTACAGCGGGGATTACTCACACATGGATGGGGAATCATGGATGGTTGATGGAGAAGTGGTGGCAATGACGATGGCGATGATCTCCTTTGAATCCCCGTCCCGGCAGGGTGCCAGGACAGGAACTTCTGATCCCGAATTGGGTTTCGAGGTGGCGGCGACGCTCTGGTATTTTTCTCTAGAATATGACAAACCCCCCTCGGTTTTTAGGTTACGGCGGTTATGTAGTCGAAAGGGGAGCCCGAGGGGGTGGCGCGGCCAAGAGGGGGGTCGTGCCACCCTATGGTGTGGGCCCCTCCTTGCCCTCTCCGGCTCTTCTTATGTTTCTGTTGGTCTTCGGGTAAAATAAGGACTTCGGGATCTTTTTCGGGCATTTTCCTGAAAGTTGATTTTCTGCACAAAAATGAGACACCAACGTAATTCTGGTGAAAACAACATTAGTCCATGTTAGTTGTATCCAAAACTCACAAGTTTAGAGGTAAAAAACAGCCAAAGTCTTCAGAAAAGTAGATACGTTTTGGACGTATCAGCTAGCGAGTACTCGCGAAGGGGATCAACCTTGGCAAGGAAATCCTTCACAAGTCTTTCTGCAGTTCCAAGCACCTCATGTCCAACGAAGAGATTCCAGAATAGCGGAGTTAGGACCCAAACATTTTCCTCATTGATGGTCTTCGCCTTCCCGCCATGCTCCTTAAGCTGGTTAAAACCGTCCATCAAAACATTGAGTCGAACCTCATTGGGAATCGCCAGAGGAACCCCGAGTGCACCAGAAAAATTCAAGATTAAGGAAACTTAAAATAATCATCTACAACGTCAAGCTTCCAAGGACAAAATTCTTCGAGTTGATTACCCGAGAGAGCTTCCGCTACAGGAAGGAGCAGCCCTGTCAGTTCATCATCATGAACTTGGCCCTCCTCCTCAACCTATTTCAGCGCAGCCTTTGCCTGCGCAAGTTTCTCAGTAAACTCCTTCTTGATGGATTCCATTTCCACCTCGAGGTCCTTGACTCAACGAAAAGCATATGCCCTCTCCGTGTTGGCTCGGGCACCCTCGTCTGAATAAAATAAGGACACGGTCAAATAAAGAAAAACTATAGAAGAACACTACTCGCAAAGTTTCAAGAAATTACCCTTCAAAGTCTTGAGTACCTAGAGAAGTTGGTCACGCTCTCGACGAAGACTATCACAGTAAGGTTCGGGGACTACGCGTAGCGCCCGAATCCCGCCATGACATCAAGGACAACCTGTAAGCTAACAAACAGAATAAGGAAAAATGATCTTTGAGACTATGCCCGATTACAAATAATCGCACATAGACTCGGGGTCTACTCCCATCCGGAGCACTGCTATACACCCAATAATAAAATTGTAGAAGCAATATTCGAAGAAAAACGCAAGAAGTACGACATACCTTGGCACTAGGAGTAGACAGCAAATCCTCCAAACTTCTTGTGGCCTCGGTCCATACTTGAGGATCTGGCGTAGCGGTGGACTTCGATTTATCGACCTCAAGAACGGGCGAGTCCTTGCTAGGACTCGCTACGTTCGTCTCTCGACTCGAAGATTTTTTGTCCTCTGCATCACCTCCTTTCATCTTAGAAGACTGAGCCGAAGATCTGACGTGAAAAGAAGAACTAAGTGATGCCGAGGAGAAACTTCAAAGAATCAGCAGAACAAAACAAAGGCAGAAAACTTCCTCATCAGGATCATCGTCAAAAGCATCCAGGTCCCAAGGAACATCCATCCTAGATTTCTTGGGCAAGGGAGGAAGAGTCTTCAGAGGAGGCACTACCTGCACTGTCTTCGGGTCGATCTACTCAGGTTCTTGTTGACTCGGAGAAGTGTTCTTGGAGGTCACCTCCCCTTCTTCACCTCTATCGCGCTTACGTCTATGTCTCCTCCTGCTCTAACCTTTCCTCACTCGTGTCTGCGGCTGCGACACTAGTGTCGGGGTTGGCCTCGAGGTTTCTCACCAAGAGTTCTGAAGAAGCACCCACTTCTGGAAGTGGAGGGTAGTACATCTAAAAATCTTGATTCTGCAAAGGAATACAATCGTCATAAAAAGACCCGCTAAAATTACTTATGGGGACGGAAGAATACTCGAACATATTACTTTGGTCGGAGGATAGTCTGGTACATAGGGCTTCGCGGGGACCACCGCTAATTTCTCATGCTTGAGGCTGGTAATACTGTGAATCCAAGTCTCGAACTCATCCTTTGAGATCTCGTCCTTTCGAGTCCTATGATGTTGACGTGGTCACACGCTCGTTGGGAGACCCCAAGCGGAAGGTATGATGCAGTCTAGAGTAAGTTTCCCCTAGTATAGAACCAGAGTTATCGAACCAGTAGGACTTGGTAGTCTTGAAGAAGGTTACTTGTATCAAAGGTGTCGTTTATCGATGTTGACCAAGCGTGGAACCTGCACACAAGCACAAACTCTCTCTTGCCCCAACTTTCCGGAAGGTTGTCAATCTTCCGGTCTTGCTTAAAACAGGAGAATTAAATGTATAGAGTCTTGTAGAGAAATAAAAGTAATAACGGAACAACGAGGAAATAATGATGAAAGTTCCTAAAATAAGGTTTGCAATATGAATAAAATAGGACCGGGGGCTCTAGGTTCACTAGTGGCGTCTCTCCAAAGAAAACAAACATTCTGGGTGAACAAATTACAACTGGGTAATTGACAAATCATGAACGTATGACAATACTACTATCACAAGATAAAGTTCACGGGTCGTAACATTGTAGGCATTATGGCAAAGCATATGGGCCGCTATCCAGCATGCATCCATACCTAAAAGTCCACCTCAATAAAGCTATCAAGCAAATCCCATAGTATTAAGTCGCACCAACGAAGTGATTGCTATGTGTGCAACAGACAAATGCATTAAAATCAATATGTAACGTAAGCAGTGGTTCTCATCCTTAGACAAGAGCACTGTTGTTTTCTCCCTAGTGGCAACAACACATCACCCCTGATGTCTACGCACGCTTCTATTCTTGTAGATAGTGTTGGGCCTCTAAGTGCAGTGGTTTGTAGAACAGCAGCAAGTTTCCCTTAAGTGGATCACCCAAGGTTTATCGAACTCAGGGAGGTAGAGTTCAAAGATATCCCTCTCAATCAACCCTGCAATTAAGATACAAGAAGACTCTTGTGTCCCCAACACACCTAATACAACTGTAAGTTGTATAGGTGCACTAGTTCGGCGAAGAGATAGTGAAATACAAGTAATATGGATGATTATAAGTGGTAATTCCAATCTTAAATAAAAATGCCAGCAAGAAAACATGTAGCAGAACTGGTTGTAAACGGTGTGTCAATGCTTAGAAATAAGGCCTAGGTATCATACTTTCACTAGTGGACACTCTCAACAATAATAATGTAATTGAATACATAAATATCATTTCTTCACTATGCTACTCTGAACCACTCTCCGGTTGGATAACGAACACCAACTCATTGTGTAGGGCTGCAAAAGCACACCTTAAAGTCGCATTCCCCACTAGGTAACCCCACACTATCACCTTGATCCCTAGATGGTTCCAGACAAACACCACAATTTCATAGAGACGCCCAACACAAAATATAATTCATAATAAGCAAGACACGGTGTGCACACTGTCACCTTCACTCCGTGGGACAAAGGTGTCTCCGGAGGTCACATTAATGAAACCACTTGAGTAGCATAATATATGAAGAGTAACATCTACATATTAAACTAGGTTACAAAGCTCATGATCACATAAAGATCACACCATGGGAGAGAGAGATGAAACACATAGCTACCTGTAGATCCCTCAGCCCCGGGGAAGAACTACTCCCTCCTCATCATGGGATTTAGCAACAGCGATGAAGATGGCGGTGGAGTCAATGGATATATCTCCGGGGGCACTTCCCCGTCCCGGCAAGGCGCTGGAACAAAGATTTCTATCCCCCGAAACTTGTCGGCAATGGCGGCGGAGCTACGAAACTTTTTGTGGATGGAGGCTGGATTGATTTACGGTTTTTGCATTGGGAGCAATATATAGGCGAAAGGGCGATGTTGGTGGGCGCCCGTGGGGCCCACACCATGTGGTGGCGCGGCCAGGGGCACGCCACCCAATGGTGTGGCCACCTCCGTCTCTGCTTTGGACTCCGTTGACGTGTGAGGAAAAATATGACCTTGGGCTTTCGTTTCATCCAATTCCAAGAATATTTCCTTAGGTAATTATCTGGAATAGAAAACAGTAGAAAACAGGAACTGACACTGTGGCATCTTGTTAACAGGTTAGTCTCTGAAAACGTCCAGAAAACGAAGGACAACATGTGGAAAACATAAAGGCATTGGTTAGAAAACAAGCATGGAGCATCGAAAATTATAGATATGTTTGAGACGTATTAAGCATCCCCAAGCTGAACTCATGCTCGTCCTCGAGTAGGTAAGTGATAACAAAATAATTTTTGAGGTGACATGAAGTTGACACAAACTTGATCACCATTATGTATAAGCATTGCAAGCTGAGATCAAAGTACTCTAAACATAGGCATGATAGATGTAATTTCAACAATGTAACTTAGCAACTATGTTGCAACATGAAAAGTAACACGAACAAAAGATCATGAATAATAATGCACTAAAACTTATATGTTTGTTTTGAGCATAGAGGAAACATATCAAAGTGGTATTTAGCTTGTCCTTCGTGGATTAGCAAAACATAAATGTCAGGATACCTTCAAAGTTCAAGTGGTGACTAGAGACAAATAATTTGAGAACAAGTAATAACATATCATGAATCAATCAATAATAAATTTTGGGACTGATGCACATTATACTAAGAATGACAACTACGCTCTCTTATTGGTGCATAAAGTAACAAGATGAAGACTCAACATAAACTAAAAGAAAGGCCCTTATGTCGTGGATGAGAAAAGACAGATGCCATGGGATGGCTAATGTTTGGGGCCGATGGAAGTTGTAGGTATCCGGGGAGGGATCGCACGCCTAGATGGCGCGCTCAGGAACACTGCAAACACAACAATCTACCCAGGTTTGGGGCCCTCGTGTGGAGGTAACACCCCTACTCCTGCCGTTCTCTCTGTATTAAGCTCTGCCGAGTACACGAGTTCCTCTCTCTCTCTATCTCTGTGAGTAGAAAGCTTCGCAATAAATGAGCCAGTGAGCAACGTCCCCCGCGCAGGAGGGGGTAGGCCACCTTATATACTGGTGGCCAACCACTACTCTGTGAATAAAAGGACAGAGTAGACAACTCCACTGTGCAGCCGCGCACGCCTCCGTGTTCCCGCTGACAGCGTTGCCGAAAGTCTCCGTGGTAGGCCGCTGACATGTCTTGTCCACCTTGTCAGTCTCTTAGGGTAGGTCGTTGACATGTCCTGTCCCCCTTCTCAGTGACAGGACTTGACAGCTCCCATACCGTACTGCTCCCACGTCTCTATGCTTATAACCACGCACCTAGTAAGTTGAACCGCACGCCGGTACGGCCCCTGGATACGCGGGATTCACCTCAACGGCTCCATTGAATTTGTGCCCGAGTAGGCCAGCAGCTTCTCTATCCGGATCACCCGAGTGCTACCCTGTTGATCCAAACATGTACTTGAATATTCCCTCTCGCCTCTTGTTATTTCTGCCGGATAGCGCCAACCGGATACCAGCTTATCCGGGTAGCCGCCCTATCCGTCCTATGCCAACTCGGTACGGACGAACTCGGCAAGTGGTATCTTGAACTCCATTTCTCACCTGCCTTACCCCTACTCGTGGGTAGCCCCCCGACATTAGTCCCCGAAGCTGGTAGGGTCCGGTGGACTTGGACAGTGGGCCCTGCGAGCTTAAACCAAAATAACCTCTCTGATGAATTTCAGCCGAGTTGAACCTCAACTCGGTTGCTCACAATATGAACTCGGACCTTCTCCGTTGTGGTCTATGGAGTTTTCTTCATTCTGCCGGGTAGACCAGGCTGCTGTGGATTCAACCGAGATCCCAACACTTAGCCAAATTCCCAAAACTCTGCCGCTCGAACCAGAGCGTTCCTACCTTCGCCTGTCAAGGCTTTACACGTGTCATGCAACCGCTGCCCACGACGCCTCGAGTCTAATGCGGTTGCATGGCACGCGCCTACCACTGCACGCCGGGCCCACAGGCCGTTACGTCGCTTCGCACAGGTACTCGATTGCCCATGATGCGCAACGTGGGATTAACTACGCCCGTTAAGCGCGAGTTACTCGCTTCATGCGTTTCCAACGGGCGTGGTAACCCCCATGCCGCACGATCTTCTCCACAACTAATCATGTGCCATAACTGCACTTGGGGAGGTTTAAATACCTCTACGCCGCCATCGTCTAGGCTTTCTCGCACTTTCCCCCAGCGCCTTCTCCTTTCCATCACCAAATCCGCAGCGAGCACGCCGCCGCACTGCGAACCACCAGACCCTGCCGCTCACCGTTCTTCCGCACATAGAGAGGAGAGAGATCCGTCTCCGCGCACCACCGCTCGCCGGATCGAACCCGAGAGCGCCAGGGTCTTCATCGAGCAGCGGAGTCGTCCTCGACCTCACGCCACCATTGCCGTTCGACCGCATCGCCTCTTCTCCGCCTACTCCCCAAGTTCTTCCTCGCCAGGGAGATCCAGATGGAGCTCGAGCCCGCCGCAGATCTCCACCAGGAAGATCCTCCCTCGAAGCGCGCCTGTTGGGAGGGCTCGGATGTCAAGGCCTGCGACCGTCAGTGGCTGGTCAACACCCGCCGGGTGCCTCCCGGCGTCATCTGCAGGCCTCCCGGCGTCGTCTTCCTAAGCCATTTCAAACGCGGCTTCGGCCTTCCCGTATCCAAATTTATGCAAGACTTCTTCTGCCATTTCGGCCTTCAACCTCACCATCTCCTGGCGAACGCCATTGCTATGCTTTCCACATACGTCACATGCTGCGAGGCGTTTCTCGGTGTCT
This sequence comes from Alopecurus myosuroides, assembly GCA_028641055.1. NCBI lineage: Eukaryota > Viridiplantae > Streptophyta > Magnoliopsida > Poales > Poaceae > Alopecurus > Alopecurus myosuroides. The sequence goes on along the minus strand of CM054063.1, from coordinate 232,161,145 downwards.
ACCCCACGGTAGACATCTGGGCCAAGTATTTTTTTCTTCCGCCAACAAGTCCTTCCCAACACCTCCAACCGGACTGCCCCCGAAGTGATGATCAGACGGGGACAGCCATGATCATTCAGCGGACTCCGAGTACCCACCCGCGGATACTGGGACTAGACACCTGCCGGTAGTGGCAGAGAGGGTTCTTATATGTCAAGAACCCCACTCCGGCCGAAGGCGAGCCGCAAGTTGAGCTCATCAAGCTGCCCGAGTTCAAGAATGTGACACCCACCAAGATGAGGAATTGGGGATACAACCCCAGGAAGACAGTGGCAGATGTGAATCAGGCATACGACCGGCTGAAGGAGTTGATCACGCAGGGGCTGTGAAAGGACGACCTGATTGCTACCTGGGTGTAGCGCCGGGCTCTGCCTCTCCAAGAACGAGCGCACAAGATGTTCTTCATGGGTGGAGCCCGTGACTGCACCCGGACGACCACCTTTGAGCTCACGAAGGAGGAGGTGGCGATCTAGGCCCGGTCCATCCTCAAGGCCACGCTCTCAGATACATGGTTCTACGGTTTTGCGCCGTATAGCCGAGATCGACCAGCCCCCAAGGTGAGTTCCCTTCTGTATGCACTTAGTTGCTTTTGCTTCCTGTTTCTCACAGTCCATCGAGTAGGCTGTACATTGGATACTCTTTCTTAGACTTAGCCCAATATGCTTTGTGTTTGCATGCTAAGCTGAGTAGAATTATCATGATAGGACTAAGCTTAGTATGCTTTATGTTTGCAGGCTATACCGAGTAGGACTCTTCAGATAGGACTTAGCTTAGTATGCTTTATGTTTGCACGCTATATTGAGTAGAGACTCAACCTGGTTCCCTTTTAAAGGACTTAGCTCTGTATGCTTCGTGTTTGGATGCTTGGCCGAGTAGAGCCTCAACTCGGTTATCTTGAGTGTAATCTATCTTATGCTCTGTGTTTGCATCCTTAGGTTATTCCTCGCCAGAAGACAGAGGATAATGCTGTCCATGAGCGCAACTGCCATCTGGATCGGACCGAGGACGACGCTGCAGCGTTTTATGTCCAGGCCACACTCTGCGTTCTGCTCGCCGGCTAAGATGGTAAGTCCCGAGTCTCCACCTCAATTCGGGACTGGTCCGAGGACGATGAAGATGACCAAGTCCACTATTGCCTGCCCTTTAATTTACTCTGGTTTCCTCTCTTGCTCGTATTGGCATTTTCTCTTCTCGCTCGCAGATGAGGTGGAGGAGGAATAACCGATTGACGCACAACCTGTGTTAATGGCCGCCCCCACCGGAACAAAGAAGAGACCGGGCAGCGGAGCAGTTGAACCCCCTGCCAAGAAGGCCAAGAATACCACCAAGCGCACCAATGGGCGCAAGAAGCGCCCTGTCGCGGACGGGTAAGTCCAACCGATGAGCTCTATGCTTTGAGTTTGCACTTATCTGTCTTTCCTTATTCTTGTGCTTCGTGTTTGCACCGTTCTTATTCTTCGTTTCTTTCTTCTCAGCGACACACTTGATGCTGACGCTACCAATGCGCCACCCAAGCCAAGTGCTCCCCAGAGCGTCGTGGATCTCACCGCCGACGAAGGGGAATATCAGCTAGAGGAGAGGACCAGGGTGCCCTCTCCTGCCAAGGAAGAGCAAGAACTCGGTGCCGACAACACTAGCGCCGATATGGAGGATGATCGGGTTCCGGTGCAGCCGGAACCCAACATTGAGCATCCAGCAATGGAGCCCCCTACTGAGACGCGACATCCGACACCAGAACCTGCCTCTGAGCCGCAGCAGCCCACAACGCCAGCACCAACGCCAAGTGAGCGACATCCAACACCACCAACACCACAACCAACTCCGCAGCAGCAACCTCCACAACCTGCCGCCGAGAAGCAGCCAACACCTCTAGCAAAAAACCGACTCCGCAGTAGCAACCGCCCAAAGAACAGCCCAAGTGAGCTACAGGGCAAGCCGGGCAGCAGCAGCCCGAGAAGCGGCAGGCTGGGCAGCAGCAGCCCGAGAAGCCACAGCAGCAGCCACCGCAGTAGCGGCCAACACGATCCTCCGAGTACCCGCTGCTAGGTGCCAAGGAGGCCGGGCAGCCACAGCAGCAACATCCCTCAGCTAAGAAACAGGCTCCTCCGCCAGTACCAAAAACAGACTGGCCACTCAACAAACCGAGACAGCCCAGACCCCTGGACGTTGCTGCCCAGAGTTGCCCTATTACTCGCAGCACCAAGTTGGTGCAGCACAAAATCCAGTTTGGGCCAAAGGATCAACAAGATGAAGGAGCGGGTATCAGCGGAACCGCTGCCCCTGTGAGCTTCCCTGATCACTGGCGCGAGCTGTAGGTGGAGCACAAGCAGCAGCAGGAGCGCGAAGCCGAGCAGCACAAGGAGCTGAAGAGGAGGAAGAAACTCGCCGCCACCGGATCCAAAGGCAAGGAGGGCACTCTGACCATCCAATATGTCGTCCCAATAACGGAGCTTGCCCACGAGCTCCGAGAAGACATAGAGACTATCCTGGACCGGATAGGACACATCGAGTCAGACTGGGACAGCAAAAAGCTCGACCGTCCGGAATAGGATGGCACGAGACTTAGCAGCCTGGACAACTATCGGCAGGCCTGGAACAAAGCAGATGCTGGCCCCGTCTCAATGGCCATAGCCGCGTCCAGCATCACCTTAGCACACAAGATGTACTGTCTGCACAAAGCTGCTGAGGATGCCGAGAACACCAACCGAGTAAGTACATTTATTAACTATCCGGATTTCCGAGTTGCAAACTTTTCCATTTTTCTTCTATCTCTTTTCTATCTACCATCCAGTCCCCAAGATTTGGGCCGAGTAGGCAAGACTCGACCGAGTTGCAGCCTACTCGGTCCGAATCTCCCCACTCATATTGTCTCATTCTTCTCTTCAGGAATGCACCATAACCCGCACCAAACTCTTCCGCCAACTCCTTTGGTCCCACCGGGCTGTTAAGGCAAAGAACCGGGCGCCGGAGAAGGAGAAGGGTGAAATAGGTAACCTTCCTTCTCACCGAGTTACTGCTTATGCTTTACCGACATCGGTTTTCTAACTCGGTTCATATTTCCCAACTCACAGTTGTCCTGGAGCAAGGCATTATGGATGCTACCACCAAGATCTCCTCTCTAGAGAGTGGGTGCCAGTATTTTGGTTTGTGCGTTTTGTGTCTATGCCCATCTTTTATTTATGCTCATTTTTTGCTTCTCCGCAGGTGAGTATAAAGCTCTTGCTGACAAGAACCAGGACTGCGATATTATGGCATTATCAGCGCAGAGCGAGATTTCTTCTCTGGAGAGTAAGTTGAATTTCCCTCTCTTCTATTCGGTTTATGTTTCTTCCTTGTGTAGCTGACCGGGTTCCTCTCTTCCCAGATGAGCGCAAGGCCTTCCTCGAGCAGCACCAAGGGTGCGTTACTCCAGCCGAGGTGCAGCAGCAAGTGCAAGCCAGGGAGGCCAAGCTCGAGAAGGATCTGGCTGCCGAGAAGGAGGAGGTACTCAAGCTCAAACATGAGCTCGTTGAAGCCCTCAAGTTGGCAGTACAAGCTGAGACCGTCAATAACGAGGCGCTGAACCAGGCAGCTGTTGATAAGCTAGTGCTGGAAAGAGAGATTGATTCCCTCAGAGCCTGGAACAATGATCTCGACACCATGCTGGTCATCTCTCGGAGTCGGCTGGATAAAGAGCTTGCTCTTGTAGAAGGATGGTCTGGCCGGCTGAAGTATCTCGTCACTGACCTGCGCTGTAAGTTGCTATTCCTCTCTGACTTGTTCCATCCGGTTTCTTCTACTCGTTTTCTCTTTTTTAGTTCTTCTTATCTGGTTTCCTTACTCTACCCGGCATAACCTCTCTCAGGGACCTTCCCGGATCTTAATGCCACTGCTGAGGAAGCTGTAGCCAAAGACAGGTTCGCTACGGAAGGATCTAGGCCATGATGTCTCCAACTCAATTTTCATTGATGACCAGATAGAGAATATCAAGACCCGGGTTCATCTCCTCAAAGGCCTAGGCACCACTCTGGTGTCCGCTGGGACGCGCCTCCACAAACTCTTTTGTCCTGACACCGAGCTCCCGACCACCATCAACCAATTGGCCTCCAAGCTGGACTACGCCAAGGTGGAGCTGAAGAAATGGCACGCCTCAGCAGCCCGAGCTGGCACGGATGAAGCCCTTCACTTCGTGCTATCCTGGTACGAGAATCTGGACCTTGACAGGCTCAAGGAGCTCCGGAACAAGTCCAAGTGGACCCACCAAGATTAATACATCTAGCGCCGCAAGGAGAGCGCATGCCGGCTTGCCTCTTATGCCGACACCGCCGAGTTCATCGACGGCCCCACGGAGCCGGATACGGACGTTGAAAGGCGATGACGATGAAGTTGATGATGATGAGGCCGGCGAGGAAGGAAGCATTTGCGACGAGGAGGAGGAGCAGGATGAGACCGGCGATGAAGGAGTCGAGTAGACTGACGCTGGGGAGGAGGCTGAGATGGGCGGCGATCAGGGGACGACCGAGCCAGGAGCTGGCTCCGAAGAAGTCTGGACTGACCCGCAGCCCACTGCATCCGCCGGAGCTACCACCACCGAGATGGTGATTGCTACTCCTACTCCCGAGTTGGGCACAACGGGAACCTCGGCCGAGGACATCGCATCTGGGTCCGCTCCTCCAAACTCAACTGCTGCCTCTGAGCCCATCTCCACGCTCGCCTTCGAGTCTTCGGATCTATCCAGCGCAGAAGCCAATTCCCCTCCCTCGACAATATCTTAAGTTCCTGCTCTTAATTTAACTCCAAACTTTTTATCAGATCCCCGATATGACGGGTGCAGATGTATCCAACAGTTTTATTGTTTCAAGTGCTACTCTATTTTATTAAGTTTCTTATCAAGACTGGCTCAATGCCGGATTGCGTTAAATGCAAGTCCCCGAGTTGCTTTTATTACCCACCCAGTTCTTTTGTCTTTGCTCTTACCTGCCACTTGTGGCTTTTTGGTAGTCGAGTCACAAGATTTCAAAAACCGAGTTTTGAATACTTAGCCACTCTGAGATTTGAACTTAACACTGCCCAACACTTAGCCGAAAACATAGAAGGAAAAAACGCCCTACTCGGTTGATACACTCCTCTTTTCCTTAGCAATTTTTCGTGTGTTCATTGACCTTTGGCTTGTTCTCTTGCTTGCCATGAAGTCGGGTTGCGGTCAGCAGCAAAGTCAAAGAGTTGGCCATTAGGTTTAAACACATTACTAGACATGCGCGTGCAATTCTGAGTAGATTAAACGAGTAGCAAAGTAAAGACAATAAATAACACAGAGAAAGTTTGGCACATGCAGTCCCCAAGTTCGAATTCAGAGTGCCGACTTGGAACTCGGTTCAGAAGATACATACAATGTTTGTTCATGAATGAAAACGGCGGAGTAGAGCTACATTCCAGGGACGCTTGGATTCCTCTTCGGATTTATCCGCCCTGTTCTTCTATGGTGCCTGCGCGTCGATGAGGCAATAGGCATCATTGTGCAGAGCCTTGCTCACAATGAAAGGACCTTCCCATGGAGGGGAAAGCTTGTGCATCCCGGCTGTGCGTTACACAAGCCTCAGCACCAAGTCTCCTTCTCGGAAAACCCTTGGGTTTACTTTCCGGCTATGATAGCGTCTCCTTCTGTTGATATACAGCTGAGCGCAACATAATTAACTCTCTTGCTTCTTCGAGCAGATCAACATTATCTTCTCGGACTTCTCTTTCCTCTGCCTCAGTATAGAGGGTTATTCTCGGTGAGTCATGCTCAAGGTCAGTGGGCAACACGGCCTTTTCTCCATATACCAGGAAGAATAGTGTGTATCCGGTTGATCGGTTAGGTGTAGTCCTTAGACTCCACAACACCGCCGGCAACTCATCTAGCCAACACCCAGTTGTTTTCAGCAATGGCTCAATCAGCGTTGGCTTTATTCTGGATAGGACCATGCCATTTGCTCTTTCAACTTGCGCATTGGAAGCCGGATGGGAAACTGATGCAATGTCTAGCCGGATCCGCTTTTCCTTACAGAACTGAGCAAAAGCTCCTTCAGCAAAGTTTGCCCCATTATCCGAGATGATCCCATGGGGATAGCCATACCTTAGGATAATGTCCTTCAAGAATCTCACTGCTGTGTTTCCATCACACTTCTTTATTGGCTTTACTTCAATCCATTTAGTAAATTTGTCCACCATGACCAAGATGTGAGTCATATTGCCCTGAGCTGGCTTGAAAGGACCCACCATATCCAAGCACGAGACAGCAAAAGGCCAAGTGATGGGGATTGTCTTCAACTCGGAAGCTGTCATGTGAATCTTGCTTGCATACCTCTGGCACCCATTGCACTTCCTCACCAGATCTTCTGCTAGGTGCAAGGCACTGAGCAAAAGAACCCATGCGGGAATGCTTTCTTGGCTAGAGCACGAGATGAGGCATGGTGCCCACATTCTCCTTGGTGTATATCTCTGAGAATTTCTTCTCCTTCTTCTGGCTCAACACAGCGTTGGAGTACACCAGTGGCACTTCTCTTGTGCAGCTCTTTGTTGATGATGGTGTAGCCCTTGGATCTTCTTTGTATCTGCCTGGCTGTGACCTCGTCACTCGGCAAAGTGTGATCCATCAGAAAGGATAATATGGGAAAAGCCCAACTTGGTGTCTCCCGAATAGGAAACACTGGTTCGTCCACTTCCATTGGATCAGCTGCCATGACTTGCTCCGAGTTGGAGACGAGTCCCCGAGTCTCCGAGCACTGAGAAATGATCCCCTCGATGAATGCGACAGTCCTCGGGTTTGCAGAGGCAGTCCCCGGGTTGGATGGAGCAGTCCCTAGGTTCTCTTTTGAGCTCTCCCAATCGATCTCCATAGGGACAGCTTCCGAGTCTGGCAGAGCCGGGATGAATATGGAATCCGAGCTGGGGGATAGCTTGATAGAGGGCTTCCTCAAATGTTCCAGAGCAATCCTAGACGGGATAAATTGTCGAGAAGACCCCAACTTAGATAGAGCATCTGCTGCATCATTCTCACCACGGTGGATGTGATGGAACTCAAACCCATCGAAGAATCCGGTCATATTCTGGACGAGGAATCGATAAGATGCCATGTTGGCATCCAACGCGTCCCAAGTCCCCGATACTTGTTGAACCACCAGATCTGAGTCGCCATAACAAACAATCCGCCGATTCCAATCTCCTTGGACACTTTCAGCCCATGGACCAAGGCCTCATACTCGGCAACATTATTGGATGCCGGGAAGTGAATCTGAAGCACGTACTTGAGCTGGTCCTTGCTTGGGTGAGGTGAGTACAACACCAGCATCGAGTCCCTCTTTTACCTTGGATCCATCGAAATGCATCCTCCAGAAGTCTGTTTTCGGCAAGGGAGTCTCATACTGCATTTCGGCCCAGTCAACAAAGAAATCAGCCAGGGCCTAGGATTGGATGGCTTCTCTTCTTGCGTACAACAGGGTGTAAGCAGCTAGCTCAATTTCCCACTTGGCCACCCGGCCACTTGCATCTTTGTTGCCCATGATCTCCGAGATGGGAGCAGTGGTCACCACGGTCATTGGATGCTCCTAGAAATAGTGCTTGAGCTTCTTGGCACCCAGGTAAACCCCATAAGTCATCTTCTGGTAGTGCGGATAATTTGGTTGGAGCTGGACAGAACTTCACTCAGATAATAGACCGATCTCTTCACCGATTTGCCTTCTTCTTCTCGCTCCACCACCACCACCACGCTCACAACTGGGTTGGTGGCTGCGATATAAAGCATCATTGGCTCCTTAGGCAGTGGGGATGCCAGGATAGGAGCATTGCCCAGCATGGTCTTGAGCTCCTTGAATGCCACATCAGCTTGTGGGGTCTAGACAAACTTGTAACTTTTCTTCATGAGCTGATAGAGAGGTAAGGCCTCCTCACCCATTCTGCCCAGGAACCGGCTAAGGGAAGACAGGCACCCGGTGAACTTCTGCACATCCTTCAATGACCTTGGTAAAGACATGCTCTCTATAGCTTTTATCTTTGAAGGATTGGCCTCAATGCCCCGACTGGATACTAGGAAGCCGAGTAGCTTGCCCTGAATGGATCCTGTATTTGCGCAAGCTGGCAAATGTTTCCTCAATATCGCTTAGAAGAGTGTGTTTTCTTTTGTCTTGATGACAATGTCATCTACATACACCTGCACAATTTTGCCTATCTGCTCATGCAGGCATTTCTGCATGCACCTCTGATAAGTGGCCCCAGCATTTCTCAAACCGAAACACATAACACGATAGCAATAAGCCCCGTACGGGGTAATAAAAGCAGTCTTTATTTGATCAGCCGGATTTAAAGGGATCTGGTGAAAACCAGAGTAGGCATCAATGAAAGACAAAAGCTCGCACCCGGCAGTGGAATCAATCTCCTGATCTATCCGGGGTAGCAGTAACGGGTCCTTTGGGGCAGGCCTTGTTCAGGTCGGTGTAGTCCACGCACATGCGCCACACCACAACGACCATGGGATCATCCTTCTTCTTCTCCACCATGACCGGATTGGCCAGCCAATCTGGATGCAGGACCTCCATGATTAATCCACTTGCTAGCAGCCTTGTGATCTCGTCACCAATGGCTTTCCTCCTTTCAGCCGCAAAGCGGCGCATAGCTTGCTTCACCGGGTTGCTATCCGGCCGCACATGTAAAGAGTGCTCAACCAACTCCCTCGGGACACCCGGCAGGTCCTGATTGGACCATGCAAAGACGTCCCGATTCTCACAGAGGAAGTGGATGACCTCGCTTTCCTATTTCTCCTCATGCCCGACACCAATGATGGCCACACGCTCCGGGAACTCCGGGTCAATCTGCACCTTCCTTGTCTCTTGGGAGGCCTGGAATGTGGCTCCATGCTGAGAGCTCGGCATGCCAGGCATACCGAGTTGAGCTGCCAGTGCCAGTGCCATGACCTCATGAATCTTCTTCTTCTCGGGAGCAATGACCATGGACTCGGCAAGCCGAGATCCAGCAGAAGCATAGTTCAAGGAGCCCCTATAGTCGCCCGAGATGGTGATGACGCCATTGGGACTTCATCTTCAGATAGGTCGCATGAGTTGAAGCCATGAACTTGGTCAGAGCCGGCCTGCCGAGTAGAGCATGATAGGGGCTCTGAAGATCAACCACCTCGAACTGCAGGCACTCGGTCCGGCAGTTCTCCTGTGTGCCGAAAAGCACATCAATCCAGATCCGGCCAATGGGAGCACAAGACACTCCCGGCACAATGCCATGGAATGTAGTCCAGCTGGGTAGCAGCATGTTCTCGGCAATGCCGAGCTTCTCCATAGTATCTCGGTACATGATTGTTATGCTGCTCCCGTTGTCGATCAGCACCTTGCTGAACTTCACATTCTTCTTGGTCCCCAAGAAAGTACCACCACCAGAGCATATGTACCCGGGTTGGGCATTATCTTGGGATGATCCTCCCTGGACCAAACAATGTCCTGGTCGCACCAATGCATGTAATCCGGCACCGCCGGCATCACAGCGTTCACCTCCATCGCGCGCCTGCGCTGGAATTGCCTGTCATCCGGCTCAGTGGTGAACACCATGTAGCTCTCATGATGCTCCTGGTACTGGTTCCGGTCTCCGCCACCACCGTCGTTGTTGTTTCTGTTATTCTGGTTGGCATTGTTGTTGTTGCGATTGTTGTTGCGGTTGTTGTTGTTGTAGTTGCGGTTGTAGTTGTTGTTGGCTCCCTGCGCCACTTGATTCACATGCTCCCTCCTCTAGTTCTCGGCCGGCCTGGGAGCAGCTGCCCGAATAGGCTGCACATTGGAGCCTGAGAGCGGAAGAGGAGGAGGAGGAGGCAGCTGACCAAAGCCCTCGCTCTTGATCTGGTCCCACCAGCTGCACTGCGGGGTAGTATGGTTGGCTGGCCTGCTCGGATGCCGAGTGTGAAAGCTGCATGGCCCATCCTTCATGTTCTCAAAGACAAACCTCGGAGGATCTCCGGACTCCTGGGGGGCATTGTTCTGCTGAGGAGCATTGTACTGCTTCCTGAAGTTCTGGCCCTAAGTCTGGTTTTGCCCATACTAGGGCTCCAGCAGTTTTTTGCCTCTGGCTGCTCCCGGCAGCACCTTGATCCTAAGTAACCGCAGCCACATGGTCCGATCTGTAGCGGATATCCAGACGATCTTCTCTTCTCTTATTGCAGAAATCTTGGCGGTCATGGCGCCGGGCTCATCATGGTGTTTTCTCTTTGGCTCGAAGGAATCGAGCAGAGGCTGAGTAGGGTCGCCGAGAGCATACATATCTACAATCTTGATCGTCTCAGCGAGGGTACTCGGCATCTCCCTCTGCAGTTTCTGCCACAGCATGCTACCATGTCGGCAACCTTGAGAGAACCAGGCAATGGCCTGTGACTCATTCACACCTTCACAGGTGTTCCTCGGAGTGCTCCACCGAGTAAGATACTCGCGGTCAGTCTCCTCTTCTCTCTGCTTGCACACTGAGAGCTGTTGTGGCCGGTTTGGCCTCTTGTAAGTGCTGGTGAAGTTGCTGATGAAGGCTTCTGAGAAGTCAAGCTAGCAGTTGACACTGTCTTTCGGCAGGTTGTTGAGCCAGATCCGGGCAGGGCCCTCCAACATCTGGGGCACATACCTCACAGCCCATCTCCGGTTGCCACCTGCAACATACACAGCAGTAACATAATCATTTAGCCAGTCCTCTGGCTTGGTGCTTCCGTCATAGGTCTTGGTCCCTCTAGCCAGCTGGAACTTGGGCACATCCGGCTCCCCCATGATCCTGGTACCAAAAAAATTTGGCCCGGGCGGGCCCCTTGCTTCTATCTCCTCGGACAGGTAGATCATGTCCAGCTTGTACCTTGCATCACTTGGCTGCAACATCCTCGCTCCCAACCGAGTAGCAAGGTCTCTTGGGTCAGCGTACCCGGCTTGCTCCATTGCCGAATACCCGTCGTTGTAGCGGTCTTGTTCACAGGACCGGGTTGACCACCGCAACTACTGCTTGTGGCTGAACAACATGCTGAACCGGGTTGGCAACATGATGCCGAGATGGGCCATCTCGGTTTCCTCCTTGCCCCTCTTGATGAACTCGGGCGGCCTGGCGGCCAGTTCCCGCAGCATTGTGTTTCTGACCGGGCTGACGCTCTACATCGTGCTGTTTTCCAGCGATAGCCGGGTCGTACACCTGCATCTGTTTGCTCTTCCCAGAGTTAACACTCGGAGCCCACTCACCACCGGGAAGCGGTGAAGAGGCCTGCTTTCCGGATGTTGCCCCATGCGACTGAACAACATGGGACGCACCAGCTCCCGGATTAGCTTTCCGGAAGCCTCATTCGGCCTACCAGCTTCCAGAACTAACTCATTGAGCCACTCCTGCTGCCTAGCGCGAGCTTCGCCGGTCAAGTTTGGCAACTCGGCAACAACTGCCTCTATAGCTCGAAGTGTTTTGGCAGGAGAGCTATACTTTGGCCTACCAACAGAAGTCGTACTACCAGATTTGCTAGCGGCTTTACCATCTCTAGCTAGCTCAGCACCTAGGTTGCGACGAATGATTCCTATCTTGCTAGAATTTCTATGTACAAGAGTAAAACCATGGGATCTATTGTACTCATTTTGATCTAGGTTGAGCTCAAGCCTAACCTTTTCCAGCTCCTAGGCCTCCAGAAGCAAGGCCTGGCGCTGCTGCTCGAGCTGGGCCCTCACCATCGCCGGATCCGCATCCGGGGCGAGAGGCATGCCCAGATGCTCGACGACACCGGCACGAGCCGCCGGTATCGCAGTTGATGTAGAAGGGTCCTTGTAGCCCGGTTGTTCTACGGCCGGTCGTAAGGCTTGTGGCTCGGGCGAGCAGTCGGCTCGTCGACGACTTCGGGCGCAGCGGGCGCGCCTTTCCCGGCATCGATAGCCGGGCCAGTCATCATCACCTCCACGCTGCCCGCAGAGCGGCCAGATGGCTGCTCGCGGACGGCGAGAACGGCAGGAGGGTCTGCAACGACGAGCACCACCTCGGGGTACTCACGGATGACGGTGGTGGCGACGTACACCGGGTGCGCGCCGAAAGAGATGACGGAGCTGCCTGCAGGCACAGGCCTGCCGCCGAAGTCAGCAGTGTTGTCGGAGATGAAGTCGAGGGAGCCGAATCGGTGGACAAGGCCACAGACCACGCGCTCCCCCAAACGAGAAGCGGGTGTCATCCGGATAGAAACCCTAGCCAGCGCTGCTGCTGGCCCCACGGTGGGCGCCAACTGTCGTGGATGGGAAAAGACAGATGCCATGGGATGGCTAATGTTTGGGGCCGATGGATGCTGTAGGTATCCGGGGAGGGATCGTACGCCTAGATGGCGCGCTCAGGAACACTTCAAACACAACAATCTACCCAGGTTCGGGGCCCTCGTGTGGAGGTAACACCCCTACTCCTACCTTTATCTCTGTATTAAGCTCTTCCGAGTACACGAGTTCCTCTCTCTCTCTGTGAGTAGCAAGCTTCGCAATAAATGAGCCAGTGAGCAACGTCCCCCGCGCAGGAGGGGGTAGGCCACCTTATATACTGGTGGCCAACCACTATTCTATGAATAAAATGATAGAGTAGACAACTCCACTGTGCAGCCGCGCACGCATCCGCGCACGCCTCCGTGTTCCTGCTGATAGTGTCGCCGAAAGTCTTCGCGGTAGGCCGCTGACATGTCTTGTCCACCTTGTCAGTCTCTTACGGTAGGTCGCTGACATGTCCTGTCCCCCTTGTCAGTGACAGGACTTGACAACTCCCATATCGTACTGCTCCCACGTCTCTATGCTGATAACCACACACCTAGTAAGTTGAACCGCACGCCGGTACGACCCCTGGATACGCGGGATTCACCTTAACGCCTCCATTGACTTTGTGCCTGAGTAGGCCAGCAGCTTCTCTATCCGGATCACCCGAGTGCTACCCCGTTGATCCAAACATTTACTTGAATCTTCCCTCTCGCCTCTTGTTATTTCTGACGGATAGCGCCAACCGGATACCAGCTTATCCGGGTAGCCGCCTGTGACGCCCCGAGATCGGGCACTATGCAGATTTCGGCATTTCCACCCAAATCCGCATAATAACCGATTCGAGGTTTCCACTTGTGATAACATTACAACAGTTCACGAATAATCCACAACAACAACAGAGGAGGTATATACAAGACGACTCAAACGAGTCAAGGATACAACTGATACAATACAAAGATCCAAATGACAGCGGAAGAAACAACATAGTGTCCGACTACGGACAAGATGCAAATTGGACTAAGGGTCCCGAAGATAACCGATGGCGTCCAATCCCTGCCCAGGCCAAGCCGGAGGGATTCCCAAGCTAACGTCGTCAGACTTCAAACCTGTTGACTGCAATGTGGAATATGCAGCCACGAAATGGATTCGTGGGTCAGTACTATTAAGTACTGGCAAGTGGATAAACCATACTCACAAGATACCAGCGTAACCAATCATCACAAGATACAAATACTTTGGGTAGAACGGAAGGAAGGGATTATTGCAAAGAAGCGGCAGCGGGCTGCACTAACTAAATACAAAGACGCGCTACAACATCCGGCTAAAAGAAAGGGATAAGATAGCGCGACAAAACTAACTATAACTATTCACCAAACAATACCCATCTAGTGTTACCCCCTACTAAGGAAGCAACCCAAGGAAACTCACACTGTTGATTAAGGTGACATTCATTTTTATGGTGGAGCTAATCTATATTACTAGTCAAGTTATCATCGTTAAGTGTAAGTTGTCTGAGTACTTGTTAGCCAGCACTTTCACCTAGTCATCCATAACCGCGGACAACACGGCTTCTCGAGAAGATTAACCCTGCAGGGATGCACCAATTTGGCCGTACACGTAAGAATGACCCGCCAGATGGAAATGCACTTCCACCAAGCGAGGCACTCAACACAACTCAACTCTTCTTCGCATCAATCCCAGAGAACCCCGTGTTGTACGTGCGCGGCTAATCGAGCCCCCACGAAGAAAAGGGGGACCCTCATAGCACTCTAAGACCACGCCGCGCTAAATGCCGACTACAAAATTTCCACCCTGGCACCAAGGGTTCGCACCTGCATATGCATGCATCAAATGGAAAGCCCGAACTAAGTGTGGCGATTTGGACGAGATGCGAATCGAATCAGAATTACGGGGGGCGCCCATACACGCTTCCCACATGCGGTTAGTGCGCTCATCATGGATCGGAGGACAAGACCCTTTTCCTAATTAAGGTCGACACTAGCAGGCCTCAAAACCACGTCGGGCCTCCTGCCGGTGCCTTATCATCAAATTATTATTACCCAAAACATTAACATGTTGTTGATTAAGACAAGCCCAACTATCAACTAAACAGGTGATAGAACAAAAGGACAACAGGACTAGAGCGCAAACAAACCTAAGCATGCTAGTACGACACAGGCCAACATACAACAGGGTTATAGGTGTGGAGGTAAGGCAATATCGTGGCCGCAGGGTAAACATGTGATGGGATCGGAACACAAGCATCGAATCATAAGGCTAGCATAAGGACGACGGAAAGAATCGGTAACAAGTGATGAAAGGCAGCCATAGGTAGCAAGTGAGTATACTTGCCTGGAATCCAGCAAGTAGAGGTACATCCGAACTTGTCGTTGCTCACATCATCTCAACATCCTATCCGCGAAGAAGCAAAGCACTAAAAGAAACAACGGATGCAACATTTACTACTACGACAAAAGAGCCAGCATGATCAAGATATGGATGCATGACATGCGGGGATGCAACTACACCAATTTAAGCGGAACCGGAATCCCAACGATTAATTATAGGTTTAAGTTGTTTTAGTTAACCATCAAATTAAATGTTGATTAGCATAGAAAACAATTCATAGATGAGCTACACAAGATTAAATGGAATAGGGCATGATTTAAATTAAGCACCCAAACACATTCCATGTTTATTATTTAGGTGAACATGCATAACACTACTAAAATGCAATAACAAAGATGCAAACATGATCATGGATGGCATATTAATATTCCTTGCATTTTTCTGATAAAGATAGACATAAAGTTTGGGTTAATTGGAATTATAGAACAAGAGTTATGCATTTAGCAAGTTTTAATTGAGTATAGAAAGCATTTAATATTTGACACATGTTACATTGTTTAAAACAGGGAACATGTTGCATATTCAAGGAGATTACATTTTTCTGACACAAATTCATACTTTGTTTGTGCAAAACGAATTTGAATTGACCAAGTTATGGAATTATGAAAAATAGGTGTTGTATTGCAAAAACAAGCGTGGTTTCGGGGATTTGAACCTAGGATGCACCATGGACGTACCATTGTGCCAACCAGTGGGCTGGTTTGGTTATTGTGACACAACATGGACACGATTTCATAAGACCTGGACACCAGAAGTTAACTGAACTTATAACAGAAACTTGAACACTTCGTCAGGTTCAGAAACAAAATAAAACAGGAGGCTTTTGCTCCCGGAGGGGATTTGATCCCGCGACCTCAGCGGGCGCGCGGAGGGCTCTGGCCACTGGGCTATGTGCGCTCGTGTGATAGGTTACAGATCAAATTGATTAAGAGGTAACACCACGCGGTTAACTGAATTCAGCAGATCAAAGATTTAGAGAAGAGGACGGAACAGAACGATGAAGACGACGTCCTGCAGCGGGCAAAGCTCGATGGTGACGCTCCGATAGCACGAGGAGGGATAGGGGAGATGTTCCAGAGGGGTGCTCACCGTGGCGAAGGTTTGTGGCGGCCGGAGATGGTCGGAGGCAGATCGAATCCTCTAGGAAAGCAGGGCAGCCAGTGCAGACGTACCTGGGTCGGAGCAGGAAGGCGGCCATGGTGGGGACGCTCGGGAAGTCCTCGGGCGCCGATCTTCCGCGTCGAGGATGAATACAGCGAGGCGGTTCCATTTTCGCCATCGGAAGCCCGTCGCGGCCACCACGTCCCCGGCTCCGTGAGCTCCCAACTCCGGCCATGGAGGGGGAATTGGTACAGGAGGGAAGAAAGAAAGAAAAAAACGTGAGAGAAAGGAGATGGCGGCGGAGAGGAAAGGAGAACAAGGAGGCGGCTAGGGTTTCTGCTGGATTGGGAGGGGAGGGGTAGACAAGGGGGGAGAGAGGACCAGGAGGTGGCCATGGTCACGTTCGTTACGTGACCTCCTGCAGGAGGAAGACGACAAACAGGGGGTGGGCTTCGTGGTGGGCTGCAAGGAAGAGAGGGCTTGGCCGGTTGGGTTGGGCCTAGTCTGGTGGGTTGGTCTGCCACCCAAAAGCATTTTTTTCCTTTTATTATTTTCAGAAAACAAAATAAATTGTTTAGGGATAATAGACAGCTCACACCAGAATTAATTATTGAACTTTTGTGATCAAAAGTTTGTTAGGAAGTTATATGTAATCAGATGAGATGCAATGAAATGCATGATGACATGATGAAAAAAAGGAAACACACAATTTCTATTTGGGAAAAACGCCCCGGGTGTTACACCGCCCTATCCGGCCTATGCCAACTCGGTACGGCCGAACTCTTCAAGTGGTATCTTGAACTCCATTTCTCACCTACCTTACCCCTACTCGGGGGTAGCCCCCCCGACACCTTCGCAGAGGGAAGCATGGATTACTCATGTGCTAGAGCTTTTTATTTGATAAAACAGAGTTATTGAAAACAATTTTGAGAGAGGTGTATGTCTATGTCAACGAATCAGCAAATAGACAATCCATTAAGTCACAAGTTAACTAGACTTTACAAGAGAGGCCCTCATTGAAGGATGTTCTTTCTACTGGGGTCATTAGATCATCCCACTTCTCTCTTTTTTACACACTTATGAACTTTGCTTAACTGATAAATCAGGGGCAAAAAGAGTGAAGAGAATTTTGTAGTAACCAAATTTGGGGCTGGGCACCCCATTGCCAGCTCTTCTGGCGAATTGGATAAGTGGATGTGCCACTAGTCCAGGTGTGTGAAGTCTAATCAACAAGTGAAATAAAGACCGTATACCCACGTCCTCATGAGATAAAACAGAGCACAAAACATGTATAATTTTGAAGGTTTTAAAGGTATCACACGAGAAATTTACTTGGAGTGGCAGTTAAATGCCACATATAGGTAGGTATGGTGGACACATTTGGCAAACTTTGGGTTTTTGGGAATTGGGATGCACGAGTAGAGCTCATACTCAGTACAAGTGTAGGCTAGCAAGAGACTGGGAGCGACAAATTAAGAGAGAAATAATGGCTATAATCATGCATAGCGACAAAACATTATTAATCAAAGCATAAATGATATTACAAGTCAAAAACTAAATGAGCATATAGGCTAGAGGTGACTTGTTTGTACTCGTAACATGGTGTGAGCATGCGCCAAGGCAGCTCAAGTAAAGCATTCGAAGGATAATACCACAATATTATGCTTCGATAAGATGAAAACAACTCATGGTTTTTTTCAATGGCACATTAAGCACTCTCATATATTTGAGACAAGTCATGCTACATCAATAACTACTAAGCATAGAATTAAAATAGCATCTAACATGACATGAAAGTCTAAGCCACTGTCTAAACGAGCTTTCCAATGCACCACTATAAGTATGAAATATTTTACTCTTCTCCAACACCAATTAACTGCTTGAAAAAACTCTCATAGATAATAATCAACAAATACCAGAGAGCTAATCATATATAACCAAATAAAACCAACAAGATCTCAAAAAATAGGAGTGGAAAACAAGAGCTAAACGCAGTACTAGCAAAAAGTGAACACTCACAGAACAATAAGAGTGAAAATTAGAGTGTTCTAAGAAATATAAACGGAGTGTGTCTCTCTCCAAACAAAATATTTTAGGTTCCAACCATATACTACAGAAAATAAAAAAAAACAAACTGAAAGCGAAAATAATTTACGCTCCAAGAATAACACATAATATATGAAGCAATAAAAATATAGTGTCTTGAAAGATGACCTGATATTTTTGTTGATGAAGAAGGGGATGCCGCAGGCATCCCCAAGCTTTGGCGCTTTTACTTCTTAGATATATCTTGGGGTGACATGGTGATACGTCATAAACTTATCTATAATTTCTGATGTTCCATGTTGTTTTCATGCCTTATGCTACACATTTTCCTTACACTTTATGTCATTTTTATCGATTTCCCAGGACTAACCTATTGACAAGATGCCACAGAAACATTTCCTTGTTTTCTGCTGTTTTTAGTTTCAGAAAAGTTGTTCTGGAAATATTCTCGGAATTGGAAAATTCGAAGCCCGAAGTCTTAGAATTCCCAAAGATTCCACGGAGTCCCGAAGAGGCCCCTAGGGGGGCCACACCATAGGGCCGCGCGCCCCCTTCCGCGCCTGGGGGTGGTGTGGGACCCTCGAATTCCACCGCCATCGCCATTTCGCCTATTTATTCCCCCCGAATTGTCAACCCTAAAAATATAACACTTTTCCCCGAGAAACACCCGAGGCTGCCGTCATCGTCAACCCGAGATCGGGAGGGTTCTGGAGCTCTCCCCGGCACCCTGCCGGGAGGGAAATTCATCACCGGAGGGGTCTACACCACCATGCCCGCCTCCGGAGTGATGCGTGAGTAGTTCATCCCTGGACTACGGGCCCATAGCAGTAGCTAGATGGTTGTCCTGTCCACTTTATGCCTCATGTTTAGATCTCGTGAGCTGCCTCACATGATCGAGATCATCTATTTGTAATGCTACATGTTGTGTTTGCTGGGATCCGATGATTATTGAATGATATGTCTTTTGATTATCAATATATCATGTTATCTTCATGTGTATGTTATTTATGATCTTGCATGCTCTCCGTTATTAGTAGATGCTGTGGCCAAGTAGATGCTCGTGACTCCAAGAGGTGGTATTTATGCTCGATAGTGGGTTCAATCCTCCTTTGCATATGTGCTCGAGTGACAGAAACGTGACGGGTGGAGGATGTGTTGTTTCCATTAGGGAGAAAACAACAATGTTTACTTCGTTTACATTGTTTACATTACACACTTTTCTTACTGCGATAATCTGTTGCTTGCAACTTAATACCCAATATTTGGTCGGATGATATTCGGAGGGTGGATTATTAGTCATAGATGCAGTTGGATGAGGATCTATGTATTTTGTTGTAATTCCTGCATGAATCTCATAGTAATCTTTATGTCATGCATTTTTCTTTATCTGTCAATTACCCAGCTGTAGTTGGTTCATCACGCATGTTAGCTATGTTTTATGGAGAGACACCTCTAGTGAACTGTGGACCCCGATCTATTTTCTCATACTGATAATACAACCACTGCAATTACTATTTTCACACTGCTTCCACTGTTTTCACATTGTTCTCATACTGTTTTCCACATTGTACGTTTAACCTCTTTGTGTTCAGCAAAACCGGTGAGATTGACAACCTCACTGGTTCGTTGGGGGCAAAGTGATTTGATTGTGTTGTGTAGGTTCCATGTTGCTGCTGAACCTGTAGTGCGCCCTACCATCTCAACTGGATCAACCTTCTGAAGTTACACCTTCCTCCTACTAGTCGATTCGACCTTAGTTTCTTTCTGAGGGATACTTGTTGTTGTGCTCATCAAACCTTCTTCTTGGGGTCTCCCAACGAACGTGTGTTCGACGCGCATCAAGCACTTTTCTGGCGCCGTTACCGGGGAGGAAGATAATTTCTACAAGGGGAGCCTCTCACTTCCGATATATTTACTTTGTGTTTGTTTTGCTTAGTTTATTTTATTTTGTCTTGTTTGCTTCTCTTTATAAAAAACACACACAAAAATTAGTTCTTATTCTAGTTGTTATTTTTGTTACCTTGCTCATCATGTTGCTCCCTAAGTTTGCCCTGAAAGATCTCCCAGTTGGTAGTGGTTCTATACTTGGAAAGGATACTGATGGAGTATTGTTGACACTCTCGTTCGTAAACCCCAAGAGAAACGTAGTGAAGAGTGCAGCGGCAAGTTTTCCCTTAGAAAAGAAACCAAGGTTGAATCGACCAGTAGGAGGACAAGCAATCTCTGAAGGTTGATGCAGTTGAGACAGCAAGGCGCACTACCGGTTCAGCACCAACGTGGAACCTACACAACACAATAAAATCACTTTGCCCCAACAAAGCAGTGAGGTTATCAATCTCACCGGTTTTTCTGAACACAAAGAGGTTAAACATATGGTGTGGAAAACAATATGAGAACAGTATGAAAGCAGTAGTAGTAGTATGAAAACAGTGGAAGCAGTGTGAAAATAGTGGAAGCAGTTTGTGTATTATGAGTATGAGAAAATGGACCGGGGTCCACAGTTCACTAGTGGTTTCTCTCCATAGAAGATAAATAACATGTGTGGTGAAGAAATTACAGCTGGACAATTGACAGAAATGAAGGCTGCACCATAGTGCATATGCAAGACATAAAGATTACTATGTGATTCATATTTCATATGATACGGCCCCATCTCAATAGCCCACTTTGCAGCTCTCCCGGTTGCTTCTCTATTCTGAATAATGTCGGACAAAAGTTCTTAACTGACCACACTAATGGGATGTTCCTGAAAATAATGTTTCAATTTACGGCTAGCAGGTAACGTTGCTTTGACTCTGTCAGTACCTCGCTCACATAGTAAACCGGCAGCTGAACGAGACCCTCTTTTCCTTCCAGTTTTCGTTCCACAACCACGACTGCACTTACAACCCTGTTGTTGGCCGCAATATATAATAACATGGGATCTTTCTTCTCGGGTGCAGCCAGTATAGGTGCGTTGTAAAGTTGTTTTTTCAAGGCCTCCAATGCCTCATCAGCTTCTTGATTCCACACAAAAGTGTCAGTTTTCTTCAAGAGCCTGTATAAAGGCACGACTTTTTTTGCCCAGTCTACTTATGAACCGGCTCAGGGCAGCAATGCAACCTATCAACTTCTCAACGTCCTTCACACAAACGGGTTTTTTCAGGTTATGTATGGCCTGAATTTTTTCCGGGTTTGCTTTAATTCCTCTCTCTGAAATAATAAAACCCAGTAACTTTCCAGCTGGCACTCCAAAAACACATTTTCTTGGGTTGAGCTTCATCTGGTATCTGCATAAGCTGGCAAACATTTCCTCCAGGTCTGAGATCAGGGTGTCACCTTTTTGGGATTTGACCACTATGTCATCCACATAAGCGTGCATGTTTCGTCCAATCTAGCTTTCCCAACACTTCTGGATACACCTTTGATAAGTTGCTCCTGCATTTTTCACTCCGAAGGGCATTAACGTATAACAAAATGCTCCAGAGGGTGTAATGAATGAGGTATTATCTTGATCCTCTTCTTCATTTTAATTTGATGATAACCTGAGTAAGCATCCAAGAAACATAGGAGTTCACAACCAGCCGTAGAGTCTATAATCTGATTGATACGGGGTAAGGCGAACGGATCTTTAGGACATTCTTTGTTCAAGTCTGTGTAATCTATGCACATTCTCCAGGTTCCATTTTTCTTTGGGACGAGAACTGGATTGGCTAACCACTTTGGGTGTAGCACTTCTATTTTGAACCCAGCTCCGAGAAGCCCAGCTATTTACTCTCCGATTGCTTTCCTCCTCTCGTCATTGAAACGACAGAGGAACTGACGAATAGGTTTCAGGTTAGGTTCCACACTCAAACTGTGCTCAACAAGTTCCCTTGGAACACCCGGCATGTCAGAAGGTTTCTATGCAAAGATGTCCCAATTCTCACGAAGGAACTTGATGAGCGTGTTTTCCTATTTATACGTCATGTGAGCCCCCAAGCTGAACTGCTTAGATGAGTCACCAGGGGTAAAGAACACCAGATTGGTGTCTTGAGTAGACTTGAACTTCAATTTGGAATCTGCTGATGGTTTCTTGAGCGAAGTCATATCCTCTGGATCAACTTGCAGCTTATACAATTTTAACTCCTCTTCTGCACAAGCTGACTCTGCATAAGTTGCATCACCTTCCTCACTCTCTAAAGCTATGTCTCTATCACCATTGACAGTAATATTTCCATGGGGACCTCGCATCTTCAGCTTAAGGTATACGTAGCAGGGTCTTGCCATAAACTTGGCATAAGCTGGTCTTCCTAATAAAGCGTGGTACGGGCTTTTGAATTTGACCACTTCGCGTGCTAGCATATCTGTCCTGTAATTTTCAAATACCCTGAAAGCAACTTCAAGATATATCTTTCCGATAGGTTGCGTGGACTTACCGAGTACGATCCCATGAAATACTGTTGATGATGGCTAAAGTTGTTTCTCTTGCAGGTTCATCCTCTTGAACGTATCATAGTAAAGTATGTTTATACTGCTTCCTCCATCCATCAACACTTTGTCTAACTTGTATCCTCCAACCTATGGAGCCAAAACTAGAGTCACGCCTCCTGGATTATCAACTCGTGGAGGATGATCTGCCCGACTCCAGGTTATGGATTGTTCTGACCAATTTAGCCACCTAGGGACAGCAGGAGGTACTGTATTGACTACACGCTTCTGCACCTTTCGTTCTCTCCTGCATGGACTGGTGGTAAATACGTGATACTGGCCAGAGCTTAATCACTTCGGATTTGTTTGAAAACCAGAATTTCCTCCTTGGTGACTGCCACCTGGGTTAGTTCCTTGGTTACCCTGACCATGATGACCCGGATTATGATTTCCAGGTCCGGAATTGCTAGCTCCCGGATGTCCTCCTCCCATATTACCTGAGTTGTCACCTCCATTGTTTCCTGGTCCATAGTTATTATTTCCATTGGGTCTGATGCCCTGCATAATGAAACAATTTTCCCTAGAATGATTTGCTAACTTTCCATTTTTGCTGTGTCGGGGACATGATCCTTTCAGAACATGCTGAGCCTGCGCAAAACTGTTTGGTCGAAAATTTTGATTTCCTCTGAAATTTTTACCCTGACACTGGTTTCTGTAACCTGTATTTGTATTTGCCACCAGATCCGAGGTTCCTTCCCTGTTCTTGCGCTTGTTATTATTCTGGTTCTGGGGGTTGTTGTTACTCTGATTCGGGTTCTGGCTGCCCTTGGCCCCAGTTTTCTTTCCCTTTGCAGTCTTCTCATCGTCTGAGTCCGCGTCCTTTGTTTTTTAGACCCCGCATACTTGATCGTGGCATCCATCATCTCTCTCATATCACTCACGTATCACTTGATGCGTCCTGGCTTATGTTTCAATGGGTCAAATCTGCAGTTTGTCTCCAACCCTATGACTGCTTGCTGAGCAGTGAGTCCGACAGATGAATGAATAATTTCTGCAACGCGCCGAGACCAGTGTTGGGAAGACTCCCCTTCCTTCTGAACGCATTTTTCCAAGTCTGTAATGGTCGTTGGACATTTACATGTTCCTTGGAAATTTTTGATGAACTGATCTTTCAACTCTTGCCAGCTATTGATTGAATTTGCAGGCAAGTTTTTTAACCAGGATTTGCAGGTCCTTCTAACTTCACTCTCAAGTAACATGCGCATATCGCATCGCTTACTTCCAATATCTCCATGTCTGGGGTATAATTTACAACTCTGCAAGGTCCTTTAAAATCAGCTGGTATTCTCTCGTTCCTGATTTCCGGACCAAGGCATTGAATTCCAATTCTGCTGAGACCCAGTCGGAGCTGGGTTTGAGACTGCATTCTGAACCGGGAATTGAACATGACCCAGATTTCTGTTTTCTGGTTCTGCAACTCTATGTCCTATGTTTATAACTCCAGGTGCATGGTACACAGTCTGTATGGGTGGAATAGGTTGCTTCCTAGAGCCAGCCAGAACCGGTGAATTTCCATGAGACTTCTTGGCAAAGAGTTACTGCTATTCGTGCCAAACTATTTTTGGTTGCCCAAATGTTATCCATTGTATTGTTGAAATGACCTGGTGGCGTATGAAACCTTTCCTGCAAGGGTTGTTCCTCGACTAGAGCGGGATGCGGGTTACCATGCAACTGGATAGGTGGTTGAAAACGCGCCGGATGAACTGGAATGGGGAAAACTCCCGGGTTCATAGGGTGAACCGGGCCATCCGGGTTTGGTGCTCCGGGCGTTCCAGCCGGACACACGAATAGATTCTGAAGGTTGGTCGGTCCTAGTCCTACGCCAAATTCATTATTCAACCGGGTATGATGACGTATGTTTTGTATTGAGGCTAGCTCCCTCTATCTAAAACTCAGATGAATCCATTCTCTTTCCAGACGTGTTACTTCTTCCGAGACTTCTGACCGAGCTTTATTTATACATGTTACCTCCGTCTCAATCTCCCAACGGGCGCGACTTAGTTCATGTCGAAGCCTCTCGATCTCTGCGTTACGCTGCACGAAGTTCTCTAGGGTGATTCGACTAGCCAAGATTTCGTTTAATGAATCCATCGTGGCTATTAGTCCAGGCCTTGGTTTATATGGCGCGGGCTCTGTTAAATCGATCACTGGCTCTGCTGGCCCAGAGCTCGCCGGCCCTGGTCCTGTTAGAGGTGCTGCTATTGGCCCGACAGGGGTTACCGTTGGCCCAACGGGTGCTGTCCCTTAAACACCCGGTCCTCCTAGAACCGGATTTGAGGTTGAAGCAGTATTTGTAATCAAATTTCCACTGACATCATACCTAGGTTCCGCACGTCGCGCTGGTCCAGCCATGTAGACATTTGCATGATGAGTTGTTTCCGTTAGGCTTTGCAAATCTAGTTCAAGTCCTCCACCTAGTCGATCTTCAAAGAGCTAGTGGACAGAAACTATCTCATCACGGTCATCATTGTTTCCAACTGAAGATTCCCCATCAGAATGTATCATCATAGCTTCCTCAGAGACAGAGTCTGACTGCTGGTCCGGGTCTGGGCATGTTCCTCCTACAAAGCCGATAAAGACGTGGATTCCGTCGAAGGGGTCTCAAAACCTTGATTCGATGAAGGCGAACTCTGGACCCCACGTGTCATGTTTATAGTAGTTTCCATGCCGACTCCTGCTGAGCCGACCTATCACGAGCTTCTCGATCCCAGGTAAGGCTCCTTCCAAAAAGACGACGCTTCCGCGAGCAGGCCCCACGGTGGGAGCCAACTGTCGTGGTGTTTTCACGGCATGTGTCCTCATGTGAGAACTAGATTGCGAGGCCATTGCTACTAAGCGAAACTTCAAAAGGGTTAAGGCGGAAACGAGAGACGCGAGTTTACCCAAGTTCGACCCCTCGATTGAGGGTAAAAAACTACTCCTGCCTTCTTACTATTGGGAAACAAGGTCTCGATTACAAAGGGCGATTCCAACTCTCTATATCTCAAGCTACCTTGCTATCAACTTATAATATGTCTCTCTACGTCCTAGCACCTTGCCTGATATAGTGGACGAGGGCCCCGGGTTGTTCCCGTGATCGGAGTCCTAGATTACTCCGGTTCCCAGACGCTCCGTCCGGTTTATCCCAAGGCCCGGACGTTCTGTCCGGCCTTGGGCCGCTCCTTAGGTCTTGGGCCTCTGGGTCTTCAAACCCGGAACACGGGACGGTCCTCCACACCTTTCTGGGTCACGCTTAGGGTAATCCGGGTCTCCTTCTCCTAGCTGGTATCTATCCAGCTCTTCCCGATATAAACCAGATCAAGCATTATGAACCGGCATGAGGGAAATCCGGTTCATGTGGGTGAAAAGTAAGGCTCCTCCTTACTTATTCCCCCAACAATAACTTTCTTGATTGGGAATTGATATTTAATATTTCCCTCTTTCATATCAATAACAAAACCAACAGTTCTAAGAAAAGGTCTTTCCAAAACAATTAGACAAGAAGCATTGCATTCAATATTCAAGACAAAAAAATCAACAGGGACAAGATTTTATTAATCATGATAAGAACATAATCAACTCTCCCCAAAGGTTTCTTCCTAACATTATCAATAAGACGGATATCTAAATAACAGTGCTCCAAAGGTGGCAAATCAAGAATATCATATAGTTTCTTGGGCATAACAGATATACTAGCACCAAGATCACATAGAGCATTGCAATCAAAATCATTCACTTTAATTTTAATAATGGGTTCCCAACCATCTTCTAGATTCCTAGGGATAGAGGCTTCAGATCTTAATTCATCCTCTCTAATTTGCATGAGAGCATTTGTAAATGTTTTCTGAAAGCCATATTCACAGTACTAGCATTAGGACAACTAGCAAGCTTTTGTAAGAACTTAATTACTTCAGTTATGTTGCAATCATCAAAGTCAACATCATTTTTATCAAAGATAATGGGACCATTGTCTCCTATGTTTCTAAAAAATTCAGCACTTTTATCAGGAACATTTTTAGCAGTTTTGCATTTTTAATAGCAGAAGTGGGAGTATTTACAACTCCAATTACTTTATCATTGATAGTAGAAGGTTTACTAGCATGAGAAGTTTCAGTTTTACTAGTGGTGGTAATGGTGCAAACATTAGCTATATTATTCTTTCTAGCTATTTTATCTTCTCTTTCCCATCTAGCATGCAATTCAGCTAACATCCTAACATTATCATCAATTTGAATTTGGATGGCATTTGTAGAAGCAAAAGGATTCTCATCTATGGTTTTAGTTTTAGCATTCATTCTATTAATCAAATAAGATTGAGCTTCATACATGGATGAATAGAAGTTTCAGCATAAGCAATTTTAACTTGTAACCCAGATATTTCTCTATTTAAACTCTCAAGTTGATAGCTGATATTTCTTAGCATAACATATTGTTCCTCCATGGTTTTAGTAAATAGTTTATTTTGCTCATATTGTTTTTGCATAAAGTCTTTAGTGGCTCTTTCAACATATGAAATTCTTTCATTAGACATTCCAATTTTATCATTATTACCACTATTAAAAGGATATGGCCTATAATTGTTGCTACCGAAATTGTTACTATAAGCATTGGTGTTGAAATTATTATTTTTAATGAAGTTAACATCAACATACTCTTCTTGAGCAACCAAAGAGGCTAAAGGAACATTATTTGGATCAATAGGAGCATGGCCATTCACAATCATAGACATAATAGCATCAAGTCTATCACTCAAAGAGGAGGTTTCTTCAACAGAATTTACCTTCTCACCAGTTGTAGCTCTCTCAGTGTGCCATTCAGAATAATTTACCATCATATCGTCAAGAAGCTTTGTTGTTGACCCCAAGTTCATGGACATAAAGGTTCCTCCAATAGCCGAATCCAGATGGTTTCTTGAAGAAAAATTCAGACCTTCATAAAAGGTCTGGATGATCATCCAAGTAGTCAATCCATGAGTGGGACAATTCTTTACTAAAGATTTCATTCTTTCCCAAGCTTTAGCAACATGCTCATTATCAAGTTTCTTAAAATTCATAATGCTACTTCTCAAAGATATAATCTTAGTAGGAGGATACTATTTTCCAATGAAAGCATCTTTACACTTAGTCCAAGAATCAATACTATTTCTTGGCAAAGATAGCAACCATTCTTTAGCTCTTGCTCTCAAAGAGAAAGGAAACAATTTAAGTTTATTAATATCTCCATGTAAATCTTTATACTTTGTATCTCACATAGTTCAACAAAATTATTAAGATGGCAGCAGCATCATCAATACTAATACCAGAAAATTGCTCTCTCATAACAAGGATTAACAGGACAGGCTTTATCTCATAAAAATCAGCAATAGGAGCAGGTGGAGGAATAGGTGTGCTAATGAAATCATTGTTCTTGGTGCTAGTAAAGTCACACAACTTAGTGTTCTCAGGGGTAGTCATTTTAACAAGACTAAAAACAGGAATAAAACTACAGCTAGAATAAGAACTTTTTTGTTTTTGTTTTTGTTTTTGATAAAGAGAAGCAAACAAGACAAAATAAAATAAACTAAGAAAAACAATAACAAAGTAAAGAGATTGGAAGTGAGAGACTCCCCTTGTAGAAATTTTCTTCCTCCCCGGCAACGGTGCCAGGAAACTTGATGGGAGCCTTGACGGGAGGCTGCTTGCTCTCGAAAACTTCGTTCCCCGGCAACGGCGCCAGAAAATTTGATGGAGTGTAGTTGACACTCTCGTTGGTAAACCCCAAGAGAAAGGTTGTGAAGAGGGCAGCGGCAAGTTTTCCCTCAGAAAAGAAACCAAGGTTGAATTGACCAGTAGAGGTACAAGCAACCTCTGAAGGTTGATGCAGCTGAGATGGCAGGGCGCACTACCGGTTCAGCACAACGTGGAACCTACACAACAGAATCAAATCACTTTGCCCCAACGAAGTAGTGAGGTTTTCAATCTCACCGGTTTTGATGAACACAAAGAGGTTAAACATATAGTGTGGAAAATAATATGAGAACAGTATGAAAACAGTAGCAGCTGTATGAAAACAGTGGAAGCAATGTGAAACAGTGGAACTAGTGTGTGTATTATCAGTATGAGAAAATGGACCGGAGTCCACAGTTCACTAGTGGTGTGTCTCCATAGAAGATAAATAACATGTGTGGTGAACAAATTATAGTTGGGCAATTGACAGAAATGAAGGCTGCACCGTAGTGCATATGCATGAAATAAAGATTACTATGTGATTCATATTTTATATGATACGGCCCCATCTCAATAATCCACCCTCCGAACATCATCCGAACAATCGCAGTAAGCAAAGTGTGTAATGTAAACAATGTAAACTAAGTAAACACCATTGTTTTCTCCCGAATGGCAACAACACATCCTCCATCTGTCACGTTTCTGTCACTCGAGCATAGATGCAAAGGAGGCATGAACCCACTATCGAGAATAAATACTCCCTCTTGGAGTTACTAGTATCTAATTGGCTAGAGCATCTACTAATAATGGAGAGAATGGAAGATCATAAATAACATATGCATGAAGATAACATGATAGATTGATAATCAGAAGACATAGAATTCAGTAATCATCGGAACCCAGCAAACACAACATTTAGCATTACAAATAGATGATCTCGATCATGTGAGGCAGCTCACGAGACAACCATCTAGCTACTATTGTGGAACCGTAGTCCAGGGATGAACTACTCACTCATCACTTCGTAGGAGGACATGGTGGTGTAGACCCCTCTGGTGATGAATTCCCCTCCCGGCAGGGTGCCAGGGAGAGCTCCAAAACCCTCCCGATCTCTAGATGACGATGACGGTGGCCTCAGGTGTTTCTCGGGACGAAGTGGTATCTTTTTAGGGTTGACATATCGGGGGGTATAAATAGGCGAAAGGGTGATGGCGGTGGACGCCCGAGGGGCCCACACCACCCCCAGGCACGGCCAGGGGCGCCGCCCTATGGTGTGACCCCCCTGTGGCCCCCCTCGGGTCCTCTTAGGAACTCAGTGGAACCTTCGGGAATGCTAAGAATTCCGGGCTTTGGATTTTCCAATTCCGAGAATATTTCCAGAACAACTTTTCTGAAACTAAAAACAACAGAAAACAGGGAATTGGCTCTATGGCATCTTGTCAATAGGTTTGTCCGGAAAATTGATAAAAAATGACATAAAGTGTATAGAAAACATGTAGGAAACAACATGAAAACAACATGGAACATCAGACATTAAGGATACGTTTATGATGTATCAGATACCATAAAAGAATTCTTTAATCATGTTAGTAAGCATGATGATTTTGAGGAAAAATCCATAGTAGAACTTGCTCCAAATTATGAAACTGCTGCAACTTCATTAATTCACATGTTAGAAGCTAGGTTTGTTAACCTTCATCCCATACTGTAGCATATGTTCCTCAACTTGAATAATATTGAACACACTGAAAAAAAAATCCTAGAAACAATGCTTAAAGAATTTGGAGGTGTTGCTATAGAGGCTAGAAAACTTTTTGATTGTTTAAGTATGCTAGGCTCATGTGTAGATGTATTTATTGCTCTTGAAAGAGTTGAACCATAAAGTTAAAAGGAGATGAAAATACCAATCCCTTTTTAATTGGTAGCATTGCATGAAGCCCAAGAAAAGAATTTTGATTAGATTGTTCCTGAGAATTTATTTGATGAGGATAGTAAACCTAAAAGTTCTAAGCGAGGGACATCTGAAACTCATTTAGATAAAATACAATGCATTATTGAGGAATTGCCTTATCTTGATTTCAATGCACCTCCTATTGAAAATACTTGATTCCACTTTTCTGGGCCTAGCTAAAAGACGTTAAAGAAAAGCACTTCTTGGGAGATAACCCATGGTTTTATTTTTGATTTGTTTTTCTCTGTTTTCAATGAGTCAAGGGGTTGTATACTTCTGTAGAAACTCCTTTGTATATTTATTTTCCTGTTTTGGTTGTGCCAAGTAAAGTTTCTAACGAAAGTTGGAGTTGGTTTTGGATTTCTGCGCAGGAAACAGATTTCTGCTGTCCACCGTAAAAAATTGTATAAAATCCAGAAAGATCAGAATGATCTGAAATTTTTTGTGCTTATTCCTCAGCTAATTCCGAAACTTTTTTGTTCTTTAAGTTTTTTATCTAAGCAACGTAAGTACCCCCAATAATTCTTCTTTACAGATTGTTCTAGATTTGGTAGATTCTGCCATGTTTCTTGCATTTGTTCTTTTATGATGTCAAGTGGATTTATTTGCTTCACGAAACATGAGTGGCTGTAGCTAATATTTAAAAGTATCAATAGCACTTGTGCCCATATAGAACTCATGAATTTTGGATTGTTGCACTAACCCTCTAATGTGAATTACTCTTTTAGTGTGGTGTGAAGGAAGTTTTAAAGGGTCAAGAGAAGAGGGTGATATAATGTGATCAAGAAGAGTGCAAGGTCAAAGCTTGGGGATGCCCTCGTGGTTCATTCCTGAAAATTCTAAGAATACTCAAGCATCTAAGCTTGGGGATGCCCAAGGCATCCCCTTCTTCATCAACAATTTATCAGGTCACTTCTAGTGAAACTATATTTTTATTCGGTCACATCATATTAAGTTTACTTGGAGCGTCTATTTGTTTTTCTTTTGTTTTCCTTTGTTTTCTTTCTTTTTTCCTTGCTGCAATAATATAGTTGTATCCTAGCGTTCTTTGTGTGGGAGAGATACATGCTCCGCCTTTTCATTAGAATACTCGGTATGCTCGTATTTTTAGTTTTTCTTCTAGCTGCTGCAAAATTCCTGTTTAGCTACTATTTTTCTTGCATCTCTTATTTAGAGATGTTAGTTTTAGTAGAGTTGTGTTAGTACTATCTTGTTTCATTTCTATATCTCTTGGAGATTTTTTGTTGTTTGCTGTTTGATGGAACTAGAAAATGCTACGTGTGGTAGATGGTATAACGAAAAAGCTTGCATATTCTTGTAGATCACTAACCTGTTTCACTTGTGTATTTGCTGTTATTTTGAGATATTAATATGTTTAATGGTAAACTGTTCTAGTAGAGTAAAAACAATTAATGGTTGGTATAAAAGCTTGAAACTATGCCACACTCAAATAACCAGTTGATAGGATAATGGTATATGACTTCCTTTGCTCATAGCAATCGTACTGGATTTTTGTTACACGCTACGATCGGGGTACCTAACAATGACTTGTCACTGCCACAGACCCTCTTGGAGTGATTTTCAGTATGCCTTGTGAGATCATGATTTTATTTGGAATATTTTAACTTGTGAGTTCTATGTTGCGGTTTTCTGGCACTTCCACCATCCATATTTGCTAGCCTCTTCGGTACTGTGCATTGCTCATTCTCACATTGAGAGTTGTTGCAAACTTCACCTGGGAGAACTTTGTTCTTCTACACATAAGCCAAAAATTATCTTCCTCAAAACAGCCACCATACCTACCTACCATGGCATTTCCATAGCCATTCCGAGATATATTGCCATACAACATCCATCATCATTTTGTTACTTGTCATACTTTATTGTTATTTTGCATACTGCTACACTGGCAGGAGCATTTAGTTTTATTTACATCCGAGATATTTCAGTTTGAGTTATGAGTACTAAAATTGTGTTGATTCATTGTAAAATAGAGTGTTGCCCCTACCAGTGAGGTTATATATATATAAAAAAGGAGAAAAGGCCCAAAAAGAAAAAAATAAGAAAGAAAGGGCAAAAGAGAGAAAATAAAGAGAGAGGGGGCAGCACTACTATCATTTATTCCACACTTGTGCTTGGTTAACATCATTACTTCAGTTTGGACAGAGTTTACTTATTATGACTTGCATAACTATGTGGGGAACTTACATTATAGAACTTGGCTTGTATATTCCAATGATGAGCCTCCTCAAATCAGCTCTAGGTCTTCATGAACAAGCAAGTTGGATGCACCCTTTATTACGTCCATTTTGCATCACTATTTTATATCATATGTTTCTGTTATTCATCGATATATTTCATGTTATGATGCATCCCTTATGTTATTTTATCTTATTTTGCATGTTTTATAATTTTTGGAGAATAAACACCGGGACCAGGAATCTGATGGAAAAAGCACCGTCGGGATACCATATTTCAAAAGATCAGAAGAAGAAATGGGACACCGGGGGTGTCCTAAAAGTTCATAGGAGGAACCCGGCGAGAACGAGAGCCAGAGGGGGCCACCAGGGGCCCACACCATGGGGTGGCGCCCCCTGGCCGCGCCACCTAGGGGTGTGGCCACCCTGGCCCACCTCTAGGGGTATTTTTCGCGTTCTTGGCCCCCAGGAAACCCTAAGCCTCATACCATGGTCGAGGAATTATTCCGCCGCATCCTCGGGACGGAAAACAGCCGAGAGAGAAAAGCTCTCTGGCGGGGAGAAATCTGCCGCGGAAAATTCCTCTCCGGAGGGGGGAAATCACCGCCATCGTCACCGTCATCGCTCCGGGCATCATCAAGATCATCATAATAATCATCATCACCACCATCCCTATCACCCTCATCATCCACCGTCATCCCTCTGTAACAATTAGGGGCCTCTATCGTTGTTTTGCATTAGATCTCTCTCCCGGTGTGGATTACTTGTTAGTAGTTGATGCTTGAGATTTATCGGTGTTTGCACTTCATGACCAGATTTTTATCATCCATTATATCACCTCTGATCATGATCCATATGATTTCTTGTGAGTAGTTCGTGTTGTTCTTGAGGACATGGGAGAAGTCAAGTTGTTAGTAGTGAAGTAATGTTGGATAATATTTAATGTTTGATATTTAAGTTGTGGTGTTATTCTCCTAGTGGTGTCATTTGAACGTCGACTAGATGATAAAGGAAGCTTCTGCTGTAAGTGCTATTGGGAAGTGGAATTGATAAAGGAAGCTTCTGCTGGAAGTGGAATTGATATTTCTGGCGCCGTTGCCGGGGAGTGAAGCGTTATTGGGAAGTGGAATTGATAAAGGAAGCTTCTGCTGTAAGTGTTGTTTTTATTACTGTCTAGTGCTTTATTACACTATGTTTGGGTCTCCTTTTGAGTCCTTATTTGCACCACCTGATGGTTTGGATCCTTATAAAATACCTATAAAGATTGCTAAACATGTTAGGGATAACTGCTATTCAGGTGATGGAATTGTCCATCCTGGTGATCATTTGCTCTTTTTACATGAATTATGCGAGTTGTTCAAGTGTGCAGGTATTACAATGAGCCAAGTGAAGAGGAAATTATTCTCTATATCATTGACAGGCCGAGCCGCTGAATGGTTCAAACTGCTGAAAAATAGCCAAACTATTGGATGGGAGGAAATTGTGCCTCTCTTTTATTCTAAATTCTATCCTCCCAGTGAAATTCATAGAGATCGGAATTATATATATAATTTTTGGCCTCATGACGGAGAGAGTATTTCCCAAGCATGGGGGAGATCGAAGTTACTAATGCTCAAATGCCCCATTCATGAGCTCCCTAGTAGTATTGTTATTAATAATTTCTATGCAAGGCTTTCTCTTCATGATAAGGATTTATTGGATGCTTCTTGTTCTGGATCATTTACACGTATGAAAGATGAAGCTAAATGGGATCTTCTTGACCGTATTCGAGAAAACACTAAAGGACGGGAGAATGACAAAGGTAGAAAGTTAGGTATAAATTATGACTATGAATGCATTAAAACTTTTGTGTCATCCGATGATTTTCATAATGTTAGTATTGTTTATGGTATTTATTCTCAAGTTGTTGCAAATTTATATAAGGCTTTTGCTTCCTATTTTGATATTCCTAAAAAGGAATGGGACAAGTACCATGCACCTTATAAAGTTGTGTTCCTGCTAGAGATATAGAAGTTCATATTGTTGATTCTATTGTTCCTGAACCTTATATTGATATAATGCCTTTCTATGCTAAGGTAAATAAACATTCTATGTTAGCTAGTGTGGTTAATAAAAGTGCAAGGAAACCTGTAGAAACCGAGGAACAAATAACTGTAGAACTGTCGCACCCTGATTTCTAGGGGATACTCACCGTACGAACTGGATAGCAGATGCTTGGATTATGGGGCATAACTGCTCCCACGTCCCAGCTTCCTGGTAGGCCTGCGCTTATGCGCGACAACACAAGCCCTGTTATTCCATCGTCGATGTAAACTATCCACTAGAGATCAAAGGCACTTCCGTCGACGTACTTCAAACCATACACACATGGTACGTCAACGGCGTTTAACAAGTGATATCACAACAGATCTCTACGACACAAAAGATTGAAATAAGTTGCAAATGGCTCTCATTAGAGCAGAGATAGCAAATACAATCATTCAGAGGGCACATGCCCCAACAATACATCATTACAATACAGCGGAAGCATTCAACATGTCTGAGTACAGACAAGAACCAAATAGGCCTAAGAGGCCGGAAACAAACAGACGGAGCCCATCCACGAAGTCTCGGATCCTGCCCGGGTCCGCTATCTACTCGTCAGCAGTCTCGTCATACTCCACGTAGTAGCCACCATGTAGATCCTCGGAAACGTCGTCTGCGTAAACCACAGCCCCAAAGGGGTCAGTACATAAACGTACTGGCAAGCAAGACTCACAATTCACCAAAGTGTAACCCGTCAACACCAAGCACAGATGCCTTGGGTTCAACGGAAGAGAGGGGATATAAAAGATGCTGCAACTGGCTGCGCTAACCAACTACAGAGATTCTACCACTTCCGGCTAACAGAAAGGAGATAAGATCGAGGATTGTAACCAACTGAAAGATAACTTCAATCAAACCCATCCTGGATCTCGCCCCTTATCCAAAGAAGCGATCCGAGGATAACTCACACAGTTGTAATAGTGATGGTTCAAATTATTGTGTCAATAAGCCTATTACTAGTCAAATTATTAATCATTGGGTGTAACATGTTTGATCATTATGTTTAAGTTGTCCTGAGTACTTGTTAGCCAGTACTTTCACCAAGTAATCCATAACCGCGGAAAACACGGCTTCTCGAGAAGATTATCCCTGCAGGGTTGCACCAATTTGGCCGTACACGCAAGAATAACCCGCCAGATGGGAAGCTAACCCACCAAGCGGGGTACTCTACACAACCAACCATTCTTCGCATCAAGCCCAAAGAACCTTGGGCGCACGGCTAATCGAGCCCAGAAGAAAATGGACCCTCATAGCACTCTAAGAACGTGTCCCCCTATATGCCGACTACGAAAGTTCCACCCTGGCCTGGGCTCGCAAAAACATGATGCGGCAAATGGAAAACACGAACTAAATGAGGCGATTTGGACGAGATGCGAATCAGGTCAAGTTGAGGGGGGCGCCCATACTCGCTTCCCACATGCGGTTAGTGCGCTCATCATGGATCAGTAGACAAGACCCTTTTCCTATTAGGGTCGACACTAGCAGGCTCCAAAACCTCTCATGGGCCTCCTGCCGGTGCCTTATCATCAAATTTATTATTTAACAATAACATTAGCATGATTGATTGATTAAACATCGAGCCCCCACAACGTAATAGAAATAGTAACAGTAAGTAACGGGTAACAGACTCGAGCAAAACAACCTAAGCATGCTAGTAAGACACTGGCTCAAACAATGGGTTGTAGGAAGGGAGATGAGGCAATATCAGGTTTAAGGGATCCATGTGATAGGTTCGTAACAGAATCAACTACTACTAAGGCTAGCAGAAAAGAGCAACGGGAAGTATCGGTAATCAATGTTGAAAGGAACACGGTGGTTCATGTGAGTGATAACTTGCCTGCAAAACCCAGTAGCCTGGTACTGAGCTAAATCCTTAGAAGGGGTGTCGTAAGTATCGTCGGTCTCAACGTCGTCGTTTATCCGAGAAGAAGCAAACAAACAAGGCAGAAAGATAAACAATCAATATCATGGTATAGGTGCACAAACATGGGATGATGCATGTCATGTTAATAGATGCATCAGAATAAACTAATTGACAAGAGAACACAATTTAATTGGACCCATATGCAATGTGAATTGCATATGGATGCAAATGGTTTAGGTTGAAGCAATGATCTACATTTGATTAACAAGTGTAAGTAGTTAAACATGATGCATGCATGATGATAACAAGAAGTAAACAATTTAGATGCAAATGGAAAGGAATAAAACAAGTGTGGGATTTTATTTGTCATGTTAAGAATTTTTGGTTCCTTATTGATGTCACACAAGTAATTGTTGTTTTCATCAAGTTAAAGTGTTCAAAGTAGATAACAAAGTTTATATTTGAAAAGGTTATGAGTTTATGGTTTGAAAACATATTTTATATGTCCCAAAAGAATTTGATTTGATCAAGTTATAAATTTAACAATATTAAATGAATTAAATAAGATTTAAATTATTTAACCACTTTTAATTATTCAAAACATGAAACAAAAATTTATATTTGAAAAGGTGGTTTAATTTTGCATGGAAAACATATTTCATTTGTGGAAATTGGATTTAAAATGAGCAAGTTATTATTTTGGCAATTTTAAATGCAATAAACAAGAAACAGTTGTTTTCAGCAATTTAAATTATTCAAAACAGCAAACAAAATTTATATTTGGAAAGTACATGAAAAGTTGATTGGAAAACATATTTGGTTTGTGAAATTTGGAATTTTTATGAGCAAGTTATGAATTTTGCAAATTTAAGTGAATTTGACAAGTTTTCAAATTTTGCACCAATTTAAAATATTCAAAACAGTAAACAAATTTTATATTTGGATAGAACATTTAATTTGGTATTGAAAACATATCAAAAATGTTGGATTTTGAGCTAAAATGAATTATTTATGCAATTTCCAAGATTTGGGGTGAATCTGCCATTTTTAGTGAAACAGGGACTTGGAAATTATTTTTTACAGGGACTAGAAATAAGTGCCAGGGGCCTATTGGTGATTTCTGGTAAAGTTCTGTGATCAAAATATTGGAAAATAAAAAGTTTGGCTTTTTGGGGTGCAGGGGGATCGAACCCTGCACCTCCTGATGCGCTCAAGGGAACCAAACCATTGGGATAGCTGCGGCTTTTGTGATGGAAAGGGGGGTACGGGGGGGTATGTGTTGCTGCTTCGGGTGGTTTCTGAATCCTAACTGAATCGAACAGGTCTGCACCTGTACCACGATCGATCATGTCCATGCGACAGAGAGAAAAACAGCCATGGGCAGGGGCGCTCGCCGGAGATGTCGGGTGGCCGTGGGGTAGGGCGGTGCTGGTGGTGCGGCGGAGGGAGGAGAGGGCGAGGGAAGGCAGGGGACAGGAGGAGATCGATCCTCACCTTGAGGATCGGAGGGAGCAGTGGTGCGGTTGGGTCGATGCAGGCAGTGGCAACGCCGGCGATGGAGGCCACGGCGCCGGCGACACGGTGCATATCCGGCGGTGAGGCCTTCACCGAACTTGGAGAGGGGAGGGTGCCGGTTCCATTTTCCTCCTTAGATGCACCTCGAGGAGGCCAGGGCGAGGAATTGGTGGCGGTGGTTCTCTGTTGGGGTTCAGGCTGCAGAGTTGTTCAGTGGTTGTTTCCGGTCATGTACAGAGAGAGGAAGATAGCAGAGGGAGAGATGGCGGCGGGAGAGCTAGGGTTTCTAGGGTTAGGGCCTCGAGGTAGGGTAGATATAGGGGATGAGGTGGTGTACGGCATGGCATCGAGCGAGGGGGAGAAGATCGGGTGGTTCTGCTTCAGTTCGTACAGCTGCTGACGACAGAGGAAGGAGAAAGCGACGTCAGGGGGGTATCGGGCCAGAAAAATTGGTGGGCTGGGCTGGGGGGCTGCTCTCCTCTTCTCTTTGTTATTTATTCTGTTTTATTTTTTTTTTGCTGAAAACCAAATGGGAGAAAAAGGATGCTTTGTGGGGTAGTAAAATTTGTAGAAAAATAAGGTTAAACTTATTAGGTTAGTAGCAAGCAAATGCTAACTTTGGTTTTTACAAAGTTTTCAAAATTATTGTTGTTTAGGAATTAATCCAAAATTGAAGGCATTTTAATATTACTTAAACATTATGAAAAACAAGCATTTTAATAGGGTGACCCCTATATATTAAAGGTTTGAACTTAGTTGATTTGTTTAGAGATTTCAAAAACTCAAGTGGGTTGTTGTTTGATGACCTGGATTTGCAATTGTAGATGATTTGAATTAATTGGTGGAATTTAATTGATTGATTTAAAAGCAACAATTTAATAAGTGATCCAATATGAAATAAAAGGGAACAATTTGGTTGTTTTCACTTGTTATTTTTATTCCAAAAGTTGTAACAGAACAAGTATGAAAACATGGTTTGAATAAGGTTTGAATTTGAGTTGTGAAAACAGTGGAAAACAATTGCAATAATTAAGAAACAAATGCAAACAACATGGAACAACATGATGACATGATGCAATACCTTAAATAAACAGGCAATCAAACATTCTATAGGGTAGTTTTCATACTTGGGATGTTACAAAACGCCCCCCCTTGAAGGAATCGCGCCCCGAGATTCCTACTGAGAAAAGAGAAGGTCCGGAAACTTCTTGGGTAGACGTCAGGGAATTTGGAAACCACCGGAACATTTTCAAGTAAAAGGGGAGAGATTTTGCACCAAGGGTGTAAAGCTGAGTAGAGTGATTCATTTGGAGAATAGACTATCTGTAATAAGGGTGGAATAGAGTTATTGACATCAATGCAACACCAAGAATGACATCAATGTCAGAATCATCAACATGAGAGTAACGAGGAATATGTGGCCTCTCATTAGAATTGGATTGTTTTACTTATCTTGGAAGTCAACATTTGTGATCCCGGGGAGTGAACAGAGTTTTGATTGCTTAGTTGAACCAGAATTGGGTTGTATGTTGTGGAAAATATTGTTGACACAAAGGAATGTGATTCTCCGGTATGAAACAACACTTTAGCTGAAATAGAGTTTACGATGAAGTTTTGATTAGACGCCGTAGAAGATTTGAAGTGGAAAACAACAACAAGATTTCAACGGACGAAAAGAATGTTGAGAAGAACAGGATATCAACATCGGGGAAAACGAGAACAAAACTCCTGAGGTACTATGGAAAACCCATCCGGGCTTCTAAAGGATCAATATCTACTGCTTAAGGAATAGAGGATTTGCTTCCGGGGCTTACACGCCTCCGTTCTCAATCATGAGTAGGCAACATGATAAATCATGTCACAACCACCTCCATTCCTATGGTCTAGTAGATATAACCATCCTAGAGAAACCAGAATACGTGAAATCCTAACTTGAAAGTTTAGATGAGAAGGGAAAAACAACGTTGCACTTCCTTACCAGAAAAAGGGAGGGAGGGTGGGGAAAAGAAGAAAAAGAACAGAATTCCTACTCTCACGTTTCATTTTTCCTATATAGCTAAAAAATAGTTTCTAGACTCAACTGCGACCAGTAAAAGGGGATCCTACAGGCAGACAGGCTCTGATACCATTTGTCGCACCCTGATTTCTAGGGGATACTCACCGTACGAACTGGATAGCAGATGCTTGGATTATGGGGCATAACTGCTCCCACGTCCCAGCTTCCTGGTAGGCCTGCGCTTATGCGCGACAACACAAGCCCTGTTATTCCATCGTCGATGTAAACTATCCACTAGAGATCAAAGGCACTTCCGTCGACGTACTTCAAACCATACACACATGGTACGTCAACGGCGTTTAACAAGTGATATCACAACAGATCTCTACGACACAAAAGATTGAAATAAGTTGCAAATGGCTCTCATTAGAGCAGAGATAGCAAATACAATCATTTAGAGGGCACATGCCCCAACAATACATCATTACAATACAGCGGAAGCATTCAACATGTCTGAGTACAGACAAGAACCAAATAGGCCTAAGAGGCCGGAAACAAACAGACGGAGCCCATCCACGAAGTCTCGGATCCTGCCCGGGTCCGCTATCTACTCGTCAGCAGTCTCGTCATACTCCACGTAGTAGCCACCATGTAGATCCTCGGAAACGTCGTCTGCGTAAACCACAGCCCCAAAGGGGTCAGTACATAAACGTACTGGCAAGCAAGACTCACAATTCACCAAAGTGTAACCCGTCAACACCAAGCACAGATGCCTTGGGTTCAACGGAAGAGAGGGGATATAAAAGATGCTGCAACTGGCTGCGCTAACCAACTACAGAGATTCTACCACTTCCGGCTAACAGAAAGGAGATAAGATCGAGGATTGTAACCAACTGAAAGATAACTTCAATCAAACCCATCCTGGATCTCGCCCCTTATCCAAAGAAGCGATCCGAGGATAACTCACACAGTTGTAATAGTGATGGTTCAAATTATTGTGTCAATAAGCCTATTACTAGTCAAATTATTAATCATTGGGTGTAACATGTTTGATCATTATGTTTAAGTTGTCCTGAGTACTTGTTAGCCAGTACTTTCACCAAGTAATCCATAACCGCGGAAAACACGGCTTCTCGAGAAGATTATCCCTGCAGGGTTGCACCAATTTGGCCGTACACGCAAGAATAACCCGCCAGATGGGAAGCTAACCCACCAAGCGGGGTACTCTACACAACCAACCATTCTTCGCATCAAGCCCAAAGAACCTTGGGCGCACGGCTAATCGAGCCCAGAAGAAAATGGACCCTCATAGCACTCTAAGAACGTGTCCCCCTATATGCCGACTACGAAAGTTCCACCCTGGCCTGGGCTCGCAAAAACATGATGCGGCAAATGGAAAACACGAACTAAATGAGGCGATTTGGACGAGATGCGAATCAGGTCAAGTTGAGGGGGGCGCCCATACTCGCTTCCCACATGCGGTTAGTGCGCTCATCATGGATCAGTAGACAAGACCCTTTTCCTATTAGGGTCGACACTAGCAGGCTCCAAAACCTCTCATGGGCCTCCTGCCGCTGCCTTATCATCAAATTTATTATTTAACAATAACATTAGCATGATTGATTGATTAAACATCGAGCCCCCACAACGTAATAGAAATAGTAACAGTAAGTAACGGGTAACAGACTCGAGCAAAACAACCTAAGCATGCTAGTAAGACACTGGCTCAAACAATGGGTTGTAGGAAGGGAGATGAGGCAATATCAGGTTTAAGGGATCCATGTGATAGGTTCGTAACAGAATCAACTACTACTAAGGCTAGCAGAAAAGAGCAACGGGAAGTATCGGTAATCAATGTTGAAAGGAACACGGTGGTTCATGTGAGTGATAACTTGCCTGCAAAACCCAGTAGCCTGGTACTGAGCTAAATCCTTAGAAGGGGTGTCGTAAGTATCGTCGGTCTCAACGTCGTCGTTTATCCGAGAAGAAGCAAACAAACAAGGCAGAAAGATAAACAATCAATATCATGGTATAGGTGCACAAACATGGGATGATGCATGTCATGTTAATAGATGCATCAGAATAAACTAATTGACAAGAGAACACAATTTAATTGGACCCATATGCAATGTGAATTGCATATGGATGCAAATGGTTTAGGTTGAAGCAATGATCTACATTTGATTAACAAGTGTAAGTAGTTAAACATGATGCATGCATGATGATAACAAGAAGTAAACAATTTAGATGCAAATGGAAAGGAATAAAACAAGTGTGGGATTTTATTTGTCATGTTAAGAATTTTTGGTTCCTTATTGATGTCACACAAGTAATTGTTGTTTTCATCAAGTTAAAGTGTTCAAAGTAGATAACAAAGTTTATATTTGAAAAGGTTATGAGTTTATGGTTTGAAAACATATTTTATATGTCCCAAAAGAATTTGATTTGATCAAGTTATAAATTTAACAATATTAAATGAATTAAATAAGATTTAAATTATTTAACCACTTTTAATTATTCAAAACATGAAACAAAATTTTATATTTGAAAAGGTGGTTTAATTTTGCATGGAAAACATATTTCATTTGTGGAAATTGGATTTAAAATGAGCAAGTTATTATTTTGGCAATTTTAAATGCAATAAACAAGAAACAGTTGTTTTCAGCAATTTAAATTATTCAAAACA
This sequence comes from Alopecurus myosuroides, assembly GCA_028641055.1. NCBI lineage: Eukaryota > Viridiplantae > Streptophyta > Magnoliopsida > Poales > Poaceae > Alopecurus > Alopecurus myosuroides. Next base: position 232,118,886 of record CM054063.1, on the reverse strand, counting down.
GCAAACAAAATTTATATTTGGAAAGTACATGAAAAGTTGATTGGAAAACATATTTGGTTTGTGAAATTTGGAATTTTTATGAGCAAGTTATGAATTTTGCAAATTTAAGTGAATTTGACAAGTTTTCAAATTTTGCACCAATTTAAAATATTCAAAACAGTAAAAAAATTTTATATTTGGATAGAACATTTAATTTGGTATTGAAAACATATCAAAAATGTTGGATTTTGAGCTAAAATGAATTATTTATGCAATTTCCAAGATTTGGGGTGAATCTGCCATTTTTAGTGAAACAGGGACTTGGAAATTATTTTTTACAGGGACTAGAAATAAGTGCCAGGGGCCTATTGGTGATTTCTGGTAAAGTTCTGTGATCAAAATATTGGAAAATAAAAAGTTTGGGTTTTTGGGATGCAGGGGGATCGAACCCTGCACCTCCTGATGCGCTCAAGGGAACCAAACCATTGGGATAGCTGCGGCTTTTGTGATGGAAAGGGGGGTACGGGGGGGTATGTGTTGCTGCTTCGGGTGGTTTCTGAATCCTAACTGAATCGAACAGGTCTGCACCTGTACCACGATCGATCATGTCCATGCGACAGAGAGAAAAACAGCCATGGGCAGGGGCGCTCGCCGGAGATGTCGGGTGGCCGTGGGGTAGGGCGGTGCTGGTGGTGCGGCGGAGGGAGGAGAGGGCGAGGGAAGGCAGGGGACAGGAGGAGATCGATCCTCACCTTGAGGATCGGAGGGAGCAGTGGTGCGGTTGGGTCGATGCAGGCAGTGGCAACGCCGGCGATGGAGGCCACGGCGCCGGCGACACGGTGCATATCCGGCGGTGAGGCCTTCACCGAACTTGGAGAGGGGAGGGTGCCGGTTCCATTTTCCTCCTTAGATGCACCTCGAGGAGGCCAGGGCGAGGAATTGGTGGCGGTGGTTCTCTGTTGGGGTTCAGGCTGCAGAGTTGTTCAGTGGTTGTTTCCGGTCATGTATAGAGAGAGGAAGATAGCAGAGGGAGAGATGGCGGCGGGAGAGCTAGGGTTTCTAGGGTTAGGGCCTCGAGGTAGGGTAGATATAGGGGATGAGGTGGTGTACGGCATGGCATCGAGCGAGGGGGAGAAGATCGGGTGGTTCTGCTTCAGTTCGTACAGCTGCTGACGACAGAGGAAGGAGAAAGCGACGTCAGGGGGGTATCGGGCCAGAAAAATTGGTGGGCTGGGCTGGGGGGCTGCTCTCCTCTTCTCTTTGTTATTTATTCTGTTTTATTTTTTTTTTGCTGAAAACCAAATGGGAGAAAAAGGATGCTTTGTGGGGTAGTAAAATTTGTAGAAAAATAAGGTTAAACTTATTAGGTTAGTAGCAAGCAAATGCTAACTTTGGTTTTTACAAAGTTTTCAAAATTATTGTTGTTTAGGAATTAATCCAAAATTGAAGGCATTTTAATATTACTTAAACATTATGAAAAACAAGCATTTTAATAGGGTGACCCCTATATATTAAAGGTTTGAACTTAGTTGATTTGTTTAGAGATTTCAAAAACTCAAGTGGGTTGTTGTTTGATGACCTGGATTTGCAATTGTAGATGATTTGAATTAATTGGTGGAATTTAATTGATTGATTTAAAAGCAACAATTTAATAAGTGATCCAATATGAAATAAAAGGGAACAATTTGGTTGTTTTCACTTGTTATTTTTATTCCAAAAGTTGTAACAGAACAAGTATGAAAACATGGTTTGAATAAGGTTTGAATTTGAGTTGTGAAAACAGTGGAAAACAATTGCAATAATTAAGAAACAAATGCAAACAACATGGAACAACATGATGACATGATGCAATACCTTAAATAAACAGGCAATCAAACATTCTATAGGGTAGTTTTCATACTTGGGATGTTACAAAACGCCCCCCTTGAAGGAATCGCGCCCCGAGATTCCTACTGAGAAAAGAGAAGGTCCGGAAACTTCTTGGGTAGACGTCAGGGAATTTGGAAACCACCGGAACATTTTCAAGTAAAAGGGGAGAGATTTTGCACCAAGGGTGTAAAGCTGAGTAGAGTGATTCATTTGGAGAATAGACTATCTGTAATAAGGGTGGAATAGAGTTATTGACATCAATGCAACACCAAGAATGACATCAATGTCAGAATCATCAACATGAGAGTAACGAGGAATATGTGGCCTCTCATTAGAATTGGATTGTTTTACTTATCTTGGAAGTCAACATTTGTGATCCCGGGGAGTGAACAGAGTTTTGATTGCTTAGTTGAACCAGAATTGGGTTGTATGTTGTGGAAAATATTGTTGACACAAAGGAATGTGATTCTCCGGTATGAAACAACACTTTAGCTGAAATAGAGTTTACGATGAAGTTTTGATTAGACGCCGTAGAAGATTTGAAGTGGAAAACAACAACAAGATTTCAACGGACGAAAAGAATGTTGAGAAGAACAGGATATCAACATCGGGGAAAACGAGAACAAAACTCCTGAGGTACTATGGAAAACCCATCCGGGCTTCTAAAGGATCAATATCTACTGCTTAAGGAATAGAGGATTTGCTTCCGGGGCTTACACGCCTCCGTTCTCAATCATGAGTAGGCAACATGATAAATCATGTCACAACCACCTCCATTCCTATGGTCTAGTAGATATAACCATCCTAGAGAAACCAGAATACGTGAAATCCTAACTTGAAAGTTTAGATGAGAAGGGAAAAACAACGTTGCACTTCCTTACCAGAAAAAGGGAGGGAGGGTGGGGAAAAGAAGAAAAAGAACAGAATTCCTACTCTCACGTTTCATTTTTCCTATATAGCTAAAAAATAGTTTCTAGACTCAACTGCGACCAGTAAAAGGGGATCCTACAGGCAGACAGGCTCTGATACCATTTGTCGCACCCTGATTTCTAGGGGATACTCACCGTACGAACTGGATAGCAGATGCTTGGATTATGGGGCATAACTGCTCCCACGTCCCAGCTTCCTGGTAGGCCTGCGCTTATGCGCGACAACACAAGCCCTGTTATTCCATCGTCGATGTAAACTATCCACTAGAGATCAAAGGCACTTCCGTCGACGTACTTCAAACCATACACACATGGTACGTCAACGGCGTTTAACAAGTGATATCACAACAGATCTCTACGACACAAAAGATTGAAATAAGTTGCAAATGGCTCTCATTAGAGCAGAGATAGCAAATACAATCATTCAGAGGGCACATGCCCCAACAATACATCATTACAATACAGCGGAAGCATTCAACATGTCTGAGTACAGACAAGAACCAAATAGGCCTAAGAGGCCGGAAACAAACAGACGGAGCCCATCCACGAAGTCTCGGATCCTGCCCGGGTCCGCTATCTACTCGTCAGCAGTCTCGTCATACTCCACGTAGTAGCCACCATGTAGATCCTCGGAAACGTCGTCTGCGTAAACCACAGCCCCAAAGGGGTCAGTACATAAACGTACTGGCAAGCAAGACTCACAATTCACCAAAGTGTAACCCGTCAACACCAAGCACAGATGCCTTGGGTTCAACGGAAGAGAGGGGATATAAAAGATGCTGCAACTGGCTGCGCTAACCAACTACAGAGATTCTACCACTTCCGGCTAACAGAAAGGAGATAAGATCGAGGATTGTAACCAACTGAAAGATAACTTCAATCAAACCCATCCTGGATCTCGCCCCTTATCCAAAGAAGCGATCCGAGGATAACTCACACAGTTGTAATAGTGATGGTTCAAATTATTGTGTCAATAAGCCTATTACTAGTCAAATTATTAATCATTGGGTGTAACATGTTTGATCATTATGTTTAAGTTGTCCTGAGTACTTGTTAGCCAGTACTTTCACCAAGTAATCCATAACCGCGGAAAACACGGCTTCTCGAGAAGATTATCCCTGCAGGGTTGCACCAATTTGGCCGTACACGCAAGAATAACCCGCCAGATGGGAAGCTAACCCACCAAGCGGGGTACTCTACACAACCAACCATTCTTCGCATCAAGCCCAAAGAACCTTGGGCGCACGGCTAATCGAGCCCAGAAGAAAATGGACCCTCATAGCACTCTAAGAACGTGTCCCCCTATATGCCGACTACGAAAGTTCCACCCTGGCCTGGGCTCGCAAAAACATGATGCGGCAAATGGAAAACACGAACTAAATGAGGCGATTTGGACGAGATGCGAATCAGGTCAAGTTGAGGGGGGCGCCCATACTCGCTTCCCACATGCGGTTAGTGCGCTCATCATGGATCAGTAGACAAGACCCTTTTCCTATTAGGGTCGACACTAGCAGGCTCCAAAACCTCTCATGGGCCTCCTGCCGGTGCCTTATCATCAAATTTATTATTTAACAATAACATTAGCATGATTGATTGATTAAACATCGAGCCCCCACAACGTAATAGAAATAGTAACAGTAAGTAACGGGTAACAGACTCGAGCAAAACAACCTAAGCATGCTAGTAAGACACTGGCTCAAACAATGGGTTGTAGGAAGGGAGATGAGGCAATATCAGGTTTAAGGGATCCATGTGATAGGTTCGTAACAGAATCAACTACTACTAAGGCTAGCAGAAAAGAGCAACGGGAAGTATCGGTAATCAATGTTGAAAGGAACACGGTGGTTCATGTGAGTGATAACTTGCCTGCAAAACCCAGTAGCCTGGTACTGAGCTAAATCCTTAGAAGGGGTGTCGTAAGTATCGTCGGTCTCAACGTCGTCGTTTATCCGAGAAGAAGCAAACAAACAAGGCAGAAAGATAAACAATCAATATCATGGTATAGGTGCACAAACATGGGATGATGCATGTCATGTTAATAGATGCATCAGAATAAACTAATTGACAAGAGAACACAATTTAATTGGACCCATATGCAATGTGAATTGCATATGGATGCAAATGGTTTAGGTTGAAGCAATGATCTACATTTGATTAACAAGTGTAAGTAGTTAAACATGATGCATGCATGATGATAACAAGAAGTAAACAATTTAGATGCAAATGGAAAGGAATAAAACAAGTGTGGGATTTTATTTGTCATGTTAAGAATTTTTGGTTCCTTATTGATGTCACACAAGTAATTGTTGTTTTCATCAAGTTAAAGTGTTCAAAGTAGATAACAAAGTTTATATTTGAAAAGGTTATGAGTTTATGGTTTGAAAACATATTTTATATGTCCCAAAAGAATTTGATTTGATCAAGTTATAAATTTAACAATATTAAATGAATTAAATAAGATTTAAATTATTTAACCACTTTTAATTATTCAAAACATGAAACAAAATTTTATATTTGAAAAGGTGGTTTAATTTTGCATGGAAAACATATTTCATTTGTGGAAATTGGATTTAAAATGAGCAAGTTATTATTTTGGCAATTTTAAATGCAATAAACAAGAAACAGTTGTTTTCAGCAATTTAAATTATTCAAAACAGCAAACAAAATTTATATTTGGAAAGTACATGAAAAGTTGATTGGAAAACATATTTGGTTTGTGAAATTTGGAATTTTTATGAGCAAGTTATGAATTTTGCAAATTTAAGTGAATTTGACAAGTTTTCAAATTTTGCACCAATTTAAAATATTCAAAACAGTAAACAAATTTTATATTTGGATAGAACATTTAATTTGGTATTGAAAACATATCAAAAATGTTGGATTTTGAGCTAAAATGAATTATTTATGCAATTTCCAAGATTTGGGGTGAATCTGCCATTTTTAGTGAAACAGGGACTTGGAAATTATTTTTTACAGGGACTAGAAATAAGTGCCAGGGGCCTATTGGTGATTTCTGGTAAAGTTCTGTGATCAAAATATTGGAAAATAAAAAGTTTGGGTTTTTGGGGTGCAGGGGGATCGAACCCTGCACCTCCTGATGCGCTCAAGGGAACCAAACCATTGGGATAGCTGCGGCTTTTGTGATGGAAAGGGGGGTACGGGGGGGTATGTGTTGCTGCTTCGGGTGGTTTCTGAATCCTAACTGAATCGAACAGGTCTGCACCTGTACCACGATCGATCATGTCCATGCGACAGAGAGAAAAACAGCCATGGGCAGGGGCGCTCGCCGGAGATGCCGGGTGGCCGTGGGGTAGGGCGGTGCTGGTGGTGCGGCGGAGGGAGGAGAGGGCGAGGGAAGGCAGGGGACAGGAGGAGATCGATCCTCACCTTGAGGATCGGAGGGAGCAGTGGTGCGGTTGGGTCGATGCAGGCAGTGGCAACGCCGGCGATGGAGGCCACGGCGCCGGCGACACGGTGCATATCCGGCGGTGAGGCCTTCACCGAACTTGGAGAGGGGAGGGTGCCGGTTCCATTTTCCTCCTTAGATGCACCTCGAGGAGGCCAGGGCGAGGAATTGGTGGCGGTGGTTCTCTGTTGGGGTTCAGGCTGCAGAGTTGTTCAGTGGTTGTTTCCGGTCATGTACAGAGAGAGGAAGATAGCAGAGGGAGAGATGGCGGCGGGAGAGCTAGGGTTTCTAGGGTTAGGGCCTCGAGGTAGGGTAGATATAGGGGATGAGGTGGTGTACGGCATGGCATCGAGCGAGGAGGAGAAGATCGCGTGGTTCTGCTTCAGTTCGTACAGCTGCTGACGACAGAGGAAGGAGAAAGCGACGTCAGGGGGGTATCGGGCCAGAAAAATTGGTGGGCTGGGCTGGGGGGCTGCTCTCCTCTTCTCTTTGTTATTTATTCTGTTTTATTTTTTTTTTGCTGAAAACCAAATGGGAGAAAAAGGATGCTTTGTGGGGTAGTAAAATTTGTAGAAAAATAAGGTTAAACTTATTAGGTTAGTAGCAAGCAAATGCTAACTTTGGTTTTTACAAAGTTTTCAAAATTATTGTTGTTTAGGAATTAATCCAAAATTGAAGGCATTTTAATATTACTTAAACATTATGAAAAACAAGCATTTTAATAGGGTGACCCCTATATATTAAAGGTTTGAACTTAGTTGATTTGTTTAGAGATTTCAAAAACTCAAGTCGGTTGTTGTTTGATGACCTGGATTTGCAATTGTAGATGATTTGAATTAATTGGTGGAATTTAATTGATTGATTTAAAAGCAACAATTTAATAAGTGATCCAATATGAAATAAAAGGGAACAATTTGGTTGTTTTCACTTGTTATTTTTATTCCAAAAGTTGTAACAGAACAAGTATGAAAACATGGTTTGAATAAGGTTTGAATTTGAGTTGTGAAAACAGTGGAAAACAATTGCAATAATTAAGAAACAAATGCAAACAACATGGAACAACATGATGACATGATGCAATACCTTAAATAAACAGGCAATCAAACATTCTATAGGGTAGTTTTCATACTTGGGATGTTACAAGAACCTACAGTAGCAATAGTAAAAGACCTTGTTTCTAAAAATGTAGAAGAGGGACACATTATATTTTGTGAAGATGCTTCTAATATTGTCTCTCATCCTGGTAAATCTAGGAAACCCAGTGTTCCTGTGCTATCTGTTAGGATAGGTGATAATTTATATTATGGTTTGTGTGATATTGGTGCTAGTTCTAGTGCTATTCCTTATGAACTTTATAAAGAAATCATGCATGAAATTGGTTCTTGTGAACTTGAAGACATTGATGTGATTATTCAACTTGCTAATAGGGAAACTATTTCTCCAATTGGTATTGTTAGAGATGTGGAGGTCTTATGTGGTAAAACTAAGTATCCCGCTGATTTTCTAGTACTAGGCACTTCTGCTAGTGATACTTGTCCTATTATATTTGGTAGACCTTTCTTAAACACTTGTGGTGCTATTATTGCTTGTAAAAAGGAGAAAATCCTTACAAAGTTTGATGGAGAGTCTTATGGATTTAATTTATCCAAATTTGCTAAAGCACCTTATGAAGATGAATTACCTAATGAGAATTATAGAGTTGAACAATTGGCTGCTATTGCTCTTGCTCCTCACAATCCTTTGTAGCAATACATGGAAGACCACGAAAGTGAGGTCTTTAGGGAAGAAAGGAATGAAATTGACGAGATTTTCTTACATCAGCCAGCAATGCTGAAACATAATTTACCGGTAGAAGACTTGGGCACCACTTTATTACCCAAGGAGGATCCTGTTTTTGATTTAAAACCTTTGCCTGACTGTCTTAAACATGCTCATATTGATGATAAGAAATTACATCCTGTTATTATTAGTTCTAAACTTTCTGGTAGAGAAGAGGAGAGATTATTGGGAATATTGAAGAAACACAGAGGTGCTATTGGTTATACTCTTGATGATTTGAAGGGGATTTCTTGTACTATATGTCAGTATGCTATTAATATTGAACCTGATGCAAAGCCAGTTGTTGAACGAGGTATTGAAACTCCTTGATGGTGGTATTATTTATCCTATTGCTGATAGTAGATGGGTTAGTCCTGTGCATTGTATCCCTAAGAAAGGAGGGATGATTGTTGTGCCAAATGAAAATAATGAACTTATCCCTCAAAGAGTAGTGGTTGGTTATAGGATGTGTATTGATTTTAGGAAAGTTAATAAGGTTACTAAAAAAGATCATTATCCTTTACCTTTTATTTATCAAATGTTAGAAAGGTTGTCTAAGAAAACTCATTTCTGCTTTCTTGATGGTTATTATGTGTTCTCTCAAATTGCTGTTAGAAATCCTGAGCAAGAGAAAACAACTTTCACTTGTCCTTTTGGAACCTATGCTTATAGACGTATGCCTTTTGGTTTATGTAATGCTCCTTCTACTTTTCAAAGATGTATGTCTGCTATCTTTCATGGTTTTTGTGAAGGAATTGTGGAAGTCTTCATGGACGATTTCTCAGTCTATTGAACTTTTTTTGATAATTGTTTGCGGAATCTTGATAAAGTTTTGCAGAGATGTGAGGAGAATATTCTTGTCCTTAACTGGGAGAAATGCCATTTTATGGTTAATGAAGGAATTGTACTTGGACATAAAATCTCTAAAAGAGTTATTGAAGTTGATAGAGCTAAAGTTGAAGCTATTGAGAAAATGCCCTGTCCTAGGGATGTTAAAGGTATTCGTAGTATTCTTGGTCATGCTGGTTGTTATAGAAGGTTTATTAAAGATTTCTCTAAAATATCAAAACCTCTTACTAATCTTCTTCAAAAAGATGTACCTTTTGTTTTTGATGAAGATTGTAAAGAAGCTTTTGAAATTTTAAAGAAGGCTTTAATATCTGTCCCTATTGTTCAACCTCCTGATTGGAATTTACTGTTTGAAATTATGTGTGATGCTAGTGATTATGCTGTAGGTGCTGTTCCTGGACAGCGAATAGATAAGAAGTTAAATGTTATGCATTATGCTAGTAAAACTCTTGATGCTGCTCAAAGGAATTATGCTACTACTAAGAAAAAAAATCCTAGCTGTAGTTTTTGCTTGTGATAAATTTAGGCTGTATATTGTTGATTCTAAAGTTACTATTCATACTGATCATGCTGCTATTAAGTACCTAATGGAAAAGAAAGATGCTAAGCCTAGGCTTATTAGATGGGTGCTTCTCTTACAAGAGTTTGATTTACATATTGTGGATAGGAAGGGTGCTGAAAATCCCGTTGCTGATAATTTGTCTAGATTAGAAAATATCTCTCATGAACCTATTCCTGTTAATGATAGTTTTCCTAATGAGCAGTTAGCTGCAATAAAAGTGAGCTCTCAAGAGAGTCCATGGTATGCTGATTATGCTAACTTTATTGTTTTGAAGTATTTGCCTCCTACCTTTACAGCTCAGCAAAGAAGAAAATTCTTCTATTATTTGAGGCATTATTTTTGGGATGACCACTCTTATATAAAGAAGGTGTTGATGGTATTATGCGAAGATGTGTTCCTGAAAATGAAAACAAGAGATATTGAGAAAATATCATAGTAGTGCTTATGGAGGACATCACGCTGGAGATAGAACTACACATAAGGTTCTACAATCAGGTTTTTATCTGCCTACTCTCTTTAAAGATGCTAGAAAGTTTGTTTTATCTTGTGATCAATGTCAAAGGGCTGGAAATATTTCTAGACGTAATGAAATGCCTATGATTTATTCTCTTGTTATTGAACCGTTTGATTGTTGGGGTTTTGAATTTATGGGTCCTTTCCCTCCTTCAAAAGGCTACACTCATATTCTTGTTGCTGTTGATTATGTTACTAAATGGGTAGAAGCTCTACCTACTAAAAGTGTTGATGGTGAAACCTCATTAAAAATGCTTAAAGATATCATGGTGGTTTTAGAAAAACTCTTGCTAAATATGATGTTAATCATAGAATTGCCTCACCCTATCATCCTCAAACTAGTGGGCAAGTAGAATTATCAAATAGAGAAATCAAATCTATCTTGCAGAAGACTGTTAACAAATCTAGAAAAAATTGGGCTAAGAAATTAAATGATGCTCTCTGGGCTTATAGAACTTCTTATAAAAATCCCATGGGCATGTATCCTTATAATATGGTTCATGGAAAAGCTTGCCACTTGCCCCTAGAATTAGAACACAAAGCTTATTGGGAAGTGAAATACCTAAATAGAGATTTTAAACTTGCTGGTGAGAAAAGGTTGCTTGATTTAATTTCTTTAGATGAATGGAGGAGTGAAGCATATGAAAATGCTAAACTCTTTAAAGATAAAGTTAAAAGGTGGCATGATAAGAGAATTATTAAACGAGAATTTCATGTTGGTGAGAAAGTGCTATTGTATAGGTCTCATCTCAGTTTTTTTGTAGAAAAATTACTCTCGAGATGGGAAGGACCTTTTGTTATCGAAGAGGTATATCGTTCGGGGGCAATTAAAATTGTTTCCCTTGAAGACAACTCCTCACAAGTGGTGAATGGCCAAAGACTCAAGCATTATATTTCTGGAGATCCTTATAATGAAAATGTCGATTGTATTCGAGCCAAGATCCCGGAGGAATTCATTAAGAAGCATATTTCAGAAACTGCAGAGTCGGTTTTCGAATAGGTATCAGTTTTGGTAAGAAAACATTCACGAAACATCTTCGAAATTTTATTTTTAATGTTTTTGGAAAATATGAAAAATTATGAGCCGGAAACGAGAAGGAAACGGAACCCGGAGGCTCCACACCATGGGGTGGTGCAGGCCCACTCTTGGCCGCGCCAGCCTATGGTGTGGGCGCCCCGGAGCCCCTCTCCGACTCGTTTTCGACCTGGAATTTCCTTTCGTTATGAATTTTTTTGCTATATAATCCCCCGAACCCCCTGAGGTCCGTATATCGTTTTCTTGTCGTGTTTCTGTTTCGAGCTATTTCTGCCAGATTTCATCTTCTGATCTAGAGCAACAATGGCCTCTCCTGGATCTCCCAAAGATAGTTTCTTTGAGAACGTCATCAACCCGTACATGAACGAGTTGAAGATGCATCCCAAGGAATTTCTGCTCAAGGACGGGAAGGTGCACATTGAAGATGTTCGAAGCCCTAGAGGAGAAGGTAGTCTGGAAGCTAGAATGGAATAACTGGAGCAAGAAGTTTTTAGGTACAAGAAGATGGCGGAGCGTGAAGTTGAGATCATCGACGGGATAAAGACAGAACAAATCGCTGAATACAAGAGGGAGAATTTCAAGCTTTGGGAGGAGATTTTCTCACTCACCAAGACCACCAATGATTTGCAAGCACAACTATATGATGTGCAGAACCAGAACTATGAGTATGAGAACAGGTTTAAACGTATAAGCTCTCCTGCTAGTTTCAGGATGATGGAGACCAGGACATCATTTGTGGATGGAGACCCTTTACCTTGGAAGACCAAGGATGAGAAGGATTCACCACCACCACCGAAGTATTGATTCGTCATGGGTTTTGGCATCCCCTCGGCTTGTTCCAAGCTTGGGGGAGTGCCGCGATATCACATCACTATCTTTCATATTTTTACCTTTTCAGTAGAGTCATATCATGAGTGGAGAAGTTATCGTATAGGATGGTTTGCAGTATGGAAGTGTCTCTCCCTAGTTGGTTATCGTTGTATCCGTTGGTGTGAGTTGCCGGTTTGAAATATTAATGAGGAGTTTTATCATTTAATTTATGCACATGTTATTTTAGTTTTCAATTTCTGTCATATGGTTGAGCTTGTTGTTAGTATTTGGTATCACTCTGTAGATCATCAAGTTAATCTAGTTGGTTTTGGCAAACTTAGCTTGGGTCTGTACAAATAATAATTTGAGATGCTAGTATAAGAAAGAGAAATTTGCCTATTATCTCATAAACTTAGTATTCACAAGTTAAGATCGCTTGGGCTTTCAATGAAGATTGCATGATTGGTTTCATCATATGTATATTTGTTTTTTCCTCAACTCTTATGCTTCCTACCCAACCTTGCTAGCCAAAAACCATGTACTGGGAGGGAATGATTCTCGTGCATCCAAACATTGAACCCCAAAACCTTGCCATTTGTGTCCACCATACCTTCTTACATGTGGTATTTCAACGCCACTCCAAGTAAATTTCTCATGTGCTACCTTTAAAACTTTCAAATTACTCCTATTTTGTGTTCCTGTTTTAGTTCATGAGGACGCAAATAGAGAATCTTTATCTCACTTGTTGATTGGACTCACCCACCTGGACTAGTGGCTTCATCCGCTTATTCAAATGCTAGAAGAGCTGGCAGCGGGGTTCCCAGCCACAAATAATAATACAAATTCTCTTCACTGTTTTTGCCCCCGATTTATCAGTCAAAGCATAATTGTGTAAACAAAAGAGAAAGAGGGATGACCTTCTATACCAGTTGCGTCCTTCTATGGGAGCCGCTCTTGTGAGTCTAGTTGGCTTGTGACGTACTGCATTTTCTGTTTGCCATTCGTTGACATAAACATACACTTCTCAAAATTAGACACTCCTCCATGGTTTGTGATTGTTGGCAGGCACCCGAGGATTCGGTTAGCCATGGTTTTTTTAAGATGGATGGGAGGAGTGTCATGCATTTTATACCTCTATTTATTAAAATAAAAGCTCTAGCACATGAGTGGTCACTGCTTCCCTCTGCGAAGGGCCTTTGTTTTACATTTATGTTGAGTCAGTAAACCCATTTCCTTCTATCTCTAGCAAGCATTTGAGTTGTTGTGATCTCATCATCTATATGTTGATTTATTGAATCATGTTTTCTATCCTTCTTTGTTTAGCACATGCTTTATTATCTGAATGAATATTACTTTTAAAGCTATGAATCACTGTACAAGATTTGTTATAATTAAACATGTTAAGCTCTACAGTATAAACCTTGTTATAAATACTTCACCTAAGGTAAGTATGATTTCATTAAATGTTCTCTCACCAAGAACGAAGTTTGCCATTACCAATTTTGATTCTCTCTTTTGCATCTTTGTTTGTGATTCCCGTTACTCATTTCAAGTTAGGTCATATGAGAGTAAGTTGTTGTCTATAATGATTGGTGGATAGATAGATGTGATGCTTCTTGTCCGTATTTTATTTATCGAGTCTTCACTCCATCAACCTGTGGTCATGTTTTCTGAGTTTAGTTTCGCTTGGGGACAAGCGAGGTCTAAGCTTGGGGGGAGTTGATACCTCCATTTTGCATCACTATTTTATATCATAATTTTATCTTATTCATCGATATATTTCATGTTATGATGCATCCCTTATGTTATTTTATCTTATTTTGCATGTTTTATAATTTTTGGAGAATAAACATCGGGACCAGGAATCTGATGGAAAAAAGCACCGTCGGGATACCATATTTCAGAACATCAAAAGAAGAAGTGCGACACCGGGGGTTTTCTTAAAAGTTCAGAGCAGGAACCCAGCAAGAAGGAGAGCCAGAGGGGGGCCACCAGGGGCCCACACCATGGGGTGGCGCTCCCCCCGGCCGCGCCACCTAGGGGTGTGTCCACCCTGGCCCACCGCTGGGGTGTATTTTTCGCGTGCTTGGACCCTAGGAAACCCTAAGCTTCGTACCATCATCGAAGAATTAATCCGCCGCCGCCTCGGGGCAAAAAACAGCCGAGAGAGAAAAGCTCTCTAGCAGGGAGAAATTTGTCGGGGAAATTCCTCTCCGGAGGGAGGAAATCACCGCCATCGTCACCGTCATCGCTCCGGGCATCATCAAGATCTTCATCATCATCATCATCACCACCTGCAACATCACCCTCATCATCCACCATCATCCCTCTATAACAATTAGGGGCCTGTATCGTTGTTTTGCATTAGATCTCTCTCCCGGTGTGGATTACTTGTTAGTAGTTGATGCTTGTGAGATTTATCGATGTTTGCACTTTATGAAAAGATTGTTATCATCCATTATATCACCTCTAATCATGATCCATATGATGTCTTGTGAGTAGTTCGTGTTGTTCTTGAGGACATGGGAGAAGTCAAGTTGTTAGTACTGAAGTAATGTTGAATAATATTTAATGTTTGATATTTAAGTTGTGGTGTTATTCTCCTAGTGGTGTCTTGTGAACGTCGACTACATGATACTTCACCATTTATGGGCCTAGGGGGATGCATCGTGTATTTGTCTACCATTACACGAGGGAGCGTAGGATCCCGGAGTTTAAAGCTGTGGTTATATTTGTTTATTAATTACTTTCTTGTAGTTGCGGATGCTTGCAATGGGTATAATCACAAGTATGTATTAGTCTTGGATGGGACGATACATTAGCATAGGTTCACCCACACAACACTTATCAAAACGCCTAACATTATTCAGCTGCATGGAACAAAAGCACTTGATAGAAACCTCCCGTGTGTCCTCGAGAATGTTTGTTAATCATAAGTAAACCTAACGGCCTGTCCTTTGCTAAAGAAAGGATTGGGCCACTTGGTGCAATTATTACTACTGCATTTTATTTACTCGCACTTTATTTGTCTGCAATATCAAAAACCCGTACAAATCTATCTTTCAGTATTTACAGTTATTCCTTCATCGAAACTGCTTGTCAACACCTTCTGCTCCTCATTGGGTTTGACACTCTTATTTATCGAAAGTACTACGATACACCCCCTATACTTGTGGGTCATCACACTCCCACTAGTTCCATTGGAGATCTTTAATACACTTTGTAGCATCCCAACTTTTAATAAAGATGGAATACCTGTGTTATTGCGCTGGTCCCTGGATCAATTGCTAGCACCACAGTACAAAATGAAATATCATGCAAATGCATCAAATTCTATTACATCGCATGATCCAGTCTTTACAAAATAGTATTACAACTTGCATAGTCTTAGAAGACTAGCAGAAAACAAAGTATTACAGCGGAAAACATAGAACAACATTGAGCCCATCTTCTTCATGTGCCACAGGCAAAACATGTTGGCGATAGTCTCGAGATCCTAAACGAAATCCTCACTCGTCTTCAGAAACATCTGCAATATGGAATATGCAGCCACAAGGGAGTCAATAAAATTTAATGTATTGGCAAGTAACACTATGGTGGATATAAATGGCAAGACTATATCTACATGCATATTTGGCTTGGTGGAGTTTTTGCTTAGTTTTGCATAAAGCCAGTTTTCTCCTATCACTTTTGTAAAACCAACCTTTCTTTTCAAAAGGGTGGCAACATTGGATTAGGATCCAAGCACCACTACTACTGTTCACTTGGTCAAAATTTTACTTATTGAAAATGGTGATGAGACTCTTCCGTCAATCCTTGTCCAGCTGCTCATAGTTGTCCATAACCGGGGACACGGCTAAGATCTTAGTTTGTTGACTCTGCAGAGCTTGTGCACTTTCACCTTCAGACTCAAATCAGCCCAAACATCCTATACACCCTGAGTGCATTAAGGAAAGGAGAAGATTGAACGAGATCTTTCAGAAGAAATTCCACCACCGTTTGGCTTACCCGTTCCACCTATAATTATGCTACATCTGCTTGTAAGCCTAGTGAGTTCATTCAACTTAGTTGATCAAGACAGAGCCCATATGACTAAAGGCTGCACGGGAAGCTACTAAACTTAGAAGTACATAGTAATCTCTTTGTTCCTGGGTGGCCATCCTCAAGTGACAACCTCAAGTGAAATAACCCTTAAACAAGGGCCCTGAGGCAACACTCAACATAACCCAGTCTTACCACTTCCACCCAGGTGGTTCATTCTTTAGTTATACTTAGAATTTTTCCTCAACATCTAGTAAAACAATTTGTAATATTGCATAGCATCCACTAAGTTCTAAGGCTATCAAAATAACAAGGGTAAAAGAGATGGCTACACACTACTAGGATAATAGCATAGCATAATATAACTTAGTAAAATTTCCTATCATGCATGCTACTCAAAATCAACTAATGCATATAGAAAATAATGGGTAGTTGATGGTGTGTTACTTGCCTTGTTGAAGTTGGTGAAGATATCACACTCTCTTCACAAAAGATCGTTGCTCTCCGTACAATCTATTCATTGAAAACACAATAACAAAATAAACAAGCATCCTAGCAATGAAACACATAGGTGGAGAAAGCAAACATAGAAAATAACATAACAAAGGAGTTGGACCCAGTTGGCTAGGACAATGTCAAGGTTTGAGTTTTGAAAGATTCATTCCATAATGGTTCAATACATTGTTATGGAGTTTCCAAGGGTTTACTTGGAAAGGACTAGGTTGAGTTATGTATAAAACTAACTTTATTATAACCATACTTGTCGAGGAAGTTCCAAGAGTTCACTAAGAATAAACATATTACTTCTTCAGCTAAAGTAATACATGCAAACACGTGGTCATATTCACCTTCAAAAATATTAAAGTGACTATGTTAGTATTTTCCATTGTGGTTAGGGTAGGTCTACTAACTTCATCATCAAAGGGAAAATATTACTAAGTCTTGGTTTTTCCATTTGGGTCAATGGTTGGACAAAAATAACTTGTTACTCTTCAACTTGTATGGATTGCTTCTAGACATCATGTGATTGCCTTCTTGAAGATAATCTTCATGCTTCTATTGTAGTCTTGTTCCTTGGATGGATTCTTCTCTTGGTCTTGATAAATTAGTCAGGGCTTTCATTCACTAATTGGTTTGGGTATGGGATGGGCACAAATACCACTAAGTCAATTTGGAAAGAAAAATAAGAAGAAAGATAGAAAGAGAGAGGGAGATGCTTTCTACTGAATTTCTTCACACTTGTACTTCTTGAGTTGCTTCTAGTTGTTGCGAAGCAACAATTCCCTTACTTCAATTTCTTCAATGATCTTCTTTGTAGCTCTTCATGTTGCCACTAAGTTGAAAGGAGAAGAATAGAAAAGGGAAGGAAAAAGACTTAGAGAGAAAGGGTGTTAGTCCTCTAGAAGTTTCTCTGGTTTTCTTCTAGTGCTTCCACTTCTTGGAGATGCTTATGAAGTTTGTTTTATTTTCCAAGTCCTTCAATGGTCTTCTATCTTCATGTTGCAAAATCTCTAGATGGTTAAGTCCTCCATTGCACTTCATGGTTCTCACAAATCCCAATTTGATGAAATCTTGAAGCATGAAAGGGGAGTGGAGAAGTAGATAGCAAACTAAATTTCACTATTTGGTACTATATGTGATTGACACATTCTAAGGACTTGGCTTGGCTCCACTTAGACATAACATCAAGGAAAAACAGTTGAAAACAATTCCTAAGACATGGTAAAGATGGATGAATCACTAGGTTGGGTTTTTTGGTCAAAAACACATGGCCATGGTCCAAGGATGTCCAAAATGGTTGGGCAAGGTTATTTCTGGTTCAAGGTTGTCAAATGGAACAATTTTGCAAAAGGAACTATATTGAAATTATTTATAGAAATTAATCTATGTCAAAAATACTAAAATAGACAACTAAATTCTAAATTCAATTTTAATTTGTTCAAATATTATTTTGGGACAGAGGATATGAAAGTACACATCCTAAGGTTTCCAAATATATTTTATTTGCAATTTTTGGATTTGTAGAATTTGAATTATGCCAAATTTCATCAAACAAGCATATTTGAATTTCAACAAATTTAAGTTTTTCAAATTTGAATTTGGCCAGTGCCAAAACTTTCTATATATCAAGGGCTTTTCAAAAAGTCCAAGATTGCTAAATTTGGCTAAGTGGTTGAAAATATATGATGGTTCAAAGTTCTAGGGGCTTTTCTGCAAAAACTACCAAATAAATTCTATTCGGGATAAAAACAGAAAAACAGCTGGGCTACGTGGCGCGCTCTGATTGGTTGACTGTGCTGACTGGACCGCTGACTAGGCTAGGGTGACGTGGATAAGTGATTTCATCAGCGCCGTTGGATCAAGATCTCGCGGCCTGGATTGCGTACCTCTTCGGATTCAAAATAAACCGTCCGATCTAGATCTAAAGGACGAGAAAAGACAGGAGGGGGCTCACCGGCGGTTAGGGCTTGAGCTCGCCGGAGAATGGCGAGGCGGCGGCGCTGCGGCACGGTGGTGGACGTCGGCGACGTTCCCGTGGTGCTCGGGGCACGGGGATGGCACCACGGGGATCCGCGCACCATGGCGGACTCGCGGGTGGCCACGGCTCGGTTGCTCGCTTCCGGGAGCACTGGCGCCAAGCGGATGGAGGCTCGACGGCGGCGGCGTCCTTCGGAAGCTCACGACGCGGTCAATTGGCTGCACACAAAAAATCGACAAAGGGCATAAGGAGGTGCGCCTGCTCGAGGGGAACAAGAGAAGACCAAGGAGAGGTAGGGGGGCCCTCGGGTTTCGCCGGAATGGAAGATCCATGGCGGCGGGCAGAGATATCTCCGGCGAGGAATTTCTCTCGCCTCGGGGTGTAATTCGGGGCATGACCAGAGGGTA